>OY829540.1:7727303-9100999 GCA_963691705.1 Viola odorata | reverse complement strand
ATCTCTTCTTCTTCGCTTTTTTTTATTGCAGCTGATCATCCAAAATCAGATGAATATTTTTCAGACCCAAGATTAGCTGCCTATGCTGTTCCATATAGTCAAGTAGTCTCCCGGTATACCGTCAATTGTCAACGCTCACTTCTGTCAGGTATATTGACAGATAAAACTGATGGCTTCCATTGTCTCTTTGATGTGCAACAGTAATGATGCAGCAAAGGATTACTTGCAGAAGGAAATTGAGATATTGAGGACAAAGTCTCACTGGAAAAAGGCTTATATTTACTTGTGGGATGAGGTATGGTTAACATATTTGTTCTACTTGGCACTAGACTGTTTATTTTCATCCAATGTACTGGGCTCGTCAATTTTGCTTCTCCGCTCTCCTTTCCATTTTTAGTTAATTACTATTGCTTTCGGATACCAGTAAATGAGTACCTTCACATTGTCAGGATCCTCTAGTATTATATGATTTGAAGATGTATTTACGTAGCAAGATAGGCATGTTGATCTAGTTCCATGTTCTTGTATTAGTTTAGACATGCTGCTGCTTGCTTAGAGTTTTTCATGGAACACCTCACACTATGATCTTCTCTATTCCTGATGTGATTATTTTTCAGCCTCTAAATTTGCAACAATATGAAATGTTGCGCACCATGGCTAGTGAGGTTCATGCATACGCTCCTGATGCTCGTGTTTTAACTACCTATTATTCTGGTGAGAATTCAATTCTCCCCTCGATATGCTATGACAATTAATTTTGCTCTAACTTATTTTTTCTGATTCACTTCTTCACTCGAAGCTCGGATTTTGAGGCTGCTGTGAATCATGATTTTATCTTTACATGGACTGATACCGAGTTTTGACATGTTACTTTTCTTCACTGAAGGACCGAGTGACGCACCGCTTGCACCTACTCATTTTGAGGCTTTTGTAAAAGTTCCAAAGTTCCTCCGTCCTCACACTCAAATTTATTGTACAAGGTATCTGTCTGGGGTGTGATGTTTTAGTGATTGTGTTGATATGTTGTGTGCTTAAGCCCACGAATGGCCTCTTCTAGTTTTTACTTTATCTGGTGAAAAATATCTTAAAGACTTCTCATTCACTTGCATAGGATTGTCTCACCTAAAATTCCAGTGTAATTTCTTAAAGACTTCTCAGTTTTTTTTTTCCCTTTCCAGTGAGTGGGTGCTTGGTAATCGTGAAGATTTGGTCAAAGACATTATCTCTGAATTGCAGCCAGAAAATGGTGAGGTAATATTTACTGATAGCTTTGCAAGGAACCTTATATGCAAAAACATATTCCTCTCGCAATGTTCTGGTTTGAAATTAATGATTATAGTTTGAAGTAAAAGAACATTCCCTAAGCTATGTTTTGGTACCAATTAGTGCTTTTGGAACTGCTGATGTTCTAACCTCTTTTTCTTTTCATAAGTTGCAAATCCATCTATGTATGGTTATAGTGTGATGAAGTGAGTTTGTTCCTTCTGCAGGAATGGTGGACATATGTTTGCATGGGTCCTTCTGATCCTCACCCCAATTGGCATCTTGGGATGCGAGGTACTCAACACCGTGCTGTCATGTGGCGTGTATGGAAAGAAGGTGGGACAGGATTTTTGTATTGGGGTGCCAACTGCTATGAAAAGGCTACAGTTCCTAGTGGAGAGGTATTCTCAAGCCTCAGATTCCTCTGCTAAGTTGAATGGAATTTTGAATCCCTGTTCCTTATAACTTTGCTGACAATGGAATGTCCGCAAACAGATAAGATTTAGGCGTGGCCTACCTCCAGGTGATGGAGTTCTCTACTATCCTGGGGAGGTCTTCTCGTCCTCGCATCAACCGGTTGCTTCCCTCAGACTAGAGCGCATTCTTAGTGGCTTGCAGGTAACAGAATTTAGTATTCACTTATTTTCCTCCTTGGTAGTCGTGGAGTCTCATTGCTACAGTAGTTGTTTCTTTTTCGACCCTCCAAAAGACAGCTGAATTTGTTTGTTTTCCTTCATCTTTTGGTGCTTTGTTAGGACATTGAGTACCTGCAGCTCTATGCTTCAAGATACGGAAGGGAGGAAGGGCTTGCTCTTCTGGAGAAGACAGGCATGTATATCGGTCCTGAGCGCTACACGCACGAGCACATGCCTATTGACATGATGCGTGGTGAGATCTTCAATGCATGCCGACCATGAGTTTGATATTACATGCCATTTATTCTCTTAATTGTTCGTGTAATTACGTGTTCATTTCATAGTACAAAACTTTTAACTTTGTACACGCAGTTAGGTCTTTTGCATCCATGTATTGCTATAGTAGTGTAGAGAAATGAACTAGCAGTGTATGAAAGGTAAACAAGAAGAAAATGAAAAAGTTAAGAAAAGAGAACTGAGAAAGGCATACTTTAAAAATCATTACATCCGCCTTCCTCTAATCCTTAAAGACTATTACTGTCTGACTTGCACGTGGACTTTGTTGATGGGCTTGGGCTTTTACACGTCTGATAGTGGCTAGCTTGTGGATTTCCATTTTATGGCCCATAAGACGCGAACTTCTTATTACAATTTACAAGTCATGTTTGGTATTAATTCTTGACCTAGCCCGCCTAGCTCAGAATAATACTTGTTTTCTTTTTTATAATTTTTTTATTAGCTTAAAATCTAGAAATCTCATTTCTTATTCCATCGTGAATAGAGTCCATAACTTATTTTATAAAGAACTCTACTAACCAGTTGTGTTACATGTCTGCAAGCCCTCTTAAAACATCTTTGACTGACCAATTTTAGTGGTATGCGCGCTAAAATTGGTAACAGTTAATCTTCGATCTTCCAATCCATAATCAGCAAATGATATTTGTGTTTAAAATACTAAACACATTTGTGCCAAAGAATCCTTAGCAAGTGGGGATTAGACGTGTACATCTTTGTTTTTGTTGTAGATAAATGAGGCAAAAGGATTGACTCTTGAACCAATCTTCCCTCTACTAAAAATGTGTAGTAGTAGTAGTAGCCATTGACCCGTGCATCTAAAGGTAGTTTGTCCCCACATTCTACGGGTATCAGAATTAGCAAGGTTTGGCTGTTATAGGCGAAAAAAGAGAGACCTTTATGTAAAGGAGGAAAAAAAAAGTATGGATAGGAACTAGGAAGAGGGAGGGATGTACCCATCAAGATTCGAAGGGAGGTCCATATGGAAATCATGAAAAAGGAAAGAAAAAAAAGTAAAAATAGCGAAAAGAATAATCAAACTTGCGATCATTACTTTGGTGGACCTATCACTCAATTTTCCTTTTTGAAAAAAAGGTTCCTGTATAATGCTTTTCTCATTGTTTATTAGCTGTAATCTAACTATTCAACGTAAGATATTATTGAAAAAAAAAGAAAAAGAAAGGAAAAAAACGTAAATTTTAGATTAGGTTAATTTATTTTTTTCTATATCTTCTCGTTCTTTTTAAAAAGATTAATATTGTACGAGTACGATTACTTCTTAAAAAGAGTAATACTCTCAAAAATAGTTTTAGGTTAGGCTAGGCTTAAATTTGATTCAAATAGGTTGTGCTGATGACTTTATTTTTGGATTATCATTTCAACGTTTAGCAAATTCTTCTGAAATTGACATCAAGACTTAAAATTAGTAAAGAATTTCTTTCTCTAACGAGGAGCTAAGCTAGCGCAGTTGCATTTCCATGTGAGCACGCAAAGGGAGTCTTATCCAATCGGTGAAACACTTCTTACTAATTTCAGCTACATTAACTTTTCTTTGCTTATTGAACTCAAGCTCTCATGCTTGTCATTTTCTCATACACGTCCGATAAAAAAATTATAAAAAAATTATTTTATTTATTTTTCAGAAAAATTAAAAATAACTAAAATTAGAATGCCTTTCAAAATAAAAATAGAATGATCAACTAATTGTAATACTAGCTAGCTATATAGGACTACCTCCAATCCAAGGTCCAATTTGCTTACTTTCTTTGAACATAATGAAGCCAATTTTGAATATGTAGTTGCTGCTTATCAATGAGTAGCAAATTAATGTGCATCCGAGACCTAATGTAGATCCCTTGTTTTCTCCTCCACCATAAAAAATAATGACATTTTTTAATATTTTTTTTATTGACATGATATGTCTCGCTATCTACAGCACTTATAAAACCTAACCTAATTTATCTGTATATAACCCAAAATAAAATATCTGATATATCATATTACGTCAATAAAATTTATTAAAAAAATATATGAGCAATCTGATTTTAACAAGGAGGTTCACATTAAACTAATTTTGGAGTAGAAGATTCAAATTAAACCAAAATTTATTATATATTGTTATTTTCGCGTATTGTTTATATAATTTTGCATCAGAAATTATGATTTGTAACGCAACTACAGCTCATAAGAGACTATTTACATACACAAAAAGTGACTATAATTTGCTTCTATCTTATACTCCCTCCGGTCTCGAAACAATGTCGTTTTAGCTTTTGCTTTTACTGTTTCGGCAAGTATCTTAAAACGGCCAGTAGACTCACTATTTGAGACAATTTTGCCCCTAATTTTTTCTGGGAAGTACGTTAAGGATTAACGTACGTTCACAAAAAATTTCGGATTTTTTTGGGGTCAAATAGTGCCTCATCCGGCCTCCTCGATATGCGTTCCTTACTGAATATTGGGATGCGAGGAAGACATTCTTTTGAGACTGGAGGGAGTA
The DNA here is from genome assembly GCA_963691705.1 of Viola odorata. Lineage (NCBI taxonomy): Eukaryota > Viridiplantae > Streptophyta > Magnoliopsida > Malpighiales > Violaceae > Viola > Viola odorata. The sequence continues at coordinate 9,096,307 of OY829540.1, read as the reverse complement.
GTATAGCCTTGCTTACACAGCTTCACATCTTTGCATTATTGTATTCTTAATCATCAAACAAGTAATTATCATATTTAGGAAAACCTTAAAAAGGAGGTTTGTGTTCACTATACATGACTTTTATTTTTATTTTTAAATTAACTTTTTTACAATTAGGAATTGATAAAACAATCGAGTTCCACATGGTACAATCCGTCCCAATATTTAGACTGTCCTAACATAAAAGCCTTTCTTGCTAAAGCATAAGCGACTAGATTAGCAGTCCTCCTGACATAAACAAATTCGCAGGAACTAAAATAAAGTGCAAACTTATTAACGTAAGATACAATCATTTCCAAATTTGAGAAGGTATGAGATTTGTGGAGGATAGCTTGAATCAATTCACTCTACATGACTAAATATGCACACATGCTGAAATATTAATTTTTTTAATAATAAAATTTAATTACATCTCCATTAGCTTAGTTCAAATAATTTGTTGATCATGACACATTAGTTTTAACCCAATTTTATAATAATCTATTTTTTTTGGTGTTAATTAAAAAAAGAAAAAAGAAATAAAAAACAACAGAAAATTGTGGAGCCGGGATCCATCTTAGCCGACCATGTCGCATCAAAGCCATAGTTGGCACCCGAAAGGTAACTTAAATCGGTGGATTCCAGTAGTCTGCTTCATTTAATTTGCACATTGTCAAAAAATTATGATCGAAAATGTCCCAATCATCATTGTAATTTTGAAATTAAAACCTTCACAAATTAAAAATCAATATGTATACTGTATAGCTTTCTAAATTACGAGTAATATATATTAATCCACTCAAAGGGCTTATCATTTAACGCATACTCATTAAATTTTGACTCGTTAGTTTATAGCCTTTTCATTTTTCCGGAAGATTCTAACTACTAAAAACCTCGCTTTCCATGGAATTTTAAAAAATCAGGTCCAAGTTATTAATAGTCATCTCCGTAGAAATGACACTTATTGTTTTAATTTTCGATTCTGAAAATATTTAGGTATGAGAATGCCTTAAAGTGATCGTATTTTTTTATTATTGTTGACTCAAATCGATGAATGATTATGAAACCTCTTTTTTTATACCCATTTTAAGTAAAAATGTATAAAAGTATCAAATCCACTACGGAACCGATCGAATCTAGGCTCATAATTATGTACGTTAATTCTCATTTCTGTACAGTCTCCGTCTAGTTTTGGCTGGGCAAAATTGTTGGAGTAGAGAGACAAAACAGTGGAAAAACTCATGAATGATTGATTAAGCGTGCCATACTGCCATACCACCAAAGACCATGAACAGCCACGTGCTGAATCAAAACCTAAATCTCCCCTCTACAAACTTGCATAATATACCCTCTTCGATAAAAAATAAACGTCAGTAAAAATTGGTAAAATAATGATATTTGATTTTATTTTATTTCATATTATTTTATTTTTTCTCCTAATTTTCATTCAAATTACCACACCATCATCAAATTGGGTTGATGCATACAATTTTTTTTGTTGGCCAGAGAGAGTATCAATTTGGGCCCATAATGATAAGTATTACGAACAGTAAAAATTCGTAAGAAAGCGATGCTTAATTTTAGCCAGAAAAGGAGTATTATCGATAAGTCACATCACACTTCAAACTCCACTTATATATTATAGTACTGCATAATTACATACAAATAAACGAAATAAACAAAAATAGAAAAAATATAAATTTTACGTGGTTCAAGAGTAAATATCTATTCCTCAAATATTTAAGCCCCCAATTGCTAAAATTGAAACTATAATATATTCAGTTATCCGCTACTAAATTAGATCTCAGCGACTATCGAATTTCAATCACACCAAAAACTTCTCGGTCTAAATAACCGCATGCAAATAATTCAAACTCATATCAATACGTGTTGTACATTTTCATTGATAAGGTAATTATTATTATATGAGTAGAAAATGAAATACTATAACATAACAGTTGAAGAAGAGTACTCAATAATTCGTCCTCTCTTTTGTTTTCAAAGTAGTAAATGTAATGATCCAAGTGGTGAGGGGTACGTGCCTGTGAAATTACATTTGCCGTTTTGGGAACAGTAGCCTCCTCCCCTACTAATTTTAGACTGTAGCTTGTACCCTTTTGTTATGGAAATAACCCGATTCTCAACTTCATTTACGGTTATGCCACTGAACTGCCGACCTCACGACGACTCACCGACGAGTGCTCGCACAAAGCTTCTTTCCGACGTGTATCGTTTCTGGGTATCGGACAAGATTTTGGACTGAAATCACGAGAATGTCAGTTTTCCTTACAAAAAGTGCCGGTAGTCATAAAAACTACTCATTCTCATTCTGTCCCTCAATGAATGTCTTCCTCGCATCCCAATATTTAGTAGGGAACACATATCGAGGAGGTCGGATGAGGTACTATTTGACCCCAAAAAAATCCGATTTTTTTTTGAACGTACGTTAATCCTTAACGTACTTCCCAGAAAAAATTAGGGGCAAAATTGTTTCAAATAGGTCGTCTGCCGGCCGTTTTAAGATACGGGCCGAAACAGTAAAAGCAAAAGCTAAAACGATAATCATTGAGAGTATTTAAGAAGAAAATTAATTATTTGAAATAATTGTTCACTAATAATGATTTGATTATTATTATGCATAGATTTACTTTAATTTTTCCACAAATAATAAAACATATAGTTTAAACTTTAAAGAGGATAATAGAACTCTGTCTCACTTATTTTACACATAATTTAGAAACTTATATTAGAATTCGCAAATTGCGAGTCAAAATTTCACATCGAATAAATAAAAAAAATACAAATTAACTACTGTATGAAAATAATATTTCTTTCATAAAAACGATAAATTTTAGACAAATTGTAATAGTTTGTACCTAGAATTGACAATAACATTCGTGGAGAAAGATCGATGAATTTTTATTTTTTTAGCGTCTTAATTATAATCAGAAATATGCTTGAGATTTTAAATTTTTTGTTTAATTTTTTTTATAGCCGCTCCTTGCAAAGGGTGGCACAAGTGTTACATAAAATATTTGTCTTAAACTGGATAGAAACAAATATTCAGTTCGGTTCTGTTATGTTCTTCTCTTTTCAAATTACCATGGGATTATCCTTAAAAAGTTTGTAATTTGTAAAGCACATTACGTGCACGTTGCGTTGTTTTTTCGATTATCCAAACAAGTCCTAATATTTTAATGGGTCAAAACAGTAGTCAAGGTGGGCACTCCTGTCTTTTAGCCAGATTTAATTTATAAATAAATTTTGCAGCGAGACGGATTTTAAAAAAACACTGCATCTTTTTCCCCCTAAACGACAAGCACCGCCAAGTCCGAATAGCTCCGACAAATGTCAGAGAGCACCATAGCTCGCCACTTGGACGGTCCGATACGATCGATCAGCCAGCAAAAATCCTTAACCATGGTTAACACAAACCTAAGAGGGTACTGATGAAATCTTAGACCCTCTACTCGGATAAAATTATTAATTTGAGTCCTCCGTTAACTATTTTGTCATTTTAGGCCTTTTACTTGTTAAAAATTAATATCTTGAGCTTCTGTGAGAAAATATTAGTTAATTCATGATATAGAATCGGTAAAAATATCAGTGCGATTATGTGCATTACGATCAAAAGTCCCACTCTTGTTTAGCGCAATCAAGTTTGGCCCATTCCTCGAAAGAAATTTTAACGAAATTTTTATTTATTAAAAAAATTACTTTTTAGTCCGGCGAACGAATAATTTTTAAGTTTTCCTCTTTCATAAGGATTTCACCATGCCTATTCCTTTAGTTCGGGTTTCATCCCTCAACGAGCTAGCTTCTTAGTTGTCGCATGGGATGGGAGTTTCCTATTCTCGTTAGTTCTCAAATCCTCCCACTCATTTTACTAAAAAAAGAAAATCATGTCACATAAACAGTCTAAAACAACAATTTCGGACGATCATAGGATTTAAAATAACAAAAAAAGAAGGAAGGATCAAAGAAACAATTTCACTCAAGTGTAGGGACTAAACATCATTACCCCAAACCTAAACTGAACCATGGTTAACTTGCTCCCCTTCCCTCCTGTACTTAGTTTTACTATTTTTTTATTAGTTTCTTTCATTCAAAAATCCTCTCTTCCTCCTTTGCTTTCTCTATCCATTGTTATGTTTATGTCACTCTCTTTAATTCCCTCCATCTACAGATGCATATGAACCTAAGCAGCCGCCTCTTCGGACCATGAATTTGGTTTCGGTTTCGGCGATTCACCGACTGAGCTGAACCCGATTCTTCAAGCGAAAACAGAGGCAACCTACTAAATCTATTGGATTTATCACTCCAATTACCAAAAAACAAAAAAGAAAGAAAACCCAATTTAGTATTTTCCCAGAAAATGAAGCTCATTACCAAAAACTAGCTCTACCTAGCTAAAAGGTAGTAGCTTTAGCTAAAAAGCAAGCAACTTTCCTCTCTCTTTCACAAAAGCTGAGTTTTTTTCTTTCTATTATAAACTGTAAAAGAACAAGAAAACTATGGTGGAAGAAGCAGAGGATTCTTTAAAAATGTCAGCTTGCGGAGAAACAACACCACCGCTCTTACCTGCACAACAGCCGAAGAAGAAACGAAATCTTCCCGGAATGCCGGGTAAGTTCTCAATAATTACAAATAAAACCCAACTTTAATATGATTACAATTATCAATTCTGATTCTCTGTTTTTCTGTTTTATCAATTCAGATCCGGATGCTGAAGTTGTTGCGTTATCACCCAAGACTTTATTAGCGACCAATAGATTCGTGTGCGAGATCTGCGGCAAAGGGTTCCAGCGAGACCAGAATCTTCAGCTGCACCGGCGAGGACATAACTTGCCATGGAAACTAAAACAGAGGAGCAGTAAGGAGCCACGTAAGCGCGTCTATGTCTGTCCTGAGCCGTCCTGCGTTCACCACAACGCAAGTAGAGCGCTCGGCGACCTCACCGGAATCAAAAAGCACTTTTCTAGAAAGCACGGCGAGAAGAAGTGGAAGTGCGAGCGGTGCTCGAAGAAATATGCGGTGCAGTCGGATTGGAAAGCTCATATGAAAACATGTGGAACCAGAGAGTATAAATGCGATTGTGGTACTCTGTTCTCCAGGTAATGAATTAAAGTTAATAAATCTGTAATAAAGGTTTGATCTTTTGAAATGAATTCGATTAATTTATGATAAAAGTTTTGGTTTTTTTGTGATCAATTTGATTAATTTTGAGTTGGGTCTTTTTTTTTTTTTGTTGATTTTTTTTCAAAAGAAGGGATAGTTTTATAACGCACAGGGAGTTTTGTGATGTGTTGGCGGAGGAGAGTGTAAGGCAGCAAGGGAATAATAATGCAATGGTGATGATAAAGAGTGTGGTTGCTTCGCCACCGCCTCCGCCGCTTACACCGTCTACTACGGTGGTGTCTCCTGGCCTTTCTGTTCAAAGCTCAGGTAATTAATTATTTAATTCCTTAATTTATTGCTTTGTGGGTTTTAAGCTATAAATAGTTAAATACACACATGGCCTAGTTACTTGTGTAGGTCAAAAAATCTCTTCTCAATCATGACTCTCTTCTTCTTTCTTTATTGTTTTCTGATGCTAATTAATCTAATGCCATTTACTGCGTTTGGACCTTTGGTGTTTTTTCAACAATTTTTTTTTGAGTGAGTTGTTTAATTTGTCGCATGCTGTTGTCGTTCTCGCGTGGATGTTAGTAGGAGAGAATACTAACAAACAAATGTGGTATGTGTATACTTGAGTGTGGTTTTAATGGGTTCTTATGGGTGATTCACGAACCATGGTTGAACAATTCAATTAGGTGAGTTCAAAGGTCAAAAAGCTGATAAAAAGAGATTAGTCACGTGACGGAAGTGCAGATTGAAATAGAACATTAAGAGAGCGGGAAAAAAAAGGATCGAAAAGATGATAAGAAGATTCTATATAATGAGAGAAAGGATGACATAATTGGGTATCTTTTGCCTTTTTCATGCTTGTAAGTTGTAAAGCATGCTTTGATATTGAAGCTTCGATTACTTTCATCAGTCTCATCTTTTATTATTCTTCTTCTAAAAAAGTTCAAAAAGCCACTCTTTTACTGCATTGTCATTGTTTTTGATACATTTCCCTTTTTCTTGCCTAATTCTTTTTTTTTTCTGTCCTTTTTTCTTCTCTTATATTCTTCATTATTGCTGGTTTGCAGAATTAGCAGAAAACCCAATTGGGGTTGCACTTTCATCACCAGTCCCAGCAGCTACACCAACAACCACAAGCAATTCCACAAACTCAGGCAACAGTATGATTTCCACCATTTTTGCATCTTCAAGTGCAATGTCACAGCAACCATCCTCATCATTCTCCAGTATGATGTCTACCATTCCATTGCATACTAGACCAGTAGTGCTAGAACCACCCCCATCTCTTTCCCTTTCATCTTCTCTTTACCTATCCAACAGCAATAACAACAATCCCTGCCCTTCCAGTTTCTATGCTCATAATCATCAATCCCCAGTGCAGCCTCCTGCAATGTCTGCCACTGCATTGCTTCAAAAAGCAGCACAAATGGGCGCTGCTGCGACATCCAACGCATCATTCCTATGCAGCTTAGGATTGCCAGAAAACAACAATGGTACTGGATCAGTTCATCAATGGGATGTTGTGAAGCAAGAGCACAACAGTAATGTGGCAGCTGGGCAGCTAGGGCTTGGTCTCCACCACTCGGTTGATGGTATGATGGGCTCTTCTTCCATTTTTGGGAGCAAACCTACCACCCTTGACTTTCTTGGGCTAGGCATGGGTAGTTCAGCTCTGTTGAACTCCTATGGTGGTGGGTTCCATGTCGGAGCAGCAGCGGTGGCCGCTGCTGCTGCAGCAGCAGAGGCATTTGGTGGTGGTGTAATAGGGAGCAGTACTTCGGAAGAGACGTGGGATGGTTCGACCGCGGCGGAGAGGAATGAAGCAGCATGAAATGGGGAACAGCTGCATCACTTTAGATGGTGAAAGAATCTAATGAATAGCTTCAAACTTTTTGCCTGGAATTTTTCGTCACTGGCGATAAAGTTGGTAGCTTTCATCACAGGAAGTCATCACTTCTCCTGCATTTGGTTTTATACTCCCACTTTGTTGCACAACAGAGAAGAAATAAGGTCAAATTCCTATAATAGAGTAGTTTCAATTTTCAAGATGTTGAATAGAGAAATGCTTGTATTTTCTAATGTGTAGTATACTTTTGGACACGTACGTAGTCTGCTTTCTTTTCCATTTTTGGAGTCTACTCTTATCATGTATGGGAAACGTGTATGAAACGAAGGAGTGTACAGTGACCTTGTGCAGTTAATTAGTTTAGTGGTTAGCAAAAGACAGATTGCAAGTGGCACCTGAAATTTTATGTTGTTTTTTCCCCTTTGTTCTTCATTACTTATTCGATTTATCATGTCTGTGTTTGTCACATCATTTAAGTTTAAGACGTAATTTGTGTCATAATTTTACATTGCGTGTTTTTGGTAACAAAATTCCAGTTTCTAGTTAACCATTTTTTATTAGGGTCTCGATGTTTCATGTTCTAGTCATATGAATACAACAGTTAAAGATATTTAAAGGATACCCGAAGAAATAAAAAATAATCGATACCATGGATGTTCAAACTCGGAAGAGTCCTGAGAGGGATGGATCAGGTTGGGGCCAAGGTGACCGACGGTGGCCTCTTTAATTGAATGGAAGGGTATTACCGTATACATATTGTTTTGTGCTTTGGAAAAGAAGTCATGAGTCAAACTGGTGTGTCTTGGGTCCGAAAGTAACTGGTTTTATTTAATGACAATGAGTTGGCACCTGCTGTCGTGTCATAACCTTGTTTTTTTCGTGTCATAAACTTGTTTAATTAATCCTTTGTTTCTCGTGTGCGTCTACAACTAAAACTACGTATCTTCTCTTTTCGGCAGAATTAATTGTTTTTTGCGGTTTTTCATGGGATTTTCTCAACAACAAAAATCTCAAATGGAAGACCCAAATTAAATAAGTATCTTAACACTATTGATTGAATATTAATAATTATGATTATTCATCATTCATTTTGATTGTTTTAGATAATAATATTGCTGATAGTGGACATTTTTTTTTTTTTTTACAGAAATCAGATAAAAAGTCCAGAAAGAAGAAAAAAAACAAAAAAGCCACTAAATAGAGCAAAAAGATGGTGATGAATAAAAAGAGCGCGAATCAATCTTTTTCCCAGGCCTAGGGAAGAGTCATCCAGACTTGCTTCACCAGGCCGAAAACAATTTAGCTGCACTTGAGAAACAAAGCGACGGGATTGGGCCCAATAAGGAAGGATGCGTTTTTGCACTTCTGTTTCTAGAAGGACACTCAGCCAACATTATTTTTGAAAAACTCCAGAGGATAATTACAATTTAAATTAGGATTTTATTTAGATTTCAATTAGAATTGAAATTATCTAGATAAAAGAAGACATGAGGGAGAGGAGAACGTGGCTGGTTTTACACTTCATTTTCTTCCTCTATTTCTCTGCATATTTTTCTGCAATTTATTTTATTCATCTTTTTCATTGCATGATTAATTTCTTATAGAATTTAATTATGTTGTGTTCTAGCTAAATTCTTTTGTTCTTGGTAAAGACTCTAGGACCATGATTTAACTTATTATGAGATCAAATTGAGGTTTATAAATTTCAATTTTATATTTTTACTCTTTTTAATTAAATGTCAAATTGTTCTTATTTGATTTAAGCTTGATCACCTTAAATTATGATTTCAACGAGTACAACTTTTCTTAGAGACGTTGGATGTTACATCGTTGATAGGAATCTGCAGGCAACTAATTGGTTTGTGAGCCAATTAGAAAAAGAGTAAAATTCAATTTATAGGAGTAGAAGAAATTCCCTTCTAGATTGGGGAAGGTCTCTCCCCGTGTTTAATCAATCTATCAATTAAACTTTATTAGGAGTACCGCCTTAAAGTTATTGATAGATTAGGGATCCTATTAGGAGTATCGCCTTAGGAATCTTGAGTAGGAGGAGAGTAGGAAGACTAGAGTGTCTCTGGCTTCTATAGTCTTTCTATGAAATTGATTTTGAATATATTTGCATCGACGATCAACTACATGAATCATGGTCTAGATTGAGTCTTTACCGAGAATTTGTCACCAACTGAATTAAATCAATCACTCTTTGTTTACTATTTTTGCTTTCTCGGTTTATTTAATTAATTGCAACACAAACTCCCATTATTGGTATTAACCACGGTTACAAAATTGGTCATGCTAAGAAATTGAAATTGTCCTGAAATTCCTGAGGAACGATCATTTTGGCACTAGCTACAATTTTAATTAATTGTTGCACGGTAAATTGTAATACTTTATTTTTTACGATTTCGGCAACCATCAACTATCTAATGACATTTTATTTTATTTTTAAAGTAGACTATTTTATTTAAATTGGTCTCTAAAATTAAAAGGCACAACAAAATTAGTTTAAGATTCTCGTTAATACTTTAAAGTCTTGTGTTCGAGCTTTGGAAGAAATAGTTGTTAGTTTAAGACTCTCGTTGGTACTTTAAGATCTTGTGTTCGAGCCTTGGAAAAAATAACTGTTAGTTTAAGACTCTTGTTAGTACTTTAAAGTCTCCTGTTCGAGCTTTAGAATAAACAACTGTTTTAAAATTTCTAAGGTACCACTTAGGCCGTTTCAGATTCTACTACGATAAGAGTATAAATTAATCTGATTCAAAAATAAATCTAATACACCATATTACATAAAAAAAATGATCTTTAAAGTGTAAATTTACTAATTAAGTTGATCCATACAAATTTTTTCACCAGTTAGAAGGGTTGATGTGTTGGTGATTTACCACACGTAACGGCCATGTCATTTTTTTTTTAATCAGCAGAAAGATATATTGAATTAAATTGTCATGAAGAACATGACTGAAGTTTACACGACACCGCTTCAGTAGCAGTGCAACAAACGCTCTCAAAAACAAACGAAGCCCCAAAGAAAGGGCAAAGGACTGACTCCCTAGCCCACTATTGGACCTGACTCCTCAACAACCTACATCTGAGAAACACCAAGCTTGGATTCACCGATTGAGTAACCAAGCCGGGGATTGAAGAACATCAGACATACTGTAGGCGAACCCGTTGTCCTTACTTTTCAACCACCAATGCCACAACGAATAAATCATATTAATACATCTCGAATCATTGTATTCCGTTTGTCTGAACACCACTTCGTTGCGAGTCTTCCATATGGTCCAAATAACCGCATAAAATAGGATTTTCCAAGCCCTACCGGTCTGCTTGTCTGTACATGGTAAATAATTTCCCCACGTTCGCCACATGTCCGAAAGATTTTGAGGCTGGCACCAAACCACCTGTAGCCAACGCATGATAAACTCCCAAATACCCGAAGCTACCTCACAACGCAAGAAAAGGTGAGTAACATTCTCTGGTTCCCTGTTGCACATTGGGCAGACATTCAAGTACTCAGGAATCATGTTTCGCCTAATGAGGAAAGTCCTTATTACAATTCTTTCCCGCAGTGCTAACTAAAGGAAAAACTCCACTCGGTATGGAGCCAGACCAGTCCAACAAGACCGAAGTAGAGGAGCTGGCTCAAACCTTGATTCTTCCCATTTCTTGTACCCTGAATTCACTGTGTATGTCTCCGATTGATCTAATTCCCAACGAAGAACCGGTTGTTGCTCTCCCCTACAGGGAAGTGGTAACTGATCTCTCAAACAAACCCACTCGTCTCTCTCCCACTCAAACAAACCTCGCCTCCACACAGTTTCCCATTCCCACACAGAATCGATCCATGTACCAAATTCCTTGACGGTCCCATACTGATTGCTCGATATATGGTATAGCCGAGGATGCTCCAAGGCCAATGGCTTCTTACCTGCCCAAGTATCCCACCAAAAAACTGTGTTTTTCCCGTCCCCAATTTTTATCGAAGTGTTGTCGGTCCACAGATCGAAGAAGGCACTTCCTCGACCACAAACTCCCAAAATATCACGCCATATTGGGGACATCCTCCCCTCCCTATCCTTCCACAAGTCTCCAATGAAAAGGAGGTTGTATTGCCTACGAACGATATGCCATGTCATTTTATGAGGGGTGTCTATGTAGGTGTCTATTTAGGTGATACATAATAATTGACATGTCGATCAACTAATTGTAAACCAACTTAATTAACTAATAAATCCATACTTCATGCTAGGGGTGAACAAAACCCGGACCGGCCCGAAAATCGGACCGGAACCCGGTGTTTTTTGGCCCGGACCGGTCCGGAGCGTTTTTTTTTTTTTTTTTGGCCCGGCCCGAAATTTTCCGGGCCGGTCCGGGCCTCCAACTTCTCAAACCCGGGAACCGGCCCGATGGCCCGAAGGACCGGAAAAAAAAATTTAAAAAAAAAAATATATATATATATATATATGCACTATAATATCAAAGTTTCCATTTGGTTTGATGGTTAACTCCTCATCAATCATCTTGAAGGGGAGAGGTTCAAATCCTCTTGCCTCCTACTTTCTATTTTCTTTTCTTTTTTCCTTCTAAACTTATTTTTTCCTCTTTCTTTTTTTTCTTCTAAACTTAATTAAAAATCCTCATTTCTTTTCTTTTTTTATTTTAAACTTAATTAAAAGTCATCATTTTTCTCCTTTTATTTGTTATTTTAAATAGAAAAAATTATTAAAGAAGTGATATAAGAACAATTATGAGGAAAAAATATTTTCTCCGTATTAAGAACTAAGAAATAGAAAATTTTAATCCTTTTTCTTTCTTTGTAACTTAAGTAAAAGACCTTATTTTTTCCTTTTTATTATTTTAAAATTATTATGATTTATTTTTCGTAGTAAGAAATTGAAAATTTTAATATGAGGAAGTAATATATTATTGTAAATTGTAATAGCCATTTATATAGTTAATATGTATAAGGTAAGACCATTAATTATTAATAATATGGCACATACTAGTAATATTACCATTAATCATTACTATAATATATAGTTACTGAGGTATATCGTGAATATATGTTTATTGTTCAATATTTTACTTAATAAAAATAGAATTATATTGTTGTAAGAGAGAATCATGTCAATTGTCATAAAATTTAAAAACATGTAATTGCTAATTGTTTAGAGTTTTATGCTTTTAATTTAAATTGTATTAATAAATTACGCATTACATGAGTATAAGTAATTAACTATAGTATTGTTCAATGATATTTTTTCCTCTTTCTTTTTTTCTTTTAAACTTAATTAAAAATCCTCATTTCTTTTCTTTTTTTCTTTTAAACTTAATTAAAAGTCCTCATTTTCTCCTTTTATTTGTTATTTTAAATAGAAAAAATTATTAAAGAAGTTATATAAGAACTATTATGAGGAAAAAACATTTTCTCCGTAGTAAGAACTAAGAAATAGAAAATTTTAATCTTTTTTTTTCTTTTTAACTTAAGTAAAAGAGCTTCTTTTTTTCTTTTTATTATTTTAAAATTATTAGGATTTTTTTTTCGTAGTAAGAAATTGAAAATTTTAATGAGGAAGTAGTATATTATTGTAAATTATAATAGCCATTTATATAGTTAATATGTATAAGGTAAGACCATTAATTATTGAGGTATATAGTTAATATGGCACATACTAGTAATATTACCATTAATCATTACTATAATATATAGTTATTGAGGTATATCGTGAACAATTATTTTTTTTACCACATACATAAATATATATGTGCACCATAATATCAAAATTTTCATTTGGTTTGATGGTTAACTCCTCATTAATCATCTTAAAGGGGAGAGGTTCAAATCCCCTTGGCTCCTACTTTCTTTTTTCCTTCTAAACTTGGTTAATTAAAAAAAAAAAAAAAAAGAAGAAGCCGGGTCAGGCCCGGAACCGCCCCAGCTCGGCCCGGCAAAATTTGAACCGGCCCGGCCTGGCCCGTTAATATCCGGGCCGGTCCGGGCCTATCACTCCTCAAGCCCGGAAATTTCCGGGCCGGTCTGAGTCAGGCTCAAAACCCGGCCCAAACCGGCCCATGTACACCCCTACTTCATGCACCAAATTATTTTAGAAATGATTAAAACTGCCATAATTAATTGATACAGCTTGTTGAATCTGTTCATTGGGTTGCCGCCCATTTTCTCTTAGTATATGCTTACTCATGCTCCTTGAGGTGGGCACATGGAAATGAACTGATTTTGTTGTTTTTCTTGGAAAAAGGATGCATGCATTTCATGGGATTAATCCAAGTTTTGAAAATTTGACAAGAAATATCTATAATATGTTCTATCAATCTATTATAGTATTTGTGCTATAGTTTTTCTTTTAATTGTTACACCAATATTTTTTATATTTCATAATATCTCACTTAAACAGAACTAGTGTGAATATAAATTTATAGGTATGAGAATGTGAAAATAACAATTAAAATGTGAGAATAATATTACATTTCTAAATATTATAACACTTTAAATTGACTAGTTCTTATGGTAATTTTTTTTTACACTCTAACTTGAGATTAATTTAAAGGGAATCTATCACAAACAAATTATTTCGCTTCCCGGTTAATTCATTGGTAAAAATATTATATTAGAGAGAAACCTCGTACTTAAATTCATAATATTGATATTTTTTTATTAACAAATAACCAATAAACTACATGATTAATTACTGATATATTATAAATTGATATAGAATGTGGTGGTAGTTAAATTTAATTTTTATAATTGAGTTTGGGCTTGAGCTTGGGCTTGTGCTAGTGCTATGTTCATTATTTTTGTGTAACTCTTACCCTCCTATTGTCCAACTCGTAACTTTTCAACTATTTTCTTGCAAAGAAAAAAAATAGATAAATCTATAAATTTATAGATGAGGCACAAACATGAAACATTCATCTAGGAATATTAAAACTGTCGGGTGATTTTTTTTATGGAAGAAATGTCGGGTGATAGGAGAGAGAAAAAGCGTCGACCCTAGCTTCCTTCCTTACGTGTGATATGGCGTAGTCCATTTCTTACGCTGTCGTCGCACATTTATTGTTGCCAAAAAAAGTATATATATATATATAACTCAATCATTATCGCATGTTATTTTTTGCGTGTAGCAAATATCGAGTAGTAGTTACCCTCAATCGGTGATGGAGTTATAAATTTTTTCCAATGAGTGCAAAATTAAATAACATGTATTATAAATAAATAAAATATTATCTATTTATTTTAAAAAAAATTGCATTACATTTAAATTACGTCTTATAAACTATGAATTTATTATAGGTCACTCTTATTAGAATTGTTGGAGACATTTATATATTGTGAATTTAAATCAAACCTTTGTTTTTCTCTATAATTTCCAAGTTTTGACATTGTTATGTTCGAAATTCGAGAAGATTATAGAGCAAAACAAAGGTTTGCTATTTCTCTTTTTTGAAAACGAGGTATATCAAACAAAACTTTCACATTCATCGTTAAGAAAAAGAATAGAGAAGAATCTTTCGCAAGGTGCTGCCGACTCAATAAGTCAATATTCATTTTCATATTATAAATACCAATACATTACACTTTATTTATTTACATAAGTGAAAAGTTTCTTCCATTACATAAATTCCTGAAAAATTAACATTAACTAGAGAAAACATGAGTAGTAGTTTGGGTATAATAAATAATATATATTATAAGCCAACTGTTGTAGCAATGTGCTAATTATTGAGTTCTATAAATTGGGGCGGAAGTAGAGGCAGTATGTCGCACAAATATATGCAAGCTTAGCTTACATACATACATACATACATACATAGTATATCAATCATGGATGCTGCTAAGTCGAAGGTGGTATCTCTTCTTCTCTTTGCTGCCTTTGCTCTTCCAACCAGCAGCTTTGCAGTTCAAGATTTCATCACTCGCGACGCTTACGAGAGACTTCTTAGAAGTGGCTGGGCTGTTGGTGGTGGTGGTATCAGCAAAACCGTCATCTCGAAGGAAGCACTCTTTTCCAATGCCAATAACGAGCTTCCTTCGGGAGAAGAGAGTTGCGGTGAATCTTGCTACCGAATGCCACGGCGATGGCTGTTCTTGCAAACTAATTCCCTCAGCTGCACCAACCCATCCTGTGCAACTGTGCATCAAATAAATACTCTGCTTTTGCATCAATCTTATGCGTGTGTTCATCTATACTATATAAAAAGTACGAAGGGAGCTTATTTTTTTAAATTACTATTATACCCTTTAATTATTAAAAGAATTAAGAGTGTAATAGACTTTTAATTTTTATAAAATTACCTACAATTATGGGGAAATAATATAAAACACCCCTGCACTAATCGCGAAAACCAGAAACCATCCCTGACCTTCAAAACGTCAATTACACCTCTCCTAAGCTACGTTGCAAAGTGTGGGCTCCGTCCACTTTGACTAACAAATCCGTCAGTGCCACTCACTACAACCAGTTTCCTTCTTCTTTTTCTTTTTCTTTCCCGGTTGCTCATTTTTTTCCATTTTTTTTCAACCTCTGACAACCATTTCTTTTCTTTCTTTCTTTTTTCAACCACAGACAACCATTTCTTTCTTTCATTTTCTTTCTTTCGTTTTTCTTTCTTTCATTTGCTTATTTTATTTTCCTTTTCTCTTTTTTCCTTCCCTTCATCATCCTCTCTTCTTTTCTTTCTCTGGTTTTTCTTTCTCTCGTATTTCTTTTCTTATCATCAAGCACCTCCATTTCTTTCTCCTCTACTCCATCCAGCATTTCCATCATCATTTCTTGACCTTGTTTCAGATCTAGATCAAGATTCAAATTCAGATCTAGATCTAGATCAAGATTCAAATTCAAATCTAGATCTAGATCTAAATATATGGATCGATCTCGCCTGCCACCACGGTCATCGTCTACGTTCGAGAAGGAAGAGGGAGATGATGAAGCCTTGCCGGCCATGCGTTGCAGTCTCGAGTTCTTCGGTGAGGGACTCGGCCTCTGCTCCCCATTTTCTTTTTCCTTTTTTTCCTTTTGAGTTATTTCCTTTCTCTTTTTCTTTTTTCATTTTTTATACGAATATTTCTTTATCGATAGTTGAGAATATACTAATGATGGATGGGTTTTGAAATTCTGGTTGGAACCCATGTATTGTTTGTGTTATTGTAATTTTTAATTTGGAGTTATAGGAAATTGTGTTTTGCTGCATTTTGTTGTTGTTTGAATTGAATTTAGAGATTAGGCTTTGTTTGGGCTTTTTAAGCATATGGTGGGTTTTCTAGAGAATTGCAGGTAAAAATTACAGGAGACTAAATCAAGAAAAGAAAAATAAAGAAAGAAAAAAAATAAGGAATAAGAAAATAAGAAATAAGAAAATAAAAAAATGGAAAAAAAGGAGCAACCTGGATGGAGAATTGCAGGCAAAAATTATAGGAGATTAAATCAAGAAAATAAAAAGAAAGAAAGAAAGAAATTAAGGAATAAGAAAATAAGAAATAAGAAAACAAAAAAAATGGAAAAAAGGGAGCAACCGGGAAGGAAAAAGAAGAAGAAAGAAAGTGGTTGTAGTGAGTGGCACTAACGGATCTGTTAGTCAAAATGGACGGACCCCACACTTTGCACGGTCAACGTAGCTCAGGGGAGGTGTAATTGACGTTTTGAAGGTTAGGGGTGGTTTCTGGTTTTCGCGCTTAGTATAGGGGTGTTTTATGCTATTTCCCCATATATATATATATATATATTATTCAACCACTTATTTAATTAATTAACATAACTATTATTAAAATTGAATAAATTTATTACTCAATCACTTATTTAATTAATTAATCTACTTATTAAATCCATTGATTATTTAATTAATTAACCTACCTATTAAACCCTAAACTAGAAAGCATCGCCAACAAAATTACAAAACTAATAACTCCACTCTTCTATATTTATTCAGTTCAAATTCACTCTTCTTTCCGTTTTATCAATTTTTTTTTCCGTTTTCAAGATTACCTACAATATATCTATTATTCAATCACTTATTTAATTAATTAACCTACATATTATTAAAATTGAATAAATCTATTACTCAATTACTTATTTAATTAATTAATCTACTTATTAAATTCATTGATTATTTAATTAATTAACCTACCTATTAAACCCTAAACGACAAAGCATTGCCAACAAAATTACAAAACTAATAACTCCACTGTTCTGTATTTATTCAGTTTAGATTCACTCTTCTTTCCGTTTTATCAATTTTTTTTCCGTTTTCAAGATTAGAGTGAGTTAGTGTTTTTTCTCCACTGATCAAAGGAGAAAAGCCCAGAACGGGACTTCATCTGAGTAATCAATCAATGTTTCCCTGCCCAAGAAAAAATACATAAGGGAACTGAACATGACCAACAACTACCAGGTATTTTCAATTTTACTGCATTAATTATCGGTTTAATTATAGATTTTGTCAATTAGTTGTTCTGTGAAAGAGTAATTGAAAAGTGTTGCTTCGAACATAAACAGTCATCATCAGAAAACAATAATATTTGGGTGGGACGAGAATATGATCGGAGTCGGAGAGAGTTACAGGATAGATTCAGTTTGTAATTTAAATTAAATATTTAAAACTACATCAATTTGTGGATCCAGCTTTGACCCAATAATAAAACAACGAAAAAAGTATCAAAACATCCGACCCAATTGATAGCACGTTTCACGACCTCGATTTTACCTTCTTTTCTAGCCTTTTCGGGGGCTTGATCTTACTATTTGACCCTTATTCCAATCTTATTTGCAGATTAGCGTCAAAAGAGGAAAGAGATCGAAAAGAAGCAATTTTGGAGCATTTATGAGGATTTCCAGTTTCAAGGCCTAGAAGACCAGATCGTTGTCAAGACCTCGACGCTAACCAGACCAGTGAGCTGCCTCTCGGTCGCGACAATTCTGCGTTTTCTCTCAATCGAAAACCAAAGAGAAGCAACTTCAAAGATTAGCACGGGATTCCATGCGTTCCTAGAAGCTGACAGGCGCGCCAGAGATCCCAGAATATTCCCTTGAAAGGTCATGTGCTGTCACGCCCTCATTTCTCCTCCTTCCCCTTAGCTGTTTTGTCCCCTAGTTAGCTTTAGCCTATATAAGCTTAGCTTTAGGGTTTTTGTAAGGACGACTGACCTAGGATTTTTACACACATCACTTCATCTTCTTCCCTGATTTTTAGGGATCCTTTCTCTTGATATTTGGAGTAGGCGCCGGTTTGTAAAGGAGCAAGCTTCCTCCTTGAATATTAATTAATCCATCGATTTCTTTTTTCCCTTTATCCTTTTGTTCCCTTTTGTGTATGATCATTAATATTTACTGTTCATATTATAGTATGAGTAGCTAAATAACACCCTCTTAGTGAAGGGTGTTTCAAGCGTTGTAGGGTTCGGCTAAGAGGTCTAATGCATGCTTAATATATTCTCTTGCGACACATGATTGTTTACCGTTTTAATTCCATGCTTATCTAGAAATGTTAAGAGCTTGATCAACTGTTAGTATTTCTGCATGAGTAATGTCATTCCCAGGGTTATACCTGACGCGAAGCCCTGGGATAGTAGTAGACACCTAGTGGAGGCAGCGCGAGAGGCCTCTGTCTAGGGGTAAACAGTTATCTAGGGTATGTGATACGAGTCTGACAAGCTGAGCTATCGCGCCCTAGATCTGTCTTACCTCCCCTTCATGGGCGTTCTGAGTTTGGCCTCCCCGCATCCGTTTCTGGGAGGATAGCGGAACGTCAAGGTCACCTCATATGTGGAAACAGGGGGTGACTTTTATCTAGGGTTGTCAATACGGGTCTGCGGGCCAGACCCGACCCGGACCTGACCAGACCCGCGAAATTCGAGTTGGGACCAGACCCGGTCCCGATAAAAAACGGGACCAATTTCTGGTCCCAGTCCCGGCCTGTATAAAAGCCGGGACCTCGGGTCCAGACCCGGACCCGCCTAATTTTTTATTTTATTTTTCAGTTTTCTTTTCCTTTTTTAGCTTTTTTCTTTGTTAATTAATTGATTTGTTAAATATACAATTTTTATTAATACCGTAATCAATGTGGAACCTAACAGAAGGATGAAAGAAAGGGCAACCATCACTGCATAAGTTACACATCAATCAAAAATACCAAGACAAGATGAAGAGGAAGTTGACAACATTTCTGGATGATTCAATAATGGCATCACTTTATATAAACCTTGTACTCTAAGGAACCCAAAATGGACAGCAAATGAGCCGTAGAACGATCCAAGATAACACAAAAAGAATAAATGCAAAGCTAGCAAACCCTTCAGCTCCACTGTACTTGGACATTTTTCCTATCTCCAAAAATATATCACTAGCATATGGAGTACGCATAAAACCCAACAGCATATATATACAGTCCCTTCAATTTTAACCTGAAATTCAGATGATAGTCACTTTGTAGAATGCATCATGCTTACCCTTCATTCCATTTTAGATACTAATCAACACAAGGATGGATGAAGCTTGATGAAAACTTCAAATACCCTTCATTCAATTTTAGATACTAATCCAAATAATAGTGCTTAAACATTCCAGTGCTCAAAGTTCAAGCATAATCCAAAATCCAAATAATAGTGCTTAAATATAACAGTGCTGAAACATAACACCTTCTCATCCAAATTCTAAAGTTCAAGCATAATCCAAAATCCAAATAATAGTGGCACGACAGTGCTGAAACATGTTACATAACACCTTCTCATCCAATTTAATTTGCAGGAATTAATTGAGGAATTAATTTGCAGGAATTGAGCAATGCAATGGTAAGCAATTTTATTATCACTAACTAACAATTTCTTTTAAGGAATTGAGCAATGGCATACTTGGTGTTTGAGGTGGAAATCGACGACGAGGTAGAAATCTTGAAACTCCACAACACAAAATAGTGGCAGTGGTGACGAGGAAGGTGATGACGGCGACTAGGAGGTTAGAGCAGTGGCAGTGGACGAGGAGGAGGCATAGTGGCTGCTGAAGAAGTGACGGTGGTGACGAGGAGGAGGCACAGTGGCAGCGGCAGTGGACGAGGAGGTCAGAGCAGTGGACTGTAGTGGTGGTGTGAAGAAGAAGAAGAACGAATGCGGCTGCTGAAGTGAAAAGATGAACCAAAATTAGGTTTTTTACTAGTATTGAAAAAAAATTGCCTGGTCTCGGGACAGACCCGGCTGGACCCGGTCTCGCGGACCCGGAAAATTTCGGGTCGTGACCAGACCCGGTCCCGACCTAAAACGGGCCCAATTTTGGGACCCGGACCTGGCCCAAATTCCCGGGTCCGGGACCGGGTCTCGGGTCTCGGGCCCCATTGACAACCCTACTTTTATCTAAGAAGGTAAGCAGGGGACGCGACGTGGAAACGCGGTCCCTATAGCAGGTCTGTGCATGAGTCTGGAATATGTTTGTACCTATGACTAGCCGACCTAGAAAACAACCCGAAGGAACACCTTTTGCTAAGATCTCTTCCTATTTGATTAATATCTCCTTTGCTACTTTTCTTGCCCTCGAACTGTTTTACATTTCGTGCCCTAGATAGTTACTTTACAATTCTGTTTTGTTAGCTCCCATACTCATCGTTGATTAATTCATTAATCAACATAAATCTCCCCCAGTGTTACTTGTTCTTAATTTGTTGCATTTACTCTCTGTCATACATCTTTATCAACGTGTTATTCCTTCAATATTTGTGGTTCGACCCTGTCTTGCCCTGTACACATTAGTTTGTGCATCTAGGCACCAGGAAAATATTAGTATATTTGAGTGACGATCACCAACCCATAGAATTAAAACAATTTTAGCTTGATTAAGTAAGTTAGTTTTATAAATTACTTAAAAAAAACCATTAATAAATTTTTCTTTAAAGATTAAAACTCAATAAAAATTAAGTTTAATATTTAATTAAATATTTGTGTTGCGTATTTTTGTCAATTTATTTCCTTTATGTATTTTCGCACTATTTCAACTTTTTCCTTTAAGCACAATAGATCCGCGTTGTATTTATTTAGTTTGATCCATATATGTATATTTATACAATTTCATACACTATTTAATAAATTACTTAAATTACCACTTACTTGCAAATTCATGTTTTAAATTTATTTCAATTGTAGAAAAATGTCTACAAACAAAAGAAAAGCGACCAATGGTTTGATGGTGCCATATGTTAAAAGAAGAGAACGAAATTGGTTGCTTAGAGCTCAATAATTTCTTTATGAATATCAAGGTATGTGATTATTTAATATTTTAAAATTAATAATTTAATTCAATGTTTGATTTGATGGTGTCAAATGTTAAAAGAAGAGAGCGAAATTGGTTGCTTAAAGCTTATGTGATTAATTAATAATTTGATTCAATGTTTAAAATTATTCGGAGTGAGTAATACTAGACTATATAATAAATATTTTATTTGTTTTAATATGTAGGACATATATAAGTTGAACCATCTATATCACCTCTACATACGTTAAAGGATGTTCCCAGTTGTAACTATTGTGGTGCAAAAAGATTTCAGTTCGAGTCACCAACATTTTGTTGTCAAAATGGATAAGTTAAATTGGCGCATACACATTATGGTGATGATTTGCTAGAACTTTATACGTCACAATCGGAAGAAGCGAAAGAGTTTCGTAGAAAGATTAGAAAATATATTTGGGTTTACATCATTTGGTATAAAGTATGATAAAGAACTTGCTTCATCGAGGAAAATAGTTTATACCTTTAAAGCTTAAGGTCAGACATACCACAATCTTCCCGGATTGGTGTCCGTAGAGAATAATCCAGTATATTTTCAAAAAAAAAATTTATGATACTGATAATGAGCTACACAATAGGATGAGAATTATGGAGAATGCTAACTTGGATGAACGCATTATGAATAAATTGATGAAGGTTTTGAAAAACAACCCATATGCTAATTTTTTGAAAGGCTTCAAAGATATTTCCTCACTTGACGATTTACAAATCCATATCAACACAAGTGTTAATATTGATCAAAGAGTTTATAACTCGCCTTCTGTTGATCAAGTTGCTGCTATATGGATTGAAGGAAATAATTCTAATGTTCCATTTGAAAGAGATATAGTTGTTCATGCACATTCGGGACTGATTATATTGCATTTCATCATATTTTTACTATCCATTTACTTGTTATTTGGGCAGTAAAACTACTGATTTACCTTTAATTTCCCATGCTTTTACCAGTTCTGGTCTGGAGGTAATTTATAGAAGATTCTGATTTGTGGAGCGCTGAAGCCGATTTTCGGAGTCTTGGCCTAGCGCTTGGCCAAGCTTGCGGCCAAAACTCATCTGCGAAAGAGGAATCATGAGTAGCAGCGTTGAGCCTTGCGAGCTGGCAACTCACAGTTGTCCAGCTACTTTAGAGGGATCAGATGCTAATTAATTGAAGAATCCTATTAAGGATCTCCCTCTTTTGTATTTGCGATCTATATTTCCTATTTCAAAACTTGGTTATTATTATCTTTAGAGATTTTCTAGGAGATTATTTAGGAGATTATTTAGGAGATTGAGTTGGAGAAGGACATGGGGGTTTTAGCTTACTTATAGCTGAACTCGTTCTCCTCTCCATCTCATCTCTTCTTCTCCTCTCTTCCGCCACTTTATACTATTGCTCCGGATTTAATTCTTTGAATCTGGGATTTAATTTATTTATGCAATCAAGTATTCTTATTTTCTATCCATGAGTATGAGTAACTAAACACCTATTCTTGGTAAGGGTTGATGAGCTTAGTTCTTATGCATTCGTGAGATCAAACCATGCTTAATAATCTCTTTATTCGTATTCGTTTATTTCTTAGGCTTATTTAGTCGCTTACTCACTAGAGACAAGGTTTGATCATCCTTGTACCCTAGTAGAGAAGAGTTGCAACCAACCTAGAAGGAAAGGGAGCACCCGTCGGCTAGGCAAAGTAGGTGACTAGTCTCGCGCCAGACTAGAAGAAATAAGTGATCTAGACCAAGACCAGATTGACAACCTAGGGTCTCCATAGGGAGACAACTTGGCTAGGTACTGTCTTCCCCTATACCATTGAGGAAGTGAACAACCATTCAAGACAATAGACAAACGGATAAACCCTTTAACCAGCAAGGTGTCCCTTGGTTAGGATTATCAGGAAAGGGAGCACTCGCCAGGTAATTTGAAGAGGAGGGAAGACAGGAGTACCTCCACTCTATAGCAGTACTATGAACGAAGAGATGAATACCCTTGAGTCTATGATCGAAGCATAAGAACAGCAGCTCTCATATCGCCCTTACCTGAAATACCTTTTTATTTGATTTATTTCAATCTTGACCCCCTGTCTTGGCCAAGCCTTTGGCCAATACTGTTTTGAGCTATTTTATTTCTTTCTGTTTTTGTCTTTATTTTCAGGTTCAACCAACCAAATTCAGTGACGAGGAAGTCAGCCAAGAACTATAATTCCCTAGAAGTCTCTGTGGACCGACCCTCTTACCACAATCTACAAACCCTTGTGGACAGTGATAAGTTGTATTTCTACCCCTTTTTCCATACATATTTCACTCTTATATTTGACGTGTTCGACGCGCAATCAGGGACAGAGCCACAAAATTAAACATTACTTTAGCTGTTATGATCCTCTCCAATACCCACTTCTATGCTCTAAAGGAGAAGTTGGTTGGTATCAGAATATTTTCAAACAATGCGGAAGGTCTTCCAATACTAATACAATAACTACAGAAGACTTTTCAACTATTTTGACATTTACCTCTGCAGAAAATATTTTTGATCAAGAAACAAAAGGTTAGCTTTTAATTAATACGATATTATTTCAATTTTTAGCTATTTTTTTTTTCATGTGTCTTTTAGAATTTTCACATGATTTTTTTAACATATAGGTGTGCATAGACCTACAATATCAAAAGTATCGTGTAGAGAGTACAATTGTTACTAGCTTCAAATTAGAGCTTTTATACAATCGATGCATGGTCCATGTGGAGAAAGTAATAAAAAAATGCGGTTGTATGGAAAATGAAAAATGCAAATTTCACTATCCACGAGGTTTTTCTTCTATAACTGTTGCTGGGAAAGATGGTTATCAAATATATCAAAGAAGAGACAATGAGCGAAAAACAATTAAGAAGAACAAAGAGCTTGATAACCAATGGGTAGTGCCGTATAACTCTTACTTGCTTACAAGATATGGTTGCCACATAAATGTTGAGATCTGCTCCAGCATTAATTCAGTGAAGTATCTTTATAAGTACGTATACAAAGGGCATGGCAAAATATTTGTATACATTGCATCAAATGATAAGAATAATTTGGTTGATAAGATAGAACAATTTCAAGATGAGAGATTTGTCTCTCCACAAGAAGCTGCATGGAAGATATATGAATTCAATTTAAATGAGATGAATCATCTGGTGATAAATTTGCAATTACATTTGCCTAATAAACAGACTGTCTATTATTGGGAGAATCAAAATTTGCAAGAAGTGATACTTTGGGAGCATGTATCAAAGACTGCTTACAAAATTCTTTACAATATGTTCTGAGAATCCAAATGTAAGACAATATTTATACAGCCAAGAAAAAAACTTTATTTTTAAAATTTTATTTCTTTGTTTATTTATTTTCCAATGTCACTATTAGTATATGTATTATATTGTTTATTTATATTTGTAGATATAGTACATTAACTAATGTTCCAATATGATATATTTCACATAATTAATTCTTATATTTTTACTACATGAAATTTTCTGTGCATTTTGTCTGGCAATCTAAAGAAAAGCATGAAAAAAAAGAGAATCAACGAGGGGTGTGATTGGTCGTGTAAATACTGCAAATCCAAAAGAAGGAGAAAGGTATTTTCTAAGGTTATTATGGAATCATGTTAGAGGACCAAAGTCTTTTGAAGATTTATTGACAGTAAATGAAGTTATATGCAAAACATTCAAACAATCAGCACAAAAGAGAGGACTTCTTGAATCTGACGAGAATATATCAGTGTGTCTAAGTGAATCCCTAACCCCTTGATGTTATTAACTATGAATTCATGGAATTTCAAGATCTTCCTCATTGTGACCAAAGTAAACGAATCGGTAAGCAACTAAATTTATAAAATGTTGTAATCATTATTTTAAATTGATAATTCATATTCTAATTTTAATTATTTTAATGACAGATATTATTGATTTCGTCAATAGCGCAAAACCATTCAATGAAATTTTTTGAGAAATTCTATTAATGGACAAAAGGTAATATATTTATTTACTAATGTTCAATTACAGTTTTTCCTATATATAAAATCAAATAATTGCAATTTTGTTTAACAATACTTAAAATTTTAAAATTAGAGGTGAAGAGTTGAAATTGATCTTGTGGGGAGACTTAGCTAAAAAGGACGGAGAAGCTCTTTATGAAATAAAAGAGAAAAATCCTATCATTGCTTTATCAAACGAAATGACATCAAAATATCAAGGTAAGTCTATAAAATATAAATTCGAGTCAATTGTTAAATAATAATAATAAAAATGCAATTGCTCAAATTAGGAATTTTACAAGTATCAACTACAAGAACGACAATAGTGATGATCAATCCCATAACATATGAAGCAGATGAAATCCGACAATGGTAAGAATATATGTATATATATTAAATATAATATAAGATTATTTTACCATTATCCTAAACCACAGCTTGACCTATACTCAACAAGAAGATACCCAGAAGATAATCAAATCACCTTCAAAGAGAATGGACAATGCGAGCAAAGCAACTGTAGAACAAATTGCTAACAAAATTCCATCATCAAAATAACATGTACCAACCATAAAGCAAAATAATTAGTTATGAGCATAACTGAAAAAACTAACATTAACTCTTATTATTTCTTTGCAGTCTTTCTACGTCCTAACAACAACTATTACCAAAGTGATCAATAAAAGACAACCTTGGTATGAATCATGTAAAAAGTGCTGAAAAAAAGTATTTGACATGGGTGAGGGTCAAGCAACATGCGACAGGTGTAACAATTGCGTTGAGACAATTCCAAGGTAATTCCAAACAAATTAAAATTTTAATTATTTTAAACATAAAACAATATGACTAAGACTCAACTTACAATTTCAGATACATGCTGAGGTTACAAGTTAATGATGGTGAGAATGAAGCAACAATTGTTCTTTTTTACGAGACAAAAATACTAATTGGTTATGACATCAAGAAATACAAAGAATCAATTGACGACAAGGTAATTCTTTTGGAGTAGTGATCCTAAAGTTATTTTATTGCAGAAAAAATACTAATAGTATTCTCAATGTAACAGGAAAAAGAGAAGTCGCCACACTATAGAAAAATGATATCCTGCGAGGACAAGGAATTTGATTTCTTAGTCAAGGTCAGCGAAAAAAATGAGAGCGAACGATAGAGGAATATATTTATCGCTGAAGAGGTTCATGCAACTAAAAAGAGGACACCAACTAAAAAAGAAATTGATGAAGACGAGGAGTCATTAGCGGTAGTTTAGAAAAGGAGCCAATAAAATATACTTCAAATGAATAATGCAACTGGAAAAAAATGTGAACAATACAACAAGGATAAAAACAAGAATGACAAGATGATAAAAAAAGGAAGGCGAATCAAGAAAATCAAAGAAGAAGATGATCAACAACAAGCTAAAAAATTAGCCAAGCCGAAAAAGAAAAGAGATAAAAAATAAGATGAGAAAGTAATTATTTTGCCCACACCGATACTCATTGACGAAGAAGCTGAAAGCCAAAAAGAGACAAGGAAGGGAACAAGACTCAAGAACAAAAAATTTGATGAATTATATAAGTATGAGCCTTTTTTTCTTAGTTGGGATGAATCTACAAAAGGAATGGGATTCTCTTAGTTGACATTGTTCTTGTTATCTCAATAAAACTAAGAAATTATCCCAATTTTTTATTTTATAGCGAGTATCTAATAAAATAGCCAAATTAATAAAATTATATCAAGTTATTATAAAACGATTATATATATACATTAATCATATTTTTTGTGTGGTAATTATTATCAACGTTGATTGTATTTTTAAAATTCAAAATTAACATATCACATGCCTCCATAGTTGTTTGTTTCCCTTTTCATAACGGCGTAGAGTTCATATGATCCGAATTTGTTTTTATATGTGCTCATACTATCAAATTTAATAATGTATCCCAGGTAGAGTGTTTTTTTTCATGATATCCATCTACTGGTTTCATACAATGATTTTATTAACTACGTCAAATTAACATTAATTTTGATTTTTTATAAAATAATATTTTTTTTATGCATCAATCCGATTTGATGATGGTATTTTAATTTGAGTGAAAATTAAAAATGAAACAATATAGAATAAAATAAGATCAAAAATCATAATGACACGAATTTTTACTATTTTAAAGAGTCATTTATTTTGCACCGAAGGGAGTACTATTTCTTAGGTATTTTCAACAATATTTTTATCACGCCGGTAAATTTAAATTATTACCGAATTATAAATTTATTGTGTATTTTTCAAGAAATTTTATCACGCCAGTAAATTTAAATAATGCTCATATACTAACTCTCCAATATAATATTTTTATTATCTGATGTGTGAAGTTTATTATTATTATCTATTTAAATAAATAATTATTAAGTAGATATAAAAATAATATGTGTACACTTAAATAAAAAAAGTTAGCATCGAATAATTTTTTTTAGTAAAAATAGTAGTAATTTCTCCACCATAAGTTTTAAATATATGGTTGATTTGCACTTCTTATGAATAGTTTATAAAAGAAAATTTTCATCTTCATTTGAAATGGAGGATACTACTTTATAGAAAAATAAGGCATAGTTTGTAAATTGATAATAATAAGTCGAACAATAGAAAGAGGTTTAAATACTTTTAAATCCGAAAAAAATAAAAAGCACCGAAAATAAATTACTAAAAATCCTAAAAGTCTATTTTTTGGTCTTTCGGGACCGAATTTGGCCAATCCGGGCCTCTAAATCAAACCCTCACCGTAGGCCAAAACCCGAAATGAATTTGTCTCTCTCTAAAAGAGCTTCTTGACTGTTAAATTTCTGCTCAATCCAACGATCATACTCCCTCCTTCCCCCATTGTTTGTCGTTTGACAACAGTAATAACAAGTAAAGCAATACTTTCTAACATTATTTTATTATATTTAGTTTCTATTCTACCTTCCTTCCTAATGAAATTACTACCCATACTTTCTTCTCTTCCTTCTCCTTGTCCTCTTTCTGCTCCACCATAAAGGGCATAATAGCAATGTACGCAAGACATGGCATTGGAAACAACAAAAAAAAGTCAATTGTCCAGTACAGTAACTTTCTACAGCCAAACAACAAACAATAAGGGAAGGAGGGAATATCAAAAGTTAACACTTATTTTATGGTTGAGTTTGGGTTTCTTACTGATCCAGAAACTTCTCCGCTACCTGCTCCTCAACAAGTTGAAACTAGTCTATAGAAACTCGAAACATTAAAATTTTATAAAAAAAAACTTATTATGTAGCTCATTAGTTGTCTCTAGTTTCATGTTCAAGTCTTAGTAACTCATAAAGTAAATGAGATTGGCTAAAATAAATTGTAGTATTGGATTTTGATTACACTATATAAACTACTGGGTTGGGTGCCAGAAATTGTGGCAAGTGCAATGAAGATGATAACGAAGTGGGAGGAAATAAGAGGAGGGAGAGAGGAGTTAGAGATGGATGTGCATAAGGAGCTTCATTATCTATCTGCATATGTTATGTCAAGAACAGCTTTTGGAAGTAGTTATGAAGAATGGAAACTTATTTTTACAGCACAAGAACAACAAATGGTCTTTTTCTCTCAATCTGTCAGAAACATTTACATTCCAGGATTCAGGTATCTATTTTCCGTTTCGTCGTAACAGTAAGAAGAAGTTCACTCTCTTTCTCGCTAAGCATTGACCACAGAACGTGCTTATAGATCAGTAGTACTTTCATTTGCGTCTTTGTGGGTTGAGATTTTATGGACACGCAGGTTTTTGCCTACAAAGAAGAACAGAGAGAGGCAGAGGTTGGAGAAGGAAATTCGGGATTCGATCAGGACACTAATCTTGACGAACAATAAAGCAACCGAGAATTCGAGGAATCTGATTAATTTACTGAGATCTTCATATAAAAACCAGCATGGGGAGGAAGAAACTTTAGGCATTGAGGAGATTATAGATGAATGCAAAACCTTTTACTTTGCAGGAAAGGAGACTACTGCCAATCTTCTGACTTGGGCGCTTCTCCTTTTAGCGTTGAATCAAGAATGGCAAAACAAGGTACGGGAAGAAGTTACTCGTGTTTGCGGAGAGAATAAAGTTCCAGTCGCGGAGAATCTAAATGATCTTAAGATTGTGAGTTCACTCCTCATCTTCTTGTAAATTTAGCTACCCCAATAGGTAATGTGTTCTTCCCCTGAGTTAAATTTGCTCTTACGATTTGATAATCTTTGTCATTTTCTTACAGGTGAGCTTGATAATCAACGAAACGCTTCGACTTTACCCTCCGGCTGTGATGATCACGAGGAAGGGATGTAAAGATGTTAAATTAGGGAACCTTGACATTCCTGCTAATACAGAACTCTATTACGGCATTGACTGCAGTCCATCATGACAGTGATATATGGGGCAAAGATGCAAATGAGGTATATCAAACAAAACTTTCACAAAGTCATCGTTAAGAAAAAAGAATAGAGAAGAATCTTTCGCAAGGTGCTGCCGACTCAATAAATCAATATTCATTTTTATATTATAAATGCCAACTGATCGTGCATTACACTCTATTCAATTAAGTGATAGGTTTCTTCCATTACATAAATTCCTAAAGAATTAATATTAACTAGAAAAAACATGAGTAGTACTTTGGGTGTAATAAATAATATATTATATATATTATAAGTCAACTGTTGTAGCAATGTGCTAATTATTGA
The DNA here is from genome assembly GCA_963691705.1 of Viola odorata. Lineage (NCBI taxonomy): Eukaryota > Viridiplantae > Streptophyta > Magnoliopsida > Malpighiales > Violaceae > Viola > Viola odorata. Next base: position 9,066,325 of record OY829540.1, on the reverse strand, counting down.
GTTCTATAAATTGGGGCGGGGCAAGAGGCAGTATGTCGCACAAATATATGCAAGCTTAGCTTACATACATACATACATAGTATATCAATCATGGATGCTGCTAAGTCGAAGGTGGTATGTCTTCTTCTCTTTGCTGCCTTTGCTCTTTCAACCAGCAGCTTCGCAGTTCAAGATTTCATCACTCGCGACGCTTACGAGAGACTTCTTAGAAGTGGCTGGGCTGTTGGTGGTATCAGCAAAACCGTCATCTCGAAGGAGGCACTCTTTTCCAATGCCAATAACGAACTTCCTTCGGGAGAAGAGAGTTGCGGTGAATCTTGCTACTCTGGCGAATGCCACGGCGATGGCTGTTCTTGCAAACTAATTGCCTCAGCTGCACCAGCCGGTCCTGTGCAAGTGTTGAAGTGTGCATCAAATAAATACTCTGCTTTTGCATCAATCTTATGCGTGTTTGTTCTTGTTATCTCAATAAAACCGAAAAATTATCCCGATTTTTTCTCTCATAGCGACAATTAATATATCTAATAAAGTCACCAAATTAATAAAATTATGTCAAGTTATTATAAACGGGAGGTTTGTCAATCATATATTTTTTTTGTGGTAATTATTATCAATGTTGATTGTATTTTTAAAATTTAAAATTAATGTATCAATTTTCAGAAAAACAATTAAGAGTGGTTACTTTTTGGAAAAATAAATACGACAATTAATTGGTATAAATTTTTTATCCCAAAAACGACTAATAATTAGGTTGAAAAGAAATTATTAAAAAAAGGCAGCAAAACTCTATTAATTTTATATTTTATCTTGCATAAAACAACAAAAATTTCACCGAATTTCAACAGAAAACACTAAAACAGCACAGCATGTTTCTGCCTCTCCCTCTCCCTCCTTCTCCTCTCATTGCTACTGATCTTAATCTTCAAGTTCACTCACTCAGCTTTCTGGGTCCCACGAAAAATCAATCGCCATTTCAAGAATCAAGGGATCAGCGGCCCTGACCACCGTCAGATCTTCAGCACCGCAGCTGAGATCCGCCGTCTACATGTTGAAGCTCAGTCGAAGTCAACGACGTCTTTTAACCACGATGTGGTACACCGGAGTATTTCTTAGGTATTTTCAACAATATTTTTATCACGCCGGTAAATTTAAATAATGCTCATATACTAACTCTCTAATATAATATTTTTATTATCTGATGTGTGAAGTTTATTATCATTATCTATTTAAATAAATAATTATTAAATGTATATAAAAACAATATGTGTACACTTAAATAAAAAAAGTTAGTATCGATTAATTTTTTTTTAGTAAAAATAGTAGTAATTTCTCCACCATAAGTTTTAAATCTATGGTTGATTTGCACTCTTATGAAAAATAACTATGCTAGTAGTTTATAAAAGAAAATTTTCTATCTTCATTTGAAATGGAGGATACCACTTTATAGAAAAATACAGCAAAGTTTGTAAATTGATAATAATAAGTCGAACAATAGAAAGAGGTTTAAATATTTTTAAATTCGAAAAAAATAAAAAGTACTGAAAATAAATTATGAAAAATCCTAAAAGTTTATTTTTTGGTCTTTCGGGACCGGATTGAGCTCCTCTAATTTTCTCTTGAACATGACCAATCATGTTCGAGGAATCTGAACCGTTCAATAAAATTGAACGGATGAGATTAAAAATTCAAGTAATTAATGAGTTGACCATTTGTTGAATTTTATTGACTGGTCAACTCATTAATGACTTAAATTTTTAATCTCATCCGTCCAATTTTATTGAACGGTTCAGATTTTTCCAAGGAAAAATTAGAGGAGACGGATCCTTCGGGACCGAATTTGACCAATCCGGGTCTTTAAATCTAACCATCACTGTAAGTCAAAAGCCGAAGTGAATTTGCTCCTTTGTAAAAGAGCTTCTTGCCTATTAAATTTCAGTCCGATCCAACGATCATATCAAAAGTTACACTTAATTTATGGTTGGGCTTGGGTTTCTTCTCCGACCGATCCAAGAACTCCTCTGTTACCTGTTCCTCAACAGATTGAAATCAGTCAATAAAAACTCCAAATACTAAAGTCTTATAAAAAAAACTTATTATGTAGCTCATTAGTTGTATAGTAGTGAAGTATTTATATTCAAGTCTCACTAACTCCTATAATGTAAATGAGATTGGCTAAAATAAATTGTAGTATTGGATTTTGATTGCACTATATATACTAGAGGGTTGGGTGCAAGAAATTGTGGCAAGTGCAATGAAGATGATAACGAAGTGGGAGGAAATAAGAGAAGGGAGAGAGGAGTTAGAGATGGATGTGCATAAGGAGCTTCATGATCTATCTGCAGATGTTATATCAAGAACAGCTTTTGGAAGTAGTTATGAAGAAGGGAAGCTTATTTTTAAATTACAAGAACAACAGATGGCCCATTTCTGCCAATCTATCAGAAGTATTTACATTCCAGGATTCAGGTAACTATTTTCTGTTTCGTTGTAGCAGTAAGAAGAAATTCGCTATTTTTCTCGCTAAGCATTGACCACCAACGTGCTTATAGCTTAGTAGTACTTTCATTTATGTCTTTGTGAATTGAGATTTTATGGACACGCAGATTTTTGCCTACAAAGAAGAACAAAGAGAAGCAGAGGTTGGAGAAGGAAATTCGGGATTCGACCAGGACACTAATCTTGACGAACAATAAAGCAACCGAGAATTCGAGGAATCTGCTTAGTTTACTGAGATCTTCATATAAAAACCAGGATGGTGAGGAAGAAACTTTAAGCATTGAGGAGATTATAGATGAATGCAAAACCTTTTACTTTGCAGGAAAGGAGACTACTGCCAATGTCCTAAGTTGGTCGCTTCTCCTTTTAGCGTCGAATCAAGAATGGTAAAACAAGGCGCGGGAAGAAGTTATTCGTGTTTGCGGGGAGAGTAAGGTTCCAGCCGCAGAGAACCTAAATGACCTTAAGATTGTGAGTTCATTCCACATCGTCTAGTAAATTTAGTTAAATTTCTGATCTTAAGATTTGATAATCTTGTCATTTTCTTACAGGTGAGCTTGATAATCAACGAAGCACTTCGACTTTACCCTCCGGCTGTGATGCTCATGAGGAGGGCATGTAAAGACGTTCCTGCTAATATAGAACTCTATCTGGCATTGGCTGCAGTCCAACATGACACTGATATATGCGGTGAAGATGCTCATGAGGAGGACATATATGCGTCATGATTAAGGGGGTAATTGTTGGGTTTAATCATGACAGTTGTGTGTTTGTTCTTATCTAAATGATAGTTATAGGTTGTCCTCTTCTAAGAATAGCAGTTCTAACTGCTTGGTAGTTACTTCCTTCTTATCTAGAATAGTAGTTAAATATATGTAACTGTCTGTATTTGGTTTTCTATAAATAGGTTAATTAAGTATGACAATAAAAATTAACAGTTGAGAAGAAATAGATTTGTGGTTCTCAATACCAAAACGTTTCTTTGAAATTCCTGTTAAGATGATAGAGTTTTCCCCTCATCTGTGTTGATATTCCTGTTAGTTTTAATACAATAAGAAATTGTGTTCCAACAAGTGGTAGCGGAGCGAGTGTTACGTTTGATCTTGCCGAGATGTCGAAGCAGGGATCAAGATCTCCTACGAGGACCCCATCGCCACCAAAGGTCCGCAACGACAATAGCGAAAGCAGCAGCGGCCCTCAAGCGTTGGTGCAGCGATTGGTGAGGGAGACGGGGGTTGTCTACCCCATGCTAACTCGCACGAACTACGGTGATTGGGCTCTCCTGATGAGAGTCAACTTGCAAGCACAAGGAATATGGGAGGCGATTGATCCCGGGAATGTAGAGTACCGGGACGATAGGATGGCATTGGCTGCCATTCTCCGATCCGTGCCACCTGAGATGTTGGGGACTCTTGCTGTGAAGGACACAACCAAGCAAGCATGGGATGCTGTGATGACCATGCGTATGGGTGCCGAGCGTGTGTGTGAGGCAAAGGCGCAGACACTGCGTATGGACTTTGAGTCCATCAAATTCAGGGATGGTGAGACAATAGATGATTTTGCTATGCGTTTGACCAGCCTGGTGAACAGTTTGAACCTTTTGGGTGACCAGATTGATGATGAGAAGGTGGTTAAAAAGTTTCTTCGGGTAGTTCCCCCAAGATATACTCAGGTTGCCATTTCCATTGAGACGTTAGTTGATCTCTAGACGCTTACTCTGGAGGAGCTAACAGGACAACTCAAAGTCGTTGAAGAGCGCTATGACCTTGGATGTGATATTTCCGAGGTGGGTAGTCACCTTCTACTCACCGAGGAGGAATGGCTCGCACGCAAAGAAAGGAGAGAAAATGGCGAGAACTCTTCTGACGACGAGAAAAACTCTGATAGTGGCAGTGACAATCGACGTCATGACCAGCAACATGGTAGTTGGCGCAGCAATGGCAGCCGCTATAGGAAGGACTCTGTAGTTTCAAGAGGCAGCCGCGACATGACTAAGGTTAAGTGCTTCAACTGCTACAAATACGGACATTACGCCAAGGAATGTCGAAAACCACGTCGCGAGGAAACGGTGAATCTGACACAGGTGCAAGACGTAGACTACACGCCAGCACTTCTGTTGGTTGAGCATTGTGAGCACATTCAGGAGGTTGTAGACACACCACAGACTGTGTTCCTCAATGAGGAAAGTGTGTTACCAGTAGACAGTAGGAACAATGTCTGGTACGTCAACACAGGAACCAACTATAACCTGACTGAAGGCAAGCTGTTGTTTGCGTCACTTGAGGAGACAGTGACGGGTACTGAAAACTTAGGAGATCGCTCGGTAACAGAAGACCATAGAAAAAATGCAATAAATGGGGTGGAGAATGGACTTGGCGCTTCTGTTGGTAGTAATAGGACTATCACAGGGACTGGGCTTGGCACTGAGACAGCTGAAGGAACAATGGAAATAAAGAGTTGGGTGTCGATCTCTTCTGAATCTGACCCAGAGGAAGACATAGATTTTGAATCTGACCCGGAGGAAGATGTTGTTCCAGTTGTATGCAGTAGGCAACTGACTAGGCCCAAGCTTGCTGGTAAGAGAAATTTGGACCTATTTGAAGAAGCTCGAGAGGTGGATCGAATCATCTCTTTGCGCAAGAAGTAAAAATAATGCGTCATGATTAAGGGGGTAATTGTTGGGTTTAATCATGACAGTTGTGTGTTTGTTCTTATCTAAATGATAGTTATAGGTTGTCCTCTTCTAAGAATAGCAGTTCTAACTGCTTGGTAGTTACTTCCTTCTTATCTAGAATAGTAGTTAAATATATGTAACTGTCTGTATTTGGTTTTCTATAAATAGGTTAATTAAGTATGACAATAAAAATTAACAGTTGAGAAGAAATAGATTTGTGGTTCTCAATACCAAAATGTTTCTTTGGAATTCCTGTTAAGATGATAGAGTTTTCCCTTCATCTGTGTTGATATTCCTGTTAGTTTTAATACAATAAGAAATTGTGTTCCAATAGGTTTAACGCGCCTCGGAAGCACCTAGCTGCCTTTTCCCCATTTGGGTTAGGCCATAGAATCTGTGTCGGTCAGAATCTAGCCATCGTCCAGTCGAAAATCGTTCTTGCTACGATCATCTGACATTACTCTTTTGCGGTGTCACCAACGTACGTTCATGCTCCAATGCATTTCATAACCTTGCAACCGCAATATGGCGCGCAGATTCTGTTTCGCAAGACTATGTATTGAGTAGGGGTGGCAAAAATCTACCCATACCCAATGGGTACCCATACCCAACTAATTTAAGTGGGTGTGGGTGTTAAATGGGTTAGTGCAATTTTTAAATGGGTAGAAATGGATAATATACCCATTTAAACTAAAATAGGTGGGTTTTATTGGGTTGGGTAATGGGTACCCAATGAGTACCAATTAAACCAAAACCAACCTTATCCCTCCCTTTCTCCTCTCTCTCTCATCTTTTTTATTTTTATTTTTTAAACAAATTCAATTTTGTTAATTTATATAATGAACAAAATAAATTAAAAACTATAACAACATAATCTCTATCTCAAGATGAGTAATTCTATATCCACTTTTCTTATTTTTTTTAATTTTTTTAAAATGATTTTTTTATACTTTTCATGAGATAAAATCATGACCATAGATTTTTTTTTTAAAATAGATTTTTCAGCTACAAAGCTACTAATAGTATAAAATAAATGCAATTTCAAATGTTTTATTTCTAAAGAATTATTAAAATATTTTAACTGTTCTCATTAGATAAAATTAATTATATATTTTAAATTTTAATTATCATTATAATAAAGAGGCAAGCTAAAGATATTCTTTGGGTTCTTTAGTGCCAACGGAGGAGCTGATCCTTGCTTTGTAAGATCATGGATACAATCATTTCAAAAGAGCCTTAAAAAGCAGCAACATTTGTTTAATTTATTGTTGTTGTTAGTAGACAACTGGGCATTCTGTCCATCAATCATTGAACCATCTTAGCAAGCCTTGTACACAAAAACGTCTCTGCTTTGTGAATTTTGTTCCTTCTAGTCCTACTGTATATGATTCCCAATTCAACTAAATGAAAATCTTTGATTTTAATTCCCATGAATCTAAACCGTACGTGTAGTATATAATTTGTGATTTAGAACCTATCAAGACTTGATTATGGACGGTTAAACCCGACTCTAAATGGTCAAACTCAACCCTAAATAGTCAAACTTATGCCTAAACGATAAAACCCGAGCCTAAATTGTCAAACACGAGCCTAAATGGTCAAACACGAGCCTAAATGATCAAACACGAGTCTAAACGATAAAACCCGAGCCTAAATAGTCAAACCCGAGCCTAAATGGTCAAACCCAAACCTAAATGGTCAAACCCGAGCCTAAATGGTCAAACCCGAGCCTAAATGGTCAAACCCGAGCTTAAACGATAAAATCATCATACACAGTCAAAATCGAATCACATAGTCAAACTTTCTCAAAATCTACATTTTTTTTGTCAAACATAGTATTTTTAATCTTACTTAATAAAAAATTATATTTATTGAGTGAGTATGATTTAAATGGGTGTAAATGGGTATAAATGGGTGGGTATGATTAAATGGGTATAAATGAATATGGGTACCCATTTAAAAAATTATATAGGTAATAAATGGGTATGATACCCATACTCACCCATACCCATTTAATCATTACCCATACCCACCCATTTGAGTATTGAGTATGAGAATCCGTTAGTACTTTGTATGCTGTCTTCCAGCAAAACAATCCTTGCATTGTAAAATTATGTCAGTCTTGAACATCTTACTATCAGATCTTGCTATGCAAATTCCAAAAATGAAAATACGAAAATCTCCCTTGCCTTTCTAACTTGAAGAGTAATTAGTTTACCTTATATCTTACGAGTAAACGATTCCTCAAATTTAATAATGTATCAAATCTATCATTTTTAGAGTCTCTTTTCCACAGTATCCATCTACTTATTTTATACATTTCATACATTTCCTACTAACCTACGCACTCCATGATTTCATTCATTATTTTTCCCATTTATTTTAATGAATCCTTTTTTTTTTAAATTGGTTATATTATTAATTATCACTGTAATATAAAAATCAAATCTATTATTTTATGTCATAAAAATGGTATATACTGATCAGTTGAACTATAATTTTATATGTTTAATCAAACCAACTAAGGATCTGTTTGGCATAATTTCCTACCAACTTTCTCTAAAATTTGATATAATTTTTACAAATATCAAATTTAAATTTTTTACCTGAAACAATTTTTACAATTATATTAGGCTATTAGCGTCCAAACATGCCTAATCAAATAAGAACATAAATTACTGTTAAAAAAAAGGGAAATAGCTTAAAACATCCTTGTACTATACGCGAAAATCAAAAACCTCTCCTATCCTTCAAAAAGTCCATGACACCTCCCTTGTACTAAGGGTCAACGACAAAAACTCGGTCTCCCTTAGTCAAACTAACAGACCGTTAGTGTTGACCGTTGACTTTAATTAAAAAATTCCAAAAAAATGTAAATTTTTTAAAAAGCATATAAAAAATTCAAAAAAAATCTTTAAAAACGTAAAAATTCACAAAAAACATCTAATTTTTTTTTTAAAAATCACAAAAAAATATAAGAATTCCAAAAAAAATTCAAAAAAATCTTAAAAAATGTAAAAATGTAATTTTTTTTTAAAAAAATGTAAAAATTCAGAAAAATATAAAACATTCAGAAAAAATGTCCAATCCAAAAAAAACCGTAAAAATTCAAAAAAAACATATTTTTTTAAAAGAAATTAATTAACGTAAGGAATTGTTTATTTTTTTTGGATTTTTAGTTTAATTAAATTTCTTACAAAAAAAAATTTTATGATTTTTTTTGGATTTTAACATTTTTTTGGATGTTTTATATTTTTCTGAATTTTTTGATTTTTTTTTACTTTTTATATTTTTTAAAATTTTTTACATTCTTTTGGAATTTTTACATTTTTTTTATTTAAAGGTTTATTAATTTTTTTGTGATTTTTTACATTTTTAAAAAAAAATTGATATTTTTTTGTAAATCTTTACATTTTTTAAACATTTTTTAGATTTTTTTTGGAATTTTTACAATTTTTTAATTAAAGTCAACGGTCAACACTAACGGTCTGTTAGTTTGACTGACGGAGACCGAACTTTTGTCGTTGACCCTTAGTACAGGGAAGGTGTCATGGACTTTTTGAAGGATAGGGGAGGTTTTTGGTTTTCGCGTATCGTACAGAGGCTATTTCTCCTAAAAAAAAGTAGCAAAACTTTATTAATTTTATATTTTATCTTGAATAAAAATAACAAAAAAATCACCAATTTCAACACAAAACAACGCATCATGTTTCTTCCTCTTCCTCTCCTCCTTTTCCTTCTTCTCTCACTTCTACTGATCTTGATCTTCAAGTTCATTCACTCAGCTTTCTGGGTCCCACGAAAAATCAAACACTATTTCAAGAAGCAGAGAATCAGCGGCCCTGACCACCGTTCGATTTTCGGCAACGCAGCTGATATCCGCCGTCTGTATGTTGAAGCTCAGTTAAAGACAACGTCGTCATTAAACCACGATGTGCTTCACCGGGTGGTTCCACTGTACTACGAGTGGTCACGCATGTACGGGAAAACATTCCTCTATTGGTTCGGATCCAGGCCCAGATTGGCTTCTTCCGACCAGGATATGATCAAAGAGGTTTTGATGGATACGAGTGGTTCGTTTGGGAGAAAAGGGTCTAATCCTCAGGCCCGGATGCTTTTTGGGCAAGGACTTGTTGGGCTTGAAGGTGATACTTGGGCCCTTCATAGGCGAATCGCCAACCAGGCTTTCAAAATGGAGCGGGTTAAGGTATGAGTAGTATCTGGTTTAATTTGCACAAATTTAAATCATGGGTGTCGAGGTGAAAGCTGTAGCAAATAATACGTTTTTTGTGTCGTTTATAAAAATATATTAAGCATGTTAAATTTTGAATAATAATATATTAATATTAATACTAACTTTTCAAATTTTCAATGCTCATTTTTATTATTTGACAGTGTCATTACATGATTTGATTTTGAGCATATTATTAATTTAACATAAAAATAAAATGATGATATATATACTGTATGCATACAATTAAGAGAAAGTTACTAACTTTTTTAGTACAATTTCTTAATTTATTTGACTAATCTTGTTCCAATATGTTGGGTTTCCAAAGAGTTGGCTCCTCTAGCATACTTTTAAATGTTAATTTTATCTCGGAGCTCAGAAATACTTTTGTTTCAAACCTTTAAACTCTTGCATTCATGTTAGTATCATGTAAATGAGATTGACGAAAATAAATTGTAGTACTGGATTTTGATTACAATATACTACAGGGTTGGGTGCCAGAAATTGTGGCAAGTGCCATGAAGATGATAACGAAGTGGGAGGGAATAAGAGGAGGGAGAGAGGAGTTTGAGATGGATGTGCATAAGGATCTTCATGACCTATCTGCAGATGTTGTATCAAGAACAGCTTTTGGAAGTAGTTATGAAGAAGGGAAACTTATTTTTACACTACAAGAACAACAAATGGTCTTTTTCTCTCAATCTGTCAGAAACATTTACATTCCAGGATTCAGGTAACTATTTTCCGTTTCGTCGTAACAGTAAGAAGAAGTTCACTCTCTTTCTCGCTAAGCATTGACCACAGAACGTGCTTATAGCTCAGTAGTACTTTCATTTGCGTCTTTGTGGGTTGAGATTTTATGGGCACCCAGGTTTTTGCCTACAAAGAAGAACAGAGAGAAGCAGAGGTTGGAGAAGGCAATTCGGGATTCGATCAGGGCACTAATCTTGACGAACAATAAAGCAACCGAGAATTCGAGGAATCTGATTAATTTACTGAGATCTTCATATAAAAACCAGCATGGGGAGGAAGAAACTTTAGGCATTGAGGAGATTATAGATGAATGCAAAACCTTTTACTTTGCAGGAAAGGAGACTACTGCCAATCTTCTGACTTGGGCGCTTCTCCTTTTAGCGTTGAATCAAGAATGGCAAAACAAGGTACGGGAAGAAGTTACTCGTGTTTGCGGAGAGAATAAAGTTCCAGTCGCGGAGAATCTAAATGATCTTAAGATTGTGAGTTCACTCCTCATCCTCTTGTAAATTTAGCTACCCCAATAGGTAATGTGTTCTTCCCCTGAGTTAAATTTGCTCTTACGATTTGATAATCTTGTCATTTTCTTACAGGTGAGCTTGATAATCAACGAAACGCTTCGACTTTACCCTCCGGTTGTGATGATCACGAGGAAGGCATGTAAAGACGTTAAATTAGGGAACCTTGACATTCCTGCTAATACAGAACTCTATATGGCATTGACTGCAGTCCATCATGACACTGATATATGGGGCAAAGATGCAAATGAGTTCAATCCAGCGAGGTTTAACGAGCCTCGAAAGCACCTCGCTTCCTTTTTACCATTCGGGTTAGGCCATAGAATCTGCGCTGGTCAGAATCTAGCCATGGTCGAGGCGAAAATCGTTCTTGCTACGATCATCAGACATTACTCTTTTGTGGTGTCACCAACGTACGTTCATGCTCCAATGCTGTTCGTAACCTTGCAACCTCAACATGGCGCGCAAATTCTGTTTCGCAAGATTATGTATTGAGAATGAGAATCTGTTAGTACTTTGTGTGCTGTCTTCCAGCAAAACCAATCCTTGCATTGTAAAATTATGTCCGTCTTGAACATCTTACTATCAGATCTTGCTATGCAAATTCCAAAAAAGAGAATAAAAAAATCTCCCTTGTCTTTCTAAATTAGTTTACTTTATCTCCTAAGAGTAAACAAATCCGTGGTACTAGCAAATTTAATAACGTATCAGATTTATCATTTTTAGAGTCTCTTTTCCACTGTAACCATCTATCTACTTTGTTTCATACGTTTCCTACTAACCTACGCACTCCATGACTTCATTCATTATTTTTCCCTTTTCTTGAATCAAGTCAACTATTAATTATTATTATAATATCAAAAATCAGATATTATACGCAAAGAACGCTGCAATGCTTAATCAAGTCAACTAAGCAAATAAGAAAAGAAATTACTAAAAAAGAAAAAAACAGTGAAAGTTTATTAATTTTGTATTTTATCTTGAATAAAACATAAAAAAATTCATCAATTTCAACACACAGCGACACATCATGTTTCTTCCTCTTCCTCTCCTCCTTTTCCTTCTCCTCTCATTGCTACTGATCTTAATCTTCAAGTTCACTTGCTCAGCTTTCTGGGTCCCACGAAAAATCGAACGCCATTTCAGGAATCAAGGAATAACCGGCCCTACCCGCCGTCCGATCTTCGGCAACGCAGCTGAGATCCGCCGTCTTTATGTTGAAGCTCAGTCAAAGTCAATGACGTCTTTTAACCACGATGTGGTTCATCGGGTGGCTCCACTTTACTACGGGTGGTCGCGCAAGTACGGGAAAACGTTCCTCTACTGGTTCGGATCCACACCCAGGTTAGCCTTTTCCGACCCGGATATGATCAAAGAGGTTTTCATGGATACGAGAGGTTCGTTTGGGAAACTTGGGTCTAACCCTCAGGCCCAGGAACTTTTTGGGCAAGGACTTGTTGGGCTTGAAGGTGACACTTGGGCCCTTCATAGGCGAATCGCCAACCAGGCTTTCAAAATGGAGCGGGTTAAGGTATGCCATCAATAAAATTATTGGGTTTAATTTGGAATTCAAATTCTCGTAGTTAAAATTTGAATAATAATAATAGAGATACTACCTCTTTCTATTAAGTCTTTACAAAAAATCTTAATATTATCTGTTTATTTATATTTATTAGTGTTTATTTAATTTATTTGAATAAATAAATTTAAAGTTAACATAAAAATGACTTGATAATATTACAGGGTTTGTAATCCTTAGTGGGATTTGGCCCGTTTGAATTATCATTTTTGAACCCCCAAAAAAGAAGAAATACTAGCGCTTCAACCCTTTAAACTCTTGCATTCGTGTTAGTATCATGTAAATGAGAATGGCTAAAAGAAGATTGTACTGAATTTGCTTACTCCATATACTGCAGGGTTGGGTGCCAGAAATTGTGACAAGTGCCACAAAAATGGTAAAGAAATGGGAGGAAATAAGGGGAGGGAGAGAGGAATTTGAGATAGATGTGCATAAAGAACTTCATGAGCTATCCGCAGATGTAATATCAAGAACAGCTTTTGGAAGCAGTTATGAAGAAGGGAAGCTTATTTTTACATTACAAGAACAACAAATGGTCCTTTTCTCCCAATCTATCAGAAGTATTTACATTCCAGGATTCAGGTAATTAACTATTTTCTGTTTCGTCGTAGCAGAAAGAAGTTCGCTTGTAGATCATTGGAGCTTTCATTTCTGTCTTTGTGATTTTGAGATTTTGTGGACACACAGGTTTTTGCCTACCAAGAAGAACAGGGAGAGGCAGAGGTTGGAGAAGGAAATTCGGGAATCGATTAGGACACTGATCTTGACTAACAGTAAAGCAACCGAGAATTCGAGGAATCTGCTTAGTTTACTGAGATCTTCATATAAAAACCAGGATGGGGAGGAAGAGAGTTTAGGCATTGAGGAGATTATAGATGAATGCAAAACCTTCTACTTTGCAGGAAAGGAGACGACTGCCAATCTTCTCACTTGGGCACTTCTCCTTTTGGCGTCGAATCAAGAATGGAAAAACAAGGCGCGAGAAGAAGTTATTTGCGTTTGCGGAGAGAGTAAGGTTCCAGTCGCGGAGAATTTAAGTGACCTTAAGATTGTGAGTTCACTCCTAACCTTCTCGCAAAGTTAGTTAGAAGTTAGTATAACACTAGTTTAATGTTTTTTCCCCTGTGCTCTTCCCTTAGGTTTAATTCCTGCTCTTAACATTTGATAATCTTGGCGTTGTCTGGCAGGTGAGCTTGATAATCAACGAAACACTTCGACTTTACCCGTCGGCTGTGATGATCATGAGGGAGGCATGTAAAGATGTTAAGTTGGGGAACCTAGACATTCCTGCTAAGACAGAACTCTATTTGGCATTGACTGCAGTCCATCATGACACTGATATTTGGGGAGAAGATGCAAATGAGTTCAATCCGGCGAGGTTTAACGAGCCCCGAAAGCACCTAGCTTCCTTTTTACCATTCGGGTTAGGCCATAGAATCTGCGCTGGTCAGAATCTAGCCATCGTCGAGTCGAAAATCATTCTTGCTACGATCATCCGACATTACTCTTTTGTGGTGTCACCAACGTACGCTCATGCTCCAATGCTTTTCATAACCTTGCAACCTCAATATGGCGCGCAGATTCTGTTTCGCAAGATTCTGTATTGAGAATGAAAATCTGTTAGTGCTTTGTATGCTGTCTTCCATCAAAACCAGCCCTTGCATTGTAAAATTATGCCAGAATTGAACATCTTACTATCAGATTTCGCTCTGTAGATTTCATTATAAGTTAGTATAGCAATTTTTCTCACCAATTTAAGTTAAACCAAATTTCGAAAGAGGAAAAATTAGATAATTATTACCCGAAATTAAACCAAATTTCTACAATTTCAATTCGTACTAATTTGGTTCAATTTAGTTCAGTGTTTAGTAAAAAAAATCTATAATTTTAATTCTGCAATGTAGCTCAATGGTTTTACCAAATTATGCTCGCCCCTAGGAAAATGCTACCATTAATTATAAAATTGTTGGACAAGGCGTAGTTAATTGAAACATAAATATGAAAGAAATAAAGGACTATTTCCAAACTAACAATTACACCTGGGGGGTAATCTGCAAAGTTCGAAAAGATACAGAATATGCGCCGTCGTGTACTGTACCCAGTTTTGTCCTCGCCTCCTACTCCTCCTACTTGTTAGGATTGACAAAGCAAAGAGCACAAATTGCACACCGACCACGTGGCCGTTCAGCATCCTTCCCCTTATTTAAGGACAAAAATACCCATCACAAACACCAACAACAACCAATCCTCCTATCGTAAATAACAACCCCTCGAGAGAGTGTCAAATCAGTCAATGGCAAAATAAGAAAATCCAATTATTACAGAAAATAATACACCTTCGTCTCAGCTGCGTGTGTCACCTTCTGGAACATTAGGGTTTCTTTCGGCCAAAAAAATTGGAAAAAGAAAAAAAGAAAAAAAGGAGAAGAGAATCAGTGGCTCGCCATCATTCATCACCACACGACGAACCAACTTTCTGGATTTTCTGTTTCTTTTATTACAGTTGTGTATTGATCGTCGAGAAAGAGGAGAGATTAGGAGGAGGAATTAGAAGACCGGCTTCGAGTCTGTACATAGAATTCAGTGGTTGATGCTTGTAGTTTTGTATAGTTTACGTTTCGGAGCTTAGAGCCCATAAGTGTATTTCTTCTTACAAGGTTCGATTTGGTTCGTTTCTCCTTAATCGTGAATTATTTATGATGTTGTAGCTACCTTTTGTGTGGGTATTTTTTGTTTTTTCCTTGGGAGTTTTTGGAATTTGTTACTAATTGTTTGCTGAATCGTTTATTGGTGTTGACCTGATATGTTTCTATAATTGTCAGCGGATGTGAAAGTAATATATTGGTTTTTGTTGTTGTTGTTGTTGGCTTTACAGTTTAAGGGTGGGAGAGGAAGTGCGTGATGGTTATGTAGGGTTAATTATTGGGAGTGATGAGATTGTATTTTGGATGCAGTAGTGATCGTTGTTTTGTTATTTACGACAGAAGGGTTCAGGTGAAGCTCTTTCACTTAAGAGGGTAAGATGCCGTCTACTTATTATTCGAAGTTAAGAACTGCGCTTCAGAATGGTTTTCAAAGGTCGGTTGTAAATAAAGAAGGAGCCTTGCAAGATTTGTTAGGAGCTTCAGTTGGGCACTTTTGTAACTATAGATTATTCCATTCTGAGTGTATTGCATCCCTCACGAAGTTACAAGTGCTTTCAAGACCTGGAACTGTTGATTCACTGTTGGCTAATCGAAGAAGGAATATATCTGTTGTTGGAGCTCTTTCTCGCACTTTTTCTGTGCCCTCTGTATCTGGCCCTTCATTTCAGGTTTGCGGTTATCATATTGATCGCGCACTTTCTGACGCTAGTCAAATATCGCTTGACGGAAGGTTGCTGGACAAGGCCATGGCTGCTTGCGCATCTAGAGTTGTATATGGTGAGTGTTTGTTAGAGAGGTCAACTTTGAAGGGTGGGCATATTCCATTGTCAACAAACCATTCCAGTATCTCTTATGTGAGTAGTAATGGTTCTCAGAGTTTCAGAAAAGCCAGCATGTTCTTGAGAAACGGAGAACAACCCAACAATTCTCCAATTTATGGATATTTCATGTATAATGTTGCAAAGAAGTTCTGTAACTTCTCTTCATTCACTGAGACGGGATATAGGAACTTTCATAGCTCATTGCCAGCATATCTTTCTGCTGGAACAGCTCCTGATGTCACCTATGATAACTCTACCTGTGAAGAGCAGCCAGAAAGCTCTGCTGGCTCATCAGAAAAGTATGTTCCTAATTTCTTTTATCACTCTGTTTTTTTTGGGTCTTTAATGATGCACATTATCAGTGCTTATGTATCATTGTCTGGTTTACATTCTTCACCTGGTTCAAATAAATGATGACATTCAATTTACACTTGTTATCCCCCTTTTAATTGGTTACAGGAAGGTTTCAGCTTGTAAAATGCTAAAGCTACTCTCAGGATCCTGCTACCTACCCCATCCTGATAAAGAAGATACAGGCGGAGAGGATGCCCATTTTATTTGTGCAGATGAACAAGCGATAGGTGTGGCTGATGGTGTAGGTGGTTGGGCTGAACATGGTGTTGATTCAGGGCTGTATTCCCGGGAACTCATGTCTAATTCAGTTGCAGCAATTCATGAGGAGCCGAAAGGTTCAATTGACCCAGCGAGGGTCTTGGAGAAGGCTCACTCTAGCACAAGAGCTAGAGGTTCATCAACAGCGTGCATTATAGCACTGACAGACCAGGTATTGTTTTGGGGGTCACTTTAGCATGCCTTTTGTTATCCTTTTCCTGAAACACCCCATTATTTTCTTTTTAGCTCCAACTACGATAGAAATGAAAATGCACCATTGTTTGGTCATGTGGTGATAATCTTTAAGTGGACTTAGTTATTGTTGTGAAGTTTGTTATTGAAGCCAAGTATGTTGCATGTAGGTGGGAGTCCCTTTCCTTTTTGTTAGCTATTCCAATTTTTGCATGCTTCTCATCCCTGATTGATTTTGGTACTTGCTCTTTCCCCAGTAATTTAATTATGACGATTCAAACCGGCTTCTTAATTGATGGTATATATTTAGGTGTAATTTAATGGCTTCATTACTTCCCTTATAAATAATGCGTCAAACTAGAAAAATTTAAGCCATGAACTTATGCATCAAAGAAATCTCCTCATCACAAGTACTTTAGGTTTGCTTGATGAACTTGGGAAGAAACATGGGTCAAAAGGTGAGGCTCTGTAAGATGGGTTTTTTCTTAGTCATTTTAGCATGCATTGGTTAACTTTATATTTTTCTCTGTTTGGGTTGTATTAACTTGTTCACTAGTTTATTTTACTGCTTCACACTTTCACTGAATAGTAACAATACCTTGATCTTTGGACTTATTTGTGTAAAATATTGTTGAATCGACTACAGGAGGGTCTTCATGCAATCAATTTAGGGGACAGCGGGTTTATAGTTGTTCGAGATGGATGTACAGTATTCCGATCTCCTGCGCAGCAGCATAATTTTAATTTCACCTATCAACTAGAGTATGGACAGAATAGTGATCCTCCCAGCTCTGGCCTGGTTAGTTTGGTTGCTCTCCTTTCCACACACTGAGCTCTTTGCATGTTATGGGAATGCCTTGTTTAGGAATATGACCACAAATGATTCACTTGAATCTAATCCGATTGGTTCCATTTTTTTTAAACTCATTAGTGTGGTTGATTAAGAGTGTGTGGACTCAAGTGTCTCGTGTGTAAGAATTGTGGTTATCCAAAGAGAATAAAATTGAAGGCAACCTATGATGCAAGTATTTTTTTTATCCATTTTGGAATGTATAGAGTTGCTAAGCTTGCCCCCCTGTTTCAATCAGGTTTTCACAATTCCAGTTGCACCTGGGGATGTCATCATTGCTGGAACAGATGGACTATTCGATAACTTGTACAACAATGAGATTACTGCCATAGTGGTTCACGCTGTCAGAGCTGGCCTAGGGCCTCAAGTTACGGCTCAAAAAATAGCAGCCTTAGCACGTCAAAGAGCACAAGACAAAGATCGACAGACCCCCTTTTCAACTGCTGCGCAAGATGCGGGGTTTCGCTATTATGGTGGCAAACTCGATGACATCACCGTTGTTGTTTCATATGTTACCAGCACTGATAATGTATGGCTCTCTCACCTTCTCCCCTGTCTATACACTTAAGTTACATTCTAGTTCATGCTGCTTTTCTGAGTTGTTTTATTTGGGAAGTAAAAATGTCACCAATGAGCAAGAAACTAGTATCATACTCACACACTGTGTCAATAAACATCTCAAGTGCGCCCAATATTTACACATGCACACACATCGATCACAAAACTTATTGCGAAATGGTACTTCTATGATCAAGCGTGTGTGCGTATCCCTTGACCAAAGGCAAAGTGTGTGCAGCAATATTTGTCCATGCAAATGCTAATGTTTGTCTACCGGGATAATGCAGGGAAAACAATCTCCAGCTTAATTATTTGGCTGCGTTTGGAATCATGAAGTTTTGCTGTTAGAAGATTGATCTGTCTGTTCGTATGGAAATCAATATTTTTTGTACATTATCGGCCTTGGATGGTCATTTCCTTGTTAAGCATGTCACTTTGTAAATATTTACCTCAAATGACATTGACCTCTAGTGGTTTTTTGATTTACACAGCAGTGCATGGGTTCTGCCCATGTGGAGTCATTGGACATTTGACTTCAATTTTTTTTCACGTTAATTTCAGTTACTTCAGTTGTTGTCGGGATTCAATTCTGTGTCAAGGTTAATGTCAAGTTTTCGAAGGGCTTGTTTGGTATCTTCTGGATTTCTTTTAGACTCTATTCGTCATTACAATTGTACAGAATGCCAAGAAGAATTTTGAGTTCCTTTCAAAAAAAAAAGAAGAATTTTGAGTTCGAAGGCTTGAGTAAACTATAGTGGAAGAATTATTTCTTATCGGAGCCCGATATGGGATGGCAATTTTCGATTTGGTTCCCTTTATTCGGTCTAGGATCTCAACGTTTCTGGTTAACTTGCACGAGCTGGGATCGGAACTATCTCAATGGTTTAAGTGATTCCGGTTCCGTTGGTGGCAATAAAAGGATGAGCGAGGAACAAAATGTGCAAAGATGTCTTCACACCCGTACGATCGTCCTCCGTATGCAAAGTCTTTCCATCCAAAGGCTAGGATTTAATTTGCAACTCGGGTCTATTGTAGTATGAGTCGCACGGGAGGATGCTGAACCCGACGTTCACGTTCTTCTCCATACTCCAGCCAAACACAGAATTTCTGGGGAAAAAAGGAAAAGGCATGCAAAAAAATAAGAAGTAAAAAAGAAAAGCCAGAAATGTTAAGAAAATAAAGGCAATAATTAATAAAATCGTCCGAAAAAAAGAAAAGTGAGCGTCTACTCTGTATTCACTGAATTCAAGTCTCGTGTATCTCTTCGAGCGACAGAAATCGAGTTTCTTTATCGTGTTGATTTATTCATGTAAAGATATAATTCGAACAAAGCAATTAAACCATGGTGGCGCCTCGTCGAGACAAAAGCAATCGTGGGTCGCGTATCGGCGTAGCCATTCTCATCGGAATACTCCTCGGCTGTGTGTTTGCCGTGCTGTATCCTCATGGATTCTCGAGCCCTGATCCAGAATTCCGAAATCGTCGAATTGCTACTTCCAACCACCAGGTTCTGATCTTCTTTGTGTTCTAAAAGTTGGGTTTTGTTTTCCTTTTCGTTCTGAATTTACAAACCTGAGAAATAGCTTCTTGTGATGAATTTTCGATGATGTTTGATTCTTTTAAAGAATTAGAATTTGTTTGGTCTTTGTGATTTCCTGAATTAAGTGGAGACTTCATTTTGATTAGGAAATGATCATGGATTATGGAAATGGGTGAGTGAGGTTCTGATGTTCTTCTTTATTGTTGGTTTCGAAATGAGCAGGGTGATAATCCTGGATCTAGGGGTGAGGGTATGGTTGTAATTTTATAGGCTGTTTGGGATGAACTCATCGCTTTTAAGCCACCTGCAAGGCGCTGGAATGGGTCTCCGACGATCAAGTTAGTATTCATAATGATAATGTGTAAATAGCGAAACCTATCGGGTTTGGGAAGGTAATTTGGGAGAGTTTCTTTCTTTAGTGTGTAGGTATGTGTATCCTTCCCTCTAGGACGTGTGAATATGGGTATTTATAACCTCGCCCTGTAATCACCCTGCACACGTGTCATTTGAGCCAGATAGAATTGCACCGGTATATGTTCCTTGCCCCGATAGCTTCCATATTAAATGGCATATATGGTGCACTTACCTGGTAAAGCCGGTATATATAATCTTGGTTACCGGTATATATAATCTTGGTTACCGGTTAGGATATATACCGGGATGCATGAGTAGTGAGACCGGTTGATGATGAAAAGTAGCCGATGACCTCATGACACCTTGTTTGGTAGATGACATTGGTACCGTACAAGCTACCGGTAACCTCCTTGGTAATCCGGAAACTGAGTTACTGGATTTGTGAAATGACGGAAATACTCCTGGCATATCTTTTTGTATTATCACAGGGGATGGTAATAACAAGTGAATATGGGAGAAAAACATGCCATTTATGCTTAAACACGGTGTTCTTAGAATGTGCTTCTTTACTAGTTTTGTTCTATTCTATTTTTCTTTCTTGTCCTGATGATGTGATGGTTTACCGGAGGTGGTTTACCGGAGGTTCATGTGTATTAACTCTTGTACTGCTTATTTGTTAGGTTCGCTCTGTGTCATGTGAGTCACCAGAACGGATGAAAATGCTGAAATCAGATATTGTATCATTAGCAGAGAAGAATGCTGAGATGACAAGGCAAGTCAGGGAGCTAAATGAGATGCTACGGTTGGCTGAGCAAGGAAAAGATGATGCGGAGAAGCAGGTTTTGGTGCTAGGTTTGAAAAAGAAAGCTGGTAGTTTTGGTACCGTAAAGAGTTTGAGAACTAGCCCGACTGTTGTTCCTGATGAATCTGTGAATCCAAGACTGGCAAAACTTTTGTCACAAATTGCTATTAGGAAGGAACTTATAGTTGCACTGGCGAATTCACATGTGAGGGAAATGTTAGAGGTTTGGTTTACTAACATCAAGAGAGTTGGCATACGGAATTACCTTGTTGTTGGATTGGACGACCACATTGTAGATTTCTGCAAGTCAAATGATGTTCCAGTGTATAAGAGAGACCCAGATGTGGGTATTGATTCAATTGCACGAACTGGAGGCAACCATGCTGTCTCTGGATTGAAGTTCAGCATTTTGAGGGAGTTTTTGCAGCTCGGTTACAGTGTTCTTTTGTCTGATATTGATATTGTTTACCTGCAGAACCCATTTAATCATCTTTATCGGGACTCCGATGTTGAATCTATGACTGATGGTCATGATAATTTGACTGCTTATGGGTTTAATCATGTCTTTGATGAACCTTCAATGGGTTGGGCTCGCTATGCTCATACAATGAGGATATGGGTCTATAACTCTGGATTCTTTTACATAAGGCCAACAATTCCGTCGATTGAGCTTTTGGATCGTGTGGCTGATCGCATGTCCCATGAGCAAGATGTTTGGGACCAAGCCGTTTTCAATGAGGAGCTCTTCTATCCTTCACATAATGGATATGTTGGACTTCATGCTGCAAGGAGAACAATGGATTTCTACCAGTTCATGAACAGTAAGGTCCTTTTCAAGACGGTAAGAAAAGATGCCACCCTGAAGAAGTTGAAGCCAGTAATCGTTCATTTAAATTACCACCCAGATAAGCTTCCAAGAATGAGAGCCGTCGTGGAATTTTATGTTAATGGCAAGCAAGATGCGTTGGACCCTTTCCCTGACGGTTCTGAATGGTAGGAAAGTAAAAGCTGAATACCACAGTAGATTAGCTTTGGCCTGGAGATAAGGTCTGCATTTCACTTCTTGTTATGATGCACATAATGCAGAGGTTAAGGTTAGTTTTATCTTTCTTACTCTTGAGAGCAATGTCACATAAGTTTCACCTACTTTTTCCTTACATGGGGAGTTTACGTGACTTCATCGAATGATGCATCTTTTCCTTATCTATCATGCTGTTATGATGAAGTTGTTGCGACTATCATTGTTTGAGCATCTTGGCCTGACTGACCATTTTCCGGACTGTGACTGCCAAGATACCTGAATTAACATTCAGCACGCCTACCGGTATGATCTGTCATTACAACGTGTCTCACCTCAACCATGGATAATATGAGTGGAGCCATGATGTTGCGACAAGTTACCTGTTTAAGCACCCTTTTGTGCACGTTTTCATCAGTTAATTTTAACTTGTACTAACCTTGTCTTTGATAATTTTACTGAATAAATAATTAGTGATTCAAGTTTTCCATCTAGATGCGTCTAGTTTTCGACTGAACATGCTTACCATACATACCTTCATGCCAAACCTCATGCTTGTCCTAACTCCTACAGCGACTGCCCTCTCCCCACATGTATATGTATGTTATGTAGATAATAAATGTTGCCCATAAAAACAAATTCAAGCTCAAGTGTGGCATTTAATTTCTCAGGAAAGAAAAATGTTGCAATCAATACCAGTATTCATGTAACAAGACCGACATTCATCTCGGACAATAAAATATTCTTTTAGGGTTTTTTATTGTGCGTGAATTTTTGTGTTTTAATGTTTTTTTACTTGGACACCAAAAAGAGAAAAAGAAGACAAGGTTTCCAGTTTCCACAACAAAGTTACAAAAGTACAAATCTCTTCTAGCCCTACAATACATGTGGAGAAGGGAAACCCAACTGAAGTTTCGTCATCACAAAAATCCTAGAGTTTATTGGTCGCCAAGAGAAATTAGGCATTATAAGACAAAAAGTATCAAGCTTTTTAGTTGTCGTTTGGCATTTTCTTCTTCCTCCTTATCCATATCTTAACAAAGAGAGCATTTTTAGTGGCTTCAAGTACCAGTAACCCCACCATCTTTGTACTCTCCCTTTCGCCAAATTCTCAATTTTGTTTGCATCTCAGCAAAGAAATTTCAATGTCATGAATCTCGAACCGAAAAAGAGTGGAAGTTTAATAATTTGTTGGTGCTGGTTCAATAGAATAGTAGTTTTTGCATATGGAAAGGTATACTCAAAGAGAAAGTGTGCACTTGGGATACAATCTTGGTGCAAGTAATCCAAGTTTTTCTCCAAAGGGCTCAGATGTTGATTTCAATGACGTGTTTGGTGGCCCGCCTAGGCGGTCTTCGCTCCAGGAGGGGAGGCAGAGTTTTCTTGAAACTGCATCAGGAAGTGATGATGATGCGGTTTCGAATGGCAGGAGATGGTCTGGTTTAAGTGAGAAGCCAGTTTTTGGAGATGAAGGTGTTAGTAGAAGGCAGCATACAAGTAATGATTTCTTTGATGACATTTTTGGAGGCAGTGAATCTGTGAGCTCTTCGCCGAGGAAGAATGATTCTTCCCCTTTTATGTCTGGTTCGAGAGTTTTCAGCCCCACTCGATCACAGCGAATCGAGCCATTGGGCAGTCCAGCACATTTCAGGTTCCATCTTCTAGGCTTTACCATAATGTTTTCTTTGTTTTCTTGAACATTAGTATTCTTTTCCTTGTTTTGTTTCTTGATTTCTATCAGCATGTTATGTTGGATGTGTATATACCGTATTATGATGTTCTAATTTGCAGCCTCCCAGCTAAAATGGTCAAAGGGACAGACTTGCCGACGTTTGGTTCGAGCACTCATTATCATTACAAAAGTAAAGATGGTGGTTTAGGTGTAAGTTACTATGCAGCTTCTCCTTTGTCTAGATCTTCAAGCCAAAGAACGCAAGGTCAGGAGGAGCTAAGAACCGATGCTTATTATGGTCAGAGCACTCTATCGCCAGGCATATCTCGTAGCAACAGCAGCGAGGAATTATCGAACTTGACAAAGACTGCTGAAACAGAGAAAGGAAGCAGTTTAAAAGGACGTTCAAATGCTTCAGAAGTTCTACCAAATGGAGGCAAATTCCACTTCTCTATTTACAAGTGGGCAAGCAAAGGGGTCGTAGTTCCTCTAAGAGGAGGAAACAAGTCCAAACTAAAGAGATGCTCAAGTGCTAATCGAGAGATGGTATGCGAGGATATCGCAAGGGAATCAGATACTGCAGCTTCGAATGATGCTGCGATACCCTCATCGATTAGTCGTATGCCATCAGATGATATGCCTTTTACGATGGAACTTAATAAAGAAGATCTTATTTGTGAGACGAGCATGCAGGATAGAGTAGAACGTCGCCAAGCTGTGGAGGAGAAAACTGGTACTAAATCTGACTCACAGACCCCAGTCACTCGTCAAGGACATGGAGAAGATGCTCTTGGAAATCCCATTTTCCAGAATTCTAGCCAAGAGATAAAAAGTACTCCTGACATGGGTTCATCAGGAAAAACTGATGAAAAAGTTTCTGCAGTTTCTCAAGAGGCTTCTAAAGATGAAATTATATCACTAAGATCTTTGTTGTTCAAAAAAGATGACGAAAAAGGTTAGTAATTTCTGTCAGTGGTGTTTTTTGCATGTGATGTTTCTGATGCAGCACCTAGTTTCTCATTTTATTTTTTCCTCCAACATTCATGCAGATGTCGATGAGACGGCTAGAACAAATGGATTAAAGGACAGCAACGTAAAAAGCACCAAAAAGCCGTCTGCAGTTATTGATGTCATTGAAAAGGTAAAGAAAAAAGAATGGAAGAAGACTACATTGAATACCGAAGAAGGTGCTAAAACCAATTCACCTACAAGCACCAAGGAAACTCCTGGAAAATCTAAAATTAGAGGAAGGGTTAAGGAATTTGTAAAAATTTTCAACCAGGAATCTACAGACAGGCCCAAACCTGATGTTGAGTCTCAAGCTCAGTATTCTGAATCGAAGGAGCGAAGCAAAATCAGGAAAATGGAAGAGGAAAGATCAACCAGAACTATGAAAAATGAGCAGAAGAACTCGTCTGATGGAAACAGGATTGATACACCAGATGATTCCACTATGGTACTCAGCCTACTATCAATTTGTGTTTCACTTGGCATGAAAAGTTTTATGCATCTGATAATTCTGAATGTGTTTTTATGCATCTGATAATTCTGAATGTGTTCTATTATCTTTCAGGTGGGTGAAAATTCGGAGGAGCCTGAGATAAAACATCCCGAAGAGAGAACCAAGAACCAAAAGTCCATGGATCATGCTTCATCTGAATTTATGGATAGCTCAACAGCAACTGCAGGTACATTTTTGCCAATTCCTATCAAACATATTTCGTGTTTCGTATTGTAGCCTTAGTGCAGTTCAATGCAGACATCACTCCTTACTCTTTAATGTACTACTTTAGTTGACTCAGAGGCAAATGCTGAAGATGCAGATGACTCCTCCCAAGGTTACTTTATGGTGCGAGTTTCTTTGAATTTCATGCTTATTTTCCGCTTCCAATTGTTTCACCATTTCCCTTTCATTAAAATCTCTTTGATTGCTTCTTCTGACTTGCAAGTAAACTTTTGGCTTATGAACAGGTTACAGAATTACTCCACAACGAGGATAAACTACCACTGAATGGAGATATTAGCCGAGAAGAAATCCAAGTACTGCAGAATACACATAAACAAACACATTGAATATCTCTTCTTATGACAGGATACTGGAACTAAACTTATCATATGTATGCTCCAGGTAATCGATGCGAAAATTCGAAAGTGGTCAAACGGAAAGGAAGGAAACATTCGCTCCCTGCTGTCAACTTTACAATACGTGAGTATATGTTATGAATATACTCAAGTAAGTCTCTTACCTCTTAAACATAGAGCCTGACATTGTTAACAAATAACTCAGGTTCTTTGGTCGGAAAGCGGATGGAAGCCGGTGCCTCTTGTAGACATAATTGAAGGGAACTCAGTGAAAAGATCATATCAGAAAGCTTTACTTTGTCTACACCCGGATAAGCTGCAGCAGAAAGGCGCTACCTCAGATCAAAAGTACTTATCAGAAAAGGTTTTCGACATTTTACAGGTAATTAAAGGAAGTTGAATATAAAATTACCATGTTAGTTTTTTTTCCATTCTTCCGTCAATTACTCAAGAATGTTGTTATTTTGTTCATACAGGAAGCATGGGATCAATTCAACATTGCAAGAGTGTTATGACCCTTTTTTTTTCCTTCTTTTTATTACAATTCTGTTGTGGAGAGAACAACAGATGGGAATATGTTTGTTCAAGTGCACAGAAATTATTGGACTTGGCTTCTAAGATTTTTTTGCATTTTTAAAATTTAAGCTTGTTCATATTTTGCAAATTGCAGTAAGAGCTATACATGAAAGCTTTGACACATGACTCACCGGTTGTTAGCTGGTGGTAAAGTACCGATAAAAGTTTTAGTTCGAGTTTCAACTTTATCCGTAAAAATAAAAAAATAAATTGAAAGCTTAGAATGCTAGAAAAATAATTGTTTTTTCTCTCCATAAGCTAGAAAATAAAAGTTAAACCATGGTCCTTGAGTTCCCCAAAATTGCAGGCCCAAAATAAGAGAGCCCAACTGGGAAGCTCACTATTGGGCCTGGGAAGCCCATAAACTAAAGGGTGGATTGATGCAGACTTCAGAGGTTCAAGAGCCACAAATCAAAAACCGTAAGTGGTAAAAATACTTGAGGTCAAAATTCTAACTTCCTGTATTAAAAAATTGTGTGGGCCCACTTGCAATGTGGATTCTGATCCAAGAAAAGCCTGTAATGTTTGGAGAAAAGCTAGTTGGGCACAGGGGCAGATATACGGCGTGCAATGCAAATCAGGAGCTCGTCGTTTCTAGTATTGGAGTGGGGAAAATATTGTCGTTTTGCTGAGGTTTAGCTACATTCACCACAAAATTGAGATTTGAGATTGAAATTTGTGGCACCAGTCCACCACCACTTGGTCCTTGCACCTTATTTCCAGTAAGTAAGGCCCTCTCCCTTAACTACATCTACATATGCCTTTGTCTGTCTGTCTGCCTCCTCCTCATACCTTGTACGACCCACACCATAAGTTTTGATTTCAACTTTTCTAATGTTGGTCTTATCATTTTAACACTATCTTGCTATCTTTATAAATTTGATTTTAATTCCAACCTTTTCGAAAATCTTTAAATTTCTCAGCACAACGACTTATAAACACCGTTTCATTATAGCGCAACTGGTAATGCATACCTACTTTATAAAATAGGTTATGAATTTAATTTTTGATGAAATGATGAATGAGATTTTGATAATAAACACTCTTTTGTGGAGAAAACCAATTAATAAGAAAATTATTTTTTTGACACGAAGCGCTAATAATAAGTTTACATTTTTCTAATTCACATAATATAAATTCATCCAGTGATTCACAAATGGTCTCACGGGTGGTGGTCGTCAATAAATCACGATGCTAATTAATATGATTGTTCTTGTATAAATATGATTAGTTACTAGTAACAATAAAATTAGTTTGATGTCATTTTGAGTAGGGCAAACTTCACTATAACACACGTTGTTATACGCAAGATGTTCGTGAAGGCTTTTAATTAAAAGCCGTGGGCACAACAAGCAGCTGGCAATGCAATTATAGTATTCTTTTGTAGCAATACTTATAATAATTAATAGTATACTCATAAATTTTAAAATCAATATGAATTTTATGTTTGACTTTGAAGTTTGAACAATAATACAGACAATATTATCTGCATTAATACGACCAATGAAATAACTACATTTGTTAATTTAAAATCTCGATGAATGCAAGATTTTCATTAATACTATATATTTTTGGTTAAATTGGAACCTAACTCTTCTAATTATAAAAGAAAACTTATATTTTAAATATATAGTAACTCTTAATTAGTACTCCCTCCGTCATTTTTTATCAGTCGTTCTAGCCAAAAAACGCTTGCCTTCAATTAATTGACGTTGTTGCCATTTCGGTCCCTTAAGTTCGTGTTTTATCAAAAACGCCCATCGTTCCCTTGCTGAGCCACGCGTCATACAAGGTAAAAAAGGGAAACGAAAAAATTAAAGGACCATATTTGATCAAAGTATCTCTGCCATGGAAAAGATGGTGTCAGCAAAATCAGAAAAAGTTTTTCTCTCTCATCTTTCCTCCTCCGATTTCAAATCGCAAATAAAACATGTTTGGCTGCTCGGACTGGCGCGACGAGCATAGATTCGTGCCGGAAATGACGAGCCGAGCAGAACGAGGGTGGTCGTGGCCGAATCGGATGCCGCACGCGCTGGCGCGTGGCGACGCGTGGCCGGAGCTCTAGCTGCTTCGGCGGCGCGTGACGGAGATTGGCAGCTCGGAATTGTGCCATTCGACCTTCTCCCGACTCGAGACGTCCTTCCGCTCCTTTCTGTGGTGGAGGTGAGAATAGAAAACGATCACAGACGGAGCAATATTCGGACAGAGGGAGGAAGAAAGAAAAGAGAGAGAAAATGAAGGATGGGCGAATCAGAGGGTGACACGTGGCGGCGATGCTGACTTTTGTCTCCCTTGGCCTAAAACACCGTGATTCACTCTCTCGCGTCTGATAAAAAATGACGGAGGGAGTAGCATTAATTGGTGTCTCGTTAATTAATTATCACCAACCACTACCAGGACAAAGAAAGGACATGCCACACGGTGGCATCCAGTACGAACGCTGAAAAGGCATCACCAGCGACAAGTCATCCTCATATCATAACCTGAGATCCCTTCCTTCCTCAGTTCCTCCTACCCAATACCCGTATCAAATAGAAAAAAAAAGAAAAGGAAAAAAAAGTACTAGAGTGAAAAACCATGAGTTGTTACTGCTGGGTTTTACTCCATTAGTCCTAAATCTGTCATTCAGCTTAGCTCCTCCTCTCATTATTATGTTTATGGGTGTCTAAAATTTCTGTTTTTGTTGTTTAGTTTTTACCAGTGTCAGAGATGAGTGAGTGTTTCAGGACCATATAGGCCCCTTGTGTTTTTCTAGGTGGTATTATTATTGTTGTTGCTTGCCGTTGTGTTGTTGTTACTGGCTTTCAGCAGCAGCAACAGTATTTTTGCATCATGGGTGCTCTTTAGAAGAACAGATGGTGGTTCTCATTGCCTCAATTGGATAATTACCACTCTTCCCCTCTAAATCTGTGAGTTCTTAACACTGTACTTTGCTTTCTTTTAGCTCTGCTTGTCTTCTTTCTATGTTTCTACCCTGCATTCTGCTCTGCTTTCTAGCGCTTCCAAATTTCCTTTAAAGGTTCTGTCTTTTTGTGGGATATTTTGAGGGCTAGTAAAAGCTGAGAACTTGTAGTTTCATCTACTAGTTTCTGAAAATTGGGTGTTTTTGGGATCCCAAGTTGTCCAATTTTAGTTTAGGTTTCGTGGGTTTCTTAAATTTCAGTTTCTGGTCATAGGTTTTTGGTTTCCGGGTAGGATTACTTCATTTTTTTTTGTTGGTTTACATCTGTTTGATCTATTATGGATGTGAATGGTTATGTTTTTGCTACAAAAGGTATCTACTAGATCTGAGAAATATTGTTTAGGTGATGGGATCTAAGGCTGTCACTGTTCTCTTTAGGCATTCAATTAAGTATTTTCTTTAGATTTTGGGCCAATGATGCAATTCCAGTTTATTTGCTGATGAATTTGGCGTTTTTCATTTTTGTACATTGTTTGGAAAATGCAACAGACAATATTTGAGGCGTTTGAGTTTTTTATTATGATTTAAAGAGATGAAATGGGATGCTCTTTTCTTTCTTTTTTTGAGAACAATAATTATGTCTGTGACTGACCCTTTTTCTAGCGTAGTATTTAAAGCAGAGTGGGGAAATAGTGAGTAAGCCAAATTGGTAGTGTAGAGCCAGAAACTCCTGCATTTAAGATTGGAACTTTTGTGTTAGATTAGTGGGTTCTTTCAGCTTCAGTGACTTGGATGAAATGCAGGTTAAGATATAACACATTGATTTATATTGTAATGGTGTGAGGAATAATCCAGAATCTTAAGGTTTGGGCCTGTTTACTTTGCTGAAAACCGGAGTTCAGGGGTCTTATCTGTCTTGGTTAGCCTAGATGGTTTACTCACTGATAATGCGTGCACTAATAATCTGCATGAGGGTTAGTTTTCCCTTGGAAATTGGAAGCATTCTAACTTGCAGAATCACTAGTAGAGATGGAACCCAACTTTGGTTTTGAGGAAGAACTTAGTAAAATTTCAGTAAAGTCACTAAACACTGAATTCTCGATGTGTTGGTACACCGCTCAGAATCATTGGCATCTGTTTTTCACCTTCTTTGTAGTCCAACAGTCTCGTGTTTTTTGCCCTTCTCATTCTTCTGACCTGCATAAATGTTGCAAGATCTTCCCTTTGGCTGGATGTCTGCCCAGATGGATCACTCTTCTTTCTTTTTACTGACACTTTAATCATCTATCATCAAGATTTCAACGATTGAGTTAATATGTTGTAACTACTGTTGTAAAACACCATGTGATAATTAAATTTGAAATATTCCCTGGCCTTTTGTATAAATCATTATTCATGAGACAGATTATAGAATAATTAAATTGCATTAAACCGTTTGAAGTCCTCTGACAATGTTGTTGATGATTCAACAAATAGTTAAGCATCCCCTGAGTCTTATTCCTCAAGAAAAGCTTTGTTTGTGATTTTCTTCACCTGAAGGTCAATGCTTAATATGTTTCCCATTTGTGCAGGTTTGGGACAAACATTATTGACTTCTGATCTTTTCGCTGAGGAAATATGAAGTTTAAACCAAGGAAAGGGTGGAAGTCCGTTGTACCTCTTCGCTTGAAAGGGAAGTCAGCTACTCGGTTTTGTTTGTTTCCCAAACAGAGATCAGCTAACTATGGTCCAGGCGATGCCCCAGTTTATCTTAATGTGTATGACTTGACACCCATGAATGGCTATGCCTATTGGGCAGGCCTTGGTATCTTTCACTCTGGTGTGGAAGGTAAAGCTTTACTATTCTCAATTTCACATGTTTTAGTAATTGTGTCCCCAGAGGTGAACAGAATAGCATTTAGCTCTGCATTTTTAGAGAGATTAACAGTAGATTGCACGATTCTAAGATGAAAGTTTTGATGCATAAATTTTCCAAGAAGATTCTTGTTGATGCTCGGTCTATACCACTCTCAGCTGAACTAAAAAGATGACACTTTGGTGCATAATAGAGTTTTTCTCTTGTTCTTCAATTTGTGGATGGAGTTTTTCAAGCTATTCAAGTTTGTTGAATCTCCTGGTACTTCACAAAACCTTGATTAATCAAAGTTTAGTTCTCTGTTTCATTCAAAGCATAATGGACTGAGTTTTTGGTTCATATTTTGGATTATTTTCTCTCTTCTGAATAGCAATACTTTTGATGGTCTTTATCACCCCCAGTTTCTTGTGAGCAAAAATTTATCATGCTGTGACCTCCTATCTGCAGTTCATGGTGTAGAATATGCATTTGGGGCTCATGATTTCGCAACAAGTGGTGTTTTCGAGGTTGAACCTCGGCAGTGTCCAGGTTTCAAATTCAGGAAGTCCATATTTATAGGCACAACATGCTTGAATCCCGTTCAGGTTAGGGAGTTCATGGAACGGCACTCTGCAAACTACCATGGTGATACATATCACTTGATTGTTAAGAATTGCAACCATTTCTGCAATGATATTTGCTATAAGCTGACTGGGAAACCTATTCCAAAATGGGTAAATCGACTGGCAAAAATAGGTACTCTTTCTCATTCTGTTAGCATCCTTATTACTGCTGTATTTAAATTGTGGTAGGAATTTTTTATTCACCTCATTATCACTTCTGCTGGAAGTAACAGTAATTTTCTCTGAACATGATGTAATATCCCTAGTTGATAGCTTGGAACATTCTCGTTGTTGAGTCACTTCTTTCATAGATTTTAGTAGTACGTTAATCAAGTTCAACTCAGATTGGTAAAATCCAAATCAGCTTTCCTTTTATAACAGATTTATACGTCGGTTATAGCTGGAACTAAGAAACACTTTGTAGTGTACTTTAGCCTTCTGTGTTCGCAATGTTGAACCCAAATGCGACTATTTGGTTTATTTATGTAGAATTGGTTATAATGGCCATGTCATATTGCATTTAGGGCTTACTACCATTGCAATATGAGAGCTATTGGTTCCTCATTCCATGTTGTAAAGCATGATGTACTGTGAGAATTGGGCATGGATATGCTGGAACTGCATAAGGTGGTGCATGTGTTTCTCAGCTTTTAGTAAAACTGGTGTTTTTAATCGCGGGAACTGTTTTCATGAATTTTTCGTGACAGTTTTAATCAATGTGATGCATGTTTTAAGTAGAGGAGTTTCGGTAATGGTATTGATCTACAAAAGCTCGTAATGTTCTGCAATGTTGCGTTGCAAGTGTGTTGATTGTCTTTAACTGCTTCGTCGTAGGTTCGATCTGCAACTGCATACTTCCCGAATCCCTTAAGGTTGCTGCTGTGAGGCATGACCCCAGCGGCGAACCTTACGATAGTGAGAAGAGAAGGCTGACAAGTTCTTTCAGCTGCCTGTCTTCGATCTCAATGCGACAAAAGCAGCTATCAACATCTTCACTGTTGCTACAATCACCATTGAAAGGATGCCTACCATGGGAATTGAGAAGGTCCATCAATGGTTCTTTGAAAGAAAGATGAAAAATATTTGACTGTTCAAATGAATGGGTTCTTTTTATTCGATGTCATGATTGTAGCATTTATCCGCTATGCTGAAGATTGCTAGCTAATTAATTCTTCCTAGATAGATCAATGAGATAGCTAGAGTGTTATACGCTGGTGGTCCAGGAGTTATGAATCCTTCCATGGCTAAGTATCATATCGTACACTGCTCATTGAAGTTGTATATAGAACTTAAAAAATCGTTTCGTCCTGTCAATCTCGCTGACAATCTCGATCATCCTGGCCATGGCACCTGAATTTGTTTCTTCTCTGTCCAGTTTTATAAATTCCAATTCCATTAGTCACGGGATTAGTATTTTGCCTGTGCAAGCTGTGTGAAGCATACGCCTAGTTCACTCCGAACCAGAAGGCAACGCCTTTCAAGAAATTTAAGCATTCTGGGTAAGGAAATGATGCGAGGACCTATAAAACCAGACAATCTGGATACAAGTTTTACTACAAAATGCGAATGTAAGGCTGTAACTAGCTACATTGTAATACCAGCGGCGGGCTCGAGTACAATTCCAATAATAGTACTAACATGACTATCGAACAAAACGAGAAGAAAACGACTACGAACTAACCATATTAGCTACTATTCGAAAATTCACTGAACTGTAAGTACCTAATCCACCTCTAAGAGAATAGGTAAACATCGTGGATGACTACCAGAAAGAATAAGAACGCGGAATCAAGGGAATGGCTGCTTTGAAAATGCCAGTTCAGTTCCACGACACCACAAACGTAGAAATTGTACATGATTTTCTATAATAATTTTGCTATTTTTCTCTGTTAATAATGTATCATACAAAGAAATTTACAGATCTGGAATCCCAATTAGCATTTGGTCAAAACAAACCTGCAGGAACAGGAAAGAGATGCTTCAGTTTAACAGCTGCAATGTTCTTAACGTACCGAGCATGCATATAACAATAAATTAGAAGTCCCAGCAAACTCTCAAATTAGATGCTTTGACAAAGATCCTCCCTCAACTAATTCAAAAAAAAGTATTCGAGTGGACACGAATTCCCATATTACAAGACAGCAATGGCACACCAGCATCCCTTTTTAGCAAACCCCTATTATTTGCTGCCATTCGTGAGTCAGCAAATACACAACATAAACTAAAGAAGCTCAACTGGGACTTAGATTTCATTTGGGAGCGAGGCCATGCAATTTATCAATCGTCTTTCTGACGCAAAACACTAGGCAGGCTATTATTACCATTGAGAGCAGCAAGATATATTCGCTTCTCAGCCAGTCCAATGTCTGACATCGTTAAATTACCCTGCAGACATAACAAAGGTATATATCGATTTAATATAGGTCTAAATGGTAATTCAAACTACAATCTCATAAGTTTAAAAAGGTTTAGCATCAACGTAAACAGCACCCTTTATCGAGAGTCTAACCGAGAATCCAACTTAGTAATGCTACTTAAACCTTGGATTGGGATTCTGAGAGATGCATACATAGACACTTGATGCAACAAAACTAGTCATCACTCCAATATTGCCATAACTACATGCACATTAATAGCCAACCCTACGAATGATGCTGGTATCATCAGGTTCCATGGGTTTCTCATCAATTCAAGGGGAATGACGTTTTGCCAGTATATCCTCTTGGCACAAGGTTCTTCTCATATACATCTAGTATCTCATGTGTTAAAAACTAAATGATAATAAAGCATGCATCCTCTTTCCAGCCCAATGTCAATAATAAATGCAGCTAGAGGCACAATTTGAGTCAAATTTTAGCACTTTTGACCAGTTCCGGAACCATAGAACCCCACATGCATAATATACTATGTAGGGAAATGTATACCTCAGAAGCCATCAATTGCCGAACATTACTAGCATACAGCTTTGGATCATCTTTCTCCGCTTGTGAGGGGTAATAAACGGGTAGCCGTGTAACTTCCATGTGATTTACGAATTGGCACAGAAGAAGAAGTACATGGCGAGCCTGAAAGGAAAAATACAATCAAACAATACATCAGAACCAAAAAGAAGAGTCAAGTAAAAAATGTAAAAAGTCACAACTTTCTCCAGGCACTATTTTATACATAAGAAAATATTACAGTAATATAAGTGTAAAATTGAGGAACGATTTGGCTTTATTGAACTTTAGAGCTCACCCCAGTCATTGCATCCCAGGCAATACTGAATCTCTGGTAAGGATACCTCAGAATTACTGGAAGCAAAGGTGCACTTGCTAAGAATGCACCCGTCTTGAATGGAAGAAGGAAATCTCCATTTGTTGTTGTGCCTTCTGCAGCCAAATTTAAGATTGATTCAACCAATGGTTAGAAAGACAGGTAATGACACTTCCCCAAAGAAAAGATAGGCAATCATATGCAAATTACTAATGTCAATCACTTTTAAAAAACATTGGTCAAATAATCATTCTTAATGTTGAAAAATGAGACCATCAAAGCTATTCATTCTTTCAAGCAACAGGAAGACATGCCTTTCATTGGTAAGGTTAACCTGGTCCAGACAACCCAAGACAACATCCAGAAACATGGCATATGAAGGCAAAGGAGAGGAAACCAAGAGAGAAGTAAAAGAGAAGCTAGCACTGTGGGAATTAGATACAGCACTTGATGTACCATAGAGAGTAGAGATACAGCATAGATGTCTAGATCTAGAATAATCTTCTAGAAACCATATTTCATCATTGAATGCAGCTTACAAATAATTGTTCGAGATTGAGAAAAGAATGTGACACATGAACGTGGAAAAAAATCATTTCTGCATGATAACAAACACTAACCAGGAAAAAGCATCATCATTGGAGCAGAGCTATCCTCATAAGCCTCTTTAACTCTATTAGTCACGACACCTGCAACAAGTAGAGGATGTTGAAATCTGTCAAACATCCATATGCTAACTGTCTAAGATATTATTAGAGGAAAAGCAAAGTAAATTGGCATTCTTTACTCTTTCCCTCTCCTGCCAATTACTAGCATTACTACTACAAGCTGCAGAAGTTAATCTTGGTTAACTGTCAGATAAGCCTATATAACTTTGGCATATTCCTCCAATGTTTATATTGTAAGTCATTACTCTTTGGAAGTGATTTTAAGTTGTTCCTTGTAATTACCAATCAAGTGCACTAACTTGAGATTAGAGAAGCAGCAGGTAACTAAGCTAGTCAGATTGATCCCTTATCAATGCACATAACACTACCTATGATGAGCAGCGATCACACCTGGGAATAGTTCAGTGCTCACAAGAGACTAAAAATAAATAAAAAATGTACCCAATGGAAGATAATCTTTATAGTTGCTTGCACACAAAAAAAAATCATGAACATACAGGCATTATAATCCATCTACCTGCAACACCCTTGATGTCAGATGACTTTGACTCCCTTTGAACATAGACACAACCCATGCACTTGCTGTCAAAAAGAAACTATAAGAAGTTAAAATGTGCCTCCCTGTTCAAACTACTTAATAACTTACACAGAGAAAAGTTATGTTATTCGACACCATAGATAAAATACCGGATAATCTTTATCTCAACATTAATAGCCTCCTAATCAAAGATATAAATCTTATATTTGATTCAAGGTAAAAGAGGGTGACCATCAAAAGGAAATAAAAATGGACTAATGGAGCAGATGCAATATGCTGGCAAGTGATTAGCAGTAAGAACTTCAACAAAAATAAGTAAAATGCAGACATTGTATGTGACAGTTCATCTAATGTTGATGTGAAAAATCAAAGATTCATGTAGATATATTATGAAACAGAAGCCTATAAAGACTGACTAAAATTCATTGCTGTAGTATTTTATGAATTCATAATACAAGGCAAATATATTCATATGAAATGAACTAACCTGATATGACCAACTAGAGGAAGTTTAGCCACTGATCTCTGCAGCGACAAAGTTAAACAGACATGCGTCAGTCATGCCATGGCAAAGGTTTGTAATCTAGAAACTAATTGAAAGAATATTCTGAAAGTAACAATTGTCCGGCATAAACATACCTTAGCAACAAAGCTCGGAAAAGAAGATGACATGTGATATAAAATATCTACATATGAAACATGGTTAGATATTATTGCCCCAGGTCTTTCAGGTTCTGTAGATTGGCTTTCACCATCACTCTGTCCCAAAATACAAAGAACAAAAGAAAAATTATGGGTTAGTGCACAACCCATCAGCAGAAACCTTTAAGGGCTAGCACACACAGCATTCAGAAAAGCTGAAAGACAACTACACAGAATGAGTGAACCATTTTAGTAAAAATGCATCTCCGCTAGTATTTTATTTTGCTAAAACTAGCAAAGCATCACTAAACAAGAAAGAACGGCCGTAACGAATGAACAAAAAAAATAGAAATGGCAATTAATGAACATCAAAAACATTAAACTGCAATTTGAGTACCTGATAGGAGGGCTTATGTTCTTCTTGCTGTTGTCGTTGTTCTACATCTCTGCGGCACTCAGTAATCCAATAAAATCCAAACACGAAAAGCATTGCTCTCGACGACAGCCGTCCGAACCACACAATAACCGCCCTACGCCACCCTCCCATATGCGCAAAATCCTCCTGCTCTTCCTCCTCATCCCGATTGGGCTTCAAAAATGCGGTGCAAATCCTACACACCACGTAATAGAACACCAGAACACACATCGCGAGCACCACCCGTAGTGGAACCAACGTCACCATCGCAATCCCTAACAAAACCCTCTCCACTAACGGCAGCTCACCCCGCCCCATCCGACCGTACACGTCATGGCGCACGTATGCAGGGAACTTCCTCTCCAATTCCTCGAGACTCTCGGTCGAGGAGGTTGTTGTTGTTCCGTTGTTGGAATCCGATCTGAGAAGCGGTCTGTCGTCTCTACTGAAGCTATCGTCTGCCGGTTTGACTGCCGCCGGATTCGTTGGTTTAAGCTCCGTTTCCATTGTTTACAGATAAAGAAGAAAGCGAGTGGCGATTTCGATAGTGGGATTTGGTTTTATTGGCATGAATGGGTAGCAGTAGAGGTTGGTGAAAGAAAGGGGCGCGAGCAGATCTGATTGACGGAGGAGGAGGAGGAGGAGGAGGAGGAGAGGAGTCTCATGGTGTTGAGTTGCTTCTTTCTCGCGTGAAGGCGCTAAGATTGGTTGGGTAATGTATTTGAGAATACGCCCATCAGATTAGCTGAGGTGTCAAGTTTGTTACTATTATTAAATCATAGCCGTTGGATCTGGATATTCGCCCAGAATCATTTCATTTAGTATCCCATTGTGCTAAGATTCGTGTAGACTTTTTCCCTTCTACTTTTTTTCTTTTTTTTAATTGATTATCCTATGAATAAAAGAAAACTAATCTCGCTAATACCACCGAGACCTTAAAAGGAACAGTTTTTTTTTTTTTGCAACAGTCTCCCTCCAGAACTCGCAACCCACCGAGTACACGAGTAACTCGACGCTCCCACCCTTAAACAAGAGATTGTTCGTTCGATCCTTCCGAATGGGTCACTTTTCCTATAGTGGGTTGATCCCATGTGAGCAAAATTAATTCCGACTAATGAGTTCAACTATAGATGTGCTTCAAACCTGAAAAACAGGATGACATAATGCAAGTTTACATCATGCATTAGCTTTTGCAACCATCTCCAAATGAAAAGTTGGTAAAAGTTGGTTAAACATGTCATCAACCCAATTATGCAAGAAAGGAGCTCATTTTTAACGCAGGTGAAAACTCTTGCTGCAGACCAATAGAGTTCACGTGAGGTTTCCAAATCCATGTCACAGCTAGCTTTTTTGCATATGCTAACCGCAAAGAAATGTTCTGGACATCCAAAATGGTGTCGTGCTTCTATGAAAAAGACAACTTCCAAAAAGACTACATATGGTAGAACTACAGAAAGATGATCAACTACAGAAGTCAGCAGGCGGCAACCCGAACATGTGAAAGCCAAAGATAATTACCAAAGTCCCATAAATTCATAGATTCGAAATGACATGACTATCAAGTGTTTCATAGATAAGTAACTTCAGGTAGTAGTATGAGTCCATCCCCAAATCTACCCACTCATAAGCATTGTAAAACAACATTGAGAGAAAAAACAAAGAGAGAACTGTATAAATTATCTACAAAAATAAATCTCAGAAAACAACAAATCTCTGATAAGCAACGCTTGAGTAGAACATTTCTGGCAATTGCTGAAAAAATATATATAGTTTCACGCAAGTTTTCAGCAGGTTAATGAAGGTGAGATGAACTTGTGGATTCCCAGATAACAGGAAAGTAAAATCACTTAGTTGGAACTTGGATGCCTAATGGAAGCGGTAAACATGCTCATTCGAGCTGAGTTCTTTGCGGTTAAATAACATCCTGATTGAAATTTAGGATTCCTCACCCAGTAAACCTAGTAAACTACTCCCTCCGAAATTTTTTAGTTGACTCTTTGCTGTTTTTGTTACTATAGCAATTACTTGACTTTTTAGTCTTTAAGCTACTTTTTGCTACCGTAGCAAAGAGACAAGTAAAAAAATTCCGGAGGAGGGAGTATCAAATAACATCCTGCAGTCTTTGCAAAAGTACAAACATAAACAGACAGAGGAAATCATGTTTTCCTTAATGAAAAAGGCCTTCTACACATTTGTAAGACGATCAAAATCCAAACCACTAAAGGATTGGTCAGCATTATGGCATATTGACACCCAATGACACATGCCAAGAGCTAGAAATCAAGCATATATCCCACACAAAAATTAATCATCGAAAGTATATTTTATTATCTGTATTCTCATGATACAGAATTTCAGTAATAAGAGTTCTTCCACTCTTTTTATCTCAACTGTGTGATCATAAACAGTAGCTCTATAAAATTCAAAAGGAGAATACCTTCTTCAATTCTTCAAAACTCAACAAGAAATCCAGTTCTTATGAGTACTAATTAGAGCAGACAACATCCCCGCGCAAGACACCAAAAGGGGCCCAGAAAACGGTCCATTTTCGTCTTGAATATCGGCCACAGCCATCGCTCCGTCAGCAAAATCCTGCACAATCGATAACTTCTTCATAAGTTTCTTCTCCCTCACTTTCCTCAACCTCTCCTCCTCCTCTTTCCACTCATTCCCTCTCATAACCGCCACCTCAATACTCATCTCCAAACACGCCTCATCTTCATTCAACTTCTTCAAATCCCTAATTTTCAACGAAATACTCCCCACGTACCCAACAAACTCCGCCCACGCGCTAATCTTCCCCAAGAATTTCGCACGTTTCCCATCGATCAACCC
Source organism: Viola odorata (assembly GCA_963691705.1). Lineage (NCBI taxonomy): Eukaryota > Viridiplantae > Streptophyta > Magnoliopsida > Malpighiales > Violaceae > Viola > Viola odorata. The sequence continues at coordinate 9,026,640 of OY829540.1, read as the reverse complement.
CGATTTCGACAACCAAACGAACTGTTCAACGAAATAGTACAGACCCTCACCTCCATAAGCAATAATCGAAAGTACGATTTCCTCTTTGGAATCAAATTTAGCTGCTCGAAGCGCATTCACGTCTTGGACGAACTTCCCGAGCCGAAACGCTTTGCGACTGAGTCCGACGCTTGACTCGAAGCTCTTTAGGCGTTTAGTTAGAGGTAGCGTTTCAGGTAGAGCTGATGAAGATAAGATGATTTTGGTTGCGTAACGCGAGATCTTGAGAAGCTTGTCCACGCCATCACGTTTCGCGAGGTAAGCTTCGAGGTGGAGTAGGAAATCTCTTTCGTTTGGTTTACTACTGGTTTTGTTGTTGCTGATTTGGGGTTGAGATGGAGGGAGGAGAGGTGATGTTGTTGAAGACTTCGAATCCATGGAGTTGCAGGAAAGAGATGCAAGGAAAGAAGGAGAGAGTGGGAGGACAGGTAGGAGGCAGCGACCGAGCTTAAAACGGGCATGTCGTTTTGGTGGTACGGATCAGTGATACGATGGCGTTTGAAGATCAAAATTCCGCTAATATTTTGTGCGACATTGTTCTGTGTGCCACACCATCAAATGAACGTAGAAAGTCCTAAATGACCCAAGTGCGCTTAGAGTTAAGATTCACGATGACACCTCAAAATTTCGTCTTTGAAATTTAAAGTAGGATCCCAAAAAAAATTGAGAATATCATATTATATATAATGAAAAAATTCTTAAATAACATACAAAATTAATGTTATTTTTATATTCAATTAACAAAAAAATATCTAATTAAAAATGAGATAAAAATCAAATAAATAAAAAAAGAAGCTCAATCATTTATTATTTTAAGCTCCCTAAATATAAATTTTATTATTTCTAAATAAAATATATTTTCATTCAAATATTGTCGGGACTTAAATGATACTTCCTCCGGTTTTTATTAAACGACTCTTACTGTTTGGGCACGGATATTAAAAAAATCGGATGACTCACTGTTTGACCCCAAAAAATTCAGTACTTTTTTTTGAACGTACGCTAAAAATTAACGTACGTCCGAGAAAAAATTCGGGGCAAAATTATTTCAAATAGTGAGTCATCCGATTTTTTTAATATGCGTGCCCAAATAGGTACGTCCGAGAAAAAATTCGGAGCAAAATTATCTCAAATAGTGAGTTATCCGGTTTTAATATGCGTGCCCAAATAGTAAGAGTCCTTTAAAAGAAACCGTAACTTCTAATCACTTCAACATTTCAATTAAAAAAAAACTTCAACGTCTCAACAAATTTACAATGGTTGTTGAGACTTTTTATTGGTATGATCTTTCTTACATTAAAGTTTACCTTGGCATTGGCCTTGATTTTGGACTTAATTTATTACTATCAAACTTGCACTCCCTTAAATAAGAGAATGGGCCTTTATTAACATTATGTTAATTGCCTTCCCTGCCTTTAATTAATTGATTATACCATACATACCCTTAATTAAATAATTAATTATACATAATAACTAATAATTTGATTTCACGTCATAAGGTCCAACCTTCCACTCTTTCACCACATTAGCAAGCGCATCAAACGACGACCCACCCACGCCCAAAACTTTAACCGCACTTTCTTGCAACTCTTTCACCTTCTTCCTCATCGCCTTCCCTTCATCTCCTTCCATCACCACTCTCACCGTTCGCTCAACCTCCTCACGCGTCACCACGCTTTCTCCTTGCTCCACTACCGGCTTTAAGGCAATCCCCATTTGCTCCTCCAGTATCGTTGCATTTATCCCCTGCTCCGCGTACAGCGGCCACGCAATCATCGGCACCCCAGCGCTCACGCCCTCTAAAGTCGAATTCCACCCGCAGTGACTCAAAAACCCGCCGGTAGACCTGTGTTTTAGCACCGCTACCTGCGGGGCCCACGACGGGACAACCAGACCCCTCTCCTTGGTCTGATCTAAGAATCCTTCAGGCAAGTAAGCTTTTGGATCGTTAGGATCGCTTCCCACGTTGAAAAAAGAAGCCGACGCGGAGGTGTTCGACGGAATGCGCACAACGAAGATGAATCGTTGCTCGCTCAGGTCGAGTCCACACGCCAACTCAGTGAGTTGCTCTGCTGTTATAGTACCTCCGCTGCCGAGTGATACGAAGAGAACTGATTCCGGTGGTTGCTGGTCTAACCATTCTAGACATTGGAAATCGGAGGAAGACAACGGCTCTTCCTGCTTGATCAGTGGCCCAATCGGGTAAACCGGCGGGGTAGGGATTTGTTTGTAAAACGGATTTTCGGTTATGGCTTTGATGGATTTTGGTTCGAGATCCATCCAGGAGTTGAGGAAAATCCCAGATGATAAGGACAACCTACTGACGTGGAAAAGGTAGACTTTATCTTCGTCAATTTTCCGGTTCTTGACCTGGTCAAGCACGTCTTCAGGTCGGATCGGGTCGCAACCGGGAACCTGGATCGGTTCAAGAAGGTCAATGAACTCACCTTCCACGTCACGGTCTAGCGTGGGTAAAAAAAGTGAAAGGGTAAAAAAAGCAGTAGACGCAGTAAAAAATGAGTACACCGGAATGGACATTTCGGCGCATATGTTGAAAGCTCCGGTGCAGAAAACGTCGATGATGAGTGCTTTCGGTTTTGGTGTTAGCTCCGTGAGCACAAATTTTAATGATTTGATGCTTTCATCGACCATGGCGCTGAGGCGGGCGAAGATCGTCATGTTGGCGGTGGTGACATGGGAGAGGTTGACGAGTGGGAGGTTGACGACGTCGATGTTGGGAGGGAGGGTGCTTGGGTGGAGGAGCTGGTCTTGGGCAGCGGAGGGTTCGTTGATGGTTATCACGAGGAAGCTGACGTGGCAGTCATGCTGAGTGACGAGTCGTTTAGCAAGCTCGAGGAGTGGAGTGACGTGTCCCAATCCGGGACTTGGGAGGATTGCAACATGGGGCTTTGTTGTTGCGGCTGTTACCATTTTAATGTTTGGTTTTGATTTTAGAGCTTAGCTTAGCTTATAGCTTTGGGTAGAGAAACGAAGGGAAGGGTAGGACTTGTAGATGGAGATCATGGAGTATGGTGAGGTGATACTGACTAAGCAGCATTGTTTGAATTTATAGAACAAATTGGAATTGTTTTCCTTGGGAGTTGGGATGCTAAACATACTATTCTTAGCAAGACAAGCAATATTTATTTTTTCAGTTAATCATAGAACAACAATAAAATAATTTGATAATTAATAGTCATTTTTGGGCTAAAACCATAAATTCCAGCCAGTAGTAGGAGTTTGTTAATATATTGAACAATCATGATTAATATTGACCGACTTTATTTAAAATACAATCGTTTAGAGTAATTGGTTAAAAATATATAAAAAATATGAATCAATTTTTTTATTATTATTGTGAAAGTGAGTTCGATTATTTTTTTTTTTAGAGGAAAATTGGAGTATTAAACATAAATAATGTATATTATTACGTAGTCAAATGATACTTTGTATAAAGTTGAGAGAATAACTTATTTTCTACATTAAAGTATATGATGGCTCCAATTAGACAATTATAATATGAATACAACACCCAATTCCTCTGTCACTGCCCATAACTTTAAGTAGAACCAACAAGATTCCCCCACTTATTGAAAATTGAAATATCGCACCACGCAATTTTTTTCTATGCTTCTCTTCTGTTTCTTTAATGTTAAAATTTTATAGTATTTTAGTAAAAGAATTAAAGAAGTCTGAAATTAGAAGTGGAATATATTCATTGTAACCATACAATAGTTCTTAATCAAGTAGGTAGTGTCACAGTAACATTGAACTACAAGGTACCTAATAAATAATAATAATAACTATTTAAAAAATTCTATAGTTTATAAAGTATTTTATTATGACCTCTGTAACTTAAAAGTATGTAATATAAAAACTCTATAGTTTTTTGAAATATATAATTTTAATCTTTATAAATTAGTAAAATGTTTTAAATTTCTCTTTTGAAGTTTGACAAAAAAATTAACAAATATGATAGGACATGAGACAATAAAAAAAAAAATTATTTTTATTTACAATTTCCTTTGATTTTTTTCCTTGTTTTAATATATTGTTTAAAATTCTCTCATTCATTTTTTTTTTTAGTGAAATGGACTCTTTCGTATATGTTATATTATTTTTCTTTTCAAATTTACATAATTTTCAGTCAATATGAATTAAAGCTATTTCAAAAATAAAATATCTAGAAGGAAAAAGGATAGGATACTTGGTAGATGTGGCACTAAAAATAATGTGCGGGTTTTTTTTTAAATATAAAAAAAATGTTGGGCAGGCCCATAAAATATCAATATTTTGATTGTTTTCCCATCAATTCAGGCCTGAAGTTTACATATGGGCAGGGCCATACATGTTCAAGAGCCCAGCCCATTTAAACATTTTTGAAGATGGATTGGAGGAAGTGGACCAGATCAAGTAGCCGTTAGTTGCACACCAACTCCAACTCCAAGCCACCATTGTTGCCTTTTTTAATGTCTGGTGTGGTGAACTGCTGTGCTGGTAGAGAGTCTAGAGGCTCAGGCTCTTAGGATTCTTTTTGTTAACGGTAAGACACTTTTTCCCCCCACCAAAGCTTATTACCACACGGCAACACAATAACAAACACAACACCTCATTTTCTTCCATCACCAACTGAATGCGACACACAGCCTAAAAACCTTTCCCTTTCGGCCTTTCCCCTCTCTTTAACAGCCATTTACCAGTTTTCCTCTTTCACTCCCATTTCCCATAAATACCCTTGCCCAACCCTATCCCTTTTACTGGTATTGTTATTCTTTTATTTTTCTCTCGATCCCTTTCAGATAAGAGATTAGTCTCATTTAAGTTTAAGTATTATAAATGACTATTTTAACGTGATTTAGCCTAATGTAGTTGTATGTTGGTAACAAAGTATCAGTGTGGATTCAGATTTGAATGGTAATTCCCCAATTTCTATCTACGAGAGAGTTAGTAGTTTATTTTTATAAAAATTGCATCACAGTTTAAAATTTTGTGTTCATTAACCAAATCAATTACTAGAATCTAATTAAACAACCTTTAAGACTTTTGGGGTTTATCATTGCAAGATTTTGAGAAAGCAGTGAAGAGTTAAAAAGAACAATGTAAACATTCATAGCATCAATTAATCCAAGTTAGTGCTTCATAGACATAAACAAATAAAAGGTGCTATATGATGACATTGTTTATTCTAGATTTGCTTTAATTGTGTTTTCACTTGTGTTTAGGATTTGCTTTCATCCACTAACTTAACAAAACCTTAATAAAATGAAAAGTTCTAATCGTATGATTAGCATAATCATCAACATGTTTAAGACATCTTTTTGGATTCTGTAAATTGTTGGTAATAATGTAATAATTTTTATTCAACCTCCATTTTTGTTAGTAAAAATCATCCAACATTTACTCACCATATTAAGTGTTGCTTTTTTTAGTAAGACCTCAAAAAATAGAAAATTTTTTACTCACACACTTTAACACAACTATATATTTATGGTTCGAACTCTTGAGCTAAGCCAAAACAACCCATACCATTATAGTTGCAACTTACACCACATTTGATCAAATTACTAATATTTTCTTAGTTTTTTTTGTTCCCATCAAGAGAATAAGGAGTGACTTGTCTGCAACGGAAATAACAGTAAGTTGGAAGCACGGGCAATTTTGGAAACTCACTACAAATTCCCCATCCTTAACAAATCCAAACGGTATAGTAGCTGACCGACACGCCAGCATTTGAACCGGCTACAACCGGTACCCTTTCCATTACAGGTTTCCGTTTTAAAATCTGAGGAAACCCGTCCATCTTTTTCGTCGTTTCCCCCTCTTCTCTCCTCTGATCTCTTCACTCTCACTCTCACTCTCACTCTCCCCTCCCCTCCCCTCCACTTCCAAACCCTAACTTCCTCACAACCCCATATTCCCCTCTCAATCTCCTCAAATTCGCTCTCTAGCCCAACGAAAACTGCTCTTATTGCCTAAATTAGATCAAACCAGGTCGCGTCTTGAAGTGTTATATCAATGTCTGTGGTTACTAAGCTCCGACCATCGGCCAAGCCGGCAGTACCGGAGCCGAGAGCAATCCTCGGTCCTACAGGGAACAGAGTTAGGGTTTTGGAACAGTCGAAGCGGAAAACTGAAATGGCCAAGAAGACGAATGAAAAGCCAGCTCTTCATGAAATGCCGGAAGTGGCGGTTAAGAAAAACTTGTCGGTGGACAGCACGTGCTCTTCGGAATCATCTTCTTCTTCGTATTCCAGCGGCTGTTATCCAGTGGTGAAGATAGCGAGTTCTGGCGGGAAGAATGTGAAGCGTAATGGAGTGAAGACCGTTAAAGTCGTTCATGAAGAAGCTGAGGTGAAGGAGGGGCCGGTGAAGAGATGTGATTGGATTACTTCTAATTCTGGTAAGTTGATTTCACATAATTAGTTGGATTATAATGAATTTTTTTTCTTATTGCGGCGAATGCTTGAAGTTATTGCTATTAATGGATATAATTAGTTATTAGGTCATAGTCAGGGATCTTTTTTGTGTGTTTATTTGGCCTAGACTAAGAGTGTTCCCTTTCTTAGGAAATATTGCTCTATTGGATTCGGCTTCATATTTATACGTTTTAACCATATTGGGTTTGGCTGATTTTAAAAATTGAGTTTGACAAGCTTGCTAGAGGTGAAAACTATTGGTATGAGTTGTTTTCATTGAAAAGAGAAAATGTTGAAGCTAGTTCTTGAAAGTAAATGCAACTACCGATTGTGTTTGGTACTAGGTCTGTGATACCTAGACTGCTGACTATGACATGGATAGTAACATTGTTGAATTTAACAAGCATATCTTGGTTATGATTTATTACCTGTTGTTGGAAATGTGGAATTACTAACTTTTATCACTAATGATATTGATATGGAATATTGCAAACCGAATAGATTCCTCTTCAGTCCATTGATTTGGCTTCCTAATTCCTAACTTCATGGTCATCTATGTATTTATGGTGTGAACAATCGTAATTCACAAGTTCTGCACTACATGTATTTCCTTTTTCCTCTTTGGATTTTGAAAGTAAATATATAATCCTTTCTTCCTGTCCGTTTGATGCTAATTTACTGAGTTTTATCTAGCATTTACTTGTTTGAAGTGCTTTTTATTTTAGAAAATAATATCTGGATAAACATTTAAGAATTTGTACTCTTGTTTCCTCTGTTTTCTTCAAGTTGCCTCATTCATTCTCATTTCTGTTTGGAAACTAGGTGGTAATTTTATATAGTTCACTCACACTTTTCATTGGCAGATTCACTTTATACTACTTTTCACGACGAAGAATGGGGAGTTCCAGTTCATGATGATAAGAAGCTGTTTGAGTTACTTGTATTTTCACAAGCACTGGCAGAACTCAGTTGGCCCACAATTCTTCAAATGAGAGGCATATTCAGGTTTACTATTTTCCCCTTTTAAAGTTTTTATTCATCTTCCCAAGAGATGGCTCTCCATGTATTTTCGCGTAACGCTTGTTGTATCCCTCTGCCAGGAAACTCCTTGTCAACTTTGACCCACTATCTGTTGCCCAGTTTTCTGAGAAGCAGCTGCTGTCACTGAAAGTCAATGGTAGTCTGATACTATCTGAACCCAAGCTCCGTGCAATAGTTGAGAACGCTAAACAAATCCTTAAGGTAATCATGAACGTCAAGGCATAAACTCCTAGCAAGCAATGTCCCTGGTTACATGTATATTGGATGCAGTAGGTTGAGTACATTTCTATAGACAAGTTTCAAGACTGAAACTTGGAGTTGGTCTTAGTTTTCAATATTTGGGACTTGGCATCATTCTAGTAGTCATTGAAGCAAAAGTCCGGGGATTTCATCTTGTTTTTGTGTTATCTTTTCTGTTAATATTGAAATTCTTCGGTGAGAAGATAAAATTTATCGTGTTTCCTCTTGTCTGCTTATAACTTGCAGGTTCAAGAGCAATTTGGCTCTTTCAGCAGCTATTGCTGGCGATTTGTGAATCACAAGCCATTACAAAACGGATTTCGTTATGCGCGTCAAGTACCCGTCAAGACACCGAAAGCAGAACTTATAAGCAAGGACATGATGCAGAGAGGATTCCGTTGTGTTGGGCCCATTGTTATATATTCATTCATGCAAGTAGCCGGAATCGCTAACAACCATCTCATTACATGCTTCAGATACCAAGAGTGCAACACCGATATCAAAATGGGTTTCGCAGCAAAGATCAAAGAGGCAGAGGTACTGACTAAAGCATCAGAGAACACATGCTTATCTCATGACTGAGTTGCATGAACTAGTGAAACTTTACTCTTTTCCTTACAATTGACCCTGTTATGACTATAGCAAGGTAAGGAGATTCTCTTGTAATCAGTGTGTAATCCCTGCAGAATGTTTTATTTGTATTCCTTCTTCCACTTCTGTATCATTTATCTAACCAGATAGTCACAATTTTTATATATATATATATATATATATATATATATATATATATATATATATTTGTTTTTTACCATAGCAGAAATTCCAAAATGAAAAGACACGAATTCGAAACTTTCTTTCTTTACAAGAAATACCATCTAGATATAAAACTCACTAGGTATGCTCTGCATCCTCTTGTCATAAAGGAAATTCTGGTTAACTTGCGCTTTTAAATCATCAAGAAGACATTCAAATAATATTGTTTGACTGGATGGGCCAACACGGGACCAGTGCATCGTCGCATCCTCCTTGATGATAAAACATGATGACCAAAGCCACGTGGCCTAAATAATAAGCCAAGGAAGAAAACATAACAAGTTAAGGCATCAAGGCACGGTAATAGATACAGGCCCAGCCCCTCCTTATTATTTGGTGCACTGGATGCTATAATTGACGTTGTAGAATAGTTGGACTGATATTTGGGTTGTAATTTTTTTATTATTTTATTGTTTCATGTTTCAAAACTACCCTTACTTTTCACAAGCCAACCCATTCTCTCCTTCATCATTGAAAGCAATGCTTTCCGGTGAAAAAACTGGGCAGCAGTTTGTAAATAGAGTGGATGCAAGAGACCCTTTTGGTAATGTTGCAAAAGTATGTGTATTGGGAAAGGCAAAATGACAATTAAAGTGGTCCAACAAATTCGTAGTAAAAACTAAAATGACAATTAATTGGGTACGGAAGGAGTATGATTTATCAACTTTATATAATTAGTTAAAATATACTCGAGAAAGAGATCAGGTCTGCATTTTAATGAATTATAGATATGACCTCTTAGAAAATATTATTTTATTCTGAATTAATATGAACTAAATCTCAATCAAAATCTATTTTAAGTTTTAACTAATTATAATAGTAAGCTAAATGGTGTGAACAAAAAATTCTGTGATACAAATAATCTGAAAAAAACCATATTTAAATTCCATTGTTCCTTTTCTCCAGTTTTGGCAATAAATGCCTGCCTAAGTGAACGTGGGTGTTGTCGGGCAATCAGCATTCGAAAGCCAGCCTCAGATGACAATAGTTTTGATATGAAGAAGATAGTTATACATTGAATCCATCTTTGAAACACATCAGCTTGGAAGTTTGATAGCCAACAACAAGATAACATTCATTACCAAAGTAGGCCATAAGAAAGAGATCTATTTTTTTGCTTTTTTTCAGGTTTTATCAAACCTATTTTGAGGAAAACTCCTCGATTTTTCACTCACAAGTATACCACATTATCTACATGAAGTTCTTGCAAATTACATACCAGACAATGCAACTGACGACGAATTTGATCGGGCGACTAAAAGAGGAAAAAAAAATGATACTAAATGAAGTAATAAACATGAACATTAAACATGAATACCAAGATTTTTGTTCTTCAAACATATGCACTCACTTCCCCATCAAAGCTGAATGAAGCTGCAAACGAGAAACAGAACATAAACATATCTTCTCTCTTCAGTCTTGCATTTCCTCACCATTGACTTAGGCTGTCTGGTGTATCCAGTATACTCAGTCCGTCGGTTCTAGCTCCGAGCCTTCCCGCTTCCAAGTGTGAGCTCAAGATCATCCAATCCCACCTCATGAATCCTCTCCCCCTCCCAAGGCTTTACCTGCTCATTCCCGAACTCAAACTCCATCGGTCTAGGGCCGCCTTGGATCATATCATTAGATAAAATTTGCTGAGCCACCGGCTTGATGAGATTATAAGTTGGGGAAGTTGGAATTGAACCCATGGAGGGTGCAAACTTTTGGAAGCTTATCCATTGACCAGACTCCACAGTGGATGAATCAGACTCATCACATTCTGGTATAGTTGCCGGAGCGTGAAACTGCCGGTGAGTTGGACTAGCAGGAGCAGACACAGCATAGAAAGGGTAATTAAACGATGCCATTGATTGTTTCGCAATGGCCTCCCAAGTGGGGATTGGCTTTGGATTTCTGGAAGTTGGGGATGACAATGGTGGGGTTACAGGCGCGCTACTGGAGATTCGAAGAGGAGGCAGATTTGAAGGAATGACAGATTGGAGGAAAGGAAGGAGGCGAGAGGAGGCATAGGCATTGTTATCGATTCGAGTCGGGCTAGGGAAGGAAGAGGAGGAAGGACTGACTTGGTAAGAAGGAATTGGACTAGGAAATGATGAAGACATTGGACTTGGGTTTTGAGAACCGTAGGGAGTAACCCTTGCAGAAGTACCCACAATCTCAATTGGAGGTGGTCTGCTGCATCCCTGCCACCATTAACAAAATCCAACAAGATCTCACATTATCACTCCAATAGAGCTTTCAAATTCTTGGAATAGCACAACAACAAACTATACACAGTCTACTTAGATTGGATCCCAAGTTCATGAAATAGACAAAGAAAACACACCAAAATCCAAGATTCTTAGATTTGACAAAACTAGAAACAGAGAAAATTTCCGAGCATAGAGCAATATTATTCAAATACTAAAAGTAATGCAAAAATAGAAAGAACCCAATAGACAAAAAAATCACCAAAATTGAAGATTCTTAGATTGGCAAAACTAAAAGCAGAGGAGATTAAGGGAAATTAATCATAGAGCAAGTAATTTATCAAAATACTAGAAGAAATCAAGAAATGGAAAGAACCCATTACAGATCGGAATAATACCTTGCGATAAGTGGTACCATCTTCTTCAACAACCCAACCAGCTTCAGCGCAGAGAGCTTTCAAGACTTCGTTATTGTCACAGTACTTGGGCAGATTGTAATTCCCTTGAGCTCTCAGCCCAGTATAGATTTTCGCAGCTATAGCTCTCCTCCTCCGCTCTCTCCTCCGGTTGTTCTCCCTCTCCCTCCACGACGGCTTCCTCCGGCCGGAACCGGAAGACGACCCAGCTTGTGCTGCAGCTGCTGCTGACGTTGAAGTCGCCCCATCTGACGTCATAGCAACAAAGAACGATACTCTCGTCTTGTTGTGAGGTGAGATGGGTCGAGAGAGCTGATTTAAGAGAAAGGAAGAGAGGAAGAAAGCGCAGAGAAGGTGAGGAGAGGAGAGGAGAAGAAAAGAAAGAGAGATCACGAGGAATGAGCTTTTCTTTCGCTGGAAAATATAGAAGAAGTGAAAAGAACCTCTCTCTGTGTGAAGACTGTGTTGATTATTTTAATAGTTAAAGCTGCACACATATAAACAAAAAAAGAATAAAAAAGTAGAGAAGTTTGTTACTGGCAGTGATTTGCTGTGTGCCGGTCTACGGAAAGGTTTGCCTAATCAGAATATCAAACGGACAGGGATGAATCATGGGATGTGATCGTCTGATGTGGAGGGAGAGGGTGATTAAGTGTCCGTATATGATTGTTCTAGCTTTAAGAAGAGTTCTCGGTTTCGAGAGCCGTGTATAATATGAATGAAATTACGCAAAATTTGTGAATGGTAGCTTTGCATTGCTCCATGGGGAAGATAAGAAGGAAGAGGGTGATTGAAGTGTCTATGCATGGATACATTTGAAGTTGATGGTTAGTGCGGACGAGGTTATGGATTCCATCTCAATATTGTAATAAAAATTAATAATATTATATTTTTTTATAAGAAAAATGGTTGTTGTAGCTTAACAAAATCTCGATTTGTAAAATTTATGAAACAAAATCTCACAATAATCGACACTTTACATAGTCATCCAATAGCTAACGACCTTGATTACAAAAATTAACTTTTGGGGATTGTAGGTGATTGTCGTCCTTTTTATTTTATTTATTTATTTAATTAATTAATTATTTTGTTTGGAACATGGGATTTGTTGTCTGTGATTAAAAGAAGGAATTAGAAGGGTTTTTGCCGCGTGTAAGCTTGTGTAGCTCTCTTGTAATAAGCTAATAATAATAATTTCTAGGAATGGGGTCCATTGCCTGAATGTGGGACCCGCAGGAAAATAAAACCGTGTTTGTTTGCACTTGGCAGTTTCTTAACCCGACCCGCCCACTACTAGTGTTGTTCATCCATTTACCCCAAACACTTCATGTTTATGTATGCAACTAATGAGTTAATTTGTCGTGAGTGATTAGTGCGAGTGATTCCCTTAGTTATATAATCAACTCAATGAATTCAAAATATTTCTAGTTTAAACCTTAAAAAATTAATCGAAATTTTGAACCAATCCAACCAACCATTGGATACTCCTCAAAGTTTGTATGCTAAATGAAGTCCAATATCAATTTTGATGGACAATGTAATCATAATTTGATATTTTGGGATCTAAAAATACAATAAATTAGTTATTGTTTTATACTTAGACACCTACTGATTCCAAAGGCCCCAGTCCTTAGCAAATTAAGGTCACAAATTGCTGTGATCAACAACCTGTTGGGTGCAAATTAAGGTCACATGTACAAAACACCAACTTTGGCAAGAATCCAAGAGTAATTTGCATGTCTCTTGTCTTAGCCATTGAGGTTAGCTAATTATGTGGTTGGAGAAATAACTTTTGCTAACATTATCCAAAGCAGCCGGTTTGATGTTCGTATGTACAAACGAACATTTTAATCATTGAATAATATTTAATCACTTTAAAATTTTATCATTTCAGAGTTACGACTACATTAAAATACTTTATTATTCTATGCATACGTTTTTTTCTAAAACCAACCCTTATGGACGAGGTTATGTTATACCTTCTGTGGCTGAATACAATTTCCCTAGAATAATGGAAGTTCAGTCAATATCAGTCTCCAAAATCATTGTACCATTACAAAAAGCAAGAGGACGATGTAGTCAGCAATCAAGCAATAATGTACGATTGAGCTTCTAGCTATTCATCACCATGCCCCCTATCCTATATATATCCGGACAGAGATGTTATAGGGTTTATCTTTTGACTGCCTACAAGTGGAAGTTATGCAAATCAGCGTGTTTACAAGGACCGCACAACATTTTCGCTCATAATAATTAATAAATCGTTTTTACGAACATTACATATAATTTAGTGGTTATTTACGAGTGATGGGATTGCGCACCCGGGGGTCCTTTCACTTATTATTTTCATTTTAGTCAGTCCCTAACGTTTGTTTTTGTTCGATTCGGTCCCACACGTTACCTCCGTTAGACCCGCGAAGTCCCTCCTCCCTTAACGGGACTAACGGCCGTTAGTTTTGATTTTTTTATTATTAAATCTGACAAAAAGTGCTGACCACGGGACCCACATGTCTGAAAAATTAATTTAAATTTTAAAAATCTTAGAAAAATACGGAAAAATATGGAAAAATACGGAAAAATTAAAAGAAAAATACAAAAAAATTAGAAAAAATAAAAGAAAAATAATATTATTAATTTAAAAAATATAGAATATTTAATTAAAAAATTAAAAAATATATAATTAATTTTAAAATTCAAAAAAATATTTACTTAATTTTAAAATTCAAAAAAATAATTATTTAATTTCTTTCTTTTTTTCTCTTTCTTTAAAAATTAGAAAAATTAAAAGAAAAATATTAGAAAAATGAAAAAAATAATAATATTATTAATTTAAAAAATACAGAATATTTAGAATATTTAATTTTAAAATTAAAAAATATATAATTAATTTTAAAATTCAAAAAAAGAATTAATTAATTTTAAAATTGAAAACAAATATATTTAATTTCTTTCTTTTTTTCTCTTTCTATAAAAATTAGAAAAATTAAAAGAAAAATAATATTATTAATTTAAAAAATACATAATATTTAGAATTCTTTTAATTAATTATTTTTTTGAATAATTAGTCTACAATCGGACAGGTTTTGCTCTTCTCCTTCTTCACGCTCTTCCTCTTCATTAGATCATTTTCACTATCAAGCCCAGCATTGGACTCCCCTATGAACCATTGCACATGCTTAGCCTTGGTTCTTGAAGAGCAAAAATTGAATCTTTCAGCATTCTCTTCCCATAATTGCTTCATTAGAGTGTAATATTTTTTAAATTATTAATATATTTTTTTTAATTTTTCTAATTTTTCTGTATCTTTTTAATATTTTTCTTTTAATTTTTCTAATTTTTAAAGATAGAGAAAAAAAGAAAGAAATTAAATATATTTTTTTGAATTTTAAAATTAATTATATATATTTTAATTTTAAAATGAAATATTCTAAATATTCTGTATTTTTTAAATTAATAATATTATTTGTATTTTTATTTTTCTGTATTTTTCTAATATGTTAATTTTAATTTTTCTAATTTTTATAGAAAGAGAAAAAAGAAAGAAATTAAGTAATTATTTTTTTGAATTTAAAAATTATGTAATTATTTTTTTTAATTTTAAAATTAATTTTATATTTTTTAATTTTAAAATTAAATATTCTAAATATTATGTATTTTTTAAATTAATAATATTATTTTCTGTATTTTTCTTTTAATTTTTTCTTATTTTTTCGTATTTTTCTAAGATTTTTAAAATTTAAATTAATTTTTCAGACATGTGGGTCCCGCGGCCAGCACTTTTTGTCAGATTTAATAATAAAAAAATCAAAATTAACGGCCGTTAGCTCCGTTAAGGGAGGAGGGACTTCGTGGGTCTAACGGAGGTAACGTATGGGACCAAATCGAACAAAAACAACCGTTAGGGACTGACTAAAATGAAAATAATAAGTGGAGGGACCCCGTGGTGCGCAATCCCTACGAGTGATAAAATACCCGTATATAAGATTCCTTTGACTTTTATTTTCATTTATAATCGATTTTTTTTTTAAAAATATCTTTCCTAAAATATAAAATAGTAGTAAAAATTAAACTTAAGTATAATAAAAGATCAACAGTCAACAAATTCTTTTTTTGGATAAACATATAATTATAAATTGATGGGTTTTTGTTGTTTTCGAAATAGGTTTAGTGAAACCTGTTGTCCACAACACTGTAATTTTCCCCATAACAAAACAAAATGAATAGGTTTGGTTCAAAATCTATAGTCCATAATTGGGATCACATTTAATTTTTGCCCTGTAAGAGGAGATTTTTTATTTAAATATAGTTGATTCTTGAAAAGATTGGCTCGCCCATTTGCTTCATTCTTTAAACTCGTAATTTTATTTAATTAATAATAAATAAATTACTTACCAACTATTTATTATAATATCATGCAAGCAAGACACGAAGCATAAACAAAAACAATATTATAAGACAAATTTCAAATGGAAAACAATTCAGGATTCATAACCATTTTGATTATTGATGTTTCGACTTTCAATACGGTATTAATGAATTAATATTGTTAGTTATTCTATAAAAAAAATGTTGGTCCCACTTAGGCTGGGCCCAATACGATAATGGATTAGTAGGCTTAAAGAGCTAGGTCATGCAGCAAAAATGTTACTCGCCGTTGCCGGGGATCGAACCCGGGTCACCCGCGTGACAGGCGGGAATACTTACCACTATACTACAACGACTTATCGATTACCTGTTTAGTAATTTAGTATATGTTTTAAATTATTTTCCACGCTAATCCCTAATTCGACCGTCAGTTACTTGATACTTATCAAGGGATTTTTTAACTTGCATGGATGGTGGCACCTCAATGTTTTTTCCAAACTTAAAAGCACAGGAACGATTTGGTTGGAGGATTTGACCATTCTTAATATAGAATTTGAGTTTGAGCTTGAAGAATAAAATAAACTATATTAAGAGAGTTATCTTTTTCGAAATATTTAAATATGATTACTCTCTTGTACAGAGGACAAACAAGACAACGCCAAACAAAAAAAAACTTTAAACAAGTAGGTGTGATAAGAGAATTGGAGGAAAATATTGTGGAAAATGGCAATGACCCAGAAAATCTGTAAGAGAAATTTAGAAAGACATTTTTCTCAGTTAATTTGGCTCAAACATCAGATTCTTAATCTATGTGCTGTCATCTGAACTTCATTTCTGGTACAATCACTGGTCAAGGAAGAAGAAGCAACAACAGTACTAGTAGTTTAATGATATGATTTATCAAAACATCCATAACAACTCCAAATCGATTTCTCAGATAACACCAAACCGACACAAACAGCAGAAATTCCAACGAAAAACCAGACAGGGTCATGAAGAAAACTAAGCAAGACCAGAAGCATTTAAGAGATGAAGGTAATGGAGTAGAATTGCTGCATACCAATTCCAAAGAGAAGGCTGCTTATGTCAAACAAGTCTTTGGTCAATAATGTTCTATCTTGATTTTCAGGATTTGGGTTTCGGTTTCGGGTCGTGTTGAACGTTTCGATTAAGTAGAAAGAGAGGAAGTGAGAATGTAGTTGCAAGAAGAAGTGATTTTGAAAGGGGTTTTTGGTGTCATCATGTATAAAAGCAATGCACAAGTGTAGACAGAAATGCTGGAGAAAATGAGTGTGGCTTTGAGTAGCAGAGGAATCTGAGTATTTGCAATGGACATAATAAGAAAGTCGATTCAGAGAGAATACTGGAAAAGATCAGAAAAGATCGGAAAAGAATATAAAGTTGGTGCCTTTTGATGTTCTTCAAGTATTTATTCTTCTAATTCCTTCAATATTATCTTTCTAGTGGCAGTAACTAAGCAACAGAAGGGGAGGACAAATAAATAAGAACAGGGTTAAGGAGATGTGACTACCACTTTCTCTGTCTCTCCTCTTTAGTGCTTCTTGTCCCATCAAAGGACTTGTGTCTCAAGGTACCTCAACATAACACAAAGATGACATAAGTACTTAATCATGGTACCTCATTAGTACAAATGATAATTTCCACTTTAATTAGTTCAAAAAGATTGTTAATGCAGTTACAACTTACAAATAAGTTTTGGATAAAGCTTTCTCTTTCTTTTAGCTGAATGAATAAATATTATAATCACAAAGTTATGATCTTATAAAAGACTGTAATTAAACACTTACCTCTTAGCGGGTTGATTGTTGCAAATGTCCTTGCCGAGTGGGATTAGGGATACCTGCAGTTCAGTCTTCTTCGTAAAAGCACAAACCAAAAACAGAGGATGCTTGCGACAGCCATTTGACACTTTCCAAAACATTTCCCCTCAATCCTTTAACACCAGTAGTAACATATGACTTTCTACTGTCGGCCAATAATGCAGAATGCAGAACTTTGTCACAACAACAGAATGATGCTTAATACGACTATTGTAATTCTTAGCAACTAAAAGAACCATAACTTTTTGCCCATCCTCAGCCCTTCACTTACTCCACAAAAAAAGGTAAAAAGCAGAACTCATATCCTAGTCTAAAAGCCAGATTGAATCTGAATTTCCTGCACATGTGTTATATCCATTGTCATATCAACTGGAAAGTCTTCTAGTGAGAGATACATAACCATGTTTATCACAAGCGACACCGACCCAACTGGAAAACATAAGCGCAACAATGTCTCCCTTAATCTGTTCAAGAAGACAACAATGTCTCCCTCATATAGACTGTCTCACCAAATGAACTAGCTGCTTTTGACACATTGTAACCAACTAACCAATCATATGTGAAATGAAAAGAAAATCACACGCACACAAAAAAGCAGGAGCAGAACTATGCAAGAGAAACTACTTTGACTGACTAGAAAGACCACCAAATTCAACAAAGATCATAAGGCAGGATATTTAAAACACTTTTCAAAGATAAAATCTTAAAATTATGTTGTCTTGAGAACAACTGACAGATCACAAATAGTTCTAACAGTAACAGATGTTTTTAACCTGCACCTCCATGGTAACAGTTATGTAAGACCGCACATTCCATCTCCTGTATCATGAGACATCAGCACGGTCAAGCATATCTACGAAAGTCATCCTTCTAGGGAATCTAGGTGGAAGCCTCAAATACATGGCATCTTCAATTTGAATGGGAAGATGTGTTGCAACAAATACAATCCCTCCCTTCTTTCTGTGCTCTGCAATAATATACTCGAGCAATTTCACTCCTTCATCATCTAACGCAACAGAAGGTTCGTCCAGCAACCAAATTGGTCGATCGATTGCCAGCAACCTTGCGAGTTGCAGCCTCTTTCGCTGTCCCATTGAGAGCATTCTTGCCTTATCTTTTGCCAGCCTCCCCAACCCCATCAGCTGAAGAGCAGGCAAAGACTTCCCATGCCTGCCTTCCAGAACCTCAAACCATTGAACATTGTCGAGGACAGTAAACTTTTCTTTGACAGCGTCTTTCAAGGAAAGCCAGTTTAGCTGAAGCTTGTACTGATGGAAAACTCCAGAATCTGTCACATCGTGACCATTCCAAAGTATCTGACCAGCTGAAGGCTTAGAGAATCCAGCTAACATTCGTAAGAAGGTGCTCTTCCCCGAGCCATTGCTGCCAGTCAACACTAGCGCCCCACCATCATGGACAGAGACATTCACATGCCGCAAGATTTGTTGGGCATTTCTCATGCATGAGACGTTATCAAGGACCATCCGAGGAAGTGGTGGTTTTCGAAGAGACATTGAGCTCACTCAAACAAAAAAGTCCTTTCACCTGTTTAGAATCTAAAGATGAGCTAAAGATCAGATGAACGACGTAACCCTCACTGGATAGATTTTGCAGAGCACAAATGGAGAATGTTTCCTGTGAAGAAAGTAATGAAAAAGAGAGAATGAACTGATGGTTTTTTTTTTGAAAACTTCAATCCACGGTAGCTACTCGAA
Organism: Viola odorata; assembly: GCA_963691705.1. Classification (NCBI taxonomy): domain Eukaryota; kingdom Viridiplantae; phylum Streptophyta; class Magnoliopsida; order Malpighiales; family Violaceae; genus Viola; species Viola odorata. The sequence goes on along the minus strand of OY829540.1, from coordinate 9,007,562 downwards.
AATTGAAACCTTCTTCATAAAAAACAACTACCCAGATCTTGTAAAAATACTAAAATAGTCACAATCATATTCACTAACAACCACCTACCACACTAGTCAATAACAAATAATTAACAACCCAGCAACAATACCCAAACGATAAAAGAAGTGAACAATGCCAGCACTCATTGAGGCAAATGATCGAACACCTGATATCCTTTACTCGGGCACATGGAAAGGAAGATAACAAACTAAAACATGCTTACTAACTCAATCAGGTCTATTGTTCATTGTCTTTAAGATCAGTTTCATGCTTTCTGGTTTATCTCTAATAGCTAGAAAGCAATAACTTTTACGGCGGAGAGTTCTTACCGGTGACTGTTCTGTTCTTCCTCAATGGCAGTTTTACTTTTCCTTGCGGCAGAAAACACACGAACTCCTCCTTAATTGCGTCTAAACGCTTTGGTTACTGAATCAGGTAAGAACAGTAGAACGAGTGGCAAGAAATTCACAGAAAGTTATTGAAGATGTTTTGATGGAACACAAAAAAAAAGATGCGAAATTTCATAGCTGAGGATTTTATATAGACAAATCATACTGAGAGCGCGTGCAGCAAAAGAGAGGAAAAGAGAACACAAATAAAATCGCCGTTGCCGGGGATCGAACCCGGGTCACCCGCGTGACAGGCGGGAATACTTACCACTATACTACAACGACTTGTTGTGTTGAATATGAAATTTTTAATTTTAAATAGTATAAGAACATTAGAGCTGTATAAGACCATTCTCCGTCTGGAGATAATATAGCCCCTTTTTTTTGTCAGAATATAACCCTCAAGTCGTAACTACAATGATGGAAAAAAAATACTCAATGCTTTTAATTCGAAAGGGTTATGTTTAGTAATGAAAATGGATTAATTGATGTGTCAATTGGAAAGACATCTCATGATCTTACGGTCTCTATTGTATCAATCGTTTTTCCCCCCTTTTTTTAATGGGAAACTTTTAAATGGCCAGCGGAAGTACAAGGAACTAGGCCTATAGGTTGCAGAAAACTCTCTCAACAACAAAATGATGCTTGATAGTTGATGCGACTGTCTTAACAAGCAAAACCTTTCCCTCATCCTCAGTCATTCCACTAACTCCAGAAAACGGCAAAAACGGGAATTCGTACTTGCATGCGCCTCATTTCCTTGAAAATGGCCATCTAGATCTAGTCTGGCCAGCTTGAATCCGAATTTCCGTCACCGGTGAAGTTGCATTCAGAACATTGTGACCAACTAGCCCAAATCGTACGTGAATTTACACATACATAACGTGATAGCAGAATACCTGTGAAATGAAACGAAACTCTAGTCAAGGCTTCATAAAGGCATGATGGGAAATTAAAAGTACAACAGGAATTTACGCACACACTCCCTCATACAGACACCAACATCAGAAATCAGAGCGCCAGGACCAACACTCTAACCTAAGGAACAGAAACGCCATGTTCTAACATGACAGGGTTGTGTAAAATTTCAGCAAGGAAGAAATAGCAACTTACAGGGAGTATGAGCTTGAGAAAAGGTATGCCAAAAACAGAAAGCCTTCAGATAGTGGTTTTGTTCATCTATCCCTCAGAAAATAGCTCGTATCTTGAAAGTGAAGAGGTTCGTTCCCCCAAGAAGTCGATCCAGCAGTCATCTCTCTAGCAAAAAGTTCCACGCATCGAGCAGGTTTAAGGCCAGGGGAATGCTCCAGCAGCAGCTCTACATACATTAAGTAACAATAGGTAAGGACTATTAGCTTTGCACGACGTGTCTGCAAATGTGAAAATGTTCCCCCAGGGCCCCGAAAAAGACTTAGTTAAAATGATGCACAACGAGGACAAGCCCAACGAAAGTAAGCCCCGTAAATGATGTTCCGGGGCCAGCCTTCCAAGTCAAAAATATTAAATATTGTATCAGAAAAGATTACCAGCAACTGGAGGCTTTCGTGAGTAATCTCCAGGGACGCTTATGATGATTTCATCTCGTACTGGTACTAGTGTTGACGGCAATTCAGAACCTGCTCCCTACCCCAATAAACAAATAAAATCAAGAGGACACCCTATGACCAAGTAACTTTGAGGTGAAAATAAAGGCACAGTAGCAGCAAGAATTATAGCAAAATCCCTTTCAGCCTTCTGCGCTCACCTCAACATTACAATAGCCTAACAGAAGACATTCATAAGGCCTATGGTGAAAAAGGTCCAAATCACTAAGCAGCGAGCCATCTGGTTTCACCTGTTGCAATTCATAAAATCCCAATTACTAGCTTTGTAACCATGGAACAAGCGCATATGCACGAGGGTAAGCAAATGCATACCAGGAAAACAGAAGTAGAGGGATCACCTTCAACCAGTAAAGAGTAGCTGCATAACTGACTCCCCATGAGGGAAACAGCTCTTTCTGAACAAAATTATGTAATTTCTGTCTGTTGGTCATCCATAAGGCTACAAGTGCTCCATTTGTATGGCTGAGTTGCTTAATAGGAAGGGATAAGAAGTATCGATTTGGCAACAATGGATACCTAACTTTTTAACAAAGAGAAAAGAGCAAGGTTATAATGAGAGTTATTACAGTCCATGTCGACATTACAGTATCAACCATATCAAACTTAGGGAAAACATGTTGTTAAAGAAAACAAATGCATAATGAACTTGTCTTGGTAAAAATCAAAAGTTATCAGATCTTGCAACTGATAATAATAAATACCCCGATATAAAAAGATGATAGAGGTAAAAGTTCTTCCTATTCCTTAATGACAAGTAAACCAAAATCCACCACAACTAGGAAATGCAGTTGCACACCGTAGTTTCTGACGAGCACTTGCATTTTCCCATGGGGGATCAACCATAATAAGATTGAAGCCATCGTCAGATTCAGCTGCAATAAATACAAAGCAAACAATCTTGTAATTCATGGAGGAGAACTTACATACCGCTTTAGGCATAAACTGACATTTTTTTCCAGCAGCTCATAAACTTTCCATTAAATCAAACATTAGTTCAACACTTTTGTTTTGCATTACGGTAATTACCAGGAATTAGGCTTTGAATTTGCTCCAAATCAGACTTGTACATGGTGAAAAAGAAAAGAGCAAAACTATGTAAGAGGAACTACATTTGACAAAAATAAACAGGCAATCAAATTCAACAAAGATCATAAGGCAGAATATTTAAAAGCCTCATTAACATACCATGAAAAAAGAGCTCTCTCTTGGCATTACATATTTCCTGTTTAGAAATTCCGCCTCCAGATCATCACTGGTCTCATTAACAACCAAATTATTAAACACCGGAACCACTCTTTGCGCAGGAAACGAATCGAGTACAGCACCTGTACTTGCAAACCAATAACAAAAGAAAGTTATCAAATTCTTACTTAGTAAACTTCAACACATTCTGCAAGACTTCTAAACTCCAAAACTGACCTCCATTTTCGTTCCCTTCACAAGCTGAAGGAAAATCAAGAGAAATTTCATACAAAGGCGCTTGCCAAACACGCCCAAGTTCAACAAACGACAATTCGTCGGAAGTCAATGGAGATTCTGAATCGACATTTCTCCTCAAATCCCTCATGACAGATAAAAGACCAGTAGCTTCCAATAAACACTCGTGCGCCTTCAACAGCAGCGGCCTCACTTGCTGTCACGTTACCAGAACAAACACGGCAAACTAACGTCACTAACGAAGACTGTTAAATTAGGTGGAAGTAATTAAGAGCTCGTCATATGCTTTTACCTGGTGACGATGATCGGCGACTGATTCGGCGTCGTTTAACGTTTGCGGTTTTGGCTTTTTACGCTTCCGTTTCTTCTGATTTGAAAAAGAGAATGCTGATTCGTGGTCAGGATTGGCGAGTTTGGAGTCGAAGAAACGAGAGTAGTATGCGGGTGGAGAAACTTTGAAACGGGTATAAGAGCGGTTAATGACTCGAACTGGGTCCATGAAAACGGCATTGGAGCTCTGGAAACGGTAAATTCCGGACTCTAAGAACGCAGATAGACGGCTGCTCTGCTCTGTATCCGCCATTGTCATGGTCACTTGCTGTGAAGCCGAAGCGGAGAGATGACATTTGCGTTGGTTTATTAGAGCGCTACAACGACGTGTCGTACGTTTTGGTTGCTGTCCTTAGCCAGGGCCCAGGCCCAATATTTAAAATCATCTTTTAAACGGATCCTCTGGGTAAAAATGAGGGTTGTTTACATTTTTTAGAGACTAAATAATTTTAAGTATTATCTAGATTTAAAGAAATATCTCAAAATATGTTAGTATTTGGTAAGAGACTAAATAGTTTCTTTTTTCTAGCAAGAATAAGTGTAATTTTGAGACTTCTCTCCACTTGTTTTCTCTCTCTCTTTGTACACAATTTTGTTACATGGAATTGGAAGCTTGAAAACACATGTTATTTATACTGATATATGGGTTTAATTGTATATGAATCTTATTTTTTTATTTTTTTATAAACGGAGGTGAAATTCGAACCTGAATTCGATTTCTTATGGATATTTTTACCACCAATCAGACAATCAAAGCGAAACGCTGCATATATACCCATTAACGTATGAATCTCATTTTAATACATGGGTCTTGGAGAAATTTCCAAGAGAAGAGGAAAGGCTTACAAAAATGCCTCTTCAAGTAGTGGAAGAAGCATTGAAAAAAGATACAATACTATATTTTAACTCAGCACCGGTTTATCAAAAGGAATTGTAGGATGTTGTGTGGGTCAAACCAAACTTGACTCAAACCGACGAAAAGAACAACCATCTACACTGGATAAGTTCCTACACTGCAACCCTAATTAATTATAGTATTAATTTTGGTTTATTATCATCACTTTCTAGCTTAATTAATTAATTATACACAATTTATTTTATTTATTTGTGTAAAATAGATATGACATGCAATCACTTTCCAGCTTAATCAGTGGCTTTATTACAAAATTACCATTAAAAGAACACATTTTATTTGATCCATTATTGTTAATTTTACTCTCCTATAACTATCTCATCTTCCAAACTAATCTGATGTTAGCATTGTGAGATCCCATAAAGAAATTACTTTTTTCAAAGTATTTGTCAAGCTTTCTAAAACAACATTATGCATTTGTTAATTTGACACATGAATCTTTTATTAACCCCTCCAACACAATTGATCCTAATTTCTAATTTTTATATGAATTAGATTGTCACAATTTTTTAATGTCACGTGAAATTTGCGATAAATGTATCAAACTGAAAATGTAATTTGAGATTTAGTAAATGTATTTTTTGAGAAAAATTGACAAGCACGAGTAGAAAACACACATTAAATCTTCTTATTTTTTAGTTAGACTGGAAATTTTAGTAATCAATGTTGCAACCAAAAAAAACTACAATCAATGTTGATAGTTATATATGAGGTTAATTAACACATGGCAAAGTTAAGTTTACTTTACAAACGGTAAATTATAGTCATTACAAATTTTATAATTTTTGAAGTTGTCCTCCCCCTCTCTCGAAAATAAATTTGAATGCCAAAATTGGTCTAGAAAAACTACTGGTATTTCATTCTGTCTCTCAAAAAAGAAAGAAAAAGGTAAAGATGAAAAAAAATGAAGAAGGTTCCAAGAAAGTACTAATCCTTCATCTCATCTCATGGGGAAGATTGGATAATCTCATCCAATGGCGAGCTCCCACTTGAAGGAGTCTAATTGGCTTGCAGCGACTCACCAATACCATTCTCCGCTCTGTAACACAACATTTTTCAATCACAATTCACAAAACCGTTCATTTGCGGTGGCTGTGTCTTAAATTAACACCAGTTTCGTTAACCATGGTTAACGAACTTGGCCTATAAATACCATTCACTCCCATCATCTTTCGCACTTGAGTAGCCGCGAAGTAATTAGAGCTTGTAAAGTGAGTGGCTGCTTGGTGTAGTGCAGCTGCGTCTCTGAAAGGTTAGAACTTGGGTCTCCTTTGGTTGTTCGTAGCATTAAAATTTTAATGGGTATTCTTCTGCTCTTGTGTTCTTTGCATACTTTCATGGGAATCTAGTTAGAAGCGTTATAGATGTCTGTTTGGTTGGTGGGAAAGTGGAAAAGGAAATAACTTTTGTTGTGATTGAGAGTGAAATGTAAAAACTGAGAATATGCTAACTGTTAGCTAAGCCGATTGTTGGTGGAGCTGTGGTTCTTGGGTCCCAGATAGAAAATAAGATGAAAGCTTCTTTCTTGTATTTGTATGGATTCTCTTAGTTGTTCTATTTTCCTTAGAAATCAAACAGAAAAGGGAAGACCAATGCTTCTTTGTTTGTCCTCGTTATTGGGTTTTTGTTCTGCTGATCAGATTCGCTCCTTTTGCATCTTGCTAGTATATATAGCTTAGCTGGTAATCTAATTCCTGCAGCTATTCTGTTCTCTTACTATTTTTTCTTTTTCTTCCTTCTCATGCTAGTATGAACTTTTCAAAAGCAGTAAATCGTAGGAGGGACAAATTGAAGGGGGAGAAAACGAAATAATTTATGTTGCTTTCTTTCTTACACTAGGAAAAGCTCATTGCAGTTAAGGCCAGTGGAGGCCTCTGGTTTCTTGGGTCTCAGATAAGAAGATTTGAGATTTTTCTCATGGTCAATGTGTGATCCAATCCTTGCTCATGTAAAGAAATGCATGTTCTATCAACCTGTTTATGGGTTTTGATTTCGTGAAACAGGACGAATGCTTTTACTTCAATTGCGGAAAAGGTCCACTTTGTTAGTTTCTAGTTTGGCCTAATGTGTAACTGAACTGAATTGGACTATTCTCTAGTGTGATCTTCTTGCATTTATCAGTTGTAAGTTTTTTCTTTTTGTATGTTCTTGAATCTATATGGGTTGATTTACTTCCCAATATCCTAATTCACCAGTTAAATCTTAATTTGGTTTGTACTTCTCATTGCTTAACATATTTAAGTGCTTTTCCTACATTTCAGAAAATTATGCACCTGTTATTTCCATCTTGTGTATTATGAAGCTGTTAGGAATTAAGTGGCTGGAAGTTGGTAATTTTAGTGCTTCATTCTGTCCTGTTTATTTTTCTAGTACAAATGTGACAGGGAGAGGGTTTGGTCACAGTCTCATTTGCCTAACCACTAGCTCGATCCGCGATGACTCCTTGTGCAATTTCTCCACTAGATGATATCAGTTTGGATTGTCAAGCTAAGGAGATCTTTTTGTGCTTGGACAAAATGAGGAGTGGATGCACTCCTCCTGGGAATGTAATCACAGATGTCAATCCTTACAGTTATGCACCATCAAATTTACCCGGTAAGCGTCAATTCTCTTCAGAATGAGAATATGAGATGATAACAGTTATGATGGGTTAAGTTTACTCCACTTACTCTGCATGTTCTCTATTTATCCATTCGTCATGCTCTGACCTGTTTAGCATGTTTATCCTCACTACACTCACGAGTGTCGAATACCTCATGTAGGCTAACAATATTATCTGATCAGCATATTAGTGTCTGCCATGAAAGGCATGTCGAAACTGTTGCCTTAAGAGTCTCTTCATGTATGTTTATACTGAATGGTCATGCTCTAAACCGGTAGAAGAATTCTCAACCAGTGAAGTCTGAATGCTGGAATATCGTATGAATAATGTTATATTTAAAACTCTATAATCTGTGGTTTTGTGTAGTAATCCTTTGGACTGTGTAAAATATTTCTTGTTAGATGAAAGCTATTCCCATGTCCACTCCAGTGGGAGAAAAGCATGCTCTGTTGGTTTGAGACTGGACTTTTACTTCTTGTGTCTTCTATGATGCTTAACGTTGAGCTAATTCTGGAATCCATCGTCTAGTAAGATTTCTGATACTGATCAGCATGAGTGAGGTTAAGGATTTTGCTGAGTTAAGTAATCAATTGATAATTGCAATGACCATTGCATGCAGTAGGATTTCTTGCATTTATCTGGTACATAGAGCCAGTGCCTGAGGCAAAAACACTTGTTCACATAAACCCTTTTATAGATCATGTCAAGTTTCTTTTCGCATATTCCATCCATTATTTGGATCTTGGATCTCCAATCACACATCATGTAATGTTTACTGTAAAAAAACATTTGCATCAGCTCAATGGTGATGAAGATGCTTTTTTATGCAGAGGGCATTTGGTACTTGATTCAGTCCAGGGAGAATGATGCTACAGAATTTGGAGCCTGGAAGGTCAAAGGGGAGGCCTCTAAATTATTCTCAAACCCTCTCATCACCGGCTGGAGAACTACTCTTCAATTCTTTGTAGGTGAAGTGCCTCATGAGCATAAGACAGATTGGATGATGCAACAGTACTGGATAACTAGAAAGGAATTGGGCGAAGACAGCAAGGCAAAGGTACTTGCATGACATATGCTGCGTAACCTCTAAATCAGCTGCTGTCATTTTTATTTTATTTTCATTCTCCATCCAACCTGCCACATTGGTTGGTCATTTCGCAGGAAGGCAGCTCACTATGCAGGGTCTTTAAAGATCCAGACTGTGAGAGAAAGCAGGAAGAAGCCAGCCCCATTATTGCTAGTGAAACCCACATTTACTCAACACAATCAATTTCGCCAGTCGCTAATTCTGATTCTAGCTATGGCTGCTCCAAAAGCAGACCTGAGGTTTGATTTGATCATGGCCTTCGTTTTTTTATGGACCATATCTTTATTTCAATTTTCATGTCCTCTCCTTGTGGTGGAATGGATGGAATCATCTTTTGGGTGCAATTTATTTATTCATGGGTGAGTAGTCCTTGTAGGTGGCAGGTCTCTCTGATAGAAATTGTTGGGTTCTACTATCAAAACAAATTTACTCCATAATATATTGCTCTCAATGTGTGCTGAAATCCAGTAATGTCTTTGTAGGACGAGAATGCTGATGAGACTGGAAATTTTGCTGCGGAAAGGTCTCTAGACCATCTGGTAGAAAACATAGTCAGAAGCGATTCTTCTTCTAGTGGTGATTACATTGAACTGCAGGATCTTGAAAATCCTGTATCGCCTTCTTCAAGTTCCGACAACTCCAGTTGCTTCACCATGTCATCAGATGAATGTTTTGACCCACAAGCTTTGTTACAAGAAATAGAATCTGATAGTAAGCAAGAGTTGGAACAAAAGAAGGGAAATTGCAAGTTTAGTGTCTCTGCATTGCTCCAACCAAATGAGGTGGTTGTTGTTCGGCCAGCCCCTTCAGGTTCGTTAAAATACTGATTTACGTGTTTCGCTGATCAAACACCTACAGGGTACAGGCAGTTGACTGTGTTTTATGCTTTATTCACAGCATCCCTTGTCAGCATTGGAGGAACCGAGCTGGCTGCGAGAGAAATTCTCAAACCTGATTCACCTACACGCCCTTTGACCGATAGTCACAAAGAAGTAGGAAATGAAGTGTTGCGTAATCCAGTCAGTGACAGGACAAGATATGACAGGGATGAGGGTCCATCATCCAAGTTTTATGACCCGGGTGAGACATCCAGTAGCAGTTCATCTCTAGAAGGAGATAAGAAAGCTGCTAAGCACAGAAAGAAAAAGGCGAATAACAAGTATTTATGCTTCATGCCATTCTTTTAATCTCACACACGAACTGCATTTGTAGATAGGCAAAAACTAAACAATGTTAGCTGTGAGGTTATTATATCCTCGTATCGTTCGTTCGTTCGTGAGTGAAAATAACTAGGTCAGGGACGCGGAAAGTCTACGTATGGGGAGGTTGTTGTTTGTTTTCCTGTTCAGCTGACTTAGATATAGAAAATAGAATTGTAATGTTGAGTGACAGAACAATAGCATACAGCAGAGCAGCTGTTTTATATGTATGTTTTCCTAGTGGAAGTTTCTTTTTCAATGTATTGTTTGTGACATATACTTCTCTCGTTTCAAGTTGAATTGCAACATCATGTATGAGATTTCATTAATTAATCATTTATCGAACATTTATTGATATATTTTGTTCTATTTTTTTATAAAAAAAATCTTCTCAAGATATGCCTGCGATATATATAATATGGTATTGCCACTTTAAAGTTATTAGAGGGTGCACCGTAGTAAAAAAAAAAACAGGATTAATTTAGAAAGCTAATCACACGACAAATTTCTTTATTATAAATATTATGACAACAACATTAACAAATTAACAAATCTTTGCCTACTTTATTTATTAGAGTTATTAGAGGAAGATCAAAACGCACGTAATTCTCGCATACCTTTTCATCTGTCAATTGTTCACAATCACATTTCTATGAATTGAACTCAAGCCAGGAACCAAGCCCCACAAGACCAAAAACTACTTAAACTAACTACATAACCCAACCCGGCCCAGACTGGAATGGCCCATATACCCACCCAGCATTCTTGATCTTGGATCTAATTTCAGATCAACCGGTTTGATGATGAGATGGTGATCTCTCGATCTTCTCCTTCTTAGCAGCTGGATGGACTTTCTTGAATACGAATGGGAAACAACCTGTAGTACTTGTAGTTAATTTCCCCTCTTCAAAATCAATTACTCCTTCTCTCTTAACCCTTTCTTCTTCCATTTCCTTCATTTTCTCTTTGTGTAATCTGCGCATCACGTGAGCTTCAGCAAGACAAAACCCTGCACTTGCCATACCTTCTATGTATGCACGCGAGCCTTGAAAATTATATATACACTTTGTATTCGATCGAAACTATTACCAGTTTATATAGTAAAGTAAATGGAGGAAGAGGAACATTTATAGGCATTTGTAGTTTGGGGAGCAAGCAAATCGTTAAGAGCTGATGAAAGTGACGTCTGTGCTTTGGGTTCCATAATTGACTAAAGTAATTCAAAGTTTCAAACATACTGTAAACATTTTATGCTTGGGGACCAAACCATTTGGGACTCACGTTACCGTTGACTGGTTTCTACGGAGGAATTTATGGGTTTTTTTTCCTTTAAATATTTACTAAATTAATTATTCACAGAAAAGAAGTGCTGAGGTACTTGGCTTCTAAAATTTAACCAACATTCAATTATACATCTGTCAATTGTCAAATGTTAAAACATGAAAGGTAGAGGATTTCATGGATACTATATGGCTTCCTCTTAAGCTTTTATTCAAGTTTCTGCACATCCCTTTTATATTTATATAGATTTTTAATTTGTAATGATGTCTTTTTGCGCATGTTGTGGATGGATACATGAGTTTGTATCAGAATTTTTATAATTAGTGTAATTTGACCTAAATTTTGGCAGATTGTGAAGCAAGAAATTTCATAGAAGCTAAGCCTTTTTTTCTTGGCGGAGTGGACTGAGAGTCGCCAACTGCATCCAACGCGGAGACCAAAATCAAATACCACAAATATCAAAACGGAACCAATTACAGCACCATTATAGTAGTACTGATTTCTCAATATCCAATTAATTATCTGTTTTAATTTTTCCTGATACATGAACTTATGATTGTAATTTTCTAGTCCAGTTGAATACAATCAATTCCTAATAATTCGTGGTAAGAAAAGATATCATATTTTTTATGTTAAGAAAAAAGAGCTCTGATTGCTTTTCATGGAGAGATGTCTATCTGAGAGATGTGAGAAATCTTATGCCAATACTTGCCACTCTCCCTTTTGTAATCTTCTGCTAGAATGGGGCAATTTGAAATGGATACCTTCTGTAACTTGGGCGCTGTCAAAATGCAGTCCGGCAAATCCTTCATCTTCTTGCAGCTCACAATCTGAAACTCTATCAGTAGTGGCATTTCTGCTGTCGCAATATCCAATTCTTCCGATTCCGGCCGCATATCATGTATTCGGAGTTGTTTCAACCTAGGGAATTTAGCAGCAGATGATGACATGTCTCCCTCATTACTTCTTTTTATCTTTACTCTCTCCAATGTGAGTTTTTGTAGCGAGGGTAGTCTTGCCATAGCAACCAAATCCACTGTTGTTCCGGCCAGTTGAAGCTGTTTTAGCTTGGTTAGTGAGAACATCCAGTCAGGAAATAAGGTCTCCCTGTAGTCTGATATGGACAAAGACTCCAGCTCCGATGGTGGCTCCAACGCTTCGAGCATAGCATATTGTATGCTCCCACCTCCCCACGAACCGAAAGATAGTTCCAAAGCAGTGAGGCGGCTCTTCTTCTTGAGATGCGCTTTCACAACTTCCCCCACATCCGATAACTTCCATAGTCCTCCTATGGAAAGATTTCCTTCGAGTTGGTTCAAGTCTTCTAACTCTCCCATAGTTGCTGCTTCGTGCCGTTTATAGCCAACTAGGAAGTAATTGAGTGTCCGAAGAGAAGATAAGCTCCCTATTCCTTTTGGTAAGAAGTCTAAATTGGGAGAAACACATAGATGCCGCAATTTGACAAGCTTTTGCATCCCTAGAGGTAATCTCTTCAGGGACGTGCAACCATAAAGAGACAAAGACTCCAAATTGCACAGCTTGGTTATTGTTTGGGGCAACACTTCTAACATCGGACATCCATTCAAGTTGAGGTATCTTAAATGTGTCAACTCTCCTACTTCCTTTGGAATTTCTTTGATGGTATTTGAACTCAAATGCAGTGACCTCAAATGCTTCAAGTTATAGAACAATCTAGGCAGTGCTCCAGCGTTGTAAGAGTTTACATTGGCCTTGATAAAGAGGCTACGCAAACTCTCTACGCGGCAAATAGAGTCGAGATCTTGTCTTGAAGGATACCACAAGCTTGCATGGCGAGCTCTAAGTCTACCGAAAGAAGAGCTCATCGTCACTTCTCCAATGGATTGAAAACATTCATTTCTGGACAATAATTGCGCACAATCGTGCACTATATCATGCATCTTGACTTCTATCTCATCTTTTTTATTATCTGGTACTGTAATATCTTGAAAGAAAGAACGTACCACCAAGTTGTCAAAGTATTCCTCTCCAACTAACTCTATATCTTTATTTGCTGTTGTCTTTAGATAACCTTGAGCCATCCACCTCTTAATCAGGTCACTTTTCACCATTATGCGGTCCTTTCTGAACACTGCACAATATGCGAAACATATTCTTATTGCAGCAGGTAAATCATAGTAGCTCAAAAGCAACGGAGGGAACAAGCCTTTTTCAACCTCTTCTAGTTCCCATAAATTGCTACATAGGACATTTTGCCATTGCTCTTTACTTCTCTTGAATTGCATAAGTCCTCCGAGCACCTTTACTGCAAGAGGTAAGCCCTTAGCCTTCGCCGCAATCTTCCTACCAGTTTCAGCCAGTTCTTCGCATTCCTCCTCACTTCTCCCACTGAATGCAAGCTGGCTAAATACTGACCAAGATTCTTCATTAGACAGTACTTTAATAGGGAGATAATGAGTTGTACCCATCACCATCCCTACATTGTGATTACGAGTGGTCACCAAGATTTTACTCCCAGGAGCTCCACACTGAAGACATAGCTTCAATGGCTCCCATTCAGCATGCTTCTCATTCCAGACATCATCAAGAACGAGGAGGAAAGCTTTTGTTCGATCAACTCAGAAATTGTATTCAAAAGCAGATCCAACTGACGCAGATTTGGATCATGAGCACGAGGATTATCTAGAGCTTGAACAATCTCTCTCGCAATGTTGACTTTATTGAAAGGCTCAGATACACAAATCCACATCATGTTCTCAAAATGGACTTTCACCTCATCATCGTTGTAGGCTAGTTGGGCAAGTGTAGTCTTCCCAATGCCTCCCGCCCCAACTATAGAGACAACAACAACTTGACTGCTATCCACCTCGCTCAACAATTTGTGTATGAGATTTTGCTTATCATCATCTCTTCCCCTCACGTTTGGTACATCAACTCTTGATGTTGTTATGGGTCGTTCAGGTTCTTCAATCGTCGCTCTATACACATCAAACCCGTAACTAGTTTTCTCTTTCACAATCGCATCTAGTATTTGGCAAATTTCTTTTATCTTGAGAGCAATGTCATGGCGTTTACTCACTTGGCTGAAGCACTGCGCCATATTACAAACAATTACAACATTTTTGTAGCGACGATATCATTTATTTGGTAGAAATTAACGTTTCTCTAGAATTTTCAGCAGGATATATTAGTATATTTCTGATAAAAAGGACATACTAGTATATTTCTGATAAGCAAGAGTTTAATTACCCCGGTGAATGGAAAGCACACCATAGTCTTGGATTGTAAAGCAGATTCCTGAATTTCCGACTTGAGGATTGCGGTGCTCCAATCATCCAACACATCGTCCATGTCGTAAGAAACTTGTTTGAGTTTGTCCAGCCAATTTTTGACGGCGGCCTCCTTAGTCTGCCTCCTCTCTGCATCTTCAAGGACAGCTTGGATTGCAAGAAAATTGCTGCTCAGCTTGTTGATTTCTTCCGTCACACCAACCACTAGTTGATATTCCTGTTGGATCCGCGACGAAATGATTCTTGTTAACTCATTGCAGATTGAGGAAATTAGCGCATCAGCCATTGCTGATTTCTCTGATCCTAATCGGTTGGGTTTGGAAGAGAAAAGGGGTCTGATTAGTGAATTCCAGGCTGTTTTTTTTAACGCTGTTACATTTCTTTATCTTTTGATTGCCATCCATGACTTTTCAGCATCCATAAAGATGATGCTCTCTCAATTTAATATGATTTTTTCCACACAAAAAAATTGAAGGGTTCTTGTTTATAGAAAAAGTGGTATTATAGATGGGTCCATCTAATATGCGGTCATCAACCTATCCAATTGGTGGATAAGACATTATCCCACTCCTCTTTACTTCTTATGAATTGCATAAGACCTCCTAGCACCTTTGCCGCAAGAGACAATCCCTTAGGCCCTGTTTAGTTACGGAGAATTTTTTAAAAATTTTCCAAAACTGGAATTATTTTCAAAATTTGTTTTACTTTCCATTTAGAAAACATTTTCCAATTTTTTCTTTTTTTATTACTCTAATTCAATAAATTCATATTGTTAATCTAAAAAAAACAATGTTATTTTAAACTTATCTACCCTCATAATTTTGATAGTTAATATGTAGATCGATACAAATTGTAATAAAAATACTTCATAATTGATATTTAACTAACTAATACTCCTAATTAAAATAATACGAGTAAAATTTAATAACCAACCGTGTTATAAGAAATTTTATGGCACGTGGCGCACCAATGACTTAATTAATTATGATTTGACTAAGTCATAACCTTTTCTCTTCGGGTTTTTTATTAAGAAAATAAGTATGAAGTTAAGGAGCTTGACAAATTATTACATAGAATAGTAGTTTTATATTCGGTCACTTTCCTCATTTTGATAATGAAGGTGAAATGTCCCAATATTTCCAGAATTGTTCTAGTACTTCTGTTATCAATTCAAGTAGTGATAGTTCTACTAGTGATGATGATGACGACGACGAGTTCCAGGAGGCTATGTTCATCCGTATGTTAATGGAAAGTGACAACAGTTTCATTGATAGAGTACCTTGCCGCACATTTATGCTCACTGGTAGAGCGTATATTATTGAAATTTTACTAGGAAATCCAATTAGATACTACGGCAATTTTCGTATGAGGCCACATGTGTTTCTGAACTTATGTGACAGGTTGAGAGGGTTGAACTTACAGAACTCACGTGTAGTTAGTTTGGAAGAGGGTGTGGCAATGGGATTGACTGTATTATGTCATAGAATAACTCAAAGGATGGTGGCAGAACGATTTCAGCATTCAACTGCGACAGTCTCACGTTGGGTTAAGGCTGTCATACGCGCTTTAGTTTCTTTAGGAACTTATTTGATCAGACATGTTGACAGAGGACCCATTCAACCAGAGATACAAGCAAATGCTAGATGGTATCCATATTTTCAGGTATTTTCGTGTATTATAAATTCATGATGACTAAATAAATGTCACAGTGATGTTTGAATATTAAACTTATCTATGTGTTATTTTTTCTCTTTTAGAAATGCATAGGTGCTATAGATGGTACTCATGTCGCAGCTTGGTGTCCAACCAAAAAAAAAAAACTTTCCGGGGTAGAAAAGCACTTATTACTCAAAATGTTATGGCGGCTTGTTCACATGATATGATGTTTACCTTTGTGTATACTGGTTGGGAAGGCACAACTAATGATTCACGCGTTTTTCTTGATGCATTAACTAGACCAGATAATGCTTTTTCTATGCCCGCAGCTGGTAAGACATTATTTTTGTAATTCATAATAATATTTATTAGTTGTTACATTAATGGTTTACTACAAATATTTTATTGTTATTTATATTTGGCAGGTGATCGTCACTCAAATATACTTAAATTTATCCTGATCCCTAAATGCACAAAGTAATGTGTATAAAGCAAGTCAGGGTCGAACCACAGAGATTGAAGGACTAATTTGCTAGTGAACTAGTATGACAAGGCAATATGCGACAAATCTAACCAAAGTAACAATAACAGGGGGGTTTTATGTTGATTAATAAATTAATCAACGCAGAGTAGGGGAGCTAACAAAACAGAATTGGAAAGTACTAATCTAGGGCATGAAAGTAAATCGTAATTGATTGCATTGTATTTCATCATGTTTTATTGTCCATTTACTAGTCATTTTGGACAGTAAATCTGCTGATTTATCCTTGTTTTCCCACATCTTAGCAGATCTGATCTGGAAGGCAGCTTTTGAGGAACTTGAACAGAAGAGAGCTGGAGCAGCATTACCCGAGTCTAGGCCTGGATCTTGGCCTAGACACATTCGCATCCGACGTATGGCGCATACCAGGATTGTCTTGGCCAAGACTGCGGCCAAGACACTTTCGCGATAAAGACATCACTTTGGAGCGTTTGGACCGCTTTCAGCGTTGGACTCTTACAGCTGGCACGTAGCAGCTGTTCCGCTATTTTAGAGGGATCTGAAGACAATCTTATGTAGAATCCCGAATGGGATCTCCCTCTTTATTATTTAGCGATTTAGTTTCCATTTTTAAGAACAATTAATTGTAATAATCTTTTAGGAGATTTTCTAGGGATTAGAGTTGGATTGAGACAGAGGTTCTGAGGGCTATTTTAGCAAGACATTATTCACCTCTGTCCAGATCGAACACTAGGTAATCCTTCTTCTCTTTTCTTAGTTCGACATTGTTACACTTTGCTCCGGATTTTATTATCTCGGATTTATATTATTTATGAAATTAAATACTTTATCTTTTTATTCATGAGTATGAGTAACTAAACACCCATTCTTGGTAAGGGTTGATGAGCTGAAGTTCTTATGCACTCGTGAGGCATCTTTCGTACTTCATAATCTCTTCCTTTGTATTTATTTATTTCTTGAACTTAACCTATCGCTTACTCACTAGAGGCAAGGTTTGATCATCCTTGTACCCTAGTAGAGAAGAGTTGTAACCAGCCTAGAAGGAGAGGGAGTATCCGCCGGCTAGACGAAGTAGGTGACTAGTCTCGCGCCAGACTAGAAGAATAGGTAATCTAGGTCGAGACCAGATTGACAACCTAGGGTTTCCGTGGGGAAACACCTTGACCTAGGTACTGTCTTCCCCTGTACCATTGAAGAGGTGAGCAACCATTCAAGACAGCAGTCAAATGGATAAACCCTTTAACCAGCAAGGTGTCCCTTGGCTAGGATTATCAGGAGAGGGAGTACCCGCCAGGTAATTTGAAGAGGAGGGAAGACAGGAGTGAACAGGAGTACCTCCACTCTATAGCAGTACTACAAACGAAGAGATGAACATCCTAGAGTCCGTGATCGAGTCATAAGAACGCAAGCTCTCATATCACCCTTACCTGGGATTCCATATCACTAGACTTATTCCTAATCTAGACCCCAGTCTTGGCCTAGACTCTGGCCAATACTACTTTAAACTGTTTTCACTTCCTTTTTGTTTTGTCTTTCAGTTTCAGATACCAACCAAACCCAAACTCAGTGACGAGGAAGTCAAACTCGAGAACTACGTTTCCTAGAGGTCTCTGTGGACGATCCTCTTACCATCATCTACAAATCTTTGTAGACAATGATAAGTTGTATTTCTACCCCCAATTCCACAACTATTTCACTACTATATTTGACGTGTTCGACGCGCGATCAAATTTTGGCGCCGTTGCCGGGGATCTCTAACGGTATTTGTAGTTCTTGTTTTATTTTATTTTATGACAGTTGATGACCAGGTCCTCAAGTAGAGAACAAGATTTGTTACCCATCAATCCCAATCTCACTAGGACCGAAGCACAGCTAAGGAGGCAAGCTCGACTGAGAGCAGCCCAAGAAGAAAGCGAATCGGAAAGTTCTAACTCCGAAGCAGAATATAGTCTATACCACGGTCTTGGCCTAGATTCAGACCAAGACATGGCGGACCAGCAACCAGAACCAACAATGAGAGAGCTGAACAAAACAGCAGAACAAGAGACCTTTTCCTGTATTAATCTACCTCCTGTAGCTAATGATTGGTCCATAAAGACCAACATGGTGGCCAACCTTCCCAAGTTCTACGGCCATTCCAATGAAAACCCATTCAAGCATCTAAGAAACTTACATGTCCAGTGTGACATTATGAAACCAACCACTGTAAACATGGAGAGAGCAAAGCTAAAAGCCTTTCCAAGCTCTCTAGAAGGGGGAGTTCAGAACTGGTTTTACAGTTTGCCTCATAATACCATCAACACATGGGCGGAGATGTCCACGATGTTCCTTAACAAGTATTGGAATGCAACGAAGGCGGGGATAGCCAGGAAAGACATGGCAGCAATTCAACAAAGAAGCGGTGAAAATTTCAGTGAGTACCACCAGAGGTTCCGAGATTTGCAAGAAGTTTGCCCCACTCATGGCGTAGCAGACAATACCATGATACAATATTTCTACGATGGGATGCTCCCAAGTAGCAAGGAAAAAGTGGACTCAGCCGCAAGTGGAGCACTTCAAGATCTCACGGTTACAAGAGCAAAAATGTTGCTCCAAACATTGGCAGACAATTGCCAAAATAACACAATTTCGGATAGAAATTCTACTTCTTCTTCCATAAATGCAATTAATGTTGAACAAAAGCTTAATGATTTAACTGATATGGTTAAAACCCTCTCTGTTAATATTTCAGGTTCAATGTCTTCAGGAAGTCAGAACCAAGAGCAAGTAGCAGTTGTTTGTGGGATATGCCAGCAGCAAGACCACCAGACCAACAACTGCTATATGGTGCAGCATCCGGATGATGTGAGTCAGGTCAATGCAGTATATCCACAAAACCAAGGAAGCATGCAAAACTTTCCCCAAGGAAGTAACCAATACGCGTGGAGGGCACATCCGAACTTCAGATGGAGAGATCCAATTCCTCCAAATCAGAATCAGAGTCAAGGTGCACCTCAGCAGCAGCAACAACCTCCTGTCAATTTCCAACACTTCGTACCGCGACCCCCAAATCAGAGTCTTGGCCAGAATCTAGGCCAAGCGTCAGGCCAACCTCCTTTAGCCCAGCTACCACCTACCCCTCGACCTTTGCAGATAACTGGCCCCTCAGTGGAGGACACGCTCAAGCAAATGATGGAGCTGCAGAAGAATCATATGCAGTCAACTCAGACTAGCTTGGCAGAGCTGCAAAAGCAAATAACTCAAATAGCCAATCAAGGAAAATTGCCTCCAACCACGGTAAATAAACCAGCACACAATGTGAGTGCTATGAGCTTAAGGAGTGGAGTTGTGTTGCCAGAAAGGGAGGGAGCAAAAATAGATGAGGAAATAAAAAGAATCCTTTCGGAGGACGTGGACGAAGATGAGGAAGAAGAAGCTGAAGCGGAAGTAGTCTTGACCAAGACTCAGGCCAAGCCTACCGTTATCGCAGAACTAGAGAAAAAAGAGCCTGTCTTGGCTAAGCCGCAGGTCAAGCCAGACCAGAAGGAGGAGATTATAGAAATCATACCACCCTTTCCACCAAGATCTTCGAAAGAAAAGAAACAAGATGAAGCGAGAGACTTCATGGCTATTTTTGGAAAAATAGCCGTGAATATTCCAATGTTGGATTTAATTGCAAAAGTTCCTTCTTATGCCAAATTTCTTAAAGAATTGTGCACTAATAAAAAGAAAATTGCAGGTATAGAGAGTGAATTTATCCAGCAATGTCTCCGCAGTACAACAACTCCTAGAGAAGTGCAAGGATCAAGGAACCTTCACTATTCCATGCCAAATAGGGAGCAAAATCATTGAAAAAGCCCTTTGCGACTTAGGGGATGGCATCAATGTAATGTCTCTAAGCGAATTCGAGACCTTGAAGATAGGGACAATGAAAGAGACTGACTTAGTGATACAGCTGGCCGATCGAACAATCATCCGACCTAAAGGTGTAGTGATGGATGTCCTGGTAATGGTAAACGATTTTATCTATCCAGTTGACTTTTATATAGTTGAGATGAATGTTCAATTGCCTTCATGTACCACTGATATTTTATTAGGAAGACCTTTCCTAAGGACGTCAAAAGCGAAGATAGACTGCTTCGAAGGAAGCATTATTCTTGAATTTTGTGGAAGAACAATTAAATTCAGCATCACTGATGCTCTAAAACATCCTAATGATTTGCATTGTGTTAGTTTTTTTGATGTTTTGGATCCAATTACTGAAGAAATTGCTGACATTTATAATAGCGATCCACTTGAGTATGTTTTGAGCAGGGGAATTTCCACCCAAGCACTGGAAGGATTAAAAGACCGCACGGGAAATCAGGAGGAACTCCAAGAAATTATGGACAATTTGGCCGATCAGGAAGATACAGACTTAGTCTTGGCCTTGAGCTTGGCCAAGAGGCCGGCCAAGACTGCCAACAAAAGAAGAAAAATAGTTAGTTGTCAATATGTGCAATCAACGATTCCTAAATTTCTACCTTCTGTTGTGCAGGCACCACAATTGGAATTGAAGTCCTTACCAAACCACCTGAAGTACGCCTATCTAGGCCTAGATAACACCCTTCCCGTCATTATTTCAGCCAAACTATCGAGAGATGAAGAAAACAAATTGATTGATGTATTGAAAAAATACAAAGAAGCGATAGGCTGGACAATGGCAGACATCAAGGGGATATCATCCAATATTTGTACCCACAAAATACATTTGGAAGAGGACAAGAAACCCATTCGGCAACCCCAGAGGAGATTAAACCCTCCTATGATGGAAGTTGTTAAGAAAGAAATAATCAAGCTATTAGACTCCGGTGTGATTTACCCTATCTCTGATAGTAATTGGGTGTCTCCTGTGCAGGTAGTCCCTAAGAAGACTGGAATAACAGTAATCGAAGTAGAAGATGGAGCTCAAAGAACAGCTAGAGTTCAGAACGGATGGAGGGTATGCATTGACTACCGAAGGCTGAACCAAGTCACTCGGAAGGACCATTTCCCGCTGCCTTTCATCGATCAAATGGTAGAGAGACTTACTGGAAAGTCTCACTACTGTTTCTTGGACGGGTACTCAGGGTTCCATCAAATACCCGTTGCACCCGAAGATCAACAAAAGACAACGTTCACTTGTCCATTTGGAACGTTTGCCTATCGACGCATGCCATTTGGGCTGTGTAATGCGCCAGCCACCTTTCAAAGGTGCATGGTAAGCATATTTTCTGAGTATGTAGAGAAGAGCATCGAAGTGTTTATGGATGATTTTACCATATACGGTGATGATTTCAACCAATGCCTACACAACTTAGAAAATATTTTAAAGAGATGTGTTGATACATGTTTAGTCTTGAACTTTGAAAAATGCCATTTTATGGTAGATCAAGGGATTGTCCTTGGACATATAGTCTCTAAAAAAGGCATTGAGGTTGATCAAGCCAAAATTGACACTATCAAGAACTTGCCTTACCCCTCATGCTTGCTTGAGGTTCGTAGCTTTCTTGGACATGCAGGGTTCTACCGTAGGTTCATAAAAGACTTCTCAAAGGTGGCTGAACCCATGTGCAAGCTACTGCAAAAAGAGGTGGAGTTCGACTTCAATGAAGAATGCAAGAAATCGTTCGAAGAACTGAAAGAACGATTGACCACAGCACCGATCATTCAACCCCCTGATTGGAGCTTGCTATTCGAACTTATGTGCGACGCAAGTGATGCTGCTGTTGGAGCGGTTCTTGGACAGAAGAAAGGAAAAGACCCTCACGTGATCTACTATACATCTAAGATGCTAGATGATGCCCAACGAAATTACACCACAACCGAAAAAGAACTCTTTGCTATAGTTTTTGCCTTGGAAAAATTTAGATCTTATTTATTGGGGACAAAAATTATTGTATTTTCAGATCATGCGGCATTAAAATATCTCTTGGTCAAGCATGATACTAAGCCTAGACTAATTCGTTGGATTCTTCTTATGCAGGAGCACAATCTGGAAATCAAGGACAAGAGTGGCAGGGAAAATCTCGTGGCAGACAACTTAAGCCGCTGCCTAGCAAAGGGAGACACGAACGAAATCAAAGCAGAATTTCCAGATGAAAAACTGTTTTCTATCGCACAGTCTAGGCCGGAGTCTAGGCCTAGACATCAACCAAACCCGCGACCATGGTACGCTGAAATAGCGAATTACCTAGCAACAGGTAAGCACTATGGTGATATGACTACCTATGAGAGGGTAAAGGTCAAACACGACAGTAAGTACTATGTCTGGGATGATCCATATTTATGGAAATTAGGATCCGATCAATTGCTAAGGAGATGTATACCTAAAGATGAAACCAAGTCTATACTTGAATTCTGTCACTCCAAAGCATGCGGAGGCCATTTTGGAGCTAGAAGGACAGCCCTAAAAATCTTAGAGGCTGGTTTCTATTGGCCGACAATTTTTCTAGATAGTGCCCTATTTTGTAAAACTTGTCCGGCTTGTCAAAAAGTAGGAAACATTAGTTCCCGAAATGAAATACCTATGAATTTTATTCTTTCTTGTGAAATATTTGATATATGGGGCATAGACTTTATGGGACCTTTTCCCACTTCTTTTGGCAACAGATATATTCTCTTAGCTGTGGATTATGTATCAAAATGGATAGAGGCGAAAGCCACTAAAAATGATGATGCTAGAACTGTTATTTCCTTTATTAAATCTAATATCTTGAACAGATTTGGAATTCCTCGAGGGATCATTAGTGATCGAGGAACCCACTTCTGCAACAAGATTTTATCTTCTCTTTTCAGGAAATATGGCATCACACATAGGGTATCCACAACCTACCACCCTCAGACAAACGGCCAAGCCGAAGTGTCAAATAGAGAGGTAAAGTCAGTCTTTGCCAAGACAGTAGGCCTAGACAGACGCGATTGGAGCCAGCGCTTAGATGACGCATTATGGGCCTGCCGAACGGCTTACAAAGGACCAATCAGAATGACACCTTACAAGCTAGTCTATGGAAAGACATGCCACTTACCAGTAGGGTTGCAACACAAAGCATTTTGGGCTATACGAAAGTGCAACCTGAGTTGTGATGAGGCTGGCCAAGAAAGGAAGTTACAACTCCATGAGCTAGAGGAATTGAGAGACCAAGCCTATGACAATCAGCTGATTGTCAAGGTCAGAATGAAAGCTTACCACGACAAGCGGATTATTGGAAAACCTCTCCACACAGGGGAGAAAGTTCTTCTTTATAATTCCCGTTTTAAAATGTTTCCTGGAAAACTAAAAACTAGATGGGAAGGCCCTTTTGTTATTACTAACATTTACCCACATGGTGCAGTAGATATTAGGAATGAGAAAACAGGTGCCGAGCTCAAGGTGAACGGACAGAGATTGAAACCGTTCTTTGAGGGTTTTCAGGAAGAGAAAGTTTCTGAAAAGGTGGACGAGCCACCCGAAAACAACTGAAGAAAAAATTGAGAGTCAAGCCTAGGACTTTAAATAAGGGCGCTACAAGGGAGGCAACCCTTGTTTCTTTTAATTTTAGCATGTATTTAATTTTTTAGTCACATTTGATTTCACTGGGTTATTTTCATTTTTGTGCAGGAAATTAAGTGTGGGGAAATTGAAGTAGTCTTGGCCGAGATCTTGGCAAAGACTTAGAGCTAGACTGCCTTGCGAGTGAAGAGTCCTTTTGTGAGTTAGTGGGACACGTGTCATCGCCGCCAAATAAAAGCCTTTATTTGCTTTTGAAACGGACAATTTCAAAAAGCCAATTAAAAGGAATTAATTGGCAGCGTGGGAAATTAATCTACCACCTCTGCATATTCCTTCTCCCACTCTGACACGATCTCCCCACGTCCAAAAAAATCCAACCTCTCACCTGAGCTAAAAGCAGCAGACCTTTCTCCTTCTTCTTCCCCAAAATCGCACAGTGTCACCTGCACAAACTAAACTCCAAAAAACCCAAAATCCTTTCAAATCCTTTTCCCCTTTCGCACCCATGACTGCACCCAGCCGTCCTTCGCCTTCCCACATCCCTGAGGAGAGCGACGATCTCCGTGGAGCTTAGCCGACTGCCCTTCCGACCAGTTCCCTCTCCGCCGTGAGACGGTTGCTCAACGCAATAGGGGACGACGATTCCATGTCCTCCGAAGATGACTTACCCGAGGAATCAGAGGAGAGCGTCCAGGGAGGCGACCGAGCTGTTGTCGTGTCCGATGAGGATTCCGATGAGGTTCCTCTCGCGAAGAGGATGAAGACCTCTGCTCCGGCGACGACGGGAGACAGAGCGAGCCGCCGCCAGAGCAGGCTAATGAAGAAGATGACAGCTGCCGGAGCATCCAACCCAACTCCGACAACTGCTGCGAAGAAACCCACTCCTGCTACTGCCGCCGCCGCTACTGTTACCACACCACCACCACCATCGGCGAAGAAGAATTCAGCCACTGCGCCGCCCAAGAAGTCCGGGCGAGTCAAGCAGGTGGCTCACAAAAAGACACCGACTAAGAAGCCGGCAAAAACCCCAATCACAGTTCAGTCTCCACCTCCACCAAACCCTAAGCAGAGCAAGACCAATGCCGCTCCTTCCACTGCCAAGAGCAAAGGGAAACAGAAGGCGGTCGTGGAGGACTAAATTGAGGATGACGAAGACGATTTAGTCTTGGCCAAAACTGCGGCCAAGACTCCTAAGGTACGATCTCTTCCTCCTCTGCACACACTCAAAGGCTGGTTGAAATTTGATACGCCAGACCTAAAAGCTAAATTGCGTGATATGCATGCCTGTGATATCCCTGCTTTTGCTCGATTAGAGTTTGATTTTTTGAATGAGATGACATTAGGGGATAAAATTAGGGAATATGTATATGTGATTGGTTGGGTCCCTTTTATGTCTGTTGAGTGTGATGCTTTTGCTGAATTGTGTCTTGAGTTTCACACAACCTTCTGGTTTGATGAGGACACCTTGTATGTTAGGGGTAGAGACAAACCAGATTTTGCTGCTCCTGATGTGATTAATTTTAGGTTGTGTGATAAATGGAGTCACTTGTCTGTTGATGCCTTCAATGCTTTGCTAGGATTTGCCTTTTCTGATGAAGCTATTTTTGATTATCCCCAAGATTTGGATAATAATGTTGCTTTTAGAGAGATCACTGGTGATCCGAATGCTAAGTTTGATAGGAGCTCTAAGGCACATGCCATTTTAAACCCTGCTCTTAGAATGCTCCATAGGACCTTGTCTATCAACCTTTCGGGGAAGACAAAGGTCTCTGGAAATTTAGCCAAGTCTGAATTGTTTCTGTTATGGTGCATTATGCACAAGAAAAAGGTCAACTTAGGCTTGTATTTGGTTCAAGTATTGCATGCGCGTGAGTCTAAAACCAAATTAATTTTTGGATCTTTGATTACTTGGCTTGCTATTCAAACTGCTAAATTCGATCCTGCTGCTTCTGATTTGTTTAGATGTTGCTCCCCCAAAATCCTGGATTTTAGATCCTTCGACCAAATGGGACATTTCCATTTGGAAGGAGAGTTTGTTGCTTGTAATACAGGTTTTACACCAGTGGCGGACCACATCTTCCCAAAGAAAAATGGAGGACAGTACAAGTTGCGTCCCATAGTCATCCCAGGAGAAGAAGCAGAGGGCGATCTTGCCCAGGATCTAGGCCAAGACGCTGTCCAAGACACCACCATTCCTGCTGCTGCAGCCGATCTAGGCCAAGACAAGTGCCAAGACCCCCCTGCCAGTAGCGCCAGTGAGCCACCAGAGTGGGCAAGAGAATTCCAAGCTCGCCAGCTGCTCATCCTTGAGCAGCAGAAGATCATCCTCGATCATCTTGGCCAAGACAAGGGCCAAGACCAGAATCAAGCACCCGTCAGAAACGTGGTGCCTCAGTGGGCCCAATGCCTTAATGATAGGCAGGACGTCCTCCTTGAGCAGATGAAGCTCACAAGGAAAAACGTCCTCCATGTTTACCAGCACCTCGAAGCCCATTTCAAGCTCCTCAAGGATCTCCATGACAATCTGAGCTCAGAGAGTGACTCAGAATCCTCTGATGAGGAGGATGAACCCCAGCCATCGGCCCAGCTAGCAAACGCATCCCGCCCGTCGATGCCTCCTCCTCCACCAAAAGAGCCCAAGCCAATATCCTCTCCTGCCCCTGATCTAGGCCAAGCCTCTGGCCAAGATCCCCAGACCCCAGCAACATGAGTTGCTTCTGCCCCCAGGTCGTACTTTTCTTTTCTTTACTTTCTTTTCTGTTTTTAATTTTTGCCTCTCCACACAATGAGGACATTGTGTATTTTTAAGTGTGAGGAGGGTGTTAAATATGTCTTGTGTTTTGTGAATATTGAATGTTTGATTATGTGTTTTGCATCTGTTTTGTGAGTCAAACTAATGTGTATTAAATTTTTATGCATGATTTTTATTTGTATTTTTCTGCATGTTTTGCGTCTGTTTTTGTGTGCACATCTGAATCCCTGTTTTCTTGCTTAGATTGTTTAGTCTTTTGGTGAGACTGCATTTAGACACTTCCCTAGGGGATACAATGCTTTAGTAACAGGGAAGCAAATGAGCGTAAATGATCAATGCCCAAGGGGCATGTTATCTGATGTTTCCCAAACATTTATCATCCACATGGTCGTAGGGACACTTAGCTAGTACCTTAACTCTTCTTAGGATGATGGGGTTAGCTGATTTGAGTGTGTCATTCTATCTACTTGTAGTGTGAGGCAAATAAGGTGTTGGAATGTCATAGGGCAGACATAGCAAAGGTGGAAGTCCCCGCTGAAAAGGACAAGCTCTGTCTATGTGCTGTGTCTGTAAACATACAAAGGACACTTGACATGTCAAAAGAAAAAGAAAAAGATTTTTAAGGACATAAAAGAAAATAAGAAAAGAAAAAAATAAATCTGTCAAAGTGATTTAAATGGCACCAAGTCTTTAGGCACTTATGGATAGACGACACTCGGTGGGGCTCAAATTATTGGTTAACTCTGTTTCCCTTCTCCTTATCAATCTCTTCTAGTAGGGTGTCTTGATACCATGTGGAAGGTATGTGTTTGGGGTATTGATCATTCCTTGTTAGTCTTGCATTGGATATCTTATCGAAGTGTCTTGGCAGATCCAGTGGAAGGGTAAGCAATCTGAAATTGAGAAAGTCTGGGGGGTTCAGGATGTGTGTTTTGTTTTTGATGTGTTTTTATTTTTTAGTGAGTCTTTGAGTCTGTATGCTTGGGGGCAAGCATAGTTTAAGTGTGGGGAGTTTGATTGCATTGTATTTCATCATATTTTATTGTCCATTTACTAGTCATTTTGGACAGTAAATCTACTGATTTATCCTTGTTTTCCCACATCTTAGCAGATCTGATCTGGAAGGCAGCTTTTGAGGAACTTGAACAGAAGAGAGCTGGAGCAGCATTACCCGAGTCTAGGCCTGGATCTTGGCCTAGACACATTCGCATCCGACGTATGGCGCATACCAGGATTGTCTTGGCCAAGACTCCGGCCAAGACACTTTCGCGATGAAGACATCACTTTGGAGCGTTTGGACCGCTTTCAGCGTTGGATTCTTACAGCTGGCACGTAGCAGTTGTTCCGCTATTTTAGAGGGATCTGAAGACAATCTTATGTAGAATCCCGAATGGGATCTCCCTCTTTATTATTTAGCGATTTAGTTTCCATTTTTAAGAACAATTAATTGTAATAATCTTTTAGGAGATTTTCTAGGGATTAGAGTTGGATTGGGACAGAGGTTCTGAGGGCTATTTTAGCAAGACATTATTCACCTCTGTCCAGATCGAACACTAGGCAATCCTTCTTCTCTTTTCTTAGTTCGACATTGTTACACTTTGCTCCGGATTTTATTATCTCGGATTTATATTATTTATGAAATTAAATACTTTATCTTTTTATTCATGAGTATGAGTAACTAAACACCCATTCTTGGTAAGGGTTGATGAGCTGAAGTTCTTATGCACTCGTGAGGCATCTTTCGTACTTCATAATCTCTTCCTTTGTATTTATTTATTTCTTGAACTTAACCTATCGCTTACTCACTAGAGGCAAGGTTTGATCATCCTTGTACCCTAGTAGAGAAGAGTTGTAACCAGCCTAGAAGGAGAGGGAGTACCCGCCGGCTAGACGAAGTAGGTGACTTGTCTCGCGCCAGACTAGAAGAATAGGTAATCTAGGTCGAGACCAGATTGACAACCTAGGGTTTCCGTGGGGAAACACCTTGACCTAGGTACTGTCTTCCCCTGTACCATTGAAGAGGTGAGCAACCATTCAAGATAGCAGTCAAATAGATAAACCCTTTAACCAGCAAGGTGTCCCTTGGCTAGGATTATCAGGAGAGGGAGTACCCGCCAGGTAATTTGAAGAGGAGGGAAGACAGGAGTGAACAGGAGTGAACATGAGTACCTCCACTCTATAGCAGTACTACAAACGAAGAGATGAACATCCTAGAGTCCGTGATCGAGTCATAAGAACGCAAGCTCTCATATCACCCTTACCTGGGATTCTATATCACTAGACTTATTCCTAATCTAGACCCCAGTCTTGGCCTAGACTCTGGCCAATACTACTTTAAACTGTTTTCACTTCCTTTTTGTTTTGTCTTTCAGTTTCAGATACCAACCAAACCCAAACTCAGTGACGAGGAAGTCAAACTCGAGAACTACGTTTCCTAGAGGTCTCTGTGGACGATCCTCTTACCATCATCTACAAATCTTTGTAGACAGTGATAAGTTGTATTTCTACCCCCAATTCCATAACTATTTCACTACTATATTTGACGTGTTCGACGCGCGATCAGTAATCCAGGGCAAGAAACGTAAAGTATTATCCAGAGCAAGATATGTAAACAGATCGAATGCGGAAAAAAGTAATGAAAAGGATATTAATCAAATGAGACGAGATCTTAGCGAAAGGTGCTCCCTTGGGTTATTTTCTAGGTCGGCCAGTCATTGGTGCAGAAGTTTTCTAGACTCATGTGCAGATCTGCTATAGGGACCGCGTTTCCACACCGCATCCCCTGCTTACCTTCGTAGATAAGAGCCACCCCCCATTTCCACATATGAGGTGACCTTGACGTTCAGCCGTCCTCCCAGCTACCTTCCTTGTCATCAAAAGCCGTCCGCCTATCCCGGCTCGAAGTAGGGAGGCTAAATTCAGAACACCCATGAAGGAGAGGTAAGACAGATCTAGGGCGCGATAGCTCAGCTTGTCAGACTCGTATCGCATACCCTAGATAATTGTTTACCCCTAGGTGAGGCCTCTCGCGCTACCTCCCCTAGGTGCCTGCTCTAACTCCAGGGCTTCGCGTCAGTTATAACCCTGGAATATGACATTACTCATGCAGAAATACTAAAAGGTGATCAAGCTCTTAACAGTTCTAGACAAACATGTAATGAAATCGATAAACAGTCATGTGTCACAAGAGAATATATTAAGCATGCATTAGACCTCTTAGCCAAACCCTACAACCCGTGGAACACCCTTCACCAAGAAAGGGGTATTTAGCTACTCATACTATAGTATAAACAGTAGGTATATATAATCATACAATGATAAAACAAGGAAAGTAGAAAGGGAGTAGAGTAAACCGATAGATTAATTAATAATCAAAGAGGAAAATTGTTGACAATGGCTGCTCTTGGAAGAGGAGATGATTCCCAGAAAATAAGCACTGAATTTGATGTAAGAAAATATCCTTGGAACCATCCGTCCTTACAAAACCCTAAAACTATGCTTATATAGCCTAAGCCTAGCTAGGAGACAAAAACAACTAAGGGGAGAGGAAGGATCAATGAGGGCATGACAGCACACGTCCTTGCAAAAGGAATATTCTGGGATTCCTGGCACGCCTGGTATCTTCTGGAAGCGCCTGGGATTCCGTGCGAATCTTAGAAGATGCTCTTTGGAAGAAGGCTCAGAACTTGTCGAGGCCTTGGGACAGCGCACTGGTCTGGTTCGCGTCGAGGTCTTGACATCGCTCGATCTTCTAGGCCTTGAAACTGGAAATCCACAGAAATGCTCTCAAATCGCTCCTTTTCGGCCTTTTCCCTCCTTTGATGTTAATCTGCATATAAAACTGAAATGAAGGTCAAATAGCAACATCGATCCCCCGAAAGGGCTAGAAAGGAGGGTGAAACCGAGACTATTAGACATGCTATCAAACATCCCCACACTGCCCCTATGCTCGCCCTCGAGCATAAACAAAATTGGAAAACCACCTCATTCGTAAACACACGCAATCAACTCCCAATACACAGAATCGGCACGTCATCCAAATAGCTACACCCAAGCAGAACAAATCCAGACCTAGAAAAGCACCTGCATCCGGCTGATAGGATAACGACCCTACCAACCAGACTTTCCCATACCTAGCCTAATCACCAGCAGTCCTCGCATAGGCATGTATTTGCACTCATCCTCAGAATAAAACAAGTGTTTAGGCTATCACTCATGAATGCAAGTAACACAACACAGGCATGGTTTGCACGTCAATCCGAGTACTGTAGAGCACATGCATGGGCAATCAACAATCGGGAAAACATCGCATCAGCAAATAGAAAGAAAAGGGGTCGAAAGAGTTATAAAGGTGGAAGAGGGGAGAAAAGAAGGAAAGAAAAGAAAGAACCAGGCAAAACCTGCTTGGATCCCTTGGCTGGGAAAAAGAGAAGTGGCGAGGCAGCTTCTATTGAGGGCACGAGATATTTTGAGGGCTAGACAGAGGTCTTCTTTCGGGGCCAGGAAAGTCTTCGAATTGAAGCTTCGGATGCGGATGCTTTTTCTTGGACGCTCGGAGCCTTTCTCCTCTTATTTTGAGATAAAATCAATTTTTTGAAAAATTATTATTATTATTATTATATATATATATATATATATATATATATATATTTTTTTTAGAGTAAAGGAGATGGCCCTTGATTTGGCTCCTGCATCGATGGTGACTTTTTTTTCGCTTCCCCACACTTGAAGGTTTCAGGGGCTCGATTTGCTTGAATGATCTAGGGCTCGGAACTCTTTCGAGCTTTTGCTGTTTCTTGCCCTAGATCTCTGCTTTCTGCTCTGAAGTCTTTTGCTTTTGCCTTCCTTCCCCACATTTGAACTCGTTTGATCACTTTAGGTGTCTAGCCCTCGACGTTGCCCTCAAAAATTGCTACCTCACCTGCCAAGGAAAAAGATCAAGAAAAGGCGAATGGTTAGGAAAGAGTATGAAAATAAGGGGAATGTCGGGGGCTCGAGAAGAAAAGAGAGAGATGTGAGAAGAGAAGAAAAGAGACATTGATGCGAAGCTTTCCGTCGTATTTAAGCTTTCCCATATCCTAACAGTGACTATACCCGGGGATATTATGCAAACCTAGACGCCTAGCTAAGCATTTTCACTCAAAAATAACGGGCATGAAGTTCAAATATGCTCACGGGATCAATTGTGACTACTGGTGTTGTGGCCTAGATATAGATATAAGGGCTAGCAGGTCTAAAAATGCATGCTCAAGCGTAGGTGCTATGGATGTCATGCTTTTTCTATGCATCGAAAGTTGAAAAACACATGCCAAAAATGAGGGTTTGAAAATTTTCCTAGCATGGCTAAAAATAAAATCCGAAGATCATGCAATCATGCAACAAACGTAAAAATAAACATGCAAACACACAGGCAAAACGCATAAATAACTCCCTCCCCACACTTAGGCAGCGCATTGTCCTCAATGCGGGGAGAGTATAAAAAGGAGTTAAAGAAATAGAAGTACAGTACAAAGCAAAAATAGTAAATTGTTCAGTGCCCCTTTTCGGGGGCTGGAGAGATAAAATTGTTCGGGAGGGGCTACTGTGGAGGTAGATTTCTGCAGGCAACTTCAGCCGTCAAAGCCTGAAGTTCCCGAAGGATAAGCTGGAGCAGCCTTGTTTGGGTTGGATCATAGACAATGAGAGGAGTTGGGGGATGTCTTGATGCTGCTGCATTCTGGCCTTGTGTCGCTTGGCTTTCGGGGGCTCGAAGGATGGCATTGGAATGGGGATCCGAGAGATCTGGATAATAAAAAATGCCACCATTCTTGGTCCTGAAAAATTTCTCCGCTGCTGGGGCACAACCTGGATAAAAGCTCAACACACCGCGTGAGAGACATAAATGGCCCATGACATCCAAGGTTCTGATATCCAGATCCTTGAATGCCAAGGGCTCGGAAAGGTTACTAGCAGCCAGGTCAATGTTACGCATATTCACAGCAAACAGGGAGATTAACGAACCTTGGGGGGTCAGTTTGGCGGACGTAACGGGCTTTTTTAGCTTGGACTTGGCCGTGGATGAACCTGGAGGGAGCTTCACCACACAGCCGCCCCTAGTGGTCGTGGTGGATGGGGGAACGGAGCCGGTGATCTCTATGTCATCTTCCACCGGGGTAAACTCCCGGGTCTGGTCCACGGTTGCCGGTGATAAGGGCGTAGGAGAGGGGATGGGAAGTGGATGGTCAGATGGTGGTGTGACCGTTTTGTACGAAGCAGAGTTGGGTGTGGCTGACTGTGACCTAGATCGGGAAGGAACTGGGCTAGAGGTGTCTACTGGTGTAGGTCCGGCAGTATTTTTGCGAACTGGCCTCTTAGTTTTAGGTGCCATTGATGGTGGTTGAAGAGAAGACAGTGTTGGAGTAGGAGACGGTGGTGGAGAGAGGATGTGGTTGCGTGTTTGGTGAGGGAGAAAGGTGAAAGTGATAGGGTTTAAAGTGATGTGAGTGAAAAATGGAAGGGGAGCGTGGGAGAGGGTAAAAATCACAGCTGGCAATAAATGGTGCAGCCTTTTCATTGATGAGGTCTGCATTTTCTGCGGCTTGACAGGCGACGTGGCAACCTGGGCGTGGAGCACGATGACCCACGCGTATCCCAACTGCCCAAAAAGGATAGCAACTTTTTAAATTTCAAAATGGCAGTTGGTATATTTAAGATACAGACAAAAAGGGAGAATAAAGGTGAGTTAATGCTAATAAAAAGGAATAAAATCATAGGGAAAGGGAAAGGTAAGAGATATATACAAGGAATAAAACATGGAAATAAAATCAACAAAAATCAGAAAATTCAAATGGTGGCAGAGAAGATAAGGGAGAGAGAGAGGATACAGCTGGCATATCAAATGCCTCCAACGTGGTCCATTTACTCGTCGGGACCTCGACGTGCTTTGATATTCTAGGTCTGGACAGGTGGGTCCTCCACCATAGCCTCCTCAACAACCGAGGGCCGGAAACCTTCATAGAAGGGCTTCAGTCTTTGCCCTCTGACTTTGAAGATGACTCCTGTGACAGGATTCTGGATTTCAACTGCCCCATGGGTGTAGATTGTCGTGACCACGAAAGGTCCCGACCATTTGGATTTCAGTTTCCCAGCGAAGAGTCGCAGCCGTGAGTTGTACAACAAAACTTGCTGTCCAACCGAGAATGTTTTGGGACGAAGATGTCGGTCATGATAGGCTTTTTTCTTGCCTTTATAGAGCAGGGCGTTCTCATAAGCATCATCCCTTAACTCTTCTAGCTCTTGAATTTGCAAGCGCCTCTGTTGGTCAGCGAGGCCTAGATCTGTGTTGGCCTTTCGGCTAGCCCAGAAAGCCTTGTGCTCTATCTCCACTGGGAGATGGCACGACTTCCCATAAACAAGTCTGTAAGGGGTCATCCCTATCGGGGTCTTGAAAGCTGTTCGATAGGCCCAGAGAGCATCACCCAATTTCAAACTCCAATCCTTTCTGGACTGGTTGACGGTCTTTTCAAGAATGGACTTGATCTCACGGTTCGAGACCTCGGCTTGTCCGTTGGTCTGAGGATGATAAGCAGTGGATGGTCTATGATGGACTCCATACTTTGTCAAAAGAGAGGACACAACACGGTTGCAAAAGTGGGCACCCCTATCGCTGATCAGTGCTTTAGGTGTACCAAATCGATTGAAGATATTGGTGCGGAGGAAGTTCACAACCACCTTGGAATCGTCCGTTCGAGTAGCCTTGGCTTCGACCCATTTAGAGACATAATCGACGGCCAGAAGGATGTAGATGTTGCCAAAGGAATTGGGAAAAGGGCCCATGAAATCTATACCCCAGATATCAAAGATCTCGCAAGCGATAATGTTTGTCAAGGGCATCTGATTCCTGGCCCCAATATTTCCAGTGGCCTGACATCGGGGGTATGAAGCGCAGAACATGTAACTATCCTTGAAAATGGTGGGCCAGTACAACCCAGCTTCCAGAACTTTCAGGGCAGTTTTCTTGGCCGCGAAATGGCCTCCTTCTGAGTGGCAGAATTTAAGGATCGAGGGCACCTCGTCCATGGTTACACATCTACGGATGATCTGATCGGAGCAGTGTTTCCATAGGTAGGGATTGTCCCATATGTGGTATTTTGCTTGTCTTCTGATTCTGGTGCATTCAGAGGAAGTGGACTCGGCTGGGTAAGTGCCTGTAGCACAAAAGTTTGCAATATCGGAAAACCATGGGGAATAAACAGTTTGGACTAGACATAAGTGCTCGTCTGGAAAAGTATCTCTGATTGGTACAAGCGAATTATCTTCTTGGGCTGGAAGTCTACTCAAGTGATCGGCCACAAGGTTTTCTCTTCCGGCCTTGTCTTTGATAGTATATTGAATTCTTGAAGGAGCAAGATCCAACGAATAAGCCGGGGTTTGGCATCGGCTTTGGTCAACAAACACCGAAGGGTAGAATGGTCAGAGTAGATAAGGACCTGAGTTCCTAGCAGATATTGTCTGAACTTGTCTAGGGCGTAGACTACGACTAGAAGTTCTTTCTCAGGGGTGGTGTAGTTCTGCTGGGACGGGTCTAGCAACTTGGAAGCATAATAGATGACATGGGTCTCTTTATCCTTCTTCTGACCCAAAACGGCGCCTAGGGCCTGATTACTGGCATCACACATGACCTCGAAAGGTAGTGTCCAGTCGGGGGCTCGAATAATCGGGGCCGAGATAAGTTTGTTCTTGAGAAGTTCAAAAGCGGTTCTGCAGGCCTCGCTAAAATCGAAGGACACGTCCTTCTAGAGCAATTTACACATGGGTTGGGCAATCTTCGAAAAATCCTTAATGAACCTTCGGTAGAAACCGGCATGGCCTAGAAAAGATCTCACATCGCGGACCCAAGATGGGTAGGGCAAGGATTCTATTACTTCTATCTTAGCTTTGTCAACTTCAATTCCCTTGGCCGAGATAACATGACCAAGCACCAGGGCTCGATCCACCATAAAGTGGCATTTTTCAAAATTCAGGACAAGATTCGTCTCAATGCAGCGCTCTAGGCACCTTTTCAGATTGTTCATGCATTCTTCAAACGAGTTTCCATAGACGGTGAAGTCATCCATGAAGACTTCGATTCCATCTTCAACTAATTCAGAGAAAATGCTGACCATACAACGCTGGAAAGTGGCAGGGGCGTTGCATAGACCGAAGGGCATGCGTCTATACGCGAAGGTCCCGAAAGGGCAGGTGAAGGTTGTCTTTTCCTGGTCTTCAGGAGCAACTGGGATCTGATGGAATCTGGAATAACCGTCTAGGCAGCAATAATGGGTTTTACCGGTGAGACGTTCAAGCATCTAATCGATGAAGGGCAGTGGAAAATGATCTTTCCTGGTAGCAGAATTTAGCCGGCGGTAGTCGATACACACTCTCCACCCATTCTGGATCCGGGTAGGAATGGATTCTCCAGCCTGACCGATGGTGATAGTTATGCCTGTTTTCTTGGGCACAACTTGGATAGGGCTAACCCATGGGCTATCCGAGATGGGGTAGATAACTCCCGCATCCAACAACTTGAGAATCTCTTTCTTCACCACTTCCATCATAGGCGGATTAAGTCGCCTCTGGGGCTGGCGAATGGTCTTGCTTGCGTCCTCTAGGTGGATGTGATGAGTGCATAATGCTGGAGACAAGCCCTTAATGTCCGCAATGGTCCATCCTATGGCTTGCCTGAAGTTCCTTAGCAAGGAAATGAGCTTGGACTCCTCGAGGCCTTCGAGCTTGTTGGAGATAATTACAGGTAAAGAGTTATCGGGGCCTAGATAAGCATATTTCAAGTGAGTAGGTAGTGGCTTCAGATCTAGGGCTGGAGCCTGATCAATAGAAGGAAATAACTTAGCATGGTCTGGATATTCGGGAGACTGATTCGGAGATTCATGCTGAGTAACAACGCATTCCTCTAGGGCAGCGACGACTGAGTGTAATTCAGAAGGAATAGGAAGTGTCGAGGCCACGACATCTAGAAGAGCTGGCGTCAGACTCCTGTCAAGGGCAAATTGCAGGGGGTCAGTAGAATATATATCATCAATTTTCCCTACAATGGGATCAACAATATCAACATAATTCACACTAGAAAATTCAGAGGGGTATCGCATGGCTTCTAGCATATTGAATTTGATGATCTCTCCATCAAATTCGAGGGAGATGGTGGCATCATGAACATCGATTTTTGCTCGGGCTGTGGCCAGAAATGGGCGGCCTAGAAGAACATCTGTGGACTTGGTAGAGTCCTCGTTCTCCATTGCAATCACATAAAAATCCGCAGGGAACAAGAATTCTCCTACTTGGACCAAGACATCCTTGATGATCCCCTCGGGATAGATGATAGAGCGGTCAGCAAGTTGGATGGCGAGGTCCCTAGGTATGAGAGGCTCGAGGCCTAGACTGTGATATATTACCAGGGGCATAACATTGATTCCTGCTCCGAGGTCACACATGGCCTTGCCAATATCAACTGTTCCGATTCGGCAAGGGATTATAAACATGCCCTGGTCTTTGTATTTCGGAGGGATCCGACGCTGGATATGTGCAGACGCGCTGGCCCCTATGCTGATCTTGTTAACTTCGGTGAACTTGTTTTTGTTCGTGCATAATTGCTTCAGAAATTTGGCATAGCGAGGGACGCTTTTCACGGCCTGGAGAAGAGGGATGTTTACAACCACTTTACTGAACATTTCAAAGATATCGCGGTCCTCCTTATCTTTCTTGGTCTTGACCAATCTGTGAGAGAACGGGGGCTCGAGAATCTTATGAATGTATTCCTGTGTGAATTCAGGTGGGTTAGGGTCGTTCCTTGGTGAACCTCTGGGAGAGCGGATTCTATCCTCCATGACTTCGACAGATCTGGGTACTTTAGGGAGCTTTGGTCTAGGTTTAGGTCGAATCTCGGTCTCTGGAGAGTTTTCAACTTCAGGGGCTGGAGAAGTAGGTGCTTTCAAGGTCGTGCCACTTCGCAAAGTTAATGCACAGATATTGTGCTTGGGATTTACTTCTGTTTGAGGTGGTAGTCTGCCATGATTTGTTAACTCTTGCAGTGTGGCAGTCAGGGTACTCATTTGCTTTTTGAGTTCATCTATTTCTTTCTGCTGCTCGGGATTCTTAGGTATTTCAGCAGTCGGGGGCTGGACAAAATTCTGGTCTGGAGGGTGGACGAAGGTCTGATCCTGAGGAGGTTGGTGTTGATATTGGTTCTGATGAAATGTGGGTCGAGGTCTGAAATTTGGCATATTAGGAGGGGGATTTCCATAGGGGTTCTGATGCTGTTGATGGCTAGGTCCCGAAAGCTGAGTGTTTGGAATCCATCCTTGGTTTGGTTGTTTCCAGCCTTGGTTGTAAGTCTGAGCATAAGAGACTGGAATAAATTGGCCAGCAGCATTCACTTGTATTTCCTCCGGAATATGCGGACATGCATCAGTGGGGTGGTCCACGAAATTGCATATCTGGCAGGCCTTGACAGGTGCGGGTTGTGCTGTTATGAAGTTTTGGAACATTCCTGTAAGAGAAGATATCTGGTTCTGAAGGGCAGCTACTTGGACATCCTGGCCTGGATTGTTGGCAAGGTCGTCAGAGGTGTTCTTGGCCATGAGCTCTATCGTTGCTCGTGCGGCTCTTGGGGTTAGAGCAGTCAAGGATCCATTGGCGGCTGCGTTAAGCAGAGCCTTGTCCTGAGCCTTGAGGCCTTCACAAAAATATTGAACCAGAGCGTGCTCGGTAAGATTGTGGGCTGGGCAACTCGATTGCATTTTCTGGAATCTCTCATAGTACTGGGCTAGAGTTTCCTCTTTCTTCTGAACAATAGAGACGAGCTGCTTGCGAGTGGTATTTGAGATAGAAGTCGGGTAATATTTCTCAGTGAATATTTTTGACATGTCCGCCCAAGAACGAATAGATCTTGCGGGAAGGTCGTAATACCAATCTAGGGCATCATCCTTGAGAGACCACTGGAATGCGCGAAGCTTGGCTTGCTCAATACTAACGTTTGCAGGTTTCATGGCCTCGCAAATGGAGTGGAGCTGTTGGAGATGGCGAAGAGCATTTTCCTTGGCTACCCCTCGAAAGGTAGGCAGATGATGAAGCACGGCGGACTTCAGAGTCCAGTCATTAGGGACATTGGGCTAGTCAATGCAGCTACTGGCCATATCAGGGGTTGCATGGAAATTGTCGATGGTTTGCTGGTCTGGGGGTGGTGGATCGTCGTGGTTTTCACGGTTGTTACGGTTGTCATTGTTGGCTAGGTCATCCATTGCTGGAAAATTAAAGTGATCTGGTATGGGGTTTTCGGGGTCACGATGGAGAAAGGTAGGGTCTGGGAAAAGCTGATGTTCCTGGTTAGCCAGATTACTCTATGATGAGAAGAAGTCCCTTGAGCTTGCTTACGAAGTCCTCTTTCCGTTCTAGTCAACTCGAGGTCTAGAGGAAGTAGATCGGGAGCAGATCTCCTGGTCATACAAGAAAAACAAAACAAAATCAGTACCGTGCAATCCCCGGCAACGGCGCCAAAATTTGATCGTCACTCAAATATACTTAAATTTATCCTGATCCCTAAATGCACAAAGTAATGTGTATAAAGCAAGTCAGGGTCGAACCACAGAGATTGAAGGACTAATTTGCTAATGAACTAGTATGACAAGGCAATATGCGACAAATCTAACCAAAGTAACAATAACAGGGGGGTTTTATGTTGATTAATAAATTAATCAACGCAGAATAGGGGAGCTAACAAAACAGAATTGGAAAGTACTAATCTAGGGCATGAAAGTAAATCGTAATCCAGGGCAAGAAACGTAAAGTATTATCCAGAGCAAGATATGTAAACAGATCGAATGCGGGAAAAAGTAATGAAAAGGATATTAATCAAATGAGACGAGATCTTAGCGAAAGGTACTCCCTTGGGTTGTTTTCTAGGTCGGCCAGTCATTGGTGTAGAAGTTTTCTAGACTCATGTGCAGATCTGCTATAGGGACCGCGTTTCCACACCGCATCCCCTGCTTACCTTCGTAGATAAGAGCCACCCCCCGTTTCCACATATGAGGTGACCTTGACGTTCAGCCGTCCTCCCAGCTACCTTCCTTGTCATCAAAAGGTAGCCTTTACCGTCCGGCCTGTCCCAGCTCGAAGTAGGGAGGCTAAATTCAGAACGCCCATGAAGGAGAGGTAAGACAGATCTAGGGCGCGATAGCTCAGCTTGTCAGACTCGTATCGCATACCCTAGATAATTGTTTACCCCTAGGTGAGGCCTCTCGCACTGCCTCCCCTAGGTGTCTGCTCTAACTCCAGGGCTTCGCGTCAGTTATAACCCTGGAATATGACGTTACTCATGCAGAAATACTAAAAGGTGATCAAGCTCTTAACAGTTCTAGACAAGCATGTAATGAAATCGATAAACAGTCATGTGTCACAAGAGAATATATTAAGCATGCATTAGACCTCTTAGCCAAACCCTACAACCCGTGGAACACCCTTCACCAAGAAAGGGGTATTTAGCTACTCATACTATAGTATAAACAGTAGGTATATATAATCATACAATGATAAAACAAGGAAAGTAGAAAGGGAGTAGAGTAAACCGATAGATTAATTAATAATCAAAGAGGAAAATTGTTGACAATGGCTGCTCTTGGAAGAGGAGATGATTCCCAGAAAATAAGCACTGAATTTGATGTAAGAAAATATCCCTTGGAACCAGCCGTCCTTACAAAACCCTAAAACTATGCTTATATAGCCTAAGCCTAGCTAGGAGACAAAAATAGCTAAGGGGAGAGGAAGGATCAATGAGGGCGTGACAGCACACTTCCTTGCAAAAGGAATATTCTAGGATTCCTGGCACGCATGGTATCTTCTGGAAGCGCCTGGGATTCCGTGCGGATCTCAGAAGATGCTCTTTGGAAGAAGGCTCAGAACTTGTCGAGGCCTTGGGACAGCGCACTGGTCTGGTTCGCGTCGAGGTCTTGACATCGCTCGATCTTCTAGGCCTTGAAACTGGAAATCCACAGAAATGCTCTCAAATCGCTCATTTTCGGCC
Organism: Viola odorata; assembly: GCA_963691705.1. Classification (NCBI taxonomy): domain Eukaryota; kingdom Viridiplantae; phylum Streptophyta; class Magnoliopsida; order Malpighiales; family Violaceae; genus Viola; species Viola odorata. The sequence continues at coordinate 8,966,980 of OY829540.1, read as the reverse complement.
TTTTCCCTCCTTTGATGTTAATCTGCATATAAAACTGAAATGAAGGTCAAATAGCAACATCGAGCCCCCGAAAGGGCTAGAAAGGAGGGTGAAACCGAGACTATTAGACATGCTATCAGCAGGCTACTATTATGCCGTTGATGCTGGTGACAGAGGCGTCGCATGCTCTGCATAAATGCAAGTTCAACTCAGTGCTAAACCACAAAATATAATGTAGGTAGTGATGAGAGGATCGAATCCACAGGGAGGAAATCTTGAATAATTTGTATTTTTCTTGTAAAGGCCAAATCGAAACAAAGTTGGGGGGAGTTTTTGTGATTGAAACCAAATTAAAAACAGTACTTGAATGTAAATCAGTGAGTGAAAGTAGCATGCACAAAATACAACTGGAAATATAAGTGAAATCAGAGGTAGAGAAATAATCCTTGGTAGAGATTTAACCGAGGTGACTATCCTTTGCAATTGATCATTGACAAAACATTTTCTGAAATGGATTTATAAAGATGTTAAAGGAACAAGAGACACTCTAAATTCCCAGGTTTCCCCATATACAAGCCAATTAAAAGAGACACTCTAATAATGACCCAAACTTTCCTAACAAATTCTCAAGGAATTCCTAAGAGTTGCTGGAAAATTGTAAACACACGGGAAACCCATCTCAAGGTCTTGAGACGAACGTACTCAGCCCAGAACCTGTTCTTTCTTTCTTCCTAGTTTCTAATGACAAGTCTTATGCTAATAATTCACTAGTTGTCTACTTAATCTTCACTTAATGCAGGATTAACTCTGACATAAATGAAACTGACATTACTCATTCAAATCAAATTACAAGTTGGCCAATCTTTAAATTCAACAAGAACAAGTTTGATATTTAAATGAGAAAGAAAGAAATATAAAAACATTCATATTAAGATCAATATAGTCTCATAATAACATAGATAGTCAAGCTCTAATCTCTACCAAGAATCAGAGGTAATTAGCTACAATACATAATTAAAATTACAAATTAAACTTATTGTTCAAAGGTAGGAAAAACTGGAAAATGATGGTGAAGATGAAGTGCAGCCCGTTGCTCTTTGTTGTCCTTCTCTCCTTCTGTTCGTTCCTCCCTCTGTTTCTGTCCGTGCGTGTGTGTGTATTCTCCCTCTCTTGGACGAAAATCCACTCTATCTAAAGCACAACCATTCTCTCTTCCCACTTCCCCAAGGAGCAAGCACTCAAAGATAAATTAATTGCAAGCATGCAGCTCCAAAAATAAGGAAGAGACAAGAATATATTCTTGTCTAGCACTAAGAAGAGATGGAATATATTCTCATGGAGTCTCCAAGACATTCTTGAGTCAAAGGAATGAAGGAACACGAGGCAGTGGAGCTGAGAAGCTGTCTAGCACGCCCAGGAGACAAGAATAGCACTAAGAAATAAAATAAACCTTGATGCGCATAAACATGGCCGGACTGCCCAGAAATACACCAGCGCAGATGATCCATCCCTAGGCCTAGGGATGGAGACGGGATGACTTCCATGAACAACCTTCAAAATTTGCCTTGATTGGAAAAGCTCTATCTTTCACCATTTTTACTTCTTTTCCTCTCTAATGATCTTTCAAGCCTGAACAAAGGAAAATGGAAGTAAATGGCCAAAAGAAGCAGATAAATACTCTCAATTCAAAAGAGAAAGAGGGATAAAACATCAAATATAAGCATCCAATCAGCTGGTTATCTAAATATTCCTAGATTTTTAGCTCCTTATCATGGTGAACGGTATCACTTAAATGATTTTCGTGGACGAGGAAGGATAACAAGAAAATATGCATTGTTTAACTATCGACATTCGTCATTGAGAAATGTGATTGAAAGGGCTTTTGGCGTTTTGAAGGCAAGATTTTCAATCTTAAAGTCCATTCCAAATTATCCTCTTCGTCGTCAGAGGCAAATACCTCTAACTTGTTGTACACTACACAACTTTATTCGAATGGAAGATAGAGCTGATCAACTATTCACAGAATATGGTACAGAAGGTCAGCAAAATTTAGACGAGAACGAAGCTAATGTGACGCAAGAAGGTATTCTAGTGGATATGTCCCAACAATAACTAATGAATGACGTTAGAGAAGATATTGCAAATCAATTATGGTCTCATTATAATAATTATTAGAATATGAAGAAGTAACAATTTAAATTATGTTTTGAATGTTGATATTTGTGGTATTCACGTAATGAACAAATAATTCAAGACTATTTTATATGTATTTTATTTTCATAAACGGAATTATTATATTTATACTTGATCTTAGGTGAATACGATTTCGAGTTTGTAGTATTCACGCCATGAACAAATAATTCAAGACATGTATTTTATTTTCATGAACGGAATTATTATATTGATATTTGATCTTTAACGTGAATAGATTTAGCATATTTATAAATTATGAGGGTAGAAATGTCCAAAATAACATTGTTTCTTCTTTATGTTAACAATATGGATCGGTTGAGCTAAAAAAAAAATTGGAATTTTTTTTTTGGAAAACTTCAAAAATGGCGTTTCCAGAATTTTCCAAATTTGTAGTGTTAATTCTAAAAAACTGAATAGTAATTGGAGAACTGGAAAATTTTCTGAAAATTTTCCATTTGGGAAAATGTTGCTGTGAAACAGATTTTGGAAATATTTCCAATTTTTAGAAAATTTTCCAAAAATTAAACAACCCTTAAATGGCTTGTGCTTTTGAATCTAAACATGAATATGTTTACCATACTTATATTTGATCTTTAATACTTAAAATGGGCTACTATTTAGTTTATTAATCTTAACAAAAAAATAACATTAGCATTGTTTTTTAATTAAAATAAAATTGATTTAATAATAGTAGTAGTTTTTTTCTTCAAAAAGGTAAGAAATAGTTGTTAGGTGAATACGATTTTGTGTTTTCTAAGGTTGGAAAATGAAGGCTGGAAAACAGAAAACGTACTATAGCTCTGTGAAACAGAATTTTGTAAAACATAAATAATTCTGGAAATAACTCCAGATGGAAAATTTTGGAAAATAGAAATAACTCCAAACAGAATTAATTCCGTTATAAAACACAGCCTTAGCTTTTCTTACAATCTCCTTACCAATTTCAACCAATCTTTCACACGAACCCTCACTTCTCCCACAAAATGCAAGCTGCCTAAACAAATGCCAGCATTCTTCTTCAGGCAACAATGCGATGGAAAGACAATGAGTGGCTTCCATCATCTTGGCTACATTGCGTTTACGAGTGGTCACTAAGATTCTACTCCCAGGAACTCCATGCCCAAGAAATAGCTTCAACGGTTCCCATTCAGATTGATCTTCATTCCCGACGTCATCAAGAACAAGAAGGAAACGCTTTCCCACAATCAGATCAGAAATTGTATTCAAAAGCAAATCCAGCTGAGACAATTCTTTATAAGAACGAGAAGTATCGAGAGCTTGAATTAATTCTTTGGCAATGCTCACCTTACTGAAAGGCTCAGATACACAAATCCATATCCTCTTCTCAAAATGGACTTTCACCTCATCATCGTTGTAAACTAATTGGGCAAGTGTATTCTTCCCAATGCCTCCCGCCCCAACTATAGAGACAACAACAACTTCTCTTGCTGCTTGTTGAGTGCTATCACACAACAATTTTTATAAAAGACTTTTCTGATCCCTATCTCGACCTCTCACTCTTGCTACATCAACCTTAGATGTGGTTATGGGTCGTTCAGGTTCTTCAACCGTTGCTCTATACACATTGAAGCTGTACCATCTAGTCTTTTACAAATGCCTTTTATCTTGTGAGCAATGCCACGACGTACTCTCACTTGATTGAAACCAGACACTACAAGCTACACAATTACATGTGAAACGAAAATTTAGGGACGGAATTATTTGTTTAAGAAAAATTACTACTTTCACTAAAGGATTTTCAGCCAAAAATATAATAAAAGTGGGTAATTTTCGTAACTTTCGGTCAAACTCAAATACCTCTCTGAACAAAAAAAATAGATTTTAATGCACAAACTTGGGTGAAAATGCAATCTCCAAAAGACTTAAAACATACCAAAAAATAGGAAGTAAAATAAAAAAAAATCTAGAGAATTGAAAAAAATAGAAATAAATTTCAAAAAAACTGTAATTTTTTTAAAATAAATTATATGGTTTCTTAATGACAAATGAAAGAGAGAAAATCGGAAACGAACAAAAAAAGGTCCAGAAAAAAAAATTTACAAAAAATAGAATAGTGTTATTTTCGTGGATATTTCGTAATTTTTTTTATAATTTCCAATTTTTAAAAATCTGTTATAATTCTTTAAAAAATTTACCCCCCATAAGTTTTTAAAAATTTATTTTATTTTTCTGGGACTTTTTTTTCTTTTCTTTTTAAAAAAAAATGTTTCATATTGTTTGATTTCCATTCATTTATATATATATTCTTTAAAAAATATCTGAAACTAATATTTTAAACATAAATAAAAATAAAAATAATCTATAAAAAAAAAGTTAATTTTAAAAGTGATGGATAACAATTTGTAAAGAATTGTAACAAAAATTAAAAAGAAGGAATTATAGCAAATTTTTAAAAATCTAGAAAAAAAATCTTTTCGGGAATTGTTTTGTTCTTCCGTTTTTATCTATCTATACTATATAAAAAGCACGAATGACCTTATTTCTTTAAATTACTATTATACCCTTAAATTATTAAAAAACTTAAGGGTGTAATAGACTTTTAAATAATAATTTAGTAAATATATTTTAATTAATTAAGTTATTCAATTAATTAACCTACCTATTAAGTTATTTGTTGATTTTGTCTCTCATTTTTAAGGTTGCTGCTGCATATAATCGAAAGTCGGCCCCTATGAGTGGAGGGGTGAGAAGCCACACAGATACAAACCTGGCACTGTTGCTCTTCGGTATGAATATATTTAATTAATTAAAAAATTAATCTTCTTAATTATCGTTTAATCATGCAACTTAACCTTAAGGTTAATTCCAGTACTGATGATCACAACAATGATCAATCTAATTTTGATATATTTCTTAATCTAGATGTACTGTTTGTTTGTTTATTGATCATTAACCATGAAATTACTATCAATTGGTTTTTTTTATTTACATTAATTAATTCCTCGATCATAAACCAAGATATATTCAACTTCTCCATTATATTTCTTAATGGTAATTAAATTTGGTATTGCTTAATTTTTAATTTGTCTCCATAACTAGCCTAACCTAATTAGCATATAGTCATATACAACGTTTTATTCAATTTATTTTTAAAAGACAGAGCATGCGCAACTCCTTGAGGGAATCCATATTCGGGTTAATTTTTATGAATTAATTTTACATATCCGAATTGATTTTAAGGTTTTTTCCCCTATTCAAAACATATGCAATCTTCTAGAGAAATCCATATATATGATACTCAATTGAGCCAAAATTGGGAATATAAACTTAACAATTTTATGTCCTGATTATTTTGTATAATGTTTTAATGGTACGTTAGTTTTTTTTAAAGATATAAGGAGTAACGAATATCATAAACAGAAATGAAAAGTAAATAGCAATTTAAGTGAGACAATTAGAAAAGAAGACCTTGAGTTATTTCGTTATTTACGGCTCTGAATGTTGTACACGGATATCCAAGTTCTTATTTACGAGAATTTGGAAGAAGGAACGATCAATCTTTATAATTAATATTTTGCACTTGCCTATGTATTTCCAACTAATATCAAATAAGTTCATGTATTTTTAATTAGCTCAAATCAACCACTATATTTATTTAGATAGACAAAATAAGTTACAATTATCGAAAATAATTTGAAGTTCATTTGATTGTTTATAATGTGGTATTAAATTATTTTGACATGTATTTATTTTTTCTTAAAAATAAGAGGATAATACATAATCAATAAAGTCATTTATTAATTTCAAAAAAAAATGTCATTTATTAATAAATCTATTAATAAAATTAAATTTATTTTAGAATAATTTAAGCTCACGTTATTGACAACAAAGAAAACTTTAGTTTATTTGATGACATGAATAACTTTGTTAGAATAGGAGACTAAAATTCTAAGAAAAAATTGAGATCATATTTATGCGAAAAATTGGAGGAAGAATAGAGAGGAATTAATCTAATTTGTAATTAAATGTTTTGAATTTGAATCATAAATATCATAGTAAATTCCCTATATTTTTAATTGGTTCGAATCAACATCACCCTTAACGAATTAATCAGTATATTTTACCAAATTAAAATAATTAGTGATTGATAAAATAATTAAATAACTTAATAATATTTTTTACCATTTTTTTAATTTTCTAACTATTAGAGTGACCAAAATTGCAACTTTATTGCAGGCTTATATTAAAAAATTCAAGACTATTGGGTTCAAATGGGAGATTTTGTAAACTTTTGGGTTTCTTATATGTTTACCTAAAAATATATTTAATTTTTTAATCAATAAATTTAAATTTATTATTATTATTATATAATAAATAAATAAAATGTTAAAAAATAAATATTTTGAGTAAAATTTTAATGATAACGTAAATGTATTTTCTTGGGATTTTTATATTTTTTTTAAGATAAAAACTAGATGATATTTTCAATTTCAAGATAAGCAACAACAACAATACAAACTTTAAAATAAATTTTTTTATAACTTTCCTATATGGCAAAAGTGGAAAGAAAATCGGGTCTTTATATTCGTTAGTCTCTTAGAAAATCACATGGGAGTAGCTTGTAATAATATTTTAAAATAACACTAATAATAGTAAATTAAAAAGTGAACAAACCTATAAATTAATTTTTTAATTAAGTAATGTATTATTAAATGAACATTTATTTAATTAATAAAGAATTATTATATACTTAACTTTTAGTAAGAATTTGAAATTAGTAAATAATTTATCATATAAAATATATATATTTTTTGAGAAAAAGACTTAATATTAAAGTTATGAATAATGAATGTATATTAAATTAATTCTTTAGACTGTAAATTTATATTAAATATTTTTTTGATAGTATAAAAAATGAAAGTAGGTGATTTTCTATTATGAAATATTCACATCATAATATTAAATTATAATTAACAAAAAAATTATTTAAATAATTTAATAATTAAAATGCTAAAATACAAAAGAGAAAGATAATTTATTGAAGAAACAAAATATGTTAAATACAGAAACTATCTTCCTATGAAATTATTCTTGTGAACTTTTACTTTTATATATTTTTAAAATTTATTATTCTTTGTGAAATTGGCATGGGTGATAAAAATATTTCCTTGGTTGATTACCAACAAGTTCCTCACTATATTCAAAGAGGTTGTGGGAGATCAATAAATGTAATGTACTGGTCGAGCTACAATGTGAGAAATATCCTTAAAAGTATAGAAGTGAAAAACATTCACAATGAGTAAAATATAAGTTAATATATTTTTAAATGTAAATTATTTGTTACATATAAAAATGTAAATTATTTTAAGTATTATTATATTATTTTAAAAATAATATTCTTTATTCGAGTTAATATTTTTTATTTTATTTTATTATTTAATTTAGTAAAGGGATTGATTTTAAGAGAGTTAAAGAAACATAAACTAGATAAAAGTAAAAAATAAATGATAATATTTATACTTTTTCTAACATAAATTATATGGTAAAATAAAGAACAATCTTTATGAGAATAATTGAGAAGTTTATTTACAAGTATTGACAATATTATCCATATATTATCAAAATAATTTAAATTAATTTTATTTTTATGAAAAAATTATTATATATTGTACCTAAAATATTTTCTACACGGGTTAATAGTATTTATTTTATTTTAATTATTTAACTATAATTTGAAAGCAGTACATGGTTTATTTTTTCAGAAAAAATTATTTTTAAAGTTAAGAAAATCATAAAACAACTATAAGTAACAAATAAAAAGAGAATTTATAAGTTTTCCTAAAATTAATTCAGTGATAAAAGTTGATTAATGAGTTTGAAAAATATAAAAGGATTAAGTTAGATAATTAAAAAGAGATACTAAAAATTAATATTTTATAATCTAATCATCAAATAGTTATGGTTATACATTTTCCTCCAATATTTATAAGTTTTTTTCAACTTTTTACCATTTATTTTTATTTTTTAACTACTTATAATGTTTATATTAAAACGTTTTAGGTTATTATAGGGTTTCTAATGTAAGTCTTAAAACTATAGTGTCCGAAGTGGAAAAAAATTGAAACTATAAAAAAAATTATGTAGTTTACCCTAAAATATGTGTTAGGTCAAGTAATAAGATATTTTTTAAAAACAATTGGTTATATTATTAGTTATCATTATAATATCATAGTTCGAATCATCGAACACATGATTTATGTTATCAAGATAACATGCGATAGGTACATAAAATATATTAAATAAATATTTATTGTAAACTTAAAGTCGTTAGAACGTTAAAGCTAAATTAACTTTGAGATAAGATATCGTTACAATGAGTAACCTTTTGAATCTTTAAATTAAAAATTAAAATTAAATGACACAAGTCCAAATTCCACTTCTCCCTATAAAAAAAAACGTGAAACTCAATATGCATGAGTTATATATAAAAAAAATTGATTAACAGGTAGTTACTAATTTATAAGTTATCATTATACCTAAAATAATTAAATAAATATTTATCGTAAACTTAAAGTCTTTAAAATCTTAAAGTTAAACTAGTTTTTCAATTAATAAAAAATGGATGAGAGTAAATTTGTGTAACCTAATAGACTGTTGTAAAAGTACACAGAAGATCTCACTCATGGATTCTTAATGCGAGTGATAAATGTCGATGAAGTTGATATAATTAAGAAAATTAAATAAGAAATCATGTTCTAAGCCATAAGTTATAGCAAAATAAAATGTCAAAAGTTATGGATTAGATGAAATACATAAATATCCTAACGTTATTATCATCCTAATATAATAAAAAATATTTTAAAATTAGAATTGTTTATTTATTTATAATAGTAATAATAGTTTCATGACTAATAACTATTACTACTATTATTATTCTAATCCAACATATTAAGAAAATATATTTTTTCTTTCAAAAGATAATAAAATATGATATTATTACGGAAAGAAGAAAACAATAAAGGACAAATACAGTATCAAAATTCTCCCTTTTATTAAATTATAATCACAATTATTTTTAGACTATTTATTAATTATTATTGTTGTTGTTATTTTCTATTTCATGCTTTGCCATTGTTAGAATAAGAATTAGGAAGAAAGAAATATGAGAGAGAGAAAAAAAAGTACAAACTGATAATTCTTTTTAGTTAAAAATAAAAAAATCTATAAAATAAATAAGAAATTATCTTGCCTCAATAAACTATTTTTCAATAATAATAATAATAAAAACTATGAAATCCTTTTTATAACGTATTATTCTTAAAATATATATATATATATACACAAATATTAAATTAAGTTTGATTTTGTAAATTTTGTAATGATAAAGAATTATTTTTCCTTAGCTAATTACATGATTTTTTTTCATATATAAACATGAAGAAAAATAGTTTGTACATTTACTTAAATCATAATTTTTAATTAAATATTAAATATAATTTTTTATTGAGTTTGAATCTTTAAAGAAAAATTCATTAGTGGTTATTTTTAAATAATTACATAATTATTTACAATATTTGGAGAACTGAAATAAAAATAATATGAAACATCATTTTAAACATTTCAATTTTAATTGAGTTCAAATTGTTTTAATTCTAAGAATTAAAAATTGTTTATTTTAGAATTAATATAAGATTTTTCTGTTGACACCTGCATTAGAACATCAATAACAATGCTAATATACTCCATCCGGTGCAAAATAAATGACTCTTTAGGATAGTAAAAATTTGTTTCACCATGATCTTTGATCTTATTTTATTCCATATTGTTTCATTTTTTACTCCTAATTTCCACTCAAATTAAAACATCATTATCAAATTGGGTTGATGCATAATTTTTTTTTGTCATTTGCATAAATTATTGGCTTCGAAAAAGATAAAATGACAAGTATTATGAACAGTAAGAATCCGTAGGAAAACATCATTTATTTTGCACCGGAGGGAGTACTATCTACAATATAATTTAAGCACCATAGTAAAAAAATATGTTAATCCTATTTTTGGAGACATTATTAAAACTCTTATATTATACCAAAAATATATTTGTAAAATACTTTTTTGTACATAAATATTATATTTTAATATTTTTAAATAAATTTCGCACGTGCAACGCCACGTGCCAAAATAACCTAGTATTTTAAAGGATCGATCATATTATTTTTTTGAAATTTATTATTTTTAGAAGTTTATTTTCCTATTTTTATCATTTCTTTCCCGTTAATTGGGTGGAAAACTTGACGGATGAGTGAGATCTCGTAAAATTTGTGTACATTTGTTTTACTTAGGTAGGTATTAGGGTTTGAACATCTCGTAAAATAATTTTTATATTGATGAATTATTTTTGAAAGGGTGCTTAATTAAAGTACCTCAAAGTTCTACTCTTTCTATTTTGGTCACAAAAATGATGTTTTGTTTCAACCACGTAAGTACATTTCGCCGGCTTATCGGAAAAAAAGTATATTTAGCTAATGTTTTTCCACAAAATATGGAAAAGAAAAAAAAGATAGTAATAACGTGAAGTAAAACTTGGGTAGATCATGATCTACTTACATCATGATGTAAAATGATGACATGTGTCCAAAATTGTTAAGAATAGTGGTATTCTAACACTATTTGGGGCACGTGCCATCATCTTAGATCATGATGTAGATAGATCATGATCTACCCAAATTTTTCCCCAATAACGTACGATAATCATGAGTCCATGCTCTCTCGCTATCCGTTGATGTCTTTACTGTTTTTTTTTCTCTTATACATCTCTCACCTTAATCAAAGGAAATTTCTGCCGTGGACGGCGGAAACTTTCAACCATGCAAAGGCGTCCGCCTCCACTTGAAAAAAAAAAATCAAAAACTCTGGTTTTGGTTATTCAAAGCCGTGATACTTTTGGTCACAAACTAGCAAGCCGTTGTTTTGGCATTGCCACCTATAAATTAGATGCAACCACGCCATGGATAGTCTTTTTCAAATTCATCATTCCATTTTCTTACAATTGAAAGAGACCATTGATATACGTTTGATGAATTGGGATTCTATGGATCTTAGAAGGTTATTCAAGATTCAAACTATACGAAGTAACCGTGATAAAAAAATGGATAATATTGCAATATGAGTTGTTAGTTTGATTATTATGTATATACTTTTTAACGGTTTGGTTATTACGTGTGATTACTCATAATCTAATGAGTTTAAGTATATTTATGGTTCGTTGTGGTTCAAAATTTTATTAATAAGAGATGATTTTAAAGTTCAAATAATATCAACCCAGTTCGACATCTGTTTAACAACTTAATCTAATATAACACTGCAAGAAATGACAATTGAGAAAAATAAAATTAAGCTTCAACATTCAACTTAATGTTTGGGTTAAATGACAAGTATTTAATTAACTCTCACCAACTTAAAACTCCAAGATTAAAAGTATGATTGGGGTAGAGGAATGCAATGGAAGGTAGAGAAAAAATTGGTCAAAGATTCAATTTTATGGGATCACTTTTGGTCAAAGATTCAATCAAAGATCCCACAACGGCGGGACCTTCTTTATAAATGATATCAGCCACTTTACAAGACCTTTTATAGCCTTTTTTTTCCAATCAAGTTAACTAAACAACAATTTAAATTATTTTGTTTTCATGTAATTTGGTCTAATGTTTTTCCTTGAAAGTGCCTTTTGATCCTCTTTTATTTCATGATAATGAGAGCTTAATCGCATTTATTTTAATGTGATAAACTAATTGATGGCCATTGTCGTTTCTTTTCTTTTCTTTTTACGAAGAAAGTTGCATAATTAAAGTATACTTATATACTTAATTAATACTTACTATCCAATCATGTCTAATTTAATTAATATTCTCATCTCACTCCAAAAAAAAGTCATCAAGTGGTCATTTCAGACTTTCGGTGCATAATGCATTAATGAATAATTAAACATTAAAAATATCTTGGTAATTGAGCTATCAACCCTTAATGCAGGTTTGATAAGGTACGAGTACGAAGAATAGAGTAAATTATAACGAGAGAATTATTTTTTAAGATTCAACCATACTCAAATGAGATTAATTTTGATCGAAAAGATAGAAAGAAGATATACATGAGAAAGATCAAAACAAGAAGGAGAAGAAGAATATTTTTGCTCCAAATAGTGTTATTCGCATTTATTAAAATGGGTCAATCTTTTTCAATTATATATTTCACCTCTTTATAAATTAATTATGTATAAAATAAAATTAATTATGATCTAATAAACTCAGAAATAAATATACTGTAGTCGATAGTTAAAAAAAACTTTTTTTTCCCTAAAAAACTAAGGCATAATGGTTCTTTGTTCGCCAAATCTCATGGCGGCATCATTTATAAGCTACTAGTGGAAACAAATCCTGCAAAATGGGGATTGCTGCTTTTTTCCTTCGATCCCCAACATTATGAATGTCAAAGCGCTGGAAGAATATATATTCACTTGATAAAATGGACACTTTTAAGGGCTCTTTGCTACTATTTCTCGGATTCGGGTCGGGTACCGTTTACATCAATAATTTTGGAACTGATTCATCCCTTTACTCGCGATGCTAAAACATATACAAATTACGTAGGGAGAGTCATTTATTCGTCCTTCCTCCCTAAGTTCATCGAGAGAAAAAGATACTCATGGAGAAATAATAATAATCTCCCTATAAGAACCCAAATATTATCCAAACTAAAGCATCGGCCCAAGCTTAATCCAAATATGCACCCAACAATCTGTTAATGAATCAGAAGCTGATTCTTGGATAATTGCTGATACTGACTCCAGCTAATTGGCTTCGTCAGCACATGTTCATAATTTTTTTTTTTGCTTTTTTTTTTGTCATAGATTATATAGTAATCTGGTCAGCATATTGAATACCGATCAATCCAGACTCAATTCAGGTAGGACTTCAAAAAACAATAAAATTCACTCTCATAAAATTTTAACATAATTTCATACCCAAGACTCAAACTCGAGACTTTCAATTAAATTAGAATAATTATTGTGTCAATTGATTTATTAATTTATTTACTTTTGTAAAAAATATAAAGATAAAAATCGTACTTTCGTGGGTTCTGATCACTTCTGTCAATTTCCAAGGTATATATGAATATATTGTTGCGTTTTATTTTGGTGCTGTGGTGTCATATTCGGATCGCATTGCTCACCGTATGACGTAACAACATATAGAAAAGAAGAAGCCTAATGCGATTGCTTTCTCTAACCAATTTTAATTTATTAAAATTAAAGTATTTACCGATGCAGCTAGCATTTACCATAAATTAATCATGCATGTAGCTAGTTCACTTTATAACTTTATATAATTAGCTATTTTTATTCTATTTATTTTATACTGCATGCCAAAATAAATAGTTATTTTTTCTTCTAAATTTGTGTTTTGGCCGTTTAATTAATGATTAAACATACATATGTATTTGAATTAATTGAATTTCATCGCTGGTCAAATTAGTCTAAATATATTATTAAGCATCAGCGTCGAATCACGTAAATTTTGTATTTTTTTTCTATCCATTTCCTTTTTTTAATTTCAATTGTTCACAATAATGTACTCCCTCCTTTCCACAATGTATGTCATTTTAGGTTTTTTTCCTTTAACTGAAAAAGAATGTCATTTTCCTTTTCCAATCCTGCCCTCATCTCTCAATTTCCTCACATAGACACCGCACAATCTAAATCTCCTTTATTTCTTATTTCCCTCTATCTTTGTCTCTCCTCTTTGATCATGGTGAATAATTTCATGAAATTGGAGACCGAAGCTTTGAAATGAAATAATTAATTTTTTGTGGTGGTTAATTGATTAATTGGTAGTTAATTGATTCTCAGTAGTGGTGAATAGATTAATTGGTGGTTAATTGATTCTCAGTAGTGGTCAATTGATTAATTGGTGGATTGTTTTAACAGTGAAGAGATGAAGCAATTGTTGGATTATTTTGACAGTGAATGAAGTAGAAAAGAGGAAAAATGAATAAGGAAAGATTGTGAGGAAGAAGACTGATAACAATTGGATTGCTCCTGACGGCAATATTGTAGCTACGGCATCTATCCTTGGCGAGTTTCTATACGCTTCCCTGAAAAACCAACCTATCGCCTGGGCCGGCGGACGTTTCCTAGGATGGCCGACTTCAGCGGGGGGGGATCTCATGCATCTTTACGCGCACGGCGTCATCCCATCCTAGGGGAACAGAGAGGATGTCGCTCCTGATAGGCCTTACGTGATTATCGCCCGCGATGGCTTACCTATTATCGCTGGAAGCGATATCTTCGGACGATGCTTATCGCTGCACCCTTATCGCTGTCAGGTATCGCCAACTTCGGCCTATAAATACCCCCATCTTTCCAAACAGAAGGTAAGATCGAGATCATCTTGGAGAACCTCTACCATTCTGAAAACCCGAACTGACTTAAACATCGGAGTGTCTACGCCGGAGTCCCCCTCCGGCGCTTTGCAGGTACCTCCGACGCCGATCGCTTCCCCTCCGACTAGCTGTAGCAACCGTTTCCGACCCGAAGAGATCTCGGATCTTATCAAATGGTGCTTTCATTGAGAGCTTTGGTGTATTAAGTGAGCGTCCTTAATAGCCAAGCTCTGTTTAGTTGGGAGATCGGAACGGTTATGACAGCCAGATCGGAGCCAGACCGGTCTACATTTTCCAATATTCCTTTCTCAACTCGCAGGCGGTTATTTCCTTTTGCTACTGCTGACCTCTCTATGACGACACAATCAACTATCTCGGGACCTCTGGACCTCTCGGTCGGGATCGCCGGAGGATCTATCTCCTCACAGACGGTCATTTCTTCATCACAGACGGTGGGATCTGATCTTTATACTCCTCTTTTGGAAGGATCTGTGCTTAACAATGAAAATCCCTTTGCTATGGAAATAGCGGCCCTTCGTTCCCGCTTGGAATATTTGACTGAAATGGCCACTAGAGTCACGCCTGGTGCTTCTGGATCTAGCGTTCCCCCTCGCGTCATGTTCACACCATCTATTGTTGCTGATCGACCTTTGCCCCCGTTGTTTCCAGAGAACCCCCAAGTGCCTTTATCCGCAGGAAATCCCCCGGTTGGTCACGTACAGCTCACTCAAGGAGGAGTAGAGGCTTATGTACCACAAATGCCGCAAAGACTTCTTCTGCAGGAAGACAGGCAGCTTGAGGCGTTGAGGAACCGTTGGGCCGGACGGAGGGAAGGAACAAACAGGAGTTTATCTCCCGTATACAGTGAAAGATCCAGTAGCAGAAGATATCGAAGTCGTTCTCCCAGGAGTCGCAGTCGGTCTCCCAGGCTACATCATATACCTGAACCAAGGGAAGGAGGGCGACAAGGAGACATATCTCCCCCACGTCATGCGCGTGAGATTCTTGATGATACCTCAGGTCACCCTTTCAGTCGTCGTATAAGACGTCACAGGGTCAGCAGGCGAGTGAAGCTTCCCGCTGATACTTATGATGGTACTAAAGATCCTATTTCGCACATCAACAAAGTGAAGGATTTCGTCCAGTTTCAAACCCACAGTGATGCGGCTTTATGTCAGATATTTGTTATGACCTTATCGGGAGTTGCTCGTCTTTGGTTTGAAGGTCTTCCTGGCGGATCCATTAGTAACTTCGCACAGTTGGAATCCAAATTTCGGAGCAGATTTAGTACAGCAATTCCAATTCGGAAATCTGCCGCAGCGTTATTTGACATACAGCGGAAGCCCCAAGAGACATTGAAAGAATTCCTCAGCCGATTCGATCTGGAAATGTCATTAACGCCGGGCGTTACCGTTGATTTCGCCATAAAAGCTCTGAAAAGAAACTGCCATTATGGAAAACTGAAAGATGCATTGATGGTGGATCCTCCAATATCCTTGGACGCACTGAGACTTAAAGCCCATAATTATGCGAAAATGGAAGAAGAAGAAAATAGAAATAGAACACTTAATATGCCGCCTGGGGCACCTCATATCCCTGCCGCTCCCGCAAATCCTCTGGTTGACGATCATTACACTGATGATTACGCTCGACGGAAAGATTACATCCCAAATACCTACGATAAGCAAAAAGGAAATTCCTCGAAAGGAAAACAAGGTAGTTCCCCTCATCAGCGTCAAGGGAACGCTAACAAAAATCGGGCGTATGATCCGGATTTTCCCTCCTTGAATGTACCAAGAGCGGAGATCTTGGCGATAGCGGAACAGCGAGATCTTCCTATCCGTTATCCTGCACCCACGAAACCTGGAGTGCTTTTAGGCAGAAGAGAAAATGCTTACTGTAAATTCCATAAAGCCAGAGGACATTCCACAGAGGCTTGCAGAGAATTAAAGTGGGCGATAGAACGCTTGGTGGAGGAAGGATATCTGGGAGAATTTGCGACTCAAGTAAGGGAAGATGCCCGAAACAATCCGATAAGAAGAGCGGCAGACGAACGACCAAGGCCCCCTCCAGTCCCACAGCCGGATAACGCTCCCAAAGGAAAGGGTGTGGAAACCTTCGCGATAGATGGTGACGACATCCCCATAATCAATATCATAGCGGGAGGGATCCCCTACGCAGATGAATCAGAACAGTCGATGGTGGCGAAAGGGGAAAAGCGTAAGCGAGACGGCATGACAAAGAAAGGTGGAGCGATAGACATACTTGATCGCATGATCTTATCCTTTTCAGAAGAGGATGAAAAAGGCATTATCTACCCCCATAATGACGCCTTGGTAGTCACACCTATCATCGCCAGTCATGGTATAAGAAGGACTCTTGTGGACAACGGGAGTGTCGTGAACCTTTTTTCGCTGGAAGCTTACAACCTCATGAAACGCCCCCACGATGAGTTTACGCCTAGTAAGAGACCCATAGTCGGAGTGGATGGGACCCCTATCCCTGTTACGGGAGTAATCACCTTACCCGTATACTTCCGAGAAGACACTTACAAACGGTCAGAGAATTTGTTGTTCCTTGTTGTGGATCTGAATCTGCCCTATAACGTCATACTCGGACGGCCTTTCCTCAATCGCTTTGGAGCGGCGATATCACAAAAATATCTAAAGATGAAATACCCCTCCTGGGACGGGGTGGTATCGATAAAAGGTGATCAGAAACTGGCGGCAGAATGCTATTCGCTCATGACCCAGACAAGCTGCGATAGATACGTGTGTATAGCGGCAGACCCCTACGAGCAGGGTGATGAAAAGCGCGCTCAACCCCTTGACAAGATGGTACCCGTATCAGTGATAGGCAAAGAGGGAGCCAGCTTCCTGGTCAGCGATAAGCTCAGCCCAGCAGAAAATCTTCAACTGGCACGGCTGTTGAACAAATGCCAAGGAAATTTCGCATGGAAGCCCGCCGATATGCCAGGTATATCACGAGAAATAGCCGAGCACAGGCTTAACGTTGACCCTGACGTCAAGCCAGTTTAGCAAAAATGACGGGCGTTCTCCACCGAAAAAGCGTCGGCTGTGGAAAAGGAGGTTGTAAAGCTCCTTGACGCGGGTTTCATTCGCGAAGTACAGTATCCCACTTGGTTAGCCAACCCGGTTCTTGTTCCTAAACCCAATGGAGACTGGCGTATGTGCATTGACTTCACCGACTTGAACGACGCTTGTCCTAAGGATTGCTACCCGCTTCCTCGCATAGATCAGTTGGTTGATCAAACCGCTGGATACGCATATCTAAGCTCATTGGACGCCAATTCCGGATATCATCAAATCCCCATGGCCTTAGAGGATGAGGAGAAGACCGCCTTCCTTACTCCTAAAGCCACGTATTGTTACATAGCGATGCCATTTGGACTAAAGAACGCGGGGGCCACGTTTCAGCGAATGACAAATAAGATTTTTGAGGAACAAATAGGGAGAAATGTGGAAGCATATATTGACGACATACTGGTGAAGAGTGCGAATTTTCAGGATCACCTGCAGGATCTAAAGGAAGTTTTTGATGTGATGAAAAGGTATCGCATGAAGCTAAACCCCCGGAAGTGCATGTTTGCATTCCAGACGGGTAAGTTCTTGGGCTACGTAGTTAGCCAGAAAGGTATCCAGCCTAATCCTTCTAAGGTTAAAGCTATACATGATATGATATCGCCGAGAACCGTTAAGGAAGTGCAAAGGCTAACGGGGTGTGTTATCGCTCTGGGACGATTCGTCTCCAAGCAAGGAGAAAAGTGCCTCCCTTTTTTCAAAGTCATACGACGGAAAGCCACGTTTGGGTGGACCCCAGAATGTGAGCAAGCATTTGTGGACTTAAAGGACTATTTATCATCTGATTTATTATTGACAAGGCCCGAGTCCGGCGATACCCTATACTTATACTTGAGCGCGGCGGACGAAGTGGTCAGCGCCGTCCTTGTTCGTGACGATAACCACACTCATCGCCCAGTTTACTTCGTGAGTCATGTCTTAAAGGACGCGGAACTGCGATATGCTCGTATTGAGAAAATAGCGTTCGCCCTTATACAAGCCGCCCGCAAGATGGACCGATACTTCCAGTCTTATCCTATCGTTGTACTTACAGACCAACCCTTGAAGAGGATATTTTGAAAGCCTGAATCTTCAGGAAGAATGCTGATCTGGGCCCTAGAACTCGAACAATATGGTTTGAGGTACCAGTCCCGGCCATCCGTAAAGGCTCAGGTCCTTGCTGATTTTATAGCAGAGTGTACTTTCACAGAGGACCCTTTGAGTGGTGTACCTGAAGCGGAATGGAACGATATGGATCTACCATTCCCAGAAACATATACGGATCTTTGGATCGTTCATGTGGACGGAGCCAAAAACAAAGAACTGGCGGGGGTCGGAGTCTTCATAAACGGGCCGCACGATATGCATATACGGTATGCTATTCGAATCTTGCAGCCTTTGTCCAATAACGCAGCCGAATATGAGGCGTTGCTAGCTGGACTCAGAATAGGAAGAGAGTTTTCTTCAAAGGGAAGGCGCGATACCGGCCAAACAGGAGATCTGCGTCTAAAAATTTGTGGAGACTCCAAACTGATAATTGACCAGGTCTCAGGACACTCTCAGGCTCGAGAACCTATTATGGTGCAATACCTCTCTAAGGTAACGCGAGAACTAGTGGAAATAAAAAAAGAGGGCATGCAAGTCAGCTTCGAGCACGTTCCCCGAGAGGAAAACGCTGAAGCCGATTACCTTGCCAAGCTGGCCGCGAATCCTGAAGCATCCATACCTAAAGATGTGTATTATCGTGAGCTATCGGTGCCGTCCTTCATGGAGGAACAAGCCTCTTTGTGTGTGAATGAGCTCGAGAATGATTGGCGGATTCCGGTAATAAAATACCTGATGCACGAAGAGCTGCCTGACGGTAACGCTGAAAAGATGAAAGTATTAAGACAGGCTGCTCGTTGCACGTACTATAACGGGGATCTAATTCGAAGATGTTTTTCTCACCCCGCCGCCAAATGTATAACCGAACAAGAGGGCCTTCACACCTTACGCGAAATCCACGAAGGGATATGCGGAATGCACGCGTCAGGCGGCACCATGGCGGCACAAGTTTTCAGATCAGGATTCTACTGGCCCACCATACGAAGGGATTGCCACAATTATGTACAAGCTTGCCCCAAATGTCAGGAATTTGCTAAAATTCCTCGACGTCCGGCCACGGAAATATCGGAAATCATCGCCCCTTGCCCTTTTGCCAAATGGGGGGTTGACATCCTGGGTCCATTTCCAAAGGCAAGGTCCCAACTGAAATTTGTGATAGTGGCTGTGGACTATTTTACAAAGTGGGCGGAAGCTGAAGCGGTTGCCACAATCACGGCAGAAAAAACATGGCGTTTTTTCAAACATCAAGTTATCATGAGATTCGGGGTGCCTCGTATCCTTGTCAGCGATAACGGGACCCAGTTCACCAGCCAATTCTTCAAAGACCAATGTTCAGAATTCGGGATTGAGCAGAGATTCTCTTCCGTGGCTCACCCACAAACCAACGGACAGGCAGAGGTAACTAATAGGAGCATCCTCAGCGGTGTTAAGAAAAACATAGAGGGGTCTAAGAAGAAGTGGGCTGATGAATTGCCATACGTGATGTGGGCATACCGCATGACCGAAAAAGTTAGCACTGGAGAAACGCCTTTCGCGTTGGCTTTTGGAACTGAAGCCGTTACGCCAGTGGAAATTGGGGCCATGAGCCTACGGGTGGCTCACTTTCGTGAGGAACGAAATGAGGAACGGTTACGTGCTAACCTGGACGCGTTACCAGAGGTTCGAGAAGAAGTCCTACTGAAAACGCAACACTACAAAAGAAAAATGGCCCGTTATCATAACAGGCAGGTCAAAGAGCGATTGTTGAAAAACGGTGACCTGGTGCTCCGAGACAGGCGAGCAACCGGACAACGTATGGGAAAGCTTAGTCCTAACTGGGAAGGACCGTATCGCGTAACCCACATTGTCGGAAGAGGGGCCTATCGCCTGGAGACACTTGACGGTACGCCCTTATCCAACTCCTGGAATATCGCTCGTTTGAAGTTATATTATCCTAGAGTTTAATTTTATCTGCACTATTTGGATTATAACGACCCTAACCGTGGCTAACGCTCAATAGGAGAGTTTTCGTGGGTTTGTGGTTGCTTTTGTGCAGATAAAAAGGGGGGTACCCTGGGAGTGAAAAGTCCTATCCTTGTGATGGTCGGTCTTGATCAGATGGCCCACTAAGTGAGGGCACGACCCCAGTGTATCCTTGATTAGCGTCGGATTGAAAGATCCTTGACGCCCCCGGGAGTGAAAAGTCCTATCCTTGTGATGACCGATCTTGATCAGATGGCTCACTAAGTGAGGGCACTGCCCGGTATCTTTGGGAGTGAAAAGTTCTTTAATGATAACCGATCTCGTGGAGACGGTACATCAAAACAAGACACGCCCCAAAGAGTTAGAAACTCTGTTTAGAAACAAGAATCCTATCTTAACGGTTGGGCTGGTGCAGCTAAACCATCAAGTAAGGACACGGTTCTAAACGAGAGGACAACGCCTATAAAAGTGAAAATTCCCTAGCCTTGTGATAGCCGTCCAGATCCGACAGCTCACGAGATGAGGCACTTAGAAAGGCCGAATGAGAGATAAGGGAAACGTGAAGGATCGCGTAATTCCAGCTAGTAACCGGATGAGTAATCCCTGGCGAAGTATAGAGCCGAGGGACAACGCGATTCGAAACGGGTTCCGTGATAAAGCCCAATGATGGCAGCAAACAGGCTCCTACGGGTAATCACTGTCTCTCAAATCTCGTTTTGTTATTGACGATCTACAATTAGAAATGTGCAGAATACTTCTGAGCAGCGGAAGGAGCGGTGGTCATGATACCGATAGGCTTATCGAAAGGCCAAACCGACATAGATCTTGGTCATCTCGGTATAAATACCAAGGATCTGCTCAAGAAAGTAAACGCACTGTGAGGATAAGGCAACCTCAGTGACGAGAGAAGTCTCGCGATGAGAAAAATAAAAGAGGAACACCGATAAAGGGATTGTCTAGAAATATTAAAGGCATCTCAAGGATTTACAAAGATTCACTGTTCAAAATATTTATGCTGCAAAGGCAAAAGACAAAAGCCAAGCAATATTTGATCGCTGGAGGGAACGGCAAAATATCGCGACACATCAGCTCTCGGGGTCTTTTCGTTTCCAGCCCGCTGCCTTGGCTTGGCGATAGCCTGCCTCGTTGATATGGGCAGAACTTTGTAGAAAGGCTTTCGCGACATCTTCGCCCTTGTACGCATCCACCCCATGAATTTCTTCGAAACACTTAACTAGAACACGGGCGGTCTGTTCAGCATGCCACCAGCCCATATCAACTGACTCATCCGCCAAAGCTGCCTTCTCCTTTTATAAAGAGGACTTCTCACTCTCCAAAGCAGTCACTTTGGCCTGTTCCTCTGACAAAGCCGTTTCCAGAGCGGAATGCTGTTTCTGTAACTCGTGGTGAGCCAGCAGTATCTTGGAACGATCTGCCAACACCTTTTTCTTTTCATCTTGCTCCTTGGACAGCTCCGCCGAAACAGAACGGAGGGAAACAGTCCGATGCTTCACCTCTTCCGCCCAGTAGTGAAATTTCATCATATTGGAGAAAAGGCTAGCACGGAAAGAGTTCACTTGGTCATCTTCCGTCAGGGAAAGGAAAGCTTCCCGTTCTGCAGATGAGGCCAGAATTTGAGAAGCCAGCAGCGCAGAAACCTCATCTGAACCATCGCCCCCGATGGCTGCCAAACCACGGGTACGGAAGTCGAACAACTCAACCTGATGGGTCACTTCGCCGAGCCCGTTTAATGGACAAAGATTCGCCGCAAAATTGAAAGAGGTTCCGGCTTCATTATAGCGTTGCCGCCAAGGAACGCTAGAGGGAACGAAAGCCAGAGGACCAGGGGCGCGAACCTGTGAAGAAGAACTGCCCGGGGGCAGGAAGGTACCATGAGGCTGATAGCCCGAAAGGTCCTGCAAGACGTCTTGATAGCCTAAAGAAGAGGAATAATGATGCACAGGCCCACCAAAGGAACTGGGCGAAGCACCAAAGAGGTCCGCACCTCCTAGGTCCCCCAAAACTTCCGCGGAATGTCCACCTGAAGGAACCACTGCGGAATTAGGAACGTTAACGGAACCACCTTCCCCCGCGATGTTAGAGGAGGGTATGTTCTCATCCTCGCCTTCTATCCGGGCCCTCTTCGCGGAACCCCTCAGCACATAAGAGAGATTCATATCGCCTGAAGGAGCGGAAGCAGTAACTACAACGGCCTCCTGCAAGGAGTACAAATTGAGAAAAAAGGAAAATAGATCAAATAACGAAAGATATTGAGGCACAACACGCTTACGGTAGCGGTGTTGAGGGAAGGTAGTGCCTCAGAAGAACCCGCAGCGTCGGGAGAAGGAGTAAGAGTGGCGATACTCCGTGTTCTTTTCTTCTTTTTTCCTCTGGCAATGGCCTTAGGAGCCTGAGAAGACGAGGGAGCAGCAACGGTCACGATGGGAACACCTTCAGGGATGTCGGTATCCCCTTCGCCAACTGAGGAGGAGGATACTTGAGCGAGATTCGCGGAAGTAGCCGGAAGCTCAGAAGGATTATCAGTGGCCTCTGAATCGAGCTTTTCCCTTTCTTCTCTATTATGAGCTCTCCTTAAGCGTCTTCTTACGCTTTCCGGTTTATAATCAGGATCCGTCGCTGCAAAATCACAAAATAACGTCAGCGTTAGTATCAGTGATGAAAGGGAAAGGTAGCGCGATACTCACGTCTAACGCACTCCTGAATGGCCATTCTGCAGGCCGTGAGTCGAATATGAACGCTGATCTCCAGTTGGAGTAAGGTGTTTAACCATCCCTGTTCACGAGCGGGAAGTGTCCCTGGTCGACTCCAAACGCCATCTTGGACGTCCTGATTAAACCCAGAACGCCACTCGGGACCAGGAGCGTCAGGAAAATTTATCAGAAAGAACTCCTTTTTCCAAGCCTCAATAGAAGACTCAATATGGAGCAACTTCCAAGTAAAAGACTTGAGAGAATCATCGTCAAAGTGAGGCGATATGGTTATCACACCCCGGCACTTCATCAATTTAAAAAGGGATCTAAGCAGCAAAAGAGAAGGGGAAGTGATCCCCTTATATCTACAGAGTTCCAAAAAAGCATAAACACAGCAATATGCATTTGGGGCTAACTGGGCAGGATTGAAATTGCCAGCAATAAGCAAACCCTTGACGAAAGAATCGATAGGGAGCCGGAAACCGTAGCGAAACATCTGGGCATATAACACCCTTTGATTGCCGGTCAGAACGTTGTTTAAACGAACTGACCTAGGGGCAACAACAGCTTGGCAACCGTCAGGAATAACGGCACCGTGAGTAGCCAAATGCTCCTGGAGAATGGCCTCCGTGGTAATAACACTGACCGTGGTATCCATTTTCTTCTCATCGATGGATTTTGACTCAGAACGGCGAGTCTTTGCCATGGCAGGACTAAGGAAATAGAAATGAAGAAGACGAGGGAAAGGAAGGGAAGTACCTTTGAAAGGAAAGAACTTTGAAAGCCTTGAATGGAGGTGAGAAGGGTAAGACGGCCGAGAGATAATATGAAAAAGTGGAGTGAAAAAGAAAAGGGAAGAAATAAAGAGGGTTTATAACCCTAGTAATTAAAAGGAAACGACGGATGCTGCAGTCGTTGTGTCGAAGCGGCATGAGGGATAAGACTCAAGCAATGAGTACGACTCTAGAAGAAGCGCGACAAGTGCTTCGATTTTGTTAAAATTTCTAAACACGCTAAGGTGGAGAGGCAGAAGAAACGAACACGTGTGTCTGCACCATCATGACTTTTCCCGCGCACCGACGGAAGGGTCGCGAGCATTAAATGCTCTGGAAAGTAGATGTGACTTTTTGATAAAAAGCAAAAGCGATATCACAAGAAAGGAAATGATACAAATCGGCGTTGAATAAAAGAACAGTTCTCAAGACAGTACAAGAGAGCGAAATAAAATAAGATATCGCCCGAAGAGCAAGGTACCGATATCGCCGCGAGATAGGACGTTATTACAAGACATGGAAAACAAATAGCAATGTTCTTCAATGGATCAATTAAGAGTCATCGCATGCCTCGCCGTCATCATTCCCTTGCTTTTCCCCAGAAGAAGGAAAACCCCTTTCGCCTTCACTAAGATCTTTAATTTTTTGGAAGCGTAATCGGCCAGCATGGATGAATCGACGGCGCCTCGGATATGGAGATCCACAAATCCTGCGATACAAACCTCGATGGTCTTATTCTTCCACCAGGCTATCCTCGAAGGAACTTTGGCCAAATCGGCATCACGAGATGACAACTCTTCACGAAGGAAGACATTCTTTTTATCAGCCACCACCAGTTCCGCCTCCATTAGCTCTGCTCTCGCTTTCCCCTTCGACTTCTCCCGAGAAAGTTCAGCGCGACAATCCTCCAACTCCGCCCGAGTTCGTTCTTGCAACTGCGATAGCTCCTTCGCCTTCGCCAAGGCCGCGTCTAATTGATCCTGCAAATCAGGGTCGAGTTTTGTTACGCTGGTCTTCAAGAAAATAATGAAATTTCCGAAAGCTAGCCAGCATGTCGTTCATGAGGTGTGATTGTCGTGTCTCGGGAGCATGCTGTAAAAACTCTTCCCTGTCCTTGGAAGAAGTAAACATCTGTCCCACTATGGGACCCACGGGCTCTTCTCGCGATAACGGATCCGATATTCCTAAGGCACGAAGCCCGTCAGTGCCGAAAGAAGACAAATCCAGCTGATATCCAGTGGGGCCCTGGGACCTCTGAGGAGAAAGGTTGGCAATATAAGGAGGGGAACAACTTTTTGCGCAATCACCAACGCCCGAAATTGAAGACAGAAACAAAAGGGGAGGCTTCCGTGGGAGAAGTTCAGGAGGAACGCTTAAATTCGAAACCGGTAGGGTTGCCTCTGGGATAAAAGAACCTATCGGGGAAGCAGGATGGCCCGATGACAAAGGAGAGGTCGCGGCTGCCGAGGTCTCATTGTTTTCGATAGAAACGACGGAAGGTACCCTGATAGCTTTGATATTTTTCACCACTTGCGAAGTACTCGCGGCATGAGAAGCGTTAATATTCTCGGGGGGGACCGCGTTAACTCCTTTCAAAGGAGGAACTGGGGGGTTAGTTTTCTCTGTGCGAACCTTCTTTACGAGACGCTCCGTCTCTTCTGCAATTTCTTCGCTATCGTCCTCGGTCGATTCCGCCGTGTCATCATTCCTCCGCGACCTAAGTTTCATCCTTTGAGCAATAGTAGCATGACGTAATTCAGGACCAGTGTCCATGCTCTCGCTATCGCTGTCGATTTTCTCAAACACAGGATCGCCTTGAGCTACCCTCTTGCCACGGGACGGAAGCCAATTTTTAAGGAAACAAGAAGGTCGAGTGGAGGCTCTGCGAGTTGTGACGGTTTTAGTCCTTTCCCTTCCAGGCGGAATGGGTGGGCGGCGGGAATTTTCAGGCGGAGGAGAAGGAGGCAGCGACTGGAGAGGTGTTACGTTCAAAGGGGCGTCACTTTCCCCAGAAGAACTACTCTCAGCGTTACCTGCCAACAAAACATATTAGCAAATTAAGAAGATTGAAGCGATAAAGAAGAAAAAGGGAACTCACCCACAACGCACTCTGACAAGGGCCTGAACCGAGCAAACTCCCGGATACGGAAAGACCCTTCTATTTCTAACAAGGCGCTAACGTTGGAAACATCCTGGCTTGATAGCGCTTCCGGTCTTTTCCAAACGCCACTATTGATTTTTCGATTGAAACCCCCGCGCCAGAGTCGTGACGGCAAACGAAGGGTGAAAAAGCCAGACTTCCAGTCATCTACGTGTTCCTCAAAACCTTGAAAGTTCCGCCAGAACAGTTGCACAATGACATCATCCCATCTGGGGGTAATATCTACCAGGCAGTCGCGACAACTCAAGACAAAGAACGTGCGGAATAGATCAAGCGATGGAGCAAATATACGCTTCATCTCGCATGAACGAAGGAAAGCGTAAATACCACACCAAGAGGGTGGAGTAATCTGGACGGGATTAAGGTCGTAATGATCTAGCAGTTTCAACAGAGAAGTATGGAGTGGGAAACGGAATCCGTAAGTAAACATCTTGAAATAAACTAACCGGAATGTTCCCCACATGGCGTCAGGCAGCCGAGTGTCCTTCAAAGAGACAAAAGGGCGATAGCCCGTGGGAAAAGTAATACCACTCTCCTCTAATTCAACCCTCAAATCCTCATTACAATTGAATATGCTGCGAGTTCTCCTAGCTTCAGGATCTATGGGGTTTTCAACAGTTGAAGACATAAGGGACAGGGAAAGTAAATCTACGGCGGTAGAAAGAGTAAATACCTGGAGCAAAAAGCCAGTGAGCTGGTCGCCGGCACCAGTGAGCGGTCGCAGTAAAACCTCTCGAAGAAAAGAAGTGCAGAAGAGAGAGAAAATGTGCAGAAACTCAAAATATTTGCAAAAGCAGTAAAAGAGAGAGATGATTTCCTTATAAAGGAAAGCCTAAAGAAGAGGCAGCCTGTAAAAATAAAACACGTACAGAACAGAAAAAGACACGTGGATAGTCATTTGTGCCTTCCGAAAGAAGACAGTTACCGATTAGAAGTTGAAGGCAGTTACCCGTAGCGAAAGGGACGCTTCCGCGATAACCCGGAACGCTAAAAAAGAAACAATAAGTAAGCGATGAGAAGCGAAAAGGAAGTAAAACCATCATTCATTATTATGAGGAAGGCCATACGGCATCTACAAAAAGAAGGATTAGGCCCTACTCTTCACCGTCGGACCAAGTAATGCCGTAGCAGTAGACTACGTCCTCTTCGTCATCGCCACCCCAGAAGGGTGAATCCACAACAGCAGGGGGAGAAGACTCACCGACCCTCTTTCTAGCGGCAGTAGTCGACCCGGTTGTTTTCTCCTTAACGCTTGGCGATACTGCATCAACGGCTGAACCAGCAGAAGGAACCCACGGAGGCGAATCACTCAAAAGAGGAAACGATTTTTTCTCCTCCCTAGCCAGAGAAGCCAGAGAGTCGAAAAATGACTTAGAGGCCTTGGCAGCCTCCTTCCTTCGTTGTTCAACTTCCTTCCTCCGCCTCTTGCGACCTCGCCGGCGGACAACCGGCCTCCAAGGAGGCGATGGGGGAGGATTATCTGTGTCAGGGGTAGTCGGAGGAGTTGGCGGTGAATTCCCCGAAGCCGTACCTAGCAAATAAGAATCAGCCATGAGACTCGCAGAGGATCTATAACGAAGAAAAATAAAGGAGAAAAAAATGGATAAGAATGAAGGAGGAAAAGCCTCATTAAATAGCCGGGAAAAGAAGAAAAGAGACTCTTCGATCCTCCAACCCGACTCTTGAAGATTGGCACGTGTACAGTCTGAAGTGCCAATGTAGATTTGCAGTCATGCCTGTTGAAATCTCGCGCAAATCAAGAATAATGCTAATATCTACTGATCAGTTGTTATAATGAGGACGGCGCGGAGTTAAGGCAGAACGATCAACCGAAAAACCGCCCAATGGCAAGACTGTTTTCAGTTGGGCTAAGAATATTCCTTGGAACATGACAAAGAGCGCAGTAAAGAAGAAGAACAGTTACAAGGCGGAATGATTGAAACGATTTATTTATTATGGCCTACCGGCCGAAAGATACAATTACAAGGCAAGAGGAAAAGAAAAAGGCCCAAAGGGAGCCACCGTTATCAGGTGTCAGAACCAGTATCCTCGGGCACCTCAGGAAGGTCCCTCAAGGAATCCATGACCAGGACAAGATCATGGGAAGTGGCCCTCATCCCCTTCAGGCAGCACCCCAACATGTCCTTACGCTGCTGCAGCATGGCGATTACTACCTGAATCCGAGCGATGGAGGCGGACAGCTTTGATACGCTCTCCAAAGGACTGAAGTCCTCCAGGGAAATGGCCCTCAGCCGGGAATAAAGCGGAGTCAGCATTCCTTGCAGCTCCAGAATATCCTCAGAAGTCTTGACCAGCATGTTCTCCAGGAAACCGACGTCACCGTCGTTGAGGTTCCTGAGTGAATGACCCTTGGAGAGAAGAAAATTCTTAGTCAAATGATCCATGATGCTAGCTGATAAAGATGAGGAGAACGTGGGTGGAGAAAGCTCTCCGATTTATAGGCTCCAGTGAAGGGAGGCCTTGGGAAAAGAAATTGAGGTCCTCAAAAGACGAGCCACCCCGATAACCTCGAAGATTGATAAGCGTAGAACGAAAGGGACGGGTGACGTTCACGATACAGATACTGGAAGGAGTACGAGGCAGAGTCTGAAAAACGTTGAGAGGCACGGTGTCACTGGTAGCCCTGACGCTAAAACCATAAGGTTACCGGTATCCACAGTGTAAGGCCGCGTTGATGTCGCAGGTGGCCCTGGATGCGTAAAACTGCGATGACATCACAGGCGTCTGGTGGTATGAAGCCGCGCTAATCATAAGGTAGCTAATGGTATAAAGCCCCGCTGATACCGCTGTTTTCTCGAGCGTAAAAGAAAAATTGGGCTCGTGTAACCTCGAACCTCTGTAAGTATAAAGTTTGCTAACTTCTATATAAGTTTCTATCTCCTCTGTGTCTTTGCAGAACACTTGGAGGGACGATAGACCCGAAATATATGCCAGCCCATGGTACGGCCTGGTTGAATATACGCGACGATATCGCATGCGACCTATTGACGGTCCTTCCATGACTCGAACAAAGCTGAGACTTCATAAGTCCTATTGAAAGGCCAAATGGGCCAGTATCGCTGAATAAAAGTAAAGCCTTCAGAATCACGAGCGCCCCAGCGGCCTCCTAGTAGAATTCTTAATGTCTCGATGAGACAGGTCTTTTTGACAAGAAACAAGGACGAACTTGACCGAGTTGGTGGAAAGTTGTGGATCTAAGCCCTCGTTCCGCATTGGGATTGATCAGCCTTTGAACAATAAAGAAAAGCTCAAGCCCTCTGTGGAAATATCGCCTCATGACAGAGCAAACCCCTATCTAAAGATATCAGACATGGATAGCCCTTGGTGAACACTCGGGCTAGTTTTCAGTTGGGCTTATGATAACAATTGGATTGCTCCTGACGGCAATATTGTAGCTACGGCATCTATCCTTGGCGAGTTTCTATACGCTTCCCTGAAAAACCAACCTATCGCCTGGGCCGGCGGACGTTTCCTAGGATGGTCGACTTCAGCGGGGGGGGATCTCATGCATCTTTACGCGCACGGCGTCATCCCATCCTAGGGGAACGGAGAGGATGTCGCTCCTGATAGGCCTTACGTGATTATCGCCCGCGATGGCTTACCTATTATCGCTGGAAGCGATATCTTCGGACGATGCTTATCGCTGCACCCTTATCGCTGTCAGGTATCGCCAACTTCGGCCTATAAATACCCCCATCTTTCCAAACAGAAGGTAAGATCGAGATCATCTTGGAGAACCTCTACCATTCTGAAAACCCGAACTGACTTAAACATCGGAGTGTCTACGCCGGAGTCCCCCTCCGGCGCTTTGCAGGTACCTCCGACGCCGATCGCTTCCCCTCCGACTAGCTGTAGCAACCGTTTCCGACCCGAAGAGATCTCGGATCTTATCAAAGACGAGATGAAATAGTGGCGGTAAATAACTCAAGAACAAAAGAGTACGCTAGTCATTAAACTGACTGTCTTAATATATGTGCTCATCCTCCAAACGACATACTTTTGAGGACGGAGAGAGTATATATATACCAATCTCTAATTATTTACCGTTAGTGGATAAAATTCTCCTTAATTATTTACAAGCATTGTTGGATCCCACGATATATAGAAGTCCCACCCCTTTTACATTGAAATGGACATAAGGGTATACTTTTTTACCCTCCTCATTTTCCCTCTTGTCTTTCCTAAAATAAATAATAAAACAAATAATATTTGCCATCAATCAGCCATTACTATAACCTTTTTCTTTTCTTATATTTCTTTTAGCTGATGAGGTTTGTGATGAGTGAATTATTGTATGTAAATAATTACTAAGTTATGAAGAAGAAAAAACAATTCGCCCTGATATATTCAAATGAATTAAAAAGAGAAAGATATACTAATTAGCACTATCGTTACCAATTATATTTTTCATATGCTTCCATCCTACGTCGTAAACAGTCTTGCCTAATCATTTAGCGGATGTAGGCATATGCATAATACCATTACCATATATATCCCAATTCTAAAGTCATTTATATATCTTATTAATTAGGCAAATGATATTGTACACACAAACATTAATTAAGAAAAAGAGAAGCGAAGAGAAATGGTCCATTTCTCATCTACCATATCCGCAAGCAATTGGAGGAGCTTTTTCTTACTATGAATTGCATCAAAGGCCATGGTCTAGTGGCTGAAGTGGACCTCGATCGTCCAAAAAAAAGGTTAGTTTTGTCACCAAAATGCCATCCATTAGATCATCTTCCATATTCTTTCAAGCGAACACTTAAATATTTCAGTGGGCTTACGTGGAATCACGTCAATGCGTCATGCCGTATTCGCCACTACCCCTAAGTTTTGGAAGTAAAAATTTAAATCGATGCGTGTTTCCATGCCAATTGCGCCAACAATTCTACTCCAAGAGGATTCTGTAAATATAAGAATTATTTTTTCTTCCTTTTTTCGGTCTGTTCGGATTTATCTATGTAGGTAAAAAACTAATTTTGTTGAATCATAAAAGATTGAATGATTCTTTAAACGCAGTTCTATTTTAAGAAGTTGTCTCTAATTACAATTTATCAATTTTATTTTTATTTATTTTCCCACAAGGCTACATCAATATTGACGCTTGTGCCATGCACGTGGGAAAATGGGGGCAGTAGACTTTCCATTAACCCCTAAAAGAATATTCTTACGATCGTAAAAAGTGGAAACCAAGTGCCTAACTAATACGATTCCCAGTCCCCAAATTGTGGGGATTCTTTTATTCTTAGTCACAGAACAATGCAAGGATGGGAATGTCATGGATGCTTAATGTAATGTTCGCCTCCATATCTTGGATAGAAAATCCCCTCCTCCTTTTTGTTAAGGCTAGGAATCTCTATCTTACTTGATTTAAGAATCACAAAATACATGGTTACTAAATCCCTATTTTCTTAATAAGAATAAAATTCTTTTTTTCCCCCGAAAAATATCGAGAACAAAAAATAGCTAAACGACATTCAATTGGTGTGAGTAATTCAACACCTATACGTTTTAAATAAAAAAAATGTTATTAGAACCATGTAGATTACAATTTAGTCCCGAAGCGAGAGATCTTTTAGAACCAAACCAGAAAATCATTTGTTTTCACATTTCATTATCATTCTCATAAATTTATTCCATCGCGTACCCAACATACATGCCCTTCATTTGTTCCGTAGGAATCTATTGAATAGTGTTGTTAGTTCGATTGGGGCCAACTGAGCAGGCAGGCATCCAATATGGATTTGTGATTGATGACGCATAAATAAATTATGGGTTATGTGGTTGACAAGAATGAGAAATCTATGCATCCAATATAGTTCATTATTAATTATTTGTACGGAGAAGAAGTTAATTAATTATGAATTGTTCTAGATAATTAAACACCTTTTGGTGATCTCATCTCCACTTACTCATGTCCCTCTCATGATCACTAATTATTTAATTAAGAAATTAATGGACATATGAAATGAATTGTCCATCATGTCAAACACTAGGCCAACAATTTTGTTTTTTTGTGTTCGCTCAAGTGGAAGCCTTTAGATCACCACGCCTAGAGTTACGTTACGCTAAAATGACTATAATTTAAATATCGAGATTGGGCCCTCCAAGCAGATGATGCAGCATCTAATATGTAGGGTGGGTGGCATGCATAAGAGCGAACGCCTTGTGCCCATTGAAAGCCAAAAAAAAATATTGAGTCTAAATTCACTCGTTTAACAAATAAAATTAAGGATCATTTATTCTCTTCATTCTAAATTAAATGAATTTTAAGATATTTTACACCGACTAAGGTAATTAATGCATCCAAGAGCATTAGAGTATGAAAAGGTTACAGATTCAAAAAAAATGGCGTGGCATGGCATGGAAGGTTTGCCAATTGAAAGGAGACCACGTTAGGTAGGGTTACCAAAACTTTTGAAGGCATTTGGCAGGCATTTTAGAGAGGTAGCCAAAACCGAGCATGCAAAAGAGAGATCGCCCTTTGAGCCACACATGCAAGAGAGACCGGGTTTAGTGACACGCACACTGTTCATTGCACTACAAACATTTACTTCGTAGTGCATAACTTTTCATATTCAATCCCTTGAATAAAAAATATTATAAGTTAAATACAAAAATTATACTTCCTCTGGACGGTATTAACTGTCTTTTTAGCACAGTAACTTTCAGTAGGTTTTACACTAAAAAGTCAAGTAAAGTGTACAGTAATTTTCCGTAGATTTTCGCCACTTAATACCGTCCGGAGGGAGTAGCAGTTATTTGTATTACATTAATTGAATTCTGATTGGCAATATCAATTAAGCATGACTCTTTTATCAAATCAATTTGCTCCACCAATCGGTAATTTTTTTTTAAAAAGATCTCAATGATTAAATCCCACCGGTTTAAGATTTTCGATGCCAATTACCAAGTTTTGAAACTATGAAGTTGTAGCAAAATCGATTAATGTATGCTCTTTTTATATAAATTATGGGTTCGATTTTTAATATTGTAATAATCATAAATCTAAAATCAATTTTTTGAGAAAAAGAAATTACCAACATTTAATTTGTAGAGCTTGGAAAGAAATGTAGGGTCACTTAAGGAAAAACCTATAGAGTGGACGACCCCATCGACACGGAGATCGAAAGAGATTGATTACATGTAATTAAAAGACATTACTACCCTTGGCGGTTTTTGTCACATTTTTTTTTGTTTGAAAATTGTTACAATTTGTACCCGGCATAAGGTAAAAAAAACAACACAAACACAATATTATGGGTTATGAAATGGATGTTTACATTAACCATATTACGTGTTGTGAAAATTTTGGAACATGAAAAAATGGTGTCACATTGAAAAAATCATTTTCTTTTGAAAATACGACATAATTAATTGAACCAAATTATTCGGTCAAATAAAAAAAATGATGTCATTTTCTCTTTTCTTATTGAAGAATAGTGTCCATTTTTATACATATCTTGCCAAACTCTCAATAAATAATAGTGATAAATTTTGTACCTTTCAAATTTATGATTTTGCATTCGAAAAATGAATTAAAAAGAGTACTAAATTATACATTGATTGATTGGTTCGTTTACATTTATGACAAATTAATTACTTTATATTATTGTGTAAATTTTCAACTTATCGAAGAGTTTCTCAATAAAATATCGTACTTTAGGGCGATGTTAATCATTTGTATTTGTCATCATTATAATCATTAATTAGATGACAAAATAACAGTTTACTGCTTTAGGCACGCAATCAATCATTTTTTTAGTTTTGTCGTTATTATAATCATTAATTAAATGATAAAGTAACAAGTTACTGCTTTAGGTGCGCTATCAATCATTTTCTTTATCGTTATTGTAATAATTAATTAAACAATAAAATAACGAACTCTGATAATCATAGCCATACATTATGTAGAATATGTATATTGAATAAGTTTATTCATATCAGGGCGACATTCATTATTTATTTTGTCGCTATTATAATCATTAATTAAACGACAAAATAACAGGTTAATATTTTAGGGACGCTATCAATCATTTTTTTATTTTTATCGTTATTATAATCATTAATTAAACTATAAAATAATAAGTTACTGTTTTAGGTGCGCTATCAATAATTTTCTTTTGTTGTCATTGTAATAATTAATTAAATGATAAAATAATGAACTCTAATAATCAAATTCATACATTATGTAGAATATGTTGATTGAATTAGTTTACTCTCGCTTAATCGGGTTTTTTTTTTTTTTTGTACTAAAGGGTACAGAGAGAAAATGTATTATAGTTTTATTTTTAATCTTAGAATGACATTGAAATTGAAATTTTTTTATTTGATAAAAAGACCTTCAAATTTCTAATTATATATAATTAAAAAAATTATGATTACCAATAGAGACTCAAATTCAAATTCGATTACATAATTGTTTATTAAAAAAATTATAATTTATAAGACTATTTAATTTTTTGACGTAAAAGAACAAATGAACAATTACCTAATAAAAGTTACTTGTAGTTTGTGACAAAAGTTTTTTTTTTCTCAACTCGACTCCAACGGTCCAACCTTCAACGATATCCATTTGGAGGGGCATTTTGGTCTCTCTGGACATCCTCGAACACCACACATGCGTTACCTCTGTGCTTCTCTGTCGCTGTCCGTAACTCCCAACACTCGCGAACCGCAAATCCTCTACCACGCGCTTCTACCTCGCGTACCTCCCCACTCGCGAGTCAAACTCAACCAAGATTCCGTAACCCCCCAAAAAATAAATAAATAAATCCGTAACTCTCATTTTTTACCAGAATCTTACTCATTCCCAAATGGTAAAAAATATTACAAAACTCTTTGGAGAGAGGTGAAACTCGTAAACATCACCTCCCAGATAAAATGATTCAGGAATTAAGAAATAAATTCTTAAAAAGAGGTGAGTTCCTTCAAAAATTTCGAATCCGAATTAGTTCGCACCAGTAAGAATATAAGACACCAAATATTACACAACCAAAAAAACCTTGTCAATTTATCACCATTTTGGTCCAGTTTAAAAAAGAAGACAGGAAAATTAAATTTAATGAATATAGAGAAAAAAAAGGAAAAATAAATTTAAAGATTCTCCTCTTTCCTTGGACTCTATAAATACCTCCCCTATCTCCCACCATTTCTCCTCAATCCCATCCAACTCTCCAAAGTCAATCAACAAAATCATCGGACGGTCACCGTCACTTCTTCAATGGCGCTTCGTAAATTGCTACTCACCACGAAGCGTCCATTCGCCGGAAACCGCCTCGCCTCGCCGGTGGTGACTCTAGAACACTCACCAATCTCCCCTTACGTCGCCGCAACCCCATCACCTCAAAATGCAACCAAAAACAACTTCCGCCGAGAATACCTCACCCCGCCGGAAACCGCCGAGAAGGGTTTCTTCCGGCGGTTCCTCCATCGGAACTCCATGACCCAGCTACCGGAATTCCTCTCCATCCCCGTCGGCGAGAAACTGAGGGAGAAGCTCGTGTGCATCAACAACATCTCCGGCAAACGGCTCCGGTTGGAAGGGCTGGCTCTGCCGGAGACGGTGGCTGGAGTGTCGGCGGAGGAAGCCAGGAGGGTGCTGAGGGTGTCGCTGGTGGAGAAGATTAAGATGCGGCTGAGAGAGATTCCGGCAAGCTCGATAACCTACAGCGAGTTTGTCGGTATCTGTGTCGACGGGTGCGGTAGCAACGAAGAACAAGGCGTTGAGTTTGCTAAAGCGTTGGATCTTTCCGGAAACGTCATCGTTTTGGGGAATACTGTGTTTCTCCGGCCCGCGCAGGTATGCAATTTTGACGGCATTTTGCTGACGTCAGATCTTTTGTATTTTTGTTTTTATACTTCTGTTCACTAATTTACATACCTCAATTAAATATTACCATATTTTTTTGGTAATATAATTTATTACTATTTGTTCTTGCTAAAATAAGCCATGGTTTTTCAAAATTTCCAATTCTTCTATAATTTTTAAAAATTTAAGATTATGTTTTTATTTTATCATATTTGCCTTCCATATTTAATAAAAAATCACCTTGTTTAACGCATGAATTAACGTGTTTTTTTAAAATATGATTATTTTATTTGCATGCAAATAATTTATTTTTCAAACAGAACAGCCGAGGGCGTGTATCATGTTTTTCATGCAATTGGGAAATTTCATGCGTTTCGGTATTAGTATCGACACGTACGAGGAAAAAGCCTGAATATGGATAATCATTGTTCAAAATAGCAACATGACAAATTTGCATTGAGTTTATATACACGTCGGTTATTTTGTCTTTTTCTTAACTATAAAAAAAATATCTTCATAATTAATTCATAAATTTCAAACACAAATACACAAATCATATTGAGATTGTAGAATCAGTTTTCTTTATTGAATATTTGAAATGAATTTAGAGTATATTTTACGATTTTTTTTTTAAATTCTGACCGATTTTGATTCGATTTCAGATAACTCATATGATAGAGATGTTCATATCAAAAGCGATGGGTGTTCCGAACGACCCAAGAAAAGCGGAGCTAGAGGTACTCGAGAAGGAGAAGGCCTTAATTGATGAAAAGGCCAAGAAATTAGTGAAAGGGGAGCTCTATTGTGGGCTGGGCTTTGTTGTGATCCAAACACTTGGGTTCATGAGGTTGACTTTTTGGGAGCTGACGTGGGATGTCATGGAGCCCATTTGCTTCTTTGTCACATCCCTTCATTTTGCAATTGGGTATGGTTTCTTCCTCAAGACATCGACCGAGCCGACATTTGAAGGGTATTTCCATCACCGGTTCAAGATCAAGCAGAAGAAATTAATGGAAACCCATGGTTTCGATGTCGAAAAATATAAGGAGTTGAGGAAAATATTTTACCCCAACTTTGGTAATTATGGTGGTAATACCTAAAGTATGATAAACCCTTTGGCCGTAAGGATGAGGAGTTAATTTCGTAATTATCGTTAAACCCCTTGTAATGAAGTGAGGTTAGGACAGTAGTTTGTACTTTGTAGCAACAAATTAAGGTAGGAAGAAGAACCCTAATGAATGATGATGATGGGAAAAAATGGTGGTGGTAGAAATGAAATTAGTGTTTTTTTTGTCCTTCAAGGGCTTTGTTGTAATTAGCTTAGTTAGGGCTTGCCGTCGGGGTTTTGAAGATAATTGAGGTGCATAGGTTGGAAACCAAGTAGAAGGAGGATGAATATATGCTATATAGAGTAATGACGAATTCTTAAAAGAATCAACTACTTAAAAATCCGATCTTATTGAAACATTGATTAGTTTCTTGATTGAAGTAAAAAGAATATTGAAAAAGAGCAGAATAAGACTATAAGAATACTATTGCTAAACTCTCGATGGTTCCATTTTTTTCTTCTAGCAAGTAAGCCTTGCACTTGCAAGAAAGTAGTAGGATTCCATCCTAATAATGCCTTAGCCAAATGATGACGGGCGGCAAGAATCATTCGATTTGATACAAGTCAAGTGGTACACTTAATTCATGGATAAATCGGTAATTGCTGTAAATAATTTAACACTTTTCTTTTAAAAATTTGTTGTTCTTTTTTTATTTAAATATGTTATTTTAGGAATTGTTGTTCAATTCTTAACATATAGAGCGATTACTTATTAATTTTTTTTTTCTTTTTAATGATCACAAATGCAAGCAATGATTAACTAGTTGATCAGATTTAAAGATTTCAAACCTATAGAGAAGAAAAGTTGGGCCATTCAATTTCTGTTTGCCAATTGAGCAGAAATGGGCTCAAAGTAACAACAGGTGTCCTCTTTTATTTTCCTATTTCTTTCGACATGCACTGAACAAAGAGCCAAGCGATGGCCCGCAAGCATACAGTTGGCATCTGCAAGCCCAAATTTATTTGTTTTGTCACAAAAGCAGACTGAAAGCCCAGTAAAGGCCCATCATGTTGTCCAGGCCTAAACTTCTATACGATTTGTTTATAAGATTGTTTCAAAACAATTTTTCTTTTTACCAAAAAAACGAGTTGACAGGTGCTCGGGGATCGGAGGAGAGGCATCCCCTTCCCCCGAGGAAGTTTTGAGTTCTTCTACTCTCTAAAGTTTTGTTTTTTTGGTATTAATTATTTAATTTCACACTCGCCGCTCCTCGCATGGGAGTAAAAAGCGTCCCAACTCGTCAATTGGATTGAGCAACGACGAAATCATTTAGAGTTTGAATTCCACTCACCCGATCACTAGTGCCATACAGATAATTTTGGGCCAGGTAACTCGGATATTTGCAAAATTGGTTGAGCTATCTTGTCAGGATATAGTTTCTACTCTTTCTCATTAGTCAAATTACCAAGAAAGTTGTAACTTAATTCTACGTTTTTTCTAAACTTACACAATGATCTTGATTTAATTTGATCATTGTACGTCGGTCAAACTCATTCATGAAATTTTGGAAACTAAGTGTTATAACATTACACAATCAAGATTTATCTGATTCAACAATAAATATTAACATTCACATACAAAACAAAATTTTATTCACACCGCGATATTTTTAGGACCACCATCACTCTTGTGCATGGAAATAATTCAAAGCCATTGCAGCACTAATGTTATGTAACCTTTTTCTTATAATAAAAAAATTGTTAAACTTTATTTTATCACTCTTTTATAACCAAAATTGAGACTCGAATTTAAGTTTTTGTTAGTCATTTTCTACTGATAAACAACAACTACATACCATAACCTAAAATATGGCTCCCCTACCCTAACC
Source organism: Viola odorata (assembly GCA_963691705.1). Lineage (NCBI taxonomy): Eukaryota > Viridiplantae > Streptophyta > Magnoliopsida > Malpighiales > Violaceae > Viola > Viola odorata. Next base: position 8,927,847 of record OY829540.1, on the reverse strand, counting down.
TCCATAGGAAAACTATATAAATTGCGAAAATAAGGCAAGAAAAAGTAAGTTAGTCCAACTAAATAACCAATCTCTTAGCCTTTTTTTTTTTAATTTGCTAAATCAAGTAATCTTAGGTTGGTATGTCAAACAAAACAAATATGTCCTGTCCATACCATTTATTTCCTTCATTTACATTATAATATATGTTGTGAAAGTCATATGGTCCCATTTAGATTGGAAGCCTTAATCAGAATCTTACATTAATTTCATACTTTAATTTTGATTAGTAATTAATTTAATAAGGAAATTGATTTGATTTTCTCCTAAAGAAAAATAAAAAATGTGATCCATGACGAAATGGTAATCCATGTCATTCTTTTGTTTGTATGTTGTGCATTTGCTTATAATTTTCCAAAGCATGGATTTTTTATCATCCTTTTTCATTCGTAAATAAAAGGTGTTATGTTAAAATTAATTAAAGTGCTAAACTAAGGTCAATTCAGCCCATTAAAGTAGAAATACTTAACAAATAATACAGTTGTTTTAGAAACAAATACAACTCAATTAAGGTATGTTTATTAAGTATTATTTTTGTTCCGTAATTTTCGTAAAATACAATTCTATATTTATTTTACTTATCAAAGTAGTAAGTAATTGATGGTTTACTCAGAATTCAATATTGGGTCAATACAATATAAAATATATATTTATAACCGTAAAATAAAACCATTAATTTATGTGTCTACCTTGTTCAATCACACTAAATTAACCGGTTCAACCGTTCAAATCAAATTATTTCCTTCAAATCACATCTCCGATTTTGAATATCTAACCATAGCAATTTGTGACCTGAGTCAACCGGTCGATCCGCTCTGCTCCGAACATGCAGTTTTCATAAAACAATGGATATGGGCAAATGTGGACAATTATTTGGAGCGACGAGCACTAAAACTCGAAAGATGTACTAATAATATTTTGACTATCCTCGGCGACATCAACAGTAAATGAACGCAAATGCTCCTGTTTTCAGTGTTCAAGACTGAAGTACACGACCACGGACCACCTCTTGCCTTGCTAGTAATTTTTTTCTCTCTTTTCATTGACTACTTATTTGCAGACTAGTTGTGTGGTCAAAAATAGAATGCAGTTTAGTTTCTAAAAAATTATACACGTATTAAAAAAAATTATAATTTGTATAGTTATAGGTATTTTTTATAATTTTTTTATGTAAATTAATGAGAATTTATGGATAATTTAGGAAAACTTTTGTCATGGAAGAAATGTCATATGCATTGACTTGCAAAATCTTATTCTTACAAAAATCGTGAGCCTTTCTTAACACTTGTATAATTTTTTAGAAATTATAAACTATATCGCGAATACTACGTGTATCATGTTTCGAGAGTACCTAATAAAACTCTATACAAAAAAACTCGGTAATACTTTAGTAGTATTTAATCAACCCCACGAGATGACTCCGCGTGGGTTTCAAACTTGAACGTTGCTTCGAGTGGACGATAGCTGTAGTCCCCTAAAATTCTCACAAAATTGCACTAAACGACATCGTCGGCCAGCCCTGGAAGATCAAAACGGCAGTACATTCGCCACCTTTTTCCTTTCTATGGTTTTTTTAGCAATTTTTTTTTTCTAAAAATAATCTCATGTATTGAGAATATCGTCGTATAAAATAATTACAATATAATAATACTCCCGACATTTGGAAAAATTGTAGATCTTTCCTTTATCTCCCGATGAACGGGCCGGGCAATAAATACACACCGCCCGGATTTCGGTACACTCCAAGAAGTTTACCAAAATTGGAAATTGGAAAAACAAGAAGAGAAGTGCTTAGTGGCAAGGTATGGTAATTGATAAGGCTTAGTCAAATAAGTGTCCTGGTCTTTAGCATTGTTTGTTAGGAGACTTAGTCAAGTTTGTAGTAAAGTTTGTTTCCTTAATTCTAGTTAGAACGTGGGCTGTAGTTTGTTACAGCACGTCTGTTTTCTCTATTTATTTGGTGCACTGTTACAAGGAATAAACAAGTCATTCCCAGAACTGTTATTTGCCTTCTCTTGAGTTCTTGTTGCATCTAACAATCTGGTAGCGGAGCAGTGACTGTGAGTGAAGAGAGATGGGTTCGGAAGCAAACTTTGCAGCAGCCTCCATTCCGAAGTTCGACGGCGACTACGATCATTGGAGCATGGTCATGGAGAATCTCCTTCGATCCAAGGAGTATTGGGTTGCTGTCGAAACAGGCTACACAGAGCCGAAGAGTATGGATGAGATGACGGCAGCGCAAATAAAGAACCTGGAGGAGATGAAGCTGAAGGATTTGAAGGCTAAGAATTACTTGTTTCAGTCGCTTGACAAGTTAATTCTAAAGACAATCACGCAGAAGGAGACGTCTAAACAGCTCTGGGATTCCATGAAGTTGAAGTGTCAAGGCAATGCTCGAGTGAAGAGAGCTCAGCTCAATCGTCTATGCCGGGACTTTGAGGTCTTAGCAATGAAGCATGATGAATCAATCACTGATTACTTTGGTCGAGTAATGACGGTTGCAAATGACATGAGGAACTATGGGGAAGATGTGGATGATGTCAAGATCGTTGAGAAGATTTTGAGAACCCTCACTGATAAGTGGAACTACATTGTTTGTTCCATTGAGGAAGCCAAGGACATAGATCAGCTATCTGTGGATGCCTTACAAAGTTCTCTGCTCGTTCATGAGCAAAAATTCAAAGTAAGTGGAGAAGATGAACATGCTTTAAAGGTAACTCATGAAGAGAGATATGGTGGAAGAGGACGAGGAAGAGCTGCTTTCCGAGGAGGCCGGGGACAAGGCAGAGGCAGGGGTAGCCAACCTTGGAGTAAGGAAACAGTTGAGTGTTACAAGTGTCATAAGCTTGGTCACTTTCAGTACGAGTGCCAAGCAAATTATGCAGGTTTGGAGGAATTAGAAGAGATGGTGCTAATGGCGCATGTCGACACGCTTGGAGGTGATCGAGATATTGCATGGTATATTGATTCTGGGTGCAGCAATCACATGTGTGGTGATTCATCACTGTTCTGTGAGTTAGGAGAAGGGTTCAACAAGGTGGTTAGATTTGGGAATTATGCAAGCATGAACGTTGCTGGAAAAGGAAGTGTTCGATTAACTGTAAAAGGAGTGAATCACCTTGTACGGGATGTGTATTATGTGCCCGGTTTGAAGAATAATCTTCTCAGTGTTGGGCAGCTGCAAGAAAGGGGTCTGGCTGTACTAATGCAGTCAAATGAGTGTCGGATTTATCACCGCACACAAGGTTTGGTATTCCAAACCAACATGGCAGCAAATCGAATGTTTTTGCTGTTATCGAGCACCAAATCAATCAAAAAGGAAAGCAAGGAAGATTGTTTCCAAGCAACCACTGAAGACGTGGCTCATCTCTGGCACCGAAGATTCGGTCATCTCAGCTACAACGGGTTGAAGAATTTGCAAACAAAAGGCATGGTGAGGGGCTTGCCAAGTTTCTCTGAGGGTGAAATTCTGTGCACTAGTTGCTTGAAAGGGAAGCAGCATCGAGATGTAATCCCAAGGAGAAGTACATGGAGAGCATCGGCAAAGTTGGAGCTGGTTCACGCTGATATTTGCGGCCCGATTTCTCCATTTTCGGAGGGCAACAAGAGGTATTTTATTTGCTTCATTGATGATTATAGTAGGAAGGCATGGGTGTATTTTCTTGCTCATAAGTCAGATGCATTCACTACCTTTAAGCTATTTAAAGCTCTTGTTGAAAAAGAAACGGGTTTGTCCATTAAATGTCTAAGAACGGATCGTGGAGGTGAATTCACATCAGATGAGTTCAAGGAATATTGTGAAACGAATGGGATCAAGAGGCAATTAACTGCTGCATATACACCACAGCAGAACGGAGTCGCCGAGCGGAAGAATAGAACGGTGATGAATATGGTGAGGAGCTTATTGGTTGAGAAAAATATTCCAAGAAAATTCTGGGCAGAGGCGGTGAACTGGGCATTCTATGTTCTTAATAGATGTCCAACATCATCGCTAAAGGAAATGACGCCAGAGGAAGCTTGGTGTGGGATGAAGCCTTCAGTAGGGCACTTGAGAGTCTTTGGTTGTATAGCATATGTTCATGTACCGGATGCTCGACGAACAAAGCTTGAAGATAAGAGCCGTTGTTGTGTCTTTTTTGGTACAAGTGAAGCATCAAAGGCATACCGACTATATGATCCTACCTCCAAAAGGATTATTATCAGCCGGGATGTCATCTTTGAAGAAGATGGGCAACAGAATTGGGAGAAGAGCTCTGAAGAAGATAACACGTTTGATTTGGAATGGGAAGATGAGAAAAGTGAAGAGAGGGAGGAATCGAGTGATGGCAATGAAGAAGACAATGCAGCTGATGGCAATGAAGAATCATACCAAATGGAGCAATTCGGCAATAGTTGTATGTTTGCAAGATTTAGCGAGCATGGCCACCAAAGACACAATAGTGTGGCACCACCCAAGTGGCAAGCATCTTATGACACCTTTCAATAATAATTCAAATAACTATATGTGGCCTTTCTATCCCGATTGAACACAAAACTCGTTAAGTAATTACTACACTGAAAACTTAAAAAGTTATGACTTGTATTGAGTGAGGTCTGGTTTTTATCTAATTCACTAACACACTCCCTGAAAGTAAAAGTGCTTAGGGTGATACCTTGTGTTGCATTAATTTTAACTAAATATAGGGTGATATAATTTGAATTCATGATCATTTAGTTATAGTGCATTGAGTTTCGACTAAAAATAGATAATAAATACAAAATATTACAATGAATCAAAGGTTGAATGAGCGGAGATATTATAAATAACACTTTAAAATAATGAGTTGGAGGTGCGGTAGTGAAGCTCCTGTGGTACGAAACGGTATTTTAAAACCATTATTAGGGTTTCTGTATGTTTTTCCTTTAAGCTACATTTTGTCGATTTTTATTATAGTGAAATATTGTTTTTTGTCTTACCCGTAGATATAGACATTTTGCATATTGATTCAAAGTAAATTATATAATTATTCACAATAGGAGGTAATAATTATACACATAAGATATAGTTTGTGAGGGAAGATCATCGTTTAATTTTTAGTTAGTTTACTAATTACAAGTAACAAGAATGTAAGATGTTGGCCAGAATAAATAATCCATCATAATTAGGCCCAATTAAAGTAGTCTCCAACAAAATATTTATATCTTTAAATTCAACTCAACTTTAAACTCGTCGAAAGCATAAAAACAAAAATAGTTGCACAAAATAAATAAAAGTAGTTTCTATTTATTTTTCAAATGAAACAACAAATGTTTGTACATATTTAGAACTGAGATCGAACTTGACATTGCAACCCGAATCTCACCTGTTTGTATATTTTCACGTACAGTGCAGCTAGCATGTATATGATTTTGTCTTTTTCGTTTAATTTGTGTTGTATGAACAGAGCGTTATTTTGTGCTTGAAGATTTATAGTAATTTTTCAATATTATTTTGTTATTATCACAAAATAATGACCCAGAACGATCCAACAGGTCAATTCGATCAAACCCGATTGAATCCGATCTAAATTGGTTCAATAAATCGTTCGGGTCGATTTTTAAAACTATGCAAAATATGTTTAAGCAAATGCATGCTAGCCGAGGAATCACAAGTTTGATTCTTTATTATGTAACACGTTTTAAATCAAGGCAAAGCCAGTTGTCACACTTCCAAATATAAAGAGAATATTACTGTCGCCTATATATCAAAGTTGTTTTACGTACTTTATTATTTATTTATTTATTTTCCTTTAATAAGGAGTGTCGAGATTCGAACCTATTTTTTATCGATATTTTATCACCAATAAGCAGTCAATAGAATGATATGTGCAGTTACTATTTAATGAGTTGATCATATCTAAATATGATTTAATGAGTTCCTTTAAAAGTAATCAGGAAAATAATAACTTTTTTTAGCCCACTTGATTATAATTTTATGATTGACGCTAATCCATATTTTACGTTTGAGTTTAGAGAATAAAAATAATAATCAATCATCGCTTTCCTCTAAAAAAAAAAAAATACTAAAACAATTAATCTGCTGCCACCTGACATTAAAATTGTACTATTTCAAGTATTTTGGTGACTAGTTCAATAATAAGTATTAGAAATTGAAAGAGACTCTTTAAATAGTACAGTAAATTACGTTTATAAAAATGTTAATTAATAGCAGCATTTATCATTTGCGCATCGAATATTTTTTTATTTTCTGGTGATTTCTCGATTAGATTTAAATAAAACATCATAATAAAGCACTAATTATAAAAATAATGTCAAACCCTCACTATTTGCTAATGATGATTACTTTAATTATAGTTCCAAGGTACAAGCTGTTAAATCTTTAATGGCATGCACCAACTTTCCATCCACTTGACACTATATGTAATATAGTGTTTTAAAATGATTTATTTGTTGGGGTAAAAACGAAACAATTAAAAGGTTATTTTTGCCATTTTATATACAAGACCTATCTTCTATCAGAAAACATGGAAGGTGTTCTTATCAAGAATTTGGAAGAGCAAAATGAAAGCTAACGTTTGAATTATTCTCATTTTTCCAGAGGTATCGATACACTTTGTTAATAAATGATCACCTAATGAGATATCTCGATGATTACTTCTTATCAATAAAAAATTAATTTAATTCAAGTATGATCTAATTAAACTACTCGTGATTCAAGTATGATCAAGCATGCATGTCTGCAACAAAATGGATCCTCCTATCGTCATAATTTTGTCGTTATTTAGGTTAATAATAACCAAGACAGGGAACATCTGTAGGTTACTAATAATCAACTATAATGTCGTTAGCTAGGTCCATTAATTATAATAATAATAATAATCCACTGCTAAAGAGAATCCCTAATTAATAATAAAAAGAAATTGGTTTCCTTAAGATAGCATTAATGTTTGGTGAGCAGCAACATTTTACAGATATGTTAGATAGTGATAGATTATTTTTAAATTGTCTCATGGATTATTGACTAAAAAAATGAGAGATAAAATGTCAAAGTAGACGATCAGTTCCACCATGACAAATAAGAAAAAAAGATGGTGAAGCTTGCGTTATAGGTTATCAAGGTATAACAAACACACATTGTTTAATCTAAATCATGTCCAAAGCATGATCGATAGCTCCTAGTTTTTAGTCCTTTTCTTGTGCCCATGATTTTCTTATTTTCTCCAGAGAGTTAATTTATGTCTCGAGTTTAAACTTTTAATTTTAAACTATTTTTTTATTTAATTAAGGAGAAATTTTAGTTTTTTCCTTGATCAACACCTTTTGTTAGGGTAGCTCCATTTGATAACAGTCACATATACCAAATTATTATTCGATATTGTTAATGATGCATGAGAATTTTAGATTTTTTTAAATAAAAAAATAGTTATAAAATGAAAGTTGCTCCGTATATGATTATAACATGATCGTTAGGTGAGTAAATAACAAAAATATATTAGCATCAAACAATTAGGTATAAAGTTCATAAGTGAAGGAGAAATTTTACCTTTGATTAATTTAAGCAAGAATAATATTAGTGATTATGGATAAGGAATCAATTACATAAATTGTGGTACCAAATACTCCTTGCGGTGGCAATTGGAGTAGCGCGGCGGGTCAAAATTGGAGTAGATAAACGATTTCGGGTGGGTCCAAATTGCTAATGATGCGGTAGACCCGACACCTTGGCGCGCTTACAAGTAGGGTCCACAGACAGCCGAAGTTAATACGGAGAACAACCTCCACGACATCGGTCGTAGCCATCCATTTGATGCATATTTTTTACTAGAAAATAGGACTAATTAACTTCTATTTTATTAATAAATTGAATTTTTAAAGTAATTAAGCTGATTAATTTTAATAAAATATGCAATTAATCCAAGTTTTGATGAAAATCACTCTAATCGTGTTGCAATAGAACGGTCCATATGTACATAATATAAACCACATACAAAGTATATAGTAAATTCAAAGGAGGATCACAAAAATAAATCTTTTGAAAATAACCTCTACCTGTTTTATTTATTTATATTTATTTCTGTGGAGAATGACAAAATATCATCATAATGTCCACGCGTAACTTATTTCTACCGCAAACCATGCATGACCTTTAGAACTGTGCGACCATTCTAACCTCACTGTAGCGAAGAAGTTCATTATTGGTGTATAATTTCACCCCATCAATTAGGTTCGAATTTGGGGAATAAAGTGTTGTGATAATGCGCAATCAACTACATGTAAGCGTAAAATAATTAACGTGGTTCGAAAAATGATGCCCACTATGATCAAAATTATTATAAAAAAATGTTATCAATTTGTGCAAAAAAAAGAAAAAAGTTATCAATTAGAATGAAGAAAGTTATGCCGAAAAAATCACTATCAATTTTTAGAGCCCAATATAATTCGAACGAGATAAATCTTAATTAAAAAAATACTTAAAGATAAAGAAAAATATTATCAATTACTATTAATTATAAAAAGCCACATTATAGTCCCTAACTTTATCAATTATTATGAATAATGACCCAAATGTTTTATAACCTATGGTCTATTAATGGAAGCTACGGCGATGGGCCCATAGCCGCGCCGCTGTCACGTAATTTCTTCTTATGGTATTAAATTATTAATTTATATTTTTCATTTTTCATCTTTTTTTCCCTTAACGAATCCTAATAATAAGCAAACAGGAAATTACGCATTCCATGCACACATGAGGATGACATGCCAGTCCTGTTTTCGTGGTTTCACATCAACACCAAGGACAGAATTGACATTAAGTTCAACACAAGTACTCTTGACATTGTAGGATAAAAAACTAAAAGCACACACTATTTCCCAATTCAGCACTCAACATCCCTAATTTAGTAAAAAAATTATTCTCATTTTTACTTTGGTTTTCATACCCAATTAATAATAATAGTGATCCAATTAAAAAGAATTTTTTATGTGATTATGAAACAATTTAGAAATTAAAATAGTAGAAAATTGTGTTAGAAGTTATTTTAAAGAAAAATATTAAAGTAGTATTTTATTTAACTTAATAAATGTTGTTAAACAGAACAACCAAAAAAATACTATCAAATATATTATTAAAATGAGACCTTACCTGTAAGGGGCATTTTTATAATTGATATCAGTTGTTCTAATTTAATCAGAGATTTTTATTAAATTAAAATTTATGAGAAAGATAAATTATATGGTTTTTTTTGAATGTTGTCTAATTGGAGTCCGAAGTAATCAGAATATAATATAGTAATTGAATAACGTACTTTCTCCGGGGCAAAACAATAGTCGTTTTAGGATTTGCTTTTACTGTTCCGGCCGGAACAGTCACTATTTGAGACAATTTTGCTCTTAATTTTTTCTCGGAAGTACGTTAAGGATTAAAATACGTTCGAAAAAAAGTACGAAATTTTTTAGGGTTAAATAGTGAGTCATCCGACCTCCTTGATATGCGTTCCCTATTGAATATTGGAATGCGAGGAAATTATTTATTTTACCCTAGAGGGAGTATAATATTAAAAAAATACTCCTGAAAAAAATGGGAACAATGTAACTTGCCAATAAAAAAAAACCTTGATTATGGTGAAAACACAATAATAAACTAAAGTTTGAAAAATTAAAACCATAAATTAATTAACAACTTTCATTTTTTTAAAGAACAAGTGGAAAAAAAAGAAATTATATGAAGACTACCCACCCCCACCCAATCCATTTGATTTTCAATCATCTCCTTCCTCTCTCCTCTGTTTTCTTTTCTCTCTCCACCCCTTTCACTGCCACTATTCTCATCTGCTGAACCCAAAAATCTTCAATTTCAAGTCATTTCCATGTTACATTGGAAGCCCTTCAAATCATTTTGTATCAGTTCAACAAAACCACTGACCAAAACCAAACACACTTCTTTTCCACTCTTCTTCCTTATTTCTATGCTGTAATTTCTTTGAAAGTTTCAAAATTCTTGGCTTTTTGTTTATTATTGTTGTTCACAAGGGGCGGCGTTGACGATTTTTCTTTCGTGGCTGGGTTGAATAGTTCTTTTTTTCCCATCTGAAATGCGGGAGAGCCAGCGGTTTTTCAACCGGATCGGAAAATCGCCGGCGATTTGATGGAATCGGCACTGCTGAGGAGTGTCAGAGCTGTGTACATTTCATGGAGGTTATTATTACTACTTCATGTACCCCATCTAGGTTTAAGCTCAGATTCACACTCGTTATTTTCGAGGTAAGATGCTTTCTTTCTTATGGGAAATTTGTTCTGGAAAATGTGAGAGTTAGGGTTTTAGCTGAGTTTAAAATGCTGAAAATTTTGACCATATTTGATGGTTAAGAGAGTCGAAGTTTTGGGATTTTTCTGCTAAGTCTTATCACTATAGTGATTATTCTGTTAAGGAGTATAGCTGTTTGTTTCTTTCACGTAATTTTTTTGGGTTAAGATCTCGTTTTTAGTCGTTTTTTTTATAAAAAAAAATTTCCCTTCTGTGTTCTAGAGATATTACTTTTTAAGGAAACTGGTATTGTATTAGCTAGTATATATAAAATTGGTCTTGTTTTTTGCCGAAATTGCTTCTAGTCAAGGATCCTTTGCCCAACAGGATAAGGATTAGTCTTTCTTTGAGCTCGTAATTTAGCTGAATTGACCTTATGGAGCTCCAAGTTCACGTCTTGTTATGGTATTAGCTAGTGTAATGTTAACCTAATTAGATCTATTCCTGTTTCTAGTAGGAAACTTGTTCTAATTGTTATGGTTGTTGTTTGATCACTACAGATTGCGTTGATATTTTTATGCCTTCAAGCTAGTAATTTGGAAGTTCAAGGGCATCAACCCCAAAGGGAAGATGCTGAGAAGGGAGGCGGTAATATTGTATCACATTCATGCATCCATGACCAGATAATTGAACAGAGGAGGCGGCCTGGCCGCAAGGTTTACTCTGTTACTCCACAGGTTTATCATCAGTCTGGTATATCTAAACCCCTTCATCGTAAAGGAAGGGCATTGCTTGAAGTTTCAGATTTTCTGCTTAAGGAAAAAGATGTAAGGCAGCCTATTAGGATATTTCTAAATTATGATGCTGTTGGACATTCACCTGACAGAGATTGCAGAAAAGTTGGAGACATTGTGAAGGTTAGTGTAATGATTCAATTGGTGACATAGTGGGTCATTTGATTTGTTTCTGCACAACTGATGACCTATTGTTTTGTTGTCAGCTCGGCGAGCCCTCTGCAGCTTCTCTACCTGGGTCTCCATCTTGCAATCCTCATGGTGATCCACCAATTTTTGGTGATTGCTGGTATAACTGCACTCTGGATGATATTTCTGGAGAAGACAAAAGGTGTCGCCTCCGCAAGGTTAGTTACCCTTCAACTTGTTATCAATATTATTGTGCTTTCAAACTCATGAGTATAAATTCTATGTCATGTTATCTTTCCTCAAATTCTTGTTGAGATGATTATTAATTCTTATTAAGGCACACAAATAGTATCTCGCACTGTAATACAAACAATGCTAGATAAGCTGCAAGACTGAATTCTTAAATGAATTTTGTGCAGGCCCTCGGGCAGACAGCTGATTGGTTTCGAAGAGCACTGGCCGTTGAGCCTGTGAAGGGGAACTTGCGGTTAAGCGGATATTCTGCATGTGGACAGGATGGAGGTGTACAACTTCCTCGAGAATATGTTGAAGGTATCATCATTTCATTTAAGTGGCTTATATTTGGCAGTTTTCTCATCTCCTTTTTGGCAAATCTTGAGCCAGCAAATATGCTGTTAAATTTTTTTACAGACGGCGTCTCTGATGCTGACCTAGTTCTGTTGGTGACTACAAGGCCTACCACAGGCAACACTCTTGCATGGGCAGTGGCATGTGAGCGTGATCAGTGGGGTCGTGCAATCGCAGGTAGTTTTTTCAGTGTATTTCTTTTTTTTGAGCAGTTGGCAAATATCTTGTGCAATTTTTTAATGTTACTTTCTTATCTCTTTTTACTTAGGTCATGTAAATGTTGCTCCTCGCCATTTGACAGCTGAAGCAGAGACTTTACTCTCAGCCACCCTCATTCATGAGGTCATTTGATTACTAAATTAATGGGGATGGAAGAATGTGCTAGTTAACTTCTTTCATTGATCAACATACTTGTTTGTACAGGTTATGCATGTTCTTGGGTTTGATCCCCATGCCTTTGCCCATTTTAGGGATGAGAGAAAAAGACGGCGTGATCAGGTACATAACATGATATCCAGTGGGATCCATTCTCATGTGGTGTTTTAACAGTCACAAAAGTTTTTACGTTGGCTTTGAGGTGGAAACACCTTAGTTGTATATTGGCACTACTTTGTTATCAAAGATGGCAGACAGTGATTTTTCTATAGACTCATGTTAGGAATTCTAACAGTTAGTTCTCCCCAATGTTTTTTTTCTTCTCTTTAATGATATTGACAATTACTTGTCATAAAGGTTTAAAGTATTGAGGTCAATACAGACGATAAAAAAGGGACTTCAATTTAGAAGGCATTCAGACATTGTTTGTTTATATGTACAGGAAGTTCATGATAACTGATTTTTGTTACCAATCATTGTGTTGCTTTTGCTTTTTTCAGGTTACTGAACAACTCATGGATGAAAGGCTAGGGCGGATGGTAACACGTGTAGTGCTTCCTCGTGTCGTCATGTACTCACGACATCATTATGGGGTAATTTTGATGCATCAAGTTAATTTGACTTCATGTTAGTGGAATTTTCTAATTAAGTATATAGGTGTTTAATAGTTTGACTTCTACAAACAAGAAAGCAGAGATAATTATTTACTGAGTTTTCATGTTTGCAGGCATTTTCTGAAAATTTTACGGGTTTAGAACTTGAAGATGGAGGGGGGCGTGGCACTTCAGGTTTTTCTTCTTTTCCACTGTTTGTTCTTTTTCTAACTTTGCTAGCACGAACAGTTTTTCTATGTAAATCGCTGCAAGTAGGTGTCCTAGCTGTTGAACTTCTACTTAAACACAAAGAGAGCAACTAGAAATGGCTGCACATGAAAAATGTTTTATTGTAATAGACTATGTGGAATACTTAATGCTTTGTATGGGAACTAAAGTGCAGTAAGTAAAAGAGGGGAAGTTTAACTAGGGAAAGGAAAGGAAAGGAGAGGAAGGGAACTTGTAGAAAAATTCCCTTGTATGGCTGCATTTTTTATACACAAGGGAAAAGGAAGGAAATTTCCTTTAAATCCCATGACCCAAGCCCAAGCCCATGACTTTTTTTTTTTCTAATTTAAGCTCAGTCTCTAATTTCCTTCCTTTTCCTCCCACTTTTGGGAGGAAATTTTTTGTGGGCCAGGGAGGAAATTTTTACAATTTATTTACTCCCTATTCCCTTCCTTTCCCTTTGATTCCCCTGAGCAATTTTTTCCCATACAAAGGAAAGTTTAAAAATTTCCTCTCCCTTCCTTTCCTTCCCCTCCTAATCCTTCATCCCATACATAGGCTAAATGAACTTAAACATCAGTAGTCTGTTAGACTTGTTATATTTGATTCACCAGTTAAGTGAGTTTCTGCGATTCACTTTTTTGGAAACTTTGCCTGCAGGGTCACATTGGGAAAAAAGGCTTCTGATGAATGAGATAATGACAGGATCTGTAGACACCAGATCTGTAGTTTCAAAAATGACACTTGCTTTATTGGAGGATAGTGGGTGGTACCAGGCTAACTATAGTATGGCAGATCGTCTTGATTGGGGTCGAAGCCAAGGAACTGACTTTGTTACCTCTCCTTGCAATCTCTGGAAGGGGGCATACCATTGCAACACAACCCAGTTATCAGGCTGTACATACAACAGGGAGGCAGAGGGATACTGCCCGATTGTAAATTATAGCGGGGATCTCCCTCAATGGGCTCAATACTTTCCACAGGCAAATAAAGGTGCGTAACTTCCTGATTTCTTAGGTCCTTAGTATCTGGCCCTTGTTCAATTCTACGAATCCCAGGATCATAAGAGTTTAGAGTAAAAATGAAATGCTAATGAATTTAGTTGTGCATTGAAATTCTTTATATATCAATTATTTTGGTCCTTCACTAGTATATTACCATTTTATGATCTATTCTGGTCCTTCACAAGATGACGAGTCAATCTCCATGACCTCTCTTTTCTTATATTTGACATAACATCTTCGCCATACATACTAGAGAACTAGTACATTATCATAGATGTGTTTGTTTGATTGGCTTTCCCTTGTTAACTTTGTTACTGGAAATTTCAGGCGGGCAGTCCTCATTAGCTGATTATTGTACGTATTTTGTGGCGTATTCTGATGGGTCCTGTACAGACACTAACAGTGCAAGGGCTCCAGACAGAATGCTGGGTGAAGTAAGAGGGAGTAGCTCCAGGTAAAATGTTTGGTTGGAAATTCTTGAGGGATTTTCTCTTAATAATGAGGTCCAATATGGTAATAAAATCCCTCTAACGCCCTTTCAAATGTAGGTGTATGGCGTCCTCATTGGTGCGCACTGGGTTTGTACGGGGTTCCATGACTCAAGGAAATGGTTGTTACCAACACAGATGTATGAACAACTCTCTCGAGGTATGTTTGTGTCTTTACATTTTGATGCTCCATTCATGTGATCATGTAGTTTAAAGAATACAACTGTGTTGTTATGCTGTTAAGCAAACCTCAACTTTTGGAAGCGCATCTCTGCAATGAGGTACTAAAATTTATATTTGTACTAGGACTAGTATTAGCTACAAGTATAGAAAATGGTGATTAGTAGTAGAGGGTATAGCGAAGATATTCGTTCTGGTGTCTTTATTAGCTTTGGTTTTAGAAATTTGTTTTAGTGTCTTGACACTAACAACCAACATGAAGAGTAGAACCCATGAAGCAATCAAGGCAGGGTATACCATCGCCACAACAGAATTTAGATTTTAGCTCCTCTAATGCCTCTGCTGTTTGTTAAGAGGCTGGTCTCTGCAATAGCTATTTTGTCTACACTTGCTCTGCCTTTGGCTCCTACGAGTATATGTTTTGTTGCTAACTTTTCTTAAAAAACAATTTTTAGCGGTCATGTTTCCATTACCTGGATACTTCTTTCCAGTATAGTTCTGATAGTGATGTTCTTTTCAGGTTGCTGTGGATGGTGTATGGAAAACGTGCCCTGAAGCTGGTGGACCTGTTCAGTTCCCTGGCTTTAACGGTAATAACACTGTTCTTTTTTACTGATTGATTGGATTGCACTATGAAATATGCATCCTCATTGTCTTATGTTTTTTTATTCCATCTGTAGGTGAGCTGGTTTGTCCAACCTACCATGAACTCTGTAGTACTGGTGCACTCTCCGTACCTGGGCAGTGCCCTAATTCTTGTAACTTTAATGGGAATTGTGTTGATGGGAAGTGTCAGTGTTTTGTTGGATTTCATGGTCATGATTGTAGTAAACGTGAGTACCTATATCCTTCGTTGTATGCCATTCTATACAGTTAGCATATGGATAGAGCTCCACTTGCTACCTTTTAAAGTTCTGAGCTATCCTCTAATGAGTTTATTTGATTTATTTTTTCTGATATTGTGTGAAGGCTCGTGTCCTGGAAATTGCAATGGGCGGGGCAAGTGCCTTTCGAACGGGGTTTGCATGTGTGCGAATGGTTACACTGGCATTGACTGCTCAACTGGTAACTTGTTGACTCTTGCGTAACTTTTATGCAAATTTGTTCTTTATGCAATTTGGGAAACAACATCGATTATGTGGATGGCAGCGTACTGTTTGATTGTGCTTTATTTATGTTTTGGAGATGAAAAAAGAGGTTGAGGCCATCATTATACCAGAATGAGGTCTTCAGGGGCATTCATTTTCGCTTGCATTTCACAGCATAATAACTCATTAAATGACCAAACCATGTATTGTAATGGTTTAGACACGTTCAGATAAATATCATTTTTAAGATACCTGCAGAATGCCGTGTGTCCTTCAATTTGATTCCATGGCCCATTTATAATTGCTGTTACTGTTTTGTCCCTGAGTAGGGCTGAATGCACATGACTATTATACATCAATAATTAGGTGTTGCTTTCTAACTTTTTCACTTTTGGTATGATGTACAGCTGTGTGTGATGAACAGTGCAGCCTTCATGGTGGGGTCTGTGATAACGGAGTTTGTGAGTTCCGTTGCTCGGACTATGCCGGTTACACTTGTCAAAACAGCTCCAGTCTTCTCTCCAGTCTCTCTGTTTGCAAGAATGTCCTGGAGAGTGATATATCTGGCCAACACTGTGCTCCCAGTGAACCCAGCATACTACAACAATTAGAAGAAGTTGTTGTTATGCCCAATTACCATCGTTTGTACCCGGGCGGTGCCCGAAAATTACTTAATCTTTTTGGAAACAGCTACTGTGATGCCGCTGCTAAACGACTAGCCTGCTGGGTAAGTTTCCTTGTCATCCATCACTCCTCTCAGTGAAGCTTTATCATTAATTGATAAATTTAATTTGTCATGCATGATAATGATTCGTCGGTTCTAGCTCGTCTAACAATTTCGACCCTAATTGACCAGATCTCTATCCAAAAGTGTGACAAGGATGGTGACAACAGGCTACGGGTATGCCACTCAGCATGCCAATCATATAACCTAGCATGTGGGGCATCACTCGACTGCTCAGACCAGACCCTTTTCAGTGGAGAGGAAGAAGGTGAGGGTCAATGCACTGGTTCCGGTGAGATAAAAGTGTCATGGTTTAACCGCGTACTACGAAGTAGTATATTTTCAAGTAATGGTTCCATGAAAGGAACATCTGTAAAATATAGGCAGTTGTAGTTCCTTTTTTCTGGTGTCCTCTTTGTTTCATAGTTTTTGGCTGTAATTTTTCTAGGGCTCCACTGTAGGAAAAGAGTGGCACGCGGTGCACGTGCCGTAGATTAGGTTTGCCGTTGCCATTGTTGTGCTCATCCCAAATATCATTTACGGAAATTGGGTTGGGATCGGCTTTCGAAGAAGAAAGCCTCTTGTAGAGAGAAATCAGGAATGTATGCAAAGAAACAGAAAAAAGAAACAAAAAAAAGAGATGAAAGGAAGAAAGCTTTTGTGTAGTGATGAAATGTTCGGCCGAAGGCCTTCAAGGAAAAAAGCTTCTTGTTTTGATTTATTTCTCAGTTTGCATTCTGTTCCTCTTTCATTTTTCATCGATTCCTCTATTCTCTTTTATTACTCGTGTGGCTTTAATAGAAGAAATTCTCTCTTCAATAAGCTAAAAGTTCGAGGACTCGTCTACCCTTTAAACATGTCGATGTTCTACCCACATTCACTACGGTAGTAAGAGACTCGTCGGTTTTCAATAATGCACAAACTATTCATATGCATTGGTAGAAATTATTTAAAAGCAACCACCCTTTAAAGCAAGAAATAAATTATTCTTTTTCAAAACCAACCAACCGCGACGAATTAAATGAATCGTATCATTTATAGCAAAAATTAAATTACAAGTAATGCTAATATTAGAGAAATATTGTTCCAACCAATAAATTTTCGTAGTTTCCTTTTTTATAAAATTAACCTAATTACCAGTAAATCAATTATAACACACCCTTTACCAAACTAAAATTAAAATCTACCCTGACCCGTTTGGACAAAAAGTGATCATGTAATCGGACCCGGAGCAAGTACAAGTACTTGAAGCATCATCATACGCATAACTATATGCCGTTGGGCAAGCACTCTTGAACAACGCCGAGTAGTTCGTCGGCGGGCAGGTGTCCGGCGTCCCATGTTCACCAGTGCAGCAAAACTCCGGTGTATTGAATGCGGCGCAAGCACTCTTACAAGCAACAA
This sequence comes from Viola odorata, assembly GCA_963691705.1. Lineage (NCBI taxonomy): Eukaryota > Viridiplantae > Streptophyta > Magnoliopsida > Malpighiales > Violaceae > Viola > Viola odorata. Next base: position 8,909,991 of record OY829540.1, on the reverse strand, counting down.
TCAAGCCCGAGTCCATGACCCGAAGCTCCGCTGGGCAGTTACCATTCACATCCGATACACAACCCGCATACTGGCAATCACCCGACCCGCCAGTTGGCTTGACACCCATCCCGACGTTATATCCATCCACCAAACTGACATCGTAAAAGTCCTTGCCGCTGGGGTCAGATGCCGTGGTGAACTCGACGAGGGTGACCGGAGGAGTTCCGCCGCCGGTGCATTTTAATGTACCTCCGCAATCTCCGGTTGCACACTTACCGGCACCGGAAGCATCGAATGTGCATCCGGTTCGGCCCCAGAACCGACCCGACCAGTTGGGTGGGGCTTGGAACTGGATGGATGCGCCAGGTGCCAATGCAAAGCCGCCGTCGCCGAGAATGGCGGCCCCGTTGCCGGAGAGAGTTCCGGGCCAGATTGTTGCGGTGCATAGATTTTGGAGAGTGAACATTGTGGCATTAGCAATGCCTCCTGCAAAATAAATAACCTTTATCAATAATACCATAATTATTAAATAATTAATATTTCTATTAATGCAAGCTTATGAAAAATCCAATTTAATTAATATATCCATCAATCCAATTTACGAAAGAAGGATAAAAAAAAGAACTACTAATTAGCAATCGAAATATCAATATACTCATGGATTTTACAAATTCTTCATATTATTCAATAACATTTTTGCGATAAAAACAGAATATAAAAACTTTGAAAACGTAAGATTTTTTTATCCATGCGCTGTTTCACGAAGCAACAATTGAAAGCCTATTAATCAATACTCTTTACGAAACTCAATCCAAAAACAATAATAGCTACTCATAAATATATAAATAAGAAAAAGAAGGGTGTTCTAATTACCTAAAGAGAGGAGGAGAAAGAGGAGAGAGGAGTGATGAGAAGTGATCATCGCCATTGACATAGAAGAATGATGAGAAAGTTGAGGATTTGCAAGAAAACAAAGAAGAGGACGAGGAAGAAGAAGAGGGTTAGAGCGGATGTAGTTGAGGGTCGGGGATGAAGGTCGTGGAAGTTAGTATTTATATATGAGAATTTAATTGAAAGAAAACCCAAAAAATAAAATGGGCATTAAATGCGTGCCCACGATTTTTAATTCATTAACTAACATTTTAGGAATATTAATTAGGGTACAATCTTTTCGTGAACCTATCTTTTAATTGCATGCCAACTTCACTTTTTTTTTCTAATTTTCTTTGCTTAGTTGTTGGCTCTCTTTAGTAGTCAGCATTTTTCTCTAAAGGGCTCTGCAATTAGGAATATTTTTTAGTTTCGAGGTACAAATCTTTCTCACATTCCTCGATTATAACTAATCATGTTTATATTGAGAATTTGTTTTAATTAGAGGTTATGAAGTACTAATATCGAGAATTAAGAAATGGGAAATCCTCTCATGTCATGTGGCAAACATCAGCAGCACAACCTCCCACCACTAATTCACATCTTCTGGCAGTTAACATGCACGTGACTCCACCACATCCAACTCACTACCTAGATTCACTGCCATTTTCAACTTGTTTTACTCATGTTCCGTTCGAGTATTATCGCGTTTCGAGCAACATAATTTCTTTTATAAAATATAAATTCACACACTAAATTATCTAATATTTTTAATTAAGAAATTAATCTCGATCAAGCGTTATCAAATTTCAAAAAAAATGATTTTTATGGAACTTAAACTCAATGAAGATCTGAATTAACGATAAATAAATTTCTTACACTTTTATTTATTCTATAAGATATAGTAGTCTAACGGTAAAGACCCACATGCATTTTTTATCATAACATTAGCACATATTAGTAAGAACCTACCATAATTTATCAAAATGTTTAGATACAAACAAGTCTATGATCTCATTGATTTCATCCACATCTTTATTAGTTACAAAAAGTTTTGAGTCTTAAAATACAAAATAATTTCAAATGTTAGTATTTAACTCATTCGTAATAAGTATTCGTATTTTCTATTGAATGATAACTATCTCATCTCAGTATAATTTGTTGTATTCTCAAAATTTAAATTTGAAACTTAGATTAATTCGTTGCGTCGTTGTTGAGAATAAATTTTGGGTTGTTTTGTTGAACCGTATGAAAAGTCGGCTAATTGGTGGGTTCCACGGAGGGAAAATGTAGAAAAAAAGGTTGGATATCAAGTGACCAAACATTGATGATGAATCATTATTTGATGTGACAAAAAGAGCACCAATTTGACCATCCATCTCTTCCTGTAATGCAACTCTAGCTGCCATTTCTTGTTTGTTCTCTTGTTTTTCCTTTGGTCGATCTGTTTTGTTCGTTTGTTTGTCCACTGTCTGCTTGATTGCAACAACCAACTAACAACCAACTTGTTGAATATTATATCACCATGTGCAAACATCCAACCTTTCCAACTCACCTTCTCCTTTAGCATCTTCCAGCTCCTCCAAACATGAATGCACATTCTCCTCCAGCAATGTTCCACTAGTATATGTTAGGATTAATTAATACTAGGATATACTTTGTATTTGTGTATAAATAGGTGTGTGTTATCACTTGTAAAATCAAGAAATCTAATACAATTCTCTTATCTCCTATTGCTTCAGAGTTTTTAACATGGTAGCGGAGCTAGTCTCCTAAAACCATTTCGTTAAAATTTTCCGGCGAAATTTCAATTTCGTTCTTCCGCTGCAAACCTCCGTAAAATTCGACACACACACCACCAACATCTACATTGTCTTCCGACGAACCGATCTGGAATCTTTCGTCGTAAAACACCGCCGGATTCATGCTCACGCGCCGCCACGCGCCGCCGCCGTTGCTCAAACTTCGATCTACTGTAAATTGAAGTTTACAGTCACTTCGGCCGCCTCTTCCACGACACGCGCCACCCTAGCGTGCTCTACGAAGGACCATCTAGTCTCCGGACAAAGTTTCAGCCAATTCCGAGTCCTCACGCGCCAACACGCGCCGCTAATCAAGCGCCCACGCGCCAGTCGTCTTCTCAGGCAAGTTTCCAACGCGATCTGCCACGTGTCATCCTGTTATTTCGCCACGTGTCAGCCTGTCATTGTCCACCTGCCCGCTTACGTGGATCCTCTCATCCTCTGCCACGTGTCCGTTTTCTACGGGTGCACGTGTCGCCTTATGAATCGGCCACGTGTCGTTTCTTTATCAGTCCACTTTTGACACGTGTCCTCTCCTTACTCGTCCACGTGGCACAGTCTGATTTCTCCACACGTTTCCACGTGTCATTGCTTCATTGATCCACGTGGCCTTCTTTGATTCGTCCACGTGTATCCTTCTGGTTTGTCTTCAGAGTTGACCTTGACTTTCCGGTTCAACTCCTTTACCCGCCCGGTTCACCCGATTTTATTCCGGTTTTGTTGACTCAAAGACCGGTTCCCAAGGTTTTCGAGGGTGCTCTATCTGATTTTGGGGTCAGTTTTTATCAAATCAGCTTCGAATTATTTGGTTCAACTCTCTTCTCAACCGGTCACTTGCCCTTCCTTCCGGTTCGTGCCCTTGTACTTGAGATTCCTTTCACCATGGCTCAAGAGAATGTTACCCAACCTATTTCCACCACTCTTGACGGTTCTAACTACACCTTATGGCTTCAAGACATGCGTAATTTTCTCAAAGGGCGTAAACTTTGGCGTTATGTCACTGGTGACATTAAAGAACCCACCGTGAAAGAGAAAGAGGAAGAGAGTTCTTTCCAGTCCAGACTTGAGGAGTGGGACAGCAACAATCATAAAATCATTGCTTGGGTTGGTAACACCTCCGTTCGCTCCATTCGCCAACAATTTGGTCGTTTCGACACGGCTAAAGAGGTATTTGATTTTCTGGCCACCCGATATTCTGCTACTAATGTTGCCTCTCGCTTACAATATCTCAATACTTTGCATGATATGCGACAAGAACCTGGTCAATCAATTTCTGATTTTTATTCAGCAATATCTTATCTATGGGATCAATTAGCTCTATCAGAACCAAAATGGTTATGCACTGGGGATGCTCAACTCTTTTATGAGTATCGTGATGCGCTGCGTCTCTATCAGTTTGTTATGGCAATTCATAGTGATTATGAACATGTCAAGACTAATCTACTCCATCGTGATCCATTACCATCTGTGGATAAAGCCGTTACTGAGCTCATTGCCGAAGAAACCTGTCGCACATCCTCTCGCGCCTCTAAACAGTCTGTCCTTGCCACCACATCCACACCACCAAATAAACCACACAACAATTCTGACACTTCCTGTAGGTATTGCAAGAAACCGGGTCACACAATCAACAAGTGTTGGGCATTGCAAAGGAAACGTGAACAAGGCACCAGTCAATCCAGAAATACACCCTCATCGTCTCGTCAATTCTCTCGACCATATGCCGCTGTAACTGATAGTGCCGCTCCAACCAGTTCACCAGACCCCCCACCAAATCTTACTCCCAATGATGTCGAAACAATTGTCGCTCGTGCACTCTCTCTTGAACGGAATCAACATACCGTCCTCTCCACCACATCAGGTAATACTTCTTGGTTATTTGATTCTGCTTGTTGCAATCACATGACACCTGACCCATCATATTTCTCCTCCAAGATATTAACGTCTACAACACCACCAATTCACACTGCCGATGGCTCACTTATGAATATTACCCATATTGGATCTGTTCATACACCACATCTTGCTATTTCTAACACATATCATGTTCCTAAGTTATCTGTGAACCTCTTATCTGTTGGTCAAATCTGTGATATAGGATTTAATGTTTTGTTCTCACCAAGTGGTGTGACTGTGCAGGACTCTGTAACCAACAAGATAGTTGGGACAGGCACTAAGATAGGACGTCTATTTGAACTGTCATCACTTCATCTTCCTTACAGTTCCTCCACTGCTGCTGCCACCACATCTAGTGCATCTATTCCTTTAAATATTTGGCACTCTCGCCTCGGTCATGTTTCTAAGAATAAACTTAAACATTTGTCTCATGTTGGTGTTTTGGGAACTGTTCCTAAAACTGATTTTGATTGTCTTTCTTGCCAACTCGGAAAACAACCCGCTCTCTCTTTCAATAAAAATGATAAAATTGCTGATGCTCCCTTTGATTTAGTGCATTCTGATGTTTGGGGACCTTCCCCTATTTCCACCATGGGAGGATCTCGATATTTTGTTACTTTTATTGATGATTTTTCTCGATACACTTGGCTATATTTGATGAAAAACAGATCTGAATTACTTGGTATTTATCGTGAATTTTCTACCATGATTAAAACACAATTTTCATGTCACATTAAAGTTTTCAGATCTGACAATGCCCTTGAGTACACACAACGTGCTTTTCTTGATATTTTGAAACAGGATGGCACCATTCCTCAATACTCTTGTCCAGGCACCTCACAACAAAATGGCCGAGCAGAACGTAAGCATAGACATATTCTTGACACAGTTCGAACTTTACTCATTGATGCCTCCATCCCTGAACAATTCTGGGGAGAAGCAGCTCTTACAGCTGTTTACACAATCAACAGAGTACCTTCCATTGTTCTTCAGAATCACACACCCTTTGAAAAACTATTTGGTAAACTTCCCTCTTACTCCAATCTCAGAATTTTTGGCTGTGCATGTTTTGTCCTTCTTCAAAAACATGAACACAATAAACTTGAACCCCGATCAAGATTATGTTGCTTTATTGGATATGGTCTTGATCACAAAGGTTACCGTTGTTATGATCCTGTTAGTCGACGCCTTCGGGTATCTCGACATGTGATTTTTTGGGAAAACAAATATTTTTCAAAAATCTCTTCATTTCAACTTTCTGTGGATCTTCACAATCAATTTTTTACTAATCCTTCTATTGAGCTTTTTCCAGGAGAGTTGAGTGGAGAAAATGATATCAGTGAGGAAAACAGCTTGCATGAAAACAGAGAGCATGCAGAGGGTGAGCGAAACAATGATATCAGTGAGGAAAACAGCTTGCATGATAATAGAGAGCATGCAGAGGGTGAGCGAATCAATTTGAGAATTCAACCACACAGTGAGGTACAAATTCCACCGAGTGATCCTTCCATCCAACCACACAGTGAGGTACAAATTCTACCGAGTGATCCTTCCATCCAACCACATAGTGAGGTACAAACTATCAATACTGAAAATGTTCCTTCAACTTCCCGTTACCCCTCTAGAAATCGTGTTCTCCCTACTAAACTTGGTGACTTTCATCTTTACTATGCCTTGGCTACCTTACATGAACCAAATTCTTTTCGTGAGGCATCTTCTAACCCACTTTGGCAGAAAGCAATGAAGGAAGAATTAGATGCATTACAGGACAATGACACATGGGAAGTTGTTGATCTCCCAGAAAGAAAATCGAAAGTGGGATGCAAATGGGTATACAAAATCAAGACCAAATCTGATGGGAATCTTGAACGATACAAAGCAAGATTAGTAGCAAAAGGATATACACAAGAATATGGAATCGACTATGAAGAAACATTTGCTCCAGTTGCTCGCATCACCACCGTCCGTACCCTCATTGCAGTTGCAGCTTCTCTCAAATGGTCTCTCTCCCAAATGGATGTCAAAAATGCTTTCCTGAATGGAGATCTTGAAGAAGAAGTCTATATGCAGCCTCCACCCGGTTCAAATATCCCTCCCAACAAAGTTTGCAAACTTCGAAAAGCCTTATATGGTCTTAAACAAGCTCCCCGAGCTTGGTTCTCAAAATTCAGCAACGTCATTCAATCTCTTGGCTTCACATCTAGTCCTCATGACTCGTCCTTATTCAAGAAAACGTCTGACCAAGGTACCATCATTCTACTTCTATACGTGGATGACATGATAATCACTGGGGATGATCTCTCTGGCATTCAAACACTTAAAAACTCCCTCAGTCAACAATTTGAGATGAAAGATCTAGGTAAACTGAGTTACTTTCTTGGGATTGAGGTCACAAAATGCACCGATGGTTATTACTTATCTCAAGCAAAATATGCATCTGATCTTTTATCTCGAGCTAGCATTTCCGATAGCAAAATTGCAGATACTCCTCTTGAGCTTAACATCAAACTTCGACCGAATGATGGAGAACTCCTCTCTGATTCCACCCTCTACCGTCAACTTGTTGGCAGCCTGATCTACCTCACCGTGACTCGTCCAGACATTTCCTATGCCGTGCATCTTGTCAGTCAATTCATGGCCGCTCCTCGTTCTGTTCACTTCGCCGCTGTTCTTCGGATTCTACGCTACATCAAAGGCACCATCTTCCATGGTCTTCATTTTTCATCACACTCTCCGTTACAGTTGTATGCTTATTCTGATGCTGATTGGGCAGGAGATCCAACTGACAGACGATCAACCACTGGGTACTGTTTCTTCCTTGGTAATTCTCTCATATCCTGGCGCAGTAAGAAACAAACGGTTGTTGCTCGTTCTAGCACTGAAGCCGAATATCGAGCACTTGCAGATACCACATCACAGTTGATTTGGCTACGATGGCTTCTAGCTGACATGGGAGTTCCTCAAACTCAAACTCAAACAACTCCTCTCTATTGTGATAGCAGAAGTGCAGTCCAGATAGCTCACAATGATGTATTCCATGAGCGCACAAAACACATCGAAATTGACTGTCATTTTGTTCGACATCATCTTCAGCAAGGAATTCTTCAATTACAATCCACCTCCTCCATTGATCAAACAGCTGATATCTTCACCAAAAGTTTATCTACCCGCCGTTTTCAAGACCTCCTGATTAAACTCAACTTGTCATCAAAAATGCCACCTTGAGTTTAAGGGGGGATGTTGAATATTATATCACCATGTGCAAACATCCAACCTTTCCAACTCACCTTCTCCTTTAGCATCTTCCAGCTCCTCCAAACATGAATGCACATTCTCCTCCAGCAATGTTCCACTAGTATATGTTAGGATTAATTAATACTAGGATATACTTTGTATTTGTGTATAAATAGGTGTGTGTTATCACTTGTAAAATCAAGAAATCTAATACAATTCTCTTATCTCCTATTGCTTCAGAGTTTTTAACACAACTGATGCATCTTCTCCACCAAAAACGCGTAGGCATTAGTTTACAAGAACGACTAATTTACTGTCCCCGGGCGTCCTCTATCTCTTTGAGATGGGAGACTAATTTAATTCGAGTACGGCCAAATGTCAAACCTTGGAAGGAAATAACCCTCCTATTATGATTTACCCCATTTTCAAACCCAAATTCGAAACTTGAGTTAAAAATGAACAAGTTCCTTAAAGTTCTTTCTTAGATGATGTTCGTGAAAAAAAGAGGAGAGGAATTAGATGAAAGGTTGCTTTTAGTGATGCAATGCAAACTGGTGAGCTGGTTCATGTGTAAGCAAGCTATCGAAAGAAAGAGTGTGTTATGAAAGCAATCGTGGCCTTGTGAATGAATGTATTCTATCAGGTGATTCTGATGACAAGGAACAACTAACTTACCTTTTTCTCTTGTTTCTCTCTTTGCTTTGTTGACAAGATCAAGGTGGTTTATCTCTATAACTGCTAAAAAACTTATCAACGGCAACTGTTTCGACCGTACTGAGCATTCAGCATCTAGGACCCATGTTTGTTATACGCTTACTTAACTCTTCAATACAGCAAAGCAAAGGTAACGATAAGGAAGGATCTTGACAGTAAGCTAATTAGGTATGACTCTAGTCCAGCAACATCTGACTCATGCATCATTTTTAGAAGAATGCATCGCAATTCACAAAATGACACTTTAACTAGTAGTATAAAAGAAAAGACAGAGGGCGAAGATTCGAGGAACACATTCCAACCATAAATGGCAGTCGCGTTCTGTAATCACACCATGAACTTTACAGAATTGAGTATTATTAAGCATTTTACCTTGGCTTTCATGGCGTCAAGTAAGATGCTTCACCAGAACACTTTTTGGTGAGAAACCTAGATGCAGCAAGTATCTATGCTCATGTATGCATTTGCTAACTAATAACATATCCAAAACAAAACTCTGAAACGAAAGATTATCCATGTTCGCAATGAGATCTTATAATTTTGACTCTCTTCTATAACAAACTATTCATTTCTTGTTTTTTTGTTCCAACTAAGCACTTCTTTAACAATGCCTACGGCTACAGATGGTGTTGGCCGAATGTTGAAGTAAGTAGCGGAAGCAAGATATGCACATGCTAAAATTACATATACTTTGAACCAAATGGATGAAAAAATGGTGAAATAAGCAAAGATGACTGTCAAGAAAATTACCGACAAAACATTTGCCAAGCATTTCAGAGTAGAAAGTTCATTTTCTGTTCCTTCATGAGGGAAATGGCCCTGAGACTTGAAATCAGAGAGTAACTGATCCTTGGACTCGAATTTATCCATTAACCAAGTGGCTGCTTCATCATCAGATAGGGGGATATCCTTCATCGGTATTCGCTTAACATGCATGTGGACTTCTGAAGGACCCAGACCAAATACATTGTCCAGAAAGGTAGGCAATTGATGCTTGTAAGCAATGGTGATGTCGTAAACTGCAGTTTTGTGGCACATAACAGGGGTATGTGTCAGAAGGAGTTATATCAAGATAATAAACGAAAGAAGTAAAAGATTTTTCCTGATGCCGAATGAATCACAATGATACACTTGTTCAAATATAACAACAAATACTTTCATGCAATCACTTATTTTCCTACAATCTTTACAACCAAGAAAGCTATAGAGCACCAAACTATAATCCTTCTTCTAACAGGAAAATCACCTTTTCAGAAACTCACCAGAATAACAATTAAAACGTAAAAGAAATAGTAGCACCTTTTAGGAAATTATGAAAGCATTCCGTGCAAAAAGTAGGTTGGGAAATAAAGTAAACAAGAAAATCACAGTTGAATCAACGGAAGATGCTAACTAAGCATAGGATAAGGCTGTCAAAACAGTCTCTCTATGGTTACGAGAAGCATTTTACGTAACAAAATTCTTCATTGAATAGCAAAGCAAGAGATTCAGTTAAATGTGAAGAAATGGGAAAAAGACACACATCCAATAGATTAAGATAATCACCATTGCTATTATTACTCCTATTACTCCTATTGTGATTTATGTAATTTTTTTGGCAGTATGCCACATTTCCAGCAGTCAATGTTTGAGTGGTTGGATAAAAACACAAGAGAAAATGTTACAGGATGAGCTGTCAGTAGAAAAAAACCTGCATCAAAGGATCCCCGTAAAACTTCCATACAAACGCAGAAGCCCCTTGTTTTAGGAAGCAGCACATTCGTCAGCACAGGAAGTCCAACCTCAGCGGCATATTTTTGACTCTTCTCGCATTTCTGCTCACTGTGTAAATTCAAACAAAAACATAAATTTTGTAAGTAGCCTATTTATAAGTCCAATACAAATGTCAACTCCCTATGTGCAATATGTGTTCTATACTGCTGAGAACTCAATGGATTACTCAGTCTAAAGCATTCCTAGTTTAACCATATGTGTAAGCATGTAGGCACATGAAATATTGAAGAATGTAAGTCATAGGGAACAAAGGCAGTACGTAAAGTCAGTCCCTTCAGGGAAAAGGGCTAGCCATAAGGGATCTCGGGGATCCTTAAATGTTGAAAGCATTTGACGCATCACAGGTTCATCAACCTCCCACTTTCTCTCAACTGAAATGAACTCCAAGATATGAAATCCCCAACCAAATAAAGGTAATTTCATCAAAGTGCTCTTAAGGATATACTTGATAGAACCCAGGCACCCTTTGCGCAATGCAAGGTCCCACAAATACATCCAATCAACCTCAGTTCTGTGATTGGAAATAAGCAAAACACGTTCCCTCGGTGGAACAGAATCTCCAGAAAAAACAACTTTGGTCCCATTTATCTTTTCAAAAAGAAAAGGCCACAGAGCCAGCCACATACTGAAGAGAAAGGCAGTTGTTTTTCTACAATAGTGTACACTGAACAGTCGCATCAAGCCAACAACAGCAGGCCCAAAATACACCATCATCATAAAAGCTGTAGAAATGTACACCAACAAACATATAATACCCCTTATTAACCTAACAGGAGTTAAAGGAAGGCGTTTTAGCCCCTCATCGGTCTTAAGGGGTGGGGAAACATCCATCTCTTTTTAGAATCTGATAAAGCAACTTCCCTCCTTCCTCAGGACAACTGCAAAACGAGTAGCCTAGGAGTTATTCGAGATCATCCTAAATTTATAGAGATAGTAACAGGGCAGATAATACAGAACTATACTGACACAACACCGCATCTGCAGTAGTAAATCCTCAAGTAGTTTAACAAAAAAAAACACCCCAATTATTAAAAAAGATGCAAGGAGTGGAGCAACACTATGTTCTTTCTTAAATGGACCGAATCGAGAAAATCAAGTGTCAGGAGCAACCAAATCCAAAACCCAGAATCTGAAACAAATTTTGCGCCCGCAACCTCATTAAATTCAACGCTACACACACAGTCAACATAGAAAATCCCCATACGCTACTAAAAACCCAAGAAATGAACAACAATGAGCACACTCTCGTCCCTCCCTGCTGCACCCATGTCTAGATTTACATTCTTTGTTAGACCCACCTCCTCCATCAATAAAACAACCACTACTGCTACTAACACAATTCCATATCAGCTAGTATTGAATTCATTCAACGCAACGACTTAAAACAAGTGGAATAACCTTCAAATTTAATCCAACAAAATTGTAAGAAAAACACGGGCACCCAAATCGAGGATAAATGCAGAGAGAAGATCATTGATTTAAGGAGAATTAATAAATAATAACTTAATTAATTACCTGGTGATGGGAGAGAAAAGAGTCAAGAGGCGGAAGGAGGTGTGTTGCTCTTTGTTGTTGTTGCTGTTATCTTTTCAGGAGAAAAAGGAGGGAGGAGAGGAGGTAGACTTAGCGTAAAAGACTGAAAAACAAAGACAGACGACCTGTCGTTGAGAATAAACTTGTCGTGATTCATATTATTCTCCATGTGTGGGCCCACTAGACCAAGGAATTTGGAATCTGGATTCGAAAAGAAAGCAAACTTTGCTTTTGTTTCCTTTAAAAAAACGTTCGATCGGATTTGACGTTTCTATTGGTTAGTCGTCTCTTCTTTTTGTTTTTTGGTTCATGTAATGTGGCTTTGAATTATTATATGGGCTCGAAAAATTCGCGTGCAATTTAATGGAGCAGGCCTTAAATGGAGCTCCGAGCTCTTATGGGCTGTTGGGCGAATTAAAATCCTGTGTATACTTTGAAAAGTATAAGTTTAGAGGGATAATTATGCATTGATTCCCTACCAAATTTGACTAAAAAATTAATTTAGCAACTTAACTTGATGAAGAAATTCAGTTTAAAGAAAGGGTCGTCTCACATGAGAAAGGTTTAACAACTTAACTTAATGTGGCTAAAAATTAAAATAGTAGTATTAGTTCGATGTTCTCATCTTTTAAGTAAATGTAATTGGTTCGGTTTTAAGTATATGGATTAATTACGAAGAAATATTTAAAATATTTAAATTTAGTTCTTATGGATTGAACTCGTGACCTACCTCATAAAGAAAACATACACCTACCAACAAAACAACCAACATTAGTCATTTTTAATCAAAATTCTAGTTTGAGTTTTAGAAATGGATCAAAAATTATGTTCGGGGAATCACTTTTTTTTTAAAATCCGATAATATTCGAAAGAAATTAATCTTTAGTAGAAAGGATAGGAATATAAAAAGATTAATGTTCAATTGTTCTCCCTGACTAAAATCAGAAAACAATTAGTAAAAACAAAAAGCTTAAAACTAGTAAATTAAATTAAATCCTATTAAAAATCACCATCTAATTGTCATAAAACACTTTTATATATAAAAATAAAATAAAAAAACTAATTGTCATCAGCTCTCTTTTCCTTCTTTTATTTCAAGCCCAGACCCAAAGCCCAAATTCGTGGAAGAACCCTCCTCACATCCACTCGCGGAGGCGGCGCGTTGGTCCACTTTCTTCTTCCCCAAATCAAACTTCGCATAATAGAACTTCAAAACCAGCAACAAAATCATCGTATTCAACACAGAATTAAGACTCCAAGCTCCAATTCCGTTACACCCACTGATAGTCTCTGATGAGGGATGGGGGTGTTTGTAGTCAAGGCACGTCTGAAGTGGGATCTGGACTACCTGCAATGTGCCGGAGGCTGGCTCCGGTGTAGAAGCTTCGAAAATTAAGTCAGTAAGGAAGGGTATATAAGTGGGGACAAGTGAGAGAGCCCTTTACCTCGTTCCTCTGAGCGGTATTTATAGGCATGAACTCACGTGGGGCTGTCAGGACACGTGGCGCCCCTGGGTGGTTCCATCACTCATGCGATGTTGGCTTTACGTGCTATCGATATTACGTGGAACTACCGGTAGTGCCCATCCTACCGGTAGTTCTACATAGTCTGTCGGTAGTGGCGTCTTTCGGTTCTGCTTATATATTATCAGAAGCCCACCAAAAAACGAGCCCGAGTGTTTACCAAGGGCTTCGTCGTTTTTGCTAGTTCTATCGGGATTCACTGGATGTCTTTCCTTCCTTTCGGCGCAGTTTTATAGGTCTGTCGGGTTGAAGCCCACCAAAAAATGAGCCCGTGTTTACCAAAGGCTGCGTCGTGGCTGCCTGTCGATCTACCGGGATTCATTGGATGTCTTCCTTTCTTTCGGCGCATTTTTATAATCTATCGGGTTTTGATCCAAGATTACCGGATGGATGATCTGAGTGGTCTGAAATATATTTAATGATTATGAGTCTCATTAAATGTTGCATGCGGCGTGATGATTGCGTTGGATTGCCTCTGATCTTTTAAGGTGACGTGGCTTCTTTACGACCGTTTAGATGGATGCAACATTTTGACCTTTGCTTCGTTTGCTACAAAAGCCTGCCCGCTTGTCAGAGTGAGGGGGCGCGTCGCCTCGTTGGGGACGAGGGCCCATCCACGTGTCAAATCCCAGTAGGTGGTTTGTTTTGCAGGATACGAGGCTTGGGCCTATAAATGGATCCTCTTGCCTTCTCGCATGCATTCCTTTATTTGTCAAATTTTCAAAAAACTGCTGACCTACTTCTCTTGCTTGCTTCTTCTTCTTCGGCTGCCGCTTTATTTCTGGGTTTTCCGTTTTCCGCTTCAGGCGATCTGACCGTTGCTCCCCTTTTTCGACACCGGCACTTCTTTCCAGGTATTCTCCGGCTCCCTTCTGTAGTCTATTGTTTCTCTTGGCTTCAAGCATGCCTCCTCGTGCCAAACTTAGGATAAGACCCAAGAATCAGACTGAACTAGAGGTTGAGGATACCCCTACCGAAATAACCAACGAGGGAGAGTTGTATGATGAGTTGATGAAGTTTTGTGCATATATTCCTAAGAACGTAAAGCCATCTTTAGCTTCTTATGATGTTAGGTTGAACAGTAGGTTGCCTGGGAATAGTAGGGTAATGTATACGATGATGTTTCAGTATGGCTTCCAATTTCCCCTTCGGCCTTTGGTTAACGCTCTGCTCATCAAATATAATTTAAATCTTGCCCAAATCACCCCCAACTCTTGGTCAGTTATAGGTGCCTTCATCCGGATTTGTGACATCCTTGGTGTCGAGGGATTAACCCTTGGGTTATTTAAGTACCTTTTTAATTTTCAACTGCGGAGGAGTATGGCTTCTTTCGCTCCCCGATGGAGGGATGAAAACTGTAAGCCTTTTCTTTAGAAGTTCCAAGGGATCGAGTCGTCCGTTCATGAATGGAAGGAGAGATTTTTTGTAGTGACTCTTCCAGGCCCCTGGTGGCATAATGGTTTCAATCGGGATGTTTTGGAGACGGATTGGGTGAGGCCTTCTTATGAGGAGTTGGCTGATGAGGAACGTGACAAGCTTAGCACGCTGCTTACTCTAGAGTACGCTTTCATTTGTCGGAAGCTTGCTGTCGGGCTTCCCCTAGAGGAGTGTAAAACTGGTAAGTCATAATGCGTTGTTCCTCTTTGATTATGCTAACTCTGATGTTGTTGTTCTGTTTGCAGTTGTCAAACCCGGTTGGCTCCCAGAGTGCCTGCGAAAAGGGAAAAAAACCTCTGAAGACGCACCTCTACCCAAACCCACGAAAAAGAAGAAAGCTATCGGTGAAGCCTCTCGCGTACGGGAATTAGCATCCATTCGGGATCGAATAGTTCCGTTGACTGCGTCCGCGCCTTCCGAAAGTACGGTTCCAAAGGCAGTTGAGTCACATACCGTGGTGCACGCTCTAGCGGCTTCCATTGAGTTTCATCTGGCTGTTTCTGATATTCCTACGGTTGCTGCTGACATGGAACCTTTGAGATTTCGCAAGAGGGCCCTCAAGGCACTCGAAAGAGCGGACAAGAGAAAGAAGGATGGGGAGGGTTCGTCTACCGGTTTAGTAGTCACACATTCAGTTCCGACCTCGTCTCCCTTTCATGTGGACCTTAGTGGTGAAGAAGTCCCACGTGTATCAGATTTGCTAAAAGACACACCGATGGGTCCTACAAGAACTGATTCTCCGATATCTTTCGGGGGCCCCATTGCTAGTCTATCGGGTACGGCAGCCCCAGGGTCGCTGCCTCCTACGCCTTCGCCGGATGGACTTCCTCAAGGTGGTGACGGTGGAGTCCGTTCGGGCCCTTCTTCTTCCGAGACCCAGATGAATATGCTGTTGTCTGCCATTGTTGATCCTAATCCTTCGTTGTCTGCCCCTGTTCCTGAGGTCTACTTTGTTCCTGGGCCTCCGACGAGTTATTCCTTCACCTCCAATTATCAGGTTCGAGGTCCAACTCCTAACTTAGTCGCGCAACTCGCCCCCTCTCCTAATGGTGCGCCAACCTATCGGTTGAATCTTGGGAATCTGGGGCTCGAAGGTTGTCAGTCTCTGGGTGTGGCCGATCCTTCTGCTCGTCTTGGTCATATGTCTGCTTTGTTTGCGGAGATGGTTACTTGTCCAGCAGATAGGGAACTTTTTAATCAGATGGCTCTCAGCACTCAGTATGGTAATGTTTGGGGCAGTTTGTTTGGTGCTTTCTGTCAGTTCCAGTATCTGACGGAATCGTCCGATAGGATGCTAAAGAGAACTACCAGTCGCTTGGCAGAGGAACATGCGAAGGGTGTTCGTGCGGTTGCGGAGTGTAAACGTGTTGAGGATGAGAATGTTGAGCTGACTAAGAAGATGGAGGAGCTTCAGAAGGCCCTAAGCGATTTACGGGGAGAGTTGGCACGAGTTTTGAGCTCTGAGAAGGAGAAGTCTGAAGAACTTTTGGAGTTAAACAACTGTCTTCAATCGGATTTGTCTCGGGAAAAGGCTGAGGTGGCTCTTCTGAAATCCGAATTGGTCGCTGAAAAAGACAGGTCTTCCATCCTTCATGCTGAGGTAGTGGCACAAAAGAAGGAATTGGCGACTGTTCCTAAGAGGTCTTCCTGGTGGAGAGATCGAACTCTTGATGCAGTGATGGATGCCCTTGTGGATTATAAGGGTGCGGGAGAACTTGATCCGGATGCGATGGAGCCCTTCGTTGCTAAACACATGTCTCTGATTGATGAAAGTAAGTTTGGTGTTCCTAGTGATGATGAGGTAGAAGCGACGGATGAGAATCAAGCTCCTCCGGGCCATAATGGAAATGAAGAGAGCAATCTTCTTGGTACTGACTCCAATCAAATTCCTCCGGGAAATGAAGAGCGCACTCCCACCAGTGGTTGAAGAATTTGTGGATGTTTATGTAATGGACAGTTTATCTTCCGGATATTTGTTGTCTATCGTTTATTTTGTGTTTGTCTGATCTGTGGTAAGGTTGTTTGGGAGAATTTTGGTAGTTTGTGATAAGTCTTGGTTGAACTCTAGTATTTTGTTATCTATCGTTTATTTTGTGTTTGTCTTATCTGTGCTAAGGATGAAAGGAAGAACTTTGGTAGTTTGTGATACGTCTTATCGTATCCCATTGCATTTCTTTTCCAGCGCATCTTTTGTTGCTTCTTTGCATGCTACCTGTCAGCTGTATTTATTGCGCCTTGGTTACCTCACGGTCGCGTCTTTTCAATGGTCGCGTGTTTTCAATGCGAGCTTTTAATTGTTGCGTCTTTCCAACGTAAGCTTTTAATTGTCGCGTCTTTTCAATGTCTACCATAATTGTTGCGTTTCGTCTTTTGTGCTCTATACTTCTATAAATTGGCTCTTTGTGGGCAGATCCTAGCATATATATTTTTTCTTTGTTGCCCCCGTCTTTCTTCTCTTTCTTCACTATGGACGAGCAGACCCTTGGATCGTTTCTGTACCAAATTGCTGGGATGAAGAGGAATTCCGTCCGTGATGCTGCCATGGTTCGTGACATGATTCGTACTACTGAGGTGGAGATTGACTATTTGGAAGAGATGGCAAATCCATTGGTGGCCAAAAGGGATGCCATGACGGAGGATGATGCAAATGTTAAGATGCTTTCTGGTGTTTGTTCCAGTCTTCTTCATATTCGGGTCGTGATCAACCAGCTTCGGAGCAAGAAGCTCTTTCTGGAGAGCTGCTTGCAGAGTGTTTCCCCGGTTCGAACTGAGCTTGAGTATGTGGCTCTGGCTTTGGGGTTAATTCCTCGTGTTGATGGTGATGAATAGATTTCTTGCTTTTTTATTATGTAGATGCCGTATGGTATTTTAATAAAATAAGTTTGGATGGTTCTTTCTTAGATCCCTTGTTCCTTGCTAGTTTCCCCCTGTAGTATCTTGGGGAAACCCGGTGGCTTCCACTATCCATCCATCCGTTTGAAGGAACCGGACATAGACTCGTGGAGACCCCATCCGTCTGTCGTTCATCCGTTTGAAGGAACCGGATATGGCAGACGGGAATTTCCTTGCTAGTTTCCCCCTGTAGTATCTTGGGGAAACCCAGTGGCTTCCACTATCCATCCATCCGTTTGAAGGAATCGGATATGGACTCGTGGAGACCTCATCCGTCTGTCGTTCATCCGTTTGAAGGAACCGGATATGGCAGACGGAAATTTCCTTGCTAGTTTCCCCCTGTAGTATCTTGGGGAAACCCGGTGGCTTCCAGTATCCATTCATCCGTTTGAAGGAACCGGACATGGACTCGTGGAGACCCCATCCGTCTGTCGTTCATCCGTTTGAAGGAACTGGATATGACAGACGGGAATTTCCTTTTTCTCCAGTAGTGTTTTAATCTTGATAATGATGATGAAACATGTGATTTTATTTGATTTTGGAAAGCTCAGTCGGGATAATTCTTACTCTATGGTAAACAGTACATGGGCCCTGCTGTGATATAACTTTAAATTTGCGATATTCCAAGAGTTCGGAAGTGGAGTACCGTTGAGTTGTTCGAGGTGGTATGCTCCCCTTCCAATGACTCGAGTCACCCGATAGGGTCCGTCCCAGTTGGGATATAGTTTCTTAATCTTTTGTCCAGCAGCCTTTCGATTTCTTAGAACAAGGTCGTTTGTCTTTAGGAGTCTCTCCTTTACGCGGCGATTGTGGTATTTAGCCATCTTTCGTTTGTAATGTAATACCCTCAGCATCATTTCTTCTTGTAACTATGGTAGTAAGTCCAACTGTTCTCGCAGCCGGTCCTCGTTCTGTTCCTCATTGAAGTATTCAATCCGGAGGCTTAGTGCTCCGAGTTCAACCGGGGTGATGGCCTCCGTTCCGTATGCAAGAGCAAACGGTGTTTCTCCGGTGCTGACTTTTGTCGTCATTCGGTAGGCCCAGATTACGTATGGTAACTCTTCTGCCCATTTCTTCCTTGCACCTTCCAAATTTCTCTTGATACCGCTTAAGATAGTTCGATTAGTGACTTCTGTCTGCCCGTTTGTCTGTGGGTGGGCTACTGAGGAGAATCATTGTTCAATTCCCATCTCCCTACAACGATCGTCAAAAAATGCGCTGGTGAACTGTGTGCCGTTATCGCTTACTAGGATTCGTGGAATCCCAAAGCGCATGATTACTTGATTTTTGAAGAACTGCCATGTCTTTTCTGCTGTGATGGTGGACACGGCTTCAGCCTCCGCCCATTTAGTGAAGTAATCCACCGCTACGATGACGTATTCCAACTGGGGGTAGGCCACCGGGAATGACCCCATAATGTCAATGCCCCACATGGCAAAGGGACACGGGCTTATGAGTCAGGATATTTTGGTGGCCGGCTGTCGGGGAATACGTGCGAATTCTTGGCATTTGTGGCATGTTTTTACGAAGGCATCGCAGTCTTTTCGGATGGTTGGCCAATAGAATCCCGAACGTAGTACTTGTGCCGCCATTGTTCCCCCAGAAGTGTGCATTCCACATATTCCTTCGTGGATTTCTCGAAGTGTGCAGTGTCCTTCTTCTTCGGAGATGCATTTAGATGCCGGATGGGAAAAAGAGCGGCGAACGAGATCCTCTCCGTAGAGGGTGCACCTATCCGCTCGCTTAAGGATTTTCCTTTTTTCCGTTGGATCTTCTGGGAGTTTATCGTTTTTTAGATACTCAACTATAGGAATTCGCCAGTCGGTCTCTTCATCGCTTATATATAAGGAGAGTTGCTCCTCCATGAAAGAAGGTACTATTTTTTCTTCCAGAAGGACATCCTTGGGGATTTGAGCACTACAATCTGCGGCGAGCTTCGCGATTTCTTCGGCCTGAGTATTCTCCTCCCTAGGGACATGTTTAATTGCTATCCGCACGCCTTTATTCTTGATTTCCGATAGAAGGCGCTGGACTTTAGCTAGATAACGAATCATCGTAGGATCTTTAGCTTGCGAACTACCATGAACTTGGTCTACGACCAATTTTGAGTCCCCACGGATTTCCAATTGTGTGCCTTCCAAGTCTTCTCTGTCCTGCGTTCCGTTAGTGCATAAATTTTCCCCTATTCGTAGACCAGCTAGGAGGGCCTCATATTCGACTGCGTTGTTTGACAAAGGTTGTAATATTCTCACGACGTATCTTATTACGATCCCTGCTGGACCGGATGCAACTATTCCCGCCCCGGATGAGTCTTGGTTTTTTGCGCCGTCTACATGGATGATCCAACTGTCTGCGGATGTTTCGGGGTAGGGAATGTCCGCTCTTTCGAGGTTTGTTGGAGGCTGATCTGACAGGGATTCGTCTGTCATTGGCTTTTCCGGGAACGTACATTCTGCAATAAAGTCTGCTAGTGGTTGCGCTTTGACGAAGGGCCTGGAATGGTATTGCAAGCCGTGCTGTCCTAATTCGATGGCCCAGATGACCATTCTTCCGGATGTCTCTGGCTTCTTGAAGATTCGGCGTAGGGGCTGGTTGGTCAAGACGATTACCGAATGGGCTTGGAAATACCGTCCCATCTTCCGGGAAGCCTGTATCAATGCATAGGCGATTTTCTCTATGTGGTTGTACCTTGTTTCAGCATCCTTCAAAATACGACTGATGAAATAGATAGGTTTGTGGAGATTATCTTCGTCACGCACTAAAACGGCGCTCACCACCTCCTCCGCGACACCTAAATATAGGTATAAAGTGTCCCCTGGCTCTGGACGAGTTAGTAAAAGATCAGAGGTAAGATATTCCTTCAAGTCTGAAAAGGATCTTTCGCATTCTTCCGTCCACCCGAAAGGGGCATTCTTCCGAAGTAGTTTGAAGAAAGGCAGGCTCTTTTCCCCTTGCTTGGCAATGAACCTGCTCAAGGCGTTCATTCTTCCTATTAGCCTCTGTACTTCCTTGGCATTTCTGCGCGACACCATGTCGAGGATTGCACTGAGTTTGGTGGGATTGGGTTGGATTCCTCTTTTGCTGACAATGTATCCCAAGAATTTTCCCGTCTGGAACGCAAACATGCATTTTTTGGGATTAACTTTCATACCGAAAGACCGCATCACCCCAAAGGTTTCTTCCAAGTCGTCGAGGTGATCGGTGAAACTTTTACTTTTTACCAGCATATCATCCACATATACTTCAAGGTTCCGGCCGATTTGTTTTTGGAAGATTTTGTTGGCGAATCTCTGAAATGTGGCCCCCGCATTTTTCAAGCCGAATGGCATAGCTCTGTAACAGTAGGTGGTCTCCGGTGTGATAAAAGCTGTCTTCTCTTCGTCTTCAATTGCCATGGGAATTTGATGGTAGCCTAAGTTTGCGTCTAAGGAGCTCAGGTATTCATACCCTGATGTCTGATCTACCAGCTGTTCTATCCGGGGGAGGGGATAATAGTCTTTTGGGCAAGCTTCGTTTAGTGATGTGAAGTCTATGCACATCCTCCATTCCCCGTTGGGTTTTGTGACTACAACTGGGTTGGACAACCAAGGGGGGTACTGGACTTCCCGGATGAAGTTTGCTCGCAACAGTCTGGCTACCTCTCGCTCTATGGCTGTTGTTTTTTCCTTTGAGAAAGATCGTCTCATCTGCTGGATAGGTCTTGCCTGGGGATTGATATTGAGATGATGTTCTGCCACTTCCCTCCTGATGCCCGACATGTCTGTCGCTTTCCATGAGAATTCTTGTTTATGCTTGTTGAGTAGCTTCGACAGTTGCTCTCTCTCCTTTTGGTCAAGATTCTCGCTAATTAGAAATTTACCGATATGCACCCCTTCCACCGGTATAGGGATCATTCGTTCCAGGGGCTGTGTTCGATTTTCATCTTGCTGATCGAAGGGATCGGTGGTGATGCAGACGTATTGATCGCATTGACCGGCGGTCATGGTGAAATAGCATTCAGCCGCGAATTTCTGATCGCCTTTGATAGTGACGATTCCTTCCCAGGATGGAAATTTCAATCTCAGATGCTTCTGGGAAATGATTCCCCCAAATGTATTTAAGAATGGCCGACCCAGGATAACGTTGTATGGTAGGTTAAGATCGACCACCATGAACAACTGTCTTTCGGTCCTTTTTGCTTCGTCTTCGCGAAAGTGAACGGGAAGGTAGATTATTCCTGCTATCGGTACTGGTATTCCATCCACCCGTATGATGGGCTTTTGACAGGGTGTTAGCTCTGTGTCCGGCCTCCGCATTAGTTCATATGCTGTGAGAGAGAGGATGTTTACTACACTTCCGTTGTCGATTAGAGTCCTCCTTACTCCGTGGGCCCCGATGTAGGCTGTCAGTACTAAAGCATCATTTTGGGGGTACGTCACACCTTGCATGTCTTCTTCGAAAAAGGTTATCGTCATTCGGTCTAGGGGCCCATAACCGTATTCTTCCGTCAGTGTCCCTGCTTTGCGTTTTTCCCCTATGGGTGGTTTCTCCAAACCTTGCGTTCCTCCTGCAATCAAGTTGATCAACAGGCAACCATCTTGATCCACTCCTAGTGACTCTTTGCCTTCTTCTCTGGGTACGGCGATTGTGTTGACTCCGGTGGCTCTTATTCTGTCTCTGGCTCCTTCATTGTTTGTTGGGATACTACGATCGTTTTTTCGTGCTCCAACAGCATATTCCCCTAAGTATCCATCCACAATGAGTTTTTCTATTGCCGCTTTTAATACTCTGCACCCCTCCGTGCTGTGACCGTTTGTTTTGTGAAAGCGGCAGTACATATCCTCTTTATCGCCCATGTACGCCCCAGCTCTGTTGTTGGGAAAACGTATCGGTAGACCCCTGCTTTCTACGATGGCCAAGATTTCTGCCCTTGGGACGGTTAGTGGTGTCGTTCTGAAGTTTAGATCCGTTAGTCTTGCCAACCTGGGATCAATCCTTTTTGTCATCTTCCTGGGAGCGGACTCTACCTGGAGCTCACGGGGAGGGTTTGTTAGAGCAGTTGTCTTCCGGGACTCTTGCTCCTTCGGTCTCCTTTTCTGATAGTCGGCCTCCTCCATTTTTGAGTAATTATGCGCTTTGACCCTCAAGAGGTCTAGCGTCTTCGGAGGGTCCACCGTGAGTAGATCTTCAAGTTTTTCATAACCACAATTCTTTTTCATGGCTGCCACAGCAAAATCTATCGTAGTATCAGTAGTCTGGCCCAGCTCTAAGTTGAACCGGTCTAAATAGGCTAGGAGGGACTCGTCTCGTTTTCGTATTACGTCAAACAAGGCGGCACATGATTTTTTTAATGGAATGTAGGTGCTGAATCTTCCAAGGAATTTTTCTTCAAATTGTGAAAAATCATTTATTGAGCCCGATTGCAGAGCTTCAAACCAGGTGCTGGCTACTCCCGACAGAGTAAGGATAAATATCTGACATAAAGCTTTGTCCCTTCGTGTCTGGAATGCCACGTGATTTTTCACCCGGGTCACGTGAGTGACGGGATTTGATAGGCCAGCATAGACATCCGTTGGTAATTTCAGCCGTCGACTTACTTGATACCTCCGTACCCTAAAAGTCAGGGGACTCTTTGGGTTGTTATCTCTGCCGGTGTGACGGTGGGATGTCCCTATAGAGTGGGATTTTTCCTGGTGTTCTTGTCTAGGTCGTCGTTCCGCTAAGGAATGGAGTCGAGTTGGCGACCTCTCTCGACTCCTCCGGTGTTCTCGCCTCGTTGCCTGAGATTTTTCGTCATTGCGAGCATTATGCTGACTTTCCACCATGTTGTCCAAATATCCCTCTTGGGCTCTGGGGTTTATTCCACCCGTTGGCACATTTTGGGTGTGTTGATGCTGGCTCCCTACCGGTGCTATGCTCATCATGTGGGAGGGTACCAGATGATTTTGTCCTGCAGGAAGCGTTCCCATCGGAAATAGTGGGAGCGGTGTTGGCTGTAAAAGGGGTATAGGATTCATTGGCAGAGGCACGCTGGTGGAGAGGATATTCATAAGATAGTTCACCCTTTGCTGTAGGATCAAATTTGATTCTAATGGAGGATAGGCAAGATTTGGCAAGGGTGTCGTAATATTGGGAAGGTTGTTGTTTAGGTTAGGATAGTAGTTCGGAGGGTAGCCTAAGGGAGCCCACGTGTTGCTTAGACTCGTACTGGGAATTTGTAGGGATGGAAATGTAATTTCAGGACTTACAAAGTCGAGCCGACGATTGGCTGCGACTGCTGTGCGGGCGCGGCTGGGGCCGGGAGGATGGGTATGGTTTCCTGGGAAAGGGCTGGTTCCACCAGGAGTTGCCAGGGGTGCGGAGGTGAGGACGTCGCGCGACGCTAGGAATACTTCAAATGCGCTGGCTGGTGAGCCTGTGGGAATTTCTGGATTGCTAGTCATGAGAAAATGGAGGGAGCTTGGATTTTTGAGGCCTGCTCACTCAAAAGAGATCCAGACTCTCAACGAGAGCACCAAATGATAGTCTCTGATGGGGGATGGGGGTGTTTGTAGTCAAGGCACGTCTGAAGTGGGATCTGGAGTACCTGCAATGTGCCGGAGGCTGGCTCCGGTGTAGAAGCTCCGAAGATTAAGTCAGTAAGGAAGGGTATATAAGTGGGGACAAGTGAGAGAGCCCTTTACCTCGTTCCTCTGAGCGGTATTTATAGGCATGAACTCACGTGGGGTTGTCGGAACACGTGGCGCCCCCGGGTGGTTCCATCACTCATGCGAGATTGGCTTTACGTGCTATCGGTATTACGTGGAACTACCGGTAGTGCCCATCCTACTGGTAGTTCTACATAGTCTGTCGATAGTGACGTCTTTCGGTTCTGCTTATATATTATCACCCACCTTTCCAAAAGTGCACCAAAATGACAGACCAAGTTGCAAGCCAGTAACACGAGCTGACAATTCGCCACAAATGGAAAGCTCACGCTCGGCAGTCCAACCGCCGCCCAAAATCGGTACCCGTAAACGACGGAGTAGAGCAGTGTCGCTAAAAGTATGGCGATGAGCTGAAACGATTGGGAGAATTCAAGCCAGAGGAATGACATAAATATCATGTGGAAAAATGATACTTTTTTTTTTATATATATGTAAATTGAAAAATCCGGTTACATGGTCATTTTCTGAAAATTTTAGACATGTATTTAAGAATTTTATACTGATTGATTGTTTTCTCTTTCCTCAACCACAATTAATTAGTAACTTTCTTTCTTTCTTTTCTTATATTTTTAGTTAGTTTGATCACTTCAAAAATTTCAGTATGTAGTTGATAAAGTGCTAAAAATTTCGTCCAATTTTAGATTTACGTCTAGAGTATGGAGAAAATTGTATTAGAAGAATTAATATATTCTTTCAAAATACGAGATTATATTATAAAATAAAAAACATGATTAGGTAATATTTATTTTAGAAATATACAAAAATACTTCCTCCGTTTTCAAATAACTGTCGCGCACGCATACTAATATTGGCCGGATGACTCACTATTTGATCCCAAAAAAATCCGTACTTTTTTTGTGGAAGTACATTAAGGATTAACGTACTTCCACAAAAAAAATACGAATTTTTTTGGGATTAAATAGTGAATCATCCGGCCAATATTTATATGCGCGCGCGATAGTTATTTGAAAACGGAGGGAGTAACAATTAGTCAGAAATCAAATCCACACTTCACATAATTTTGTAAGGTGGCAGCAGTCATCCAACGGCGGGAGAAAAAGACAACCGACGTAATTGTAAGGCGCGCGCAACTAGAAAATCCACTCGTGTCTTTTATAGTTACTACCATATGCAGACCGACACATACTACTAATCCAACGACGCTCCTTGAACGTTGTTCCTAACCGTTAAGATTTAACCCAAAAGAACATATAGTACATCGTACGGCGGCAATAAAAAAGGTCAAACACACTAACCACCAGATTCACGCCAGCTGTCAAACCCAGCACGTGACGTTACCAAAATCACCGCCGACCCACTTAACTTAACATGGGCGTAATCGCAAGGGATAATAATTCCACATCAGATTCCTTTCTTTCATCAATCGTCATTGTTCAGCCCATTCTCTTTCGACTATCTTTCAGATTTTTTTGTTTCCCGTGTCATCTCTCATCCTCCGCTCGACTTCGAAAAGATCCATCGAATCGAAAAGGTCAGTGATCGCAAATTTCATCCTTGGATTTATTTTTATGATTTTTTATGCTATTGAACTCGATTTTAATGGATTTTTGTCGCGACTCGCCTGTGTTTCGTTTTCCTCGAGAGATCTGATTGATTTCTTTTTTTTGGAATTTTCTAATTTAGATTTAGAGTTATGTAATTAAAGTAAAAGTTGTGGCCGGGAGTTTGGTTGATTGTGTTGTGATTATTTTGTTTGTTGATTATATTTTAATTTGGTGTGGTTTGGGCAGGAATTTTGTGAGAGATGGAAGGTGGGTTTGGGGAATCGACGAGCAGGCCACCCCAAAACCCTTCATTTTCGAGCAATAACAATAATGGCAATGGAGGTGATGCTGGTAATTTTGAATGCAATATTTGTTTTGACTTAGCTCAGGACCCGATTGTAACTTTGTGTGGCCATCTCTATTGCTGGCCTTGTCTATATAAATGGCTTCATTTTCACTCGCAATCAAAGGAATGTCCTGTTTGTAAAGCTTCCGCTCAGGAGGAGAAGTTGGTTCCCTTGTATGGTAGAGGTAAAACGAGATCAAAATCCATCCCTGGTGTTAATATCCCCAATCGACCTGCTGGGCAGAGGCCTGAAACAGCTCCTCCGCCTGAACCAAATAATTTTGGTCAACATGGGTTTGGATTCATGGGAGGTTTGGGAGGGTTTGGAGGTTTTGCACCAATGGCAACTGCTAGGTTTGGCAATTTTACTCTTTCCACGGCTTTTGGGGGGCTCATCCCTTCTCTTTTTAATCTTCAAGTGCATGGGTTTCCTGATGCTGCCATGTATGGTCCAGCTTCTGGCTTAGCTTATGGGTTTTCTAATTCTTTTCATGGTGGCCATACACATCGATATCCTCAGCAACAAGGACAGGGGCAGCAAGATTATTATCGAAAGCGGCTTCTTGTATTTATTGGTTTCTGTGTGCTCCTCATTTCCTTGTATATTTGTTAGGGCATTGATGAACTTATTTTTCTGTCTCCACAACCACTAAAATTGTCCATAACTTACTGTACTAATACCCTCGTAGCTTGTTTTATGGTTTTCATTTGTATGTGGAACGCGGCTTGCATACTCTTTCTTGTTGTGTTGCAAGTCTGTAATTCTCATGCTTTGATAATAAAATGTTAGAAGGTTTCATTTTAACAGAATAAAAATGGCAACTATAGTTCTCTTTATTAGATCACCTATTTCTTTATCCAGTATTTGAATCACTCTCTTTTGAATTATTAACAGGTGGTTGTTTGCTAGACTTTTAATTATTGTGTTGGAATTACTGCTGCATTTCTTTCTTTTCAGGGTCTGGGTCCTTTCTTATGGATTTCTTTAGTGTCATATGTGTATGAGTATATTAGTTACCCTAATGCAATGTGTCTTTTAAATAGTAGTATAGGGTAGTAGGATTACTCATTGTACTGATCAGGTCATATCCTGTAGCATAATGTCCATTTAAGCTGTACTTTATCATATGTGGCACTCAGTAACAATGTGACTTCAAGTTCTACTTTTATCTTGAATTATTAGCATTATCTTGCATTGAGAGTTTGATTAGACTGCTAGGTGGGATCTCCTTTTTGACCTGTGATTGTTCTTTCAGCTGGTTCTTGATTTTTTGGAGAATCAACGCGATGGATATGCTTTGGTGTTAGGATGGACCAAGCATTGTAGGGCTAAAGTATTGGTTCTGGGTACAAATAGTGATTTTAACTTAAAGATTCGGTAATTTATTTTTTTCTCTTTTACTAGATGTTGGTTTCATACATAGGGAGATCAATTGATGGGTTGTCTGAGCATAGTGGTAATTGCATTCTAGTTTTTGTTTTCTGGTTCAGTTGCAGAAAGAGCTGTACTGATAGAGATATTCTTGGCCATCAGTTATCAGAGTTTAGCTGTTTATTAAGGTAACGGTTGGAATGGATATATTCAGCTTTAGTCTATGCCCTGTGATCCAACAAACAGAAAATACTGGAGAATGAGTAACTCTAAAAGTGGCAGTTTGGTTTATGAATGCGAAATATGTCTTTTAAAAGAGGATAGAAATGCTTTGTCAGTATCAATAGATGCTTGCTGGTATCTGTTATGCAGATTCCTTATACAAAGATAAACCTTAATATACGTGGAGGTTGTCAGCTCTACATATAGTATCAGCTGTTGATTGCATAGATTCTAATGGCTTAGCAATGGTATACAATTACAGGCATGCTGGGCATTACATGAAAACTGACCTTAATTTGAAGTACGCATCATTTTACATTGTTTTAATCTAGTATTTTACTGTATGCTCATATGCCAGAATATGGTAGTTTGTCTTTCTGGTATGAGGCCTATGGAAGTTCATGCTTGTTTGATGCCAGAAATTTGGCAAAGCTGGTGTCTTTCTTGCTTTGGCAACGGAAGGACAGCATTGTTGCATTTTGTATCCAACGGTATGCAGAACTAATCTAACTCTGAAAGATATGTAGTTTATTTCCTTTGCATTACTCTTCGAATGATTACTCCATTAGCATTTACAATGACTTGGTGAGAACTGCCCTACAAATCACCATAAAGAAGCATTTATATGTATGGCTTGGCCTCATAAGGTGGTGCTTACCACTTTGTTGTAACCAGCAATCACTCTTTAGGGTTTGGGACCTGCGATCCTTGCATTGCATTGCATGATTTAGGTTTTTGGTCTATTGTTGCTTCAAGACAGTACACGTTACTACGTGTGGAGCTTGTTGGTCCTATGATAAAAGCTACAGTCTTTGTTTGTTGAGGTCTTAAAGTTTAATCATGTGTTTCCTACAGGCTACAGGTTGTGGTCCTAGAATGATCTGAGGTTTCAATCAGTGTCTTGAAATTTGACGTGATCCACCAGTTTGTAGATATGCTTGGTTGTGGCCCCTTAGTTTTAATCACCTCCTTTACACCATGTGGTCTGCGTGGTTGAGATTTGAGTCTGCCCTGATTGTTAAGCAACTTCTCAATTTTATTTCTTCTTCTTTTGGTTGTTTTTATCTTTTTTCAAATTCATTTCTTCTCTGAAAGAAAGGACATGGAGTGGGTCTCCTGTCTGGAAATGTGACTAGTGGAAACTTGGACAAAATTCTGCTATTTGTTATAGCTAGTGTGAATGGTTCGGTAAGATGTCGCTGGGTTCGATTATAGAGTAATTATCTATTGAGAGCACTTTTTCCTCTTAATGAAGTGGAAATAAGATTAGTTTTGACATAGTGGGCAAACATTACTCATGTGCATATCTAAAACAGAAGTTAATGACTTTTTTTTGCTCAAAAAAAGGATTAAGCCACAATTTTGTTTTGGTGTTCTTCTAGAGTGACTCAAGAATAGTTCCAGGATCCCTGATAAATTATACGTGTACTTCATCGTACGGTACAAGTAATTGGCTTTTGGCCCTCTAGTATATGAAGCTGTGAGAAGAGTCGTACCCCTAACACTTATGATGATTAATGGTTTTGGTGACTTGCAAGATTTTGATTGGAGTCGGGACAACTTGCAGCAGAGTTTTAATGTTAGCAGTTGTGCAGCAGTATTGTTAGTTCATACACATTACATAGCATTTAAATGCGATGATCGATTATGCTTTCGAGAAGTACTGCTGAGTTACGAGATAATCGCGGCGTTGCTCTTATCGTTTAGTTGTTGTTTCCGCATCCTCTTCCAGAAACTAGCATGATAGTCTGCAGTTCGGCATGGGGACAGGATTTTATTAATCCACTGGCTGCAAAGGATAATTGTCCCATTGCGAATCTATTCGCAACGTGAAACAAATGTAAAACCTAACAGTTTTGTCATAATTTGTTACTAAGATTAAGCTAATTAATCAATCACGCGATCCTCATCTGCATTAAAGAAAAAAGAAAATCATACGTTCCTTATTGTACAACTAGCCAATATTAAACAACGATTAAACGTTAAGAGATTTGTCTACTGTTAACGAGTAAATATCTGGGAAGAAGAGATTAGGAAGCTTGTGGAAGCTATAACATGGAGATAAAATTTGGTAAACAAAATTCAATGATTCTGTTCATATCTTGTCAGACTATCCATGAGAAACTAATATTTTAATTAGTATTGCAGACCACAGACCTTTTTTTACGGTGTTCTACGCCAGAGATTTATTTTCAACATCGATATAGTTCGTGTCGGATTTACCATTTTCATGTCCAATTTATTTAATTATAATTTTTAATAATTAATAATATTAAATAAATATTTAATGTAAAATACACGTGAAAGTCACTTTTTGATGCGAATGATATTGATACTTCTCTATCTCAAATAATGACTTATTTTGTGTTTTATGAAATTAATTTTATAAAATTTATGTATGGTTGACACTAATAATATTCTTGTTTTATTCTAATTTATCTACTTTATTACTCTCACTAATCATCTTTAAGGGGTAAGTTAGTAAAATTAGATAAAAAATCACTTTAAAAGTAGTAAAACGTCATTTAATTTGAGACGGGTGAAGTAATAAATTACTAATTTCCCTCCCCAATATTCATTAATTATGCATAACATGTACAGTAATATTTTATGTAATATGTAATCATTTTGACAATTAAACATTAATGAATTGAAACTAAAATAAATAAAAATATCACTATCAACATTTGTAGACACCCCCAATTATTCTTGTAAATAAAATGAACGATTTGTAAGCACTTATATAAAGAATCACGCAACCTTTCAAATTTTGAACATCATCTTTTTCAAACTTCATAATAAATTGTATTAAATTAAATAGATTAATTATACATACTAAATTAATTTAATAGTGCAGGTGAAAAGGTCTATATTTATATATCATAAATTATATTAAAATTAATAAATAAATATATAATTTAATTGAGCACACCAAAAGTTTTTATGTTATCTAATATATTAATTTAGTAAAAAATAATAGCATTTAAGTATTAAATAAATAAAATAAAAAATTATTATATGTCACATTTCAACATATTAAGAATTTAAAAATGACAAATGGTACAATTGAAGGAATTTATAAATCCTAAATAACTTCCTCTTCAACCTCCATATAAACTTTCATCATATAACTTTTATATTTATTTAGATTATATATACCAATACATATAATTTATTTTTATAAATACAAACACACATATATATGTTTGTGTTTGCGTCCTGTAAATTTCAATTTTCTTATGTCATACTCCCTCCAGTTTTTATTAAACAACTCTTACTATTTGCACATATTAAGAAGACTGGATAATTCACTATTTGACCCAAAAAAAATTCGTACTTTTTTTTGAGCGTACGTTAATCCTTAGCGTACGTCCGAGAAAAAATTCGGGGCAAAATTATCTTAAATAGTGAGTCATCCGATTTTTTTAATATGCATGCCCAAATAGTAAGAGTCGTTTAAAACAAACCGGAGAGAATAGTAATAGTATACAGTGTCTCTGCTTTCTAGATATTTGTAGTTCAAAGAACTGAAAAAAAGAAAGGAAGAATTGCATGCATAAAAGAGAAAGGTTGTCTTAATTATTTATTACCTTATAGGTTTTTTGTGTTGACCACATCGATCGGTGTCAGCTACTTAATAAGTGACTGAGTGAGTAGGACGAGCACCGACGAGACGGATACCCTATTTGAAGTAACATATGAGAACAATTATGACAATTGACAAGAGGAGAGCAAAGACTTTCTTCCTTGGCGTCGGAAATCAAAGGCCCAAAAGCGAAGGCCGAGGGTATATGTATGTATGGTCATACACCATGTGCTCCTCATTTATGCCAACTTTAATTTCCAATACCCACATGACCCACGCACGTTTTTTCATTGTGGGTCATACGTCGGTGACCATGAAAATTACTTACAACTTTGTATCTAGCTAGTTCTTTAATTGTCCAAGGTGATTAAGCTAAATTAACAATCCATCACAAGTTTAGATTGTTAAAATAAGGTCACACTCAAACTCACACTCACATATGCTGTTTTATAATTGTGGTGTATGTTTTACGCTTTATGAAATTAACTTATTGTGAATCTAAAATTAAAAGATATGTACTATCAATTGTTACATCAATATAATTGATTGATTGTTTATTTAAATCATCAATTTTTATTTTACGAGAATTACATATGCGATTTTTATTAAACTCTTAAATCTTGTGATATATAGTTTTCAAGAGTGATAATTAGTGAAATTTTATGGGTGAAGAAAAACTTTAAGGAGTGTTTTTGGAGTTAGGCATGCATTATGTACTTCAACATGTGTTTAATTAATGTATAATTAATTTGAGTGACCCCACACTAAATGATTAGTATATATATATATATATATATATTGATGTCGAGAAAAATGGGAAGAGATAAAATCTATGTTTGTGCTTTGCCTATACGTTAGCTTATGTGCATGTTATGGGCATCCCATATTTGCTATGAAAGCACCTAAAGATTGGTTGGTTGAACATTGTACCTAGGAGAGTGTTTTTTTGTCTCTGTATTGTTCCATTTGATCATATGAATTTCTGACTGCGCGATGGTGTGCATGCTTGCCTCCTAAGATAAGAGTCATGAGGCTCATAAATACTCATAAGTCACTACTCTAAATTACAGATACTACGTACGCTAATTTTATTAATATACATTGATTTATTTCGACGCATTAAAAACTAATTCATGGATATTGATTTAATTTATTTGTATAGACCAAACTTATAGTCCTTTCTAGGTACACAAATTATTCTTAAACATTGATTAATTTAATTATCTCTACCGATCTTATCAGTTACTCATGAAACATGATGTGCATAGTGCTCCGATTATAATTTAACTTACAAAAAATTACACACATATTAAGAAGGGCTTATGGCACGTGTAAGTAAGTTGTACGTTTATTTGATGATTTTTCTTAACAAAGGTCAGATCACGTCAATACCAAAGAATTCTCGTTTATATTAAAAATTGATAAAAATACACTTATATAAATCATAAATATTTTTTATTATATATGTGTAACATTTTGAGAATTAAATTAAACTCAGGACATCATGTCACCTACTAGAATCTCTCTTTCCTGGCGAGCTTAAAAGATATCTCAATTCAATTATCCATGTATAATAAATAATTAAAGTTTTATTAGTCAATTAATTACCTTACCTTGGCAATAGAGAGCTTAGGGTAGACGGCAATATGTGTCAGTGTTAGACGGTGCATCTTATTCCTCGTTTACGGGGTTGGTCACAACCAGTTTCAGCATGTGTAGCCTTCTAGAATTATACTATATTTTATACATTCTTTTAGTTTTTTTTTAAATAAACTATAATAATAAAAACAAATAAGAACAAATATTAGTGTATGCGCTAAAAATTCAAAATAGGTAATTTTTTTAGATATATTAAAACACAATAAGTATTTTGTAGAACGTACGTATTCACCGTAATTTATAAAATTATAGATTTTTTTCCATATATGAAAATGAAACTCGAAACGAATATTTTGTTGATGTTTAGTCATCATCAGCATCACAATTGTAGAGTTTAACATTAGTACACAATTGTAAAGACTAACAAACAATTGATTTTTATTTTGAAAAATATATTACTAGCAATGAAACACTTGATCTGAAAGGCATGGGTCTGATTGTAGAGAGGCACGTTTCTATGGTTGCTCACGCATAGTTTTCTGGAGAGTGTGACGGTGCACCATACCCTGAAGGTGAAGCAAAAACAAGAGTTGACGAAAACATCATCAACGACAACCAAACTATGTTCTTTTAAAATCAAAACTTCATATATTGATTATAAATGAGATCTATATCGATAACTAATACATTTTTCTAAACGTATCGTTGTTGATGTCTGCTATCGACGCTAGTTAGTGTTTGAATAATTCATAATTTTTGTTACTGAAAATTGAAATGAATAGAAAGAATCATATCGCATTCTTAATTAATTAACTTTTGTTGTTTCTTTTTATGTTCTGGCATCATCTTATCTTATGATAGCTGAAATATCACAGTAGTGTGCCATATGCAAAACCGCGTTTTGTTCTTTTTATTTTTGGAATAAAGAACATGGCTGCCTGCCGAGTCTCCATTCAAATCTTAATCATCCGAAAAATGACAATATACTTTTCTTTTTCTTCCCTTTTGCTACCTAAACCCACCTCTTCTTTTTTATTATAATTATGCTTTGCAAAACTACGTTAGTTTGGATCGAAAACTTCAAAGTTGGCAATAGGATTAAGTAAAGAAACAAGAGGAAAGAAAACGAGAATCAACCTGACCACTAATTTGACGCTCTTATTAGTTATTATTATTGATTCGTTTTGTGTTTATAAATACTTTACTTCTAAATGGAAATTAATCAATCGTGTAACTGATTCAACACACCTATTTTTTTTGATTTGTTGCGCATTTTACCACATACTTTAAATACTTTACACTTTAATTAATAATGTCTTAATTGTTTTATTTTATTTTTGGTTACAATAAAATTAATTATTACTATAATTTACGTAATAAAAATGACATTAATTAATTAGTTAAATTATAAATTTCGGCGCAAAACTTACCTTTTTTTATTAAAAAAAACTCTCCTTTCAGAATTTCACAAGCAAGCAAGCAAAGTAACAAGAAGTAGACTATTAGTTATAGTTTTAAAAACCAAACCAACCTGACGATCGGACTGGTAAAATCGTGACTCGAAAAGATTTTCGGGTCGGTTCAACTATTTGACCGGATCTACAATTGAACCGAAAAAACCTATCAACCCGGTCGATCCGCTATTGACCTAGCTGGTCGATAGCAAACCAAAACGACGCCGTTTTGTGTTTTTATTTTTTTATTTTTTTATTTTTTTATTTTTCAATATGGAAAATTTGATGGACTAGCCCATTATAAGCATGGGCCGGCCTATTATAGACATCAGTTCAATTATCTAAGATTGAACGGTTCGATATGTGAACGATCCAGAATGATCAAACGGATCAATCCGGTCGAACTCAGTTGAACCCCAATTGAACTTGGTTCAAATCGGTCCAACGGGTCACACCGGTTCAATTTAGAAATTTCAATAGAACAAGAAAAAGATGTTACACCTTAATCATTAGGGCCCATCCTCCCCCAAAACAAAAGTGCCAGTAAAAGAAAGAACTCCCTCCCAATCTCTCCCCCTCCAAACCAATGTGAAATCAACCATTTCCATCTTTGACACCAAATCCCAAATCCAGCTATACCTTCTCCTCCAATCTTAAAAATAAAATAACAATAATTACATTAAAATCCCAACCTACCCAAATTCTATACATCCCATCACAACCCAAGATTTTTCCATCTGCAGACTCAAAAACAAAAACAACAGAACATGCTCTTCTTACCTAAGCTCACTCTCTTCTTCTTCTTCTTCTTCCTCTACCTCTCCTCCACCATTAATGCCACCTCCTCCACAATTTCTCAACAATTCAAAGAAGCCCCTCAATTCTACAACTCTCCGGATTGCCCCTCCATCCATGATCATCAATCGCAAGATGAAACCGATCAACAAGATGATAATTTTGATGGTGATGATGATGATGGTGCCATTTTCTGTTCTGATCACGCCGTCCACGTGGCAATGACCCTAGACATCACCTACATCCGCGGCTCCATGGCAGCAATTCTTTCAGTCCTGCAACACTCTTCCTGCCCACAAAATGTAATCTTCCATTTCGTGTCATCTTCCTCTGCTAACGATACTCTGCTTCGCTCCACAATTTCCAATTCTTTCCCTTACCTCAAATTCAAAACCTACCCATTCGACGACGCCTCGGTCGCCCGCCTCATCTCCACCTCAATCCGCTCCGCCCTCGACTGCCCACTCAACTACGCCCGCACCTACCTCGCCAACATCCTCCCTCTCTGCGTCCGCCGCGTCGTCTACCTCGACTCCGACCTCGTCCTCGTCGACGACATCTCAAAGCTCGCCGCCACGCCGCTCGGCGAGAAATCAGTCCTTGCCGCGCCGGAGTACTGCAACGCCAACTTCACAACCTACTTCACCCCGACATTCTGGTCCAACCCATCTCTCTCCCTCACCTTCGCCGAACGGAAAGCCTGCTACTTTAACACCGGAGTCATGGTAATCGACCTAGATCGGTGGAGGAAAGGGGATTTCACGACCAAAATCGAGGAATGGATGGAATTGCAGAAAAGGATGAGGATTTACGAATTGGGTTCCCTCCCGCCGTTCTTGTTGGTGTTTGCCGGAGAAATTGTGCCGGTGGATCACCGGTGGAACCAGCACGGGCTCGGCGGCGATAATTTTAGGGGTTTGTGTCGGGATTTACATCCGGGGCCGGTAAGTTTGTTGCATTGGAGTGGGAAAGGGAAGCCGTGGGTTCGGCTCGACGCGAACCGGCCCTGTCCGTTGGATGCGCTATGGGCTCCTTATGATCTTTTACAGACTCCATTTTCTCTGGATTCTTGAATTGAGCAAGAAACAGGGGAAAAACAGAGCATGTTTTCTTTTTAGGTATGTTCTTTTGTAGATTACTATTACTAATACCATTATACTATAATTACTATTACTATTTCTGTGTAATTTACATGTGTTTGTTCATATCATATATATACATCAAAAATCAAGAGTTTCGTTCTGTAAAATTCAGTACTGAAACGGGAAATTTTTGGTCTCTTTGTATGCTGTCAAGAAAAAATAAGGTGAATATTCAGAAGTTTATCATTTTTTATTAAAAAAAAGATTCATGAATTTCCACCTCGGATGGCTGGTTAATTGTGTTAAATTTTGTTTAAAGAAAGAGCCGCTTTTTTTTTAGTACTTTTGTGAATAATTTGGTACATTTGGATCGAGCTTATCATTTATATCATGAAAACAACGTGTATTAACTGATTGAATTACAATTTCAAATGCAATTTCATGAAATTTAATATTTCTATGAATAATTTGGTGCATTTTCCCTTCTTTTTTTATTTGTGGTTTTAATTTTACGCTAGAAAAAATAATTAATTATTAAATGTGTTTTTTTAAGGTCCGAACTATAAATATTTTTGAATTATGACTAATTTTGTACTCCCTCCGTTTGGAATTAAACGCCGTTTACTGTTTGGGCACGCATATTAAGGAGATCGGATGACTTACTATTTGACCCCAAAAAAATCTTTATTTTTTTTCGAACGTACGTTTGAGATAAAGTAAGGGACAAAACTGTTTCAAATAGTAAATCATCTGGTTTTTTTAATATGCGTACTCAAATAGTAAACGACGTTTAATAAAAGAAAAAAAGGAGTAGCTTTTAAGATACACATACTAACTAGGCCCAAAAAAATTTAATTTTTACCTAATGAGTGTAAAGACATTTATAATTCAAATAAAAAGATTTATCTTTATTTAGTGGGTTCATGTTTGGTGACATAATAAGAAGTTTGGCAATTATTATAAATTTATTAAAGTCCTTTCTTTTGTTGGCTTTTATTTTAACAGATTTGTTGAAATTCCATTAAATTTCTTTTGTTGACGCATGTGATATGATGAACAAATGGTGGGTTTAATAATGCAGGTTCGTTAAGCTGGAAGTATCAATACAGGTTGTAATAAAGGAAAATCTATCTTTTATTTATTTTCTGTCGGGAACTAATGAGCAACTTTTAAAAGATAGTTAATGAGTACATCGCGTGATATTTACGTCTTTTCTTTTTAATCTAACTAATCTAACGAGCTATGTTTTTTATACATTTTTTAGATTTTATGCTATTGTTTTCTAAAATTAAAGTTCTGTATAAAATAATTTCAACCAATTATTATGTTTTTTTAGTCAACAGTTGGAATATATTAGGACTAGATTAAAAATATTTGATTAGTATTTGTATGAATAATTGTGTAGATCCTGCAATTAACAGAAACAAAGATGTCAAATAGGGCAGTGGCCAGAGTATGTAAGGAAAGAAATTGGCAATATAGTACTCTCTTCGGCCCAAATTAAACTTGGAGCACCCATATTAAGGAAACTGAATGACTCACTATTTAAGACAATTTTGTCCCTTATTTTTTCTCGAACGTACGAGCGGTATAAATCAAACAGTGAGTCATCCGACCTCTTTAATATGTGTGCCCAAAATCAAAGCGATGTTTAATTTGTGCCGGAGAGAGTACTCTTTAAGCTTTAAAAAATCATTAATAACTAATTAATACTCTCTTCTTTCTCAGAAAAGCAAGATTAATTATTAGATAGACTTGTACTCTCTGCAAGTTTTTCCTTCATTATTTAAACTTTGTTGTGTAATTTTCTCTCCAGTCTTCAAATTGCTATTTTTATTAAAGAGAAGCAAATGAGTTGACAACGAATTCTTTTAACTTTATGTTAAAGTTTTATTAGCGCGGCAGTTTTAAAAACAATGGAGATGATTCCGGATTAGTCAGTAAATGAATTGGATTACCTGGTGAGAAACAAATAGAAAATAAAAAGAGAAATGAGACCATAAGAAAATTATATTCGATTCAATTTTTGAAATATTGGATTGGATATCCATGATCTCGTAATCCATGCTACATCAAACAATTATAATTTTTTATCTTTTTGTGGTAAACTGAAGCATCGTGCGTTCAATTATGGTAAGTCATTGTCAACTAGCAAGAATTTTCAAACCATCGCCACCCTGTAAGGTTTATTTATATTTCATTCTTAAATATTCCATCTATTTTTATTAATCTAACTCGAGTATTGACATAATTTACATAATGTATAATCTCAATATAAAATTAAAACTAAAGTTTAAATTGAATGAAACTCTTACAACTCGACTACAGTAAACACATGTTAGCGCAATTATTTGATCATAAAATACTAGGGGAAAATTTAAATCCATCTCGCAGAAATTACGTTGCTTTCGATTTAGTTCTCATTCTATCAAAACTAAAGTTTAATGACATAAACCTTTTATATTTTAATGTTTTGATTATTCACACCTTGTACAATTTATTTGTTTAATGAACCCCTATACTTATATCTTTTTGTTTAATGACTCCCTAACGTTATGAAATAGTGATTTGATACGTTTTCGGTTGAAAAAAATTCGACACGCCAGCAAGATTATGTCACATCGGGGTCATTAAATAAAAAAAATTCGACACGTCAGTAGGATTATGCCACTAAACGATGATCTTGCTGACGTGTCAATTCTTTTTTTAACGGAGAACGTATCATATCACAATTTCATAACGCCAGGGGTCATTAAACAAACAAATTATACGAGAGATAATTAATCAAAATATTAAAGTATAAGAGGATTTATGCTATTAAACTCTACAATTCTTTACGTTTTGCTTTATGGATAGGTTAACATTGTGCTCATTTTTAAATATACACTAATTACTCTCAATTTTAATAAGAATTAAAAGAAGTTTAAATGTTAGAAAAGTAATAAACCTAATAAAAAATAGTCTCTCTCTGTCTCGTTTAATTAATCTGCTTCCTCACTCTCATCTCTCTTTCTTTCTTCCTTGCCTCCATTTTCACGACACTGCACCAACCCATGAAATCTATTTTCTCCTTTTCCTTCTTCTCTTGGCTGTGGTTGTTGTTAATTGCAGGTTTGTAACTGAGAATCATATAAGTATCAAAACAAAAAAACGTACTATATTCTTGGATTTGAATTTTGGAAACGTTGTTCCTTGTGTAAGTACCTGCAATTGCGTTAGCAGGAAAAAACAGGAAAGATCTTGGTTTTCAATCTAAGAACCCAAATAAATTGAGTTGGGATTTGGTGACTTAGTATTGTGGTTGAGAGTTTTTTTCCAAATTTAAGACATTTTTGGATTTCTGTCCTCGTCCTCCAACAACGGATATAGATGTACATGTGGGATAAAAAAGAAAAAAGGAAAAAGAGAAGATCGAGAAATGGATCGACAGGAGAGTGAGGAAGAAGATGAATTAAATGAGACAGAGAGAAACTACTTTTTATTAGGTTTTTGATTTATTACTTTTTCTAGCCTTTAAACTTATTAAAATTTACGGTAAATAGTGTTCATTTAAAAATGGACATAATGTTAATCTACCCATAAAATGGACAAGTTAGTAAAATTCATATATATATATATATAAAGTTAGTGTTATATAGTTTAATTTCCGTCCTAATTGAGACATTAGACAAGTAATTATTTAAGTGATTAATGCTAATGTGTCGGTAGGAACACATCATTAATAGTTGCAACTGTTTGAATGACAGGTGGCATGCACATTATCGAATTTCAAAACTACTGTACGGCAATTTAAACGAATTACTTAAGAATTAAAAACAAGAAACGGTCTCTCTTTTACCAGCCCCAGCCCGTTCCCGCCTGCAACCAAAATATTTTCTAGTACCAGAGAGAGAGAGAAAATACTGATAATATTTTACTTTTATTACCAGCAAAATAAAAAATAAATTACGTAAAAAATTAATAACCTTACCGTTATTTAAGTTTTTTCTTAAATAAACATTTCAATAGTTATTTATTATTAATAATTAATCCGTACAAAATGTCGACTATGAGTATGAAACTGTACGTTTATTATATGTTATTGGCACCATAGAAAGTCTATGATGCTTTTTGAAGACAAAAAAAATCTACAAGCTCTGATTTAAAAGATAAATTTCCTTTTCTGTATTGTCAAAATTAAATTGAAGTTTTAAGAAGATAGACACACAACATGATGGCAGAAAAAGCCAGATCAAATGTCTTCGTTCTTTTTCAAACAATCAAATCGTTATTTTTGATATATCCGAATATCCTCTCAATTAATTCAGTAAAATCATGATCTACCTACATCATGATGTAAAATGATAATACGTGTCTAAAAGTATCAAGAATAGTGATCAGAGCTCTTAATTTTATTCGAGTATAATTTTTTTTTCCTTCATACTTCAACCCGATACCTCAAAATTTTCTAATCGCTATTTAATTTAGAAAAAAGAAAATATTATTAATAAAAAAGAATGGAATCATGTATTGGAATATAAATAGATAGTCGATAGAAGAATATCATGTCGTTTTGGGTTGATAATAACGCGTTTGATTAGTATATCCATCGTGCTTGCCAGCATGACGATGGTGGCCACTCTGTAGGTTTCCTTCTATGGCTTATAAGAGCTTCATCATTACAATTAATTTTATTAGTACACTACTATTTTCAGAAAAAAATACAGTTTTTTTAATTGTTGAAAATAGCCTCCGGTGCTGTCTAATCATAATGAGAGTCGTTATCTTTGAAACCTGACGATACTTGAACGAGATTATTATTTCCTGATCGAAAAGAGCTAAGAGAATACTATGACAAACGAGTATTTGTCCATTTGATTATGATATCGGTATATGTTTTCACTTATAAATATGGTAAGAGATTATAACATTATACTATAACACTTTACTTTTTAGTCAATCAGTTGGTCTGGTTCGAATATGATTAATTTTAATCCAAATAAAAATTAAAAATACTTATATAATTAGAAGACAAAAAAAAGATGTATAGATTGTCCATATTTAATTGCGTTTTGGTGTTTGCTACCATAAGTGGTGTTCGTTCATTTCCATGTAACATAACGATCGTAAGGGAATAATATTTGACCAAACACGTTGAAATAAATTGAACATCACGGTTCCTTGTTCGTGAAATTTTTCATCAGTAATATACAAGATTGCCCGTTTTGAAGCTTCCCCTCCCTTTTTCAGCCAAGTCTTTGTCTGCCTAAAATTGAAATTGGATTCCTGTTGAAGACATGAAACTGTTCAACTCACGCAATTAAAAAAACCTCAATTCACTCCGCCGCAAAAGTTAGCTCCGACAGAATGACATCCGATGTGGTTAAGCGCCGAAGGATTTGTCAATTTTAAACTGAGAAGGAATTCATTCATTTTGACGCGAAAAAAGTTAGCTTGCAAAAAGTAATCCTAGATGTGGTTGAAATTTGTTCACTATATTATGTTTTGAGTAAAATTGAGTAAATCAAACTGGAAGACTCATCCTTATATCAGAGTCCGAAAATACTTAATTGAGATTGACTTTTGTTCGAAATTAGTAGAGAGAATACTTACAAAACTAATCTTCACTTTCACTTGTAAAGGAGGAGATTTGAAGCAATAGACTGATGTATCCTTTTTATGACCAATCAAAACAAACCCTGACTCTAGTTCTTTCACATGAAGCTGCTTATTTTAGAGTCTTGAGCTTACCTGCAGTTAGCTGAGGCAAACCTTTCTCTTACCAACTTGAGAGCTAATTTAATCTTGAATTTACGTCTGATAAGAGCCTATATTGTAAGTTTCTTTACAATTTTTTTTTATATAAGTAGATGTGTGATAAAAATTCAATATCAATGAATTTCATTAAAAAAAAAAATTGAGTTGAAATTTGTACCATAATCTTCTTAGAAAATGAGGCGTTGAATATGACACTACGAAAAAGTTTCGTGGGTTATGAAGGAAACTTTGAGATTATTATAACTTACCCTTAGGGGAAAAAATTCAAACAGCAGGAATCAGAGTGTCGTTTGGAGAATGGGCTAAATGGGCCAAGATTGGAAAGAAGAGAGGCTGAAGAATCAGAAAATTCCAATGCAGATTTAGGCCCATAAAGCAAGGAGAGGGGTGATTTCTCAAACTTTGACGATCAAATTTGCAGTGTGAGAAGCTGGAGTCGAGTGAGATCTCCAAGAAATTTGCTTTCTTTCCGGAAATAGAGAGCATCCACCTTACCCTCAGATACTTTCGGGGAAACTTTCTGCAAATTTGTGTTGTTGCTTCCATCTCGATAGGAATGTCGGTGGATTAGATAATAATAGATATCCCCACTAATTATATTCATTAATTATCCATTTAGAGTATTTATTGATAAATATTATGAATATAAATATGAATATTATTATCCACGATAAATGGTATAAATATGATTTTGCATATTTAATTATTCACATTTTCCATTATCTATTATCCATTTATATATTATGCTTTAAACTAAAATATATAATATATAGTCTTATAATAAGTGAATTAATAATAATTTCGTATTAATATTTATTTTGTTTTATAATTTAAATAAAATTTTGACTAAAAGAATAAAAAAATTGATTTTTTTTATAGTAAACTAGCCAAACGACATATATAGTTTTTATAAGTGAAAAATCTCAACCTTAAGTAAATCATAGAAGCGGGTAATTAGGCAAGCACTAGCAACGCCTCATTTGTATAAACAACCCACTCTACTCATACAACATTTAGGTAGTGTTGGTACCCGAATTTTGACGCTGGCACGTTCGATCACCTGCAAAATAACATGCCCGTATTTTTTAACACGCTTAATCAATTATAGTCGCTTTATTTTTATTTTTTCACTAACCATTAATGATCTCTCGGCCCAGCTCGAGTCCTTTCGTTTTCTTTCATTTTTATCTATCATTTGGGTCTTTTTACCTTTTTAGTCTTATTAGGCCCCGAACGAACTTTTTCGACACTTTGTCAAAATAAATACGTTTAGAGAGTTGAGCTTAAAATTTTGTTCGCATCATTTCGATCGTCATATTTTTCTCTACAACGTAGTTGCTTTTGTTCGAATTTTTTCGCTGGTTTCATCGCGCTGATAAATCGAACCCATAATAATTACTAAACATTTTTCTCCTCTCTTTTTAATCAACCGTTGGATTGGTTGACTAAATCCTTAATCAACCATCCAACGGTCACCTAATTAAAACCAAACCATCCATTTTTCTTTCTTCTCCAGCAAGCATTTCTTCTCCAAATCGAAGCCTCGTCATGGCTTCGAGAACCAACCTCGTCATCGAGCCTTGTCACTGCTTCTGGAACGCCACGTCGCCCTCCCATGTGCTTCCCATTCGATTCCAGCCGCACAAATCAAAAGAGGGCCGCGTCACTCGACTTGCTCCCCACACCTTCTACCCCTATAAATACCTAGCTATTTACCACTCTAAAAGGGGGGGACGGGTTGACGCACTCTTTTCCTCACAAGCAGCCACCAAGGTTTAATTCAAATTATTTCGTTCAAATTACTTGCTTTTTTTTTATCAATAAATTGCACTATTTTCATTTAAATCTCTCGACTTTCGTTTGTCAATTAAATCACCTGCTTTTAACTCAATAAATTGCTGTTTAATTTCTAGAAAATCTCCTGCTTTCAAGTTGATCAATCGTTAGCTATTTGGTTTGATTTATTTGCTTATTTTTCTTGTGAAATCGCTTGCTTTTTTTCCGCTGTTTGGCTTGCTATTTACCTACTGTTTTTGGAAGGTTTATTTACTGTGGGGTGGAGGGAAATTTTGGACTTGTGTTGGGGTTGAAATTTGGCCATTTGGCCAGATTGAAGCTTCCTTGGTTGCCGGCCATGGCGCCGGCGACGCAAGGAAAGGGAAGAACAGTGTCATGCTGTTCTGGTGGGAGAAGGAAGGTGACGGGCCAAGCCCGTCCCTTTCTTTGGTTTTTTTAAAATGCTGATAGGCTTTCGTTTGAACCAAGCCCATCTTTTTCCTTTTTTAATTTAAATCATGGGCCTAGGTGT
This sequence comes from Viola odorata, assembly GCA_963691705.1. Taxonomy (NCBI): domain Eukaryota; kingdom Viridiplantae; phylum Streptophyta; class Magnoliopsida; order Malpighiales; family Violaceae; genus Viola; species Viola odorata. Next base: position 8,865,623 of record OY829540.1, on the reverse strand, counting down.
TATTCCTGCCCATTTTTAATTAGTTTCAGCATGTGGGCCCGACCCAAATAAATTTTTATGCGATATGTTTATTCCATTTTCGTATTTTTAATATCGTATGAATTGTTTACATGTTCGTATGCAATAAATTGTTTACTTTATGCCATGTTTTAATTATCGTAAAATTCTCGCATGCAATAAATTGCTTTCTTTATGCCATGATCAGTTCGAAATGGGTTAATCGTTTGTTCATATGATATCTTGCTTGTTTCATGCCATGTTAAATTACCATGAAAAATATTCTTATGCGTGCATGTTTTAAATAAATTGTCTATTAATTATGCCATATTTTTTAGTTGCTTACTTGTTATAAATTAAATAAATATTCAAGTACATTTTATCATTTATTGTTTCCGAACCATCGCTAATACTTTCAATTTGTAAGGTAGATCAAGATCACGCAACACAGGTACACTTTCTAGCCTCTCTTATTTATTCAATGTTTTCCGCAAATATTATTCATATGCATGCTATATAGAAATGTTAAAAAACTCATATCATAATTGTATGCATGATATTTAGAATTATTAGAAAATAAAATCAACACACATGCTTACGTGTTTATATCACTTGCTTTTATGCCGTGAAATTAATTGTACATTTGCATTGATACATGAGCATGGTGGCTTCGATCCGATCCCACACGATTATTTGCACTCATTAAAATGGTACGATGTTAGTTTTATCCATGATAGGATCACGTAGTAATTAAATATTAATCATGCATGACCCGATGATGATAAAGAGGGCTCTCGCTTTAGTAAAAAAACCAACGATTAATCAGTCCCGACCAGTCCCGACCAGAAATGATTAATCAGTCCCGAATGTCCCAATCGGAAATAACAAAATACTAAAGCGATGAATACCTCTGAGGGCCCATAGACAACTAGAAGGTGGCCCTATCTTTGTAACAAGATTTCGGTTGACACTTTGCGATTATTTATTCCGTAAATGATTAAAAAGTGGCGCGTTTTCGTGCGCGGGATCGGACGACACTTTCCGGTTCCAAACACCTTTTTAACCGGTAGCCTTTTTAAGGATGTGACTCGGGTGCCTAACACCTTCCCGGGTCCATAATACGACCTCGAACCTTCGTTCTTTGGTTTAGACCATTTGTGCCATAGTTTTTTTATTTTTATGTCATGACGCTTAGGTTCCCTAAACCTTAGAAAAATAGGGTGACGACGTCATTGCATTATGCGAAGCATCCATTTATGCTTAGCATCTGTCCCGAACCTAAACTCATTTTCAACGAAAAAGAGGGTGCGACAGTTTGGCGACTTCACTGGGGACTTTAGGGTCGAAACCGATTTTTAAGGTGTTTGTTTTTTTATTTACTTGCTTTAATAAATTGTTTTTGTGATTATTTGTTACACTCTTTGATCAATTGTCATACTCATGCATAGTGCCCTACACCCAAGGGACAATTACCAAATAGGCTTAGGGGGGTAGTAGTGACGCCCTGAGACACGTGTCCTGGGTAGTGTTCACCAACCCCACTCGGACGAACCCCTAAAGCCAGTCGAAAGGTTGCCTGGTTCTGCAAGGAATCGTTTAACACTGGACGGCACTTTAAGGACCATTCTATGTTATCGTTCGGGAACTTTCGACCGTTAGAAATTAGTCGACGTCAAAGCCTTGCATATACATCATTTTGTTTGTTAATAACTTTGATTATCCTATTTTTACGTTCTTATTTTTTCTCACATGTGAATAAAAAGAACGTAGTAAAATAATTTATTCATTTTACTGACACTTGAACTCTGCTTTTTTTCCCCAAGACCCATCCTGTTTTGTTCAAATGACAGTGCCTACGTTACTTTCACTTGATACTTTCAGGGGTAGAAGTCTCGAGAACCAAGCTGCACGAGGGGATATGTTGAAATCCGATTTCATTCCCGATATTACGGCCAAGATTGGGATGGAAGAAAGGGTGATGCAAAAAAGGAGAGATTTCGTCGTTGGAATATTTTTGGTATAAGCAAACGGATCTCGACTTTCAAGTGGTTGCCACCTTAAAAGAAAAATCGTGCATCAGCTACTTAGATTTTCATCTTTTCGCCCCATGTAACCATGTTCCTAGACTTCTGTCTACTAGCCTTTTTGGTAGATCTAGATAGGTAATCCAACTTATAATGGTTGTAACCTTTTTGACGAAAAAAATCAATGACAATGTTCGTAATTATTTGGATAATTATGAAACGTGTCCTTTCTTTCACACATTCAAAGGATATCAAACGGCTATCGCCTACGGTCAAAACAACATTGCCCAAATTAAACAGCACATAAAGCTCAAGAAAAAGAAAAAAAGAGTTAACCCTTGAAATGAAAACACAAAAAAATAGACCAATTGACGATAACGCAGAGATAACCGTTTCTTCTCGGTTTTAGCTGCGCGCTCTTTTTCCTTGGCCAATATCAAAGCTATTTGCTCGGATTTTCCTCTCGGATAAAACATGAAAGACGTTGATAATGGGCCGAAGTATTCCCACACCAAATTTCAGAATTTTCTGGGTGGAGCATCTCTCACAAATAAATTTAGAACGCAAGGACAGTTACTTCTTCTTGGTTTCAGCTGCGCGCTCTTTTTCCTTGGCCAATATCAATGTGATTTGCTCAGAGTTTCTACTCGGATAAAATATGAAAGATGTTGATAACAGGCTGAAGTCTGCCCACGCCAAATTTCACAATTTTCTGGGCGGCGCATCTCTCACAAAAAATTCAGAACGCGAGGACAATTACTTCTTCTCGGTTTCAGCTGCACGCTCTTTTGCTGTGGCCAAACGTCTCCTTGTAGCGCCAATCCGTGGGTTTCATTGATATCATCCAAGATCACTTCTCGTCGAGTGGAATGAATAAAAGCTTCCTTCGTATCATCACCGAAGTGTCATCTTCTCATTCGCCCTGAAAGTATCAAGTGAAAGTGTGGCCGGAGAGTGAATAAGCAGCGTGGAGGCCTCGGGATTGCATGTCATGCATATTATCACTTATACTCATTATTATTTTCTTTTTCAGGATAAACGATGGCTCCTAAAAAGCGAACTATCCCCACGCTTTCGTCAAAAATCGTGTGGCGGTTCACACCCCACCTTTCAAAAATCGTGTGGCGGTTTAAACCCCACCTTTCCAAAACAAATCGTGTGGCGGTTCATACCCCACCTTTCGAAAAATCGCGTGGCGGTTCACACCCCACATTTCAAAAATCGTGTGGCAGTTTAAACCCCACCTTTCAAAAATCGTGTGGCGGTTCAAGACACCCCACCTTTCAAAAAATAATGTGGCGGTTTAAACCCCACCTTTCCAAAAAAAATCGTGTGGCAGTTTATACCCCACATTCCAAAAAAATCGTGTGGCGGTTCATACCCCACATTTCAAAAAAATCGCGTGGCGGTTCACACCCCACCATTTCAAAAAATCATGTGGCGGTTTAAACCCCACCTTTCAAAAAAATCATGTGGCAGTTTAAACCCCACCTTTCCAAAAAATCGTGTGGCTGTTCATACCCCACATTTCAAAAATCGCGTGGCGGTTCACACCCCACATTTCAAAAAATCGTGTGGCGGTTCACAACCCACATTTCAAAAATCGTGTGGCGGTTTAAATCCCACCTTTAAAAAAAAATCATGTGGTGGTTTAAACCCCACCTTTCAAAAAAATCGTGTGGCGGTTTAAACCCCACCTTTCAAAAATCGTGTGGCGGTCCAAAACCCCACCTTTCACAAAATCGTGTGGCGATCCAAAACCCCACCTTTCAAAAAATCGTGTGGCGGTTCAAGATACTGATAAAGCGCTTGTCGAGGGCACGATCAAACAAATTATTACAACTTATCACATGCAACAAAATAGATTGAAGACAGTGGCAAGAGGATCGATCCATAGAGATTGGTGAAGACTTACACTAGACAAAGCCAGATTTATAAAATAAAACAATAAAAGAAACAAAACAGAATTCAAGGGCTGGATGAAGAGAAACTGGGTCTTGAATGTATTCGGGGGAGAAAAGCACAAAACAAAAACACGAAAAGTAACACTCGGGGGGTTTTACTTGACTAAAACAAGTCAGCCAAGAGAGTTTGGGAGCTAACAATCGTTATCTAGGAAAGCAGTATTCGGGGTCCCGAATGTCACGTTCGAGGTCCCGAATGGTAAAATAAGCAAGTCAGCAAATAATTCCAGAAATAAATAAACAGAGGAGAAACGAACACGAATAATCAATTAGAGAGGGATTCTTAGCAAAGGCACTCTGGGTTACATTCGGGACCAGATCGTCATCAGCTCAAGGGTATTCTATTCAAGACATCATAGAAATGACATGGGGACCAGATTCCTCGGATATCCCCTACTTTTCTCTTAAGAGAAACTACCCCCCGTTTCCACATATGAGGTAGTCTTGACAGTTTGCCATCCCTCCAGGCACGAATGCGGGAGGGCCATACTCAAACTGCCCTTGAAGCTAAGAAAAGACAGATCTAGAGCTAAAGTCCCTCAGTTTGTCAGGCTCGTGACCCAGCCCTAATCAACTACCCAACCTATCTATTCAAGACCACTTTGACACAGTCAAGACTAAACAGATGCCTACTTACTCATGCAATTTTCCTTCCGTATTCATCACATAAATGGCAGCCTTTACACAAGATAATTATCAGTTGATCAAGCCTCAAATTAAATCATGCAAAGATATAATTAAACTGATGAATAGTTGAATATAACATCAAGAATATTTTAAGCACATTAAGGCCTCGAATCTGCCCCTGCAACCCTTGAATCAGCCTTGCTAAGAACTAAAGATTTAGCTACTCATGCTTGAAGATAAATAAATAACAATTAAAGAAAGCATAACAAGTAAATAAATAGATGAAGGGAAGAAGACTTTGTTACTAAAAAATCCGTTTGAAGCCCGGCGGCAAGAGTTGAGGATGCTAACAAGACTAGAGAGATAAACTAGAGAGAAGTCTAAGAAAACTAAAACTACATGATCATGGATAAGCCAAGATGTCCTAAACTACTCTTAGATGCCCTTTATATACTAGAGCTCTAAGCACAAAATATCTTCAGCCTAAAACTAGGGACAAAATACATTAATTGAAAGCCTAAGAAAGTGGATCCATGTTCCTTAAAGCACAAAGCTGAAAAAGCATAAAGCTGTCTGATTTTTCCAGCTTTGGGCAGGTCTGGACTGGGCTCAAGGCTGAACTGGTCAGAGCGGTAGGTATTTGGTGGTCAGTGCAGACTGCAGGAACAGTGTCAGAGGAGGCACATGGAAGCTCTGGCGAGATGACACGTGGAAATGTCGTTCTTCGCCCTTCGGGGTCCCGAATGGTGAATCCGAGTCGGGACCTTGAACGCTGGTTCGGACTCGGGACCTCAACTCTGGGTCTTGAAGCTCAAAACTGCACAAAATGCCCCAAAAATGCATCTTTTCGCATAAACTCCCATTTTAGGCCTAAATCTGCAAAAGTAATGAAAACAAGGGTAAATTAGCAGAATCATGCCTTAGATGGGTGAGAAAATGGGAATAAAATCGTGCATAAAAACATGCTATCAAATAATCCCCACACTGCCCAATGCTCGCCCTCGAGCATTCACAAAATTTAAAACAGCCCCAAAACAGAACAGACACACCAAACCATAGCACAGAGAATAAGCAGGCTTGTTAAGATTTGGGGCCTCGAATGAAAACAGACTCCACCTAGATACACCTGCATCAAATCAGAAGGATAACGACCCTTAAGAATGGACTTTTCCACATCAGCCTATCAACCAGCAGTCCTCACATGGATTGGTGTTTGCACTCATACTCGTGAACAAGGTTAGGTGTTTAAACACTCAAGTATGCAATAACACGGCACAAAATCAAGTTTGCACATCAATCCGAGTACATTAGACACATGCATAGGCAATCTAGCAATCAAAAGACTTCGCATCGGGGGCAAGAAGGGGGAACAAAGAGAATAAATGATAAGAGGGAATGGAAGAAGCATAATGAGAAGAAAAAGTGGAGAAGAGGGAGAGTAAGGAAGTGAAATGAGAAGGTGGTTAAACCAACTCGAACCTGGAACACTCCCTTGGCAAGAAAGAATCGAAATGGTGAGACAATGTTGCTGGAGCGAAAGCTAGACTAGGCTTTTCTTCTTCGAGGGGGATCCTTGCTTTCTTCATTCGGGACCTAGGCTCGGGACCTTGAATGGATGCTGACTGCTGATTTTCCTCTTCTCTATGAAATTTGGTCTCTTCTCTCTCTCTCTTTTATTTATATTTCTGTTTTTCTATTTTTTTCATTTTTTTTTCTTGTTTTTTTTTTTTTTTTCGAGAGAGAGAGATCCGAATTGAGGATTGAGACCTTGTTCTTCGGGGGCTGGATATTCTGATTTCACTTCCCTACACTTGTGTTTTGCTGTGGGTAGGAAGTGATTTCTTCGTTCTGGTCTGCCCTTGATTTCTTCGTTTTAGCTTCGAGGTCTCGAATCGACGCTATCATTCAGGGTCTTGAATTTTTGCGGGATCCCCACACTTTGCCTTTGCTACTTCGTTTGTCTAGTCTAGCCCTCGATGGTGCTCCCAACAACATCGCTCACCTGCCAAGAGAAAGATCAAGGAAAATTCAAGTGGTTAGAATTGGAGAGGTCAAGAAGGGATTCGGGGTCAAGAAAAAAAAACAGAACAGAAGAAAAATGAGAGAGAACAATTCGATGCGAGGTCTTAATCTTTTTGTTGCTTTCCTATGTCTAAATGTGTCTATACCCATGGATATCATTCAAACCCAGCCAGTACTTAGTCATGCATTCGCTCAAACAACAAACATAGGCATGAAGGCTCAAATGCTCACAAGGTGTTAATTCGTGACCACTGGTGTATAGGTCTTGAAGCAGATATAAGGCATAACAGGCAAAGAATGAATCATTCGGGACCTTGACTATAGACAGCATTTTCATTCTATGTGCACAAGTCAGGTGTGTGTCCATCATTGAGGTGTTTTCAAAAATAGGCAGTAGGCTGAAATCCTAAAAATAAAATTTAGAAAAAGAATAATTCATGCATAAACTTAAGAAAAATAAACTAGAATATAAGTAAAACATGCATAATAAATATTAGTTTAAACTCCTCCCCACACTTAGGCAGCGCATTGTCCTCAATGCGAGAAGGAGACAAAAGAGATGGCAGTTCAAACTTAAAGCAGAAATGGAAATTGTTCAAGCAAAGATAATCAGCCCACGCAGGGGCAAAGGGGGGTTTGAAAATGTTCGGGATCAGGGGTGAGGTGGAAAAGATGGAATTTTTTTTTAAATTTTTTTTTTGGAAGTTGATGTAAGAGTTGGATGTGTGGCTGGGCGTTGTTTAGGTTTTTGGTGAAGACGAGGAGGTGGCGTGGGGTAGTGGGTTTTGTGGTGATATGGAAAGATGGAGAGGAAGAGGGGATCTGATTTCCTGGGTCTTTGGCCTCCACGTGGCGCGTCGGGAGAGGCTGAGAAGTTCCCAAGACAGCGTGCGCCTACACCTGCGGAAAGGAAAGAAAAGGTGAGTTGCTTTTGAATTTTGAAAATAGGAAAAGGGAATAAAAACAAAGGGAATTAAATGAGGATTAAAAAAAGGAGACAAGAGAATTAAATGAGGAGGGAAGGAGACAAAAATAATTAAAACCACATAGGTAACATAAAAAGAGAATTGATGAGGGGAGAGAAGAAAGAGATAAAAATAATTAAAACTACCCTAGGGAACATAAAAAGAGAATTGATGAGGGGAGAGAAGAAAGAGTCAAAGATAATTAAAACTACCCTAGGGAACATAAAAAGTACTCATAAAGAATAATAAAAAGCCGAATTGACTTGAAATTTGAAAAATTAAAAAGGAAAGGAAGAAGGAGGGTCAGAAAACGCGGGATTTCCCCACACTTGGCCTTGATTATAGTCGGGGCCTCGACTCTTCAAGTTTCCTTCAACCAATTCAACTAAATGCTTTCCATCCTCTTAGTTTGATGTGAATTATCGCATGGAGTGGATGGTCTTGTAGCAAAGCATCTTGTATGCGGCCATGATATGAGTCAAATATTAATTCGGGCTCCTGCAAAATTAAGAGGAAAAAAATTGTTATGAGTGGAAGGTGATTCAAGAAAAGGATCAATATAATCAAAAAGTTTTAAAATCTCCCTTTCACCCATAACGACTTTAGATCGAGGGCACGATGAAAGGCTCAGGTCCTCAATTTTCTCCTCCTCAATCTCACTTAAATCCTCGTCCTCAGTCTCCCTTGCGTCCTCATTCACAATCTCTCCCGGCTGGAAAATGGTTTCTGCCCCTGATTCCGCTTCGAGGCCTTGAAGCTCGTCACTGTTGCTCAACTTCGGGACCTCGATGTCTGTGTAGTCCATATTGGCTCTTGACTCCAAAGGAGAGCATACTGAATCCTCCAATTTTAGCTCATCCATAGGCATGAAAAGGTCCTCTATCCCATAAGACTCATCATCTTGGTCATGACGCTCATATGGTAACTCCCATAGGGGGGTGGTGGAGAAACTCTCCTCTTCACTTGAATAGTCGTCACTATCTAAGTGCTGGGAATGTTGTTCTATAGGAGTGATAGGGTGATCCATCGTCTGATTGGGCAAGAGAGCTAAAAAATTTAGTTCGGGAGCTGGAACATCTTCGGGGTCCTGAGGATCTGGGATCTGTTCGGGAGCTGCAGAAGTGGCAGCGTCGGGGTCTTGAATCCGATTCGGGACCTCGACTTCAATATCCTCTTGACGCCACTGCTCCTTAAGCTCCTGCATTTCTAAAGTTAGCTCTTTTAATTGATATTCCAAGTTAATCAACCTTTCCTTATCGGATTCGGGAGCTAGGGCAGCGTCGAGGTCATGATGAGCGGGCAAGGATGTGAAGTTTTCTTCAAGATACTCTTGGCGCCTCTGCTCTCGAAGGGTCTCTTTAAATTGATTAACCATGCCAATTAATGTAGCCAGATTTCCTTGGGATAACCCTGTGCCTTGAGGAGGTTGTGGAGGCTGAAAATATTGATATCCAGGTCTAGAATGCACTCCATAGCTGAAATTTCCTTGATTCCAGCACGGGGGGTTAGGAGTAAAATGCTGAGGAAAAGAGGGTGAATGAGAATAAGAATTAAAATAAGACATTTAAAGAAAGAAATAAAATAAAACACAAATCTGGACTTGTCTAGGGCAAGACTTAACACCAATCCCCGGCAACGGCGCCATTTTGATAACGCGCTTGTCGAGGGCACGATCAAACAAATTATTACAACTTATCACATGCAACAAAATAGATTGAAGACAATGGCAAGAGGATCGATCCACAGAGATTGGTGAAGACTTACACTAGACAAGGCCAGATTTATAAAATAAAACAATAAAAGAAACAAAACAGAATTCAAGGGCTGGATGAAGAGAAACTGGGTCTTGAATGTATTCGGGGGAGAAAAGCACAAAACAAAAACACGAAAAGTAACACTCGGGGGGTTTTACTTGACTAAAACAAGTCAGCCAAGAGAGTTTGGGAGCTAACAATCGTTATCTAGGAAAGCAGTATTCGGGGTCCCGAATGTCACGTTCGAGGTCCCGAATGGTAAAATAAGCAAGTCAGCAAATAATTCCAGAAATAAATAAACAGAGGAGAAACGAACACGAATAATCAATTAGAGAGGGATTCTTAGCAAAGGCACTCTGGGTTACATTCGGGACCAGATCGTCATCAGCTCAAGGGTATTCTATTCAAGACATCATAGAAATGACATGGGGACCAGATTCCTCGGATATCCCCTACTTTTCTCTTAAGAGAAACTACCCCTGTTTCCACATATGAGGTAGTCTTGACAGTTTGCCATCCCTCCAGGCACGAATGCGGGAGGGCCATACTCAAACTGCCCTTGAAGCTAAGAAAAGACAGATCTAGAGCTAAAGTCCCTCAGTTTGTCAGGCTCGTGACCCAACCCTAATCAACTACCCAACCTATCTATTCAAGACCACTTTGACACAGTCAAGACTAAACAGATGCCTACTTACTCATGCAATTTTCCTTCCGTATTCATCACATAAATGGCAGCCTTTACACAAGATAATTATCAGTTGATCAAGCCTCAAATTAAATCATGCAAAGATATAATTAAACCGATGAATAGTTGAATATAGCATCAAGAATATTTTAAGCACATTAAGGCCTCGAATCTGCCCCTGCAACCCTTGAATCAGCCTTGTTAAGAACTAAAGATTTAGCTACTCATGCTTGAAGATAAATAAATAACAATTAAAGAAAGCATAACAAGTAAATAAATAGATGAAGGGAAGAAGACTTTGTTACTAAAAAATCCGTTTGAAGCTCGGCGGCAAGAGTTGAGGATGCTAACAAGACTAGAGAGATAAACTAGAGAGAAGTCTAAGAAAACTAAAACTACATGATCATGGATAAGCCAAGATGTCCTAAACTACTCTTAGATGCCCTTTATATACTAGAGCTCTAAGCACAAAATATCTTCAGCCTAAAACTAGGGACAAAATACATTAATTGAAAGCCTAAGAAAGTGGATCCATGTTCCTTAAAGCACAAAGCTGAAAAAGCATAAAGCTGTCTGATTTTTCCAGCTTTGGGCAGGTCTGGACTGGGCTCAAGGCTGAACTGGTCAGAGCGGTAGGTATTTGGTGGTCAGTGCAGACTGCAGGAACAGTGTCAGAGGAGGCACATGGAAGCTCTGGCGAGATGACACGTGGAAATGTCGTTCTTCGCCCTTCGGGGTCCCGAATGGTGAATCCGATTCGGGACCTTGAACGATGGTTCGGACTCGGGACCTCAACTCTGGGTCTTGAAGATCAAAACTGCACAAAATGCCCCAAAAATGCATCTTTTCGCATAAACTCCCATTTTAGGCCTAAATCTGCAAAAGTAATGAAAACAAGGGTAAATTAGCAGAATCATGCCTTAGATGGGTGAGAAAATGGGAATAAAATCGTGCATAAAAACATGCTATCAGATACCCCACCTTTCAAAAAAATTGTGCGGTGGTTAAAAATCCCACGTTTCAATCTTGTGCGGCGGTTCAAACCCCCGTTTTCTCCAATTTTGATCTTAAGGAAGCTTCGCCATAGTCGAGCATGTGACTTTAAACAAAGGAGCTTCGTGGGAAACAACCCACACGTTCTTTTCAATATCTCTATTTTTCGTTAATTTTAAATTCAAACATCTTGGGATGTCTTTTCCATGTGAATTTACAATTTAATTCCCTCTTTATTTCAGGTACAATGAGGCTTATAAACCTGGGGGCAAGCAAGTAAAGCGACGGCCAAAAGAAGGCGTTGAAAAATGTCAAACCTCATTTCTCAGGGAAGTTCATTCTCCTTTAGTCTAAGGCTTTTCCAGTCTTTGTACAATCATTTTTTTTGGGAGCAATTTTGAACTTTATCCCCTAAAATTGTTAAAAATCTTTTCAAGTTTCATAGTTGTAAAATTATTTCTACTTTGATTAAAAAAGAAGAAGAATGAAAGAGAAAAATCCGCACTACCCTCAAATTTTCAAAACCTCCGTAAATTGAGCATGTTTATCATTTTATCAATTCACGGATAACTTATGCGTTCATTAGAAATTATATAAACATACATGATCTTGTCTGTTAGCTCTTATATCCATGACATGATTTAGACATAAGCAGTTACAAACATACCCCTGTGAGTATTTTGGGCCTTCACGCCTCGTTTCGTTCATGAGTGTAAATGCTAAGCTAAGTGCTAGTTAGATTTTCATAATATCCAGGGTACATGAACCATCAGACATGGGATAACAGTAAGATGACATTGGACTTTGCTTTGCTCTTCTTCCACATTTTTCATTTTTTAACTTTTTTGCCCTCAAAACACATACCTTGTACACCATGTACCACTCTATCAAACACTTCAAAACCTTCTTCTAAACTCCTCACAAATGGGTAAGTGCTCGATGGAATTGGCCGACTAAGTGCCAGAAGCATGTTAAGATTCATTTCAACGAATCAGCAGGACGAAGAGGAAACCCTCAAAGGTTGACAGTCCGTGTTAACACACAGAGAAGCGACGAAGAAAATTGAAGGCCGCTACCCAAAAGCCCTCTATCTTCACCCAACCAAGTGAGTAGTGCTCGACTGGGACCATCAAACTAAGAGCTGAAAATATACATCTAACAAAGGAATGACAAGAAAGCCCTTAGGGGATCGCTGACAAATCAACGTCAGAAGAAGACCGAAATAAATGAAGACATGGAGGCTTCTGCCAATGACAGAGAGGATGATAGACCAAACAAGAGATTGTACTTGCTTTGCTTGCAAAAAAAAAAAAGAAAAAGAAAAAACTTTCAAACATCAACAGGAAAATGATCTCAAAAGGAAAGGAGATCATTCCCTACAAATATCACAGAACTTGGGCATGGTGCCCTCAAAATAGTCCAGAAGGAACATCTCGAGCAAAGGTTCGAGAATTTGTGCACTTTGCTCTCACCACGATCAAATCGTCAAATATCGTTCACCGCAATTTGTCCTCATAAAAAAAAAACTATCAAACATCAACAACAAAATGATCTCAAAAAGGAAAGGAGATCATTCCCTGCAAATATCACAGAACTTGGGCACGATGCCCTCAAAACAATCCAGAAGGAACATCTAGAGCAAAGTGATCGTCAGTTAAATAGAGATTTATAGTGCCTGAAAACGTGTGTGCACAAGAGATATAGTGTACAGTGGTAGTCAGGGTCGAACACAGGGATTGTGAGAGACTGATCTAAGGTCTTGAATGAATTCGGGGGAGAAAAGCACGGAAAGTAACAATCAGGGGGGGGGGGGGGTTTACTTGGCTAAACAAGTTAGCTAAGGCAGATTTGGGAGCTAACAATTCTTATCTAGGAAAGCAGTAGTCGGGACCTTGAGGTGTCAGTTCGGTGTTCCGAATAAAACAAGTCAGTACACAAATTCAGAATTGATAAAGCAGGAAGCGGAACAAGCACAAATAATCAGATAAAGAAGGATTCTTAGCAAAGGCATTCTTGGGTTGCATTCGGGGGCCCGATCGTCATCAGTACTGAAAGATTCCATTCGAGACATCATAGAAATGACATAGGGACCAGATTCCTCGGATATCCCCTACTTTTCTCTTAAGAGAAACTACCCCCCGTTTCCACATATGAGGTAGTCTTGACAGTTCGCCATCCCTCCAGGCACGAATGCGGAAGGGCCATACTCAAACTGCCCATGAAGCTAAGAAAAGACAGATCTAGAGCTAAAAGTCCCTCAGTTTGTCAGGCTCGTGACCTCGCTCTAATCAATTACACACCCTATCTAGTCGAGACCACTTTGACACAGTCAAGACTAAACAGATGCCTACTCGGTTCATGCAATTTTCCTTCCGTATTCATCACACAAATGGCAATACTCACACGAAACAATAATCAGTTGATCAAGCCTCAAATTATTTCATGCAAAGATGTAATTAAAATGATGGATAATTGAATATGGCATCAAGAATGTATTAAGCACATGAAGGCCTCGAATCTGCCCTTGCAACCCTCGAATCACCCTTGCTAAGAACTAATGATTTAGCTACTCATACTTGAAGATGAACAATTAATAATTGAAGAAAGCATAATAGATAAGTAAATAGATTAAGGGAAGAAAACTTTGTTACTGAATTCCGTTTGAAGCCCGACGGCAAATTTGGGGGTGAGCTAACAAGAACTAGAGAGAAGTCTAAGAAAACTAGAACTAATTAAATTATGCTAAGTGATAAGAGATGTAAGAGATGTCCTAAACTACTCTTAGATGCCCTTTATATACTAGAGCTCTAAGCACAAAATATCTACAACCTAAAACTAGGGACAAAATGCATTAATTGAAAGCCTATAAAGATGGATCCATGTTCCTTAAAGCACAAAGCTGAAAAAGCATAAAGCTGTCTAATTTTTCCAGCTTTGAGCAGGTCTGGATTGGGCTCAAGGGCTGACTAGGTCAGGGCGGTAGGTATTTGGTGGTCAGTGCAGACTGCAGGAACAGTGTCAGAGGAGGCACATGGAAGCTCTGGCGAGATGACACGTGGAGATGTCATTCTTCGCCCTTCGGGGCCCCGAATGGGGAATCCGATTCGGGACCTTGAACGCTGCTTTGGACTCGAGACCTCGACTCTGGGTCTTGAAGCTCAAAACTGCACAAAATGCCCAAAAAATGCATCTTTTCGCATAAACTCCCATTTTAGGCCTAAATCTACAAAAGTAATGAAAACAAGGTAAATTAGCAGAATCATGCCTTAAATGGGTGAGAAAATGGGAAGAAAATCGTGCATAAAAACATGCTATCAAATAATCCCCACACTGCCCAATGCTCGCCCTTGAGCATTCACAAAATTTTAAAACAGTCCCAAAACAGAACAGACACACCAGACCATAGCACAGAGAATAAGCATGCTTGTCAAGATTCGGGATCCCGAATGAAAACAGACCCCACCTAGATACACCTGCATCAAATCAGAAGGGTAACGACCCTTGAGAAGGAACTTTTCCACATCAGCCTATCAACCAGCAGTCCTCACATGGATCGGTGTTTGCACTCACACTCATAAGCTAGGTTAGGTGTTTAAACACTCAAGTATGCAAAAAAACAGCACAAAATCAAGTTTGCACATCAATTCGAGTACATTAGACACATGCATAGGCAATCTAGCAATTAAAAGACTTCGCATCTAGGGTAAGAAGGGGAAACAGAGAAAATATTTGATGGGAGGAAATGGAAGAAGCGTATTTGAGAAGAGAAAGTGGAGAAGAGGGAGAGTAAGGAAGTGAAATGAGAAGGTGGTGTAACCAACTCAAACCTGGAACGCTCCCTTGGCAGAAGGAATCGAGATGGTGAGGCAATGTTGCTGAGGGCGAAAGCTAGACTAGGCTTTTCTTCTTCGAGGGGGATCCTTGCCTTCTTCATTCGGGACCTAGGCTCGGGACCTTGAATGGATGATGGCTGCTGATTTTCCTCTTCTTGGCTTTCAAGGTTTGGTCTTGCTCTTTTCTCTCTCTCTTTTATTTATATTTCTGTTTTTTTTTTTTTTTCGAGAGAGAGATCTGTATTGAGGATCGAGACCTTGTTCTTCGGGGGCTTGATATTCTGATTTCACTTCCCCACACTTGTGTTTTGCTGTGGGTGGGAAGTGATTTTTTGTTCTGGTCTGCCCTTGAATTTAACTTTGAGGTCTTGAATTTGGGCCAGCATTCAGGGTCTTGAATTTTTGCGGGATCCCCACACTTTGCCTTTGCTGCTTCGTTTGTCTAGTCTAGCCCTCGATAGTGCTCCCAACAACATCGCTCACCTGCCAAGAGAAAGATCAAAGAAAATTCAAGTGGTTAGAATAGAGGAAAAAGAAGGGATTCGGGGGCAGGAAAAAAAACAGTACAGAAAAAAATTGAGAGAGAACAATTTGATGCGAAGACTTGATATTTTTGCTGCTGTCCTATGTCCAATCGTGTCTATACCCATGGATATCATGCAAACGCAACCAGTACCTATTCATGCATTCGCTCAAAAAATAGGCATGAAGGCTCAAGTGCTCACAAGGTGCTGATTCGTGACTACTGGTGTCTAGGTCTTGAAGCGGATATAAGGCATAACAGGTAAAGAATATCGCATTCGGGACCTTGACTGTAGACAACATTTTTATTCCATGTGCAAAGGTCAGGTGTGTGTCCATCGTTGGGGAGTTTTCAAAAAGTAGGCAGTAGGCTAAAATCCGAGAAAGATAAAAAACAAGAGAATAATTCATGCATAAACTTAGGAAAAATAAACTAGGAGATAAATATAGCATGCATAATAAATACTAGCAATTCAAACTCCTCCCCACACTTAGACTGCGCATTGTCCTCAATGCGGGAAGGAGACAAAAAGATAGCAGTTTTTGAAACTAAAACAGAAATGTAAATTGTTTAAGCAGGAGATAAATTGTTTCAACATCAGCCCACGCAGGGGCAAAAGGGGAAGGGTCGAAATTGTTCGGGATCAAGAGGTAGGGGGGTCGAATTGCTCGATGGCAATGGTGAGGGCTCAGATGGCTTGCAGGATGACGCGATTGGAGTCCCTGATATTAGTGAGTAAGCTGAGGACAGTATTGTCATTCGGTATTTGCTCGGGACCTTGGGCATGCTCTTCGGGGGCAGTTGGCTTGGCTGTATTGGCAGAAGGTGGCTCGGGATCAGTAGACTTGCCTCGGGGCGTTGAAAGATCTGGGTACTTAAACTTGCCTTCAATCTTTCCTTTGTTGTCTGCATAAAAACTCAAGATACCGTTAGTAACACAAAGGAATCCCATCGTGTCCAAGGTCTTGAGACCAAGGAGCTTGAAGGAACTCGGGTGTTTGTATAAGTTCAGCTCTTGGAGCTTCCATGTGTACAATTGCGAGGCCAAGCTGGTGACGAGGGACCCAAGAACAAGAGAGCGACCCTGGGGGGCATTTGCAACGTTGTGAGCAGAGGTGGCGATCCAATATCCAAGGTTGACCCGCTTCTTGTGGTATATGGTCCATAGGAAAAATAGCTCGGATTGAGCAAGCTGTCCTGAGGTCCCGAATTTACCCGCGAGGGCAATGGACAGGAAGCGTTGCAGAATCCGGAGTGCAGGGTCTCGAATGCCATGAACCTTTGTGTTTCGGGAGTCGAACTTGGCCTTGGGATGTCCAGTGAGCTCCCGCAGGGCTTGGTGGTTGTTGAAGTCAGCTGGTACAGTGGTCAAGGCGTTCTGATAGTCGTCCCCTTGAATATCCTCACGACTGACAAAGTCGAGGTAGACATTAAAGTCGTTGAGGGACATAGGGTGCCACTTGCTAGCCAGCCTGAAATTGACGCATCCCCGAGCAGAAAGATCGGGACTCAGCCCACCCTTGGGCTTGAACAGATCGGCCTTGTACCAAAAACTCGCAAAGAACTCAAGGCTGAGCTCCAGATATGTAGGCTGGTCCATGAAAAACAAGCTTTCCCATCCTATGCCATTAACCAACTCCCGAATTCGGGACCCAATACCCATCTTATCATAGAAATCCATATCTAATTTAGCACATGGGGCCACCCCCTTGTTGTTCAACAAATTGACCTTATCCAAAGACGGTTTATCATTGAAAATGAACAATTCATTAAAAGTATCAAGGTCAGCCGTTACCAGGTAACTGGGTCTGGATCCTGAAGTAGGTGATGGGGTCTCGAGGTCGTCGTCCTCCTCTGTAGTGCGCTGGGATTTACGGGGGGTCTCGACTGCGGCTGCCTTGCCCTTGGGAGTGACCGGGAGCTTTCTTTTCTTGCTTGCCGGGGTCTTGGAGGGTGGGGCCTTGGGTGCAGGGGGTTTGGAGGACGTGGAAAGGTGGAGAGAGGGATGGGAGCTGACCTCCTTAGGCTTCGTCCGCCACGTGTCGCGCCGGGAGAGGTCGCGCAGTGCCAAGGGCAGCGTGCGCCTGCACCTGCACGGGAAAATAGAAAAGCAAATCAGCTTTAAGGATTTGAAAATAGGATAGAGGGGAATAAAATCAAAAGAATTAAATGGGGGTTAATAAAGTAGGGGACATAGCATTTAATTGGAGAGAGGGAGAGACAAAGGAATTAAATGAAAGGGAGAGGAAACAAAGAAATTTTGAAATTTACCTAGGTAACATAAAAAGTGTGTATAAAGAATTTGAAAAGCTTGAGTTGACTCATACAAAATAAAATAAAAGAAAGGAATAAAGGATTTAAAAGGGGAATAAGAAGGGACAGATTAGTTAAGACCACCTAGGGAAGAGAAGAGATGTGCGTGGGAAAGAGAGGAGAAGACTGTTGGACTCGGAATTTAAAGACAAGAAAATTAAAGAGAGAGGGTTAGGAATTCGGGGGTTGTCCCCACACTTGGCCTTGATTATCGTCTAGGCCTAGACGTTGTTTCTTCATTCGGGGGCGTTGTCTGCTGGGTCCTCGACCCTTACTTCTTCGGCAGTTGAGGGCTTGAATCCTTCATAGAAGGGTTTCAGCCTGTGCCCGTTCACTTTGAATGGTTCTCCCCCGTCCAGGTTCTGGATCTCAATAGCTCCATGATCAAACACTGTGATAACTTTGTAGGGTCCCGTCCATTTGGACTTGAGCTTGCCCGAGAAGATCCGCAATCGTGAGTTGTAGAGCAAAACTTTCTGCCCAATTGTGAAAGTCCTGACCACGAGGTGCTTGTCATGCTGGGCCTTGGTTTTGCCCTTGTAAATCAGTGAATTTTCATAAGCATCTCCTCGTAGTTCCTCGAGCTCTTGAATTTGCAAACAGTGGTCCTTGCTTGCCAAGTTCAGATCCATGTTGACTCTTTTGATCGCCCAAAACGCCTTGTGTTCTATCTCGACCGGGAGGTGACACGGCTTGCCGTAGACCAACCGATATGGCGTCATGCCGATCGGGGTCTTGAATGCAGTGCGATAGGCCCAAAGCGCGTCTCCCAGTTTGAGACTCCAATCTTTCCTTGACTGGTTGACTGTCTTCTCGAGGATAACTTTAATCTCCCGATTCAAGACCTCAGCTTGCCCATTGGTTTGGGGATGGTAGGCTGTAGATACTCGATGGGTCACTCCGTACTTGCTGAGTAACGAGGCGACCGTTCGATTGCAGAAATGGGTCCCCCGATCGCTGATGAGGGCGCGAGGGGTCCCGAATCGGTTAAAGATCTGTGTTCTGAGAAAATCAGCAACTACCCTCGAATCGTCTGTCTTGGTGGCTTTGGCTTCAATCCATTTGGAAACGTAGTCCAACGCAAGCAAGATGTACGTGTTCTCGAATGAATTTGGGAATAGTCCCATGAAGTCAATGCCCCAAATATCAAAAATTTCGCACGCAAGGATGCTGGTCAAGGGCATTTGGTTTCTCGCCCCGATGTTTCCCATAGCTTGGCACCGAGGGCATGTAGCGCAAAACAGATAACTGTCCTTGAAGATGAATGGCCAATAAAGACCAGCTTCTAGGACCTTGAGCGCTGTCTTCTTCGCAGCAAAGTGCCCTCCTTCGGTGGTCGAGTGGCAGAACTTGAGGATGGACGGGACCTCGTCCATTGTGACACAGCGTCTAATAATCCGATCTAACAATGCTTCCATAAATAGGGGCTGTCCCAAACATAGGTCCTGGCCTGCCTTCGGATCCGGTTGTGTTCCGCGCTCGAGGCCTCGACTGGGAGCACGCTAGTGGCACAAAAATTTGCTATGTCCGTGAACCATGGGAACTTGGCGATGTTGACTAAGCACAAATGCTCGTCTGGGAAAGTCTCCCGAATGGCTACTTGGGAGTCATCCTCTTGGGTCGAGAGTCTACTCAAGTGGTCAGCTACACAATTCTCGGTTCCTTTCTTATCCTTGATGGCAAGATTGAATTCCTGAAGTAGGAGGATCCAGCGGATAAGCTTAGGCTTCGCATCGGTCTTCTTGAGTAGGCATCGAAGGGCAGAATGGTCGGAATACACAATCACTTATGTACCCAAGAGGTACTGCTGATAACGCGCTTATCGAGGGCACGATCAAACAAATTATTACAACTTATCACATGCAACAAAATAGATTGAAGACAGTGGCAAGAGGATTGATCCACAGAGATTGGTGAAGACTTACACTAGACAAGGCCAGATTATAAAATAAAACAATAAAAGAAACAAAACAGAATTCAAGGGCTAGATTGTGAGAGACTGATCTAAGGTCTTGAATGTATTCGGGGGACAAAGGTACAAAAAGTAACAATCAGGGGGGGTTTTACTTGACCAAACGAGTTGGTCAAGAGGGATTTGGAGCTAACAAGTTTATCTAAGAAAGCAAGGTTCGGGGTCCCGAATGTCACGTTCGGGGTCCCGAATGGTAAAACAGAACCAAGCAGTAAATCAGGTCAAGAACAATAAAACAGGAGATAATAACCACAAATAATCAGATGGAGAAGGATTCTTAGCAAAGGCATTCTTGGGTTGCATTCGGGGGCTCGATCGTCATCAGCTCAAGGGTATTCTACTCAAGACATCATAGAAATGACATAGGGACCAGATTCCTCGGATATCCCCTACTTTTCTCTTAAGAGAAACTACCCCCCGTTTCCACATATGAGGTAGTCTTGACGGTTTGCCATCCCTCCAGGCACGAATGCGGAAGGGCCATACTTAAACCGCCCATGAAGATAAGAAAAGACAGATCTAGAGCTAAAAGTCCCTCAGTTTGTCAGGCTCGTGACCTCGCTCTAATCAACTACCCACCCTATCTATTCGAGACCACTTCAGCGCAGTCAAGACTAAATAGATGCCTACTTGTTCCATGCAACTTTCCTTTCGTATTTATCACAAAGATGACAGCATTCACATAAAGTAATAATCAGTTGATCAAACATCTAATTACCCCAAGTGAAATTATAATTAAAATGATAAGCAATTGAATATGGCATCAAAAATATATTAACTCGTTTAGGCCTCGAATCTGCCCCTGCAGCCCTTGAATAACCCTTTGCTAAGAATTAAAGATTTAGCTACTCATGCTTGAAGATAAATAAATAACAATTAAAGAAAGCATAACAAGTAAATAAATAGATGAAGGGAAGAAGACTTTGTTACTAAAAATCCGTTTGAAGCCCGGCGGCAAGGTTGAAGATGAGCTAACAAGAACTAGAGAGATAAACTAGAGAGAAGTCTAAGAAAACTAAAACTACATGATCATGGATAATCCAAGATGCCCTAAACTACTCTTAGATGCCCTTTATATAGTAGAGCTCTAAGCACAAAATATCTTCAGCCTAAAACTAGGGACAAAATGCATTAATTGAAAGCCTAAAGAAGTGGATCTATGCTCCTTAAAGCACAAAGCTGGAAAAGCATAAAGCTGTCTGATTTTCCCAGCTTTGGCAGGTCTGGACTGGGCTCAAGGGCTGACTTGGTCAGAGTGGTAGGTATTTGGTGGTCAGTGCAGACTGCAGGAACAGTGTCAGAGGAGGCACATGGAAGCTCTAGCGAGATGACACGTGGAAATGTCATTCTTCGCCCTTCGGGGTCCCGAATGGTGAATCCGATTCGGGACCTTGAACGCTGTTTGGGCCCGGGACCTCGACTCTGGGTCTTGAAGCTCAAAACTGCACAAAATGCCCCAAAAATGCATCTTTTCGCATAAACTCCCATTTTAGGCCTAAATCTGCAAAAGTAATGAAAACAAGGGTAATTTAGCAGAATCATGCCTTAAATGGGTGAGAAAATGGAGGGAAAATCACCCATAAAAACATGCTATCAACTGCCGAAACTTGTCAAGGGCATAGACAATCGCCAAAAGCTCTTTTTCCGTTGTTGTATAATTTTGTTGCGCGGGGTCCAGCAACTTGGATGCATAGTAAATGATGTAGGTCTCCTTGTCTTTCTTCTGACCCAGAACGGCTCCCAAAGCCTGATTGCTAGCATCACACATGATCTCAAAGGGGAGAGTCCAGTCGGGGGCCCGAATGATAGGAGCAGAAATGAGCTTGGCTTTCAAGGTCTCGAAAGCCGTCTTGCATTTTTCATCAAATATGAAGTCTACATCCTTGTGTAACAGCTGGCACATTGGCTGGGCTATCTTGGAGAAGTCCTTGATGAACCTCCTGTAAAATCCTGCATGACCAAGAAAAGAACGCACATCTCGAATATTCGAGGGGTAAGGCAAGGTCTCGATAGCTTGGATTTTAGCCTTGTCCACTTCGATACCCTTTCGGGACACGATGTGGCCCAAGATAAGCCATTGGTCAACCATGAAATGACATTTTTCAAAATTAAGAACAAGGTTAGTTGCTACACATCTTTGCAGAATTTTCTTTAAGTTCGAGAGGCATTCAGAAAAGGAATTACCATAGACCGTGAAGTCGTCCATGAAGACCTCAATACATTCTTCCACAAATTCTGAAAAGATGCTGACCATGCACCTCTGGAATGTAGCCGGAGCATTGCATAACCCGAAGGGCATGCGTCTGTACGCAAAGGTCCCGAATGGGCACGTGAATGTGGTCTTCTCCTGATCTTCAAGGGCTACTGGAATCTGGTGGAATCCCGAATACCCATCCAGGCAGCAATAATGCGTCTTGCCCGCAAGGCGCTCTAGCATTTGATCTATGAAGGGTAGTGGGAAGTGATCTTTTCGGGTGGCCTCATTCAAGCGTCGGTAGTCGATGCATACACGCCAGCCATTCTGGATTCGGGAGGGAATTGGCAGACCCTCGGGACCCGAAATGATGGTGATGCCTGTCTTCTTCGGGACCACCTGAACGGGGCTCACCCATGGGGAATCAGAGATGGGGTAAATAACCCCGGCATCGAGCAGCTTCAGGACCTCCTTCTTAACTACCTCCATCATGGGGGGGTTCAAACGCCTTTGAGGTTGTCTGATTGTCTTGGAGTCCTCTTCGAGATGTATGCGGTGAGTTCACAAGGACGGCGACAAACCCTTGATGTCGGCAATCGTCCAACCGATGACCTTCTTAAAACTCTTGAGGAGGTTCACTAACTCAATCTCTTGATCCGCTTCCAGCTTGTTGGAAATTATGACTGGGAGGGATTCTTTCTCCCCGAGGTAAGCATACTTCAAGTGCGAGGGCAGCGCCTTGAGTTCAAGGTCTGGAGCTTGTATAAGAGAAGAGGGGAGTCGCTCATGATCTACGCATTCGGGGGACTCACTTGGGGGCTCGACTGTTAAGATAGCATTTGCTTCTAGAGCTGTTGCAACCATGATTAATTCAGCGGGAACCTCAATGGACGATGTCATCTCCTGCAATGATTTGGGAGTGAGGCTTTGATCCAGGATCAGCCTCAAGGGCTCGATTGAGTTCAGCTCCGCGATGCTTTCCACAATGGGGTCTATTACATCAATGAAATTGACGCTTGAGAATTCGGGGGGGTATTTCATGGAGTCCAGCATATTGAAACGGATAATTTCCCCATCAAATTCGAGGGATATAGAGGCCTCGTAGCAGTCGATCTTTGCGTGGGCAGTGGCCAAGAAAGGGCGTCCTAGGAGTAGATCCAAGGACTTGGTGTTTGTTGGATTTTCCATAGAGAGAACATAGAAATCCGCTGGAAATAGAAATTCACCCACTTGAACAAGAACATCTGTGATTATGCCTTTGGGGTATACCACCGAGCGGTCTGCAAGTTGGATGACAAGCGTGGTTTCCTTCAAGGGCCCGAGTCCGAGACTGTTGTAAATGGTCAAGGGCATAATATTAATTCCAGCTCCCAAATCGCACATTGCCTTCCCAATATCGATGGTCCCGATCCTGCACGGGACCGTGAACATGCCCTAGTCCTTGCACTTGGGTGGAATTTTTCGCTGGATATGGGCGGACAGATTTGCTCCCACACTAATCCTGTTCACCTCCGTAAATTTGCTTTTGTTGGTGCATAGCTGCTTCAAGAACTTCGCATACCGAGGCATGTTTTTGATGGCCTTGAGGAGGGGAATATTGATGATGACCTTGCTGAATGTATCAAAGATGTCCCGATCTTCTTCTTCCTTCTTCTTTTTGATCAGCCGTTGAGGGAACGGGGGTTCGAACACTTTGTTTATGAATTCTTGGGAGAATTCTTCATCCTCAATGAGTTGTTTCTTCTTGCAGCGAGACTTCTTACTGGAGAAGAAATGATCAAGAGCTGCGTCGCCGAATCGAGACTTCTTAGGTTGTTCAGTGGGCTTTTCACATTCGGGACTTGGAATAGCAGAGTCAGCTTCGAGACCTGGAATGCCTCCCGCAGGCTCGGGGTCCAGATTGACATGAGAGGGTATCTCGAGGCCACTGCGGAGGTTCATGGCACACGCCTCATGCTTCGGGTTAGGTTCCGTCTGTCCTGGAAATCTTCCTCCATTTTTTATCTCCTTCATCTCGGCCATAAGGGTCCGAATCAACTTATCCATTTCGGCTATTTTCTTCTTATCGGGAGAGGGCTCCTCATTCGGGGGTGGTGGCATGGTAAAATTCTGATCGGGGGGTGGCTGCCTCTGATTTTGATAACTCTGCAAATTGGGCCTAGGCTTGAAATTTTGCATGTTGAACGGAGAAGGGTGATTGCCGTATAGGTTCTGACCGTACTGATGACTGGGCCCGGCCTGCTGGTTGTTGTTCCATCCGTAACTAGGCTGCTTCCAGCCTTGATTGTGATGTTGACCATACGGGACATTGAATCCCCCCGCTGCATTGACGGGCATTTCTTCAGGAATAAATGGGCAAGCATCAGTAGGATGGTCCGAAAGTTGGCAGATTTGACAGGCCTTGAGCTGGACTGGTTGTCCCGAAGCCATATTTTGCAGCATTCCTGTGATGGCGGCTAATTGGTTCTCCATGGCGGCTGCTCGGGCGTCTTGAACGCTAGTGGAATTGTTAAGCTGGAGGTTGTTCTTGGCCATGAGCTCAATGGTGTCCTTGGCAGCAGCCGGAGTAAGTCTAGTAATGGACCCGCCAGCAGCAACGTTTAGCAAGGCCTTGTCTCGGCTCGTGAGTCCTTCACAAAAGTATTGTATAAGGGCATGCTCGGACAGATTATGCGAGAGGCATAGGGCTTGCATCTTTTTAAACCGCTCATAATATTGCTCAAGGTCTTCCGTGTCTTTTTGGAGGACGGATACGAGCTGCTTTCGGGTCACCATAGCGATGGATACCGGGTAGTACTTGTCCGTAAAAGCCTTGGATATTTCAGCCCACGAGTTGATGGATTGTGGCTGCAAGTCGTAGAACCAGTCAAGAGCATCGTCCTTGAGGGACTACATAAAGGCACGGAGCTTAGCATGCTCAACAGTAACGTTGTGGGGTTTCATGGCATCACAAATAGAGTGTAGTTGTTGAAGGTGACGGTGAGGATTTTCTTTAGCCAGCCCTCGATAGAGGGGTAGGTGGTGCATGGTTGCGGATTTGAGTTCCCAGTCATTCGGGACACTGGCCAAACGATACAACTGGTTGGGGCCTCGGGGGCAGCATTGAATTCATCGATGGTCTGGATTACTGGGGGGGCTGGTGGAACATTATTCCCTTCGGGGCCGTGATTATCCATGTCGGGGCCTTCTGGATGGACTGGAGGTAAGTCTTCAGGGTCTAGGCTGTCCTGGAGAGCAAAGAGACGTTTGAGGTCCCAAACACAAGGATTGGAATTCGATCCCTGGGCTAGTCGTCGAAGGCCTCTTTCTGTCCTTCCTAACTCGTGATCAAGGGGCAGTAAATCGGGTGCAGATCTCCTGGTCATACAAACAAGAAAAATAAATCAGTCTTGAAACAATCCCCGGCAACGGCGCCAATTTGATCGTCAGTCAAATAGAGATTTATAGTGCCTGAAAACGTGTGTGCAGAAGAGATATAGTGTACAGTGGTAGTCAGGGTCGAACACAGGGATTGTGAGAGACTGATCTAAGGTCTTGAATGAATTCGGGGGAGAAAAGCACGGAAAGTAAAAATCAGGGGGGGGGGGGGGGGGGGTTTACTTGGCTAAACAAGTTAGCCAAGGCAGATTTGGGAGCTAACAATTGTTATCTAGGAAAGCAGTAGTCGGGACCTTGAGGTGTCAGTTCGGGGTTCCGAATAAAACAAGTCAGTACACAAATTCAGAATTGATAAAGCAGGAAGCGGAACAAGCACAAATAATCAGATAAAGAAGTATTCTTAGCAAAGGCATTCTTGGGTTGCATTCGAGGGCCCGATCGTCATCAGCACTGAAAGATTCCATTCGAGACATCATAGAAATGACATAGGGACCAGATTCCTCGGATATCCCCTACTTTTCTCTTAAGAGAAACTACCCCCCGTTTCCACATATGAGGTAGTCTTGACAGTTCGCCATCCCTGCAGGCACGAATGCGGGAGGGCCATACTCAAACTGCCCATGAAGCTAAGAAAAGACAGATCTAGAGCTAAAAGTCCCTCAGTTTGTCAGGCTCGTGACCTCGCTCTAATCAATTACACACCCTATCTATTCGAGACCACTTTGACACATTCAAGACTAAACAGACGCCTACTCGGTTCATGCAATTTTCCTTCCGTATTCATCACACAAATGGCAATACTCACACGAAACAATAATCAGTTGATCAAGCCTTAAATTATTTCATGCAAAGATGTAATTAAAATGATGGATAATTGAATATGGCATCAAGAATGTATTAAGCACATGAAGGCCTCGAATCTGCCCTTGCAACCCTCGAATCACCCTTGCTAAGAACTAATGATTTAGCTACTCATACTTGAAGATGAACAATTAATAATTGAAGAAAGCATAATAGATAAGTAAATAGATTAAGGGAAGAAACTTTGTTACTAAATTCCGTTTGAAGCCCGGAGGCAAAATTGGGGGTGAGCTAACAAGAACTAGAGAGAGAAACTAGAGAGAAGTCTAAGAAAACTAGAACTAATTAAATTATGCTAAGTGATAAGAGATGTAAGAGATGTCCTAAACTACTCTTAGATGCCCTTTATATACTAGAGCTCTAAGCACAAAATATCTACAGCCTAAAACTAGGGACAAAATGCATTAATTGAAAGCCTATAAAGATGGATCCATGTTCCTTAAAGCACAAAGCTGAAAAAGCATAAAGCTGTCTGATTTTTCCAGCTTTGGGCAGGTCTGGATTGGGCTCAAGGGCTGACTAGGTCAGGGCGGTAGGTATTTGGTGGTCAGTGCAGACTGCAGGAACAGTGTCAGAGGAGGCACATGGAAGCTCTGGCGAGATGACACGTGGAGATGTCATTCTTCGCCCTTCGGGGGCCCGAATGGGGAATCCGATTCGGGACCTTGAACGCTTCTTTGGACTCGGGACCTCGACTCTGGGTCTTAAAGCTCAAAACTGCACAAAATGCCCCAAAAATGCATCTTTTCGCATAAACTCCCATTTTAGGCCTAAATCTACAAAAGTAATGAAAACAAGGGTAAATTAGCAGAATCATGCCTTAAATGGGTGAGAAAATGGGAAGAAAATCGTGCATAAAAACATGCTATCACAAAGGTTCGAGAATTTGTGCACTCCGCGTTCGCCTCGATCAAATCATCAAGCATCGTTCACCATGATTTGTCCTCATCACAGTCAGTCGTCGAGCACAAACTCATTAAAACCTTTCACGAAAAAAACAAACACAACACTTTTTCCTTTCTTCTACAAATTCCTCCTTTCTTTCTCCCTCGCAAAGTCCTTTCAATTATTAGCAGGCCCATGCAGGTGCATCTTCATTAGAAGTTTATTCACTCGGATTGACATTGCAAATCTGATTTTGTGCTATGTTTGCTGCATTTTTAGGAGTGTAAACACATAGCCCTGTTTCTGAGCGCGAGCGCAAACACTAATATCTAGTGAGAATTGCTTATGTTTACATGTCATGGGAAAGTCTTGTTCTTGAGGTCGTTATTTCCTGATCAAGATGCAGACGTTATCTAGACTTGTATCAAACATGTTTATATAACGAAAATTGAACGAACATTTTTCAAAGAATATACTTGATTTGATTTTCTCTCAAAACAAAGAGATCATTTTTGTTCCAACAAAAGACTTGGGGGCAAGCCGAGGTTTAAATGTAGGAATACACATTATTTCTCACATTACCATTGCTCTCTCTTTTTCCATCTGTTGCTGCTTTTGTGTTTTGTTTCTCTCATATTCTCAGGATACAGATACGCTTTGATGGAATCACGCCACAAATTGGGTATTCGATAAAGAAATCATTGTAATGCCCTCGTCTTGGATTTGAATGGAGTACATTACCACTCCCCAAACAACTTCGTGTGGCGGATCATGCTCCCTCACAGTCAAATCAACCAATGCGGTGGCTTCCAACCACTCACCAATTCGGTGGCTTTCAACCACTCCCCAATGCGGTGGCTTCCCACCACTCACCAATGCGGTGGCTTTCAACCACTCCCCAATGCGGTGGCTTCCAACCACTCACCAATTCGGTGGCTTTCAACCACTCCCCAATGCGGTGGCTTCCCACCACTCACCAATGCGGTGGCTTTCAACCACTCCCCAATGCGGTGGCTTCTAACCACTCCCCAATGCGGTGGGTTCCAACCACTCCCCAATGCGGTGGCTTCCAACCACTCACCTATCGGTGGCTTCCAACCACTCACCCATGCGGTGGCTTCCAACCACTCACTAATGCGGTGGCTTTCAACCACTCACCTATCTATCAAATGCGGTGGGTTTCAACCACTCTCCAACTCAGTTCATGCGGTGGGTTCAAACCACCCTCCATTTCAGTTCGCAAGGTAAGTCCGAGGTAAGACCCGCTTTCCCTTTATATAATTTAAATTCTGGCATTTATCTTCTCCTTGAGCGACTACTTTTTTGCATAATTAGTATCTCCTCCTTGAGCGACTACTTTTCTGTATAATTATTATCTCCTCCTTGAGTGATTTAATCTACTTTCCCTGCAAAAATCGTATGGACAGCGAGTGCTACCCTTGCCCTACGTAATTTACTTTCTGTCAAATCGTATGGACTGCGAGTGCTACCCTCGCCCTACGTCATTTACTTTCTGTCAAATCGTATGGACTGGGAGTGCTACCCTCGCCCTACAGCATTTACATTTCCACGACTTACGTTTTTCTCTCTTTCAACAGGTTACGATGCAATCAAGACGTGGTAAGTACTTGGGGCAATCATCTTTACTGCTCATCAAAAATTTCAGTTACACTGTATTTTTTATCAGACAGTAAAGAGGGGGCAACTGTTGGTACCCGAATTTTGACGCTAGCACATTCGATCACCTGCAAAATAGCATGCCCACATTTTTTAACACGCTTAATCAATTATAGTCGCTTTATTTTTATTTTTTCACTAACCGTTAATGATCTCTCGGCCCAGCTCGAGTCCTTTCGTTTTCTTTCATTTTTATCTATCATTTGGGTCTTTTTACTTTTTTAGTCTTATTAGGCCCCGAACGAGCTTTTTCGACACTTTGTCAAAATAAATACGTTTAGAGAGTTGAGCTTAAAATTTTGTTCGCATCATTTCGATTGTCATATTTTTCTCTACAACGTAGTTGCTTTTGTTCGATTTTTTTTGCCGGTTTCATCGCGCTGATAAATCGAACCCATAATTATTACTAAACATTTTTCTCCTCTCTTTTTAATCAACCGTTGGATTGGTTGACTAAATCCTTAGTCAACCATCCAACGGTCACCTAATTAAAACCAAACCATCCATTTTCCTTTCTTCTCTAGCAAGCATTTCTTCTCCAAATCGAAGCCTTGTCATAGCTTCGAGAACCAACCTCGTCATGGCTTCTAGAAGGGAGCCTCGTCATCGAGCCTTGTTACTACTTCTGGAACGCCACGTCGCCCTCCCATGTGCTTCCCATTCGATTCCAGCCGCACAAATCAAAAGAGGGCCGCGTCACTCGACTTGCTCCCCACACCTTCTACCCTTATAAATACCTAGCTATTTACCACTCTAAAAGGGGGGGACGGGTTGACGCACTCTTTTCCTCACAAGCAGCCACCAAGGTTTAATTCAAATTCTTTCATTCAAATTACTTGCTTTTTTTATCAATAAATTGCACTGTTTTCATTTAAATCTCTCGGCTTTCGTTTGTCAATTAAATCACCTGCTTTTAACTCAATAAATTGCTGTTTAATTTCTAGAAAATCTCCTGCTTTCAAGTTGATCAATGGTTAGCTATTTGGTTTGATTTATTTGCTTATTTTCTTGTGAAATCGCTTGCTTTTTTTTCCGTTGTTTGGTTTGCTATTTACCTACTGTTTTTGGAAGGTTTATTTGTTGTGGGGTGGAGGGAAATTTTAGACTTGTGTTGGGGTTGAAATCCGACCATTTGGCCGGATTGAAGCTTCCTTGGTCGCCGGCCATGGCGCCGGCGACGCAAGTGATGGGTGCCGAGACCGTCAAAATAAATCAAGTTACAATTTACCATGCACGTATATAATTTAATTGCAGTATGTGGTAAAAGGATCGTTCCTCAGAGATTTGGTGGATTAAAATCAATTCTTTGTTTTAAATAAAGAGGGGTGGTAAATACCAATATGAGTTGTTGGTTGGTTGCAAATAATTTAGATTGGCAGAAATAAACAAAACAGAAAACGTAATGGATGATATTAATCAGTTGATAAGGGCTTCCCAGTAAGGACTTCTTATAGCTCATGATTCGATTAGATTGATCATAGATGCAAGAGTATTAAACACTAAACTTATAGGAAGGCTATAGAGACCAGGTATTGGTCACCTAGATCTCCTACTTTCCTCCTACACAAGACTTCCAAAGAGGCACTCTATTGGAAGTCCCTAATTATCCTAACAATTCTAAGAGACACTCTATAGGATTTAATCAGGGCAATTGATAGACGCAGGGAAAGACCTAATCCCCGGCCTGGGATAGAGAATCGTGTCTATCCTATAAACCAGATCTGATCCTTCTTCTAGCCGTTACCAGCTAGTTGCCTTCGTATTTCTCTTGGCAATGTTAACTCCAAAGCCGCCAGAAAAGACTGTAATCACCCAAACCTTATGCGAAGCTGATCAGACTTTACTAAGAACATGGGAAAATTGTTATGCAAACAAGAAGGATAAGAATACAAGTATAGAGTGTGTAAAGAGTGATTTGATCTCACAATCTAAGAATCATGACTTTGAATCCTTACTAAGAAGAAGGCATTTAGCCTATAATAAACATAACAATAATAGTAATAAATAGACGAACATAAACTGAATCTGAATTATATTGAAAATAAGAGAATAGTTTAAGCTGTAACAATGGTATCAAAATCCAAGCGAGAAGAGATACCTCTCTCCTACCCAGCGGCAGCTTTAAATAACAAAACCTATCTCTGGTTCAAAATTCAAAAGACGAAGAGAAGATAGATATCCAATCTTGCGGGATAGTTTGTTTAAATACAAAAAGAGAATCGATCATACTAATCGATTAGGGAGTTCTATTCACAGTTGAACTTCTCTCCTCCTGGAAGACTGCAGCTTTCAAGGTGTTTTCGCTCACGGCCCACTTATAAATCTCGCGGCCCAGCTAGCTCATTAAGTCAGTTGACTCGGGTCAACGCTTCCAGCATCTTGGCTTATCCCAGGCCTGGGATCATCTTGTTCTTTGATTAGCAAGACAGCTCTGATATAGGCCTTTTCTACTCCTTTTGAATAATTCTGCTTCTCAGCAGCATATCTGCGAAAAAGGGGAGAAAAGCCATCATTTAGCAGTATCATCATCCCAAAACATAAGTGAATGGATGATGAAAAGATGACATTTTAACGCTCTATCAAATCCCCCACACTATCCTATGCTTGCCCCCAAGCATTTCTAACCTAACACAAGACTCAACAAAATAAAACACATATAAACAAAGATCAATCAATATCGACTTCAGAGCACCCAGTTCATCACATAAGATCCACAGATACTTAAGCTCATAACTCCATCCAATATTATCAAGGCTTAACCAAGACTCGAAACTCACCTGATCTTATATAGTCTTATAATCGAGTGCTTAGCGATCAAACCCTGCAATTGAATACACACAGAATAATTCCCATTTCCTTCTACCACCCCTTTCACATTGACTGGATTGATTTTCAGCCCACCCCCTATGCATTTCCTAATATCTTTTCTTAAATTTGATCAGCTGAAGTTTCTTAGTTACCCTCACTTAATTTAGGCCTGGGTACCAAGACATTCTATTTTTCCTTTTTTAGAGCTGATTGTAGTTCCTTGGATATTCTTGCTTATATGAGGAATGAATACCAAAGTAGCAACATAACATTTTTATTCATAAATTTTTTTCATAGCTGCTAAACTACTAAAAATGATTTCAGGGGTAGGCCTATAGAGATAGTCAATGGGTCAAAGGCAGCAGGGTAAAGAATGCCAGTTCTACATATTTTCTCTCGCAAAATTCAATCAGAAAGCCCAAGTATCATGACCCTATGTAGATTAAGTGAGTTTCACAAGTATTGGAAAGATTATACCTTGGTAATAAAACATGGACTTATGAACTCAAGTATCTTTTGTTTCTTATGCGATGAAGTGCATACTCTAAACTGATTTTCATGATCTTTGTTTAGACACAAAATTTTTCTACAAACATGCAATAAAATCTTAAATAAAACATGCTCAAAACAAACAGACACAAACAAACAGACACGACACGAAGGCAATACAAGAAAAACAAACTCTATAAACAGACTCAAACAAACATTCAAAACACATCAAATAACAAAAATACTCCCCCCACACTTGATGACACTTTGTCCTCGAAGTGCGAGAAAGAAAAAGACTCAACATTAAATAAAATAAAAGAAATAACAAGGAAAGGGAATACCCGGGGCAATTATGGGTTGGGTGGGAAAGTGTTTTGCATGAATTTTTCCAGGAGCTGTTGTTGAATAGCATTTGAATGCTGTTGGTCTTCAATCAGTTTCTGGATCTGAGATCCTAGCTGGTCAACAGTTTTTTGCTAAAGCTCTTGGTTGGCCATCAATTTGGTCATCATGGTCTCTGTGTTTTGCGTCTCATTCCCAGGTATGGGATTCTGGTTTTGTGGAGGTTGAGATCCCTGGTCTGATGTAGAGGCTAGTTTCTGCGCTAGGTTGGTTTCTCCTGCCACAAAATCTTTCTCGAAAATGAAGTCCCCTCTGTTCTTGGCGGAGTAGATGTGGTCTTCAATAGGAGTGAATCCTGTATTGCTGCGCAGCACACGATTCTCATCCAGGTGAAAGTAACCCATAACATCCAAAGATTTTAAATCTAAAATGCGCAAATCAGCTGATTTAAATAAATCGCAAGTAGACACATCTAGACTCCTATCTTGGACAACAAAGGCAGTGATTAAGGATCCCAATGGCATCTTATTCTTAACAGACTTGAATTGTTTACAAAGCCAAAATCCTAAATTCACTTTATGCTCATTAACCATACACCAAAGGAAGAACAGTTCTTGCTTTGAAATCACATCAGTAATACCAGATTTTCCAGAAAAATTAATGGCTAAAAACCTGTGAATGATCCTAAGAGATAAATCTGGAATAGCATGTGCCTTGGCATGGCTATCATCAAAACGTGCAGCAGGATCCTTAGTAATTTGTTTCCATGCCTCATGCTTATCAAGTACTGGAAATTCCGGATAATCAGTTAAGCAATTAACATACCAGTCTGATGTCAATTCATTCTCAGACACAAAACCAATAAACACATTAAATTCATCCATGGTATAGTGGGCAAATCTGTTCATTAACCTGAAGTTAACCTCTTTAACACCTACTTTCTTTTTAGTATTCATCCAAAAAGAAGCATAAAATTCTAGTGTGAGCTCTAAGAAAGCAGGCTGTTCAAGGAAAAACAAGGGCTCCCAACCTATATTCTGGATATACTTGGTGAGAGGATCTATAAGGTCAAGGTCAGACAGCAATTGATAATCACATCGTGCGCATGCAATCACATCATCTTTATATCTAATAGCTAATCGTTCCATAGACTCAAAATCATCAAAATTAAGCCAACCCTTGAGATTCTCAAGGGCTGGTACCTGCTTTGTAGCTCTGCCTCCTTTTGCTCTGGACTTGATTCTAACGTGTCCCTTCTGCTCCATCTGGGTAGGTTGTTGAGAAGGCATCCCTGGTATTTATACCTTGTTGAGAGGTAAATGGGGGCTTTTCTGCTCAGGCCTAGTGTTGGATGCATTGGCCTTGGATTTGGTCCTCTTTGGTTTGGACTGGTTGCCACTGGCTTCATCATCAGGCCTGATGGAAGCTTTTGGTTCTGGGACCTCTGGGGTTTTTCTTTCAGGCTCTTTTCTCTTCTCCCCCACACTGGTCTTCACCGAAGGCATTTGATGCTGCTTTCCCTTTCTCAGGCGAGACAAGGGAATCTCCTCTGAATCCTCTTCGCTGTCATCTACGGTCTCTGCCGGCTTGATTTTGTAGGTGGGATCGGAAGCGGTCTCTTCACCAGAGCTAGTGGAGTTATGCTCTGGTGATTCAACCGTCTGATCAACGGCTGTCTCAGCTCGCGGTGCTCCCTCAGGAACCGATTCTTCTATCTGGTCTGGAAGGAGAATCTCAGCCACCTGCTCTGGAATTTGTTCTTGTTCTTGCGCTGGCGGGGCCTCGCTAACCACTGGAGACGACAGAGGTGGCAACTGCTCTTGAGGACCAGGTGAGGCAATAGGCGTTGGGCTATCAGGTTGGGGCGGTGGTGTTGCATCTCTGGCCGGAGGAGGAGAAGGCGGCGGTGGTGGGTGCTGAATTGCTGGCGAAATCTGGGCTCCATCAACAACTGCCCTCTCTGAACTCTCAATCAGTGGTGATGATGGAGGAGTGCTAATAATCACGGCCTTTGGCTTGGTTTTGGGTTTTGATTTGGCTGTTTGCTTGGTAGCTTTTCTCGAAGTGGGTTTTGAGTCTTTACCAGCTCTGGTGAGAACCATGGTAAGATTCTGGGATTTTAGGTCTGGGACTGATGAAGAAGTAGAGAAGAAAAAGAAAGATGATGGTGGATCTGCTTGATTAGGGTTTTATTTTATGGAAAAATTAGAGAGGTATTTTAGTTTAGTTGGGTTAAATGATCAGATTTAGGATAGAGGAAGAGTTTTGGTTTGGGTGGACAACGGTCATATTAATTAAATAATATTACTGTTGGAAAAATAATGATGGGATATTTTTCTCTCTCCTGGCTCTGCTTTTTACTTTATTTCGCGAATTCCCAGACTTATCTTTCACGGACTCTTCCCCCAGCCCTGGGATAAGAGTCAGTTCTACCCACTCAAAATCTGCTTCCTAACAAACCTCTTATCCCCGACCTGGGATAAGATCAACTTCAACTGCAACTTCCTTCTGATTTTCCTGATGAAAATAATCAAACGAAATTCCATAAAATCCTTTTTCTTAAGTTTTATTCAAACTAAATAAATGGAATAAGTTTTAAATTGGTGCAAAGGCATGGGTTGCCTCCCATGTAGCGTCCTTCTTTTATGTCTTGGACTAGACATGGTATTCCTCATTTATCCAGACTTGGGTGGACTTGTACTTGCTCCACCGTGTGACTCTGAAATCCTTCGTGGTAAGGTTTCAGCCTATGTCCATTAACCTTGAACGTCATTCCCTTCTTCGTATCCTGTATATCAATAGCACCATAAGGGTAAATGTTAATAACAACATATGGACCCATCCATCTAGATTTTAATTTCCCTGAAAAGAGTCTAAATCTAGAATTAAATAGCAACACTTTCTGGCCCACATGAAAGGTTTTATCCTTAATGATACTGTCATGGTATTTCTTGGTTTTATCTTTTACGAGTTGGGAGTTCTCATATGCATCTCTTCCAATTCTTGGAGTTGTAGTTTTCTTGCTGCCGCATCTCTTTTTAGCTCCAAGTTACACTGCTTTATCGCCCAAAAGGACTTGTGTTCTAGTTCGACAGGAAGGTGACATGATTTTCCATACACTAGGTTGTAAGGAGTTGTGCCGATGGGAGTCTTAAATGCTGTTTTGTACGCCCAAAGAGCGTCGTCTAATCTTTGACTCCAGTCTTTTCTATCTGGATTAACTGTCTTTTCTAGAATAGCCTTCACGTCTCTGTATGAGACTTTTGCCTGCCCATTGGTCTGGGGGTGGTATGCTGTGGACACCCTATGATTGACCTGATATTTTGCAAGTAAGGCAGTAACTACCTTATTGCAAAAGTGGGTCCCTCTGTCGCTGATTAACACCTTGGGGACTCCAAACCTGTTAAGAATGTGAGACTTTAGAAAAGAGACCACAGTTTTGGCATCATCAGCTGCAGTAGCTTTGGCCTCAACCCACTTAGATAGGTAATCAACAGCAAGAATGATGTATTGGTTTCCCCCAGACATGGGAAAAGGACCCATAAAGTCGATTCCCCAGACGTCAAATACTTCACAAGAAAAGATGGGGTTTAAAGGCATTTCATTCCTAGCAGATATATTGCCAACTTTTTGACAATTTGGACAGTTCATGCAATATAGATGGCAATCCTTAAAGAGTGTTGGCCAATAAAAACCACATTCAAGGATTTTTAATGCTGTTCTTTTAGGTCCGTAATGACCTCCACATGCCTCTGTATGGCAGAATCTTAAAATAGATTCAAATTCATTTTGGAGAACGCATCTCCTCAAAATTTGATCTTTTCCGATGTTCCACATGTAGGGTTCATCCCATACATAAAACTTGGAATCTCTTCTTACCTTTTCCCTTTCTCTGTATGTCATGTCCTGGTCGAACTTACCTGAATGCAGGAAATTGGCTATATCCGCATACCATGGTCTTTCCACCAGGGCAAGGATAAGACTTTCATCTGGTCCTTCTCCCAAGGCAAAGAAAAGGGCTTCGTCTGGAAAATCTTCTTTTACTGGTTCAGGGTCTGGTTTCACGAGTAATCTGCTCAAGTGATCAGCTACTAGATTCTCCTTACCGCTTTTATCTTTAATCTCTAGATGGAACTCCTGGAGCAGTAAAATCCATCTGATCAACCTCGGTTTGGCTTCCTTTTTGACTAGCAAATAGCGTAACGCTGCATGATCAGAGTAAACAACAACTTTAGTTCCCAATAAGTATGCACGGAATTTATCTAAAGCAAAAATTATGGCAAATAATTCCTTCTCTGTTGTTGTGTAATTTTTTTGTGCATCGTCAAGTATGCTGGACGCATAATAGATAACGTGTGGATCATGTCCTTCTTTCTGTCCTAAAACAGCACCAACAGAATTATTAGAAGCATCGCACATAATTTCGAATGGTAAATTCCAGTTTGGAGCTTTAATGATGGGGGTTGTTGTTAATTTTTCTTGCAATGTGTCAAAAGCAGCCTCACAATCAGAGTCAAATTTAAACTCTGTTTCCTTCTGAAGTAACCTGCAAAGTGGGGCAGCAACCTTCGAAAAATCTTTAATAAATCTTCTATAAAAACCTGCATGCCCTAAGAAGGAACGAACTCACGTACATTAGTAGGATATGGCAAAGAGTCAATAACATCTATTTTAGCCTTATCTACTTCTATTCCTTTCTGAGAGACTATGTGTCCTAAAATCAGACCCTGATTAACCATGAAATGACACTTCTCATAGTTTAAAACAAGGTTTGTTTCTAAGCAGCGTTTTAGAATTTTCTCAAGATTTTCTAGACATTCATCGAAAGAATCGCCATAAACAGTAAAATCATCCATAAAAACTTCTATTCCTTTTTCTATGAATTCAGAGAAAATACTTATCATACACCTTTGGAAAGTTGCAGGTGCGTTGTACAATCCAAAGGGTATGCGTTTATACGCGAAAGTTCCAAATGGACATGTAAAAGTAGTTTTATCTTGGTCCTTAGAAGCGACGGGTATTTGGTGAAAACCAGAATACCCGTCAAGACAACAATAGTGAGACTTACCTGACAGCCGTTCAAGCATTTGATCGATGAAAGGGATAGGAAAATGATCTTTCCTGGTCGTTGAATTGAGTCTCCTGTAATCGATGCATACTCGCCATCCATTTTGTACTCGAGTTGGCACTAATTGTCCTTCAACATTTTCCACTACTGTCATCCCCGTCTTCTTTGGGACTACCTGTACTGGACTAACCCAAGTGCTGTCAGATATGGGATATATCACTCCAGCACTTAAAAGTTTTAATACTTCCTGTTTGACGACGTCCATCATAGGAGGATTAAGTCTCCTTTGCGGCTGTCTCACCATTTTGCAGTCTTCTTCTAGGTGGATCTTGTGTGTGCATATGGCAGGTGAAATCCCTTTTATGTCAGCTATAGTCCATCCTATAGCTTCTCTGTTGTCCTTCAAGACTCTCAGGAGTCTTTCCTCCTCTAACCGAGATAGTTTGTTTGAGACTATCACTGGCAGGCCTTCTCCCTAGCCTAAGAAACAGTACTTCAAGTGACTGGGAAGTGGCTTCAATATCAGGTCTAGGGCCTGTAAAACAGAAGGGACTAAAAAATTATTAGTCACAGGTAAATCTATAACTTTCAGATTAACTTCTATTAATTTGGCTGCATCCAGCTCATATACTGCTTCCTCAATCTCTTCCCTGACTTTCACCTTGCTTTCTAGCTCCTCAAGTTTAAAGTAGTCAATGCTTCTTGTGAGAACGTACTCAAGGGGATCTGTATTGTCAATTTCATAAATATCTTCATCATCCAAATCAATGACATTAATAAAATTTAGACAATGCAAATCCTCTAGATATCGCATAGCATCGTACATGTTAAAAGAAATTATTTCTCCCATGAATTCTAAAGTTAAACAGCCACCAAAGACGTCAATTTTAGCCCGAGCAGTCCTTAAGAAAGGTCTGCCCAGTAATATCTCTGTAGATTTAGTGGTCTGTTCGTTACCCATGTCAACTATATAGAAATCTGCAGGAAAAACAAAGTCATTGACTTGAACTAACACATCTTCTACAACACCTACAGGATAAATTATAGATCGATCTGCTAATTGAATAACAAGCCTCGTTTCCTTTAATTCTCCAATGTTCAAGCTGTTAAAAATTGTCAAAGATAACACATTTATGCCGGCTCCCAGATCACATAAAGCCTTCTCAATCTTCTGTTCTCCAATTTGGCAAGGTATCACGAATGTCCCTCCGTCTTTACATTTGTTTGGTAGCTTCTTTTGGAAGACGGCTGAAACATTCTCGTTCATGTTTATTCTCTCTACCCCTGCAAGTCTCTTCTTATTAGTACATAGCTCCTTTAAGAATTTTGCATATTTTGGAACCTGTGCTATCATATCTAATAAAGGAACGTTAACTGCTACCTTTCGAAATAGATCCAAAATTGCTTTTTCTTCCTTAACCTTCTTGGTCTTTTCAGACCTGTCAGGGAAAGGAAGGCGAATTACCTGGTCCTTCTTGATGGTAGCTATTTCAGGAGTAGGGGTTGTATGTACTGGAGTTTCTGGTATTACCTCAACTTCTGCTTCAATTTGGTATGATATAGATGTATCAGATTTCTTCTTTTCCAGCCCTGGGGTTTCTGTGCCGCTCCTCAACGTCATAGCTGAGACGTTGAGCTTTGGGTTATCCACTGTTGATGCTGGTAACCTGGCTCCCTGCTCATTGCTGTTTATATTCAATTGTGTAATCTGTTTCTCTACATTCGAAAGAGATGCTTGAGTTGCTTTCATAAACTGGCTAAGAGTTTCCTTTATTCCATCCACTGTTATTGCTAGTGGCTGTTGTGGAATGGGGTTTTAGGGAGCATTGGGTCTGGGCACGAAATTTTGTAAGTTCATGGGAGGAGGAGGCATTTGATTTGGGTAGGATTGGTTCTGGCTATAGTTTGGTTGAACTATGGTGTTGGAATTTGTATTTTCCTTCCAACCTGGGTTGTTATTATGTTGATTAGGATTGAACCTTGGCTTGTGAGGCGGGAACCTTCCATACTGTTGATTGTATTGATTTGCTGCACTGACTTCTTCGGGTGTTCCAGTAACTAGTAAGCATTGATCCGAAGAATGTCCTTGTTGGCAGCATAAACCGCATGAGAAGGTTTGAATTTGTTGTACCTGAACCTGTTGACCTGCTTGGAGATTATCTAAACGGTTAGAAATCTCAGTAAATTTTTGCTCAAAGAAAGATACATTACCTGTACTCGTGCCCCTGTCAGCCGGTCCATTTTGGTAGCAATTTTCTACCAGTGTCTGGAGTAGATTGTTGGCTTTTGTCAAAGTGCAATCCTGAAGGGCACCTCCTGCTGCTCCATCCAACATCACCTTATCTCTGTGGATCATACCATCGTAGAAATACTGGATCAGATTTTGGTCGGAGACTCCATGGTTCGGACAAATCTCCTGTAGGTCCTTATACCGTTGGTAATATTCTCCAAAATCTTCGCTCGGATCCTGGTGAATTGATACGATGTTCTTTCTGGCATTCCCCGCCTTGGTGGAAGACCAATATTTATTGAGAAATACGGTCAACATTTGGGGCCATGTTGTGATAGAGTTGTGTTGCAAGCTCAGGAACCAATTCCTAGCCTTGTCTTCAAGAGTCCAAGGGAAAGCTCTAAGTTTGTCTCTGTTGATATCCACCCTAGGTGGTTTGAGTGTTTCACACTCCCAATGGAGGCTTTGAAGGTGTTTAAATGGATTCTCACTTGGAAGGCCATAGAATTTCTTAAGGTTGTGAATAGTATTGGGTTTCAAATTCCAATCATTTTCAGCTGGTGGGTACTGGATACAAAAATAGGTATCGGGTGGTGGTCCATCGTTGTGATACTGCCTAAGAGTCTGTTCAGGTGGTGGCGGTGGTGGTGGAACATTGTTCTCTTGATCTGGATTGGGGTTTTCCATTTCTGGTTGGTCTGGGACAGGGTTGTTTCTAGGTGCAAATGATGAACCTTCTTCCTGGTCTGGGATAGGGTTGAACGAGTGCGATTGCTTAGAGCTGACTTCTGGCTCAGACCTCTGTCTCTTGGTGCGCTTCCGATATTGCGTTTCCTCACGTGTAATTTCTAGGTTGTATTGGATTAATGGCTCATGATCGTCAGTCAAATACAGATTTATAGTGCCTGAAAACGTGTGTGCACAAGAGATAAAGTGTACAGTGGTAGTCAGGGTCGAACACAGGGATTGTGAGAGACTGATCTAAGGTCTTGAGTGTATTCGGGGGTGAAATGCACGAAAGGTAACTGTTAGGGGGGGGGGGGGGGGTTTTACTTGGCCAAACGAGTTGGCCAAGGCAGATTTCGGGAGCTAACAATTTTTATCTAGGAAAGCAGTATTCGGGGTCCTGAGGTGTCAATTCGGGAGTCCCGAATGATAAAATAAAGCAAGTAAGCAAATAATTCCAGAAATAATAAAACAAATCAGAAACAGATGCAGAAGTATCAACGCAGGCGTGAAATAGATCAAGAGTGAAATAAGCACGAATAATCAGATGGAGAAAGTGTTCTCGGCAAAGGCATTCTGGGTTGCATTCGGGACCAGATCGTCATCAGCTCAAGGGTATTCCATTCGAGATGTCATAGAAATGACATGGGGACCAGATTCCTCGGATATCCCCTACTTTTCTCTTAAGAGAAACTACCCCCCGTTTCCACATATGAGGTAGTCTTGACAGTTTGCCATCCCTCCAGGCACGAATGCGGGAGGGCCATACTCAAACTGCCCATGAAGCTAAGAAAAGACAGATCTAGAGCTAAAGTCCCTCAGTTTGTCAGGCTCGTGACCCAGCCCTAATCAACTACCCAACCTATCTATTCAAGACCACTTTGACACAGTCAAGACTAAATAGATGCCTACTTACTCATGCAATTTTCCTTTCGTATTCATCACATGAATGGCAGCATTTACACAAAATAATTCTCAGTTGATCAGGCCTTAAATTAAATCATGCAAAGATGTAATTAAATCGATGAATAGTTAAATACAACATCAAGAATATATTAAGCACATTAAGGCCTCGAATCTGCCCTTGCAACCCTTGAATCAGCCTTGCCAAGAACTAGAAATTTAGCTATTCATACTTAAAGATAAACAAATAACGATTAAAGAAAGCATAACAAGTAAATAAATAGATGAAGGGAAGAAAACTTGTTACTAAAATTCCGTTTATAGCTCGGCAGCAATGTTGAAGAAGTTAACAATGGCTAGAGAGAGAAACTAGAGAGAAGTCTAAGCTACTTCTAAATTATGCTAAGTGATTAAAAGCTAGGAAGATATCATCTAAACTAATCCTAGATGCCCTTTATATAGTAGAGCCTTAAGCACAAAATATCTTCAGCCTAAAACTAGGGACAAAATGCATTAATTGAAAGCCTAAAAATATGGATCTATGTTCCTAAAAGCACAAAGCTGAGAAAGCATAAAGCTGTCTGATTTTCCAGCTTTGGCAGGTCTGGACTGAGCTCGAGGCTGAACTGGTCAGTTCGGTGGGTGTTTGGTAATCCGTGCAGAGCGCAGGAACAGTGTCAGAGGAGTCACATGGGCGTTTTAGGTGGGATGACACGTGGAAATGACATCCTTTGCCCTTCGGGGTCCCGAACTGGGAATCCGACTCGGGACCTTGAACGCTGCTTTGGGCTCGGGACCTCGACTCTGGGTCTTGAAGCTCGAATTCGCTCAAAATGCACCAAAAATGCATGTTTTGGCATAAACTCCATATTTAGGCCTAAATCTGCAATAGTCATGAAATCAAGGGTAAATTAGCAGAATCATGCCTTAAATGGGGAGAAAATGGAGGGAAAATCATGCATAAAAACGTGCTATCAAATAATCCCCACACTGCCCAATGCTCGCCCTCGAGCATTCACAAAATTTAAAACAGTCCCAAAACAGAACAGACACACCAAACAATAGCACAGAGAATAAGCATGCTTGAAAAGATTCGGGACCCCGAATGAAAACAGACTTTCCCTAGATACACCTGCATCAAATCAGAAGGGTAACGACCCTTGAGAAGAGACTTTTCCACATTAGCCTATATACCAGCAGTCCTCACATAGATTCGTGTTTGCGCTCATGCTCATGAACAAGGGTAGGTGTTTAAACACTCAAGTATGCAATAACGTAGCACAAAACCAAGCTTGCAAGTTAATCCGAGTACATTAGACACATGCATAGGCAATCTAGCAATCAAAAGACTTCGCATCAAGGGCAAGAAGGGGAAACAAAGAAAATAATTGATGAGAGGAAATGGAAGAAGCGTATTGAGAAGAGAAAGTGGAGAAGAGGGAAAGTAAGGTTGTGAAATGAGAAGGTGGTGAAACCAACTCAAACCTGGAACGCTCCCTTGGCAGAAGGAATCGAGATGGTGAGACAATGTTGCTGGGGCGAAAGCTAGACTAGGCTTTTCTTTTTCGAGGGGGGTCCTTGCCTTCATTCGGGACCTAGGCTCGGGACCTTGAATGGATGCTGGCTGCTGATTTTCCTCTTCTTGGCTTTCAAGGTTTGGTCTTGCTCTTTTCTCTCTCTTTTATTTATATTTCTGTTGTTCTTTTTTTTTTTTTTTTTCTTTTCGAGAGAGAAAGAGAGATCTGAATTGAGGATCGAGACCTTGTTCTTCGGGGGCTTGATATTCTGATTTCACTTCCCCACACTTGTGTTTTGCTGTGGGTGGGAAGTGATTTTTCGTTCTGGTCTGCCCTTGAATTCAGCTTTGGGGTCTCGAATTTGCGCCAACATTCAGGGTCTTGAATTTTTGCGGGATCCCCACACTTTGCCTTTGCTGCTTCATTTGTCTAGTCTAGCCCTCGATAGTGCTCCCAACAACATTGCTCACCTGCCAAGAGAAAGATCAAAGAAAATTCAAGTGGTCAGAATGGAAGGTCAAGAAGGGATTCAGAGTCAGGAAAAAGAACAGAGCAGAAAAAATGAGAGAACAATTTGATGCGAGGTCTTAATCTTTTTGTTGCTTTCCTATGTCTGAATGTGTCTATACCCATGGATATCATGCAAACCCAGCCAGTACCCAGTCATGCATTCACTCAATTAATAAACATAGGTATGAAGGCTCAAATGCTCACAAGGTGTTAATTCGTGGCTACTGGTGTCTAGGTTTTGAAGCAGATATAAGGCATAACAGGCAAAGAATATCACATTCGGGACCTTGAATATAGACAACATTTTTATTCTATGTGCACAAGTCAGGTGTGTGTCCATCATTGAGGTGTTTTCAAAAATAGGCAATAGGCTGAAATCCTAAAAATAAAATTTAGAAAAAGAATAGTTCATAGAATATAAGTAAAACATGCATAATAAATATTAGTTGAAACTCCTCCCCACACTTAGGCAGCGCATTGTCCTCAATGCGAGAAGGAGACAAAAGAGATAGCAGTTCAAACTGAAAGCAGAAATGGAAATTGTTCAAGCGAAGATAATCAGCCCACGCAGGGGCAAACAAGGGGGGGTTTGAAAATGTTCGGGATCAGAGGTGAGGAGGAATCAGGGAGGCAACTTGCTCCTGAAATTCTTTGAGGATGGTGCGATTGGTTTCCAGGATGTCAGTGAGTAAGCGGATGATGGTGCTGTTGTTCGGCATTTGGTCGGGACT
Source organism: Viola odorata (assembly GCA_963691705.1). NCBI lineage: Eukaryota > Viridiplantae > Streptophyta > Magnoliopsida > Malpighiales > Violaceae > Viola > Viola odorata. The sequence goes on along the minus strand of OY829540.1, from coordinate 8,821,632 downwards.
TGGGGTATTCTCCTCGGGGGCAGTGGAAGCGTTCGTCTTGGCAGAAGGAGGCTCGGGGGCATCAGTCTGGGCTCGGGGTTTGGATAGGTCCGGGTACTCGTACTTGCCCTCAATCTTGCCTTTGTTATCTGCATGAAAGCTCAAGACACCGTTAATAACACAAAGAAATTCCATCGCGTCCAAGGTCTTGAGACCAATGAGCTTGAAGGAATTCGGGTGTCGATACAAGTTGAGCTCCCGGAGTGTCGAGGTGTAGAGCTGCGAGGCGAGGCTGGTAATAATGGATCCGAGAACAGGAGAGCGACCCTGGGGGGCATTTGCGACATTGTGAGCAGCGGTGGCGATCCAGTAGCCAAGGTTGACTCGCTTCTTGTGGTACATGGCCCATAGAAAGAACAACTCTGTTTGGGCAAGCTGTCCAGAGGTCCCGAACTTACCCGCGAGGGCAATGGACAAGAAGCGTTGCAGAATGCGGAGCGCGGGGTCTTGAATGCAGTGAGCCTTGGTGTGGCGAGAGTCAAACTTGACTGTGGAATTGCCAGAGAGCTCCCGAAGGGCTTTGTGATTGTTAAACTCGGCAGGGATAGTGGTCAGGGCAGTCCGATATGCGGCCTCCTGAGTGCCATCACGACTGACAAAACCCAGGTAAACATTGAAGTCATTGAGGGACATCGGGTGCCATTTACTGGCCAGCCGAAAGTTCACACACCCCGGTGCAGACAAATCGGGACCTTCCCCACCCCTGGGCTTGAACAGATCGACCTTGTACCAGAAACTCGCAAAGAACTCAAGGCTGAGCTCCAAATATGTAGGCTGATCCATGTAAAAGAAACTCTCCCACCCTATGCCACTAATATACTCCCGAATGCGGGATCCAACACCCATCTTGTCATAGAATTCAAAATCTAGCCTAGGACACGGGGCTACGCCCTTGAAGTTCAGCAAGGCCACCTTGTCCAAAGAGTGCTTATCATTAAAAATGAAGAGTTCATTAAAAGTGTCGAGATTGGCTGTTACCAGGTAGCTAGGTTTGGATCCCGAGGCGGATTCCAGCTCGTCGTCGTCCTCCTCAATGCGCTGGGATTTGCGGGGCGGTTCGACTGCCAGTGCTTTGCCTTTTGGAGTGGCCGGGAGCTTCCTCTTCTTACTGGCCGGGGGCTTAGGGGCTGGGGCCTTGGGAGTAGGAGCTTTGGGGGCGTTCCTCCCCGGTCGGGCCTTGCCCTTGGTCGGTTTCGGGGGTGGACTCGGGGGTTTGGGTGGGTCGATCTCTCCTTCTCCTTCCGCGGCATCCTCTTCTGCAGTGCCCGTCTGAACCTCCTCGGGGCCTGGAGCAGTGTGCTCGGGGTCTTGGGCGTCGTGTTCGACCTGTCGCTCTGTCAGCTCGACTGCCTCCTCTCTGTCTTGCCCGCCGTCGTCGTCCTCAGCGTGCTGGTCGTCGGAGTCCCACGGAAATTATTCCTCGTTCTCCTTTTCCACCCGTCGGGCCTCACGGAGGCTAGAACTGGACTGGGGCTCCTCCTCGCCTTCGGTGTCAGAAGGAATGACGTAGCCAATAGGCTTAACATCGAGGGGAACGGAGTTGACTGGGCTGGGAGGTGTTTTCTTTTTGCTTCCGGCGGTGGTGGTTGGAGGGACACGGTGGACTTTTCCAGATCTGGTCATGTCTGGGAGAGGGGTAGTGGAAGGGATTCCGTCTAGGTGGATGGTGGCGTCGGAAGATGGAGATTCGAGCCGTTCAGTGGCTGCTGGAGAGTGGTCGGAAGTGGTGGTGTTAGGTTGGTTTTGGTGAGGGGGAAGAGTAGGAGTTGGAGTAGAAGAGTGAGAAGTGGGGTCTTTGTTTAGGTTAAGGGGAGTGCGTGCCATAAGGAAGAAGAGAGGGTTTCGTTTTTGGAAAGAAGAGAAAAAGAGGTGTTTTGATTTGATTGGGAGTGATGAGGGGGTTTTGGTTGGGTAACGTGGAAGGGTGACGGTTTAGGTGGCGTGGGTGAGTAGGTTGTGGCAGGCGTGGCAACGTGGAGAGAGAGGCGGGAACTGACGCTTCGGTCTCCGTTGTCCACGTGGCGTGATGGGAGAGGGCGCTAAGTGCCATGGGCAGCGTGCTCTTACACCTGCACGGGAATCAGAGAAAGCAAATCAGCTTTTGGGACGTTGGAAAGAGGAGAGATAAGAATAAAATCAGAGGCAATTAAATGGGAGATGATAAAGGAGGGGACAAGGCATTAAATAGGAGAGAGGGAGAGGTATAAAAATTAAATGAGAGGGAAAGAGGACAAAGAAAATTCAAAATTTACCTAGGTAACATAAAAAGTGCACATAAAAAAATTTCAAAAAGCTAGAGTTGACTCGAATAAAAATGGAAATAAAAATAAACTAAAGAAACCAACGGACAAAAGGAATGAGAATGGACAGGACAAATTAAAACCACCTAGGGAAGATAAGGAATGGGCTTTGGGAAGAGAGAAGAGAGGGTGTCGGATGCAGAATTAAGAGACAAGAAAATTAAAGGAAGAGGGTTAGAAATTCGGGGCTTGTCCCCACATTGGCCTTGATTATCGTCCAGGCCTGGACGTCGTGTCCTCATTCGGGAGTGTGGATTGCTGGGTCCTCGACCCTTGCTTCTTCTGCAGTCGAAGGCTTGAATCCTTCATAGAAAGGTTTCAACCTGTGACCGTTCACTTTAAATGGCTCACCCTTATCCAGGTTCTGGATCTCAACAGCTCCATGATCAAATACTGCAGTGATTCGGTATGGTCCCGTCCATTTGGACTTGAGCTTGCCCGAAAAAATCCGTAGTCTTGAGTTGTAGAGCAAAACTTTCTGCCCAATGGTGAAGTTTTTGACTACGAGGTGCTTGTCGTGCTGGGCTTTGGTCTTGTCCTTGTAGATCAAGGAATTTTCATAGGCGTTCCCCCGAAGTTCTTCAAGCTCTTGAATTTGCAAACAGCGTTCCTTTCCTGCCAAATTCAAGTCCATGTTGACTTTCTTGAGTGCCCAGAAGGCCTTGTGTTCTATTTCGACCGGAAGGTGACACGGCTTGCCATAGACCAACCGATATGGCGTCATGCCGATCGGGGTCTTGAATGCGGTGCGGTAGGCCCAAAGCGCGTCTCCTAGCTTGAGACTCCAATCTTTTCTGGACTGATTCACTGTTTTTTCGAGGATAGCCTTGATCTCCCGATTCGAGACCTCAGCCTGCCCATTGGTTTGGGGGTGGTAAGCTGTGGACACTCGATGAGTCACTCCATACTTGTTAAGTAGCGATGCGACTGTTCGATTGCAGAAATGAGTCCCCCGATCGCTGATGAGAGCTCGAGGTGTCCCGAATCGGTTAAAGATGTGTGTTCTGAGAAAATCGGCGACCACCCTTGAATCGTCAGTTTTGGTGGCCTTGGCTTCGATCCATTTGGAGACATAATCTACTGCAAGCAGAATATACGTATGTCCGAATGAACTCGGGAATGGTCCCATGAAGTCAATGCCCCAAATATCGAAAATATCGCATGCAATGATACTGGTCAAGGGCATTTGGTTTCGGGCTCCGATATTTCCCATGGCTTGGCATCGAGGGCATGCTGCACAAAATAAATAACTGTCCTTGAAGATGGAGGGCCAGTAAAGACCCGCTTCTAGGACTTTGAGTGCGGTCTTCTTTGCAGCAAAATGTCCCCCTTCGGTTGTTGAATGGCAGAACTTGAGGATGGATGGGACCTCGTCTGTGGAGACACAGCGCCTAACGATCTGATCTGAACAATGTTTCCATAGGTAAGGGCTGTCCCAAACATAGTACTTGGCTTGTTTGCGGATTCGGTTATGTTCTGCACTCGAGGCCTCGACTGGGAGCGCACCAGTGGCACAATAATTAGCTATGTCCGTGAACCAGGGGTATTTGGCCGTGTCAACTGAGCACAAATGCTCATCAGGGAAAGACTCCCGAATGGTTACGTGGGAGTCGTCTTCTTGATGTGGGAGTCGACTTAAATGATCAGCTACACAGTTTTCGGTCCCTTTTTTATCTTTGATGGCTAGGTTGAACTCTTGAAGCAGGAGAATCCAGCGGATAAGCCTAGGCTTCGCGTCTGTCTTCTTGAGCAGGCATCGAAGAGCGGAGTGGTCAGAGTACACTATCACTTCTGTGCCCAGGAGGTACTGCCGAAACTTGTCAAGGGCATAGACAATGGCCAGAAGCTCTTTTTCTGTTGTTGTATAGTTTTGTTGGGCGGGATCCAACAACTTGGAGGCATAATAAATAACATAAGTCTCCTTGTCTTTCTTCTGACCCAGAACAGCTCCCAAAGCCTGGTTGCTTGCATCGCACATGATTTCGAACGGGAGTGTCCAGTCGGGGGCTCGAATGATAGGAGCAGAAATGAGCTTAGCTTTCAGAGTCTCGAATGCCTTCTTGCACTGGTCATCGAATACGAAGTCCACATCCTTGTGTAGTAATTGGCACATTGGCTGGGCAATCTTGGAGAAATCCCGGATGAACCTCCTATAAAAACCTGCATGTCCAAGAAAAGAGCGCACGTCTCGAATATTCGAGGGGTAAGGCAAGGTCTCGATAGCTTGAATTTTGGCCTTGTCCACTTCGATACCCTTTCGGGACACGATGTGGCCCAGGATTAGTCCTTGATCAACCATGAAATGACATTTTTTGAAATTAAGAACAAGGTTTGTTTCTATACATCTTTGCAAAATTTTCTTTAAATTCAAGAGGCATTCGGAAAAGGAGTTACCATAGACCGTGAAGTCATCCATGAATACCTCGATGCATTCTTCTACAAATTCTGAAAAGATGCTGACCATGCACCTCTGGAATGTGGTCGGGGCATTGCATAACCCAAAGGGCATGCGTCTGTAAGCAAAGGTCCCGAAGGGTCACGTGAAGGTGGTTTTCTCCTGGTCTTCAAGGCCTACTGGAATCTGGTGGAATCCCGAATATCCATCCAGGCAGCAATAATGTGTCTTGCCCGCAAGGCGCTCCAGCATCTGATCTATGAAGGGAAGTGGGAAATGGTCTTTTCGGGTGGCTTCGTTCAGGCGTCGATAGTCAATGCAGACACGCCAGCCATTCTGGATTCGGGAGGGGATTGGCTGACCCTCGGGACCGGGAATGATTGTGATGCCAGTTTTCTTCGGGACCACCTGAACTGGGCTAACCCATGGGGAATCAGAAATGGGATAGATAACTCCGGCATCGAGTAGCTTCAAGATCTCTTTCTTGACCACCTCCATCATGGGGGGGTTCAAACGCCTTTGAGGTTGTCTCACTGTCTTGGAGTCGTCTTCAAGATGTATGCGGTGAGTGCATAAGGATGGTGACAGTCCCTTGATGTCGGCGATCGTCCATCCGATAGCCTTCTTGAAACTCTGGAGGAGGTCCACGAGCTCAGTCTCTTGGTTTGCTTCTAACTTGTTGGAAATTATGACTGGAAGCGACTCTTCCTCCCCGAGGTATGCATACTTCAAGTGTGAGGGCAGTGTTTTGAGTTCGAGGTCTGGGGCTTGTTCCAGAGATGGTGGAACTCGTACATGATCTGCGCATTCGGGAGAATCGCTCGGGGGTTCAACCACCAGAGCAGAATTTTCTTCGAGGGCTGCCGCAACTGTGCCTAGTTCAGATGGGACCGTAATGGAAGCTGTCATCTCTTGCAGAGATTCGGGGGTGAGACTTCGGTCAAGAATCAGTTTCAAGGGCTCGACGGAATTCAGTTCAGAAACCTCCTCCACAAAGGGATCTATTATATCAACAAAATTGACACTGGAAAATTCGGGAGGGTACTTCATGGAGTCTAGCATGTTGAAACGGATAATTTCCCCGTCGAACTCGAGGGATATCGAGGCTTCATAGCAGTCAATCTTTGCGCGGGCAGTAGCCAAGAAAGGACGTCCCAAGAGTAGGTCCGAAGACTTGGTGTTCATGGGGTTTTCCATGGAGAGAACATAGAAATCTGCTGGGAATAAGAATTCACCAATCTGGACCAGAACATCCGTGATGATTCCTTTGGGATATACTACCGAACGGTCTGCAAGTTGGATTACCAGAGTGGTTTCCTTTAAGGGCCCGAGTCCGAGGCTGTCGTAGATGGTCAGAGGCATAACATTAATCCCAGCCCCCAGGTCGCACATTGCTTTCCCGATATCGATAGTCCCGATCCTGCACGGGACCGTGAACATGCCCTGGTTTTTGCACTTGGGTGGAATTTTTCGCTGGATGTGGGCGGATAGATTAGCTCCCACACTGATTATGTTCACCTCAGTGAATTTGTTCTTGTTGGTGCACAGCTGCTTCAAAAACTTGGCATATCGGGGCATGTTCTTGATGGTCTTGAGGAGCGGAATATTGATGAAAACCTTGCTAAACATCTCAAAGATGTCCCGATCTTCTTCCTCTTTCTTCTTTTTGATCAACCGCTGAGGGAATGGGGGCTCGAAGACTTTGTTTATGAATTCTCGAGAGAATTCTTCCTCCTCGATGGGCTGCTTCTTCTTCTGCTTACAGTGAGATTTTGTACTTGAGAAGAAATGGTCCAGAGCTGCGTCGCCAAATCGGGATTTCTTGGGCTGGTTAGTAGGTTGTTCGGGAGGTGGTGGTGCAGTATCGTCGGCTTCGGGATCAGGAAGAGCAGTATCGGCTTCGGGGCCTGGGTGGATACGAGAAGGGATCTCGAGGCCACTGCGGAGGTTCATGGCACACGCTTCATGCTTTGGGTTAGGTTCTGTCTGCCCTGGAAATCTCCCTCCATTTTTTACTTCTTTCATTTCGGCCATGAGGGTCCGAATCTGTTTTTCCAGCTCTGCGATTTTCTTTTTATCGGGGGAGGGGTCCTCATTCGGGGGCGGTGGCATGGTGAAATTCTGGTCTGGGGGAGGCTGCCTCTGGTACTGGTAATTCTGAAAATTGGGCCTGGGCTTGAAGGCTTGCATGTTGAAAGGAGGGGGGTGATTTCCGTATGGATTTTGTCCATACGGATGGCTAGGTCCGGCCTGCTGGTTGTTGTTCCATCCATAGTTAGGTTGCTTCCACCCTTGATTGTGGTGTTGGCCATATGGGGCATTGAATCCGCCAGCTGCATTGACTGGAATCTCATCGGGGATGAATGGGCAAGCATCCGTTGGGTGGTCTGAAAATTGACAAATCTGGCAGGCCTTGACCTGGACTGGCTGTCCGGAAGCCATGTTTTGCAACATGCCCGTGATGGCTGCAAGTTGATTCTCCATAGCGGCTGAACGGGCGTCTTGAACGCTAGTGGAGTTGTTGAGCTGGAGGTTGTTCTTGGCCATGAGTTCGATAGTGGCCTTGGCAGCAGCTGGAGTGAGTCTAGTGATGGATCCATTAGCGGCAGCGTTCAACAAGGCCTTGTCCCGACCGTTGAGTCCTTCACAGAAATACTGCATGAGGGCATGTTCGGACAGATTATGCGAGGGGCATAGGGCTTGCATCTTCTTAAACCGCTCATAGTATTGCTCAAGGTCTTCCGAATCCTTTTGGAGGATGGATACAAGCTGCTTTCGGGTCACCATTGCTATGGACACGGGGTAGTATTTATCCGTGAAAGCCTTAGACATCTCGGCCCATGAATTGATAGATTGTGGCTGCAAATCATAAAACCAGTCAAGAGCGTCGTCCTTGAGGGACCACATAAAGGCACGAAGCTTGGCATGCTCAACCGAAACGTTGTGAGGTTTCATGGCGTCGCAAATGGAGTGTAGCTGCTGTAGGTGGCGGTGTGGATTCTCCTTGGCCAGCCCTCGAAAGAGTGGCAGATGATGCATGGTTGCAGACTTGAGTTCCCAGTCATTCGGGACTGCTGGCCAGACAATGCAACTGGTTGGGGCTTCGGGAGCGGCATTGAAATCATCGATGGTCTGGATTGGTGGGGGGTGCAGGTTAACAGCATTCCCTTCGGGACCGGGATTATCCATATCAGGTCTTTCTGGGTGGACCGGGGGTAGGTTCTCGGGGTCTGGACTACCTTCCAAGTTAAAAAGACGTTCGAGGTCCCGAACACAAGGGTTGGAGTCTCCTCGTGCTAGTCGTCGAAGTCCTCTTTCGGTTCGTCCAAGCTCGTGATCGAGGGGCAGTAATTCGGGTGCAGATCTCCTGGTCATACAAACAAGAAAAATAAATCAGTCTTGAAACAATCCCCGGCAACGGCGCCAATTTGATCCTCACTCAAATACAGATTTATAGTGCCTGAAAACGTGTGTGCACAAGAGATAAAGTGTACAGTGGTAGTCAGGGTCGAACACAGGGATTGTGAGAGACTGATCTAAGGTCTTGAGTGTATTCGGGGGTGAAATGCACGAAAGGTAACTGTTAGGGGGGGGGGGGGGGGTTTACTTGGCCAAACGAGTTGGCCAAGGCAGATTTCGGGAGCTAACAATTTTTATCTAGGAAAGCAGTATTCGGGGTCCCGAGGTGTCAATTCGGGAGTCCCGAATGATAAAATAAAGCAAGTAAGCAAATAATTCCAGAAATAATAAAACAAATCAGAAACAGATGCAGAAGTATCAACGCAGGCGTGAAATAGATCAAGAGTGAAATAAGCACGAATAATCAGATGGAGAAAGTGTTCTCGGCAAAGGCATTCTGGGTTGCATTCGGGACCAGATCGTCATCAGCTCAAGGGTATTCCATTTGAGATGTCATAGAAATGACATGGGGACCAGATTCCTCGGATATCCCCTACTTTTCTCTTAAGAGAAACTACCCCCCGTTTCCACATATGAGGTAGTCTTGACAGTTTGCCATCCCTCCAGGCACGAATGCGGGAGGGCCATACTCAAACTGCCCATGAAGCTAAGAAAAGACAGATCTAGAGCTAAAGTCCCTCAGTTTGTCAGGCTCATGACCCAGCCCTAATCAACTACCCAACCTATCTATTCAAGACCACTTTGACACAGTCAAGACTAAATAGATGCCTACTTACTCATGCAATTTTCCTTTCGTATTCATCACATGAATGGCAGCATTTACACAAAATAATTCTCAGTTGATCAGGCCTTAAATTAAATCATGCAAAGATGTAATTAAATCGATGAATAGTTAAATACAGCATCAAGAATATATTAAGCACATTAAGGCCTCGAATCTGCCCTTGCAACCCTTGAATCAGCCTTGCCAAGAACTAGAAATTTAGCTATTCATACTTAAAGATAAACAAATAACGATTAAAGAAAGCATAACAAGTAAATAAATAGATGAAGGGAAGAAAACTTGTTACTAAAATTCCGTTTATAGCTCGGCAGCAATGTTGAAGAAGCTAACAATGGCTAGAGAGAGAAACTAGAGAGAAGTCTAAGCTACTTCTAAATTATGCTAAGTGATTAAAAGCTAGGAAGATATCATCTAAACTAATCCTAGATGCCCTTTATATAGTAGAGCCTTAAGCACAAAATATCTTCAGCCTAAAACTAGGGACAAAATGCATTAATTGAAAGCCTAAAAATATGGATCTATGTTCCTAAAAGCACAAAGCTGAGAAAGCATAAAGCTGTCTGATTTTCCAGCTTTGGCAGGTCTGGACTGAGCTCGAGGCTGAACTGGTCAGTTCGGTGGGTGTTTGGTAATCCGTGCAGAGCGCAGGAACAGTGTCAGAGGAGTCACATGGGCGTTTTAGGTGGGATGACACGTGGAAATGACATCCTTTGCCCTTCGGGGTCCCGAACTGGGAATCCGACTCGGGACCTTGAACGCTGCTTTGGGCTCGGGACCTCGACTCTGGGTCTTGAAGCTCGAATTCGCTCAAAATGCACCAAAAACGCATGTTTTGGCATAAACTCCATATTTAGGCCTAAATCTGCAATAGTCATGAAATCAAGGGTAAATTAGCAGAATCATGCCTTAAATGGGGAGAAAATGGAGGGAAAATCATGCATAAAAACGTGCTATCAGCTCACCTGAAGACCTGGTCATAAACAAACAAAGAAAATTATTTAATACCGTTGAATCCCCGGCAACGGCGCCAAAATTTGATGGGTGCCGAGACCGTCAAAATAAATCAAGTTACAATTTACCATGCACGTATATAATTTAATTGCAGTATGTGGTAAAAGGATCGTTCCTCAGAGATTCGGTGGATTAAAATCAATTCTTTGTTTTAAATAAAGAGGGGTGGTAAATACCAATATGAGTTGTTGGTTGGTTACAAATAATTTACATTGGCAGAAATAAACAAAACAGAAAACGTAATGGATGATATTAATCAGTTGATAAGGGCTTCCCAGTAAGGACTTCTTATAGCTCATGATTCGATTAGATTGATCATAGATGCAAGAGTATTAAACACTAAACTTATAGGAAGGCTATAGAGACCAGGTATTGGTCACCTAGATCTCCTACTTTCCTCCTACACAAGACTTCCAAAGAGGCACTCTATTGGAAGTCCCTAATTATCCTAACAATTCTAAGAGACACTCTATAGGATTTAATCAGGGCAATTGATAGACGCAGGGAAAGACCTAATCCCCGGCCTGGGATAGAGAATCGTGTCTATCCTATAAACCAGATCTGATCCTTCTTCTAGCCGTCACCAGCTAGTTGCCTTCGTATTTCTCTTGGCAATATTGACTCCAAAGCTGCCAGAAAAGACTGTAATCACCCAAACCTTATGCGAAGCTGATCATACTTTACTAAGAACAGGGACAAATTGTCATGCAAACAAGAAGGATAAGAATACAAGTATAGAGTGTGTAAAGAGTGATTTGATCTCACAATCTAAGAATCATGGCTTTGAATCCTTACTAAGAAGAAGGCGTTTAGCCTATAATAAACATAACAATAATAGTAATAAATAGACGAATATAAAATGAATCCGAATTATATTGAAAATAAGAGAATAGTTTAAGCTATAACAATGGTATCAAAATCCAAGCGAGAAGAGATACCTCTCTCCTACCCAGCGGCAGCTTTAAATAACAAAACCTATCTCTGGTTCAAAATTCAAAAGACGAAGAGAAGATAGATATCCAATCTTGCGGGATAGTTTGTTTAAATACAAAAAGAGAATCGATCATACTAATCGATTAGGGAGTTCTATTCACAGTTGAACTTCTCTCCTCCTGGAAGACTGCAGCTTTCAAGGTGTTTTCGCTCACGGCCCACTTATAAATCTCGCGGCCCAGCTAGCTCATTAAGTCAGTTGACTCGGGTCAACGCTTCCAGCATCTTGGCTTATCCCAGGCCTGGGATCATCTTGTTCTTTGATTAGCAAGACAGCTCTGATATAGGCCTTTTCTACTCCTTTTGAATAATTCTGCTTCTCAGCAGCATATCTGCGAAAAAGGGGAGAAAAGCCATCATTTAGCAGTATCATCATCCCAAAACATAAGTGAATGGATGATGAAAAGATGACATTTTAACGCTCTATCAGCAAGGAAAGGGAAGAACAGTGTCATGTTGTTCTGGTGGGAGAAGGAAGGTGACGGACCAAGCCCGTCCCTTTCTTTGGTTTTTTAAAAATGTTGATGGGCTTGGTTCATCTTTTTCCTTTTTTAATTTAAATCATGGGCCTAGGAGTTATTCCTAGTGATGCGGCCGTCGAAGCACGCTCAAAAATACAATTTATAACCCTAGGCCTAGATGCACAAATAAGCTTGTGTATAGCAGCAAGGGGTCGATCCACAGGGACAAAGCGTTGACGTCGAGGTCTCGACGTATGACAAGAAAGAATCTGCAGCAAGAGCATACGAAATTAGTAACAAGGGGGGGTTTTACGCTAGTAGACGTATCTACTAGCAAGATGATCTTGAGAGCTAACAAAGACAATAAAAGTAAATAAAGCGATTAAATCAAACCAATCAAATTAATAACCAACACACAGAGGAAATCGTACAAATCACAATAAATAGCAATGATAAAAATAGTAGAGAGAGAGATAGAATCAAATGGGAGAAAAGTTCCTAGCAAGGGTACACAGGGTTACGTCGAGGTCTCGACGGTCATTGACACGAAAATATTTTGTTCCAAGGCATAGACGTGCTATAGAGACCAGGTACGCTTAGGTCTCCTACTTCTCTTCTTAATAGAAACCAAACCCAAGGTACGCTTATGGGTGAGATCTTGACACTCTGCCGTTCACCAAGGTACGCTTATGATGACAATACTCAAAGAGCCCATGAAGTTGAGAGAAGACACATCCAAGTCTCGACACTGATAAGTCAGACCTGATCGGTTGCTTGCCCTAGATGAGAGGATTAATATGATCAACCATCAATCTAGTCGCCTACTACCTCCTTTGACCCTCACGTTAGTTATTACCCAAATGAGTGACTGTAGATTTAAAAGATAAGTTAATAGGAGATCAATCAATTAACAAAACTCTTAAAATCATTAGATAAATTCGGCAAACAACCAAATACAATCATAAAACATATGAAGAACGTTCAGGTCTTATGTCTAGACCTCGCAACCCTTACTGACCCCTGCTAAGAAGAAGGATTTAGCTACTCATACTCATGGATAAATGATAAATAGATGTAATTGACATAAACATAGAAGGAAAATAAATAAAGAAGGAGAAAATTGTATTGAATACCGGCCGGAGCTCAAAGCTCCGGATTGAAGGAAAGCTGGTCGAGGTCTCGACACCAAGAAGGACGAACAAGCCCTTCAAAACCTCTGAATAAAACTAAAACTATCTAAGAGAAATTTGGTGATGATAATTCGGTGTTTGTGTCACTCTCCCTTTCACAATGGATGAAGACTTCTCTTTTATAGGGAGGAACATCCACAAAAGGGAATAAACTAATAAAATCGCCCATACACACATGGGGAACAAAAGGAATTCAGCTAATTAAACAAATACAAGAGTGGAGCTGTCAGGGCCTGGACAGATGCTCAGGTCAGGAATATTGTCAGGAATATTCGTCTGGGTCTTGACACAGCATGGGGGAAAATATTGTCAGGGTCTGGTCAGACAGATAAAATATTACAAGAGTGGGGAACAAAGTCTGGGCAGATGCTCTGAACAAGAATATTCGTCTGGGTCCTGACAGATGCTCAGGTCAGGAATATTCGTCTGGGTCCTGACACTTAAAATATTACAAGAGTGGGGAACAAGATCTGGGCAGATGCTCTGAACAAGAATATTCTCTGCACAACCATGTGACAGCATGAGCCAAAGGAGGTGAGTGCGATCGAGACGTGGCCACATGGAGGAAAGGAAGTAAGTGCGATTGACAGATGGTAGCATGGGGGAAATGCACGGAAATAGTGAGTGCACTTTCAGAGAATATTCCTCAGAGTCAACTGACATGATCTGGAAAGGAAAGGAAGCTTCTGTAATCTTCAAGGTGTCGAGGTCTCGACAATGAAAATGACATCCAGGTCTCGACTGCAAAAATTGTCATCCAGGCCTCGACGATAAATTGTGTATAAAATCCTCCAAAAAGCTAACAATTCCACGAATTCGTCATTTTTAATCTAATCCTGCAAATAAGGTGAAAACAGGAGCAAATGAGAAGTATCATGCTCAAAATGGGACTAAAATCAATAAGGAAAACGTGCATTTAAACACCATATCACCTAGCCCATTTTTAATTAGTTTCAGCATGTGGGCCCGACCCAAATAAATTTTTATGCGATATGTTTGTTCCATTTTCGTATTTTTAATATCGTATGAATTGTTTACATGTTCGTATGCAATAAATTGTTTACTTTATGCCATATTTTAATTATCATAAAATTCTCGTATGCAATAAATTGTTTACTTTATGCCATGTTTTAATTATCGTAAAATTCTCGCATGCAATAAATTGCTTTCTTTATGCCATGATAAGTTCGAAATGGGTTAATCGTTTGTTCATATGATGTCTTGCTTGTTTCATGCCATGTTAAATTACCATGAAAAATATTCGTGCATGTTTTAAATAAATTGTCTATTAATTATGCCATGTTTTTTAGTTGCTTACTTGTTATAAATTAAATAAACATTCAAGTACATTTTATCATTTATTGTTTCCGAACCATCGCTAATACTTTCAATTTGTAAGGTAGATCAAGATCACGCAACGTAGGTACGCTTTCTAGCCTCTCTTATTTATTCAATGTTTTCCGCAAATATTATTCATATGCTTGCTATATAGAAATGTTAAAAAACTCATATCATAATTGTATGCATGATATTTAGAATTATTAGAAAATAAAATCAACACACATGCTTACGTGTTTACATCACTTGCTTTTATGCCATGAAATTAATTGTACATTTGCATTGATACATGAGCATGGTGGCTTCGATCCCACACAATTATTTGCACTCATTAAAATGGTATGATGTTAGTTTTATCCATGATAGGATCACATAGTAATTAAATATTAATCATGCATGACCCGATGATGATAAAGAAGGCTCTCGCTTTAGTAAAAAAGCCAACGATTAATCAGTCCCGACCAGAAATGATTAATCAGACCCGAAAGTCCTGATTGGAAATAACAAAATACTAAAGCGATGAATACCTCTGAGGGCCCATAGACAACTGGAAGGTGGCCCAATCTTCGTAACAGGATTTCGGTTGACACTTTGCGATCATTTATTCCGTAAATGATTAAAAAGTGGTACGTTTCGGTGCGCGGGATCGGACGACACTTTCTGGTTACTTACTCGTTTTCATGTCAAAAATATTTTCCAAACACCTTTTTAACCGGTAACCTTTTTAAGGATGTGGCTCGGGTGCCTAACACCTTCCCGAGTCCATAATACAACCTCGAACCTTCGTTCTTTGGTTTAGACCATTTGTGCCTTAGTTTTTTTATTTTTATGTCATGACGCTTAGGTTCCATAAACCTTAGAAAAATAGGGTGGCGACTTCATTGCATTATGCGAAGCATCTATTTATGCTTAGCATCCGTCCCGAACCTAAACTCATTTTCAACAAAAAAGGAGGTGCGACAGGTAGCGTTTGGTTGGCGGAATCAAGGAGGAAAGTGACTCGGGAATCTGAGATTCTGAGCTTTATTGCTTTTGGTTGCGACAAGGAATCACTCTCCCGTGGAATCCAACTTTCCTTGACCGTTTTGATTTTCCCAAAAATGGGGGAAAGTGATTACTTGGCTAGGGGGTGGGGAGAGTGATTCCCCCTACAGGGAAATTTAATTTTTTTTTAAATGACATATTTGTCCAAAACTAATTATAAAAAACAATCTAATAAAGCAACTTCTTCCTTCTCTGTTTTCTAAAACTTCGCCAAATTATATTAATTACACACAAAAATATTAATTACATAAAAATTATAATTAATTACATAAAAATTATTTTAATTATATAAAAATTATAATAATTACATAAAAATTAGAATAATTACATAATAGGTAGAAGAAAATACGGTTAGGAACGGGAACAAATCATCCAAGAAATCCCGATCCTAAACTTGTCTATTGTTGCAGTTATATTTTTTTGCATTGCTAGAACAATATGTGTCATACTTTGTTATAATTTTCAAAGACTCTAATACGAAAGTTATGTCATTTTCTTTAACCTGCAAAAAACCATAGTTATAAAGCAAACTCATTTGATATTTTGATTGTTGAAAGATAGACAATTAAATAGAGAGAAAGTTTAACGTGTTTAGAGGAAACTGCGTAGCACAGTATATATAAAAAAGAATAATTATACACCTAACAAGATAACAAAAGACACCTAATAAGATAGCAAAGACACAAATATAGAAAAGGATAAAGTAACTATTTTTCTTACTTTCCTTGAGGATTCTCAAGTACAAAACAAACACAATAATGTTACTTTCCCGGAAATCTTAAATCCCAACCAAACGCAAAAAAACTAACATTCCCCTCAATCACTCTCCCGGGTATCATTCTCCGGGAGAGTGATTCCAAGGGGGAAAGTAGCATTCCGTGAACCAAACACTACCTTAAGTGTGTGCGATGTGGAGAATGATAAGAAAGCAAGTGTAGTAACTGAAGCATGATTACTTGCAATTTAGATTTGTCTTAGTTGTCTATTTGACAATGAATTTGATGATTTGTAATTTGTTGAATTTTAATATTTTTGGATATTTTTCAATTTAATTCATGTAGATTTTGATAGTGTGTTTAAATTTTTATTTTTGAAATTTTTTATACTAAATAGATGGTAATAATATGAATATGGTGAAAAATAGATGGTATGAATATAATTTTGGGGAATATTGTGGATATCTATACCATCGACGTCCCTACAACTCGGCAAGGAACCTGATAACTTCCAAGAATGTTCATCAGAAATTAACTTCTTCCAAAGCAGTACTCGAAAGCAGGATTGTATATATGCTATCAAAACACTTTTGAGAAAGTAGTTCCATCCCATCCCACACCAGAAACCAACGTCAGAAAAGGTACCAAGAAAGCAATCTCTGATTCACAGATAAAATTATCAAACCAATTAATCAAAGATCAAAATTTCAGTCACCATATGAAACTAAAACATATCTTCTGCAGTGGTCTTAGAATTGACAGCGATGTCAACAACGAGGCATCGCATGCAAGTGTCTTGGAACTTCCATTGTCTTCAATGAGCTTGATTTCTTCTACACCTTACAGGTCATGCAACCAGCAACTGGCATGGGAAGATTCGCAGCTGCAATTTGTTCGTGGTAATTGCAGGAATGTCTTGCAAAGAAGCTTGATGATCTCATCGTTGGAATCATGTTTCCATCTTGATTGAAGTAGCATAGATTTCGGGTGGCAAATCCAAAGCACTCCATGGAGAATATGTTGGTAAACTTTTATGATATTCAGCTCATTTTTTATGCATGGAGGAGGGATGACATTCAGCCTTAGCTGCTTGACTTTAGGCAATTGAGGGATGTAGTCATGTCTCAAATTCCTACGGTTGAATGCGATCTTATTCAGCTCCATGTGTAGAGTCAGAAGCTGGATTTGCCCGAGATCGCGTGTTGAAGGCAGGAAAGTGGCGATCTGGACTAGAACATGGTCTGGCAATTGAGAAATCCTGTCCATAGGATCAGTATCGACATTCGTGGTGTTGATGACTGCGGTTTCAGTTAGAAGGCCATGGGAATCAAGATACTCTCTTGCTCGTTCCCTCATCCGCTCCTTTCTGTTCTCCATCCTGTTGCTTATCCTGCGATCAAGAACCCTAAGCCAAATTATAAAATCAAAAATCAAGTAAAGAAAAACACAAAACCTTCTAAATTTCCGTTCTCCCCCTCCTCAGGAAATTCTATTATAAGAGCTACTTCGCCGGTTCTTGTTAGACCTAACCGACATAGTGAATGATGGGTGTGGACGACATGTCATACATTGGTCAATGGTCATGAACTAAATTTTTATCCTAGGGTTTCCACATCGCCAATTGGGAAATTAATAATTATACAGTACACGGTAAGTTTTTTTTTATATTCTATTAATTTTAAGTTTTTTCTTCAGAAAAAAATAAATTATTTTAATTTCTACATATTTCGTAACATAATATGACCTACCAGACATTTATAACATAGTGGTGGTCGTATAAGGTTGGTCATTGATTATTTTTTTTTCACTTTTTTTTCCCTCATTTGTTGTTTAAAAACTATTTTTATTGCACCTTTTATTTTTAGTTATACATACATATATATATAGGTGGAATATACTAATTACATATATATATATATATA
The DNA here is from genome assembly GCA_963691705.1 of Viola odorata. Taxonomy (NCBI): domain Eukaryota; kingdom Viridiplantae; phylum Streptophyta; class Magnoliopsida; order Malpighiales; family Violaceae; genus Viola; species Viola odorata. The sequence goes on along the minus strand of OY829540.1, from coordinate 8,804,019 downwards.
TATATATTTTTTTTTCTTTTGGTAATATTTTTTATTAATAATTTGATCGTATTTATAGGTGGAATATACTAATTACTAAATGATTATCTTGGGTACGAAAGAAAACTTAAACTGGTTTTGATCTCATCTTGTTGAAAAAGATGAAAGAAAGTAACTTTCGTCGTTATCTAACAAAACAGAACCTTGATAAAAAATAGAAGACCTCCCCTTTCTATAAGTAACGAGCAGTAATCCAATAGCTTAACTAGTTTATTCTCAAATCAAAGGAAAGCCCCAGATTAAAACCATGGACACCAATGGATCAGATAGTACGCTCCTCAGGTATTTCTTTCTAATGTTTAGTCTCTTTGGTGCTTTATTTGTGCTGAATTGCATGCGAAATCCGCCCGGTGGTAAGTTTGGAATACATGTAGATCCTAAATACTGTCCGCTGGATACAATTTGCACTCCCGGTGAGTTCATTTTTCCGGTTCTAAGTCCGGTATGTCAACTTATTTCAGTATATTTCAATAAATAATCATACAGAGGTATTGTATACATTTATAGAGAGATTTGCTATGCTATTTTGAGCTATACAGATTTTTAGTGCTAGAATAATGGTTTGGTAGTTTATGGCTTATTCCTGAAATCTTTCCGATTTGGTTAACTCCTATAATCTCTCTGATTTATCTCTTAATTGACAACTCACGCCAACACTCCCCCTCAAGTGGAAGCATCCAAATCTTCAATGCGCAACTTGTCTAGTGAGTTGTAAAATTCTCTGCTTGATACGGCCTTTGTAAGAATATCCGTTAGTTGATCTTCGGACTTCACAAATGGAAACGAATTATTTTAGCTTCGAGATTTTCTTTAATAAAATGTCTGTCAATCTCCACGTGTTTAGTGCGATCATGTTGGATAGGATTGTGAGCAATAGCAATCGCTGCTTTGTTATCACAAAAGAGGTCCATTTCGGAGGTAGGTGCAAAGCTAATTTCTGTTAGAAGTCTTCTCAGCCATAGAAGTTCACAAAGTCCTTTAGCCATTTCACGGAACTCTGCTTCAGCACTTGACAGTGCCACCACCTTTTGCTTCTTACTCCTCCACGTAACAAGATTTCCCACAACAAACATGAAGTAGCCTGAGGTGGATCTTTTGTCTATGGTGTTCCCTGCCCAATCTGCGTCTGTATAACCATTAACTCTGAGGTGGTTATTCTTTGCAAACATAAGTCCTTTTCCTGGGGAGGATTTTAAGTATCGCAAAATCTGTATCACTGCTTCCATATGATCCTTACTCGGTTGGTGCATAAATTGGCTTACAACACTCACTGCATAAGCAATATCAGGACGAGTATGCGAGAGGTAAATCAGTTTCCCAACTAACCTCTGGTATCTTCCTTTATCTGTTGGCACTTGATTTAGATGTTCTCCAAGCCTGTGATTCTGAACAATTGGAGTGTCTGCTGGCTTACAATCCAACATTCCAACCTCACAAAGTAAGTCTAGTATATATTTTTGTTGAGATAAGAATATACCTTTCTTTGATCTAGCAACTTCTATTCCCAAGAAATATTTAAGTCCTCCCAGATTCTTCATCCCAAATTCGGTTGCCAATTGTTTCTGAAGTTTATCCATTTCCTCTGCATCATCCCCTGTAATGATCATGTCATCAACGTATACAATTAAAGCTGTTACCTTGCCCCGTTGATGCTTTAAAAATAATGTATGATCTGAATTGCTTTGGCAGAAGCCATACTTCTTTATTGCTTGACTGAACCGTCCAAACCATGCTCGAGGTGATTGTTTCAGTCCATACAATGCACGTTGCAACTTGCATACTACTTCAGTTTTTGAAGATGCTGTGTAGCCTGAAGGGGTGTCCATGTAGACTTCCTCTTCAAGATCGCCATGGAGAAAGGCGTTCTTTACATCCAACTGATGTAATGGCCAATCAAGGTTGGCTGCGAGTGATAGCAAAACTCTGACTATATTTAGTTTAGCCACTGGTGAAAAAGTTTCTTGGTAATCTACACCATATGTCTGGGTGTATCCTTTTGCAACTAGTCTCGCCTTATATCGTTCTATAGATCCATCTGCCTTATGTTTAACTGAGAAGACCCACCTGCACCCAACTGTCTTCTTCCCTTGGGGTAGTGGGACCAAGGTCCATGTTTGATTCTTTAGTAATGCCCCTATTTCTTCTTCTATTGCTTTTGTCCACTTAGGATCCATTAATGCCTCCTGAACTGTAGTAGGAATATGGCATGCAGAGAGTTCCTGTGAAAAACTCTTAAGTGGCTCAGGCAATTTTTCAGTGGAAACATAGTTTGCAATTGGATACCTCGACCTTCTTTCCTCCATTTCTGGGGAGTATCTGTTTGGTGGTTTGCCCCGGTTTTGCCTGAAAGGTAAGTTATACCCAGTATCTATAGCATTGATAATTGAGTGTGTGCCAACATTACTTACCTCATGAATATTCTCAGGAGATGGGCTTGCAGCGACCAAGAGACGGGGGGATTCTTCTTCTTCAAATGGTATAGGCTCAGCTGCCAGAGATTCTTCTTCGGATGGTATAGGCTCAGCTTCTAGAGGTTCTTTTTCTGATGGTGTCATTCTGATCCTCAAGCCACTCAAATGTTAGCCACTTCAGCTCTTCATCTAGTGTCTCCCCCTGAAGAGGAGTAGTGGATACCGAGGAAGGATAGAAAGGAGCGGACTCCAAAAAAGTGACATCCATAGTCACATAAGTACGCTTAGTATTAGGGTCATAGCAGCGGTAGCCTTTTTGGTGGGTAGCATAGCCCAAGAAGAGGCACCGAAGGGCACAAGGGTCAAGTTTGTTACGCTGGTTCTTATGAAGATGGACATACGCCACACAGCCAAAGATGCGGGGTGGGAGCATAAGGGCAGAAGGTAGAGAGACCGAGGTTGATAAGGATTGTAGTGGGGTCTGGAAATGTAAGACTTTGGACGGAAGGCGGTTGATCAAATGGACAGCAGTGGTGATTGCATTGCATTTCATCATGTTTTATTGTCCATTTTCTAGTTATTTTGGACTGTAATTCTATTGATATTCCCTTTAATTTCCCACATTTGATCAGGTCTGGTTTGGAGGCTGAATGAGAAGAATTCACGAAGTTTAGAGCTGAAGCTGTTTATTCGAGTCTAGGCCTGGATCTTGGCCTAGACGAGGTCGTATCTGACGCAGTACGCTTACCAGAATCGTCTTGGCCTAGACTTCGGCCAAGACTCCTTTGCGATCAGACTGCAGCTTGGAGCGATTGAAGTATTTTTGGAGATGGACTCTCACAGCTGGCACGTAGCAGCTGTCCAGCAATTTTAGAGGGATCTGAAGACAATCTTAAGTAGAATCCCGATTGGGATCTCCCTCTTCTAACTAATTGCGATTTAGTTTCCTTTTTAGAAACAATTAATTGTAATTATCTTTTAGGATATTTTAGGAGTTTGAGTTTGATTGGGACAGAGGTTCTTATGGCTATTTTAGCTAAACATCATTGGCCTCTGTCCGCATCATCTCCCATCAGATTTTCCCAGTTAGAACGCAATTTCCCTTTTTCGTAGTTCTCCATTGTTAAAAACCTTGCTCCGAATTTATTTCGGATTTAATATTTTTATGCAAATTAATTTCTTTATCTTTTATCCATGAGTATGAGTAACTAAAAACCCCATTCTTGGTAAGGGTGATGAGCTGAAGTTCTTAATGCAATCGTGAGACACAATTCGTTCTTCACAATTTCTTTCTTTGTATTTATTTATTCTTGAACTTAATCCATCGCTTACTCACTAGAGCCAAGGTTTGATCATCCTTGTTCTCTAGGAGAGAAGAGTTGTAACCAGCCTAGAAGGAGAGGGAGTACCCGCCGCCTAGACGGAGTAGGTGACTAGTCTCGAGCAGACTAGAAGAATAGGTAAAATAGGTAGAGACCAGATTGACAACCTAGGAACTTAGCCTAGGTACTGTCTTCCCCTGCACCATTGAAGAGGTGAGCAACCATTCAAGACAGCAGTCAAACGGATAAACCCTTTAACCAGCAAGGTGTCCCTTGGCTAGGATTATCAGGAGAGGGAGTACCCGCCAGATAGTTTGAAGAGGAGGGAAGATAGGAGGGAAAAGGAGTTCCTCCCCTCTATAGCAGTACTATGAAGAAGAGATGAACATACTTCAGTCTATGATCGATGCATAAGAACGCAAGCTCACCCATCGCCCTTACCTGGAATTCCGTATCACAAGACTTATTCCCAATCTAGCCCGCAGTCTTGGCCTAGACTTCGGCCAATACTATCTTATATTTTGAACTGTTTTCATTACTTTCTGTTTTGTCTTTAGTTTCAGATAACAACCAACCAAACTCAGTGACGAGGAAGTCAAACTCAAGAACTACATTTCCTAGAGGTCTCTGTGGACGATCCTCTTACCATCATCTACAAACCATTGTAGACAGTGATAAGTTGTATTTCTACCCCCAATTCCATACTTATTTCATTCTTATATTTGACGTGTTCGACGCGCGGTCAAATTTTGGCGCCGTTGCCGGGGACCTCTAACGGTATTTTTAGTTTTTGTTTTATTATTATTTTATGACAGTTGATGACCAGGTCCTCAAGTAGAGAACAAGATTTGTTACCCATCAATCCCAATCTCACTAGGACCGAAGCACAGCTAAGGAGGCAAGCTCGACTAAGGGCAGCCCAAGAAGAAAGCGGATCGGAAGGTTCTAATTCCGGATCAGAATATAGTCTAGACCACGGTCTTGGCCTAGATTCAGACCAAGACATGGCGGACCAGCAACCAGAACCGACAATGAGGGAGCTGAATAAAACATCTGAGCAGGAGACCTTTTCCTGCATCAATCTCCCTCCATTGGCCAATGATTGGTCCATAAAGACTAACATGGTGGCCAACCTCCCCAAGTTTTACGGCCATTCCAACGAGAATCCATTCAAGCACTTAAGAAACTTACATGTTCAGTGCGACATCATGAAACCCACTACGGTAACCATGGAGAGGGCGAAGCTGAAGGCCTTTCCAAGCTCTCTAGAAGGGGGAGCTCAGAACTGGTTTTACAGTCTGCCTCATAATACCATCAACACCTGGGCTGAGATGTCCACCATGTTCCTCAACAAGTACTGGAATGCCACGAAGGCTGGCATAGCTAGGAAAGATATGGCCGCTATACAACAAAGAAGCGGAGAAAGCTTCTCTGAGTATCATCAAAGGTTCAGAGATTTGCAAGAAGTCTGCCCCACTCATGGCGTAGCAGACAACACTATGATACAATATTTCTATGATGGGATGATCCCAAGTTGCAAGGAAAAAGTAGATTCAGCCGCAAGTGGAGCATTGCAAGATTTAACAGTCACAAGAGCAAAGATGTTGCTCCAAACGTTGGCAGACAACTGCCAAAATAATACCATTTCGGATAGAAATGCTTCTCCTTCTTCTCTAAATTCGCTCAATGTTGAACAAAAATTAAATGAATTAACCGATATGATTAAAACCATTTCTGTTAACATTTCAGGTCCAATGACTTCGGGAAATCAAGAGCAAACAGCCGGGGTGTGTGGGATATGCCAGCAACAAGACCATCAGACCAACAACTGTTATATGGTCCAGCACCCAGAAGAAATAATTCAGGTCAATGCTGCATATCCACAGAACCAAGGTAGCATGCAAAACTATCCCCAAGGAAGCAACCAATACGCATGGAGATCACACCCAAACTTCAGATGGAGAGAGCCAGTCCCTCCAAATCAGAATCAGAATCAAGGTGTACCCCAGCAGCAACAGCAACCTCCTATCAACTTCCAGCATTTCGTTCCACGACCTCAGAATCAGAATCTTGGCCCGAATCTAGGCCAAGAGCCAGGCCAACCTCCTTTACCTCAACTACCGCCTGCCCCTAGACCTTTGCAGCTTACTGGCCCTTCAGTGGAAGACACGCTCAAGCAGCTGATGGAGCTGCAGAAAAATCACATGCAGTCCACACAGACTAGCTTGGCGGAGCTACAAAAGCAAATCACTCAAATAGCAAATCAAGGAAAATTACCTCCTACTACGGTAAATAATCCAGCCCATAATGTGAGTGCTATAAGTTTGAGGAGTGGAGTGGTGTTGCCAGAAAGGAAAGGAGCGAGGACAGATGAGGAAATGAAGAAAATCGCTTCAGAAGATGTGGAAGAGGATGAGGAAGAAGAAGCTGAACCAGAAGTAGTCTTGACCAAGACTCCGGCCAAGACTACCGTTACAGCAGAACCAGAAAAAGAAGAGATTGTTTCGGGCAAGCCAAAACAGAAGGAGGAGATCATAGAAATTCCTCCACCATTTCCCCCGAGATCTTCGAAAGAAAAAAGACAAGATGAAATGAGGGATTTCATGACTGTTTTTGGAAAAATAGCCGTGAATATTCCAATGTTGGATTTAATTGCAAAAGTCCCTTCTTATGCTAAATTCCTTAAAGAATTGTGCACTAATAAAAAGAAAATTGCAGGTGTAGAAAGGATAAATTTATCCAACAACGTTTCAGCAGTACAACAACTCCCGGAGAAGTGCAAGGATCAGGGAACCTTCACAATTCCATGCCAAATAGGGAACAAAATCATTGAGAAAGCCCTTTGTGATTTAGGGGCTGGTATCAATGTAATGTCTCTAAGTGAATTTGAAACCTTGAAAATTGGAACCATGAAGGAGACTGATTTGGTGATACAATTAGCTGATCGAACAATCATCCGACCTAAAGGAGTAGTGACTGATGTCCTGGTAATGGTAAATGATTTTATCTATCCAGTTGATTTTTATATAGTTGAGATGAATGTTCAATTGCCATCTTGTACCACTGACATTTTATTAGGAAGACCTTTCCTAAGAACCTCAAAAGCAAAGATAGATTGCTTCGAAGGAAGCATAATTCTGGAATTTTGTGGAAGGACAATTAAGTTCAGCATTTCGGATGCTTTAAAACACCCAAACGACTTGCATTGTGTTAGTTTTTTGGATGTTTTGGATCCAATCACAGAAGAAATAGCTGACATTTATCATAACGATCCCCTTGAGTATGTTTTGACCAGGGGAATTTCCACTCAAACACTGCCAGAGCTAGAGGGCCGCACTGGAGATCAGGAGGAACTCCAACAAATGGTGGACAGTTTGGCCGAACAAGAAGAAGAAGACTTAGTCTTGGCCTCGATCTTGGCCAAGACGCCGGCCAAGACTGCCAACAAAAGAAGAAAAGTAGTTAATTGTCAATATGTGCAATCAACGAGTCCTAAATTCTTACCTTCTGTTGTGCAGGCACCACAGTTAGAATTGAAATCCCTACCAGGTCACTTGAAGTACGCCTATCTAGGCCTAGATGACACACTGCCCGTCATAATTTCAGCCAAGCTATCAAGAGTGGAAGAAGATAAATTGATAGGTGTCTTGAAGGAACAAAAGGAGGCGATTGGCTGGACGATGGCAGACATCAAGGGGATATCATCTAACATCTGTACCCACAAAATACATGTGGAAGAGGATAAGAAACCCATTCGGCAACCCCAGAGGAGATTAAACCCTCCTATGATGGAAGTTGTTAAGAAAGAAATAATTAAGTTGTTAGATTCGGGCGTTATTTATCCTATCTCAGATAGTAATTGGGTATCTCCTGTGCAGGTAGTCCCTAAGAAGACTGGAACAACAGTGATCGAAGGAGAAGATGGCGCTCAAAGAACAGCCAGAATTCAAAACGGATGGAGGGTATGTATTGACTACCGAAGGCTGAATCAAGTCACTCGGAAGGACCACTTCCCGCTGCCTTTCATCGATCAAATGGTAGAGAGGCTTACTGGAAAGTCTCACTACTGTTTCCTAGATGGATACTCGGGGTTTCACCAAATCCCCGTTGCTCCCGAAGATCAACAAAAGACAACGTTCACTTGTCCATTTGGAACGTTTGCCTATAGGCGCATGCCGTTTGGGCTTTGTAATGCGCCAGCCACCTTTCAAAGGTGCATGGTAAGCATATTTTCTGAGTATGTCGAGAGAAGTATCGAAGTGTTTATGGACGACTTTACCGTGTATGGTAATGACTTCGATCAATGCTTACATAACTTAGAAAACATTTTAAAAAGATGTGTTGATACATGTTTAGTTTTAAACTTTGAAAAGTGCCATTTTATGGTAGACCAAGGGATTGTCCTTGGACATGTAGTCTCTAAGAAAGGCATTGAGGTTGACCAAGCCAAAATTGACATTATCAAGAACTTGCCTTACCCCTCATGCTTGCGTGAGGTTCGTAGTTTTCTTGGTCATGCAGGCTTCTACCGTAGGTTCATTAAGGACTTCTCAAAGGTGGCTGAACCAATGTGCAAGCTACTACAAAAAGAGGTGGAGTTCGACTTCAATGAAGCGTGTAAGAAGTCCTTCGAAGAGCTGAAAGAACGACTGACCAAAGCACCAATCATCCAACCACCAGACTGGAGCTTGCCGTTCGAACTAATGTGCGACGCAAGCGACGCTGCTGTTGGCGCGGTTCTTGGCCAAAAGAAAGGGAAAGACCCCCACGTCATCTACTATGCATCGAAGATGCTAGATGATGCCCAACGGAATTATACCACAACTGAAAAAGAACTCTTTGCAATAGTTTTTGCCCTAGAAAAATTTAGATCTTATTTATTGGGCACTAAAATTATTGTATTTTCAGATCATTCCGCATTGAAATATCTTCTGGTTAAGCATGATGCTAAACCAAGATTAATCCGCTGGATTCTTCTTATGCAGGAGCACAATCTGGAAATTAAGGACAAGAGTGGAAGGGAAAATCTTGTAGCAGATCATCTAAGCCGTTGCCTAGCAAAGGGAGACACAAACTAGATCAAAGCAGAATTTCCAGATGAGAAGCTGTTTTCTGTTGCACTGTCTAACCCGGAGTCTAGGCCTAGACTCCAGCCAAACCCGCGACCATGGTACGCTGAAATAGCGAATTACCTAGCAACAGGTAAACACTATGGTGACATGACTACCTATGAGAAGGTAAAGGTCAAACATGACAGTAAGTATTATGTTTGGGATGATCCATATTTATGGAAGATAGGAACCGATCAATTGCTAAGGAGGTGTGTACCTCAAGATGAAACAAAATCCATACTTGAATTCTGTCATTCCCAAGCATGTGGAGGCCACTTTGGCGCGAGAAGAACAACCCTAAAAATCTTAGAGGCTGGCTTTTATTGGCCAACAATCTTTCAGGATAGTGCTCTATTTTGTAAAACTTGTTCGGCATGTCAAAAAGTGGGAAACATTAGTTCTCGAAATGAAATGCCTATGAATTTTATTCTTTCTTGTGAAATATTTGATATATGGGGCATAGATTTTATGGGACCTTTCCCTACTTCTTTTGGCAATAGATATATTATTCTAGCTGTGGATTATGTATCAAAATGGATAGAGGCGAAAGCCACTAAAAATGATGATGCTAGGACTGTTATTTCCTTTATTAAAACTAATATCTTAAACAGATTTGGGATTCCTCGAGGGATCATTAGTGATCGAGGAACCCACTTCTGCAACAAGATTTTAACTTCTCTTTTCAGGAAATATGGCATCACACATAGGGTATCCACAGCCTATCACCCTCAAGCAAACGGCCAAGCCGAGGTGTCAAATAGAGAGGTGAAGTCAGTCTTGGCCAAGACAGTAGGCCTAGACAGACGCGATTGGAGCCAGCGTTTAGATGACGCGTTGTGGGCCTGTAGAACGGCTTACAAAGGACCAATCGGGATGACACCGTACAAGCTAGTTTACGGGAAGACATGTCACTTGCCAGTAGGATTGCAACACAAGGCGTATTGGGCAATACGAAAATGCAACCTAAGTTATGATGAGGCTGGCCAAGACAGAAAATTACAACTCCACGAGCTAGAGGAGTTGAGGGACCTAGCCTACGACAATCAGTTGATTGTCAAGGTCAGAATGAAAGCTTACCACGACAAGAGAATTATTGGAAAGCCCCTCCACACAGGGGAGAAAGTTCTTCTTTACAATTCCCGTTTTAAACTATTTCCTGGAAAATTACAAACTCGTTGGGAAGGCCCCTTTGTTATTACTAACGTTTACCCACATGGTGCAGTAGATATTAGGAATGAGAAAACAGGTGCCGAGCTCAAGGTAAACGGGCAGAGATTAAAGCCGTTCTTTGAGAATTTTCAGGAAGAAAAAGTTTCCGAAAAGGTGGACGAGCCACCTCAAAACAACTGAAAAAAAAATTTTGAGAGTCAAGCCTAGGACTTAAAATAAGGGCGCTGCAAGGGAGGCAACCCTTGTGTCTTTTAGAATTTTAGGATGTAAATATTTTTTTTTATCACATTTTATTTCTGGGTATTTTTCGTTTTTGTGCAGGAAATTAAGTGTGGGGAAATTGAAGTAGTCTCGGCCGAGATCTTGGCCAAGACTGAGAGCTAGACTACCTAGCGTGTGAAGAGCTCCTCTTAAATAGTGGGACACGTGTCAGCTCTGCCAAATTAATTCATTCAATTGCTTTTGGAACGGACAGCTCCAAAATTCAATTAAATTGAATTAATTAGGCAGCGTGGGAATTAAAACCACCACCTCTGCATATTCTCTCCCACTCTGACACGATCTTCTCACATCCACTACAAATTAAACCGCTCCCACCTGAGCTAAAAGCATAAAACCTTTCTTCTTCTTCTTCCCCAATCAAAATCGCACAGCACCCAAAGAACCCCAACATCCGAAAATCCTTTCATCTTGTTCTCCATCTCCAACAATGACAGCACCCAGCCGTCCTTCGCCTTCAACCGTCCCTAAGGAGTGTGACGACCTCCGCGGAGCTGCACCGACTGGAATGCCGACAAACTCCACCGCCGCTGCGCGTCGTCTGCTTCAGGCGCTAGAAGATGAGGACTCCATGTCCTCCGAAGATGACTTACCCGAGGAGTCAGAGGAGAGTGTCCAAGGGGGCGACCGAGCTGTTGTCGTGTCCGATGAGGATTCTGATGAGGTTCCTCTTGCGAAGAGGGTGAAGACCTCTGCTCCGGCGGCGACGGGAGACAGAGCTAGCCGCCACCAGAGCAGGCTACTGAAGAAAATAGCAGGTACCGGAGCATCTAACCCGACTCCGACAACCGCTAGAAAGAAATCCACTCCTGCCACTGCCGCCGCCGCTACTTTTACCACACCACCACCGCCACCTCCGGCGAAGAAAAATCCAGCCACTGCGCGGACCAAAAATTCAGGCCGAGTCAAGCAGGTGGCTCACAAAAAGACACCGACCAAAAAGCCGGTGAAAACCCCAATTGCAGCTCAGTCTCCACCTCCGCCGAAGACCACTGCCGCTCCTTCCACTGCCAAGAGCAAAGGGAAACAGAAGGTGGTCGTGGAGGATTCTGATGAGGACGATGAAAACGATTTAGTCTTGGCCAAAACTTCGGCCAAGACTCCTAAGGTACGATCTCTTCCTCCTTTGCACACACTCAAAGGCTGGTTAACATTTGATACCCCTGACCATAAATTTAAGTTGCGTAATATGCATGCCTGTGACATTCCTGCTTATGCTCGTTTGGAGTTTGATTTCTTGGATGAGATGGCTTTAGGGAATAAAATTAGGGAATATGTGTATGCTCTTGGTTGGGTACCTTTTATGTCTCTTGAGTGTGATGCTTATGTTGAGTTGTGTCTTGAGTTTCACACAACCTTTTGGTTTGATGAACCTGCCTTGTATGTGAGGGGTAGAGACAAACCTGATTTTGCAGCCCCCGAAATAGTTAATTTTAGGTTGTGTGACAAATGGAGTCACTTGTCTGTGAATGAATTTAATGCTTTGCTTGGATTTGCCCACAGTGATGAGGCTATATTTGATTATCCCACTGATTGGGATAATAATGTAGCTTTTAGGGAAATTACGGGTGACCAAAATGCAAAATTTGATAGGAATTCTAAGGCACACGCCATACTAAACCCTGCGCTTAGAATGCTCCATAGGGTCTTGTCTATCAACCTCTCGGGGAAGACAAAAGTCTCTGGAAATTTAGCCAAGTCTGAATTGTTTCTGTTGTGGTGCATTTTGCACGAGAAAAAGGTCAACTTAGGCTTGTATTTGGTTGAAGTATTGCATGCCCGTGAATCCAAAACAAAACTGATCTTTGGTTCTTTGATAACTTGGCTTGCTATGCAAACTGCTAGTATAGATCCTGCTGCTTCTGATTTACATTCATGGTGTTCCCCGAAAATCCTTGGTTTTAGATCCTTCGACCAAATGGGACATTTCCATTTGGAAGGAGAGTTTGTTGCATGTAATACAGGATTCACGCCGGTCCAGGACCACATTTTCTCAAAGAATAATGGAGGGCAGTACAAACTTCGGCCCATTATCATTCCAGGAGAAGAAGCAAAGGGCAATCTTGCCCAGGATCTAGGCCAAGACGCTGGCCAAGACACCCCCATTCCTGATGCTGCAGCTGATCTAGGCCAAGAAGCCCGTCAAGATCCTCCTCCTAGTAGCACCAGTGAGCCCCCAGCATGGCCCAGGGAATTCCAAGCAAGACAGCTGCTTATTCTTGAGCAGCAGAAAATGATCCTGGAGCGTCTAGGCCAAGACAAGAGTCAAGACCAGCCCGCAACCAGCAGTGCAGAAGTGGCGCCTCAATGGGCACAATGCCTTAACGATAGGCAGGACGTTCTCCTGGAGCAGCTCAAGCTCACGAGGACAAATGTCCTCCACGTGTACCAGCACCTCCAGGCCCACTTCAAACTCCTCAAAGACCTTCACGACAATCTGAGCTCAGACTCCGAGTCATCCGATGAGGAGGAAGCACCAGAACCATCATTACAGCCAGCAAAGTCACCACACCATTCAATGCCTCCTCCAGCTCCGAGAGATCCAAAGCCGAAGGACTCTCCTGCCTCTGATCTAGGCCAAGCCTCTGGCCAAGATCCCAAGACCCAAGCAACATGAGTTGCTTCTGCCCCCAGGTCGTACTTTTCCTTTCTTTTACTTCTCTGTTTAGTTTTTCTTTTGTTTCTCTCCACACAATGAGGACATTGTGTCTTTTAAGTGTGGGGAGGGTGTTAAATATGTCTTGTGTTTTTGTGAATATTGAATGTTTGTTTGTGTGCCATGTGTCTGTTTTTGGGAGTCAATTAGTGTGTTTTAAATTTTTAATTTTTAAGTCAATATGTCCAGTATAGAGTCAGTCATTGCATGATTTTTATTTTGCACTTTTATGCATGTTTCGAATCTGTATTGTTGTGACATCCGAATCCCTATTTTCTTGCTTAGATTGTTTAGTCTTTTGGTGGGATTGCACGTAGACACTTGTTAGGGAATACAATGCTTTAGTAACAGGGATGCACATGAGCGTTAATGATCAATGCCTAAGGGGCATTTAATCTGTTGTTTCCCGAACATTAGTCATCCATATGGTCGTAAGGACACCTAGCTAGGACCTTTATTTCTATTAGGATGATGAGGTTTGCTGCCCGGATTTGAGTGTGTCGTTCTATCTGTTGTAGTGTGAGACAAATAAAGGTGTTGGAATGTCATAGGACAGACATAGCAAAGGTGGAAGTCCCCGCTGAAAAGGACAAGCTCTGTCTATGTGCCGTGTCTATAAAAGAAAAAATTTATCATAGAAAAGACACTTGAATTGTCAGAAAAAAAAAAAAAAAAAAAAAAAATTTGCTAAAGACATAAAAGAAAATAAAAGAAGAAAAATCTCTGTCAAAGTGATTTAAATGGCACCAGTCTTTAGGCACTTTTTGATAGACGACACTTGGTGGGACTTAAATCCTTGGTGAACCTTGTTGCCCTAAACTTTATCCATCTAGTCTAGTAGGGTGTCTTGATACCATGTGGAAGGTGTACGTTTGGGGTATTGATCATTCCTTGTTAGTCTAGCATTGGGTACTCTAGTTTAGTGTCTTGGCAGTTCCAGTAGAGGGGTAAGCAATCTGAAAATAAGAAAGTCCGGGGGGTCAGGATGTCTGTTTTGTTTTGATGTGTTTTTATTTTTATTTGTGAGTCTTTGAGTCTGTATGCTTGGGGGCAAGCATTGTTTAAGTGTGGAGAGTTTGATTGCATTGCATTTCATCATGTTTTATTGTCCATTTTCTAGTTATTTTGGACTGTAATTCTATTGATATTCCCTTTAATTTCCCACATTTGATCAGGTCTGGTTTGGAGGCTGAATGAGAAGAATTCACGAAGTTTAGAGCTGAAGCTGTTTATTCGAGTCTAGGCCTGGATCTTGGCCTAGACGAGGTCGTATCTGACGCAGTACGCTTACCAGAATCGTCTTGGCCTAGACTTCGGCCAAGACTCCTTTGCGATCAGACTGCAGCTTGGAGCGATTGAAGTATTTTTGGAGATGGACTCTCACAGCTGGCACGTAGCAGCTGTCCAGCAATTTTAGAGGGATCTGAAGACAATCTTAAGTAGAATCCCGATTGGGATCTCCCTCTTCTAACTAATTGCGATTTAGTTTCCTTTTTAGAAACAATTAATTGTAATTATCTTTTAGGATATTTTAGGAGTTTGAGTTTGATTGGGACAGAGGTTCTTATGGCTATTTTAGCTAAACATCATTGGCCTCTGTCCGCATCATCTCCCATCAGATTTTCCCAGTTAGAACGCAATTTCCCTTTTTCGTAGTTCTCCATTGTTAAAAACCTTGCTCCGAATTTATTTCGGATTTAATATTTTTATGCAAATTAATTTCTTTATCTTTTATCCATGAGTATGAGTAACTAAAAACCCCATTCTTGGTAAGGGTGATGAGCTGAAGTTCTTAATGCAATCGTGAGACACAATTCGTTCTTCACAATTTCTTTCTTTGTATTTATTTATTCTTGAACTTAATCCATCGCTTACTCACTAGAGCCAAGGTTTGATCATCCTTGTTCTCTAGGAGAGAAGAGTTGTAACCAGCCTAGAAGGAGAGGGAGTACCCGCCGCCTAGACGGAGTAGGTGACTAGTCTCGAGCAGACTAGAAGAATAGGTAAAATAGGTAGAGACCAGATTGACAACCTAGGAACTTAGCCTAGGTACTGTCTTCCCCTGCACCATTGAAGAGGTGAGCAACCATTCAAGACAGCAGTCAAACGGATAAACCCTTTAACCAGCAAGGTGTCCCTTGGCTAGGATTATCAGGAGAGGGAGTACCCGCCAGATAGTTTGAAGAGGAGGGAAGATAGGAGGGAAAAGGAGTTCCTCCCCTCTATAGCAGTACTATGAAGAAGAGATGAACATACTTCAGTCTATGATCGATGCATAAGAACGCAAGCTCACCCATCGCCCTTACCTGGAATTCCGTATCACAAGACTTATTCCCAATCTAGCCCGCAGTCTTGGCCTAGACTTCGGCCAATACTATCTTATATTTTGAACTGTTTTCATTACTTTCTGTTTTGTCTTTAGTTTCAGATAACAACCAACCAAAACTCAGTGACGAGGAAGTCAAACTCAAGAACTACATTTCCTAGAGGTCTCTGTGGACGATCCTCTTACCATCATCTACAAACCATTGTAGACAGTGATAAGTTGTATTTCTACCCCCAATTCCATACTTATTTCATTCTTATATTTGACGTGTTCGACGCGCGGTCAAGTGGTAACAACATCGGGCCAATGTCTTGTGGGAACATGTGCACCGAGAAGGAGGGCTCGGGCAGTTTCAAGGATATGTCGATTTTTCCTTTCAGCGACCCCATTTTGTTGTGGTGTTTGGGGACATGAAGTTTCATGAATAAGGCCGTGGAGTTGAAAATAGGACTGAAAATGGTGATTGACATATTCTCCACCATTGTCAGAACGAAGAATTCGAATCTGAGCTGAAAACTGAGTCTGAATCATGGCATGAAATGACTGAAAGACCTTGAATACTTCATCCTTATGTTTCAGCAAATATAGCCAGGTCATGCGTGTGCAATCATCAACAAATGTTACAAACCAACGTACACCAGAGATAACAGACACGGGGGATGACCCCCATACATCGGAATGTATTAAAGCAAAAGGAATGTCACTTTTATTCATGCTTAAAGAATAAGTAGCCCTATGACTCTTGGCTAAAATACAAGTATCACAATTTAACTCAGAAGTTTCTACATCAGAAAATAAATCAGGAAACAAATGCCTTAGATACCCGAATGATAGATGCCCCAAACGGCGATGCCACAACCAAATCTGTCGAGTCTTGGAACTTAGTGAAGAAGACACATGATGAGCTCTCCCCACACTGAAATCTTCCATGTGGTATAATCCCCCCCTCTTAGTACCACACCCAATTATCTCCTTGGTGAGAATATCCTATATAAGGCAAAAATCAGCAAATATGAGTACCACACAATTCAGGTCTGTGGTAATTTGACTCACAGATAATAACTTGTGGGATAGTGAGGGGACAAGTAAAGTGTCGGATAATTGAAGAGAGGGTGATAATGTCACAGAACCAGCTCCTGTGACAGGAGAGACCACTCCATTGGCATTTGCAATGCTAGTACGTCGTGGGGATGAATAATGAGAAAGATCCACAGGATCAAAGCTCATATGATCTGTGGCCCCAGAGTCAAGTAACCAATCATCACGGTTGGTATTGCAGTGAGAACTAATTAAGGCATGACAGGGATTACCTTGATCCATGGAAGAAAAATTCTGTTGAGGAATTAGAGACAGACACGGTTCAGCTACTGCTACAGCCGCCTTGCCTATGCCTGTACTTGTACCAGCAGTGTCTTGTTTCTTCCAGGCTTGGAGTTCATGCCACCAGTCCGGATATCCATGCAGTTGGAAGCAATTTTCCCGTGTGTGCTTCATATTGCCACAATGACTGCACTTTGATCCATCAGATGATGATCAACCTTTAGAGCCAGATTTTCCAGCATGTTGTGGGTTCGATCCATGGATTCCAAGCTTGAGGCCTCTCGAAGCAAGCACTGCTCCTGGAGGGGGTTCATGGCCACCTGCGTTCATCACCACCTGACGAAGAGCCTCTCTACGGACATGAGCATAAGCTTGCTCTATGGTGGGAAACGGGTGTAGCTGCAGCACGTCACTCCGGATGTTATCCAGCTTGTCGTCAAAACCATCCAAAACAAACGTAGACCCGATCTTCTTGGAGGAGATTATTATACCTTTGAATATCAGCAGGGCATTCCATTGGATTTGGACGTCGAAAATCAATTTCACGCCAAAGACCTTGCAAGTCGGTGTAATATTTTTCCAGAGATCCACCTGTTTGACGGAGACGTGAAACACGGCGCTGGAGATCATAAACCTGGGATGTGTCACCACCATCAAAATAGGTGGTGGCAGCAGAGTCCCACACTTGTTTGGCTGTGGGAAACCGAATAAAGTTTCCAATTAACGTCGGATCCATGGAGTTGATAAGCCATCATTTGACAATGGCGTTGTCGGTGCGCCATTTGCGAAAGGACAGGTCAGTAGGGGATGGCTGGGTCAGTTCGCCGTTGATGTAGCCCAACTTGTCTTTGCCGGAGATGTACATCTCGACAACTTGGGACCACAAGCCATAGTTGGAGCCATCCAACTTGATGCCAATCGGTAAAGCTGTAGGTTCTGAGGTCACGGTTGGGGCCTGGGCTTTGGACAGAGCTTCGGCCATCTTGGAGGTGAGTAATTCAGAGAGAATCCGATCAGTGGTGGATTCCTCTGTCTGGGTTGGTGTTTCGGTGGCTGCCATAGGTAGATAAGAGGTTAAACCCTAAGACTGGGAGTGAACAAGGGACCAGATCGTAACCTGCTCCGCTACCATGTCAACTTATTTCAGTATATTTCAATAAATAATCATACAGAGGTATTGTATACATTTATAGAGAGATTTGCTACGCTATTTTTGGGCTATACAGATTTTTAGTGCTAGAATAATGGCTTGCTAGTTTATGGCTTATTTCTGAAATCTTTCCGATTTGGTTAACTCCTATAATCTCTCTGATTTATCTCTTAATTGACAACTCACGCCAACACGGTATTGTACCAGAAGTTTATGTTTCAGTACAAAACAGCATTTGTTTGTTTTGTGCTCGCAACCATTCTCTCCCTTAACGTTGTTCCTCTGCCATCGAAACTGAAAAGAGTTGCTCCGTTCGTGACGTATTTTATCGCGCTGGCGAACATGCTCTGCAGCCTTGTCATCTTTCGACAATTTCGCCAGGATGGTCGCAGGATACTTAGTTGAACCAGTGAAGATTTTAGTTGGAGAGTTTTTATATGCTTTTGGTAATTAATTACTGTTGTTTCCTTACACGCCTCTGTTAAAACTTTCTTGGATCGATTCCTTGCAAAGAAATACTTGTTATTCGGATCGGAAAAAAAAATGTAAAAGATTCAGTTAATCAAGGAAAGATGTAATAAAGCATAGACTTTCAGATCAAACATGGAGTACTGATTATCTTTTATCAGAATGATGTTGTTCCTTTCATGTCAGGACTTCCCCATCACTAATAAAAACCTAAGCTTTGAAATTGAATTATTCCTCCTGAGATCAAACAGCACTGAACCTATAGATCTCTACAATGTAATGATGTCAACGATGAGGTATCACATGTAAGTATCTTGGAACTTCCATTGGCTTCAACCAGCTTGATTACTGCCCCTTTCAGGTTATGCAACCAACACTTAACAGGGGAAGTTTTGCAGCATTTTGTTTGCGGTAATTGTTTTATTGTCCCCCAAAGAAGCTTGATCAAATCCTTCTTGGAACCCCAACGTCCTGATTCTGGAAGTGAGATGGATTCCGGGTGGCATATCCGAAAAGCTCCGTCAAGAAGATTGCGGCAACCTTTTGTTGTCAACTCGTAAGAGTATGATGATTGGCTAATATCTAACTCTAGATGCTTAACGTTAGGCAATTGTAGAATGGTTCTATTTCTCAAACTTTCTCGGTTGAATATGACATTATCAAGCCTGATGTCTAGTGTCAGTAGCCGGATTTGCACAACATCTCCCAGAAATTTCCCGAGTTCAAGGAAATCAACACTTGGACCTGAATTCCTGAGTGAAACTTTCTGCAAACTGATGTTGTTCAGGGGAATCGCAAGAGAAGCGCTGCGCACGTCCAATTTCAACTCCTCTAGATTCTTACAGGCTTTCAAATCAAGCTTTAGACGGTTTATAACCTGTGTAATGGAAAAGCTTAAGAGTGAGTGCATCAATCATGATTCGCCTAATAGCTCTGGTCTCATCACCTATTTTAACCTCTCTGAGCTTTGTAGAACCAGAAAGTTCAATTCTATCAAATCCTGTACATGATAGTACAGTAAATTTCTCAATGAAAGGGAATATAACAATGAAACTATTCAAAATCTCACGATCAATGTCAACCCTGCGCAAATAAAGTTCCCGTAGAGACAGAAAACCGATGGGGTTGTGCGCATGTGGCAACTTCATGTTACAATCCTCAATCGCAGAACATTTAACTCTTAGGCGCAGAACATTGTCTGCAGCAAACTAGGAACACCGGAGAGATCAAGATTTTTGACACCAAAGAAATGCAGGGCAAGTTTGATCCAACGATGAACATCAGATTTAAGGCAGTCAGTCCCACCAGTGATTATGTTTAGGCGGAGCCAATCAAACTTTATGTTATGGTGGCACTGTTTGAGCAGAGTATTTTGCACAAAAGCCACGAACTTTTTGTCTACTGTATATCTTTTCCTTAGAAACCAACCTAAAATAGAACGAAGATTCTGAGAAATCCCAAATGGGTGATAAAGTCGAAACACGGTACCATGTTTTCGACACCGCGCTCAGGTAAACTAGATCCGTTGGAGGCACTGTGGATCAGAACTTCATCCGGTAATTGAGAAATCCTGTCCATCGGATCAATATCGACATCCATGGTGTTGACGATGGGAGTTTTAGGTAGAAGATCAGGGGAATTAAGATACTCGCTCATCAGCTCAATTCTGTTCTCCATCATGCGATCAGGAACCAAAAATAAAATTAAAAAAAGCTAATTGTAGCGAAATGTTTTCAGTATACTGTTCTTATTCTTGCTTCCGTTTTCCTTATCGTCTGCAGAATTTAAAAAACTATGAAGAGCTGTACTTATAGTATCCTTGGTTAGGTTTTCTTGACCTAAGCGACAGACTGCGGCGCTTTGTTCCAACCAATAAATAAATTGCAAGGCAATTATGGTATCCTTCATAATTTTGGGTTATAATAGGGCATTTGTATACCTAGAAGCTTAAGATGAATGTAGGGTTGATCTTGATCGTCGGTGCGCCGACGGTGCATTACTTGCGTATTTTAGATGTATATAAATTATATTTATAACGGAGTATATATCTCTCCTTATAGGAATCTTGCCATAAAGCAGGAGTCATATAAGAGTAGGAAAATGAGAAGTCATGTACCAATGAGAGTATAATTATCATATATGTATCTTTCTGAAAGCACGTCAAAGAAGATTATAACGTTCTCTTATACACATAGTCATACTATCCGTTCCCTTCAAGACCGTTTCTCTTTATCAGGATCAATAGTTTAGCGAGATTGCGTGCCTTAAGAGGGGAACCGTCGTTTAATCACAAGGGCCGTTCTATAAAAGATTATCACTTAATAAAAAATATTTTTCATTTACGTTAGCAGCAAATACCTCAGCTTATAAAAAAAAAACAGCAAATACCTGCCACATTGAAACAAAGTTTTGTATTTTAATTTATTAATTTAAATTAGTTTTTAACATGAGTTAGGTTTTTATATACCCCAGTCTCGAGGCTGAATTAAAGATGAAGTTTTTCGTAAGTAAATAAAAACCAACATTGGTAAGAAAAGCTACAATGCACAAGAAATCAGTTCAAATGTGGAGTGACTGATTACATATGTTTAAAGCACAAATTGGTTTTTCATGTTTTCTGCCAACATTAAAGTTTTCTCCCAGAAAAAAAGTATGGATTTGGCGGTAACACCATCAATGCATTAGTTGTAAGTTTCTTGACAGTAGGCAAAGGAGGAATGTATCTATTTTCCAAACTTTCAGAACCAATGTGACACTATCTGGAATGATTTCCAATGTCAGACGCGGGACTCGTACGAGATGTCCAAGAAATTCCCCAAGTTGAAGGAAATAAAGAGCATCAGATACTTTCAGTCTCAGATAAACTTCATGAAAACTAGTCTCGATCGTTTAGTGGAAGCACATAATTAAGGCTGCGAATCTTTTGGAAGATCACCACATGAAACTAAAACAAATCTTCTGGCCTGGTCTAAGAAATGGCAGTTCTGATGTAAGTATCTCGGAACTACTGATCCCATTGCATACGGGCTCGATTTTTGCACCACTCAGCTCATGCATCCAACACTTGATACTGGAAGATTTGCAGCATTTTGTTTGTGGTAGGTCATGCATCCAGCACTTGACACGGGCAAATTTGCAGCATCTTATTCGTGGTAAGCGTTGTAGTTTACTGCGAAGAAGCTTGAACATCAATTCATTGTTGAAATGGTGTTTTGATGTAAGTAGCATAGATTCTGGGTGGCAAATCCAGAGTAGTAGTCCATCAAGAAGATTCTGATAATTTCTTGCTCTTGCCACCTCACTTCCGTCATATGATGACTTGATATTCAAACGCAGTTTCTTGACATTACGCAATATTGGTGGAGGAACGGAGAGATTTCTCACACTCTTACGACTAAATTTGATATTATCATCATCCAAGATTTCCAGTGTCAGGATTTGGACTTGTAAGAGATCTCCAAGAAATTCCCCGAGTTTACAGAAATCATTCAGCTCGGATACCTGGAGTGTGATTTTCTGCAAAGTGGTGCTGTCCTGTGGGGATATATAACTTGGAGAGCCTGCCGTCGAAAACCAGCACTTGCTCAGATTCAACTCCTCCAGATTCTAACAAGCTCTCAAATCAAGCTCTCGAAAGCTATAATCTCCTTGAACATAGTGATGGAAATATTTAAGACTGAGCGCATCAATCATAATACTCCCAATAACACCTGCAGTATCAGTAATGTCAACCTCTCTCAGCTTTGTAAGACCAGAAAGTTGAATCCTTTTTAAACCCCAAGACGGTATTACAGTAAAATTCTCAATCAAAGGACAGATGAAGATGAGATTATTCACAATCTTCTCATCAATTTCAACATAAGACAAACGAAGTTCCCGTAGAGACGGCCAACTGATCATAGGGTTGTTGTGTCCCTGTGAAGGCTTCAAAATATCACATTCACATTCATTTAAGACCAAAACCTTTAACTCTTTGGCACAGAAAACGGTAAGCGGCAAACAATAAGGCAAATTATGTAAGCCGTCCGAAATCTAACATCAAGATTTTTGACACCAAAGAAATCAACGGCAAGTTCGATCCATCTATCAACAACAGGTTTAGGATAGACAGTCTCGAATGTGGAAATGAGCAGGCGAAACCTGTCAATCTTTTTGTTATAATGGCACTGTTTGAACAGAGTATTTTGCACAAAAGTCATGAACTTTTGTTTAATAAACTGACTGCAAACGCACGGTTCTGATAAATCCCAGATCGTCGATCGTCTGATAAATACCATGACCTCACTGAGGGAAACTAGGTCGAGTGTTTCAGGCAGGAAAGCAGCGATGTGGACTAGAATTCGGTCTGGCAATTGAGAAATCCTGGCCATCGGATCGATATCGACATCCATGGTGTTGACGTTGGGAGTTTTAGTTAGAAGGCCATGGGAATTAAGATACTCCATTGCTTGTTGTTGAAGAAGCTCGATTCTGTTCCCCATCCTGCGATAAAGAACCACAACAACAACAAATTAAACGGTTCTTCCCACGAAGTTTCGAGTTTGAGTCTATAATTTTTCTACATTTCTATTCATCACAAAAAAAATAATAGAGAAAACTGAGAACCTTCTAAAAGAGTACAGATGTGCTTCTTCTTCTTCTTGCTTCCGTTTCCTTATCCTCTGTAGAATAGAAAAAGCTATTAAGAGCTATCCTTCGTTATGGTTTCCTTGACCTAAGCTATTAAGATTTGGATCCTCTCAGAGAGAAATTTATTGAGGATGATCTATCGTATTGAGTGAATCTTTTATTTGATGTTTAATTATCATAATTAATTTTAAATTAATCAGGTCTCAAATATACTAAGTTTCCAACTTTTATGCAATATTTAAAAGAAGAAATTGTACTTTTAAATGGGGAAATAATTTTGTTGACCACGTGATCATATTGAAATAGTCATAGAAGCTTGATAGAGACACATGATTAATAATATCTTATTCAGAATGGATAAAGAAAAAGCTTTGAGTCACCAGTTAAAAAAAGAAGCTAAAAGCTAAAACCTGACAGAAAAAAAAAGAGCAATGAAATATTTCATCAGCACATAAGATAGACAGAACAAAAGAAACTGAAAAGTAAAACCTGCGAAGGAGAGAAAAAAGAAGGAAACACGACATACATAATGAAACTAACACCACATGAAACTAAAACAAATCTTCTGGTCTGGTTTAAGAATTGGCAGGTCTGATGTAAGTATCTTGGAACTACTGATCCCATCGGCTTCAATGATCTTGATTTCTGCACCTCTCACGTCATGCATCCAGCACTTGGCACTGGAAGATCTGCAACATCTTGTCCGTGGTAGGTCATGCATCCAGCACTTGACACGGGAAAATTTGCAGCATCGTGTTCGGGGTAATCCTTGTAGTTTACTGCGAAGAAGCTTGAACATCAATTCTTTGTTGTAACGGGATTCTGATGTAAGTACCATAGATTCCGGGTGGCAAATCCAAAGTAGTCCGTCCAGAAGATTTTGGTAATTTCTTACTCTCGTCACCCGACTGCTACATGATGATTTGATATCCAGATGCAGTTGCTTGACATTACGCAATACTGGTGGACGAAGGGATAGATTTCTCACACTCTTACGACTGAATTCGACATTATCATCATCCATGATGACCAGTGTAAGGATTTGGACTGGTAAGAGATCTCTAAGAAATTCCCCGAGTTTAAGGAAATCACTCAGCTCGGATACTGTAAGTTTGATCATCTGCAAAGTGATGCTGTCCTGTGGAAACATGTAAATTGGAGTAGCTGCTGTCGAAAACGAGTACTCTCTCAAAACTAACTCCTCCATATTCTTACAAGCTCTCAGATCAAGCTTTTGAAAGACATCTTTTCCTCTAAGAAGGTGACTGAAAGATTTAAGGCTGACTGAATCAATCGTGATTCTCTCAATAGCACCAATATCATAAACGACAACCTTTCTTAGCTTTGCAAAACCAGAAAGTTGAATCCTTTTAAAACCCGAACACCAATATAGAACAAATTTCTCAATCAATGGGCAGATGAAAATGAGACTGTCCATAATCTCCTCATCAATGTAAACATCCTGCAAATTAAGTTCGCGTAGAGATGGCCAACTGATCATGGGGTTCTGCCCTTGTGGAGACTTCATAATACGAAACTGTCTTAAGAACAATACATTTAACTCTTTAGCACAGAAAATGATCTGCGGCAAACGATAAGACCAGCCGTTTCGAAAGAAGAGATCAAGATTTCTTACACCAAAGAAATGCAGGGCAAGTGCGATCCAATGTTCAACAGCAGATGCAGAGTACACAGAGTGGACGAGGCTCATAGAAACATGCAAGCAGAACCTAGATAACTTTTTGTTATCGTAGCATCGTTTCAAAAGAGTATTTTGCACAAAACTCTTGAACTTTTGTGCCCTATCTATCATTGGTTCAGAAGACTGGCTGATGCCGAATGATTCTTCTTTGAAAATTGAATAGCGACTTTTTAAATTCAAAACACGATACCATGTTCTTGAGACCGCGCTAAGCGAAACAAGGTCGAATTTGGAAGGCACAAATTTACCGGTGAGGTAGAATAGAACCTGGTCTGGTAGTTGAGAAATCCTGTCCAGTGAATCGATATCGACATCCATGGCGTTGATGGTTATGGAATTTTTACGTAGAAGGCCACGAGAATTAAGATACTCTCTTGCTTGCTCCCTCATCTGCTCCTTTCTTTTGTCGTCCATCCTGCAATCAAGAAAGCCAAAAAAATAAAATCAGAGATAATTGTAGCGATTTTTTTTTCAATATTTCGGCATCCAAGTAGAGAGAACTGAGAACCTTCTCCAATTGGTCAGATACTCTTCCTGTTCCTTCTACTAAGATTATGTTTTCTTGACCTTAACCTACAGATTGCAGCCCTAATTTGTCAACGTTTGCGCTTAAGATGCGCTTGGAGTGTGGGAAGTAGAAGGTCCTCCATTGAGACTTAAAGCCGGTTCTGAGTCTGAGAAATTGAAAAAATCATTTTGGAAAAGCAATCCTTTATGAAATCATCTTAGGAAATGAATCCTTTTTTAAAAAGTCCAATCATAATTTCCTACTCGGAAAGGATAAAGAGGATATTCGAAGAAAAAAAACGAATATACTACTATGCAATGATCTGGCATTTTACCAATACAAAATAGTCCTGTTTATTTCCACATTAGTATGTCCACAAGATGTGGGGAAAAAAATATTTTGTTTTTCAATTTTAAAAATTGTAATTTAATTTCATTTTTAAGAAGTGTTATATGGGACACTTAAAATAAACAGGGCATACATAATAGAAACTAGCACTGATATTCCACAAGTTGTGTGACTTGTAAGACTATCTCTGCAGTGTTTTGTGCCAAACTAAAGATAGAATTCGGTCACCACCATATATGAAACTAAAAGTAAAAATGATCTCCTGCTTTGGTTCAAGAATCGGCAAAAATGTCAACAGTGAGGCATCATGTAAGTATCTTGGAACTTCCATCGTCTTCAATTGACAACACAACCTCTGCAATGTTTTGTCCCAGTGAAGCTAAAGAAAAAAAAAACATGAAAAAAATTCAGTCACCACATGAAACTAAAACACATCTTCTGATTTTGTACAAGACGTTGCACTGATGTTGTAAGTATCGAGGAACTTCCATCGGCTTCAATGAGCTTGATTTCTAAACCTTTCAGGTCATGCTTCCAGCACTTTATCAGGGAAGATTTGCAACATTTCGTCCGCTGTATACGTTGTAGTGTCTGGCAGAGAACCTTGATAAAATCATTCTTGAAAGTACGTCGTCCTGATTTAAGTAACATGAATTTCGGGTGGCAAATCCAAAACAGTCCATCCAGAAGATGCCGGTGATCTTCTCGTTTTGCCACTGCATTTCTCCCGTATGATGATGATTGAGTTACGATATTCAGATGTAGTTGCTTGACATTAGGCAATAATGGCGGATTAATGATGCTATTTGTCAAACATTCAAGATTGAATGGGACATCGCGGGGGTCAATCTCTAGAGACAGAAGCTGGATGGATACAAAATTTCCGAGAAATCCACCAAGTGTAAGGAAATCAATCGGATGCTTTGACATTCCAAGTGAAACATTCTGCAAACATGGAAGCACGTAAGGGATAGTCGTGGCTGTACAGCAGAAGGGTTCCAATTTCAACTCCTCTAGATTCTTACAAGCTTTCAAATCGAGCATTTGAAGCCTATTACCCAAACCCGTGTGATGGAAAAGCTTAAGGGTGGGTGCATCAATCATTATCGTGGTAATGAAGCCAAGCGGATCAATCACTTTAACCTCTCTCAGTTTTGTAAATCCAGAAAGATGAATCCTTTGGAGCCCAATACGCGGGTGTATATACAATTTTTCAATCAAAGGGCAGATAGAGATGAGATTATCCACAAGCATCCAATCAAATATAGCACTAGGCAACAGATGAAGTTCTCGCAGAGATGGCCAATTAGAGTTCCAATCATGCCCCACTGGCAGCTTTATAACTCCGCCGGCAAAGCGCAATAACTTTAACTCTTTGGCAGATAAAACAGTCGGCGGCAAGAAATAAGATTGCGTGCCAGAGAAGCTGATATCAAGACTCTTGGCGCCGAAGAAATGCAGTGCGAGTTCAATCCAAAGATCAACGAAAGATCTAACGAGCGGAGGGCTGCTAGACATGTGTAGGCGAAACTGATCCATCTTTTTGTGACCATGGCACTGTCTAGACAGTGTATTATGCACAAAAGTCACGAACTTGTGTGTCCTATAGTCCTCAGAGTATTCTGTCTTAGGATACTTCGTGGAACAAAACGATTCTTCTGAGAAATCCCAGATCGGAAATAAAGACCAAACACGATACCATGTTCTCGAGACGGCGCTGAGGTAAACCAGATCTGGCGTTGAAGGCAGAAAAGAGGCAATGTGGACAAGAACCTCATCTGGTAATCGAGAAATCTTGTCAATCGGATCTATATCAACATCCATGGTGTTGATGGGAGTTTTAGGTAGAAGGCCGCCGGAAGAAAGGTACCTTCTTGCTTCTTCTTGTAGAATCTCGATTCGTTTCGACATCTTGCTGCTTATCCTACAATCAATCAAGACCCAAAAAAACTAAAAAAGAAAACAACGATTCGTTTCGACATCTTGCTGCTTGTCCTACAATCAATCAAGAACCCGAATAACTAAAAAAGGAAACAAAACAAAATAAAGCAGGAAATCAAGTCAGAGGAATTTACCTTCAAATTGTTGGGTTAATTTCTTTTTTGAGATTGTTTCCTCTCCGCATTAGGATTTTCTTCGGCCGCTCAACAAAACCTAACCGACATCGTAAAAAATTAGGCCGCCTTATCGTTTATCTTTGGCGACACCGGTTCTCATTATTTAGATTTTGGGTCTACCCGGCTTGACTCGTATATTCTCTATTTAAATATTAAATAATTAGAAAAAAATGCTGAAGGTACTCTAACTTATATTTTACAAAATGTTTCATTTTACCGTTAGATAAATAGATTTATAGTTTACAAAATATTCTACTTTATCCCTATAATTTTAAAGTGTGTAATGTAAACTTTATAGTTTCTTAAAGATTATCGTTTTAATTTTTATAATAGTTAAAATATTCAAATAAAATAGTACTCCCTCCTTCCCCAAAAAAATACCTTTTACTATTCCGGCACGCATTTCAAAGCGACCGGATGACTCATTATTTGACCCAAAAAAAATTCGTACTTTTTTTCGAACGTACGTTAATCCTTAACGTACTTCCGAGAAAAAATTAGGAGCAAAATTGTCTCAAATAGTGAGTCATCCGGTATTCTTGAGATACGTACCAGAATAGTAAAAGACATTCTTTTGGGGAAGGAGGGAGTAAAAAAATTTGATAAAAAAAATATAAAAAGTATAGTAGGACTTAAGAATAAAAAAACTAGTTTAATTTTTTATTTTTATTGTTTAATGTTTTATATCTTTTAAAATATTTCTAACTCAATTTTTCCATTTTTTTCAATGAATTGGACTCTCCCATATATGTTATTTTTTCTCAAATTTGCTGAATTCTTTTACCATATTTTTTAAAAAAAAATTAACTACTGGAGAGGTTTTTAAGAAACTATTAATGTTGACATTGTATAGGTTTTAAACTATAGTAAAGTGAAATATTTTGTAAGCTATTAAACTAGAAAAGTTTTGTATGTAATTTACCTTTACCATGCAAAATGATTTTTTATATTAATTAGTGGTTTAGTATATGTCATTTTCATGAGATAAGTCTGCACATTAAATTATTAGAATTATAATAATAATAATTAATAATATAATCATTTTAAAAAAATACATTTCTTTTTATTATTATTATTTTGTTATACTACCAACTTATTAAAAACTATTGCAGCAGCTTACCATAAAAAAAACTCATTAAATAACATTATACAATGTTCGCAATCTCATTATTTTAGAATTTATAGAAATTAAATTGATCGTGATTAATGATTATGCAGCGTTATGCTTCGTGTAGTCATAAGTCAATAGACACATAACTTATTTGAAAAAATTTGGGTAGATCATGATTTACCTACATCATGATCTAGGATGATGACACGTGCCCCAAATAGTGCTAGAATACCACTATTCTTGACACTTTTGGACACGTGTCATCATTCTACATCATGATGTAAGTAGATCATGATCTACCCAAGTTTTACTGTAACTTATTAGTTATCTGGTTAGGAAGAATTTGAATCATGTTCTAATCTCATCCCCTACTTGTAAAAAAATAAAAATATAAAAAACTAGTCATTAAAGCATCATGTAATCAATATTCATATCTACTTATTAAACCCAAATTGATACGAAAATATGTCAAGCACAATAAATCAGTCCAAATGTGGAGTAATTACTCTTATTAAACTATGCAACTTAGCAGCACCATTTGAAACTATAAGATATCTTCTGCTGTGGTGCAAGATTTGCCACCAACTCCGAGCCCGACAAACCATCAGCCTTACGTTTCTTGCAACCTCCATTGACCTCATCAATGTGGTTGATTCCTACTTCTTTCAGGTCATGCCACCATTGCCGAAGACGGGTAGATTTGTAGCATAGTGCTTCTTGTTCGGGTCGTAGCGTCTTACAAATGACCTCGCGTGGCGAAACACAGTCTGATTTAAGGAGCTTGGATGTTGAGTGGCAAGCCCAAAGCAGTCCATCCACAAAATTCTGAGTTGTCACCTCGCTTTCGCAGTATGATGATGATGGGGTGATATTTAGCTCTAGTATTTCGACATTAGGCAATGGAGGAATGGAGCAATTGTTAGATTCGAGTAGAATCTAGATTGTTCCCTAACCTTATGAACAATCCCAAGAACCAAAACAAATCGATTATAAAATGATTAATATAGATAAACAGCGGAAGCGTACCTGTATTAGCCGATGTCATGAAATTGGAGAGGGATTTTTGGCCTTCTGGAGGATGAAATTCTCTAGGCAAATGGAAACCAAAGCTCTTGCACAAAACCTTTTATTTTCTGTAATTATTTTTTTACCTTGATGAAGAGGCTTTAAATAAAATAGAGAAATTCCTTCAGGGATCAATTCCCAAATAACCAAAATGATTAATTACTAATTGGTCCATTAACAATTAATAATTAACCCGGGAATCTGCACAAACATTAAATTTGCCCCTCGCACTTAATTGATTAGACAATTCAGACCATAAACTTTATTAGATCACTCGATTGGTCTAAATATAATTAACGGTAACGGATACTAATGTACACGTTATTGTCCAAAATCCAACAATCTCCCACTTGGACAATCCGAATTGTACAATCCTTATAGTACCGACCGTTAATTTCCCGAATGCTAGCATAACTCTTGTCTAATCCAATCCGGTCCGTCGGTTTCATTAATGTCAGAACCAAAAGAGCAGTCGTCGCATCTCAGGCAACTAAACTCATGATGATTACAAACTTAACTGACCAACGACATGGATCCAGTGCGCATGTGCAGCATGGAAATACATGTAAAATGATTTGTTCATGTCTATTTCCAACTGATCCATTTTAAACTTTATGAGATCAAAAAGAAAACCAGAGCGCATATTGAATAAAAATCAATATCCATAAACTGTGAAAATAAATACACAGTCAATACATCCGTGAGCCATAATGGTACAAAACATAACTCCCACTAATCTCAAGCATCTAACCTAATGACACCCATGCTCGATACATGGCCATGAAATGCAACAGGTGTCAATGCCTTAGTGAGCGGATCCGCAACCATAGCATTTGTACCTAATAACTCAATGCTCACAAGACCACTCTGAACTCTTTCTTTAACAGCAAGGAACTTGATGTCGATGTGCTTCGATCTGGATGTGCTCCGACTATTGTTGGAGTACAGCACTGCAGCCCGATTGTCACAATAGATCCTTAAGGGTCTCTCGATCCCAGTGACAACTCGCAGTTCCTTGACCATATTTCGCAACCATACCGCATGACTGGATGCCCCGTAGCAAGCTACGAACTCAGCCTCCATAGTGGAAGAAGCGACGAGTGACTGTTTGGCGCTCTTCCAAGAAATGGCCCCACCCGCCAGCAGAAAGACAAAACCTGATGTCGATCTCCGACTGTCTTGGCATCCAGCGAAATCAAAATCAGAATACCCAACGATCTCAAGCTGATCTGATCTCCTGTACGTGAGCATATGGTCTCTCGTTCTCTGCAGGTACCGAAAGACCATTTTGGCTGCGACCCAATGATCCCTCCCGGGATTGCTCTAGTATCTGCCCAACATACCAACTATATACGCAAGATCCGTACGGGTACAAACTTGAGCATACATGATGCTTCCCACAGCCGAAGTGTTGCTACCCGAATTTTGACTTACGTCACAACTTTTTTCGTTTATTACATGTCATATTAATAGCCCGTTTACGTCAAATTTCAATCGATTTTTGATCAAGGACTATTTGTTTTAATGTTTCATGCCATTTCATGTCTTTTAAATTTTTCGTAACTTTCTCGTATTTTCAGCTAAAACCGTATTTTTCGGTTTTCGTCAACGTATTTACGTATTTTTGCGTTTACCGCGTTTAATAACTCGTCTAGGTCAAATTCCTGTCAATTCTTGGCCCTAGGCTAGTTTTTTTAATATTGCGTGTCATTTCGTGTCTTTTTAGTTTCTCGTATTTTTAACTGTCTTCATTCGAACTTTTCTCGGTCTCGAGTAAGTTTTCTCGAACCGAGGCTCGAACACACTATTTCTTTGTTTGATAATTACGTACTAATTTTCTCTTTCACACCACCGCGTTCAATTTCGTTCAATTTATGTCGTAAGGACATTTATTTTGCGCACGAACGTTTTGACACTTCCGAACCAGAAAATAAATACGTTAAATCAACTTTCACATTTCTTCACTGTATATTAGTTTTCTTGCCTTATTTTCTACACATAGTTGTACCATCGACTCGGATTTATTTTCATTTTCGAGCAATTTCGCTCGTGCAAAAATATCCCGTTCGTATCCAAAAATATGATAAATACCACATTAATGCACAATCAATGCAATCTCATCCTCCAGCTCGGTTCCAGCTTGCCTTTCTCTTCACCTAGCCACACAATCAAACTTGCTCAAGAAACCCTAGCTAGCTCACTATATCAAGCTAGAGCACCATCATCACCCTCCCAAAAAATATCCTCCGGCCATTCTCGACCAAGTATCCAACCGCCTCCACCTTGATATTTTCTCTATAAATAGCAAGCTTCTATCACCAAATCAAGGGCACCAAATCCTCCTCTGAACCTCCATTTCTTGCACTACCTTCTTGGCTAAAATTGCTCTCCCGGAGAGGTAAGCTCTCTCTCTCTAAACTCTCTTTAATTTTCGTTTTTGCATGTAGTGTGGAAATAAATTGCTATAACTTGCCTCAAATGCTTAGTTTACTTGCTAATTACACTTCCCTTACTTCAATTTGATTGTATAACCTCTAGGCTAATTAATAGCCATATATGCAAAGCTCTCTCTCTCTAAACTTTCTTTAAATTTCGTTTTTCCCTTTAATGCATGAATAAATTGCTAGAACATGCTTAGAATGCTTAGTTTTTATGTTATTTATGCTCTCCTTGCTTCAATTTAATTGCATAATGCTTTAGCTAATTAATCACCACATATGCACATTAATTAGCTAGTTATTTCATGTACAAAAACGCCACTGTTCTTGTCCAAATTGCTTGCTGTTTTGGGTAGTTCGGGTTACTGTTGGGTTGCATGATTTATTGGTACTGATTTTGGTGAGTTATTTTGAATTGGAGAGAGCTTGGTAGCCGGCCATGGTGGCCGGCGTTGTAGAGAAGAAGAAGAAGAAGAGTGGGGTGACGGGAAAGAGAAATGCAAAGGTGATGGGCCTTGGCCCATCCATGTTTTAAAAATTAAAATTTGGGCTTGGCTTGTGCCAAGCCCATTTTTTAATGCTCAAATTTTCGACGTGGGACCCACTTATTTTTCGTCAAAAATATGAAAATATTCGTATGCTTATATAACATGTTAATTTACATGAAATATCCCTATGCTTTTATTTTTGTGTTTAAACGATATTAAAAGGCTCGTATGCTATTTTCATTTTTTTAATATCATATGAATCGTTTAAATGTTCGTATTGCTATTTTCATGTTTTAAAAATCGTATGAATTGTTTATATGTCCGTATGCCATTTTTGTATTTTAATTATCATAAAAACTATTC
Organism: Viola odorata; assembly: GCA_963691705.1. Taxonomy (NCBI): domain Eukaryota; kingdom Viridiplantae; phylum Streptophyta; class Magnoliopsida; order Malpighiales; family Violaceae; genus Viola; species Viola odorata. The sequence goes on along the minus strand of OY829540.1, from coordinate 8,770,998 downwards.
GTATGCTTGTATGTTGTAATTAATTTGTTTATGTCATGTTCATTTAATTAAATGTATGTTGTAATTAATTTGTTTATGCCATGTTTATTTAATTAAATACATGTTGTAATTAATTTGTTTATGCCATGTTTTATTTAATTAAATGCTTGCATACTTTAATTAATTTGTTTATGCCATGTTTATTTAATTAATTGTCTATTTGTCATAAATTAAATAAATGTTTGCATGCGCTTTTCTTATTTATTTATTTTCGAAAACGTTGCTAACACTGTCAATTTGCAAGGAAGATCAAGAGCACGCAACGCAAGTACGTCTTTCTTCTAAGTCTCTTTTATTTATTTAATGTCTTTCGCAAATATTATTTTCATGTATGTTATCTAAAAATGCTAAAAAACTTATAATTATATGCATGATAAAATCCATCCACATGCTTACATGTTTACATCACTCGCGTTTAAATGCCATGAGATTAATTGTTTTCTTTGTTAAATGCTATGCATGGTGGCTTCGAATCCCACTCGGTTATATGCATTCACGAAAATGGTACTATGTTAGTATTATCCATGTTAGGATCACTTAGTAATTAATTAATTAATCATGCATGGCTCGATGAAAAGGGGGAACGTCCGCTCTAGCATAACGAACAAACGGTAACCCCGTCCTTCGTGTCTCGATCGGAAATAACATGTCCCAACGAAATATGCTAAGATGTAACGTCACCTTTGAGGGCCAAATTGCGTCAAAAATGTTTAGATAATCGGAAAGTGACCCAATTCGATAAGCGGACTTTGTTGGCACGATCCAATCATTGGCCGATGTAAATGATTGGAAAGTGACTTGAGTTCGTGGGAAGAGGAGGTTGACATGCTTCAGTCATTTAAATAAATCTTTGTATATCAAAACTGTATTCAAACACCTTTTATCGGTAACCTTTTTATGGGTGTGATTTGGGTGCCTAACACCTTCCCAAGTCCACAATACGACCTCGAACCGTTGTTCAATGGTTTAGACCAAGCCTTAGTTTTTATTTTTATGCCATGACGCTTAGGTTCCCTAAACCTTAGAAAATAGGGTGGCGACTTCATTGTATTATGCGAAGCATCCATTTATTCTTAGCATTCGCCGCGAACCTTAAACTCATTTTTCAACGAAAAAGGGGGTGCGACAGTTTGGCGACTTCACTGGGGACTAGTAGGGTCGAAGCCGGTTTTTTTAAGGTGTTTGTTTTTTTATTTATTTACTTGCTTTAATAAACTATTTTCGTGACTATTTGTTATTGCTTTGATCAACTGTCATACGCATTGCATGCATAGGCCCTACACCCAGGGGTCGCCTTACCAAATAAGTTTTGGACGGGGAGTAAGGACACCTCGGGACACGAGTCCTGGGTAATGTTCTCGAAACCCAACCCGCTCGAACCCTTAAAGCTAGCCGGACGGTTGGCCTTCATTCTAGTACGCGGATTCAGCCGACATGATTCAATCATTTGCCTATGTAAATGGTTGGAAAGTGGCCTGAATTCGTAGGAAGGAATAGGTGGTCGCCTTACGACACTTTTTGGACCATTCTATGGTATCGTCGGGAACCTTCAGGCCGTTAGAACTTTAGTCAACGTCAAAAGCCCCCATCACGTGCATCATACTTGTTTTGTCGTGGCTTGGTTTACCACGTTTTCTACGTTTTTTTCTCTTTCGCACTAATCTAGCAATGCATGTAAAGAACCTAGCAACATATTTTGTGTAAGTTGCTAATACAGGGGCTCTGTTTCGTGTTCTTTCCCCAAGACCCATCCTGCTTGTTCAAAATGACAGTGCCCGCATTACTCTCACTTGATACTTCTGGGGAAGAAGTTTTGATAATCAAGCTGTGCTAGGAGACATGTTGAAATCCGGTTTCATTTCCGATATTGCGGACAAGATTGGGATAGAGGAAGTGGTGATGCAAAAAGGAGATTGCGTCATTAGAACATTTTTTATGAGCAAACGGATCCCGACTTCCAAAGATTGACGCCTTCAGAATCAAGCATCTGTTGCTTAGATTTTTTTTCTTTTACCCCATGTAACAATGTTCCTAGACTTTATCTATTAGCCTTTAGATAAATCTAGATAGTTAAATCAACTTGTAATGGTTGTAACCCCTTTTGGACGAAAAAAAATATCAATGACAAAATTCGTAGTTATTTGGATAATTACGAAATGCTTTTTTCTCTCTCACACATCCAAAAAACATTGAACGGCCAACGCCTACAATCAAATCAACCTCCCCCCCTACCAAATTTCATAATTTTTGGAACAGGCCATTTTCGCCAAATGAATTCAGAACACAAAGACAGCTCCATTTCTCGGCCTCAGCTGCGCAATCTTTTATCTTGGACAAAATGAAGATGATTTGCACCGAATTTCCACTAGACCAGAGCATGAAAGATGTTTAAAATAGGCCAAAATTTAACCATACAAAATTTCAGAAAGTTCTGAGCAGCCAGTCTCTTGAAAAAAAAAAATTCTAAACTCAAGGACAGCCGCTCTACTCGGCCTCAGCTGCGCGTTCTTTTGTCTTGGCCAATATCAACACAATCGGCTAGAAATTTCCACTTGGACAAAACACAAAAGATATTAATAACACCTTGAAGAATGTCCATACCAAAAATGGGATTTTTCTGAGCAGCTCATCGCTCACAAATAATTCGGACATAAGGAGGACAGTTTTCTCGATCTCAGCCGTGCGATCTTTTGTCTCGGCCAATATGAATGCGTTCGGCTCAGAATTTCCGTTCGGCTGAAACACAAAAGATGTTCGTAACACATTGAAGTATGTCCCTACCAAATTTCAGATTTTTCGGATCAGCGCACCTCAGCCAAAAGCAAGGCCCACGAAAGGCCATCTCTGGCGGCATGCCGCCTAGCCCCTGGCGTTATACCGCTAGCTTCGGCTCCAAAATCAGTTTTTCACCTCCAAAATCGTTCGTTCAGCCGCGCGCTCATTTGTTTTGGCTAATATCGATACGATGGGCTCTGAATTTCTGTTCGACTAAAACACGAAAAATGTTCGCAACACATTGAAGTATGTCCATACCAAATTTCAGAACTTTCCAAGCAACAAATCCCTCGCAAATAATTTAGACGTAAGGACAGCTGCTCTGCTCGGTCTCAGCCGCGCGTTCTTTTATTTTGACCAATACGGATACGATGGGCTCAGAATTTCCACTCGGACAAAACATGAAAGACATTCATGGCACATTAAAGATTTTCCTCACCAAAAAGGGGATTCTTCCGAGCAGCCCGTCACTCGCAAATAATTTGGACGTAAGGAGGACAGTTTTTTCGGTCTCAACCGCACAATCTTTTGTCTCGGCCAATATCAATGTGTTCGGCTCAGAATTTCCGTTCGGCCAAAACACGAAAGATGTTCATGACACATTGAAGTATGTCCCTACCAAATTTCAGATTTTTCGGAGCAGCGCACCTCATCCAAAAGCAAGGCCCACGAAAGGCCATCTCTGGCGGCATACCGCCTTGCCCCTAGCGGCATGCCGCTAGCTTCGGCTCCTAACTCCTTCAAAATCATTTTTTGGCCTCCAAAATCGTCCACTCAGCCGCGCGCTCGTTTAGTTTGGCCAATATCAACGCGATAAACTCAGAATCTCCCTTCGACCAAAACACAAAAGATGTTCGTAACACATTGAAGTATGTCTATGCCAAATTTCAGAACATTACAAGCAACAAATCTCTCGAAAATAATTTAGACGTAAGGACAGCTGCTCTGCTCGGTCTCAGCCGCGCGTTCTTTTGTTTTGTCTAATATCGATACGATGGGCTCAGAATTTCCACTCGGCCAAAACATGAAAGATGTTCACGGCACATTGAATATTTCCCTCACCAAAAATGGGATTCTTCAGAGCAGCCCGTCACTCGCAAATAATTTGGACGTAAGGAGGACAGTTTTTTCGGTCTCAACCGCACGATCTTTTGTCTCAGCCAATATCAATGTGTTTGGCTCCAAATTTCTTTTTGACCAAAACACGAAAGATGTTCGTAACACATTGAAGTTCGCCCTCACCAAATTTCGGATTTTTCGGAGCAGCGCACCTCAGTCCCAAGCAAGGCCCACGAAAGGCCATCTCTGGCAGCATACCGCCTGGCCCCTAGCGGCATGCCGCTAGCTTCGGCTCCCAACTTCGCACGCTCATTTATTTTGGCCAATATCAACACGGTGGACTCAGAGTCTCCCTTCAACCAAAACACGAAAGATGTTCGTAACACATTGAAGCATGCCCATGCCAAATTTCAGAACTTTTTGGGTGACACATCTCTCGCAAATAATTTAGACGTAAGGACAGCTGCTCCGCTCGGCTTCAGCCGCACGCTCATTTGTTTTGGCTAATATCAACACGATTGGCTCGGAATTTCCACTAGACCAAAACACGAAAGATATTCACGACACATTTAAGATTTCCCTCACAAAAAATGGAATTTTTTCCAAGTGACACATCACTCGTAAACAATTTGGGCGTAAGGGTGACAGTTCGCTCGGTCTCAGCTACGCGGTCTGTTACCATGTCTAACATCCACACGATGGACTCAGAATTTCCGTTCGGTCAAAACACGGAAGATGTTGACATCGGGTTGAAGTATGCTTGTACCAAAGATCAAAGTTTTATAAGCTACAGATCCCTCGAAAAACCATTTAGAGATGACCTTAGCTACTCGTTCCAAGTCACTTCAAGAGTTTCGTTAGTAGCATCCAAGATCACATCGCATCGTTAGAATAAATGAAGACTTCCCTCACGTCTCCACCGAGAGCACCAACCCAAGATGCGCCCGTTTCTCACTCCCCCTAAAGTATCAAGTGAAAGAGTGGCTGGAAATTGATCAAATCAGCGTGGAGGCCTCGAGGTTGCACATAATACCCACATTATCGCTTATACTTATTTCTCTTCACTTGTTTTCTTTTCAGGATAACGATAGCTCCTCGAAAGAAAGCTACTCCACCAAGGCTCCCCGTAACTAGACTGCAAGCACGAAGGATGGCCGAACAAGCTAAGACAGACGAAAGGTTGGCCGCTAGGATAGCCGAGTTGGAGGAACAGGTCAAAATTGCCACGGAAAGGGCCGCTCAAGCCGAGAAAGAGCGAGATGAAGCAACCTCTGAATTCCCACCTGGTTTTGATCCAAGTCAAATGATGAGATCTTCCTTACCCACCATTGCTGGATCGTCAGGATCCCAATCATTTTCAGTTCCCGGGGGGCAATGGAAATGGACAAGCCCTTTCACTATACCCATCATCGCGAACCCATTAGTTAACATGGGGGGAGAAACTACTACGACCCCCCAACAATCCTTGGTCAACCTTACTTTAGGCTCGAATCAAAATCCGACTCATCAAGAACCCCAAAGCTTTTGCCCACCTCAAGGCCACTCTACTCAAATCATAGTCCCCGATCCCACGGGAATTCGGCCTCCTCTTGTCAATCCAACATCAATACCTCTACATCCCCTTGGTCCTAATGCGGTCTCCATGGACAAACCAAACCTCGATAGATTGAGCCTGCTAGAAGAAAGGCTCAGAACCATTGAAGGAACCGACCCCTTTGACCCCATGGGCCCAGCCGACATGTGCATGGTCCCAGGAATCATAATACCGCCGAAATATAAGATTCCGGATTTTGAGAAATACACTGGGGTCGAGTGCCCAAGGACTCACCTCAAAGCCTATTGTAACAAAATGGCAGATATGATACATAATGAACCCCTGTTGATCCATCTGTTCAGGGAAAGCTTAGCCAAGCATGCGTTAACTTGGTACATGGGCCTAGACAGAGCCAAGATCAAGACTTGGAGGGATCTATCGGATGCTTTCTTCAAAAAATATAAATTCAACATGGAGGTAGCACCGGACCGCTCCGACCTCCAAAACCTAGAGAAGAAAATGGATGAATCAGTAAAAGCATACGCCCAAAGATGGAGGGAGTTAGCGGCTAGAATTTCTCCACCTTTAAACGACAAAGAGCTCATAGCCATCTTTGTAAACACCTTCAAGGTCCCTTATTACACCTACCTCATCTCTAACCCATCGAACAACTTCTCCGACATGGTCTTAATCGCGGAAAGAGTCGAGCAAGGAATTAAGTCCGGAAAAATCACAGTTTCCGCGCCCGAAGCAGCGCCCAAGAAAGCACCTCCTACGGGGAAGGATGTTAGTTTGGTTTCTCCCCAACATAGTTACGATCAACCTTTCCCGTCACCTCCACCACAAATATTACAACCCGCACCCACCAAAGAATCTGAACAACCAGAATAACCAAAGCGACCGCTGGAATCAGGAGCCGCTGCCTCCCCTTCCCGTTCCTTTGGGAGAAATCTACAAGCATCTTTTGACGGCCGGGCAGATTACGCCAATCCCAGCCCAACCTCAACGACCTCCCTACCCAAAGTGGTATGATCCCAACGCTAGATGTGAGTACCATGCCGGAGTTCAGGGCCACACAGTAGATAATTGTCTTGCCTTTAAAGCAAAGATTGGTCATTTACTTAGGAGCGGCCAGATATCTTTTGAAGGGTTAGCCCGAGGGCCTAACACCACCATCAACCCTATTCCAAATCATGCTCTGGGTAGCGGGAGGGTGATATAGGGCTCGACCATTTTCGTGAAGAAGTCTAGGGGGGCCTCTGCGTAATTGGACCGCCATCACGCTTCTTGATGTCCACTTGTAAATATAAATGCATGTTTTGTTGTCTTTTATAGGAACTTGTGTTCCCCTTCGGTTAAAAAGATTAAAAAAAAAACACAACGACAAAATATATATTCATGTCTTGTTGTCTTTTATAGGAACTTGCGTTCCCCTTCGGTTAAAAAGATTAAAAAAAAACACAACAAAAAAAAATATATATTCATGTCTTGTTGTCTTTTATAGGAACTTGCGTTCCCTTTCGGTTAAAAAGATAAAAAAAAAACACAACCAAAAAAAATGAAATGAATGATGAGAACCTTTTGAAAAAAAAACTTACGTAGCAAATCTTTTAAGGGAAGTGTGGTATCGGCCGCACCTAGGAATAGTTAGGGTCATAAGAACCACATTTTGACTAACCCTATTAACCCAACGCTAAGTTTTATAGGTACAAAGATAGGCGTATGCGTTCACGCATATTCCAACAGGTGAGTCTTTTTGTTCATACGCATGAGCAAGGGTGATGAAGAGGTCATTCTCATTCAGAACACTACTCAAAGAATTAATGGCTATTCTTCAAAATGCTATGATGAAACCATCAGAAATGCCGACGACTAAACTTGGGCCAAGCGGTTCACACCCCTACTTCCGTCAATCTTGATCACATACGCGAAAAGAAGCTTCACCATAGTCGAGCCTACGACTTTAAACAAGGGCGCAAATTACGTTTTCGCAATTTACATCTCCGCAATTTACGTTGTCCATAATTTTAGAAATTTCTACGATTTGCGTTGTTACAAATATGCACACGTAATGTTGTAGTACATGTACTACTCGGGCTAAAAAGAAGGAAAATGAAAAAATCCCACGTTCTTTTACATTCCATAAATCAAACACATTCATCATTTTAACTTGTGTGTTCATTAGAAATTGTATGAACATGCATGATCTTGTCTGTTAACTCTTATGTCCATGACATGTTTAGACGTAAGCAATCACGAACATATCCCTGTGAGTATTTTGGGCCTTCACGCCTTGTTTTCTTTCATGAGTGTAAATGCTAAACTAGGTGCTAGTTAGATTTGCATAATATCCAGGGTACATGAACAATCAGACATGGGATAGCGGTAAGATGACATTGGACTTTGCTTTTGCTCTTCTTCCACATTTTCATTTTTAACCTTTTTACCCTCAAAACACATATTTTGTACACCGGGTACAACTCTACCAAACACCCAAAAGCCCTTTTACCAAGTGAGTCGAGTTCTCGACTGAGACCGCTAAATTGGAGTTACATGTCAAGCAAGGGAATGACAAGGGAGCCCTCAAAGGATCACTAACAAATCAACATCAGAAGAAGCCAAAATACGATAAGACTTGGAGGCCTCTGCCAAAGACAGAGAGGATGACAAACCGGAAAAAAAGAACCAAAAAAACAAACACAACACAAAACACAATAAAAAATATAAAACGCCAAACAAAACACACAAAAAAAAGGGAACCCAAAACACCATAATAGTAAATATAAATAAAAGTGTTCAAAGAACACAATCAACGAAACAACAGCCAAAGCAAGTACAAAACAAAAAAAAAGGCCAAATATCAATGACAAAATGATCTAAAAAATACAAGAGATCGTTCCCCATGAATGTTGAAGAACTTGGGCAAAGAGCCCTCAAAACAAACCAGAAGGAATATCCACAGCAAAGAGTCAAGAATTTGTGCACTTTGCTTTCACCACGATCAAATCGTCAAGCATCGTTCACCATAATTTATCCTCATCACAATCAGTCGTCGAGCACAAAACTCATTAAAACCTTTTCGCCAAAAAAAAAAAAAAAACACAATCCTTTCTTCTACAAAATCCTCCTTTTTTTCCTCCCTTGCAAAGTCCTCTCGATTATTAGCAGACCCATGCATGTGTATCTTCATTTGAAGTCTATTCACTCGGATTGACATTGCAAATTTAATTTTTGTGCTATGTTTATTGCATTTTTTAGGAGTGTAAACACATAACCTAGTTTTTGAGCGTGAGCACAAAACACTAATATCTAGTAAGGATTGCTTACGTTTATATGTCATAGGAAAGTCTTGTTCTTGAGGTCGTTATTTCCTGAACCAGACGCAGACGTTATCTAGACTGGAATCAACCATGTTTATGTAATGAAAACTGAACGAACACTTTTCAAAAAATATATATATATGCTTGAATTTATTTTCTTAAACAAAAAAATCATTTTCAAACAAAAAAACTTAGGGGCAAGCCGAGATTTAAGTGTAGGAATATACGATATTTCTCACATTATCAATTGCTCTCTCCTTCGCTGTTTTGTGTTTTCTACCTTCCTATTTACAGGATACAGATACGCTTTGATGGAACCACACCAACATTGGGTCTTCGATAAAGAAATCGTCATAAAACCCTCGTCGTCCTGGATTTTTCGGCAAAATCTAATCAACAATATCACTCCCAAACAACTTCGTGCGGCGGATCATGCTCCCTCACGGTCAACTCAACAAACGCATTGGCTTTCAACCACTCGACAACGCATTGGCTTTCAACCACTCAACAACGTATTGGCTTTCAACCACTCAACAACCCAGCGGCTTTCAAACCACTCAACAACGCAGCGGCTTTCAACCACTCGACGAACTCATTGGCTTTCAACCACTCAACAAACGCATTGGCTTTCAACCACTCGACAACGCATTGGCTTTCAACCACTCAACAACGCATCGGCTTTCAACCACTCAACAACGCAGCGGCTTTCAACCACTCGACGAACGCATTGGCTTTCAACCACTCGACAACGCAGCAGCTTTCAACCACTCAACAACGCAGCGGCTTTCAACCACTCGACGAACGCATTGGCTTTCAACCACTTGACAATGCAGCGGCTTTCAACCACTCAACAACGCAGCGGCTTTCAACCACTCGATGAACGCATTGGCTTTCAACCACTCGACAAACGCATTGGCTTTCAACCACTCGACGAATGCAGCGGCTTTCAACCACTCGACGAACACATTGGCTTTCAACCACTCAACAACGCATTGGCTTTCAACCACTCGACAACGCAGCGGCTTTCAACCACTCGACGAACGCATTGGCTTTCAACAACTCAACAACGTAGCGGCTTTCAACCACTCGACGAACGCATTGGCTTTCAACCACTCAACAACGCAGCGGCTTTCAACCACTCAACAACGCAGCGGCTTTCAACCACTCGACGAACGCAGCGGCTTTCAACCACTCGATAAACGCATTGGCTTTCAACCACTCAACAACGCAGCGGCTTTCAACCACTCGACAATGCAGCGGCTTCCAACCACTCGCCATCTTCCTCACTTTTTGTAAACACTTCCCTCAATATCCGACCAAAGGTACGTTGCTTTGAACCAAAGGTGCGTCCCAACTCTCATTTACAAAATTTTGTCTTTAAATTCATGTCTAATTACTACTCCTCCTTGAGCGACTATATCTTTCAATTCCTGTCATTAAAATCGAGCCAACCAAAATCTCCTCCTTGAGTGACTACCTTTTTGTCTATCTAAAATACTCCTCCTTGAGCGACTACTTTTCCGCATGTCTACCTAAATATTCCACCTTGAGCAAACCATGTCTTCACATAATTCTACATTTCTGCATAATTATTACTTAAAGTGACTATCTTTCAATTCATGCATAATCTCACACTTCAACCAGTTATGATGTAATTCAAAACATGGTAAAAACCGGGGCAACCATCTTTACTGCTAATCAAAAATTTTAGTTACACTGTATTTTTGATCAGACAGTAAAGAGGGGGGCAACTGTTGCTACCCGAATTTTGACTTACGTCACAACTTTTTTTGTTTATTACATGTCATATTAATAGCCCGTTTACGTCAAATTTCAATCGATTTTTGATCAAGGACTATTTGTTTTAATGTTTCATGCCATTTCATGTCTTTTAAATTTTTCGTATCTTTCTCGTATTTTCAGCTAAAACTGTATTTTTTGGTTTTCGTCAACGTATTTACGTATTTTTGCGTTTACCGCATTTAATAACTCGTCTAGGTCAAATTCCTGTCGATTCTTGGCCCTAGGCTAGTTTTTTTAATATTCCGTGTCATTTCGTGTCTTTTTAGTTTCTCGTATTTTTAACTGTCTTCATTCGAACTTTTCTCGGTCTCGAGTAAGTTTTCTCGAACCGAGGCTCGAACACACTATTTCTTTGTTTGATAATTACGTACTAATTTTCTCTTTCACACCACCGCGTTCAATTTCGTTCAATTTATGTCGTAAGGACATTTATTTTGCGCACGAACGTTTTGACACTTCCGAACGAGAAAATAAACACGTTAAATCAACTTTCACATTTCTTCACTGTATATTAGTTTTCTTGCCTTATTTTCTACACATAGTTGTACCATCGACTTGGATTTATTTTCGTTTTCGAGCAATTTCGCTCGTGCAAAAATATCCCGTTCGTATCCAAAAATATGATAAATACCACATTAATGCACAATCAATGCAATCTCATCCTCCAGCTCGGTTCCAGCTTGCCTTGCTCTTCACCTAGCCACACAATCAAACTTGCTCATCACTTGGCCACAAGAAACCCTAGCTAGCTCACTATATCAAGCTAGAGCACCATCATCACCCTCCCAAAAAATATCCTCCGGCCATTCTCGACCAAGTATCCAACCGCCTCCACCTTGATATTTTCTCTATAAATAGCAAGCTTCTATCACCAAATCAAGGGCACCAAATCCTCCTCTGAACCTCCATTTCTTGCACTACCTTCTTGGCTAAAATTGCTCTCCCGGAGAGGTAAGCTCTCTCTCTCTAAACTCTCTTTAATTTTCGTTTTTGCATGTAGTGTGGAAATAAATTGCTATAACTTGCCTCAAATGCTTAGTTTACTTTCTAATTACACTTCCCTTACTTCAATTTGATTGTATAACCTCTAGGCTAATTAATAGCCATATATGCATGTTTAAGCTCTCTCTCTCTAAACTTTCTTTAAATTTCATTTTTCCCTTTAATGCATGAATAAATTGCTAGAACATGCTTAGAATGCTTAGTTTTTATGTTATTTATGCTCTCCTTGCTTCAATTTAATTGCATAATGCTTTAGCTAATTAATCACCACATATGCACATTAATTAGCTAGTTATTTCATGTACAAAAACGCCACTGTTCTTGTCCAAATTGCTTGCTATTTTGGGTAGTTCGGGTTACTGTTGGGTTGCATGATTTATTGGTACTGATTTGGGTGAGTTATTTTGAATTGGAGAGAGCTTGGTAGCCGGCCATGGTGGTCGGCGTTGTAGAGAAGAAGAAGAAGAAGAGTGAGGTGACGGGAAAGAAAAATGCAAAGGTGATGGGCCTTGGCCCATCCATGTTTTAAAAATTAAAATTTGGGCTTGGCTTGTGCCAAGCCCATTTTTTAATGCTCAAATTTTCGACGTGGGACCCACTTATTTTTCGTCAAAAATATGAAAATATTCGTATGCTTATATAACATGTTAATTTGCATGAAATATCCGTATGCTTTTATTTTTGTGTTTAAATGATATTAAAAGGCTCGTATGCTATTTTCATTTTTTTAATATCATATGAATCGTTTAAATGTTTGTATTGCTATTTTCATGTTTTAAAAATCGTATGAATTGTTTATATGTCCGTATGCCATTTTTGTATTTTAATTATCATAAAAACTATTCGTATGCTTGTATTTTGTAATTAATTTGTTTATGTCATGTTCATTTAATTAAATGCATGTTGTAATTAATTTGTTTATGCCATGTTTATTTAATTAAATACATGTTGTAATTAATTTGTTTATGCCATGTTTTATTTAATTAAATGCTTGCATACTTTAATTAATTTGTTTATGCCATGTTTATTTAATTAATTGTCTATTTGTCATAAATTAAATAAATGTTTGCATGCGCTTTTCTTATTTATTTATTTTCGAAAACGTTGCTAACACTCTCAATTTGCAAGGAAGGTCAAGAGCACGCAACGCAAGTACGTCTTTCTTCTAAGTCTCTTTTATTTATTTAATGTCTTTCGCAAATATTATTTTCATGTATGTTATCTAAAAATGCTAAAAAACTTATAATTATATGCATGATAAAATCCATCCACATGCTTACATGTTTACATCACTCGCGTTTAAATGTCATGAGATTAATTGTTTTCTTTGTTAAATGCTATGCATGGTGGCTTCGAATCCCACTCGGTTATATGCATTCACGAAAATGGTACTATGTTAGTATTATCCATGTTAGGATCACTTAGTAATTAATTAATTAATCATGCATGGCTCGATGAAAAGGGGGAACGTCCGCTCTAGCATAACGAACAAACGGTAACCCCGTCCTTCGTGTCCCGATCGAAAATAACATGTCCCAACGAAATATGCTAAGATGTAACGTCACCTTTGAGGGCCAAATTGCGTCAAAAATGTTTAGATAATCGGAAAGTGACCCAATTCGATAAGCGGACTTTGTTGGCACGATCCAATCATTGGCCGATGTAAATGATTGGAAAGTGACTTGAGTTCGTGGGAAGAGGAGGTTGACATGCTTCGGTCATTTAAACAAATCTTTGTATATCAAAACTGTATTCAAACACCTTTTATCGGTAACCTTTTTAAGGGTGTGACTTGGGTGCCTAACACCTTCCCAAGTCCACAATACGACCTCGAACCGTTGTTCAATGGTTTAGACCAAGCCTTAGTTTTTGTTTTTATGCCATGACGCTTAGGTTCCCTAAACCTTAGAAAATAGGGTGGCGACTTCATTGTATTATGCGAAGCATCCATTTATGCTTAGCATCCGCCGCGAACCTTAAACTCGTTTTTCAACGAAAAAGGGGGTGCGACACGAAGCATATGGAATACCCTCCATGAACTTGCGGTCCAAATCGGTCTTAGGATACTGGTCTAAGCTAAATTTCTCACCTTTGGAGATAGGGGTATCATGTGGCTTACAATTCTGCATGCTGAACCTTTTAAGAACTTTATCGATGTAACCCTTTTGTGACAACCTGAGGATACCCTCTGAACGATCCCGATGGATCTGTATCCCAAGCACAAAAGAAGCTTCAACAAGGTCCTTCATCTCAAACTGAGTTGAAAGGAATGCCTTAGTAACCTACTCCCACTGAATTTATGGTACAGACAGTCCTCTACTGTATTTACCTCAAAACCGTATGAAGTAATAATTCGATGGAACTTCAAGTACCATTGACGAGATGCCTGCTTGAGCCCATAGATAGACTTTTTCAATCTACAGACCAACTGACTATCCTCGTGAGAGGTTAAACCATCTAGTCGCTTCATGTAGATTTCTTCCTCAAGATCCTCATTGAGGAAAGCAGTCTTTACATCCATCTGATGTAGCTCAAGATCAAAATATGCCACAAGAGCCATGATAGTCCTAAAAGAGTCCTTCGAAGAAACTGGAGAGAAGGTCTCTTTATAGTCTATTCCTTCCTTCTGGGTGAATCCTTTCGCAACAAGACGTGCCTTGTACCTCTCAATATTGCCTTGTGAATCCCGTTTGGTTTTAAAAACCCATTTACATCCGATCGGTTTCACATTTTTTAGGCAATGGTACAAGGTCCCACACGTTGATTACAACTCTTCTTGCCTATTTTCACTTGTTGTAATAATTAATTACCCCTTTTCACTTGTTGTAATAATTAATTACCCCTTTTTAGACAACGGTGCTACCACACTTGCGGCTCCCACCAGGACGATATCCCATAAGACCCGTAAGATATCTTCATATCGCCCGAGAATCAGAGAAGAATTCCTAGGATGGTCGACATCAGCGGGGGGGGGGGGGGACTCACGCGACTCTATACGCACTGATTGCATTGCATTTCATCATGTTTTATTGTCCATTTTCTAGTTAATTTGGACAGTAATTCTACTGATGTTACCTTTTATTTCCCACATTTGATCAGGTCTGGTTTGGAGGCAGAATGAGAAGAATTCATGAAGTTTAGAGCTGAAGCTGTTTATTCGAGTCTAGGCCTAGATCTTGGCCTAGACAAGGTCATATCTGACGCAGTGCGCTTACCAGAATCGTCTTGGCCTAGACTTCGGCCAAGACTCCTTTGCGATCAAACTGCAGCTTGGAGCGATTGAAGTATTTTTGGAGATGGACTCTCACAGCTGGCGCGTAGCAGCTGTCCAGCAATTGTAGAGGGATAGGAAGACTACCTGATGTAGAATCCCGCAAGGGATCTCCCTCTTTTATTATTGCGATTTAGTTCCATCCATAAACAATTAAATTGTAATTATCTTTTAGGATATTTTAGGAGTTTGAGTTTGATTGGGACAGAGGTTCTTATGGCTATTTTAGCTAAAACATCATTGGCCTCTGTCCGCATCATCTCTAATCGGATTTTCCTAGTTAGCTACGCAATTCTTCTTTCTTAGAGGCCACTGTTAAAATACTTTGCTCCGAATCTATTTCAGATATATAATATTTATGCAAGTTAATTTCTTTATCTTTTATCCATGAGTATGAGTAACTAAAAACCCATTCTTGGTAAGGGTGATGAGCGAAAGTTCTTAATGCAATCGTGAGACACAATCCGTTCTTCACAATCTCTTTCTTTGTATTTATTTATTCTTGAACTTAATCCATCGCTTACTCACTAGAGCCAAGGTTTGATCATCCTTGTTCTCTAGGAGAGAAGAGTTGTAACCAGTCTAGAAGGAGAGGGAGTACCCGCCGGCTAGACGGAGTAGGTGACTAGTCTCGAGCAGACTAGAAGAATAGGTAAAATAGGTAGAGACCAGATTGACAACCTAGGAACTTAGCCTAGGTACTGTCTTCCCCTGTGTCATTGAAGAGGTGAGCAACCATTCAAGACAGCAGTCAAACGGATAAACCCTTTAACCAGCAAGGTGTCCCTTGACTAGGATTATCAAGAGAGGGAGTACCCGCCAGGTAGTTTGAAGAGGAGGGAAGATAGGAGGGAAAAGGAGTTCCTCCCCTCTATAGCAGTACTATGAAGAAGAGACGAAAATACTTCGGTCAATGATCGATGCATAAGAACGCAAGCTCACCCATCGCCCTTACCTGGAATTCCGTATCACAAGACTTATTCCCAATCTAGCCGGCAGTCTTGGCTTAGACTTCGGCCAATACTATTTTATATTTTGAACTGTTTTCATTGCTTTCTGTTTTGTCTTTAGTTTCAGATAACAACCAACCAAAACTCAGTGACGAGGAAGTCAACTCAAGAATTACATCTCCTAGAGGTCTCTGTGGACGATCCTCTTACCATCATCTACAAATCCTTGTAGACAGTGATAAGTTGTATTTCTACCCCCATTTCCATACTTATTTCACTCTTATATTTGACGTGTTCGACGCGCGGTCAAATTTTGGCGCCGTTGCCGGGGACCTCTAACGGTATTTGTAGTTTTTGTTTTATTATTATTTTATGACAGTTGATGACCAGGTCCTCAAGTAGAGAACAAGATTTGTTACCCATCAATCCCAATCTCACTAGGACCGAAGCACAGCTAAGGAGGCAAGCTCGACTAAGGGCAGCCCAAGAAGAAAGCGGATCGGAAGGTTCTAATTCCGGATCAGAATATAGTCTAGACCACGGTCTTGGCCTAGATTCAGACCAAGACATGGCGGACCAGCAACCAGAACCGACAATGAGGGAGCTGAATAAAACAACTGAGCAGGAGACCTTTTCCTGCATCAATCTCCCTCCATTGGCCAATGATTGGTCCATAAAGACTAACATGGTGGCCAACCTCCCCAAGTTTTACGGCCATTCCAACGAGAATCCATTCAAGCACTTAAGAAATTTACATGTTCAGTGTGACATCATGAAACCCACTACGGTAACCATGGAGAGGGCGAAGCTGAAGGCCTTTCCAAGCTCTCTAGAAGGGGGAGCTCAGAACTGGTTTTACAGTCTGCCTCATAATACCATCAACACATGGGCTGAGATGTCCACCATGTTCCTCAACAAGTACTGGAATGCCACGAAGGCTGGCATAGCTAGGAAAGATATGGCCGCTATACAACAAAGAAGCGGAGAAAGCTTCTCTGAGTATCATCAAAGGTTCAGAGATTTGCAAGAAGTCTGCCCCACTCATGGCGTAGCAGACAACACTATGATACAATATTTCTATGATGGGATGCTCCCAAGTTGCAAGGAAAAAGTGGATTCAGCCGCAAGTGGAGCATTGCAAGATTTAACAGTCACAAGAGCAAAGATGTTGCTCCAAACGTTGGCAGACAACTGCCAAAATAATACCATTTCGGATAGAAATGCTTCTCCTTCTTCTCTAAATTCGCTCAATGTTGAACAAAAATTAAATGAATTAACCGATATGATTAAAACCATTTCTGTTAACATTTCAGGTCCAATGACTTCGGGAAATCAAGAGCAAACAGCCACGGTATGTGGGATATGCCAGCAACAAGACCATCAGACCAACAACTGTTATATGGTCCAGCACCCAGAAGAGATAATTCAGGTCAACGCTGCATATCCACAGAACCAAGGTAGCATGCAAAACTATCCCCAAGGAAGCAACCAATACGCATGGAGATCACACCCAAACTTCAGATGGAGAGAGCCAGTCCCTCCAAATCAGAATCAGAATCAAGGTGTACCCCAGCAGCAACAACAACCTCCTATCAACTTCCAGCATTTCGTTCCACGACCTCAGAATCAGAATCTTGGCCCGAATCTAGGCCAAGAGCCAGGCCAACCTCCTTTACCTCAACTACCGCCTGCCCCTAGACCTTTGCAGCTTACTGGCCCTTCAGTGGAAGACACGCTCAAGCAGCTGATGGAGCTGCAGAAAAATCACATGCAGTCCACACAGACTAGCTTGGCGGAGCTACAGAAGCAAATCACTCAAATAGCAAATCAAGGAAAATTACCTCCTACTACGGTAAATAATCCAGCCCATAATGTGAGTGCTATAAGTTTGAGGAGTGGAGTGGTGTTGCCAGAAAGGAAAGGAGCGAGGACAGATGAGGAAATGAAGAAAATCGCTTCAGAAGATGTGGAAGAGGATGAGGAAGAAGAAGCTGAACCAGAAGTAGTCTTGACCAAGACTCCGGCCAAGATTACCGTTACAGCAGAACCAGAAAAAGAAGAGACTGCTTCGGGCAAGCCAAAACAGAAGGAGGAGATCATAGAAATTCCTCCACCATTTCCCCCGAGATCTTCAAAAGAAAAAAGACAAGATGAAATGAGGGATTTCATGACTGTTTTCGGAAAAATAGCCGTGAATATTCCAATGTTGGATTTAATTGCAAAAGTCCCTTCTTATGCTAAATTCCTTAAAGAATTGTGCACTAATAAAAAGAAAATTGCAGGTGTAGAAAGGATAAATTTATCCAACAACGTTTCAGCAGTACAACAACTCCCGGAGAAGTGCAAGGATCAAGGAACCTTCACAATTCCATGCCAAATAGGGAACAAAATCATTGAGAAAGCCCTTTGTGATTTAGGGGCTGGTATCAATGTAATGTCTCTAAGTGAATTTGAAACCTTGAAAATCGGAACCATGAAGGAGACTGATTTGGTGATACAATTAGCTGATCGAACAATCATCCGACCTAAAGGTGTAGTGACTGATGTCCTGGTAATGGTAAATGATTTTATCTATCCAGTTGATTTTTATATAGTAGAGATGAATGTTCAATTGCCATCTTGTACCACTGACATTTTATTAGGAAGACCTTTCCTAAGGACCTCAAAAGCAAAGATAGATTGCTTCGAAGGAAGCATAATTCTGGAATTTTACGGGAGAACAATTAAGTTCAGCATTTCAGATGCTTTAAAACACCCAAACGACTTGCAATGTGTTAGTTTCTTGGATGTTTTGGATCCAATTACAGAAGAAATAGCTGACATTAATCATAACGATCCCCTTGAGTATGTTTTGACCAGGGGAATTTCCACTCAAACACTGCCAGAGCTAGAAGACCGCACTGGGAATCAAGAGGAACTCCAAAAAATGGTGGACAGTTTGGCCGAACAAGAAGAAGAAGACTTAGTCTTGGCCCCGATCTTGGCCAAGACACCGGCCAAGACTGCCAACAAAAGAAGAGGAGTAGTTAATTGTCAATATGTGCAATCAACGAGTCCTAAATTTCTACCTTCTGTTGTGCAGGCACCACAGTTAGAATTGAAATCCCTACCAGGTCACTTGAAGTACGCCTATCTAGGCCTAGATGACACACTACCAGTCATAATTTCAGCCAAGCTATCAAGAGAGGAAAAAGATAAATTGATAGTTGTCTTGAAGGAAAACAAAGAGGCGATTGGCTGGACGATGGCAGACATCAAGGGGATATCATCTAACATCTGTACCCACAAAATAAATGTGGAAGAGGATAAGAAACCCATTCGGCAACCCCAGAGGAGATTAAACCCTCCTATGATGGAAGTTGTTAAGAAAGAAATAATTAAGTTGTTAGATTCAGGTGTTATTTACCCTATCTCAGATAGTAATTGGGTATCTCCTGTGCAGGTAGTCCCTAAGAAGACTGGAACAACAGTAATCGAAGGAGAAGATGGCGCTCAAAGAACAGCCAGAATTCAAAACGGATGGAGGGTATGTATTGACTACCGAAGGCTGAATCAAGTCACACGGAAGGACCACTTCCCGCTGCCTTTCATCGATCAAATGGTAGAGAGACTTACTGGAAAGTCTCACTACTGTTTCCTAGATGGATACTCGGGGTTTCACCAAATCCCCGTTGCTCCCGAAGATCAACAAAAGACAACGTTCACTTGTCCATTTGGAACGTTCGCCTATAGGCGCATGCCGTTTGGGCTTTGCAATGCGCCAGCCACCTTTCAAAGGTGCATGGTAAGCATATTTTCTGAGTATGTCGAGAGAAGTATCGAAGTGTTTATGGACGACTTTACCGTGTATGGTAATGACTTTGATCAATGTTTACACAACTTAGAAAATATTTTAAAAAGATGTGTTGATACATGTTTAGTCTTAAACTTTGAAAAGTGCCATTTTATGGTAGACCAAGGGATTGTCCTTGGACATGTAGTCTCTAAGAAAGGCATTGAGGTTGATCAAGCCAAAATTGACACTATCAAGAACTTACCTCACCCCTCATGCTTGCGTGAGGTTCGTAGTTTTCTTGGTCATGCAGGGCTCTACCGTAGGTTCATTAAAGACTTCTCAAAGGTGGTTGAACCAATGTGCAAGTTACTACAAAAAGAGGTGGAGTTCGACTTCAATGAAGCGTGCAAGAAGTCCTTCGAAGAGCTGAAGGAACGACTGACCACAGCACCAATCATCCAACCACCAGACTGGAGCTTGCCGTTCGAACTAATGTGCGACGCAAGCAATGCTGCTGTTGGCGCGGTTCTTGGCCAAAAGAAAGGGAAAGACCCCCACGTCATCTACTATGCATCGAAGATGCTAGACGATGCCCAACGGAATTATACCACAACTGAAAAAGAACTCTTTGCAATAGTTTTTGCCCTGGAAAAATTTAGATCTTATTTATTGGGCACTAAAATTATTGTATTTTCAGATCATTCCGCCTTGAAATATCTTTTGGTTAAGCATGATGCTAAACCAAGATTAATCCGTTGGATTCTTCTTATGCAGGAGCACAATCTGGAAATTAAGGACAAAAGTGGAAGGGAAAATCTTGTAGCAGATCATCTAAGCCGTTGCCTAGCAAAGGGAGACACGAGCCAGATCAAAGCAGAATTTCCAGATGAGAAGCTATTTTCTGTCGTACTGTCTAGCCCGGAGTCTAGGCCTAGACTCCAGCCAAACCCGCGACCATGGTACGCTGAAATAGCGAATTACCTAGCAACAGGTAAACACTATGGTGACATGACTACCTATGAGAAGGTAAAGGTCAAGCATGACAGTAAGTATTATGTTTGGGATGATCCATATTTATGGAAGATAGGAACCGATCAATTGCTAAGGAGGTGTGTACCTCAAGATGAAACAAAATCCATACTCGAATTCTGTCATTCCCAAGCATGTGGAGGCCACTTTGGCGCGAGAAGAACAGCCCTAAAAATCTTAGAGGCTGGCTTTTATTGGCCAACAATTTTTCAGGATAGTGCTCTATTTTGTAAAACTTGTTCGGCATGTCAAAAAGTGGGAAACATTAGTTCTCGAAATGAAATGCCTATGAATTTTATTCTTTCTTGTGAAATATTTGATATATGGGGCATAGATTTTATGGGACCTTTCCCTACTTCTTTTGGCAACAGATATATTATTCTAGCTGTGGATTATGTATCAAAATGGATAGAGGCGAAAGCCACTAAAAATGATGATGCTAGGACTGTTATTTCCTTTATTAAAACTAATATCTTAAACAGATTTGGGATTCCTCGAGGGATCATTAGTGATCGAGGAACCCACTTCTGCAACAAGATTTTAACTTCTCTTTTCAGGAAATATGGCATCACACATAGGGTATCCACAGCCTATCACCCTCAAACAAACGGCCAAGCCGAGGTGTCAAATAGAGAGGTGAAGTCAGTCTTGGCCAAGACAGTAGGCCTAGACAGACGCGATTGGAGCCAGCATTTAGATGACGCGTTATGGGCCTGTAGAACGGCTTACAAAGGACCAATCGGGATGACACCGTACAAGCTAGTTTACGGGAAGACATGTCACTTGCCAGTAGGATTGCAACACAAAGCGTATTGGGCAATACGAAAATGCAACCTAAGTTATGATGAGGCTGGCCAAGATAGAAAATTACAACTCCACGAGCTAGAGGAGTTAAGGGACCTAGCCTACGACAATCAGTTGATTGTCAAGGTCAGAATGAAAGCTTACCATGACAAGAGAATTATTGGAAAACCCCTCCACACAGGGGAGAAAGTTCTTCTTTACAATTCCCGTTTTAAATTATTTCCTGGAAAATTACAAACTCGTTGGGAAGGCCCTTTTGTTATTACTAACGTTTACCCACAAGGTGCAGTAGATATTAGGAATGAGAAAACAGGTGCCGAGCTCAAGGTGAACGGGCAGAGATTAAAGCCGTTCTTTGAGAATTTTCAGGAAGAAAAAGTTTCTGAAAAGGTGGACGAGCCACCTCAAAACAACTGAAGAAAATTGAGAGTCAAGCCTAGGACTTAAAATAAGGGCGCTGCAAGGGAGGCAACCCTTGTGTCTTTTAGAATTTTAGGATGTAAATAATTTTTTTTATCACATTTAATTTCTGGGTATTTTTCGTTTTTGTGCAGGAAATTAAGTGTGGGGAAATTGAAGTAGTCTCGGCCGAGATCTTGGCCAAGACTGAGAGCTAGACTACCTAGCGTGTGAAGAGCCTCTTTTAAATAGTGGGACACGTGTCAGCTCTGCCAAATTAAGTCATTTAATTGCTTTTGGAACGGACAGCTCCAAAATTCAATTAAATTGAATTAATTAGGCAGCGTGGGAATTAAAACCACCACCTCTGCATATTCTCTCCCACTCTGACACGATCTTCTCACATCCAGTACAAATTAAACCGCTCCCACCTGAGCTAAAAGCATAAAACCTTTCTCCTTCTTCTTCCCCAATCAAAATCGCACAGTACGCGAAGAACCCAAACATCCGAAAATCCTTTCATCTTCTTCTCCATCTCTAACAATGACTGCACCCAGCCGTCCTTCGCCTTCAACCGTCCCTGAGGAGAGTGACGACCTCCGCGGAGCTGCACCGACTGGAATGCCGACAAACTCCACCGCCACTGCGCGTCGTCTGCTTAAGGCGCTGGAAGATGAGGACTCCATGTCCTCCGAAGATGACTTACCCGAGGAGTCAGAGGAGAGTGTCCAAGGAGGCGACCGGGCTGTTGTCGTGTCCGATGAGGATTCAGATGAGGTTCCTCTTGCAAAGAGGATAAAGACCTCTGCTCCGGCGACGACGGGAGACAGAGCTAGCCGCCGCCAGACCAGGCTACTGAAGAAAATGGCAGGTACCAGAGCATCTAACCCGACTCCGACAACCGCTAGAAAGAAATCCACTCCTGCCACTGCCGCCGCCGCTGCTTTTACCACACCACCTCCGGCGAAGAAAAATCCAGCCACTGCGCGGACCAAAAATTCCGGGCGAGTCAAGCAGGTGGCTCACAAAAAGACACCGACCAAAAAGCCGGCGAAAACCCCAATTGCAGCTCAGTCTCCACCTCCGCCGAAGACCACTGCCGCTCCTTCCACTGCCAAGAGCAAAGGGAAACAGAAGGCGGTCGTGGAGGATTCTGATGAGGACGATGAAAACGATTTAGTCTTGGCCAAAACTTGGGCCAAGACTCCTAAGGTACGATCTCTTCCTCCTCTGCACACACTCAAAGGCTGGTTAACATTTGATACCCCTGACCATAAATCTAAGTTGCGTGATATGCATGCCTGTGATATTCCTGCTTATGCTCGTTTGGAGTTTGATTTCTTGAATGAGATGGCTTTAGGGAATAAGATTAGGGAATATGTGTATGCTCTTGGTTGGGTACCTTTTATGTCTCTTGAGTGTGATGCTTATGTTGAGTTGTGTCTTGAGTTTCACACAACCTTTTGGTTTGATGAACCTGCCTTGTATGTTAGGGGTAGAGATAAACCTGATTTTGCAGCCCCCGAAATAGTTAATTTTAGGTTGTGTGACAAATGGAGTCACTTGTCTGTGTATGAATTTAATGCTTTGCTTGGATTTGCTCACAGTGATGAGGCTATATTTGATTATCCCACTGATTGGGATAATAATGTAGCTTTTAGGGAAATTACGGGTGATCAAAATGCAAAATTTGATAGGAATTCTAAGGCACATGCCATACTAAACCCTGCGCTTAGAATGCTCCATAGGGTCTTGTCTATCAACCTCTCGGGGAAGACAAAGGTCTCTGGAAATTTAGCCAAGTCTGAATTGTTTCTGTTATGGTGCATTTTGCACAAGAAAAAGGTCAACTTAGGCTTGTATTTGGTTGAAGTGTTGCATGCCCGTGAGTCCAAAACAAAACTAATCTTTGGTTCTTTGATAACTTGGCTTGCTATGCAAACTGCTAATTTAGATCCTGCTGCTTCTGATTTACATTTATGGTGTTCCCCGAAAATCCTTGGTTTTAGATCCTTCGACCAAATGGGACATTTCCATTTGGAAGGAGAGTTTGTTGCATGTAATACAGGATTCACACCGGTCCAGGACCACATTTTCTCGAAGAATAATGGAGGGCAGTACAAACTACGGCCCATTATCATTCCAGGAGAAGGAGCAGAGGGCAATCTTGCCCAGGATCTAGGCCAAGACGCTGGCCAAGACACCACCACTCCTGATGCTGCACATGATCTAGGCCAAGAAACCCGTCAAGATCCTCCTCCCGGTAGCACCAGTGAGCCCCCAGCATGGGCCAGGGAATTCCAAGCACGACATCTGCTTATTCTTGAGCAGCAGAAAATGATCCTGGAGCGTCTAGGCCAAGACAAGAGTCAAGACCAGCCCGCAACCAGCAGTGCAGAAGTTGCGCCTCAATGGGCCCAATGCCTTAACGATAGGCAGGACGTTCTCCTTGAGTAACTCAAGCTCACAAGGACAAATGTCCTCCACGTGTACCAGCACCTCCAGGCCCACTTCAAACTCCTCAAAGACCTTCACGACGATCTGAGCTCAGACTCCGAGTCATCCGATGAGGAGGATGCACCAGAACCATCATTACAGCCAGCAAAGTCACCACACCATTCAATGCCTCCTCCAGCTCCGAGAGATCCAAAGCCGAAGGACTCTCCTGCCCCTGATCTAGGCCAAGCCTCTGGCCAAGATCCCCAGACCCCAGCAACATGAGTTGCTTCTGCCCCCAGGTCGTATTTTTCTGTTCTGTTATTTTTATGTTTAGTATGTTATTTTTGTCTCTCCACACAATGAGGACATTGTGTCTTTTAAGTGTGGGGAGGGTGTTAAATATGTCTTGTGTTTTTGTGAATATTGTTTGTTTGCGTGTGTGTTTTTTGACTATTTTTGTGAGTCAAATTAGTGTGTTTTAATTTTTAGGTCAGTATGACCAGTAAAGAGTCAGTCATTTGCATGATTTTTATTTGTATTTTTATGCATGTTTCGAGTCTGTTTTGAGTATGACATCCGAATCCCTGTTTTCTTGCTTAGATTGTTTACTCTTTTGGTGGATTTGCATGTAGACACTTGCTAGGGAATACAATGTTTTAGTAACAGGGATGCACATGAGCGTAAATGATCAATGCTTAAGGGACATTTAATCTGATGTTTCCCAGAACGTTAGTCATCCATATGGTCGTAAGGACACCTAGCTAGGACCTTTATTTCTATTAGGGTGATGAGGGTTGCTGCCATATTTGAGTGTGTCGATCTATTTGTTTGTAGTGTGAGACAAATAAGGTGTTGGAATGTCATAGGACAGACATAGCAAAGGTGGAAGTCCCCGCTGAAAAGGACAAGCTCTGTCTATGTATTGCCGTGTCTATAAAACAGAAAATATATCACAGAAAAGACACATGATTTTTCAGAAAAAAAAATTTGCTACGACACAAAAGAAAATAAAAGAAGAAATATTTCTGTCAAAGTGATTTAAATGGCACCGGTCTTTAGACACTTTTGAATAGACGACACTCGGGGGGGACTTAAATCCTTGGTGAACCTTGTTGCCCTATACTTTACCCATCTAGTCTAGTAGGGTGTCTTGATACCATGTGGAAGGTGTACGTTTGGGGTATTGATCATTCCTTGTTAGTCTAGCATTGGGTACTCTAGTATAGTGTCTTGGCAGTTCCAGTAGAGGGGTAAGCAATCTGAAAATGAGGAAGTCCAGGGGGTTTAGGATGTTTGTTCTGTTTTGATGTGTTTTTAATTTTTGTTGAGTCTTTGAGTCTGTATGCTTGGGGGCAAGCATTGTTTAAGTGTGGGGAGTTTGATTGCATTGCATTTCATCATGTTTTATTGTCCATTTTCTAGTTAATTTGGACAGTAATTCTACTGATGTTACCTTTTATTTCCCACATTTGATCAGGTCTGGTTTGGAGGCAGAATGAGAAGAATTCATGAAGTTTAGAGCTGAAGCTGTTTATTCGAGTCTAGGCCTGGATCTTGGCCTAGACAAGGTCGTATCTGACGCAGTGCGCTTACCAGAATCGTCTTGGCCTAGACTTCGGCCAAGACTCCTTTGCGATCAGACTGCAGCTTGGAGCGATTGAAGTATTTTTGGAGATGGACTCTCACAGCGGGCGCGTAGCAGCTGTCCAGCAATTGTAGAGGGATAGGAAGACTACCTGATGTAGAATCCCGCAAGGGATCTCCCTCTTTTATTATTGCGATTTAGTTCCATCCATAAACAATTAAATTGTAATTATCTTTTAGGATATTGTAGGAGTTTGAGTTTGATTGGGACAGAGGTTCTTATGGCTATTTTAGCTAAAACATCATTGGCCTCTGTCCGCATCATCTCTAATCGGATTTTCCTAGTTAGCTACGCAATTCTTCTTTCTTAGAGGCCACTGTTAAAATACTTTGCTCCGAATCTATTTCGGATATATAATATTTATGCAAGTTAATTTCTTTATCTTTTATCCATGAGTATGAGTAACTAAAAACCCATTCTTGGTAAGGGTGATGAGCGAAAGTTCTTAATGCAATCGTGAGACACAATCCGTTCTTCACAATCTCTTTCTTTGTATTTATTTATTCTTGAACTTAATCCATCGCTTACTCACTAGAGCCAAGGTTTGATCATCCTTGTTCTCTAGGAGAGAAGAGTTGTAACCAGTCTAGAAGGAGAGGGAGTACCCGCCGGCTAGACGGAGTAGGTGACTAGTCTCGAGCAGACTAGAAGAATAGGTAAAATAGGTAGAGACCAGATTGACAACCTAGGAACTTAGCCTAGGTACTGTCTTCCCCTGTGCCATTGAAGAGGTGAGCAACCATTCAAGACAGCAGTCAAACGGATAAACCCTTTAACCAGTAAGGTGTCCCTTGACTAGGATTATCAGGAGAGGGAGTACCCGCCAGGTAGTTTAAAGAGGAGGGAAGATAGGAGGGAAAAGGAGTTCCTCCCCTCTATAGCAGTACTACGAAGAAGAGACGAAAATACTTTGGTCAATGATCGATGCATAAGAACGCAAGCTCACCCATCGCCCTTACCTGGAATTCCGTATCACAAGACTTATTCCCAATCTAGCCCGCAGTCTTGGCCTAGACTTCGGCCAATACTATTTTATATTTTGAACTGTTTTCATTGCTTTCTGTTTTGTCTTTAGTTTCAGATAACAACCAACCAAAACTCAGTGACGAGGAAGTCAACTCAAGAATTACATCTCCTAGAGGTCTCTGTGGACGATCCTCTTACCATCATCTACAAATCCTTGTAGACAGTGATAAGTTGTATTTCTACCCCCATTTCCATACTTATTTCACTCTTATATTTTACGTGTTCGACGCGCGGTCACGCACGGCACCATCCCATCCTAGGGACCCACGAGCTTATCGCTCCCGGCAGCCCGTATGATATCGCTTATGACGTCATCTGTCGGTATCGCTTGTGACGTCTCCATCAGACATCGCCCTGATTGTTATCGCCAGGTATCGCCGAACAAGCATATAAATACCCCCACTTTTCCAAACTAAAGGTAAGATCAAGATCACTAGGACGAACCTCTGTTATTTTTTAAACCCGGACTGACTTAAGCATCGGAGTGTCTACGCCGGAGCCCCTCCTCCGGCGCTTTGCAGGTACATTTGACGCCGACCACCACCGTTCCGATCAACCACGACTCCGAATCTTACAAGATCGACATTGAATCTTATCAAATGGTGCTTTCATTGAGAGCTTTGGTATATTAAGTGAGCGTCCTTAATAGCCAAGCTCCGTCTAGTCGGAAGATTGGAACGGTCATGATCACGGGATCGGAGCCAATCCGATCATCATCCTCTAATATCCCTTTCTCAATCCGCAGACGGTTATTCCCTTTTGCTACTGCTGATCTCTCTATGACTACACAACTAATTATTTCGGGATCTCTGGACCTCTCGGTTGGAATTGCTGGAGGACTGACCTCCTCGCAGACGGACATCTTGTCATCTCAGATAGCGGGATCAGATTTCTCCACTCCTCTTTCTGGGGGATCTGTGCTTAATCGTGAACATCCTTTTGCAATGGAAATAGCGGCCCTTCGTTCTCGGCTGGAATATCTGACGGAAATGGCTGCGAGAGCCACGTCTGGTGCTTCTGGATCTAGTCTCCCTCCTCGCGTCATGTTTACACCATCTATTGTCGCTGATCGACCTTTATCACCGTTGTTTCCAGAAAACCTCCAGATGCCTTTATCCGCGGGAAATCCTCCGATTAGTGTTGAGCAGTTTACTCAGGGAAGAGTAGAGGCTTACGTACCACAAATGCCGCAAGGTTTCCTCCTACAAGGAGACAGGCAGCTTGTGGGGGGTAGGAACCGGTGGGACGGACGGAGGGAAGGAGCCAACAGAAGTCTGTCTCCTGAGTACAGTGAAAGATCCAGTAGTCGAAGGTATCGAAGTCGTTCGCACAGGAGCCGCAGTCGATCTCCTAGACAACATCCTATGCCAGAACCACGAAATAGGGGGCGTCAGGACGAAATGTCTCCTCCGCGTCAGGCGCGTGAAATTCTTGATGATACATCGGGTCACCCATTTAGCCGTCGTATAAGGCGTCACAGGGTCAGTCGGCGCGTAAAGCTTCCCACTGATGTTTATGATGGCACCAAGGATCCCATCTCGCACATTAATAAGGTGAAGGATTTTGTTCAGTTTCAGACCCACAGTGATGCGGCGTTGTGCCGAATATTTGTTATGACATTATCAGGTGTGGCGCGTCTCTGGTTTGAGGGTCTCTCTGGTGGATCCATTAATAATTTCTCACAGTTAGAATCTAAATTCCGGAGCAGATTTAGCACGGCAATTCCAATCAGGAAATCTGCCGCCGCGTTATTTGACATACAACGAAGGCCTCAGGAAACCTTAAAGGAGTTTCTTAGTCGCTTCGATTTGGAAATGTCCTTAACACCGGGCGTTACCATTGATTTTTCTATAGAAGCTCTGAAAAGGAACTGCCACTATGGAAAGCTGAAAGACGCGCTCATGGTGGATCCTCCAGTGACTTTAGATGCGTTGAGGCTTAAAGCCCACAATTATGCAAAAATGGAAGAGGAAGAAAATAGAGATAAGGCGTATAACGCGTCACATGGGACATCTCAAATTACTACTGCTCCCGTGAAGCTGCAACCTAACGACCATTTTCTCGACGATTACGCCAGGAGGAAGGACCATATCCCCAAGGCCTCCAACAAACAGAAGGGTCATTTTTTGAAGGGAAAAACCGGTGGTTTCCCCTCTCGACGTCACGGGGATTCTTATAAGAATCGTACATATGACCCAGATTTCCCTTCTCTTAACGTGCCGAGGGCAGAGATTTTGGCAATAGCGGAGCAGCGAAATCTTCCCATCCGTTACCCCGCGCCTACAAAGCCAGGAGTGCTTCTAGGGAGAAGGGAAAATGCTTATTGTAAATTCCACAAAGCCAGGGGCCATTCCACAGAAGCGTGCAGGGAGTTAAGATCGGCGATAGAACGCTTGGTAGAAGAAGGATATTTGGGGGAATTTGCTACCCAAATAAGAGAAGATGCCAGAAATAATCTCATGAAAAGGACAATAGACGAACCACCAGTTCCTCCTCGCGTTCCGCAAAAGGATGATGCTCCCAGAGGTAAAGATAGGGAAACTCTTGCGGTTGATGACGAATATATCCCTATGATTAACATTATCGCGGGAGGAACCCCTTATGTAGATGAATCAGAGCAATTGGCAGCCGCGAAAAGAGATAAACGCACACGTGATGGCATGACCAAAAAAGGAGAAGCGATAGGCATATTGGATCGAATGGTATTATCCTTTTCCGAAGAAGATGAGAAAGGCGTCGTCTATCCGCATAACGATGTATTGGTGGTCACGCCCGTCATCGCCAGTCATGGAATCAGAAGAACTCTTATCGATAACGGGAATGCGGTGAACCTCTTTTCGCTGGAAGCTTACAATCTCATGAAACGACCTGACAATGAGTTAACACCAAGCAAACGGCCTATAGTCGGTATTGATGGGGTTCCAATCCCTGTCACGGGGGTAATTACTTTGCCCATATATTTCCGAGAAGACACCTACAAGCGATCAGAGAACCTGTTGTTCCTTGTCGTGGATCTGAATTTGCCTTACAATGTCGTGCTCGGACGACCTTTCCTCAACCGCTTTGGAGCAGTGATATCTCAGAAGCAACTAAAGATGAAGTACCCCTCCTGGGATGGGGTAGTATCGGTAAAAGGCGATCAAAAGCTGGCGGCAGAATGCTACTCGCTCATGACTCAAAGAAGCTGCGATAGGTACGTATGTATAGTAGCGGATCCCTATGAGCAGAGTGATGAGAAGCGTGCTCAACCTCTAGACAAAATGGTACCCATTCCGGCAATTGGTATAGAGGAAGCAAGTTTCCTGATCAGTGAAAAACTCAGCCCAGCGGAAAACCTTCAGCTGGCCCGGCTGTTGAACAAATGCCAAGGAGATTTCGCGTGGAAACCCTCCGACATGCCAGGTATATCGCGAGAAATAGCCGAGCATCGTCTCAATATGGACCCAGATGTCAGGCCGGTACAGCAAAAGCGACGCGCGTTCTCTAATGAAAAGGCGTTGGCTGTGGATAAGGAAGTAGCAAAGCTCCTCGACGCAGGGTTTATCCGCGAAGTTCAATATCCCACCTGGCTAGCGAACCCTGTCCTTATTCCTAAGCCCAATGGGGATTGGCGCATGTGCATCGACTTCACAGATTTAAATGATGCCTGCCCTAAGGATTGCTACCCGCTTCCTCGCATAGATCAGTTAGTTGATCAAACCGCTGGATACGCTTATTTAAGCTCATTGGACGCCAACTCTGGATATCATCAGATTCCCATGGCCCGGGAAGATGAAGAAAAGACTGCGTTTCTCACTCCAAAGGCCACCTACTGTTATACGGCGATGCCGTTCGGGCTGAAGAACGTCGGGGCTACGTTCCAACGTATGGCCAATAAGATATTCAAAGAGCAAATAGGGAGGAATGTGGAAGCATACGTTGACGATATTTTGGTGAAGAGCACGAGCTTTCAAGATCACCTACGAGATTTAAAGGAAGTCTTTGAAGTGATGAAAAGGTATCGTATGAAGTTAAATCCCCGAAAATGCATGTTTGCATTTCAGACAGGAAAATTCTTGGGCTACGTGGTCAGCCAAAAAGGCATCCTGCCTAATCCCTCAAAGGTTAAGGCCATACAAGACATGATATCGCCAAGAACCATTAAAGAGGTGCAAAGGCTAACAGGGCGAGTCATAGCTCTTGGGCGATTCATTTCCAAGCAAGGAGAAAAGTGTCTCCCTTTTTTCAAAATCATACGCAAGAAAGCCTCGTTCGGATGGACCCCGGAATGTGAGGAAGCCTTTATCGGCCTAAAAGATTACATATCGTCTGATTTATTATTGACGAGACCTGAAGTAGGCGATACTTTATATTTGTATCTTGGCGCCGCGGATGAAGTGGTCAGTGCCGTCCTCGTTCGCGACGATAACCATTCTCATTGCCCGGTCTATTTTGTGAGCCACGTCCTGAAGGATGCGGAGTTGCGATACGCCCGAATTGAAAAGATAGTGTTCGCTCTGATACAAGCCACCCGCAAAATGGATCGGTATTTTCAGTCTTATTCCGTTATCGTACTCACAGACCAGCCTCTGAAAAGAATATTTCGAAAGCCTGAATCTTCCGAAAGAATGTTGATTTGGGCGCTTGAACTAGAACAATATGGATTGAGGTATCAGTCTCGACCGTCCGTAAAAGCTCAGATCCTGGCCGATTGCATAGCGGAATGTACCTTTACAGAGGATCCTTTAGACGGTGTACCTGAAGCGGAATGGGGCGACATGGATCTCCCGTTCCCGGAAACCTACACGGACCTCTGGATCGTCCATGTGGATGGAGCTAAAAACCAAGAGCTGGCTGGAGCTGGAATTTTTATAAATGGGCCGCACGATATGCAAATACGATACGCCATTCGAATCCTACAACCGTTATCTAATAACGCGGCAGAGTATGAGGCGTTGTTAGTCGGGCTCAGAATAGGGAAAGGACTTTCCTCTAAAGGGAGGCACGATACTGGAAGAACAGGAGACCTGCGTTTAAAAATCTGTGGTGATTCCAAGTTAATAATTGACCAGGTCTTGGGGCATTTTCAGGCCCGAGAACCCATTATGATTCAATATCTCGCCAAAGTAAAGCGAGAATTGTTAGAAATAAAGAAAGAAGGCATGCAGATCAGTTTCGAGCATATCCCTAGGGAGGAAAACGCTGAAGCTGACAATCTAGCCAAAATGGCCGCGAATCCGGAAGTGTCCATACCCAAGGGTGTATACTATCGAGAGTTATCGGTACCATCCTTCATGGAAGAGCAAGCATCTTTATGTGTGGAGGAACGCGAAAGCGACTGGCGAATTCCCGTAATCAAATTCTTGAAACACGAGGAACTGCCTGAGGATACCGCTGAAAAGAAGAAGGTATTGAGACAGGCAGCACGTTGTACATACTATGACGGGGACCTGATTCGAAGGTGTTTTTCCCACCCTGCCGCCAAATGTATAACTGAACAAGAGGGCCTTCACACCTTGCGCGAAATCCATGAAGGAGTATGTGGTATGCACGTGTCAGGCGGTACCCTGGCAGCACAGGTCTTTCGATCCGGATTCTACTAGCCCACCATCCGAAGAGATTGCCACAACTATGTGCAAACCTGCCCTAAGTGCCAGGAGTTTGCCAAGATTCCTCGGCGGCCTGCCACTGAAATATCTGAAATTATCGCCCCTTGTCCTTTCGCTAAATGGGGGATCGATATCCTAGGCCCATTCCCAAAGGCAAGGTCTCAACTGAAATTTGTGATAGTGGCGGTAGACTATTTCACTAAGTGGGCGGAAGCTGAAGCTGTCGCCACAATCACGGCAGAAAAAACTTGGCGTTTTTTCAAACATCAAGTTATCATGAGGTTTGGCGTACCTCGTGTCCTTGTTAGCGATAACGGAACGCAGTTCACCAGCCAGTTCTTCAAAGACCAGTGCTCAGAATTTGGAATCGAGCAACGCTTTTCCTCCGTGGCTCATCCGCAAACTAACGGACAGGCGGAAGTAACCAATCGGAGCGTCCTTAGTGGCATCAAGAAAAACCTAGAGGGGTCTAAAAAGAAATGGGCTGATGAGCTACCATACGTGATGTGGGCATATCGCATGACCGTTAAGACCACCACCGGAGAAACACCTTTCGCGTTGGCCTTCGGGACCGAAGTCGTTACACCGGTGGAAATTGGAACCATGAGCCTGCGGGTAGCTCACTTTCGGGAGGAACTAAATGAGGAAAGGTTACGAGCTAACCTGGACGCGTTACCAGAAGTCCGAGAGGAAATCCTTCTGAAAACCCAGCATTACAAATGAAAGATGGCCCGTTATCATAATAGGCGCGTCAAAGAACGGTTGCTGAAACCCGGTGACCTGGTGCTCAGAGACAAGCGAGCGGCAGGGCAACGTATGGGAAAACTCAGTCCAAACTGGGATGGACCATATCGCGTCACCCACGTTGTCGGGAAAGGAGCCTATCATCTGGAGACTCTCGATGGTACACCCTTATCCAACTCTTGGAATATCGCTCGCTTGAAGTTATATTACTCTAGAATTTGATTTTATCTGCACCTTTGATTTATGTCAACCCTAACCATGACTAACGCTCGATGAGAGAGCTTTCGTGGAAGTTTGTGGTTGTCTTTGTGCAGATAAAAAAAGGGGGTATTTTGGGAAAGTGAAAAGTCTTATCCTTGTGATGGCCGGTCTTGATCAGATGGCCCATTAAGTGAGGGCACTACCCACCATACCTTGAATTAGCGTCGGATCGAAAGATCCTGGACGCCCCCGGGGGTGAAAAGTCCTATCCTTGTGATGACCGATCTTGATCAGATGGCTCATTAAGTGAGGGCACCACCCGGTATCTTTGGGAGTGAAAAGTCCTTTTCTTGTATTGACCGTTCTCGTGGAGACGGCCCAACAAGATGAGGCACGCCCCATAGAAATAGAAACTCCGTTCTAGAAACAAGAATCTTATCTTAACGGCTGGGC
Source organism: Viola odorata (assembly GCA_963691705.1). Taxonomy (NCBI): domain Eukaryota; kingdom Viridiplantae; phylum Streptophyta; class Magnoliopsida; order Malpighiales; family Violaceae; genus Viola; species Viola odorata. The sequence goes on along the minus strand of OY829540.1, from coordinate 8,737,142 downwards.
TACTATGGCTAAGCCATTAAGTAAGGACACGGTTCTAGACGCGAGGGCAACGCCCAAAAGTGAAAATTCCCTAGCCTTGTGATAGTCGTCCCGATCCGACAGCTCACTAAGACGAGGCACTTTAAGGGCCGATCGTGAAATTAGGGAAACGCGGAGAATCGTGAAATCCCAGCTAGTAACCATATGAGTAATCCCTGGTGAAGTGTAGAGCTGATAGCGAAAACGATTCCCGCGGGTTCCAGGGTAACGCCCTATGATGGCAGCGAAAAGGCTACTACGGGTAATTACTATCCCTCGTAACGTGTTTTGTTACTGATGATTTACAGTTGAGAATGCGCAGAATATTTTTCGGGCAGCGGAAGGAGCGAGGATCTAGTAAGCTGATCTATCGCTAGTCTTACCGAGAAAGCTAACCCAATACCAAATTCTGTAATTTGGTGGGAGCGCTAAGGATCTGTTCGGATAAGTAAGCGCATTGGGAAAACATGGCGAAGATAACGCCAAAGGGGTTGGTAAGGAGGCAACTAAATAAAGGAAAGTCAGCAATAAAAGTGACTTGAATATATCGAAATGTTTATGGGGGGCTGCAAAGTACAGACTTCGGTGGTCAAAATAATAAACAAAAATTTAGTGACGCTTGATCACTAAGGAAAGAGCTATAAAGCCTCGAAGCATGTCAACCTTCGGGGTGCCTCCGTTTCCAGCCTGCCGCTTTAGCTTGGCGAAAACCCTCCTCATTAAGGTGGCCAGATCTTCGTTCGAAGGCGGCAGTGACCTCATCGGGTTTGTAGGCGTCGACCCCATGGGCTTCCTCAAAGCAAGCGACCAAAATAGAGGCAGTCTGTTCGACATGCCTTAGGCTCTTATCAACCGACTCTTCCTCCAGGGCAGCTTTCTCATTGGCCAGGGATGACTTCTCATTCTCCAAGGCAGTAACTTTGGCCCTCTCCGCTGCCAAGGTGGCCGACTGCTCTTCTTTCTATTTCTGATGAGCCAGTAATAAGTTTGTACGCTCCTCCAGCAACTTTTTCTTCTCATTCTGCTCTCGTGCTAATTCTTCCAAAGCAGAGGAAAGAGAGGCAGCCTGACGTCGTGCCTCCTCTGCCCAGTAATGGAATTTCATCAAATTAGTGAAAAGATTGGTACGCAAGGAGTTCTCTCTATCAAACGCGTCTTTAGAAAGAAAAGCGTCACGTTCGGCCGCAGACGCCAATACTTGGGAAGCCAATAAAGCCGAAACTTCATCCGAGCTATCACCCCTTAATGCCGCCAAGCTGGTGTTACGGAAATCATACAGTCCAACTTGATGGGTTATAGAGCTAACCCCACCTATCGGACTAAGATCCGCCACAAAGTTGAAGGTGGTACCTCCTTCGCCATAGCGATCCCGCAGAGGAATGCTCGAAGGAGCAAACGCCAGAGGAGAAGGAGGGTGAACCTGGGTGGACGAACCCCCTGGAGCAAGATAAGCGCCATGGGGCTGATAGCCTGAAAGATCCTGCAAGACCTCTTGATACCCTGGATTAGAGGAATATGCGTGAGCGGGACCGCCGAAAGAATTAGGCGAAACCCCGAAGGTATCGCCTGTGCCCAAGTTCTCCAAAAATTCTGACTGATTCCCTCCCTGGGGAACAGCCGTAGAGTCAAACCCGTCCGCAGGCTTACTCCCCATCCCGGTGGTAGAGGAAGATGGATTTCTGCCCTCATCTTCCGGCCGCTGTCTCTTCTTGGAGCCAGTCAACACGTATCTTATATTCATATCGCCTGAGGGAGGAACGGAGGTAGCAACAATGGTAGTGTCCTGCCAAGAACGCAATGAGAAATATAGAAAAGAGAAATCAAACGACGACAGACGTCGAAATATAGCATATCATGACTAAAAGGCACCCTTACTGTATCAGTGTGGGGAAGAGGTGCTTCTGAAGAGCCTGTCGCGTCTGGAGAAGGTGTAAGAGCGGTGACACTTCTTGTTTTTCTCTTCTTTTTTCCTTTGGCAATGGCCTTAGGAGCCTTAGAATAAAAAGAAGGCTGGGCAGGAGGAGCAGCGATGGTCACAAGGGGAACGCCTGAAGGAATGTCAGAACCCCTCACACCGACCGAAGAAGAGGAAACTTGAACGAGAGTAGCGGAAGTAGCCGGAAGATCGGTAGGATTGTCAGTCGCTTCCGTGGAAGTAGCTCTCTCCTTTTCTTCTCGCTCTTGAGCCCTTTTCAAGCGTCTCCTTACACTCTCAGGTTTATAATTGGGATCTGTCGCTGCGAAAGCACAAAATAGCGTCAGCATTAGTATCAGCGATAACAAAGAAAAGAGTGACGCGACACTCACGTTTAACACAAGATTGAATGTCCATTCTACAGGCCACTTGACGAATGTGAACACTGATTTCCAATTTGAGCAATGTGTTTAACCAGTCTTGCTCACGTTTCGGAAGGGTCCCTGGTCGGCTCCAGACGTTGTCATCCACGTTTTGATTAAAACCAGATCGCCACCAGGAACCAAGATCTCCAGGAAGATCTATCACAAAAAACTCCTTTTTCCAGCCATCAACGGAAGACTCGATATGGAGGAGTTTCCAAGTAAAAGACTTCAGAGAGTCATCGTCAAAATGGGGCGATATCGTTATCACCCCCCGGCATTTCATCAACTTAAAAAGAGATTTAAGCAGTAGAAGGGAAGGGGAAGTAATCCCTTTGTATTTGCAAAGTTCCAAAAAAGCATAAACACAACAATATACATTTGGGGATAGTTGGGCCGGAGTCAGATCGCCGGCAACAAGCAATTCTTTGACAAAAGAGTCAATGGGAAGTCGAAAGCCATAACGGAACATTTGCGCATACATGACCCTACGATTGCCCGTCAAAACGCTGTTCAGACGTAGTGACTCAAGGGCAACAGTGGTTTTATAATCATCAGGAATATCAGCATTATGGGCGGCCAAATGCTCACGAAGAGCGGCCTCAGATGTGATAACACTAGACGTAATATCCATCCTTTTCTCATCGGCAGATTTCGACTCAGTACGGCGAGTCTTGGCCATGGCAGAATTTAAAGAATTAAAAGATGAAGAAGTCGATGGAGGAGAAAGGAAATACCTTCAGAGAAAAGCACTTCAAAGAGCCTTGAATAGTGGGGAGAAAATAAGACGGCTAAAAGAAAATATGAGAAAGCGGGATGATAAAAGAAAAGTGAAAAGAATAAATATTGGGTTTTATAACCCTAATGGTCAAACGAAACGACGAATGCCGCAGTCGTTGCGTGGAAGCGGCATAAGGAACAGACTCAAGTAATGAGTGCAATCCTAGAAAAGCGCTACAATGCCTCGATTTAGGCAACGTTCTCAAGCACGCTAGCCCGTGGCGCTGGAAGAAATAGACACGTGTGCCTGCACAATCACGACTTTTCTAAGGAAAGGATAGCAAGCATTAAATGCTCTGAAAAGAAGGTACTATCTCTGGGGAAAAACAAGAGCGATATCACATGAAAGGAGATAACGCAAAATGGCGTTAATTAAAAAGAATAGTGTTGGGTTAACGCGGAAAGGCGAAATAAAAAGCAAATAGCAATCAAATACAAATATTGTCGCACAGCAAGGCGTTATTACAAGACAAAGAAGCAAATTAGCGGAAAATCTTCTAAAGAGAGCAACCTCGATTAATCATGGGCCCTCGCGAGCATCGCGATCACCGTTCCTCCGCTTCTCTCCAGAAGAAGGAAGATCTCTCTCACCTTCGCCCAAATCCTTCAGTCTCTTGGAAGCGTAATCGGTCAGCACTGACGAGTCAACAGTTCCCTGGCGATAGAGACTCATAAATTCAGCAATACAAATATCCATGGTCTTGTTCTTCCACCAGGATATCTTTGAAGGTACTTTGGCCAAATCCGCATCACGAGATGCTATCTCTTCGCGAAGGAAGATATTCTTTCTGTCAGTCACCACCAATTCTGCCTCCAGAAGGTCTATCTTAGCCTTCCCTTTTGATCTTTCTTGAGCAAGCTCAGCGCGACAGTCGTCCAACTCCACCCGGGTCCGCTCTTGAAGCTGCGACAGCTCCGTTACCTTCCCTAAAGCAGCATCTAATTCTCCCTTTAAATCAAGAGAAGGTCGAACCTTGTCATGATGATCCTCGAAAAAGTAGTTTAACTCGCGGAAGTAGGCCAGCATGTCAGTCAGAAGACGCGAATGGCGTACGTTGGGAGGACGCCGCAAGAACTCTTCTTTGTCCTTCGAAGAAGTAAACATTTGCCCCACTATCGGGCCCACTGGTTCCTCTCGCGATGACGGGTCCGATACCCCTAAAGCACGGAGACCGTCGGTACCAAGGGAAGACAAGTCCAGTTGATAAGCAATGGGGCCTTGAAGACCTTGAGGGGAAAGATTGGCGATATAAGGAGGAGAGCAATTTTTTGCAGAATCACCAATGCCCGAAATCGAAGAAAGAAACAAGAGCTAAGGCTTCCGTGGGGAAGGTGTGATAGGATTCGGAGTTGGTAAACTCACATCTGGAATAAAGGAGCGAATAGGGGAGCTAGAACCGCCAGACACCAAGGGAGAGCCCACCGCTGCCGAAGCCTCGTTAACCTTGGGAGGAATGGTAGAGGGAACCTCGATAACGTCCGTCACTGGCAAGGGACCCGTAACGTGCGAGGCGTCAACCTCCTCAGAAGGAACCCCATTGATTTCCTCCACAGAAGGAACTAGTGGGTCAGATTTCTCTCTGCGAACTCTTTTTACGAGACGCTCCGTTTCGGCAGCAATCTCTTCGCTATCGTCCTCGGTTGACTCCGCCGAAGGATCACCTTTTCTGGACCTAAGTTTCATCCGTTGAGCAGGGGTGGCATGACGCAGCTCGGAACCAGTATCCATGCTTCCGCTATCACTGTCTACCTCTTCAATTACGGGATTACTTGGGGTCGCACCCTTACCACGAGCTGGTAGCCAATTCTCAAGGAAACGAGAAGGTCGGGCAGATGTGTTGCGTGTCGCGACGGTTTTGTTTCTCCTTCCTCGCGGCGGAATAGGCGGACGACTAGAGCCTTCGGGTGGAGGAGAAGGAGGTAATGTCTGAAGCGGCACCACGTTTAGAGGAACGTCCCTTTCCTCGGAGGATCGACCCTCAGCGTTACCTGCCGATAAAATATTTTAATACGACAAGAGAGTCGAAGCGATAAGGCGATAAAAGAAAAGACTCACCTACGACACACTCTGACAAAGGCCTGAACCGAGCAAATTCCCGAATGCGGAAAGGCCCTTCTATTTCTAATAAGGCGTTAACATGGGACACATCCATGCTAGACAACACATTTGGTTCTCGCCAAGCGGCACTAGTAATTTTTCGGTTGAAACCACCGCGCCAAAACCGAGAGGGCAAGCGAAGGGTGAAGAAGCCATTTTTCCAGTTGTCAACGTTCTCTTCGAAACCTTGAAAATTCTGCCAGAAAAACCGAACAAGAGCACCATTCCATCTTGGGGTAATATCCACTAAGCAGTTATGGCACCTCAAGGTGAAAAATGTGCGGAATAGATCGAGCGATGGAGCAAAAATATGCTTCATCTCACACGAGCGAAGAAAGGCGTAAAGCCCACACCAGGAAGGCGGAGTTATTTGAACAGGATTGAAATCGTAGTGGTCTAGCAGTTTCAACAGAGAAGTATGAAGCGGAAGATGAAACCCGTAGGTAAACATCTTGAAATAAACCAACCGGAACGTCCCCCACATGGCATCAGTAAGCCGAATATCCTTCAAGGGGACAAAGGGGCGATATCCCGTGGGAAAAGTGATACCGTTCTCCTCTAACTCAGCCCTCAAAACCTCATTACAACCAAAAACACTACGAGCTCTCCTGACTTCGGGATCTAGAGGATTTTCGATAATTGTAGAAGGCCTATCGCAAGACATAATGGAAGGGAAAGTAAAGCTATGGCAATAGAAAAACAAAATACCTGGAGCAGAGAACCAGTGAATCGGCCGTCGGCACCGGCGAAGTAATTGCAATAAAATCCCTCGAGAAGAAAGAAGCGCAGATGAAAGGAAATACGAAGAATTTCGAAATATTCGCAGAAAATACTAAAAGAGAAGAGTAAACTCTTTATAAAGTTTAAATCTAAAAAAGGAACAGCCTGTGAAAATAAAACACGTGCAGAAGGGAAATGGACGCGTGGACAGTCATCAATGTCTTTTGGGAGAAGACAGTTGCTGACTAAAAACCGAAAGGCGGTTACGTCAAGCGAAAAGCCCACTCCCGCGATAATCCTGAAATATGAAGAAAGAAAAGCGGCAGAAGAGCGAAAAGAAATAAAAACGTCATTTTATTATTTGGGAAAGCCATACGGCATCTACAAAGAGGCATGGTATGCCCATCTATTCGCCATCGGACCAGGAGATGCCATAGCAGTAGACCACGTCATCATCGTCCTCATCCCAAAGCGATGGATCTTCGCCAGTGAAAGGGAAAGTTTCCTCAACCTTCTCTCCCACGCGAGTGGATGATCGACCTGACTCCTCCTTGACAGACGGCGACAGCGCTTTAACAGCTGAGCAGGCGGAAGGAGCCCTTGGCGGTGACTCGTCAGGAGGGAAAGATGTTTCTCTCCCCTTCGAAGAGAAAGAAGCAAGAGAATCGAAGAATGACTTAGATGCCTTTGCAGCATCTTTCCTCCGCCTCTTGCGGCACCGTCGGCGAGCAGGTGGCCTCCAGGGAGGCGACGGAGGAGGATTATCCGAATCAGGAGAAGTCGGAGGAGTTGGTGGAGAATCTCGGGCGAACGTATCTAAAAAATGAGAATCAGCCATGAGATCACAGAATATTGATAAAGGAAAAAGCAACAAGGGGACGAAGAATAACGAATGGGAAAAGATCCCTTAAATAGCCAGAAATTTGGGAAGAAAGGATCTTTGATCTTCTAACCCGACTCTTGAAAGAAGACACGTGTACAGCCTGAAGTGCAGATATGGATTTACAGTCACGCCTGTTGAGATTTTCCTCTGATCGAGGAAAACCGCAAAATTGCCCAATCAGTTGCCAGGACAACCGAGGCGTAGATTTAATGTTGAACAACCAATCAGAAAACCGCCCAGTGGCTGAACCGTTTTCAGTTGGGCTAAGAATATCTCCTAGAAAGACAAAGGGCGCATTAAAGAAGAAGAACAGTTGCAAAACGACGTACTAAAACCAGTTTATTTATTATGGCCTAGGGGCCGGAAAGTACATTTACATGCCAAGAAGAAAAGAGAAAAGGCCCAAAGGGAGCCATCGCTATCAGGCATCAGAGCCAGCATCCTCAGGCACTTCGGGAAGGTCTCTCAGAGAATCCATGACCAGAATCAGATCATGGGAGGTGGCTCTCATTCCCTTCAGACAGCACCCCAGCATATCCTTGCGCTGCTGCAGCATGGCGATTACCACTTGAATCCGAGCGATGGAGGCAGCCGGCTTTGACACGCTTTCCAGAGGGCTGAAATCCTCCAGAGATGTGGCCCCCAGCCTGGAATGAAGAGGGGTCAACATTCCTTGCAGCTCCAGGATGTCCTCAGAGGTCTTGACCAACATGTTCTCCAGGAACCCGACATCCCTATCATTGAGGTTCTTGAGAGAATGGCCCTTGGAAAGGAGAAAATTCTTAGTCAAATTATCCATGATGAAAATAGCCAGAGATTAGGAGAACGTGGGTGGAGAAAGTTCCCCAATTTATAGGCCTCACGAGAGAGGCCTTGGAAAGAACAAAGAGGTCCTCAAAAGGCGAGCCGTCTCGTCACCCCTAAGGACTGATAAGCCTAAAGCGGAGTCAAAGGTTGATGCTCGTAGGCCATCCGCGACATGAATGTTCGAAAGGATGCAAGATGAAATATGGAAAAATGCCAAAAGGCACGATATCACGGGTAGCCATTACGTAAAAGCCATATGGTTACCGGTATCCACAGTGTAAGGCCGCGTTGATGTCGCAGGTAGCCTTAGATGCGTAAAACCTCGTCGACATCACAGGCATCTGGTGGTATAAAGTCGCGTTAATCATAGGCAGCTGGTGGCGTAAAGCCGCGATGATATCATTGTTTCCTTAAAGCGAAAGAGGAAAATAGGCCCCGCGTGACCTCAAATCCCTATAAGTATAAAAGTTTACTAACTTCTCCATAAACGCCTATCTCCTCCGTGTGTTTTCAGTACACTTGAAAGGATGATGGACTCGGAATGAATGCAAATCCACGACATGACCTGGTTGCAGTCTTTGGCGGTATCACAAGTGACCCGTCAACAGCCCTTCTATGGCATGAATAGAGTTGAGACTCCGTAAGCCCTGTCAAGAAGCCAAACAAACTAACATCGTTGGGCGAAAGCAATGCTCTCATAATCACAAGCGTAATAGCAGCATCTCTCGTGGACCTCTTACCGCCTCAGAAAAGCAGGTCTCTGGATAAGAATGGCGGACGGAATTCGTTTGTTCACTTGAAAGCTTCAGAACTAAGTTCCAGCTCATCACTCAACGCGGTTTATGTCGAGCAGGCAGAGAAACTCGGAGATCTTGCAGACATACCGCCCTACGAAGGAACAAGTTTTCATCTAAGATTTCAGATATGGACAGCCCTTGGTAAACACTCGGGCTCGTTTTCAGTTGGGCTTATGATAACAATCAAGACAGCCCTAACGGTGCTACCACACTTGCAGCTCCCACCAGGACGATTTCCCATAAGACCCGTAAGATATCTTCATATCGCCCGAGAATCAGAGAAGAATTCCTAGGATGGTCGACATCAGCGGGGGGGGGGGGAGACTCACGCGACTCTATACGCACGGCATCATCCTATCCTAGGGACCCACGAGCTTATCGCTCCCGGCAGCCCGTATGATATCGCTTATGACGTCATCTGTCGGTATCGCTTGTGACATCACCATCAGACATCGCCCTGATTGTTATCGCCAGGTATCGCCGAACAAGCCTATAAATACCCCCACTTTTCCAATCTAAAGGTAAGATCAAGATCACTAGGACGAACCTCTGTTATTTTTGAAACCCGGACTGACTTAAGCATCGGAGTGTCTACACCGGAGCCCCCCCTCCGGCGCTTTGCAGGTACATTCGACGCCGACCACCACCGTTCCGATCAACCACGACTCCGAATCTTACAAGATCGACATTGAATCTTATCACACGTCATTGTCCTTCATGGATTGAAATTCATCCCCCATGGCCCGTATCCACTCTTGAGCATCAGAACAGCTAGTGGCCTCAATGAAAGTGATCGGGTCACCCTCTAATGAGTCAATAGCATCCTCATGTTCTTGCAGAAATATGACATAATCATCCGGAATCGCACTTCTTCTCACTCTAGTGGACCTCCTGAGAGGCATATTTGCTTGGTTCTCAACCACATGAGGTTGATGAGTTTGATCTGGCAGAGGTTCCTGTAGGACTTCCTGATGATCCACGGGTAAATCTTGTGGGTCCTGATGACCTGGTCCTGCAGGAGGATCAACGATGTTGTTTCTTGCTTGCTGAGGAACAAGAACTGGAATATGAACAATAAGCTCATCTTGTCCCTCAGGTACTGCCTGATGAGGTGTAGCTGAATCCTCATCAAAAACGACATCGGTTCTTCTATCTTCCCCCTCAAACTCAACATCCTCAAAGAACCGGGCATTTCCCGTCTCAAAGAATGTGCGGGTAGTAGGATTATAAAACTTATAACCCCTTGACCTCTCTGGATAGCCAACAAAATAGCAACTAACAGTCCTTGAGTCCAGTTTTCTTTCATCAGGCCTATAAGGCCTAACCTCAGCTGGAGAACCCCAAACCTTAATATGCTTTAAGACAGGCTTTCTGCCAGTCCATAATTCATATGGGGTTTTGTTTGTTGCTTTAGTTGGTATCCTGTTGAGAATATAGACTGCAGTTCCTAAGGCATCTCCCCAGAGTGATATAGGCAAGGTGGTATTGACAATCATACTCCTCACCATATCTTTAAGGGTACGGTTCCTCCTTTCAGCTACACCATTCATGGTCGGAGACCCCGGTATGGTGTACTGTGGAACTATCCCACACTCATCGAGAAACTGGGCAAATGGCCCAGGACGCTGTTCACCTGATCCATCATATCGACCGTAGTATTCGCCACCACGATCTGATCTGACAGCCTTTATAGTCTTTCCGAGTTGATTCTCAACTTCGGCCTTAAAAGACTTGAAAGCGTCTAATGCCTCGGACTTTTCCTTTAGAAGATACAGATACCCATAACGGGAGAAGTCATCTATGAATGTGATAAAATACCGTTGACCATTCCAAGATGCTGTAGGGAATGGACCACAGATATCGGTATGTATCAGCCCTAGACTTTCCGTACTTCTCTCAGCCTGAAATCTTCTCTTGTTAGTCGTTTTGTCCTTTATGCACTCGATACAGACCTGTTGGTCTGTGTGATCAAGTGTCTGAAGGATCCCGTCTAACACAAGACGATCTATTCTCGTTTTGGAGATGTGACCTAAACGTTTGTGCCATAGTCTGAATGAATCCTCAGTTGACAATTTTCTTTTAGTCCCTCTAGCCTCGCCAACATTACATTCATTATTGCTATCGACTGTATGCAATAAATATAAGCTGTCACAATCATTCAAAACACCAGTACCAACCAGAGTAGAATTAAGATAAATGAGACTTTTATTATTTCCAAATCTGATTACATAACCTTCTCTATCCAAAATAGGAACAGAAATCAGACTTCGTCTAAATGACGGTACATAAAAAGTCTCTCTTAATTCTAAGACATATCCGGTGCTAAGAATCAGCTCTATGGTGGCAATGCCCTCGACCGGTACCGGGTCACCTGCTCCCATGTAGAGAAATCTCTCACTTGCCTGGGGCATCCAGTACGCCCTGCAGCCCTGTAAAGAAACACTTATGTGTTTAGTGGATCCTGTATCTAACCACCAAGTGTTCTTAGCTACAAAAATGAGAAGGGACTCAGAACTAACAAGAGAAAGTGATGTACCTCTCTTCTTTATCCAAGCAGCATACTTGGCACAGTCCTTTTTCTGATGGCATGCCTTCTTGCAGAAGAAACACTTGCTTGCTTTATTCTCAGTGGCTGAGACTTTAGGTTTCTTCTAAGAAGCGGGCCCTGCAGCACTCTTGCCTTTCCTCTTCGCACCGAATGAAGAGGCAGTAGCAGTAGCCAAATGAGCACTGTCCAGCTTGAGAGCCTTTAGGCGGTCTTGTTCTTGAACCAGTTGAACCGTAAACTGGTCAATAGACCACTTGTTCTCCTGGCAGTTGTAGCTCACCTCAAATTGACTGTACTGAGGTGGCAGAGAGGTCAGAATATGGTGTACCAGATAATCATCCGGTAACTCAATCTTTAGTGACCTCAACTTATCTGCCAGATTGAGAATTTCCTGGACATACTCCCGAATGTCGCCAACACCCGAGTACTTTACGGTCGAGAATTCGCGAATGGTATCGCTAATCTCGACCTTCGCCGTATGGGTGTAGCGACTAGTCAAGATCGCTAGGATCTTCTTAGCATCCTGCTCTTTTCCAGCGACTTTTGCTGACCTTCGGAGATGGAGCTTATCATGACTAAACAACAGGCTCTGTTTGATTGTACCCAGTCCTCGTAAGCCAGGAGGTCCTTATCACTGCTATTGAGGTCTGGCTCCTGAGGACAATCCTTATACAGAGCCTGGTCCATTTTCATGCAACAGAGCGTCGTCTCCACCTTTAGCTTCCATAACGCAAAGTTACCGGAAGTCAGAAGTGGGATGTTGTTCATGTTGGCAGAAACAGATCTTACTGAGTTCATATCTGAAAGAACACAACACTTTAATTAGCTCACTTTATAAAAAATGCTCTTAATGAATAACATATCGATAAAATCGAAAAAGACTAATCATATGACATTGTGTTTAATCTTTGGATTAAGACACAATTCACAGTTAATTAATCTGTCATAGTGTGAATTTTATAGCTTGATTTTGCCAAATGTTTGATCTTCCTTTGGGCCGATCAAACATACGCAATAAATCTCTTAATAGCTATAAACTTGAAATTCATCACTACCGTGTTTATAATTTCTGTCAAATAATTGTCTTCCTTTGGGCCGACAATTATTCACTTGAAATCACAAACACTACACTTGAAAAGTCTAATTCGAAAAATTTTCATAGCAGAGGTCACTTTTGTGACTATACTACTTTAATTAACCAATTAGAATAGTCAAGCAAAGATTTAAAAAAACTCCCTTATTGTTATTCCAATTTTCTTTAAAAAAATAATTATTTTGAACCCTTATAAACATCTAAACTTTATGATGTTTAATTTTCAAAATAATTAAATAACTTTAAATTAATTATTTTGAAACCTAATAAACATCCAAACTTTATGATGTTTAATTTTTAAAATAATTAAATAACTTTTAAATTAATTATTTTGAAATTTAATAAACATCTAGACTTTATGATGTTTAACATTCAAAATAATTAAATAACTTTAAATTAATTAATCACACAATTAATTATTTATGCCTTTTGCCTCTAATCTTGTTTTTAAATCCTTATATTTTATTTTAATAATCACCTTAACTTTATGATGATTAAAAATAAAATAAAAACAAGACTGACTTAATGGGCAAAATTTTATTTTATTTTTTTTTTTGGAAAAATGGACCAAAATGGCCCAAAAACCAAGCTGGGTCGTGGGCAAGAGGCGCTGGGCAGCCAGCCAAGGGGCTGGCGTCCCCTTCATGCGCTAGGCCTTTGCCCAGCACTGCTAGCCCAAGGGCTGGCCTTCCCACTCCTCATGACAGCGTTGGCTGTCATGCAACCCTAGCACCTATGTGCTAGGTGCAGCAGCCGCCTGTTGTCACCGATTGCCGCTGGTGCTAAATGCACCAGCCAAAAATTTCCCAACAGATTACCCAAAATTCCAGGTATAAAAAATTCCAGCAACAAAAATATATTGCCTTTAATTAATCCTTTCAATCATGCATCGTAACAAATAATTAATCATGCATAAAAAATCGAATTTGTAAAGGCTCTGCTACCAATTGTTAGATTCGAATAGAATCTAGATTGTTCCCTAACCTTATGAACAATCCCAAGAACCAAAATAAATCGATTATAAAATGATTAATATAGATAAACAGCGGAAGCGTACCTGTATTAGCCGATGCCATGAAATTGGAGAGGAATTTTTGGCCTCTGGAGGATGAAATTCTCTAGGCAAATGGAAACCAAAGCTCTTGCACAAAACCTTTTGTTTTCTGTAATTATTTTTTTACCTTGATGAAGAGGCTTTAAATAAAATAGAGAAATTCCTCCAGCGACCAATTCCCAAATAACCAAAATGATTAATTACTAATTGGTCCATTAACAATTAGTAATTAACCCGGGAATCTGCACAAACATTAAATTTGCCCCTCGCACTTAATTGATTAGACAATTCAGACCATAAACTTTATTAGATCACTCGATTGGTCTAAATATAATTAACGGTAATGGATACTAATGTACACGTTATTGTCCAAAATCCAACAGCAATATCTCAAACTTTCAGGACTGAATGTGACATTATCTGGAATGATTTCCAATGCCAGAAGCTGGACTCGTACGAGGTCTCCGAGAAATTTCCTAAGTTCAAGGAAAAAATGATCATCAACCTGACCATCAGATACTTTCAGGGAAACTTTCTGCAAACTGGTGTCTTCCAGTGAAAGCACATAAGGCATAGTTGTTGTTGATACTATGGTTGGTTCAACAGTTGTTGTTGCCTCCATCTCGCAACTTGGAAAGAAACCTAATAACATCCAAGAAACTTTTGCAGAAATCGCGGTCTTCTTCCAACAATAGTTAATCGAGATTAAACATTCCAAGGCAGCAAAATTGGGAGAAAAGTCGCAGCACTTCTCTAGTGGAAAGAGCATCCCGGCCTAGTCTAACTTCAACTCCTTAAGATTCTTACAAGCTTCCAAATCAAGAGTTTCACGGTCAAAACCATGATCTGTGTAACGGAAAAGTTTAAGGCTGAGCGCATCAATCATGATTCTATAAATCCATCCATATGCATCAGAAACTACAATGTATTGGCTGAGTAGAGTGAGAAGCTTTGAAAAGTCAAGCTTAACTCTTTAGTTTCACTGAGATACCAATAAACTTAATAGCTTAGCCGTACTCTATTTTTTCCTGCGCGCAGGAGAGGAAAATGGGAATAAAAAGATACGAACCAGCCACTAGTGCAAACTGATAACAAAAATTCGAACTGATTTCATGAAAAAACAGCAAGACCAATGGATGAAACTATAGCACTGATTCCACAGTTTTAGAATTCAGTTAGATGACCACATGAAACTAAAACTAATCTTCTGCAGGTTTGGTTCAAGAATTTGCAAAGATGTCAGCAATGAGGCGTCACATGGAAGCATCTTTGAACTTCCATTGTCTTCAATGACCTTGATTACTACCCCTTTCAGATCATGCAACCAGCAGTTGACACGGGAAAATTCGCAGCACTTTGCTTGCCGTAAATGTTGTAGTGTCTCCCAAAGAAGCTTGATCAAATCATTATTGGCAACATATCTTGATGTTAGTGCCATAGATTTCGGATGACAAACCCAAAGTACTCCATCCAGAATATCTCTCAAACTTCTTCTCGTGTTGTCAGAGGGAGTGACATTCAGCCGTAGTTGCTTGACATTACACAATGAAGGAATGGATCTATCTCTCAAACTTTCGTGATCGAATGTGACCTTATCATCATTGATGTACAGTTCCAGGATTTTGACTTGCAAGAGAACTCCAAGAAATTTCCTGAGTTTAAGGAAATCACACTTGGGTACTCGGAGTGTAACTTTCCGCAAACTGGTGTTGTTCCGTGGAAGCACATGAGAAACATCTGTCCATGAAAAGCAGACTATCAAACTCAACTCCTTTAGGCTTTCACAAGCTCTCAAATCAAGATTTTGGAACCCAGATTTTGTTCCAGTCCAGTGAAGGAAATATTTCAGGCTGAGTGCGTCGATCATGATCCTCTCAATAACTCCTGACGAATCATACACTTCAACCTTTCTGAGCTTTGTAAAACCAGAAAGTTGAATCCTTTTTAGTCCCTTACACGCAACTACGCGAAATCTCTCAATCAAAGGACAACTAATGATGAGACTTTCCACAAGTTCCTCATCAACATTGGCTCTCTCTAGATAAAGTTCCCGTAGAGACGACCAATTGATGGGGTTGTGCATCTTTGGAAGATTCATACCTCTTAACTGCAATACCTTCAACTCTTTGGCAGAGAAAATGGTCTGCGGCAAACAATAGATATCGTGACCCAAGTCCTGAAACCAGAGAACAAGAGTTTTGACACCAAAGAAATTCAGGGCTAGTTTGATCCAGTCATCAAGAACTGATGTAGAGTAGACTGTGTCTACGAAGGGCATAGTTATTTTAAGGCGGAATGCATCAACTCTTTTGTTATGGTTGCATTGTTTGAACAGAGTGTTTTGCACAAAAGTCAGAAACTTTCCATGTCTATTGATCTTTTCTTGAGAAGAATGGTTGACATCAGATGTTCTTTCGATGAAATTCCAGATAGGAGATAATAAGGTCACAACACGGTACCATGTTCTTGAGACGGCGCTGAGGTGAAACCGGTCCTTGCCTTGTGATGACAGGAAACAGACCAAGTGGGCTAGAACTGCATCTGGCAATTGAGAAATCCTGTCTGTAGGATTTATTGAAATTGTCAACACCGTAGAAATTAATCAAAGAAAAATTTCTAAGGTGCAGCAAAGGTTGATTCTCTGCACCGTCGGTAAGAAAAAAGATGAAGAAAAATTTCTTTGGTTATGAGCTGACCAAAGAAAATGAATGAAGAAATAAATAAAAAATAAGCAAAAGTTGATTCTTGCACTGTCGGCAAGGAAAAAGAGGATGAAGGAAATTTTCAATGGTAGGTACCTACTAATGAAGAAAAATAATAATAATAAAAAAATTAAAAAGGTAATTGGTGCAGTGAAGTTTTGTACCTATAAATACATATGCATGCATTCTCTAAAATGCAGTGCATTGGAGAGCAAGAGAGTGAAGTGCAACGCAGTGCACAAGAGAGAAAATAAAAGAGAGGGAGTGAGGCATAGTAGTGAAATAAAAGTGTGTGTGAGAGTGAGTGTTGTATGCCTATCCAAAGGCAATAAATATTATATCTCATTTGTAGTTTTTCTACTTCCATTAATTAAAAGTTCAGTTTTTTGTTCGTATCTCCACCCGGTTGATTATTAGCTTTGTTAATTTTCACCACCTTTGTTCAACAATCTGGTAGCGGAACTTGGTTGGTTATCGGACCATGGGTGACCTTCAAGTTGTTGGTGGAATTAAAAAGCTCAATAATCAAAACTACACTTCTTGGTCTACTTGCTTGATGTCTTACATGCAAGGACAAGATTTGTGGGAGATAGTAAATGGAAGTGAAGTCACACCACCAGAGACGGAGGATACAAACGGTTCTCTTCGAAAATGGAAGATCAAAGCGGGCAAAGCAATGTTCGCTTTGAAGACAACAGTTGATGAAGAGGTCCTGGAGTATATCCGCGATGCCAAAACTCCCAATGAAGCTTGGGATACGTTCGCCAAGCGATTCTCGAAGAAGAATGACACAAGACTCCAACTTTTAGAAAGCGAGTTATTGTCAATAATGCAACATAATTTGACAATTACTCAGTACTTTCATAAAGTGAAGTCGTTGTGCCGAGAAATTTTCGAGTTAGATCCAGAAGCTCCAATCGGAGAAACCAGGATGAAAAGAATAATCATCCATGGTTTGAGGCCCGAGTACAGAGGGTTCGTCGCTGCAATACAAGGATGGCCGACCCAACCATCACTTGTTGAGTTCGAAAATTTGCTAGCTAGTCAAGAAGCATTAGCTAAGCAGATTGGTGGAGTTTCGCTAAAAGGTGAAGAGGAAGCACTCTACACCAACAAAAATCGGCGAAATTTCAGGCAGCGGACAGTTGGTGGATCTAAAAGAAATGTTGATAAGGCGACGAGCAATCATGGTGAAGGAAGCGCTCGCGCAGGGGGGCCTATGACAAAAGTAAGAGGTTCGAAGGGAAGTGCTATAATTGCGGAAAGATGGGACATAAAGCAAGCTCCTGTTGGTCAAAGAAAAAGACCATGGAGAGCAACGCTGCCACTTCTAACTGTGAAGAAGAGTGGGATATTGAGGCAGACTTTGTTGCAGAAGAG
The DNA here is from genome assembly GCA_963691705.1 of Viola odorata. Lineage (NCBI taxonomy): Eukaryota > Viridiplantae > Streptophyta > Magnoliopsida > Malpighiales > Violaceae > Viola > Viola odorata. The sequence continues at coordinate 8,719,925 of OY829540.1, read as the reverse complement.
GAGGAAAATGCTTCTACAGCAATAACATCCAATCGAATTGATTACAAGAATGATTGGATTGTTGATTCAGGTTGCTCAAATCACATGACAGGTGATAAAGAGAAGCTGCAAAATTTGTCAAAGTATAAGGGGAATCATGTGGTGGTAACAGCAAATGACTCGAGGTTACCGATAGCACACACCGGTAAAACAAAAGTCTCCTCTAAACAGGATGCTATTATGATGCCCCTTGAAGATGTCTACCATGTCCCAGGAATAAAGAAAAATCTTCTTTCTGTTACACAACTAACATCTTCTGGCAATTATGTGCTGTTTGGTCCACATGATGTTAAAATATACCGGGAGCTTAAAATTTTGGAAGAACCAGTGATGAAGGGAAGAAGATTACCGACAGCATACGTGATGTCGGCAGAGACGGCATATGTAGACAAGACAAGAAAAAATGAGACTGTAGACTTATGGCACATGCGGCTTAGTCATGTTAGCTATTCCAAGCTAGACGTGATGATGAAAAAGTCAATGTTGAGAGGACTTCCTCAACTAGAAGTGAGAACTGACACGATATGTGCAGGGTGTCAGTACGGAAAAGCGCATCAGTTGCCGTATGAAAAGTCTAAATTCAAGGCGAAGGAACCATTAGAGTTAATTCACTCTGATGTGTTTGGACCAGTCAAACAAGCATCTATCAGCGGGATGAAGTACATGGTAACCTTCATTGATGACTTCTCCAGATATGTCTGGGTCTATTTTTTGAAGGAAAAATCTGAAACTTTTTCAAAGTTCAAAGAGTTCAAAGATGCGGCTGAAGCTGAAGTTGGCAAATCTGTTATTTGTCTACGCACAGATAATGGTGGAGAATATACTTCACATGAGTTCTCTGATTTCCTACGGAAGTGTCGAATACGTCATCAGTTCACATGTGCAAATACTCCACAGCAAAATGGTGTCGCTGAAAGGAAGAATAGGCACATGACAGAAATATGTCGAAGTATGCTCCATGCAAAGAATGTTCCAGGAAGGTTCTGGGTAGAAGCAATGAAGACCGCAACCTTCGTGATCAATAGGCTTCCACAACAAAGGCTAAGCTTTGTTTCACCCTTTGAAAAATTATGGAGCATGAAACCTTCAGTCGGACATTTCCGAGTCTTCGGATGTGTATGCTATGTATTTGTACCTGACCATTTACGTAGCAAGATGGACAAGAAAGCTGTTAGATGTATATTTGTGGGATACGACAGTCAAAAGAAAGGATGGAGATGTTGTGATCCTACAAATGGAAAGTGCTACACGTCCAGAAATGTGATATTTGATGAAGCGTCTTCGTGGTGGTCCTCAAACAAGACGACACTGCCAGACTCGGATGATTTCAAAGATAAATTGGAATCTTCTCAGCTCCAATTTAGTCCAGAAGAAAGTCAGGATACAGAGAGTGATGAAGATGCTGAAAAGAAGGCAACACAAGGTCCTTGGCAAACTGGTGTACACCAACAACCAAGTGAAGATGAGGTTGAAGAACCAGTTTCACTCAGGAGGTCTACTAGGGTTAGAAAACCAAACCCTAAGTATGCCAATGCCGCCTTGGTAGAAGAAGATGCAAAAGAACCAGAGACATTTGAGGAAGCATTCCAGAAGCTGGAATGGACTAAAGCAATGAAAGAAGAAATTGCTGCACTAGAGCAAAATCAGACTTGGGAGCTTGTGCCAAAACCGAAGGATGTGAAACCTATTTCCTGCAAATGGGTTTACAAGATAAAGCGTCGCCCGGATGGATCAATTGAAAGGCACAAGGCTCGACTAGTAGCTCGTGGTTTTTCACAGCAGTATGGATTGGACTATGATGAGACGTTTAGTCCAGTAGCGAAGCTTACAACAGTGCGAGTTTTACTTGCGCTCGCAGCTAGTAAGGATTGGAAGTTGTGGCAGATGGATGTGAAGAATGCATTTCTTCATGGAGAATTGGATCGGGAGATCTACATGAACCAACCAATGGGTTTTCAGAGTCAAGACCATCCTGAATTTGTCTGTAAGCTTCGGAAGGTGCTCTACGGCTTAAAGCAAGCACCAAGAGCCTGGTATGGGAAGATTGCTGAATTTCTTACTCATACTGGTTATTCAGTAACACCTGCAGATTCCAGTTTATTTGTCAAAGCTAATGGAGGAAAGCTGGCTATTGTGCTAGTATATGTGGATGATTTGATCATTACGGGAGATTGTGAAGATGAGATTCTTCAAACGAAGGAGAATTTGTCTGTTCGCTTTCAGATGAAAGAACTCGGTCAACTCAAGCACTTCCTTGGGTTAGAGGTTGATCGTACTCCTGAAGGAATATTCCTCCATCAGCAAAAGTACTCCAATGATCTGTTAAAGAAGTTTGGAATGCTTAACTGCAAGCCAGTTTCGACACCAATGGAGCCAAACGCAAAGATGTGCGCTAATGAAGGGAAAGACTTGGAAGATGCAACAATGTACCGACAGTTGGTTGGTAGTTTAATCTACTTAACCTTAACAAGACCTGATATTTCTTATGCAGTTGGTGTGATGAGTCGGTACATGCAAAATCCAAAGAAGCCTCACCTCGAAGCAGTTCGGCGAATTTTGAGATACGTGAAGAATACACTTGGCTATGGTATTATGTACAAGAAAGGTGGAGATGGCAAACTAGTTGGCTACTGTGATGCTGACTATGCAGGTGATCATGATACTCGACGCTCAACTACAGGGTATGTTTTTATGCTTGGATCTGGAGCAGTTTCTTGGTGTAGCAAAAGACAACCAACGGTGTCTTTGTCAACAACAGAAGCAGAGTACCGAGCAGCAGCAATGGCAGCTCAAGAGAGTACTTGGCTGATGCAGCTACTGGAGGACTTGCATCAAGCAACAGAGTATGCAATTCCATTGTATTGCGATAATTTGTCGGCAATACGTTTGGCGGAGAATCCAGTTTTTCATGCAAGAACTAAACACGTGGAAGTGCATTATCATTTTATCAGGGAAAAGGTTTTGCAAGAAGAAATTGGACTGGAGCATGTTAAGACAGAAGATCAAGCTGCAGATTTGTTCACAAAAAGTTTGAGTGGAGTTAAGCTTGAAAAGCTTTGTCATCAGATGGGTATGATAAGGGCGAAAGTCGGTGTTGAGGGGGAGTATTGAAATTGTCAACACCGTAGAAATTAATCAAAGAAAAATTTCTAAGGTGCAGCAAAGGTTGATTCTCTGCACTGTCGGTAAGAAAAAAGATGAAGAAAAATTTCTTTGGTTATGAGCTGACCAAAGAAAATGAATGAAGAAATAAATAAAAAATAAGCAAAAGTTGATTCTTGCACTGTCGGCAAAGAAAAAGAGGATGAAGGAAATTTTCAATGGTAGGTACCTACTAATGGAGAAAAATAATAAAAAAAAAAAAATTAAAAAGGTAATTGGTGCAGTGAAGTTTTGTACCTATAAATACATATGCATGCATTCTCTAAAATGCAGTGCATTGGAGAGCAAGAGAGTGAAGTGCAACGCAGTGCACAAGAGAGAAAATAAAAGAGAGGGAGTGAGGCATAGTAGTGAAATAAAAGTGTGTGTGAGAGTGAGTGTTGTATGCCTATCCAAAGGCAATAAATATTATATCTCATTTGTAGTTTTTCTACTTCCATTAATTAAAAGTTCAGTTTTTTGTTCGTATCTCCACCCGGTTGATTATTAGCTTTGTTAATTTTCACCACCTTTGTTCAACAGGATTGATCTCGACATCCATTGTGTTGATTGGAATTTTAGGGAGAAGGCTACGGGAATCAAGATAGTTTCTTGCTTGTTCTTGCAGAAACTCCTTTTTGTTCTCCATCTTGTTCCTGTGATCAACAACCCAGAAAAACGAAAACAATAAAACAGAGGCAAGATAAAAGTAAAAACAGAGGATAAAGACTTTTCTTTTTGTTGGGAATTTCGTAAAAAACAGAACCTTCAGATTGTTGAAATCGGTTTCTTCCTTCCTTCTCCGCTTTCCCTGAGCAGTTCTCCCCTAACCTTACTTCATGCTTAATCTTTTTCTTTGAAATAATAAAGAGGACACCGGGCGGGGGGAGAAAAAAAACATTCTGCTCCTAAAGGAATAAAAAAATACAGAAAAGATCACCTAATCAAAAGCTAAAGCTTTGAAATTGAATTTCATAATACCTGGCATATAAAAAAAGACCAATGAATTCGTAAAAAATAGAACCTTCAAAATTCGTTTCTTCCCTCTGTTTCCCTATGCTGTTCTCCCCTAACCTAGAAGGTAGATCCCTATTAGGATTGCACAAACCTAACCGATGGAGTTGTTTTTTTAAGAGATTTGTACATTAGGTACTTAGGATATAAATTACTTTTATATAAAAACAAAGGTGGTAGGGTTTGGCTTTATGCAGCCAGGTTTCATTTCTAATCCTATTGTTTTTCTTTTAGTTAAATTCCAATAATCAAGAGTCCATCCTTAGGATTATTTTTCATGATAAATTGGAGAGTTGTAGTATTGTCATTTTTCAAAAGAAAAATACTTCTATTATTGGAATTCATTCCAAAATTCTATAGTCCAATAGATCTCTATTATACCCTTACAATAATTTTTAGTAATAAATTCAAAATTAAATTCAATTTATCATTACCCTTACAAAGATTTACATACAGATAATGACTTCCCGACAGGTGAGATGAGATCACCTAATCGAAAATGAAACCTTTGAAATTGAAATTCAACAGGGCATAGAGAATGGAAACCAGCACCAATTCTACCGTAAAGGCCCAAAGCTAGACATTGAGTTTATAAATTTCCTGACAAAAGATCAGAACTTTTGTTATGCGGCCGGTGGCCGAATCACATGATCAAAGTCACACAATGTACCATAAATTTCATCCAAAATCCTACGAATTCCTGGAGTAATTTCAGGTGGAATATTCAATATAAGCTTCCTCCATATGGGTGATGATCTCAATACTAGGCCTAGAGGGGGGGTGAATAGGCACTTAAAAATTCTGCACACAAGTGAAGGAAGAATAGCAAAGACACACGATATATAGTGGTTCCAATTCACAACCGAATTGTACTCCACTACCTAAGAGTCCTCCTCTTAGGATTTTCTAATGCAAACCACTTTGCTATTAACTTGAGCTTTTACGGGATTAGCTCACAACCTTACACTTGGTTTTCACGGGCTCACCAACAACCTTACACTTGGTTTTCACGGGCTCACCAACAACCTTACAAGTAGTTTTTCACGGGCTAAACTACAACCTATAGTTTTTCAAGGCACAACTATAACCTATGGTTTTTCAAGGGCTCAACCACAAACCTAAGTTCTCTTTCAATGGGATGAGAACACTACCCTTAACCCAAAAAGTGTTAGGTACACTTTTCAAACCTTAACAATGATTTTGTATAAATAAGCAACAAACAAATTGGTGTACAAAATGGATATTTGTATGAATAAATTCAACACCAATAAATAAACAAATTACCTCAAGAAGAAACCCAAAAACAAGCTTGAGAAACTAACACAAGAAGGATTGAAATCGTTGTGAAATGCTTGTGTTGTAAAAACTGATTTTTGAAGCTTGTAAAATGAATAAAATGATTCTTATGGTTTCTTCAAGTTTAATGAATTCTCTTCTATGTTCCTCTTTTATGTTCAGCTCATCTAGGATGAGTATTTATAGCCTTTTATGAAGGGATGAACAGACAAGAAGGAATGGGGTCAAAAGGAGCCGTTTTTGGTGGAGAAACTAGCTGTTAGAAAACTAGCCGTTGGGCCAAAACGCTATGGCGTTTTGCATAACGCTATAGCGTTTTGCTACTGAAGTTATTCCGTAACTTCAGAGGCAAAACGCTATAGCGTTTTGGAAAACGCTATGGCGTTTTCAAAACGCTATAGCGTTTTGAGAAACGCTATAGCGTTTTGCTCCTGGACGAAATCCTTCGTTCCAGTAGCAAAACGCTATAGCGTTTTCACAAACGCTATGGCGTTTTAAGCCTGACGAAAATGCAAAAACTCATCTTTTCGAAACACATTTTCGCTCAAAAACATTTTCGCTTAAAACCTTTTCGCTCAAAACCTTTTGACAAATATTCTTGAGGTATTTGAAACATAGATCAAGTGTTAGAATTTACACATACTTACATTCAATTAAAGTCCAATTCTACACTTGATCTCGAGCTTGCGATAATTGATTTTGCTTCCTTTGATATCTCGTCGCAAACTACAAATACATTTTCACTTAAAATTGAATTAGTAATCTAATTAATTTATGTCATTTCATCATCAAAATAGGTTCGAAGTACCCTTGGGCTAACAATCTCCCCCTTTTTGATGATGACAACCATAAATTAATTAAAACATAATAAGCATGCAATTTTAAGAAAAAATGTAAGAGAGGAGAGTTTTAGAAAAATACATCTCCTAAACCTTTGTCATATAAGCTCCCCCTACATAAAACGTTAGTTGTACAAGAGCATGACAAAGTACAAAGCTTGCTACTAATTACTAAAAACATGCTATCAATTTACACATCAAATAAATCAATTTATGCATGCACACATCATTAGCCTTTAAACATATTCTCCCCAATACAATACATTTCTTCCTATACTCCCCCTTAACATATTCTCCCCCTTTGTCATTAGCAAAAAGGGTAAATATAAGAAGGAAGGAAAAACAATATGGCACAAACAAAGAGAATTGAAGGAGCAAGCAAGCATAACATGGCACACAACCAACTAGATTAAATATGACAACTTAGTTAGGATTAAATGTAGTGCCAACAAAATTAATAAGAAAACACACAAAATTAAGGATTGCTCCCCCTTAATCTTACCTTTCTCCCCTTTGTCAAAACATTTAAACTATCATAAAGGAGGGTGTGAGTTTTCAAAGGATGAACTCAAATAAACTACCAATTGATAACTATATAAATCCACATATAGGCAAAACATATGAAACGATGAATGCTACCAATTGGTATGAATTTAAATAAAGTGTTATCAATTTAATGAGCATACATTCTTAAACATCCCACTCTTTCATATCCCACACTTAATACCATGCTCCCCCTAAATTCATTCCCCCTTTGTCAACAAAGGTGAAACAAATTCATAAGAAACAAGGAAGTAAGCATAAGTAATCAAGAGTAAATGAATAAGCAAACAAAGCACATCAAATGAAAATATTACTTCATAAGAGTAATATCCAACAATTATCCAACACAAATATCAAATATAAATCCAAATAGAAATAAGTTCAAACATAGGATAATTAAGATGCAACAAACATATGCTAAATGAGATCATTGAGGAGGAGGATAAGGAAAACGGCTCATCATGTCTTCGTACATCTTCCTTTGGAACTCTTGAATGGCATTCAAATCCGCTCCAAGGTGAGTCACTTGATCGCTTATGGAGGCGAATCTCGCATCTATCCTTGAAAAACCTTCTCCCATCCTTGAGTTGATTCCTTGAACATTGATGTCAAGAGCATCCACTTGAGAAGCCAATCTATCAATATCCATAGGAGCAAATGAAGTACCCTCATTTACATCCTCATGATCTTCATCATCTTCTCCATCATCTTCTTCATCCTCATCTTCTTCATCCTCATCCAAAGACTTTGCCACCGCAAAAGTTTTCCCTTTGCTCTTAGAAGAGCTATAAGCAAGCTTTCCCTTGGAGTTCATATGAATCTTGAGGTTGACCTCAAAATGCTCATTGTCGAGAACCTTAAAGGAGTTGGAAAACTCGGATGAAACGGGAATAGATATGCCATTTCTCTCCAAAATCATCATAATGAAATGAGCATAAGGCAATGAACAATTTTTCCCTCTAAACTTGGCAATGTGGTTGAGGATAAGAAAGCCCCAATTGAGAGGAGTGTCTCTCAATAAATTAGCCATCACCCATACTTCAATACCGGTGACTTCACTCAAACAACCGGCCCTAGGAAGGATCACCTTAGATATAATGTGAAACAAAATGAGCTTAAAGGGATCAAGCTTCCTTAATGGAATGGGACCAAATGAGAGAGTTCCGGGAGATACAAGATTCCATTGTTCGGTAGGACCAAAACTAGCATTATCTACGGTTCCTTTCTTAGTGAATGAACACAATCCATCATTAGGAACACCAAGCATCTCATTCATTGAAGCAACAGTAATTGAAACAACTCTCCCTAAAATAGATGAATTAATCTCACATGCCGTAGGTTCACAAGATGGACCATTCCAAATGTCCCTACAATCCTTTTGTCTCAAATTAGCATAGAACATCTTAACTAAAGTTGGACTGTAATTTCTACGCAACCTAACGGCTTTATCCCACCCTTGAATCTCAAGCAACTTATCCATACCAAGAGCAATAGTGTTTGACAAATCACAAACTGTAGGAACTATAACCTTGCTCTTAGAGAAAATAGAATCATAAAGCTTGAAATTTCCCTTACTTGAGAAGAAGGAACGATCGTAGGAGCTTGGAGGAATGTAGAACGACGGATTCCTAGCTGCCATTGCTCTAAAATCAGTGACTGAACCCGAAGGAGGTGCAGCTGCTGATGAAGAGGCTCCAATACGACTACTCGAACGGGTTTTCTTCTTGGAAACTTCTGCATTGGTCTTAGAACGCTTGGGTCTTGGTTCCCCAGACATAGATTGAAGTTTGGAAGAGAAATCCGAAAATTGGGTATTTAGGGTTTGAGAGAAATTCGGGATGAATGTTTGATTTGGGTGTTTAATCTTTGAAATTGATGGAAGGGTTTTGTTTAGGAGGATGTGATGAGTGATTGGTTCAAATTTGGGATTATTTGGTGGAGATTTGAGTGAGATATGAGGGAAATCGGATTTGAGATGAAGAGGGAGTGTTTTGCTGGTTTGGTTTGAGAAGAGAATGAAAAATAGAAGAAGAAAAGCTCGTTATATCGACCTCAGGGAGCAAAACGCTATGGCGTTTTTCAAAACGCTATAGCGTTTTGACTCTGATCTCAAAACGCTATGGCGTTTTCCAAAACGCTATGGCGTTTTGGCCCTGCACCTATTCCGAAATCTTTTCAAAAACAATTCAAAATGCTTCCGCAAAAACTTTAAAACAACTCCAACGAATGAATCTAGTCGATCAAATCCTTAAGTCCAAAATCACAAATCCTTATCTCCAAAATGACTCATTTTCCAATCCTTTTCCTCAATGATCAAACTTAACAAAATGCAATTACGCACATGCAAATATAAATTAAACACATATAAGCACATACAATCAAAAAGCAATTGTAGCAATACATTATATCAAATATTTATGAAAATATTTAATCCATGTATATTGCATAGCAAATTAAGCACATTTTATGGCAATTCTAAAGCATATGAGATTATAGATTTTAATCACTAACACAATCAATAATCAAGCATTGCATCAATAATTAATCACATAATTATAATTTAAAAAGGAATAGTTTTTAGGAATACCGGTTGCGATTATTCAATATAAGCATATGTCATTCCGCAAAAATGACTTCCATAAGTGCAACCGAGGCAATCATCAAAATCCAAGCCTACTTGTTGGTTTTCCCTTGGGCTACCAATCAAGTGAAATTCCTACAAAACAATTCTTTCTAAACAATTCATGAGATAACTATAAACACAACAATTAATTATAATCAATATTAGAAATATAAATCAATCAAATATATTAAATATTATTGCCAAAAATTACCGAAAGGGTGAGCTTCGATTCATCACCCGACATGTGCCACGAATACCCTAAATGTCTTTCATTAATCTTCAAGGGGTTTCCGGCACACCTACAAGACAAATCATTTTGCTTTTGGTACCCAAATCCGTTTGGGTCCTTCCATGTTAGCATAAGTACCCTTTGGTACCCATATTTGTCTTTCATACACAAGCCTTCTTCGAATGTAGCAAAAATATGATAAATGACCAAATTTATTGCAAAAGCTACATTTATATCTAGGCTTATCATGCGAAGGTTTATGACAATTATGAGAATAATTATCATACCTATTTGAAGTACTAGCATAATGATTAGAAGAGCTAGCATTATGATTTGATGAGCATGCATGATAATTAGAAGAGCTTGCATGGTGATTAGAGGAACTTGCTTTAACAAAAGAATTTTTAAAATTCTTATCACGTGAAGAATGGTTAAAGCCAATACCTCTCATGTCACCTCCTTTCTTGAGATCTTTTAAGCAATCTTGTTGACTATTCTTGCTTTTAACAAATTTATCAAGAGTGATCTCAAGAAGCTTATTCTTCTCTTTTAACTCTACTACTTCTTGAGTAAATTTCACACAATCAACACAAGTAGAGTTTTTATCAATTGCCTTACCCTTAGCCTTATACTTACACTCACTTTTAGCATCCGCCAAAGCAAGTTTCAAATCAACATTATCAAGAGTAAGCAAATTATTTTCCTCCGTTAAGCATTGATTGGATTTCTCCAAATCATTAATCTTTTTACTAAAATCTTCTTTGGAGGAATAAACACATAAATTACAAGAGATGTTTTGGTCTTTAATCATTTTAAACTCATCTCTAGTTTCTCCCAAAACATTTCTTAAATCTTCATTATCATTAGTTAAAAAATCATTTTCTTCTTTTAAGCATTGATTAGATTTTTCTAACTTGCTAATATCATTTTTAATGCACTCTAGTTCTTTAGCAAGTTTTAAATTCTTTTCTTTTACTAACTCATAGGATGTGAGCAATTTATCATACCACATTTTCAATTCATCAAAAGTAACAGCATCATCATCCGAATCATAACAAGAATTTACCTCATTATCACTTTGCCCAATAAAGCAATATTCCATGTTTTCATTTGAGGTAGAGGTGGAAGTTGGTGAAGAACTTCTTTGATAGGCTTCATCATTTCCGGAAGAGTGTTTACGTGTACTTCTCCGATGCTTCCTTCTTGAATTTGAATTAACAAATTCACGAACAGTACCGGTGAAGAGGGCAAGAGATTCTTCGTCTTGAACACCAAGAAAGGTTCTCAACCTTTTCTTCCAATGTCGGAAATTTTGCCCATCAAGGTAGAGTGAGTAATTTTGTGCAGCACCCTCTTTGACCATATTTAATCTTTGCACTTGAGGTGGTTAAACCTTTTTCCAAGTGACCTTGCTCCGCTACCAATTGATGATCTCAATACTAGGCCTAGAGGGGGGGTGAATAGGCACTTAAAAATTCTGCACACAAGTGAAGGAAGAATAGCAAAGACACACGATATATAGTGGTTCCAATTCACAACCGAATTGTACTCCACTACCTAAGAGTCCTCCTCTTAGGATTTTCTAATGCAAACCACTTTGCTATTAACTTGAGCTTTTACGGGATTAGCTCACAACCTTACACTTGGTTTTCACGGGCTCACCAACAACCTTACACTTGGTTTTCACGGGCTCACCAACAACCTTACAAGTAGTTTTTCACGGGCTAAACTACAACCTATAGTTTTTCAAGGCACAACTATAACCTATGGTTTTTCAAGGGCTCAACCACAAACCTAAGTTCTCTTTCAATGGGATGAGAACACTACCCTTAACCCAAAAAGTGTTAGGTACACTTTTCAAACCTTAACAATGATTTTGTATAAATAAGCAACAAACAAATTGGTGTACAAAATGGATATTTGTATGAATAAATTCAACACCAATAAATAAACAAATTACCTCAAGAAGAAACCCAAAAACAAGCTTGAGAAACTAACACAAGAAGGATTGAAATCGTTGTGAAATGCTTGTGTTGTAAAAACTGATTTTTGAAGCTTGTAAAATGAATAAAATGATTCTTATGGTTTCTTCAAGTTTAATGAATTCTCTTCTATGTTCCTCTTTTATGTTCAGCTCATCTAGGATGAGTATTTATAGCCTTTTATGAAGGGATGAACAGACAAGAAGGAATGGGGTCAAAAGGAGCCGTTTTTGGTGGAGAAACTAGCTGTTAGAAAACTAGCCGTTGGGCCAAAACGCTATGGCGTTTTGCATAACGCTATAGCGTTTTGCTACTGAAGTTATTCCGTAACTTCAGAGGCAAAACGCTATAGCGTTTTGGAAAACGCTATGGCGTTTTCAAAACGCTATAGCGTTTTGAGAAACGCTATAGCGTTTTGCTCCTGGACGAAATCCTTCGTTCCAGTAGCAAAACGCTATAGCGTTTTCACAAACGCTATGGCGTTTTAAGCCTGACGAAAATGCAAAAACTCATCTTTTCGAAACACATTTTCGCTCAAAAACATTTTCGCTTAAAACCTTTTCGCTCAAAACCTTTTGACAAATATTCTTGAGGTATTTGAAACATAGATCAAGTGTTAGAATTTACACATACTTACATTCAATTAAAGTCCAATTCTACACTTGATCTCGAGCTTGCGATAATTGATTTTGCTTCCTTTGATATCTCGTCGCAAACTACAAATACATTTTCACTTAAAATTGAATTAGTAATCTAATTAATTTATGTCATTTCATCATCAAAATAGGTTCGAAGTACCCTTGGGCTAACAATGGGCATTGATGTGCAGACACGATACCAAGTTTTCGAGACGGCGCTGAGATGAACCAGGTCGCGATAAACCAGGTCGCGTGCGGATGGAGGGATGAAAGAGGCGATTTTGGCAAGAATCTCGTCAGGCAATTGAGAAATCTTGTCCGTCGAATCAATCTCAGCGTCCTTGGTGTAGATGCGAATTTTAGGTTTATGATGGCCGTCGGATTCAAGACGCATTCTTTCTTGCTCCATTGTTTCCTTGAATTGATCCTACGATCAAAAAGAAACCCAGAAATAAAAAAAATTAATGACCAAATCCTGGTAATTTAAAGGATAGCTAATGCAAAATATTACTTCAAATATCCAAACGAAAATAACAATAAAAACAGAAGGACAGGAATAAGAAACAATAGAGAAGCACAGCCGCACCTGATGAGGGAGAGCGACGACGAACTGAAAAAGGAAATAGGGATTTATTTATTTATTTATTATTTTGGGCTCGGCTTCGCTGCGGCCTGCGGGTATAGTATACTTGTAAAGCCCATTATGTAAATTTTGTAGAGGCCCGTTATCCAAATTTTGTATAAGCCCGCCCATTAAGCGCAATCCAATTATCCAAGATCCAACTGATAATAAATTATTTATAAATCAATTAAATCTTGTATTTGTATAGTTATACTAAGACGATAAATTCAGGAATATTCCAAGTGCCAAAATAAAAATACTCTTTGCTTGTTTTCTTTGAGGAGATGAATTAGGATTATTAATAAAAAAAATGTAAAAAGTCAATAGAACAAATTCCATTCCTTGTCAGCCTGTAATTTCTATAGGCTTTAATGATTTCTATGGAGCATGACTAAGTGCAATATATATTTTCTGAATTAATAATGCATAAAGATTAAAATTTTAAATTGATTAAAATAATTATTCATATATATACACGCCTCTTTATATTTTTATTCATCAACCATTATAATTTTCTATAAAAGAGGGAGCAAAATCTCGAGTTTGAATTACTTTATTTATTGTTCTGTAAAAGAAATTACTACAATTTCGTTGTACTAAATTTGTTCAGAGGACCGCTATAACAAGACTATTATATAAATTAAATAATTTTTTTGGGTAAAATAGGTTGCATTAATTCCTACTTAACTTTTTCCTCCATGAGGCATTATAAAAACTATAACGTGCATGCACACATAATAGCACACAAGAACAAATTAACCGCACAAAATGGCAACTCCTAGTGTGATTTCCAAGCCATCTAAATGGTTTTCACCAAGCAAGAACTTCAACATAATTAGTCGACTCCCCCATTTTCCACCAAAAGCCAAACCTTCACATCCATCTTCTAATGTCTCCGGCATCGATACCGATACCGACATCGAACGTAAGAATTACATTACGAGAGAGGAAGAACTTTTGAAAGTATTTCGCCATTTCGACCGCGACAACGACGGCAAAATCTCCGGGGAAGAGCTCAGTTCTTATTTCCTCTCTATAGGAGAGTTCATGTCACATGATGACATCCAAAAGGTGGTCAATGATTTTGATATCAACGGTGATAAATTGTTGGAATTTGATGAATTTGTTCGGTTGGTGGAAGGAGATGATGATGATGATCTTAGAATGGCTTTTGAGATGTTTGAAGTGGAAAAAGGTGGTGGGAAAATCACAGCAAAAGGGTTGCAACAAATGCTTCTTCATCGATTAGGAGATGCAAAATCGTTGGAAGAATGTGCGGCTATGATTCGAGTCTTTGATCTTGATGGAAATGGTGTGCTTGATTTCCAGGAATTTCACAAGATGATGACTTAATTAATTTTGTATTTTGTGTGGGGTTAATTAATTAATTAATTAATTTCAATTTTCGTTTTTAATTTCTTGTTTTAGTAGTAATTTAAAATTATTGCTCTCTAGTTAATTTCTTGTCTTTATTTAATCTCTGTTTATAATCAATTTAATACATTTTCTCACTTTTTTTTCATGTTAAAAAAGAAAATTTGTACTGGAGAACTTTTTTGTGTCAATTTTATTTTCCAAAACTAATTGAGAGAATAGTGTTAGAGATATTGACACTTTTACTAATTTTTATCCTAAAAGTATACATGTCATTTTCACGTTCACTTAATAATTATTTATTTAAATAAAAATAATAATATAACCTAATTAGAAAGGGATAAACCTCGATTATATCTTGACACATCAGTTGGTACAATTTTGATAAAAATACTAACATTTTTACTAATTTTTATCGTTTGTTTTAAAGAGATGCTTCGATCTAACTTTGATGAAAATAAACATTTTGGTCATTTAAATACCATTTTTTGGTAATGAACGAAGCATCTTGTACAAGAGCATAACATTTGGGGAAAAAAACAAATTAAAGCGACCTGAATTATACTGAACATCATGGAGTTTTAAAAGAATAACTTTCTAAACTCAAATTCAATTTCTAAATAATTTTTAATTTCTTTTCTGACAAAAATAGTCTCTGCTTTTAAACTTTATATAACAACAGTATTTACTGTGCCTATCGAGGAAAGGTTTAATATTAGTCTCGTTTTTTCATCTCAACATGAACATAAAAATCACGTGTTTATTCTTCAGTTTTCAGTTCATTTCAAACTACTTCAATTCGTACGCGTAAAAAAGAAGCCAATTCCACAGCTTTTTGCTCAACTTCTCGTGGAGTCAAATTTTCATCAGAACGAATCAAAGGAATGACTCAAGTTTTTTGACCAATTCTCTCATCAATAAAACAATTCACGGAATGACTGGGTCTTTCGATGGGCTTTCAGCATTTATTCAGCAAAAACCATGTACTATGTGGTAAGCTAGAAACTTGAACGGGTCCGGTCCACAAATTAGCATATTCTGCCGCAGCTTAACCGACCGGGTGGCCCCGGCCGATGCAATGCTAATGTCATGCTTATAAGAATAATTAGTGGAAAAATAAAAATAAAACAACCATATTCCGCGGGTCAGCATAAGATTATAAAATTAATTGATGACTGTTAAAAGGAATGGTGTCTCATAATAATATTAATAAAGTTGTAAACTTTAAAATAATAAGAAAGAGGTTTAAAATTTAAATATCCTAATATATGAAAATAATAGAAAATCTCAAAATAAATTATGAAAAATCTAAGTCCATCTTTTGCTTTTTCAGAATCGAATTTAGGCAATCTAAGCCTTAAAATTTAACCTTTCATAATAGGTCTTCGGCTAAATAAATTTGTCAACTTTTCAACACGCAACTTACCTTTTAAATTTAAACTTAATCCGATAATCAGATCAAAAGTTATTTTATTTTACGGTTGCATCTTATTTTCTAGCCTACTTCTTTTCTAACCGATCCACAAACTCCCGAACTATCTCTTCCACGTTAAAAAAAAAATTATATTTTCATAATTTTATTTACTTTATAGTTTTTTTTCTAATTTTTTTCTTTTTTTAAATTCGAACTAGAAACCTACTAGGTTTTTTTTTTTTTTGAATCCAAAATTAAATAAAAAAGCTCACAAGTTGGTATGTTTTCGTCATCTTTAGTTACCCATGACATAATGCAACAATTCAGGACATTTTTTGGTGACAAATGACAACCTAAAATAATTGAACAAATAGGTCAATCGTAAGAATAAATTTTAATATAGTCATTAACGCGTTATTATTTTGCTAATCACAACACAAAATCAAATCCTAATTATTAATCATCTAACTCAAAATTCTTCCACTAGTCGTTTCCTCACTGACAAAAAAAAAAAACCCACCATGATCTGCAAATTCTTCTTCCTCATCTGTCTACCCAGTTTTCTTACCAAATCAATCACTGCACAACAAAATTACTCACAAGAATCTTCATCAGACTGCAACATCAGTGATTTTACTACAGCCCCATCTTCTGCTTCTTTCTACACTTGTAATGGACAGAACCATTCCTGTCAGGCTTTTGTCATCTTCCAAGCCAAACCCAGCTATGATTCTGTCCCAAACATATCTGCACTTTTTTCTGCAGACCCGGAAGAGGTATCCATGATCAACAATGTCACGAAGTTTCAATCTTTCCCTCCCAAAAAAGAGGTAATTGTTCCTGTAATTTGCTCCTGCTTTGGCCAATCCTACCAAGCAGACACCACATTTCATGTCACAAAAGCTGAAGGAACTTATTACTACATATCAAGTA
This sequence comes from Viola odorata, assembly GCA_963691705.1. Taxonomy (NCBI): domain Eukaryota; kingdom Viridiplantae; phylum Streptophyta; class Magnoliopsida; order Malpighiales; family Violaceae; genus Viola; species Viola odorata. Next base: position 8,703,238 of record OY829540.1, on the reverse strand, counting down.
CTACATTCCAGGGTCTATCTTCTTGTTCTGGTATGATGAAAGCGAATCCTTACGATGCAAATCGATTGCCGGTTGGTTTGGAGTTGCAAGTACCGCTTCGATGTGCTTGTCCTACAGCGAATCAAAGAACGAGCGGGACGAAGTTTCTGATGACTTACTCTTTAGATCCTGATGATAATGTTCCTGACATTGCTCATAGGTTTGGTGTTAGCGCGAAGAGTGTGCTTGATGCGAATGGTTTGGAGGAACACTCTACTCTTTATACTGGGACCACTATTCTGATTCCCCTTCCTGATCCGCCTACGAGTTCGCAGACTATAATTCGCAGCGACCCACCTGAAGATTCACCTTCATTGGGAACAATCATCACTGAAAAGTCAAAATCAAAGAAAAAGATGTTCGAGTATGTTGGTCTAGCGGCTGCTTGTACTCTGCTAGTCTTTATCATCATCGGAACAAGTTTCGTTCTGCTCCGCAGAAAGAGAAGAGGCAATGTTTCCGGGAAGGGGTATGGCAAGAAACAGGAATTACCTGAAGATGTTCGTCTTGAGATTGCAAATGTTGATCAGGTTTTGAAAGTTTATGGGATTGAAGAGCTGAAAGAAGCTACTAATGATTTCAGTTCCAAGCACAGGATAAAAGGTTGTGTGTACTATGGGAAATTAGATGGGGAGACGTTGGCTGTTAAGAAGATGAGCAGAGACGTTTCGATGGAAGTGAACATATTGATGAAGATCCAGCACTTCAATTTGATTAAACCGCGTGGTGTCTGCGAAGATGGAGGCTGTTTCTATCTTGTGTTTGGTTATATGAAGAACGGATCTTTAAGAGAATGGCTGTCAAGTGAAAGGGTCAAAAAAGATGTTGATGGATTGACCCAAAGGATTCAGATTGCTCTGGATATTGCTAATGGACTTTACTATCTTCACAGCTTTACTGAACCGGCTTACATCCACAAAGACATCACCAGCAACAACATTCTGTTAGATAATGAACTAAGAGGTAAGATTGCAAATTTCAGGCTCGCAAGAGCATCAGCAAGGGAGGAATCGACGAAAAATGTGGTTGGAACAAGAGGTTACATGGCGCCCGAGTACATGGAGTCAGGGAAGGCTACTCCGAAGATTGATGTGTATGCATTTGGAGTTGTATTGCTGGAATTGATCACAGGGAAAGATGCTGTTTTCAAACAGGATGAAAAAGAAGCACTGCTTTCTGCAGAAGGTGTTTCAGTCATGGAGAAAGAAAATGCAGAAGATGAGTTTGGTTTCTTTCTTGACCCTAATCTTAGTACTAGTCAGGAGAAAGAATTCGCGTTTCGGCTGGCAAAATTAAGCATAGCTTGCTTGTCAACAGAAGCAGAAAAGAGGCCAAACATGGAGGATGTGGTGTGTGGTTTGTTGAAAATTGAAGCTGATCTGCATAAATCAGAAACTTCCAGTGTTCAAACTAGTAACGAAGTATCACCCTTATGGATGTCATCAATAATCAAAACCAAGAGGATGGCTGATATTGCAAAGTAACACTTGTTTTGTACATAAATATTAGCCCAAAGATGGAATTCTGCTACATTTTTTTTCTTCTCGTCTTTCTCACTTGATCTCATACAACAGAAGAACTTATAATGCTATGTAACAACATTCTTTCATATACTTCATTCTTACATCTTGTAACTGCTTTTCTTGTCTCCAAGGTGTCTCCTCTGCCTTTAGGCTAATCCCGTTCAAGCATAGTTTCTCCATTCCGGGATTCGAACCTGAGACCTATTGATTCAAGTACTAATTTTTCATGATTTCGGACACTTCATGTGTCAACCAAAGCACTTCAGCTCCTAAACTACAACTCAACTCAAGTTCAGAATTTGAGATAAAAGAGAGGACTTTGAGTTCAAAGAATGAAAATATATCACTATATTATCAAGTAGTCAAAATTAAGTATCCAGTGAGACTGTCGCCTATACTCTGCTAAAAGTCAGGACTTATGAAAACTACTGTCTAGAGAATGAATTCCTATCTGCTTTGGCCATAGTTCACAAAAAGAAAAGGCCAATCGTTCGATCTGTAAATACAATACCGGTCAGAACTCAGACTTCAGGGACTTCAATAGGCATACCTCCCTGGCTTTTGAATATTTTGTCCTTCAGAAACCAAATTTACAAATCGCTGAGTGGCCGGTGCTGAATCTATCTCCATATGTAACTGAGACTGAAAATAAACACCTCAGGGTTCAGAATGGAAATCTTCCCGTCATTTTAATATGGTCGAGTGTCCTTTGAAGGCCGTATTTCTGCACTGCTTGCATACCAGCTCTGAATCCATCTCCATACACTGGAGAAGTGTCTGACTCAATCTGATGCTTGAAAAACTCCCCGAGCTTTCTCTCAAATTGAGACCTCGTACCGGTTTTTGATGCTCTTGAGGCACCTGATGAAGATGATGCAGCGTGGCTTCCTGAGGCCGATTCAAGCTCTGAAACTAACCACATGTGTGCAAGTACCTGACAAATACCCTCTTCGACATCTTGACTTAGAGTTTGAAAACCTGGCACACACAAAAAAAAATGTATCAACTTCTGGATAATAAACAAAACCAAAGATAATCAGTGAAGCATTACAATGACGAAAGTGATTTTATTGCATGGAATTCAAAAGCACCTCTGAGTCGCATCCATGCATGCATCATCTCATGAGCAAGGATTGATCCTGTAAGCAATCTGCAAGGATTGAGATTTTCAGTCATGAGTTAAATCCCCAATAATAACTACGATACAAAATTATAAAGTGAAATTGGTATCTCCAAGCAAATGTAATTTTTTCAGCCTCCCCAAGTGTCCTATTAGCTACAAAGTGCACTCTTTTCTTGTTCATCTCTTCTGTGCTTTCACTGATGCGTAAGTTTTACAATTGCATTATTTGCACGTAATATTTTTACCATGTTTTTGACTATCTGTTTGTTCTTCAGTTTCTAAGGGTTACTGTAGTAAAAGTGTAATATATGGTAACATGAGGAGTTACCTTGGAAGGCCGTATAAAATAAGAATTGCAGTGACTTCACAACGGCGGGTCAGTTTGTAAGGCTGTGTTACCATGTCCGAGGCTCGGTTTCCTGTGCCAAACCTTGGCCTCCTTAGTATCTGGTCATGCACAACCATTCTAACATAAATCTCAAACCACTAAATATCATCCGAATTTAATTCTATGAATCAAATGACAAAATGCAAAAGAAAGATTTCAATGGTCCTTAGTCCTTACAGTGCTGATGGTCTGTTCCTCAGAAAGGCAAAGTCCCCTGGTTTCAGGCATGTGATAATGGCCCTGTCCGAGAGGAAGAAATTGAAAAACTCAGCCCCAAAAACTACAGGAATGAAGATTTTTTGCTTGAAACTAAACTTAACCTGTGCATATCTTAGAAGTAATCAAGGGTTTCAAACACTTTAAACTTTGAAGTCACAAGCAAGCATCACATGAAAATGGCAACATGTTTGCTTACATTCTTTTCCCCATCCCTGGCTTCATTTAGTGCTTGTCTCTCGACCAACAGTAGTGGGACAAACTGCTCCACTTTCATACCCAAACGCTCATAAAATTCTTGTATATCAAGGTAAAGGGCTTGGCATTCATTTGTATCCATGACTGCTGAATCAAGGCACTCCAGGCATAGTTTTCGACCATCATTAAGTGCAACATATACAGTGTCCCGTGGCTGCATGTTTTGAGAAAACAATTAGGTTTTCAACTTTGTCAGAAATCTTAAGGAAATGAGTCCTTCATTCAGACTAACCTCCATCCTCTCACAGCTGCAGCACCGAGGAGAGCCATCGTGTTCATGAGAAGGGCAGTATTTCTGTATCCAAAAGGGATGCGCCCTATATTCAATAAGACCAGCAGGATTTGTTGGAATCTGTCAAAAGATGTATATTCAACAAAGCCAACACAAACTGAGAATGAGCCAATGAGGTATACGTTCAATGTTAGAAGAAAAAGCATTTTAACATTTTTAAAAGGACAATATATCATGCGATCCCTGACAATATATGAAAAGTACAAACTTGCAGTTAGAAATATTGCCCGTAAGATATCAAGCACACCTCGGAATGCACTCCCCAACTCAAAACACACAAGGATAAGAAACAAAAGCTAGTCCAACTATGCTAGCTATCACTACTCTTCAGAATAATGAAGGAATATGGTTCTTATGACAGAATACTAGCATTATATAATTTCTCTCTGTTTAACCACGAAACACCAACATGGAAAAATGTATTTCAAATATAGCGTTGGCATTTATCCACTGATACAAGGTTGAAACAACACCGTAGAAGATACTCTTGATAGAAGAGACGTGCTTACAAATTGCTTGCATACTTCACATTTTGGATGATAACGTTCCTTGTAGCAAGTTTTATGATAAGGATAATTCCCAGACATAGAGAACTGCATATGAAAAAAAATATACATAAAGTTACCCTCCTCATAGTAACACGATCAACAATGCCATGGTGGAATCACCCATAAACAAATACACATAGAAAGAACTCAGGAGTAAAGTTTTCACCTCATAATCAGATATTGGCAGATGACAGGCATGGCAGCGAAAACATTCGGGATGCCAAAATGCATTGAGACAGTTTAAAAATCTTCCATGACCAATCTCAGTGTTGCAACCAGCACAAATCCTAATCAAGAAATAGAAGCCTTATTTAGTTAAGTTTGCATGCATCTTTCCCACATTTAAGACAAAACTGAAGCAGATAAACAAGTAAGCTACCTGAAACCCGTTGGGAATTGGACTGGAATGGGATGATAAACATTTCCTTGATATACATTTCCATTTCCACTTCCATATCGTGGAGGAGATTCAACATTCAAGCTTTCTTGCATAGCTTTTGCAAGTTGTTCATCTTCTGCCAATTGGGAGTCCTTATCTATAAAGTAATTCAAGTAACTTACTAATTAATAGTGCTTTGCACTGGATCATAATGCACACAAGCAATAAAGCAATTTCATCAAAAGTGCTAAAGGACGATAATTTTAGAAATAAACAGCAATTGCATTTTTAGCATCTACCAGCCATATTACTCACCAATCACATGTTTTACATTTTGATTTTCCTCCAAAAGAGAAAGTGCAATAGCACGGTCTATATCTTCATTTTCCTGCCCCACCCATGCATCCTACATTCAAGATCCAGATGAATGTCAACAGTAAAAGAGGGCGGCAGTAATGAGAAGTAACGAAGGTGTAACTTTCAACCAAGACTACTAAGATGATCCATAATAATTGGAACCGAAGTTTCTATTTTCCACATAAGTGAAATCATATTTTCACATTTCCTAACTATATCACTCTACTTCTAAATTGAGACCATAACAGAACAATGGATATGAGCTTAGGAAGGGAGCGGAGGCAACACATACCCCCGAAGTAGAAGGTCCATAAGAATTAGGGTTCTGTTCATAACTCCCATGATAATGCCCTTCAGAAATATTATTGCTGGACCCTTTAAAAAATTTGCTAAGCCAACCCATAATGTGTAATGTTATGGCCTCATGATTAGTGATGTTTTGACCTGCAATATAAAACACACCAGTCAAGCAAAAGAATAACAAAGGGCCTCATAAAATTGAGCAGGATTAACAAAGATCTAGAACAGTAACCATGACATGAAACAAGGCATCATTTCAACTATAGACATCAAAACGGCATGGAAAGCAACAGATAATTTCAAAGGATAGAAAAGCAGACACCAGTTTGCTCGCAGTTCCCATCAACAAATGAATGTTTCAAAACGTAATTTACATTCTAGATAACAAATATGCAAGTGCAAACAACCAAAATGCCCAAAAAGCCATGACAAGTCTCATGCAATCCTGAAAAACGGATAGCTAATCCTTCAACTATATGCATGTCTTTTTTAACAACTACTGCCATAGAGCAAACTAAAACGCACAAAATCACCAACCAGACATTGCTATACTCCAAGGATGTATCAGCTACAAAATGTATAACAGAACATCATAAGTTCCAAACTGCTAAATATAAGAGAGAGAGAGTAAAAAGATTGATTCTTCCAGCTCACCATGCCCATCAACCTCATGACACAAAAGATATGATACCAGGTTCAAAAGAAAGAAAGTGAAAAAAGGAAGGAAACCAAGTGGAGGCATGACTCACCCTAACAAAGAACAGGCTAAAGCAGACAGACCCAGATCAGATTAGATCCCAATCTGCTAGAAAAGTCATCAAATTTGCAGTTTAGTAAAAGAAAAAATATTCTCTTGCTAACAAGCAACCACCTTTATCGCTTCTTTTTCCTTTCACCCCTCCTTTCTCGTGTGTGTAAAGAGAAGTATTTTTATTTAATCAAAAGAACGAAACACAGAAACAAAACCAAGAATCAAAACAGTTGTAGAAATTGTTAGAGTGTTTGAGGAAAGAATGGAAGAATTAAGAAATTTGAGAGGGGAAGTGCTTGAATTGCACGCGAATTCAAAGTCAAATTTATACCAAAGCTGAAATACAAAACTTGAGATTTTTTGTAATCTAATAATAAACCCGAAAGGGTTTTGATGATCCTCTCATCAAAACCCAATTGAGAATTTTTGCATGTGGGGTCCCTGCAATTCTTGTACAAGAAGACCCCAAGAAAGGGCCTTTGAGAAAAGCGCAAACCAAAAAACAACTGCCAAACTTCTTTTTTTAATTTTCAATTTTTAGTTATTAATAATTTCATTTTATCTTCTTCTTTTTTTATAAAAAAAAAATTATTTATTTAATTATAAGGTTCTCTTTGTTACTATGGTGGAGTTAGTTGGATTTTAACTTTAAAGTGCCCAAAAATAAAAAAACAAAACACAGATCAAAAGGTTAGGTTTGTACTTTGGAGATGGAAGCAAACTTACGAACACGACCAGGAAAACACTTGCGTTGATGTCGGAATAGGAAGAGGTGATGGAGATGAGATGGATAAGATAGTTGCCAAACAACAAATTAGATCATGTTCTTACCAAATTCTATTAAAAAACAACAATGGTCATCAACAAAAAATCATATAAAAAGTGTTTTTATTTTTCATCCAGAAGTTATCATCATTTTATTTTTCTCTTCTTTTCCCAAATAAATCAAGAAAAAACAAAACCAAAAGAATTAAGCATTTGACTTTGACTTGTACTAGTTATTTTGTATGGCAATTAGAATTTTCAGCACCATGGAGCAGTCAAACTAAAGAACGCGCTACTTATTTTCTTGCCAAACCAAATTAGCAATCTTATAATTCTACACCTAACCGACCATCAATCACACGAATATCACTATCGTCGACTAATCTGCCTCATTCTTCCTTAATATGATTGTTCTTAGCCTTTTAAGTTTTTCTTTTCTTCACGATTTTCTTTCTTATTCCATCCAATCATTGTTACGCCTTAAATGAAAGTAATTTTTTTAGTGTGAATTGGTTTATTAATTAATAATTAGTTTTTAAGATTTAGATTTAAGTGAAGGGTGAATGAATTTCTTATGTTTAACCAAAGCTGATAAAAAACTATAGTTAAGAAAGAATTAATAAATAAAAAATCAAACTATGTATAAAAATTCAACATATAAATAAAGATAAATTGCAAACCGAACAGATAAGAAATAATGATTATATCAACATGTATTGGGAACCGACTATTTAAAACTCGTAAGTAATCATGTGCTGATAAAATATAGGAATGTGATTAGGATGTCCTAATTAGGTGAAGCAGATTTAAAACTGTTTGGAAAGCCAGCTGAAAGCATTTCCATAATTGGTATCGATTGAAGCTAAAGCAAATTCATCCTTGACCGAAAGATCATCAAAGAGAAAATATTTTATTATTTGAGATGAAAACACGTTACAATAAGGTGCAAACTGTACATCATTTATTGTATCAAAAAATTACCTATTCGAAACTAATGAGAATCGACTCGGATAAAATTCGGTACCGACATCGCCTAAGACTAACTACAGGGCTGCTGATAAAGTATGAAGGGTAATGTATCGAGTTCGCGTTGTTAATTAAAAGATACAAATGATGGATTAGTGGTTGTTAAGTTTAAGGCAGATATGGGCCTTAACAGGCTTATGGTCTGAGCTGTGGATTTCGTCCACGGACTCGTAAGAATGCAAACTTGCACTGATGTTGTTGGTGTCTTGTATTTTGAACAGTATCCGGTCCGTCCATGATGGGACTCGCACCTGTCAAGTTTTATCACATTAATTCACATAATAAAACAATTTTTAAGCAAAATATAGTAAAACATTTTTTTTAGAAAATACAATAATATAACATTCGTATATATTAATAACCCTTTTAATAATTTAACTAAAAATATATATTTTTAAATCCAGTGTTGTACAACGGTCATTTTTTTACGAGGTAGGTAACGATAGTGATTTGCTAAATTCTAATTGAATATTTAAAGTGTGTTATGTTTTTTTTTGCAATACTAGTTACTGACCTTGTAACTTGAATCGTAATTGTTGCTTCCGGTATTGTACTTGTATGTTGGTTTAAATGTTAGTGTTCCTTCGGAGTATCCATTAAAGATTCGTCCTCTTTTCGCCTCTTGTAAGAGTTGATCATTGCCGGTGAGCAACTGTAATAATTAAAGTTTAAACATTAAAAAAATGGTGAGATACTTATATATGATGCAATCATGATCCATTTTTTCAGGTAAAGTATTAATAATTAATCGTGTCAAATTTGAATTTTGAAAACTACATGGGTTTCGCGCGATAAATTAACGTAAAATATAAATATTTTGTTCTATAAAAATGACAGCTCAGACGTAAAATAAAAATGTTTTAAACTTACTTTGTGTTGGTCATTTCGTATGAGATTCCGAACGGGATCGGTCTCAATCCCTTGTAACCTGTAGTTAAGATCTCCTAACCAGATGGTGATTTGAGCAGGTATGGCATGAGGATTCCAGTTCTTGGAGAAAAGGTCGTGTGATATGTGTCTGCACTCAGAATTCCTCTCTTTAACATTTTCAGCATGAGCTGCACCCAAACAAAGGTAACAGATAAGTAAATAAATATTACTATTTGAAACATTATGGGCCTTAAGCCTGTTGGTCCTCGCAAGCCCATCTAGCTATAAAACTGGGCTGGGCTTTACCAGAAAGATGACAGGAGATGAATTGCATTCGAATTCCTTTGTAGTTGATACGGATTGCGACAGCTCCTTTCTTCCTCCCAATTAATCCTCCAAGCCCACCAATAGAATGCTTATCCACTTTCAATTCTGCATAATTTCCAACCAATTAATACTTCATATATTAAAAGCGAACCGAGTCGAATCACTCACACAAAACATGACTCACCTTTTATGAATAAACCTGAGTTATATGGCCCGAACACGTATAGTTGAAGAGATTTCATCATGACTTTTCGGAGAAGACTTCATTAGTTTTTAGATGAGAGAAAAATGGAAAAAAAGAGACATTATTTATCAAATTATTATTATAAGTACTACGAATTAGAACAAAAGGGAAATTGTAAATAAATGTGTTTTTTTCTTACATATGAGAATCAACAAGAGCTGCCTGTAATAATTTTGCAATGTTTTTCCGAGCTGGCACCTCTTGGAAGCCTGCCACAAGCAAATCATACTTTCGATTGCTTCCAACCAGCTCCACTAAATCTCGATAAACCACCTAAAATAAAACCATGGTTATTTATAAATACACATTCAATTATGGAATACTAATTAATTATAAACATATTTATCAGCAAATATATATATATAAGGTTATTTTACACTAATTACTGCAGTAATTAAATACCCATGTACCTAGAAAATAAAAAAATAAAGGTTCTATATTACCTGTCCATTCATGTTCCAAGTGATTATGCAAATGCAGAGATTTGAGTTTGTGGAGAATTCACAGATGTGACCATCCACATTTAAACTCTTTATTCCTTCATGTGTGGAAGCTGCATGATCTAATTTCCTGGAATCCATTTGCATTCCATACTTGAATTTAGACGGTCTACAAAAAAAAAACAATTCCATTAGCTATCAATAAATGAAATATATATAGTTAACGAAACTCGGATAGAGCTAGGTTTTGGATTCGAGCATGTTAAAAATAAAACTAAGATACTTGAAGAAAAAAAGATAAAGAAATGGAGAATTTGGTTTGATACCTGATGCACTTTTGCATTGTTTGGGATGAAGAGAGTGGGGAAAGAAGAGGGACAAGAAAGGGATCATTTAACCAACCAAAATTGGGAAAACTGTGAGATAAGATGCTATAAATATATGGGAATTTTGGCGGTGAAGATTGATTTGACTGGAAAAAAAATGTAAAAGTCAACTTTTGTTTTTCTCGAATTTCTCAACATGTGTTAGGTATAATTTGTTGGACATTAATATTGACATGGATTTACGTGTATGTATTTGAAGAATTTAAATCAAACTTGAAAATGGCTACACAATATATAATATACTTTCATTTGAGGTATTAGATTGATCAATCCATGGATGTAACGTATAAGTAACAAATTAAAATCAATTGTTTGGTCTTTAATTATTATTATTTTTATATTTCGTTCAAAAATCATCTAATATTCCGTCATCGTATTGGATATTAATTACGTAGGATATCAATTTAACTTTCTTTCATGAATTTTGATTTCTTCTTCTTTTAGATATGGTGAATTTTCCACACTAATTTTAATTAGATTTTTTTTGGGTCCATTAATGTTTTCAACGACTCCCTTGTCGTCTTGTCCGGATTCAAACCGGTTCAACGACTTCCAATCCCGGCTAATAGAAAAGAAAGGAAAACAAAACAAAACAAAAATCTCCTTTTTTGCTTGTGTGCTGCCGTTTCCGTTTTGCCCACAGTCCTCCCTCCTAATCTCTCGCGCGCACTGAAGCGAAGTGACATCCTCTTCCTCCTCAGGCTTTAGGTATTTTCATAAAACTTGTGCTTCTTCACGTCATTTTGTCCTACTCAGTCTCACTCGCCAATAAACAGTCGCTTTAGGGATTTATTTCTCAATTTTGAACATGAACAGTGTGTTATTCCAAGTTTTGACATTGTTATGTTCGATATTCACTATGTTATTCTGATTGTTATGGTCGATATTCACTTTGGCTATTGCTACTTTCCAAAGCTTTAGACTTTTAGTGTTTCATTGATCAGTAATCAACTCGTTTTTCTTTTCAAATGTGAACCAGATTTTTCGAAAATCAAGCCAAATTGGGTCATTAGATGAGACCATAGCTCGATTTAACCAAAATGATAAGCTCCCACACGCAAAAGGTTTTATCTTTCTTAAGCTATGCGTACAAATTAGATTTTCTGTCGATTCGTAATTTGATGAACTCCTAGAATAAGCAGATGGCTGTCCCCAATTTCGCTTTTTTGTTTTGGTAAGACTGAGAGAGTTGATTTTGAATGTGTCAGATGCATAGGGGAAGGGAATCTCCGAAGATGCCTTGTGAGAGTGAGACAGAGATGGACAGGATCAGCACTTTACCGGGTCATATTCTGGACTTAATTTTGTCATTGTTATCCATTAGAGATGCTGTCAGAACAAGTGGTTTATCAAGGAAGTGGAGGTATAAATGGGCTAGGATTCCACATCTCGTGTTTGATAATCAGTGCGTCTCAGTTTCTACCCAAGATCAAGCCTGTGTAAAGAATAAGCTTGTCAACATTGTTGATCATGTCCTCTTACTTCACATTGGACCAATCCATAAGTTCAAACTCTCTCACCGGGATCTTCTAGGTGTTAGTGACATTGATCGATGGATTCTTCACTTATCAAGAAGCTCTGTCAAAGAATTCGTACTTGAAGTATGGAAGGGGCTGCGATACAAATTGCCTTCTTGTCTATTCTCGTTTGAGAATTTATTTCATTTGGAGCTGTTTAATTGTTGGCTAAAACCTCCTTCAACATTCAGAGGATTCCAGAATTTGAAAAGCCTTGACCTTCAGCATATTACCCTTTCCCAAGATGTGTTTGAAAACCTAATCTCTAGCTGCCCTCTTCTTCAAAGACTGACGTTGATGAATTTTGAAGGTTTCACTCATCTTAAAATCAATGCACCAAGTCTTCAATTCTTTGACATTGGTGGTGTTTTTGATGATGTGAGTTTTGAGAACTCCCTTCAATTAACTTTAGTTTCCATTGGCTTGTATGCAAATGGCAAGGATGATCGAACTGTATCTTATGGTACTTCTAGTAAGTTGCTCAGATTTTTTGTTAACCTGCCTCATATTAGAAAGCTCGAGATACAGAGTTACTGCCTAAAGGTAATGATTCAACTTATGTAGTTTATCGAATATGTTACATTATTGTATTTGACTGGCAATTAGATTTATACATTTCTCTTGTTTGCTTCAGTATTTGGCAGTTGGCTATATTCCAAGCAAGCTACCTGAACCATGTATTGATCTGAATTACTTGTCCATGCGAATAAATTTCAATGATTTGGATGAGAATTTAGCTGCCTCGTGCCTCTTAAGGAGTACACCTAATTTACAAGAACTGGAGATGTTGGTAAGGTCCCTTTTTCCCTAAATATGTACTTTGGAACTTTGATGAGGACTGAGAGTTTGGGTTTCCAAAAACTATTGTTCTATTGCATTGATGTCTTGACTAGTTGACTGAATGGAAGAATTTGCAAGTTTATGATACTTAGATTTTGTGGTATAGGCTCGCCCTGATGAACAGCCTGTTGCCAGAACGGAGGCTCAGTTTTGGGAAGATGACCAATGGAACTGTCTATTTGGTCAACTGCGTCTTGTGAAGATAATTGGCATATCTGGTATTAGATCTGAACTTAATTTCATCGAGTTCCTACTTTCAAACTCTCCGATGCTTGAGAAAATGACAGTGAAGCCAACTTCTACTGATGGAGGATGGGAGCTGCTAAAAGAACTGTTACGCTTCCCTCGAGCTTCAGTGTGCGCACAAGTCATCTTCGTCGACCCATAAGTAAGATTGATGGTTTTCACTCGCAACTTAAGCACGATTTTTTGCAATGGTTCTGCTGAACAAGATTGGATGGTGGGATGTCTCAGTAAATTGCAGATCCTGAATCGCTCAGTGTCTTACTACGTATTGAGACAGCGTACCATCGACTTTGTAACTGACGAGCTGTGGTTGAGGCCATTATTGGCTGACATTCTATGATGTGTGATTCTGTTATTGGTTGTACTCATCTTAACCTGCTTATGACCTGTGTTCCAGTACTTCTGCTCTGTATAGTGGATCAAAATGCTTTTACAGTGAAGTTTTTCTGTTGTCAATACAGAAACATTTGGCTTAAGACCTTGAGAAAAAAGATTCTTCACAGTGCTTGAACAACTTTTTTATTTTTTTGGCTTCCACTTGTAAGATTATGGTAGACCAAAATGTGTAACCAATGTGTTTGTAGCGCTGTAATAGACAAGATTAGGTGTCAAGTTTGAATTTATAATTTCTATAAAAACGAAAACCTTTAATAAATTTGAATGGTCCTCTATTGTTGGACTTTATGAGAAGGTGACTCTGATTTCCTCCAAACTTGAGGTAAGGGCCAACAAATCCATTGGGATTCGAACATACTTATTATTAATTATTACACCATACTTGCTGAAATGTGAATGGCAGTACCATAAATGAAACACAGTTATGACTGTATAGCGTTGTTGGGCCTGAAAACTGGGCTGGGCCGTGCTTGGGCTCTGTGGTATTATTATTATAAAAAATGGGGAAAAGAAGGAGGAGGAGAAGAAAACTTGTTAAGCTGTTAGCCTGTTACCGGTCAGCGACAGCGACACGGGTCACGTACCGACAAGGATGAAAAATTGAAAATGAATGTGCTCAAGAATTTGATTCTTCAGAAGTTTATTTTGCGTCATCGCTGACGAGTGACGACTGACAGTTGTTACGTGGTTCATTCATGCCCAGTGTACAACAAAATCTTTTACATTTTATATTTATTTATTAGGAGTATTTTAATAAAAAATTGAAACATCAAAACGTATTATGAACATGATCTTAGGATCTTGGGATACAAAACGTCCAACATATTAAAAAATTTACTACAAATTTGAATGATTTGAGTATTGATCCGACCTAGTTGATAAAACAATTGAAAATAATTACCTAGAAACATAAAAAATAATAATTAATTATTATTTTAATTGTTTTTTTAAGGATAAAAAAGAGAGATCAAAATACTTAAATTGATAAAAAAAAAAACCAAAAACCAAAATAAAAGAAGTGGTTGAATGGAAATAAATCGGAGTACTGACAAGTGAGATATTTTAGTTGTAATCACGTGTGTGTCGGTATCACCGTGTCTCAAATGTCAATGAACTTTCACAACGATTAAGCCGCCTAAAACCCCTGCTCCTTATATATAAGTAAAGAACGAAATACACAAAAAGTTCCTTACTTTCAACAATTGGGTGTGGATTAATCCCGCCCATGTCACTAGGTTAACCTCCATATCTCTGTGGCCATGGATAATACTACTACTGACACGTCATCCTCCACTCCGCTTCTCCACCGAGGAGACCATGAAGCTGCAGGGAAATCATTACCTGCCGGTTCAGCTGCCTCGATTGTTAAGGAAATTGGGGAAGAATCGAAGCGGCTGTGGCAGATTGCGGGGCCCGCGATTTTTACGGCGATTTCTCAGTACTCGTTGGGCGCACTCACCCAGACATTTGCCGGTTTGAGGAGTGATTTGGATCTCGCCGCCGTCGCCATCGAGAACTCCGTCATTGCCGGTCTCGCGTTTGGGGTCATGGTAAGCGATAAGTAACCTTCTGATAAATTCTGCATATAAAAAAAAACCCATCACTTTTACTCTCTTTTTTCCGGTTTCTGGCCGGTACCGAACTGCTGATTCATCTTGGGTTTAACTTAATTTTTTATTTACTCAAATTTGCGACATTTCATTTAATAATGCTTTTTTTACTCAGATTGTGGCGGATGGATTCGCCAAGAAAAGGAATAAAAAATGAGTGTTCTTTTCATATAATTTTTTTTTTAAAAGATGATTAAAATATTCTTTAATGGTTTAAAATCTTGTTTGTTCTTTTCATACAAATCCTTTCCAACAACAACGATTTTTGAAACATTTGTTTTATTCTTGGAAGATTGTGCGAATTAGTGCATTTTTCCACTCTCAATGTTTTGGGACATACAATACAATAGTCCTAAGAAGGAAACAGTTTTATAATTTTTTTAGATAGTAGATACGTAGTTGACTAAGAGACTGGAATAAAATACCATTTTGGCTACTAGCTACTGGCTACTGGCTACTCCATTCGTACTTGCTTTTGTAATGTGTGTATTTAACTATAATTCATCACAAAATTTAAAGGTTCCATTTGTTTGACTTGAAAATTCAACAAAAGCTGCTGTACGTCATTAGTGTCAATAATTGCTTTAATTAGTAGGCGGCTTGACGTAGTTTTAAGTTTAAAAAATGAGACCTTAAAAAGTTAAACCACGATCATGGATGAGCTAATAGCTAAATGGTAGTACAAAGTAGGGAAAGGCCGGTCATCGAGTTCAAGTCTCATAAGTCTCATAACTTGCAATTGCAATTTCTAACTATGACAAAGCCAGTACCTTGTGTGCTTGCATTTTCCTTATATTCTTCTTCTGTTTAAACCTTTTTATATGATTTTCTGGTTACTTAAAAACATGTCTTTCATTTTTTTTGGTTCACTTAGTTCAGTGATTGTTACATATGTTGAGTGCAGCTAGGAATGGGGAGTGCATTGGAGACACTATGTGGGCAAGCATATGGTGCAGGACAGCTAAGAATGTTGGGTATATACATGCAGAGATCATGGATCATTCTGTTTGTCACTGCATGTTGTTTGCTTCCAATTTATATTTGGTCTCCTCCCATCCTCGAGCTGTTCGGAGAGACTGCTGAGATATCTCACGCTGCTGGTCGGTTTTTTTTCTCTTAGCTGCATCAATGAAATATAGTTGGATGAAATGATGCTACATTAGCACTGACCGGGAATTGTTCTTTCTTTTCTCATTGTAGGAAAATTTGCTCGTTGGATGATCCCACAATTGTTCGCTTATGCGATGAATTTTCCCATACAGAAGTTCTTGCAAGCGCAGAGCAAAGTTATGGTTATGGCCTGGATTTCAGCTGTGGTGTTGGTGCTGCATGCAGTTTTTAGTTGGCT
The DNA here is from genome assembly GCA_963691705.1 of Viola odorata. Classification (NCBI taxonomy): domain Eukaryota; kingdom Viridiplantae; phylum Streptophyta; class Magnoliopsida; order Malpighiales; family Violaceae; genus Viola; species Viola odorata. The sequence goes on along the minus strand of OY829540.1, from coordinate 8,687,049 downwards.
GCTAATATTGAAGCTTGGATGGGGCTTAACTGGAGCAGCAATTACACTGAATGCTTCATGGTGGATTATTGTTATTGCTGAACTACTGTACATTTTCATTACCAAATCAGATGGTGCTTGGATTGGATTCTCATGGTTGGCATTTTCGGACCTGTGGGGTTTCGTCAAGCTTTCTTTGGCGTCTGCTGTAATGTTATGGTAATTAAGAGTTATTTCTGATTGATTATTTTGATGCACCGTACTATTAAAATTAGAAATGTGATATGCTGATACTGTTGAGGAATCTGCAATGTAGCTTGGAATTATGGTACCTCATGATACTGATTGTGCTAGTAGGTCGGTTGCCGAATCCCCTGATACCAGTTGATGCCATCTCTATCTGGTATAGTCCCTACCATCCCCTCATTTGCCCGTTCTTGTAGTGTTACATAATTTGTAAACATTATGTAATTCTAAATAAGTGTTTTTGCATCTGGGGCATTCTTCACTTTGCATATTGACTTCATTTCTATATGTTTGCAGCATGAACATACAAGGTTGGGATGCAATGATAGCAATTGGATTCAATGCTGCCATAAGGTAACCTTTCCTATCAGCTTTTGCTTCAGTTTCTTAATTAACAGTGTTACTTCTTAGCCGAGAACTTTGAAATTGGAGATTCTCGTGGTTTGTCAACTAGAAGTTGGGTTTCCTCTGTTCCTTCACCAGCTTATGAACAACACGACACCTAAAAAGTTTTATGTTTGATGTCCTAACAGTGTGAGAGTATCAAATGAACTTGGAGCTGGTAACGCTTGGCTAGCTAAATTTTCGGTGGCAGTGGTTTCAGCAACATCTGTGCTAATAGGAATTGTTTGCATGGCTTTGATTTTCTCAACAAAGGACTATTTCCCTTACTTGTTCACAAACAGTGAACCCGTGGCTAAGGAAACTAGAAGACTGTCTGTCTTGCTAGGACTCACTGCACTCCTCAACAGCCTTCAACCTGTTTTATCTGGTAAGCACAAAGGACCATTGAAAATAGATTAGTTCGCTGAGTTCCACAAAGGAAAGTGAATATTAATTAAGTTGCTCTTGTTTGATGATTTCCTTGTCTTTTCTTTTGTTTGTTAAGGTGTTGCTATTGGAGCTGGATGGCAATCTCTTGTTGCGTATATCAACATCGGTTGTTATTATGTTGTTGGATTGCCAGCTGGGTTACTCTTGGGATTCACTTTCGGCTTCGGAGCGGAGGTGAACACAGAGATGCGCACTTGGCACCCTTAAAGATTATGCACATAGGGATTGATTCTACACTGTTCGATCTGCATGTCTTCCTATCCTTACTCTGTGCTCTTCCTTTTCTGCAGGGTATTTGGTCGGGACTGATTGGAGGGGTCGTCTTGCAAACCATAATCCTGATTGCTGTCACATCAATGACTAACTGGAACAAAGAAGTCAGTATCCCCATTTGATCTAAATTCTCTTTACGATATAGTATTGAACTTTACCGACGAATTCTACTTACTAACAAATGTTGGATATTCACTTTTGCAGACTGAACAAGCTGAGAGCCGGATGAAGCGATGGGGAGGATCGCTTGCAGGGGATCATTGATCTGAGTTGAGTCTTCCAAGTTCAAAAGAGTAGAATTAGGCAAAAATAAAATGCATTTGTAGAGTGAGTAACATCATTTGATTCATTTCTTTCAAAAGCAAGATGTTTGCCATTTTAATAAAAGTTGATTCATTTTGATCAAAGAAATCATAAAATGGAACAAAATGATGCAAAGTGCTTATAAGCTTACTGATTGAGTGCTAAAATATTTAATTATTCATTATATTTTCTTGATAATTTGGATGATGATTCTATTTATTGTGGCTATTTTCTACTCCTTTTTATAGATTACTTAATACGAAGCTGAATTGGAAGAAAGGAAAGGAAAAGTCATAAAAAGAGCTGGCAGATTGTTGTCCACGAGCAAAAGCAATTTCAACTTAAGCTTTTAGAAAGAACCAATTTCGTTTGCTGCTGTTGGGCTTAAAACAATGTGAGCCCATGAGACTATAAGAGGAACCGTGCGCCTTGCGCAGCTGGCCTTGAGGAACCCATTAGAAATTCTTTTAAGAATATTAAGATTTCTTTTATTATTTTAAAATTAGTTGAAACCTAGCAGGAAAAAGAGGTTGTCTCTTCTTCCCTAATTTTTGCTCACGGCTACTGTTCCGTTTCAATGAATTTTCTTTTCTTCTTCCTTTCTTGATTTAATTAATTCATATATAATAATTGTTTGATTTAATTATGTCTTGTTCTAACTAATTTATTTATTCTTGATAAAGACTCTACGATCATGATTTGAGATGTTGTGAGATCAAATTGAGTTTTATAAATCCCGATTCCATATTTGTACCCTTTTTATTTAATTGTCAAATTATTTTTGTTTGATTTAATCTTGATCACCTTAGATTTTAATTTGAACAAGTATAGCTTTTCTTAGAAACGTTGGATGCTACATCGTTGATAGGAATCTGCAGGCAACTAATTAGTGTAAGAGCTAATTAGAAAAAGGGTAGAATTTGATTTATAGGAGTAGAAGAAATTCTCTTATAGATCGGGAAAGGTCTCTCCCCGTGTTTAATCAACCCTTCAGTTAAACTTTATTAAGAGTACCGCCTTAAAGTTATTGATCGGTTAGGGATCCTAGTAGGAGTACCGCCTTAGGAATCTCGGGTAGTAGGAGGAGAACAGGAAGCTCAGAGTACCGCTGGTCTCTATAGTCTTTCTATAGAATTTGCATCGATGATCAACTATTTGAATCATGGTCTAGATTGAGTCTTTACCAAGAATTTGTCATCATCTGAGTTCATCTAATCACTATTTATTTACTGTTTTTATTCTCTCTGTTTATTAATTGCAACACAAAATCCCACTCATTGGTTTTTATCACTGTTACAATTTTGGTTATTTAAAGAAATTATTATTGTCCTGTGATTCAATCCTTTTACCACTTGCTACAATTTTAATTAATTGTCAATTTTAATTAATTGTGCATGGTAAATTGTATGATTTATTTGTGTTGGTTTCGGCACCCATCACTTACGAACAATTACGAGCTAGTAGCGCTTTACCCCTAGTAATGAGAACAATTTTGCAGTCAATTTATAGGTAGATGAAGACAAAATTAGAAGAGCAAAAATAATACCTAACTGAAGTTATCAAAACGGAACACGTTAATCATCATGTTTGTGTATTAATTTGGGCACAAAATTCCGCTTACATGCACCATTCCACAAATATAATGACGAAATTGTTCAATTTTGGTAAACATTAGTGCCACAATTGTCCAAAAAAAACGTTTTAGTGACTAAATTACAAAATTGGTGCTACTCTGGTGACCAAATTGGACAACGCGTCATACGTTTCGTGCGACACCGTATGAATGGGGCAAGTCAAATGACTGACATAGCCCTCATTGTCAGCACCTTGAACAAAAACGTTATCTATATGCCCTTTCTCCAAGATCATCTTCCTCCTCCTCCTTCCGCTCAGAAAAACCTGAAAAACCAAAACCAAAAATGTCAGTCTCTATATCATCTCTAGCGTCATCTCTCTCTTCTCTCTCATTATCCTCTCAAATTTCACCAAAAAACACCTCCCTCTCCTTTCCCTTATCCAAAAAAAACCCCTTTTCACTCTCCCTCTCTCGTAAACCCCACACACTCCGCGTCTCCGCCACAGCTGCCGCCGCCCCCGCTGCAGAGACTGTCGACCTCGAAAAATTAGTGAAAACGAGACTCCCTGGTGGGTTCGCTGCCCAGCCAATCATTGGCACCGGTCGGAGAAAATGCGCCATCGCTCGTGTGGTTCTTCAAGAAGGAACTGGCCAAGTCATCATCAACTACCGCGATGCCAAGGTAGTAACTTTATGCCACTCTTTGGTTTTTGTTATTTAGGAATTGCGATGCATTTGCGAATTGAAGTCCTGGGTCTGTTAGGAATAGGTTAGTGAAGTGCGTATGTATGAAGAAATGCGTCATTGCATAAAAGTTTAAGTTATTGGTTAAGCTCAAGAATGCATAAACCCAAGAGAGTGCTCGGTGCGCAGCTTCCCCTTCAAGTTTTGGTAAATTTATTGTGTTATTAGTATTATAGTTGTTAGTCTCAACGAAACCAACCAACCACCCAAAATACGGAAGGAATGAAAGAATTTACCTACATATGTAGAGAAGGAATGAAGATTATGATTCCTAGCAATTAGGAAGATCGTAATCGATGCAATCAAATGATTGGAAATTCACTTATCAAGTAGTTGATAGTCTAAAGTTATTGGCTTATATGGAATTTAGGTGGCGCAAGACTTAGTTTCTTGGTATGTTTTATAGTTCTACTTTTGGTTCCTTGGTGTGCATTTAGTAGCTTGTCACAGGGTTGCCATTTTGCTTATGGTTGACAATGATATTTGAACCTGCTCCTCCTATTGTGGTTACCAGCCAACTGACTTGAATTGGACTGAAGCAGTAGACTTCTTAATTGTTTATCATAGGACCAAACTAGTAACACGAAATGCAAGGCTCCTCGAGATTCCATTCTAAATTCTTGTTGGGGATTTTTTGGTGTCATAGTTAGGGACTATATTGCTGTTATCTTATATGTTGTTATTCATTCCTTGTGATTAGGTTTTGTAATTATTGGCAGGAATATCTTCAAGGTAATCCATTGTGGCTTCAATATGTGAAAGTTCCCTTGGTAACTTTGGGATATGAAAGCAGCTATGATGTATTTGTCAAGGCTCACGGGGGTGGCCTAGCCGGTCAAGCTCAGGCAATATCCCTCGGCATTGCTCGTGCGTTGCTGAAGGTTAGTGCAAGCCACAGACCCCCTTTGAAAAAGGAAGGCCTTCTTACTAGGGATTCGAGGGTTGTTGAGAGGAAGAAGGTTGGTCTTCACAAGGCTCGCAAAGCTCCACAGTTCTCTAAACGTTGAATTCAAACTGGGAAGTTACTGCTTGCAATTCTTAGCTATATCTTGTTGTTTGTATATGTCTATGTTAGTCCATGATTGAGCGAATTCCGTCACAATATTAGGGTTCACATGTTATGTAATTTCTGGACACAATCGATTCTTCTCTTTTGTAATGTTGAACTTGTGAATTTTGGGTTCTATGTTTATGTTGGCTTACCTTAAATATTGGGTCCTCCTGGTAATATTTCAAAAACTCCTGTATGCCTACATACTTATGCATCATATTACTGGATGGTGTTGGTCTTTTCAGTCTCACTTTCCTGGTTTGTGTGCCTTATTGAAGCTCATTTCTTGTTATCCTACATTACAATTTTTCTACCATTTACATTCTAAACCGTACTCACATAAGTTACGAGGTTTATGCTCTAATTGAACTAGTCCACTAAATGTGGTTGAATCGGCTTAGCTTGAAATTTACTTTTAATTTGCGAATGTTTTTATATTTTAATACCAACAGTTAAGTCCGGTTGAATGATCTAATGCCTCTAATGGTTCAATTTCCCATCATAAATAAGTGTTAAAAATGATTGACCTAATGCCTCTATTGGTTCAATTTCCCATCATAATTGAGTGTGAAAAATGAACCTTTGAATAATAACATTAATAGTATCCTAAATATGCGTGGAAAAAATGAATTCCAACCCAAAAAGTATGTCTAATTTTTCAGCCTTTAATTACATATAAGAATAACAATGAAAATTATAGTATAGCACTCTTTTTGTTTACTAAAAGAAATCCAACAATAAAACCTAAAAGATATTTTAAAAAACAAGTCCTACTGGGTTTATGAAAAACACAAAATCTCTCTTTGTTTACTAAAAGAAATCCAACAATAAAACTGAAAGATATTTAAAAAAACAACTCCTACTGGGTTTATGAAAAGCACAAAACTAATCGCCTTGTTGGGGTTTTGACAGTTTGAGAGTTCTCTCTTCAAAAGCCGTCACGCAGAAAACATCTACTGCTCTACATAAATCACAAAGGTTTTTTTGTCGGTTAAAAAAACACCAAAAACACTCCTTATATTTTAACAACCCGTCGGTCGTTTTAGCTCTCCCCTCCATCTCCTGGGTTTTTTCGAACTAACTACCTAGCTGACAGAGATCGTCGTCGCCTAAAAAACCCATCTTTTGTTTTCCCAGAGAGGGTTTATTAATTTTTTTCTCATATTTATTTACAAACCCTTAAACCCTCTCGTCCCTGCCACCAAAAAAAAGTCGCGATCCAATGGGGGAATATATTTATATTAGTAGTGATGAGGAATACATTGATGCTGATGATGATGGTGATTATGAGGACTACATTGATGGTGATGACGATGACGATCAAGTTTCCATGGATGGGTTAGATGGTTTTGATGATGGCATAAACTCCCTCCCCGGCAACCTCCCCTCCTATAAGGTAAAATTGGGGTTTTTCTTTCCTTTATTTATTTGATTTCAAAATTGAGTTAATGCCGGGGAGTCATCCCTTTGGCGGGCCGATAATGCTCTAATGTGACTAGTCTCCTGCTCGGAAAGTCCTGAGAGCACAGCCGGGAAGACAGATAAAAAATACTTTTTTATTTATTTTTTTTGTTTTTGTTTTTGTTTTCTCCAGATAATTACGAGTCTCTGGTGGCTGCGCAGGTACTACAATGAGTTTCTTTGTTTGTGTATTTGTGTGAGATTTTAGAAAAGTTTGTGGCTTTGAGTAGAATTAAGATGGGGAAATTGATGTTTTTGAATTGATTGTGTAGAGGGAGGACATGAGGAAAGTGGTGGACTTGTTATCAGTAAAGGAGCATCATGCAAGAGCATTGCTCATTCATTATAGGTGGGATGTTGATAAGGTGCTTCAGTTACTTGTGGAGGATGGACAAGATAAGTTGTTTGCTGAGGCAGGTGTATTAATCATGGATTATGATGGGATTGTTCAACCCAAGTCCTTGTTCTCCTCGGTCGAATGTGGAATTTGCTTTGATGAATTTGGGGCCAGTGAAGTTACATCCATGGACTGCAGTCATGTGTTTTGCAATAGCTGTGAGTACACACTGTTATAAGTTATTCGTCTGATCTCTTTGATAATTAATGTTCCGCTAGGTGGTTTCATGAACATAAATTGATCACGTTTACTCATTGTTTATCATATTTACTGTGAATAGTACAATGTCTAGAGGAACTACGCTTGGTGGTCTAATGATGATTGAGAGGTGACTACGTGATGCATCTTAGATGTTTCTGTTTCTCAGGGGAAATTGAACAGTGAATCGGATGAAAAAAGAAGCAGTTTCATAAAAAAAGATTTTAAAATTGTATTTTTCACTTGCATTGTTTCTTAGCATTAAAGTGTTAAAATGTAGAGAACGAGAGTTGTATTATTTCTTTATCCATAAAGCTTTATGGTTCCAAACCAAGATCGCCAACGATCTTCTTTATCCATAAAGCTTGATTAACAGCAGCTGTAGCAGCAATGAACTCTACCTCCGCTGTTGATTGAGCTACAATCTCGTTTCTTGGAGCACCAAGAGAAACAACCGGAGCCAAAACTGAAACAATATCCAGAAGTACTTTTCATATCTTCGATGGAACCAGCTCAGTCACTGAAAAGCCTTCAAGCTTGAACTTATGACATTTGCCAAATTTTACTCCATAATTCAGTGTTCCTTTAACGTACCTGAGCACCCGTTTTGCGGCTGTCATATGTACTTCACTTGGAGAGTGCAAGAATCTGGAAAGTACACTGACAACCTACAAAATATCCGGTCTTGTTGCTGTGAGGTACATCAGACAACCAATCAAGCTTCTATAGCTGGTTTTATCTACCCGTTCAGCTCCATCTATTATCAGCTTCTCCTTCTGATGCATTAGAGTGCTCATGCTCTTGCAATCATCCATTCTGAATTTTTTTAGAATCTCTTTAGCATACTTCTTCTGGCATACAAATACTTGATCTTGAGATTGGTTAACCTCCATTCCCAAGAAAAATGCCATTTCTCCAAGATCTGTCATTCCAAAGCTTTTCATCATCTCCATTTTAAATTCTCCAATCACCTTAGAGCTGCTTCCTGTCACCAAAAGATCATCAACATACAAGGAGACTATCACAACATCAACATTAGTATGTTTGATGTAAAGAGTTGATTCACTTAGACTTTTTTGAAAACCTAAGTTTGAAAGGTGATCATCAATTCTACTGTACCAAGCCCTTGGAGCTTGCTTCAAGCCATAGAGAGCCTTTTTGAGCAAGTAGACCTTGTCTTCATGTCCCTCTACCGTAAACCCTTCTGGTTGTTCAACAAAAATCTCTTCTTCTAAAAAACCATTTAGAAAAGCCGATTTGACATCTAACTGGAAGATTTTCCAGCCATTTTGTGCTGCAACTGCCATCAAAAGTCTGATGGTATCAAGTCTTGCCACCGGTGCGAATGTCTCGGAAAAATCTACACCAAAGACTTGAGCATAGCCCTTCACAACAAGCCTTGCTTTGTGCTTGTTTACTGATCCATCTGCATTAAGCTTAGTTCTGTATACCCACTTGACTCCAATGATTTTTCTATCATGAGGTCTTTCAATGAGCTTCCATGTATCATTCTTCTCAATCATGACCAACTCCTCCTTCATTGCAGCAACCCACTTTTCATCTTTTTCAGCTTCTGGATATGTAGCTGGTTCAAAAACAGCTACATTGCACCTTTGATAAATATCTGAAAGTGGTCTGGTACCTCTAACAGGAATGTCATCAATTAGGTGATCAGGATTCAGCAACTTATCTTCCATATCTTGCTGATCTTCTTCCCAGTTCCACTGATTTTGTTCATCAAATTGCACATCTCTACCTATAAGAACTTTTCCAGTTTGTGGCTGAAAAATTCTATAAGCCTTAAAGTTCTCACTATAGCCGATAAAGACTCCAGGTTCTGCCTTTTTGTCGAGCTTGTCCCTTTTCACCTGAGGAATATGAGAAAAACACAAGCAACCAAAAGTTTTAAGATTCTTAAGTGAAGGTTTATACCCATGCCATGCTTCAAAAGGAGTTCGACCATCCACCACCTTTGTAGGCAGCCTATTTAACAGGAATACAGCAGTGCTGGCGGCCTCAGCCCAAAATTTCTTCGGAATCTCCTATTAAACACCTTGCCATTTCCATTATAGTCTTGTTCTTCCTCTCACTCACTCCATTTTGTTGTGGAGTGTATGGAGCAGTAAGCTGATGCTCAATTCCAGCATCTTCACAAAATCTTTTAAATTGATTGGAGGTGTACTCAGTTCCATTGTCTGATCTTAGTATCTGTAACTTGCAGCCACTTTGATTTTCCACCAATGCTTTAAATCTCCAAAACACATTAGCAACTTCTAATTTGAACCGCAGGAAATAAATCCAACACATTCTTGTTAGATCATCGATAAAAATTATGTAGTACCTGCTCTCATTTAATGATGGAGTTCTCATAGGGCCTCCAAGGTCTGTATGAACAAGCTGCAATTTTTCCGGTGCTCTCCAGCTGATTTTACAAACGGAAGCCTTGTTTGCTTGCCAAACTGACATGACTTGCAGCTTGGAACCTCCCCTGCAAGCAAAGGTAGACCTCGAGACCTCGAACCATTTTCATCTTTTGGATATACAAGAGGGCCCTATGATGAAAATGACCCAATCTTTTATGCCACATATCGGTGTTGGTTTCTGCGCTTGGAAAAGCAACTTGCTCCTCCTCCATCGACTCGAGTGTGAAGTTTTTTCCCTTCATCTTCACCCCGAACACTTCTTGATCTTTGGCATCTATGATAAGGCATTTTTTATCTTCAAAAATCACCTTAAACCCTTTTTGGAGAAGCTGCCCAACACTCAACAGATTTTGATCAATCTCAGGTACATAAAGCACATCAGAAATGATTTTAGTACCTGAATAGCTTTCAAAAGCTATCGTCCCTTTCCCTTTTACTGCAATGTAGTCACCGTTGCCGATCCTGACTTTTGAGGTGACAGATTTGTCAAGCTCTTTAAAGAGCTTTTCATCATTTGTCATGTGGTTTGTACAACCGCTGTCAATCAGCCAACCGTCACTTGAACAGTTGCCCACAAAACAAGTGGCAACAAACAAGAGTTCTTCATTTTCCTACTGATCTGCAAGCCGTGCTTCAGCTCCTTGATGATTGTTTTTTATTTTGCAAATTATCTCAGCATGCCCCAACCTGTTACACTTTCTGCACTTCATGTCAGGATTTCTCCAACACTTGTAGTGAGGGTGACCCTTCCTTCCACAATGCCTACATGGAGGAAATTTCCCTCCTTTGTTTCCTGAATTGTTACCGGTAGCATCAACATCATCTTCTTTAGCATGGTTCTTCTTCCATTTTGCTTTGTTGTATTTACCACCAGCACCAATCTGCAATTTCGCTTGTAGTGCACCTTCTACAGACCCTTCTTGTCGCATTAACCTTCTCTGCTCAGGTGCCTGCAATGCATTCAATAATTCTGCCAAAGGCAACTGCACCAGATCTTTAGTATTCTCTAATGAAGCAATGATTGCTTCAAACTTTTCAGGCATTGTTACCAGAATTTTTTCAACAATTCTGCTATCAGTAAATTTAGAACCCAACAATCTGACCTTATTTGCAATGCTAAGAAGCCTATCGGAGTATTCTTTGACAGTTTCCGATTCCTTCATTCTCTGCATCTCAAATTCTCGAATGAGATTCATGACTTTCATCCCTTTGATTCTCTCATCTCCTTGGTATTCTTCTTTTAGAAAATCCCATATTTCTTTTGCAGACTCCTTAGTCATGACTCTGTTGAAGATTGTTGGTGAAAGCGCAGCAAACAGGCAAGCTTTTGCCTTCGACTTCAATACCTTCTTATCCTTGTGAAGTCTGATCTGAGCCATTGTTGGGTTGTCAGGCATAGGAGGAACCTCATAGTCCTCCTCTACGGCATCCCAAAATTCACAAGCTTCCATGTGAGCTCACATCCTCACTGCCCAAACCTGGTAATTCTCTCCATCAAAAACAGGTGGATTACCTGCAGAAAATAAACTTTCTGACATCTCTGACGGCTTTTCAGGGAAATAGGTGGGTAGTTTTGGTGTTTGGTGTTTCGGTTTCACTCAGATAGTACTCTCACAAGTCTCACAAGTCCTTTAAGAATAAGAGCTCCGTTACCACTTTGTTGGTGCAAAAGAAATGTTTTAAGAAGATAGAAGATTGCTTGAAAGTCTGATATTATTTGATTGAATGAACATTGCTTAAATACATAGAGAAAGAAACTGAAATCCTACTAAGAAGGAAACACTATCCCACTACACTTCAATTAACTAACCATTAGTTATCATGCCTAAAGACTAGGACTCCACTATCTGAAAAATAACAAACAAATTTAAACTGATAAACATAATGCCAACTCAGCTGCAGATGCATATTTCAACAATTTGCTTACAATGCTTTGCTTTATGCTGTCAAGGCGAGTAATTTTCTTCTGATTTCCTGGGGGAAAACAGTAATTTTTCTCTCATTTTTTCAGGCTGGACTTCGCATTTTATGGTGAAGATAAATGAGGGCAAAAGTAGACGCATTAAATGCATGCAATACAAGTGCAATGCAATCTGTGAGCATGCAAAAATCAAACGTTTAGTTAGCTCAAGGGATCCTAGTGCTGCAGAGAAATTTGATCGATTTCTTCTAGAGTCATATATCGAGGACAATAAAAGAGTTAAATGGTGCCCTAGTGTTCCTCATTGTGGAAACGCGATACAAGTTGTTGATGATGGGCTTCATGAGGTTGAATGTTCATGTGACAAACAATTTTGTTTTAGAAGCTTATCCAAAGTACACTCTCCTTGCTCATGTCTTATGTGGGAGCTTTGGTCCAAGAAATGCCAGGACTCATCAGTTACTTGGATTACAGTACATACAAAGCTTTGCCCCAAGTGTCGCAAGCCAGTAGAGAAGAATGGGGGATGCAACCTAGTATGTTGTGTTTGTGGGCAAGCAATTTGGTGAGAGTTCTTTCATGCATCTTCTGCCTTTTCCTGATCCCCTTTCACCTTTCTGTAATGTTTTCCATGTTATGGTACTGTTTCTCTTTGTTTTTTTTTTTTGAGTGTTTGAATCAGGATATTGGTGTAAGCTTTATAATGGTAGTATCTTGGTGTCTTGCAGCGTGTGTAGCATGGATTATTAATTCCACACTACAATTACTCAACAACTGATGCCAACAATGCGTACCCATTTTTTTATAGCTGCACTAGTTATTGCTACACTCAAAATTGGATAGCTTGATTTTGTTCTCGTCTTGTAGCATGAATTACATGAACCTTGGTTGTGTACTCAACTCTATTAGTAATGGGGAACTAGACCACCTTTTGATGCCTGGTGCAAATGATGTACATGATATTGAATGTATGCCCTTCTGTTGCTTTTTTCTTATTTCAATGAAATCATGATTTGTACATCTTTCCATGTTTCTGCAGTTGGCTTTGTGGTGCTGCCACTGGTAGAGCGCATAACTGGGAAACCATCGACGGTCATAGCTGTGGGGGATATGAGAAAGACCAACTGGAAAAACTTAATGATGCAAAAGAAGATCTTGCCCGCTACATTCACTACCACAGCCGATACAAAGCTCATCTGGATTCCTTTAAGCTTGAATCTAAGCTGGAGAAATCTATTGAGGAGAAAATATCAAATTTGGAAAAGAGGGAATCACAAATTAAAAATTACACTTGGATAACGAATGGACTCTACAGGTTATCTAGATCAAGGTGGATTCTTTCTCTTACATATCCATTTGCTTACTATATGTTTGGTAATGATCTATGCAAAGATGGAATGAAACTCAAGGAAAAGGAATTGAAGAAAAGCTTGTTTGAGGTCCAGCAACAACAATTCGAAGGAAATGTTGAGAGGCTTTCACTATTTTTGGAGGAGGAATTTGACGAGTATGATGACGGTAAAATTATGGATTTGAGGCATAGGATCATTAGTGTTTCAGTGTCCACTGATAATCTCTGCCAAAATCTGTAAGTTTATCTCTAAACCACTTGATTCTTCCATATGCTGAATCGCTTTTACCTAGATTGATCATCTATGGAGTTTTGAATTCACCACGTAAAATGAAGCGAGTGTCAATCTTCTAACTATTGCAGCAATTTAGCTTGATTGATTACATGCTATGTGACTATTCCTAACAAATTTCCTTGCAAGTGTCACAATCATGAAGTTCAGCTATTCTTTTCTTCGTATTATCTAGAAATGCAACTGTTCCATCACATCATTCTTATACACATATCCTGATTCGATCCAGGTACAATTGCATTGAGAATGATTTGTTGGGCTCATTAACTTGCACTACTCATGAGATAGCTCCTTACAGATTAGAAGGCGTGTTTAATGGAAAATGGTAGTCCAGCCTCCGTACTTCATTCAGTTCAGGATGCAAAAAAGGTACGGATGTCAAAGCTTTTTGACTAGATGTTTATCTATAAGTGCTTTTTACCGAGTCCTTCGTTTCAACAATCATTTGAAATGCGATGTGCAGGTTTGGATAACCAATAACACACCATTCAGAACCTACTCAAATCATGTGTAAATAAGGTCATTACCTCCAGCCACCTGAGTCTGAATGTTGATGGGTACTCATGAGAGACCTTCTTGGACACGAACTCTTTCCGATTTGTTGGATCATTCATATTTTCGCGGTAAAATAGTAGTACATGGGTCTTCTGCTCTACTACCTTCATTTCCTATTGAAATGCTAGCTATAGTTGACAGTTTTTGCTCCATCAACCCTCTCTGCAGTACAGAGTCTACAGACACCTCTGCAGTATATTTATATTCTTTTTTCTGTAGGTGAAAATAAGGTTTCTTTAGGTTCTTTCTTAATATTAGAATTAATAAATGCTTTTCATAATTATCAATTTTTTAGATGAATACAGTTTTTGGGCAGGCATCAACTTTAGTTTGATCCAAATAATACTACTCATGCAGTTGCATTAGAGTTATTCTATACATGCTGATAATTTCTTTAAAATTTGTATACTAACAGACGTGATAAATTTTGAATCGTGTTTAATTCATTTTAATAGATAAAATCATTAAAATTCTGTAAAACTTTATAAGATTTGTGCAAGTATGTGAAACATTTTCTTTTTACTTATTAAGTTAAGATTTCAATCCTCAAATTCAACTCGAAATACAAATTAAGGATATTTTTCCGATAAACAACTCAAAATATAGTTGAGTTTTATTTTTTATGAACATTGTGTTAAGATTTTAATTCTCAAATTCAACTCGAAATACAAATTAAGGATTTTTTTCCCGATAAATAACTCAAAATATAGTTGAGTTTTATTTTTTATGAACATATTAAAGAAAATCTTTCACATACTTGCATGTATAAAGTTTTACAGAATCTTAATGATTTTATCTCAATAGTAGGGTATTATTATACACATAAAAAAATTATTTGGCCTAGAAAAATGGACTATTACTAAAAAAACTGAAATAAATACTGGTAATAAAAAAATATATGAAAAAACATCCTTAAAAAAACCATGTATATTGTACATAAATATACAAAAAAAAAAAATTAATATTTTTTTAGAATTTTAATTTATGCATGAAGATCTTATTTATTTTGACTGGAGATGCTGTAACCAGTCAGTAACTACTGTAACGACCTTTGTCTCCATCATCTCTCCACGAGCTTAACAGACTTGGCCCGCAAAACCTCCAAACCCTAATTTCCCAAATTACAGATTTCCTGATTCCAATTTCACTGCGTTAAGCTACACTAAATTTAGCTGATATACTTCCACTATCAGAGATCACTCTCCTTCCTCAATGTTCAACAATAACAGCATTTCGATCTCCGTCTCCGACGATGAAGCCGACGAGCCCGGTCGAATGCGAGTACGAGTTCGAAGGAAGCGCAAGAAACAGCATTTTCATGGCGTAAAGATTGAGTTTGCCCATAGAGTCTTCAGATTCATCTTAAGATATTGGACTCTACTAATCTTCCTCCCTGCTGCCGCCCTCCTCCTCTACGAAGCCTCGAGAATTGGAAAGAAACCAAGTTTGGAGAAGCAATCTGCGCCGAAATTACAAGTCGACTTGGGAGATGCCAAAAAACCGGAGGGGAATTTGAACCGGTTGGATCCACCACGTTAGTGATTTAAGTAGTAATGTGATTAATGATAATGGTCCTGTTAGTATTGGCAAATTGTTTTCTTTTCATTAATGAATATGCTGTTACTGTTAGGTTGCTTGAAGTTACTACCAGTTGAAGAGCTTGAGCATTTAGATATTCCTGTGCGTGATGAGTTTAATGGTCCTGTTAAAAATGTGGTGTACTTAACGGAGGAGAATGATGGATATAGGGGGCAGAATGGTACACTTATGCGATCCGTGACCTCGAGGTTTAATTTATTTACTGGAGAGCAAACACTCGATCAAAGAGAGAGAAGCTTTAAGGTTGTAGCTTAGATCTGTGATTTTAAGTGGATTCAAGTAGGTGCTTGTACTGACATGAACTTTGTTGATTACAGGTCAATGAAACAGCTGAAGTGCATTGTGGCTTTTACAATAAAAATGGGGGCTTTAGGATTTCTGATGAGGATAAGAATTATATGGCAACTTGTGAAGTTGTGGTCTCTACATGTGCATTTGGTGGTGGGGATGATCTTTATCAGCCTATTGGGATGTCTAAGGCTTCACTTCAAAAGGTTAATATGGAGTGGGATTGAATGACATTGCATTGGATGTGCTTCGACAAGAGTTAATGAGCCTTCTGTGTTGCATTGATGCAGGTTTGCTATGTTGCATTTTGGGATGAAGTTACTGTTGCAGCTCAGGAATCAGTTGGTCGAAGAATTGGTGAGGATCATTTTATTGGGAAATGGCGCATTGTGGTTGTGAAGGATCTTCCTTTTACTGATCAAAGGTTGAACGGTAAAATCCCAAAGGTAGTCAATGCTGCTCATAGTAACTTTATTCTTGTAATCATTCATGTTTTCTTTCTGGAGTGTGCAATTGCTGCACAATTACTTGTTCCATTACTGATAAATTTGGGCTTGATATGGTATTGGCTAATACTGTTGACTCTTGTAGATGTGATACCATTTGTTTGTTGTGTGGATCAACAAATCATGAAGTCAAGATAGTGCTTACAGAATTGACTATAGGAAAATGATGTGACACCTTGACCACCAGGTGGACATACTTTGTTATTTAGCTGCCTGGGTTTAAGTCAGGGCACCTTACATTTAGGCTGATAATTAGGGAATGGACAAGAATACCAGTTTCGTTGTTTTTCCTTTATTGTTAGAGTAGTTGGTTTTTTAGTTTTGTATAAAGGAATATGAAAGCAAAATGTGTGCTATTGCTATGCGTACTTTCATTCTCAGTGTGTGAATGTTGACTAATTAAACATCACTGTAAGTTTCGTAGGAACAAAAAGAATGTCCCTGTACTTGCTGACATTCGTAGTCATAGAATGAAGCACTGTATAGTGAATGTCTTTCTGTAATATATGTCATCTTATGTACTCTTTTTTGTGTTTGCGTCTGCCTCTGCATGAGTTTGTGCATTTCCATTTCAGTATTTGAGTATCAGTTTGACACTGTATTTCACTTCTTTTGCTTTCAGATGTTAGCTCATCGTCTATTTCCCCTTGCAAAGTACTCCATTTGGGTAGATTCGAAGTCCCAATTCAGGAGGGACCCTTTAGGTGTCCTGGAAGCCCTTCTGTGGCGTTCAAAATCTACACTAGCAATTTCAGAACATGGAGCTCGAAGCAGTGTGTATGATGAGGCTACAGCTGTTGTGAAGAAACATAAAGCCACCCCGGAGGAAGTTGAGGTACAGTTGATTCAGTATCGACGAGATGGACTTCCTGAAGACAAGAGACTTAATGGGAAAAAAGGTATGTGGTTCCCTTCTCAGCATTTTCATGCGTGAGTGACAAACAAAGTAGCTATAAAAAACAACATGCCTTAAATCAGCAGTGCACCATGTTTATGATGTTTATGCATTCAGTTATTTTGACATGGTAGAAGAGAATAGAAAAGGGATGATACAGTTGATGTTCAAAACTTTTAGCATAAAAGGTTGGGGATTTGTTTGGAAGATATCAGCAGCAATGATCCTCCAACCTCCCCCCTTCTTTTTTTTCCTTATCGGTTAGGTGGTTAGCAATGCTATTGGTTGTTGTTTATGTGTTAACAACAGATGTGGGGTTTTGCAGCTTTAAATGAAGCTTCGGTTATTGTAAGGGAGCATACGCCCTTGACTAATATGTTCATGTGCCTCTGGTTTAACGAAGTGGTTCGTTTCACTTCTCGAGATCAACTCAGTTTCCCATATGTTCTTTGGCGGTTGAAGGTTCTCAAGGACATCAATAGGTTCCCGGTTTGCATTCGAAAAGATCTTGTGAATAGTATGGGTCATGTCCGCAAGGCTAAGCCTCTGATAAGTTGATTCTTGGTGCTTTGGTTGCCACTTTTGCCATTCCATAGTGAATGGGTTGTCAGAATAGTTTTTGTTTCCAGTCCTTCATGTTAATTTTGTATTTTCGAATTAGAGTTCTTCATTATATTCTTTAGTCTTCATTAGAATGGTATAGTAGAGCTTTATTCTCTTTTTCATAGCGCATAGTCAAGAATTATAAGGAACAGAAAGAATCAGCTAATGTACTACTTTGTCTTTCAAGGATTTTCTGTTTCCTTACTCTCTTTTTTTCTCCTCTTTTCCGCCTTGGCTTGTGAGTTGCTTCTTCCACCTCTATAGAATTTGTTTTGTTCATTCCATTAACATCACCAGTTTTGATGGATGTTATGTCCAAATGCAGGAAAACTCTGTCCACCTGATATCTGAAAGTTGTTATTATGACCCATTGGAAAAAAATTAAAAAAGTTGTTGTCCTTTTGTCCAAGCAACAAAATTACAAAACAATAAATAATTAATAAGAGCATAAAGAAATTGGGTAAATACTAAAAATAACATAAAAAAATCCTAAAATTTACAAAATCTTCCATTTTGGTCTCGATAGTTTTAAAACTCACGATATAAACAATTTTAACCTTTATATTAGTGAATTTTAAAAGAAAATTGGGAAAAATTGCAAAACAATTTATAAAAAATAGAGGGAAATTGTAGCAAATATTTTGGTAATTGGGAAGGACTAGTATTTGAAAAATAACAAAATTTACTGGAGCTCATTATCACTTAAAAAAATAAAAAAATAAGAGTCTAATACCTCCCAAAATTTTAAAATATTTTCCAATTATATTTTGAACTTTGAAGGCATCAACGGTCTCGAAGCGTGTGGGCCCATGATCAGCCTATTGACCAGCTCAGCAAACACTCGTGACCTTTTCTGCCTAATGCTTATCCGTCTGCCTGTCTTTCTGTTAATTTAACAATTTTACCCTCAACTATACTACTTCATATGTGATGTCATCCACAAATCCAACGAACAGCCTGGAAACATCGTGCGCCGCGTGAAAGTCAAGCCAAAACAAAGGCGCCGCCAACTTGCAAATAACCGACTCCACAAAAATAAATCAATCTCAACCCTACACGTGACCAATTCTCCCCGAATCCTCAGCCGTACATCTTAACTGACTTTCACTATAAATACCCCTCCAAATTCCCATTCCTATTCATGCCTCCAGAGGTCGTTTGCCAATTCGGAATTCTTCTGCCCTCTCTCTCTGCCTTTTAACCCTTTTCCCATAAGAAATCCCCTCCTCAGCGTTTCCCCTTTGATAATACTTTTGGTCTTTTTTTCTCGTAGATCGTTCGATGATAGTTCGATCTTCCTGCTCCATGGTTATGGAATTCGGTTTGCTCGATTCGTTTCATATATCTTCTTATGGTCGATCTTCTGCTACTACGGTTTATGGATATCGGTTTTGCATGATTTGATTTCTCGCTTCTATTCGTTGATCTTCTGATTTCGGTTTCATCCCATGATTAGATTTCTCTGTTCGTTGATCGAAGTCTGTGGTTATATGTTGTGCAGAGGGAGAGAGATAGATGATCTGTGTGCTTTTCAAGCTTTTTTGTTCGCTTTAGAAGGAACTGATACTTGATCAGGGGTTCTTTTTCACTGTTTTAGCGTTATGTTGTTCATGTTTGGTTTTGGAGGTTTATCGTGATTTGATTTGTCTATCGCTTCTATTCGTTGATCCAAGCCTGTTGTTGTATGCAGAAGGACAGATTGGGTTATCTTTGCTTTTCACGCTTCCTTCTCAGGATCTGATACTTGATCAGGGGGTTCTTTTTCACTGTTTTAGCGTTATGCTGTTCATGTTTGGGTTTGGGAGGTTTGGCGTGATTTGATTTCTCTATCGCTTCTATTCGTTGATCCAAGCCTGTTGTTATATGCAGAAGGACAGATTTGGTTATCTTTGCTTTTCACGCTTCCTTCTAAGGATCTGATACTTTGATCAGGGGTTCTTTTTCACTGTTTTGTTTGGCTGTTGAATATTATCATCTTTGTGAGGTTTTTGCGGTTGAAGCTCTGTGTGTCTGTTTTCCAGGGTATATGTATATGTGACGGGACTAGTATGGGATTCTCTTGAATTTAGCATCATATGATGGTTTCCGTGCGGCTTCTTGTTACAAAATCGATAAGTTATTTGGTTTGGTTCCTGCTATTTTCTGTATGACTAAGTTTGTGGTTCTTGGAGCACTTTTTGAACTGCCAAAAATTTTCTGGATTTGTTCTGAGGTTTTTACAGATGAGATCTATCTGGAGTTTCAGAGTTTATGCGAATCTTCTTATTGCGAGAGGCTAACCAGGGAGTGTCTTGTCTAACAACTGTTTTTTTCCCTAGAATCACGGTTTTTTATAATCACGGTTTCATGGTCTATTTTTCGGTTCTGTTTTCATACCTGCTTTCTCGTTGTTCTTATCTTCTTCCGTGTCTTGAATCCTAGCCCACGTGGGGCATTATGGCTTTTGATTTTGAATATTACAGAATCTGGGGAAGGCTCTTTCTGGACTTGGGAGGCTTTGTTAGGGAATTCTGCCAGCCTTTCACTGGTTTATTATCCCTTCTGTTTTTCTCCTCCTCCAGTTTTTCCATTAAGTTTCTTTTCGCTCTCTTGAGGTACTTCTTCGTTAAATTGTTGAGGAATGTGTGAACTGTTAATCTACTCTCTGGTCAGCTTGGAGGTTGATATTCTGGGGAAGCTTGGTCGCTGTGCAACCAAGTGTTGTTGCTTCTGTTTGGTTGGCAGTAGGTCTTTGGTGCATTTATTCTAACTCGCATGTCTTTTATTTTTTTTCTTTTTGTCAATCCTTTCTATGCCTCTAACTTTTGTTACGCAAAACAATGGTTCCTGCAGGAGCTGAGATGGTTACTTGGGGATTTCTTTTAGGCGGTTCTGTTTTGTTGTGCACAGGATGGTTCCTCTTATTCACTGTTTTTTCCTGTTTTTTTTTTTTTTGCGCATTAAACATCTCTTGTGAATCTTTTGGTTTTGTATATTTTTGCTTTCATTTTAACTTGTTAAGATGGGTCTTCCTGTCAGATGAGGGTATTTCTAAAACATGATATGGTGTTAGCTTGAAAATCCCAGTGTGTAGATCTTATTTGGCAGTTGGCTTTCAGGATATCATGTTTATAGGATGTCAGAGCAAGAGCACAAGTTTCGGGTTAACCAGTCTTTTGTGTTGTCGTTAATCCATGTCCCTGGCCGAGGTTGTAGCATACTCACTTACATGAGGAAATCTGTCACGCAGCATGGTTACCCTAGATCTCATTCTATATTCAAGTGCTTTAAATTTCTTGTGAATTCGTTACCCTTTTTTTCAGCTAATGGTGGTAGTGTGACTTGTCATTTTTCTTGCATCAGCGGCTGCATTTTCCTTGCATTAGAAGGGATCGGTCTGGTCTTTCCTACGTGTGCCTTTTCTAACTTATTGGAGGGAGTATTATCTGTGTTCTAGTTGGAGCTTCCCTTCTGAGTTGTCAGATTCCTCATGGTACCTAGAGTCTGGAAGAATTTTATGCGTGGGGCTTCTTGCATCCTTTACGACTTTGATTGTGTTTCACTTAACATAAGAGTATTTCATCTGCTCCTTTCCAAGTGAAGTCTTTCATATCTGGTGGCACTTGGTGTCCTTTGGTCATGCGTTTTGTCTTCTGCCTTGCACTTGGAGTTGTTGAGATAGCGATCATCTTTTTCTCTGCATTTCACAGTTGTATGGTGGATTTTTGTTGCTGTGTGATGATAAGCCAAGCATGAGCAGTAGGTAGTTCTGGGTTTGCTGCCAATGTCAGGTTCTTCATCCTTGAGCTGGTTGCGTTGTTGCTTGTACTTGGGGATGTTTGTCTTGTTCATGCCTTTAAAGATCTTGTGGTTTTGGGATTTTTTAAGTAGCAGTTTCTTGTAGTTAAACATACATTTTACATGTTTGTATCTCTTAATTTATTTATATAAATGTATTTATTTTTTGTTCCACCACTTTTGGATTGTCCAGGACTCGTCTTTTGTGCATGTGTGCCTTGGTCGATGGTTTACTGAGCCAGAGTTTGTTATTGGTTTATTTAACTCTGCTTCCTCTTTATATTTTGTATTCGTCCTATTGTCATGATTCACCATGGATTTTTTCTCTCCTTTGTCATGGGTCTCACAGAAAAGCGATTCTCTTAACAGCGAATGTTTTGGTTGAACCAACAATTTCCTTAACCACAAGGGTGGTTGGTGGTTTCTCATCCATATCTTCTGTGAGTTATGCTTATGATGGTTATGCCAGTTACATTTTTTCTGGTGTTGGTTGTTGCTTGTGCAGAAGTCGGTGTACTTAACAGCAGTCTCTTGTGGTTAACCCAGAATTCTGGATTCTTCTTTGGTTTTGTTTTATGTCACCTATGGGATTTGGTTGTGTTTCTTGGATAGCCTTTTGGGTAGATATACCTCTTACAACTCTTGGTACTATTGGTCGTGCATAGGGCTTATGGGTTTGCGAGTGTTTTAACAGCAGTCTATTGTGATCAGCAAAGAAAACACACTGGTTGCTTCTTGAACTTTGTTCTTGCATTGATCTCTAATTTTCAGTTTCTACTTCTAAATAGTAAAGACCGGACATCATCTATAGAAGTTATTAATTTGAGGTTTTGTTATGGTTCCAGGATATGCTTTTGGGCCAATGCATTAGAAGGGACTAGATATGGTTTACTCGACTCTTGTTGTCTTCTTGTGTATCTATAATTTCTTAATTTGTGATCTTCCCTGAGTTATGGTCGTAAATTACAATCTTTGGTGTGATGGGTGCTGTTGGTTGTGCAGAAGAAGCACTTATGGGATTGCAAGTGCTCTGAACAGCTCTCTCTTGTGGTTAAACCAATAATTCTGTTAACACTTCTGGATCATTTGTTCTCTTTCATGCCATGTCTCTGAAAACTTACTGACTGCAGCTTAAACTCTCTTATTAGATTTGTTTCTTCACTGCTTTTGTTCTTACATTGCTTTTTTCACTGCTTTTGAGTTCAGTATCTTACATCATCTAGAAGTCATTGACTTGAGGTCTGGTTTGTTTCCAGGATGGGGCTTAGGCACTAGAAGGGATTAAATGGTTTACTCGACCCCTCTTTTTCTTGTGTTCTGTATTTATTATACCTTCTCAGTCTGTGATTTCATGCAACAAAGGCCCTTCTATCTGTTCTTATTGGTTCTTCATTTGGTGATGACAGTTGTTAAACGATGGCTATGGAAACGTGCTGGCTGCCTGTTAAACTGTTTTTTCATTTGTGCATCTTATTTTCAGTTTCTACTGAAATTTAGAGCTGACATCAGCTAGGAATTGATTTGAGGTTTTGTTGTTTTTCCAGGGTTTTACCTTTGAGCATGTGCATTATAAGGAATTGAACGGTTCACTCGACCCTTGTTATCTCTCTTTCTCTGGAGTGTTTATTTTTCTGATAAAATTTTGATTCTTTGTCTGTGGGGCTTATGTGTGGTCATGATTTTTTTTCCCCATGTGTTTGTGATGCAGAAGGGCTCATAAGGTGACAGTTTCGTGACACTGGTCTTTTGTAGTAAAAGATTTTCTTGACCTTTCTATTCCTCTTTTCTTGTTTACTGCTCGACCATCTCTTGTTTTTTTATTGTTGTCTGGCAGATGTTTCTCAAATGTTGGACTGGGTCAATGGATAGTGAGCACGTCTTGAGCCTGGTTTTATATATATGTCTTCGATTTTACACGTCTTCCTGAATTTTTAGAACCATTGTGCATGACTTCATATGAGTTTCTCTTAGATCTTACGTCCAGTCTCTGAATTTGTGGTCTACTACCTCTGTATTGGAACTGTTAGATAATGGTTGTGTTTTCCAGGACCTGAAGCTGCGGCTATTTTCTTTGCGATTCCTCTTTAGTTTCTGATAAATTTGTATGTACTAGGGGTTTTGCAATATCTGCATACCTGATTTAAAATAGAAAGTATTATTGCTGGATTTGCTTTTTGTTTAGATTTCTCTTGTTTGTGTTTTGTGTTTGATCTTTGTGAAATGGCTGTTGGTAAGATGAAAGGTTTGATTGTTGTTGTCTTGGTTTGTGTTTTGATCAATGTGAAATTGTCCCATTGGTAAGATGGAAGGTATTTTTTCAGTTCATTCCATTAGAATATAGTTGTGCGGAAAAGTGCACATATAGTTTTCTTACTTGATTTGATGTCTTCTGTTCTCCGCGTTGTTAGAAAATCAGGGTCTTGATGTTTGTCAGTTTGCTAGGCAGGGGGTGACTCATTGATAGCTGATGGTTATGTTAAAAGTCGTACATGTAGTTTCTTGGTCCTTGTTAAGTTAGTTGTGCATGTAGTTGTCTTACTTGGTTTGATGTCTTCTGTTCTCCTCGATGTGTCTAGCTCGTTGGTCTGTTGTGGTAAGTTAGTTGTAGATGCTCTGTTTGATTGTTATGTGTGATGGCTGTTTTTGCTTGCTTGTCTTTGTTTGTATGCATGTAACTCCGCCTGTGTGCAATGCAATGAATAAGCACACAGCCGGTTCCAAGCCCGGACAAAGGAGGAGGCTGATGCATACAATACAATGTATATAATATAAGTTCTGTAGGTAGCCAAAAGCGTCCTTGGAGCCAGGTGTTTTCCTCTTATAATGTTTACAGAGTCGACATTGAACTTACCTGAATCACCAAGAATGAGAATCAAATCGATGATGGACGCCATGATGCTAGACTGAACATGGTACTGGGCCATTTGGATGTAAAGTTGAAATAAGCACCAGTTTCTGCATTCGTTCTTAGGTGCTTCTACCTCCTTTTATAGAACTTGTGTTCATTTCAGTCAGTTTTAATGGATGAGTAAACCCAGACGCCGGAAAACTTGTCCAGCTGAAATTTGTTTTCATTGAGCAAGCTTTTTTGTACAAAATATTTACAAATACCTTCAATATATCCAAACAACCAGTAAGATCAGGATCAGGGAGCAAGAAATTGGTTGAGTTCGACCTATTGGGCCTTTTACTTTTGGTCTGAACCCATAGACTATGGTGCAATAAAATTCTCGTGAATTATCAGAACTACATAATTTTTTATATGAATGTGAGCTCCTAACTCGATGTATATATTCTTTAATCTTTGTACTTTGATGTATATCGGCAGTAAATGGTTTTATTTGCTTGTCACTTCCTACATTCTTTAAAAAAATATCATTTTATCTAAAATTGTACATACTAAAAATATATAAAGAACGAAAAAAATAATTAATAAAAATATCCGTTAAATATTTTGGCACTCAAATCCCTTATATTTCAGCTGACCTTTCATCTTTTATTAATTGTATTAAAACATTATTTTATATAATAAAAAATTATAAAAAATCACAAAAAACATAAATATTACTAAATAGCAGTGTTAAATATGTAATAACAGATTTATGGAAAAAATTAAAAGTTCATGAAATGGTAAAAATAATTAATAAATATATGTAATATAATTTTTAATAAATGTAATAGAAAATATTAAAATAAAAACAATGGGTTATATGAAAAGTTAGATTCTTGGGTGTTGAAGTGTGTAAATGAAATAATATTAGGTACCAAAATATCTAATAAAGTAAATATTGTGTCGTCCACTGGAAACAAAAAGTTTAGTGTTAAGGTGTCTTCACTCCCAAATATTGAGTGTCAAAAAATCTTTGACCCTATAAAATAAGCACGCTCCTTAATTTACGAGAATGGTGAAAAAAAGTTTAGTTGATTTGAGTATTAAATACAAAAGAAATGATATTTAATATGAAATTGAAAATTTTAGTTCCAGAGACTTTCTATATGAATTGGAGTGACTTATCTACTAACAAGTAACTTAAATCAAATTTGTTGGTTTTATTTATGTATGAAAAAAGTTAGTTTTAAAAGTATTTTAGTGCATGTGAAACGTCAATTAATAAAGACCCATTTTCTCCGAATTTCAATTAATTATGTCCATAGAAAGCTCTAAGTTATTATATTTTTGTACGTTACATTTTTTTTTTTTAATAACTCAATTACTTCAATTCAGTTGAACCAGAATCAATCACAGATTCATGAACAATTTTAAAGCACCTGACAATCAACTCACGTTAAATTTGATTGAACCAACGATTTATTGATTCTAGAAATTATCTAGTTCGATTGTGATAACTTTACATCCTACCTACTTTCTTTTCTAGTATACTTGTAATTAGGATCAGTATTTTTGACCAGTATTCGGAGAGAACTAAGGTTTGATTAGTAATAATAATAATTCAAGATCACAATTGAGTTTAATTTCATCGTGGTCCTCATTGTCTACTTATTTGATGTACTCTGGACGTCTACTTTGGTCCATTTTTTTACCAAAAATTATAATTAGCTCTTCACTTTTTTCTCTCTATTCAATCAAGCAAATAAAACATTGAGTTTATTGTTTTTCATTTACATTCGTGAGTAGATTAAATAATTTTTCCTCATTTTGAGAGGGGTCATCTCTCCCCTTTCAAATAAAAAAATGATATTTTCTAATACAGTTTATTTTATTTCAAAATCTAAATTCAAGATTTTAATTAATAATACATATTTTTTTCGAATTTTAATAGTTGTTTTTTTAACTATAATCACACTGACCAATATAATCATTGATTTTGGTTATAAATATACTCAACTACTTATCTATTTTTATTATATTGATTACTTTATTTTAAATTAACCACTTTCTAAAATTTATAAATACAATAATTAATTATAAGTAATTTTTTTATTAAAATAAACAACCGTAAAGAATCTAAGGGCGTAGTTTTTTACGATTTTATCAGAGTCATCGTTTGATAAATTAACGTGTGTAAAACTCACAAAACAGTAAAACACCGAATGGGCTGTCTTCTCATAAGACTACCCTGCTGTAGGTAGCAAATTGGAGAGCAAATCAGGAGGAACAAGGGCAGCAGGGGACCAAGTGGAGAGCAAATTCCAGCTCTGCTCGTCCGGGACCAAAACCAAACTGACATGTTTTATTAAAAAAAATAATAATAATAAGAATCATCCAATGGCAGCGCGCGCGTGGCGCGCTGCCATTGGATGATTCTTTTTTGGTTTTTTTCCCCCTCATTTTTTAAATCGATTTTTTTATAATAAATACTGAAAATAATTTTATAAAAATATACCATTATTTTTAATTTTTTGAGATCTATAAATTGAGACTAGGTTATTTGGACACTAATTTTTTTTTGAATTTTTTACATCTTTTTCCTTTTTTAAATGCTTCTTTTCATAATAATTACTCAAAATAATTTTATACCATTATTTTTACACTTATTTTTAATTTTTTGAGATCTATAAATTTGGACACTAAAAAAATCAGAGTTTTTTACACTTTTTTTTCATTTTCTTCTTTTTTAAATGATTTTTTTCATAATAATTACTCTTAAAAGTAAAACATATTTGAAAATAAAAACACACAATTTGAAAATAAAACTCACAATTTGAAAATAAAACACACAATATTATTTATTATTTATTATATTATAAAAAATAATTATTATAGTAATTATAAATTTAATAAGAAAAAGAAATGAAAAATATGGTGGGGTATATGATAAATGATGTGGAAGGGAGAGAAAGTTTTTAACACTCTGAATAATCCCCTGCTGTGAGCGCGTGCGTGTTAAATGTTTTTTGGTTGGGTGTTAAGCCGAAGTGTCAGTGAGAGAAAGTGAATAACACCCTAAAATTTGCTCCCCTGCTATGGATGGTCTAAGAAAGAGAAGAGGCGCGTGGGCCCATATGGTTACCTTTAATTGGCCAGCTCAGCAGTCCGTCATGACTTTTGCCTAATGTTTATCCGTGTGGCATATTTTTTTACTCAACCGACTTATGCGACCCACAAATCCGGGCTGGGAATAGAGATATAACCGACTCCACAAGAGGAATCAATCTGAACCCTACACGTCACCTATTATCCTCGAATCCTCAGCCGTCCATCCCAACATAATTTTCCTATAAATTTCCCTCCAAACTCATCGTGCCGATACGGATTTTTCCTGCCTCTTCCTCTCTCCATTGGAAACCCTTCCTTAGTCCTTTCCCTTAAATAATACTTTTGGTATCTTTTTTCTCGTAGATCGTTCGATCTTCTGCTCTGGGGTTATGGATTTCGGTTTGATCGATTCGTTTCATATGTCTTCTGCTACGGTTACGGGTTTTGGTTTTGCTTGATTTGATTTCTCGCTTCTATTCGTTCATCTTCTGCTTCGGTTATGGATTTCGGTTTCATCGCATGATTTGATTTCTAGCTCCTGTTCGTTGCTTTTATATGCAGAGGGTGGGATGGATAGATTAGCTGTTTGCTGTTTACGCGTTTGCCTTCGTGTTAGAAGAATCTGATATTTGATCAGGGGTTTATGTTGTTCATGTTATGATTTTGGAGTTTCCGCATGATTTGATGATTTCTTGCTTCTATTCGTTGATCCAAGTCTGTTGTTATATGCAGAAGGGAAGATCTGTTCATCTGTGTTTATCATGCTTCCTTCTTTGCGTTTGGGGGATTTGATAATTATCAGGGGTTCTTTTTCTCTGTTTGCGTTATAATATTATCTAGTTTTGAAGGTTTTGGGAGTTGAAGTCCTGTGGATAATGTCTGTTTTCAGGGTATATACACGGGACACGACTAGCCTGTGCTTTCTTTGTGGATTAGTCTCCTCTTGGATTTAACATCATCTGGTGTGGATGCCGTGCAGCTTCTTGTTACAAAATCGATAAGTTGTTTGGTTTGTTTGCTGGTATTTTCTGCGTGGTTAAGTTTTTGTTCGTGGAGCTCTTTCTGAATCACAACCAAACTTTGTGACTGTTCTAAGGTTTTACAGAATGAGATCTATCTGGAGTTTCAGTGTTTATATGGATCCTCTTGATATGAAAGGCTAACCAGGGAGTTTCTTGTTTGACATCTGGGTTTTCTCCTTGAATCACATTTTTATTTGTCGCGGTTCATGGTTATCTTCCTGTTCTGTTTTGTATTTGCTTTTCCATCGTTTTAATTTATAAGACCTTAATCAGTCCAACTGCATATATCTGTTATGGCCTGATATGGGACATTATGGCTTGTGATTTTGAATGTTACAGAATTCAGTGAGCGTACTTGGGAGTTGGGAGGCTTTGTTAGGGAAATTCATGCCTACATTTCCCCGGTTTATCCCTCCTATTTTCTCGTCCTTGAGCGTACTTGAGTTTACTTTGGTGCTCCTTAGCTAGTTCTTCAAATTAATTAGTGGTCATTTTGGGTGATATTTGAACTGTGTGTACTCTCTGGTCAGCTTGGAGGTTGATATTTCCAACAAGCATGGTCGCCGCGCATCTAAGCGTTGATGCTTCTGTTCGGTTTGCAGCAGCTGTTTTCATGATTTACTTTAACTCCCTTGTTTTTGGTTTTGTTCTTTGGCAACCTTTTCCTTTCCATCTAATTTTGTTAACCCTAAACAATGGGGTTCTGCAGGAGCTGAGATTGTGACTTGGGAATCTCTTTTAGGCGGCTTTGTTATCTTGTGCACAAGATGGTTTCTTCTTTGCCCCTTCTTTTTCCTGTGTTGTTTTATCCTCATGGATTTTCTCGTGAATCTTCTCTTCAGTTTTGTATATTTTTCTTTCGTTTTAAGTTCTTATGGGCCCCTCAAAACATAATATGGTGTCAGCTTGAAAATCCTAGTGTAGATCTCAGTCTGGGTTTTGCTTTCAGGATATCATGTATATAGGACGTCAGAGCAAGAGCATAACGGGTTACCCTTTCTTAGTGTCCCTTCTTTTTCCTTGGCTTAATTTATCTATTTATTTATATACTAATTATTGTGCCCATGAAATGATGTCAACAAGATTTGTGTTGTAGTTAACCATTACCTTGGCCGTTGTTACAGACTTTCTGTTTTCGACTCACGGGGAACCAGTTGCATGAGGATATCCGACTGCCTACTGAATTATGTTTTTGTCTCAATTTTTCTCTTTCTACTTCTGAATCTTGAATATTTGGCAAAGGCTAGCTAGTAGTTATTAATTTGGGGTTTCATTATGTTTCCAGGGCTCTTGAGCAGATGCATTGAAATGGATTAAACGGTTTACTCGATCCTTTTCTTTCTTGTTCACTGAGTATCTGTTATTTCCTTCCGCAATTTGAACTCTTCTGTGAGTTATGGTCATGACATTATACCAATTACAATTTTTCTGGTGCTGGTATTGATGTGCAGAAGAAGGGCTTGTGGGTTTGCTAGTGTTCTTAACGCCAGTCTCTTGTGGTTAAACCATCAATTCCATTAACCATTCTGGATAAGTTGCTTTCTAGTATGCTAACTAAATATTCCAATATGCTAAATCATCTAATTTGTTCTTATCAGTAATGACAGGTCTTGCATGGAGGCAATGGAAACTTAGTGTCTTAAACTCTGTTCTTAGTTCTTACACTTGTCTTTTCACTGTTTCTGAATTTTAACATCTGACATCAGCTAGAAGTCATTAATTTGAGTCTTGGTTCTATTTCCAGGAGCTGTCCTTGAGCTTAGGCATTAGAAGGAACTGAATGGTTTACTCGACCCCTTTTCTTGTTTTCTGTATTTATTTCTCTCTAATTTGCAATTTTCTGTGGGTTATATTTGTGGCGTGATACCAATCACTCTGTTTCTGGTTTTGTGTCTGTTAGTCGTGCAGATGGCTTGTGGGTTTGCTAGGGTTCTTAACAGCAGTCTCTGGGGTCTGCTAGTGTTCATAACAGTATCTGGGGTCAAGCTAACAAAATTCCGTTAAACCTTCTCTGAATTATCTGTTTTCTTTCATGCAACATTAGCTAGTTCGATTTGAGCTTTGGTTCTTTTTCCATGATTGTCTTTGAGCATATTGTATTGAAAGGGATAAAATAGTTCACTTGTTAAACCTGGTTTTACATTTTAGTCTTGTGTCAGATTTTGGTTGTGTTCTCCAGGATTTTGGGCATACGTGTTGTAAAAGTGGTTATGGTCTACTCACTTTGTGTTGCTGCTCTTTGTGCAAACTACTTGTTCTTCTCATAATGGTTGTGATGCAAAAGAGGAGCTTTATGGGTTAGGGATTTTCTGAACAAGCCGCCTCACTGACCATCTCTTATCATTATTATATTCAGTTCTTTTGTGCCTTGTGGAGTTACATCTATGCGTGAATTTTCGGTTCTTTTGGTACCTTGCAGAGTGATCTTATAGAGGCTTTTTAAGTGGAGAGTCTCTGGTTTCGTTGGATATGATGCGTTTGCAATAGCTCCGCTGTGAAGTGTGCTTCTTGTCGGTGCGTCTGATGCTTTATGGAATTGGTTCTGTTCTTCCTCGTTTGATTTGGTTCTCTTCGGCTGTGCTCGTTTGGTTTGGTTCGGTTCTCGTTTGCTCTTCTTGTTTGTTCTATAGAGTAGTCGGGGTTGTTTTTCTTAACGTTAATTGTGGCAGCTGTTATTAGTTGGTGGCTCCTCGTGTTAGACCAAATGGTGTTCTTGTTGATTGGGCATGGTGCACCAGTGTAATTTTGTGTTCTCTGGTAAACTTTTGTTCAGTAAACTTTCCTTTCGCATGTTGCTGCCTGCTTCATTTCGTTGGACCTTGGTGTTGTGTTATAGTGGCTTGCAGTTTTGTTATATGGTCCCATTTTGTTCTACATGACTTGAATCTCCGTTGAAAATTGCTGGTCTTGGATCTGGTGCTGTGGTTCTCCGTATAGACTTGCTGCGAAAGTGTGAAGCAATTATCAGGTCAATTTGGTGATGGGGCACTGGGAATCGGTATATGCTATTTGTGGGTAAACTTCTAGTTAAACCTTATGCCGCAGACCTATTTTCCCATGTTGTGGTGGATAAGTTAGTGCAGTGTTAGGGTGTTGTAAACGCTTCTTCGCTTTGTGTGTTGCGTGTATAGGTTGGATTCTTAGTTTATTTGATTTGATGCTGGCATGACATGACTTCTTGTTGGATTTGCTATCTTATCTGTAATAATGAGGTGATTGCTTGCTCTGGTTATTTTGCTTTCTGCTTGCTTGTCTGTGTTTGTATGCATGTAACTCCGCCTGTGTGCTATATGCAATGAGTAAGCACGCAGCCGGTTCCAAGCCCGGATAAAGGAGGAGGCTGATGCATACAATGCAAACTTGGTTCCTATGTTCTGTGCAAATTTTGTAGGTGAGTCAGTCCTGGCTGAGGAGGAGGCTGATGGGAATAATACAATTTGGAGCTGATTTGCAACTGTACAAGCTGAAGGGGTCCTTGAGGTCCGGTGTGTGGAGCCACTGCTTTGTAACTTGCAAGACCAGAGCCGAAGAACATGTAGTCTCTGAAATTGCGTGTCGATGATTTTCGTTAATGTATTTGATGCCCAGTAGTTGACCTTGATTACACATGGTAGGGAAGATTAGGTAGAGTTTTATCTTCTTGCGGGAAAGCTGGAGGCGCATTGCTCTACATGAGTACAAGTCTTCTATGCTAAAACAATGACTTTCTGTATTTTTCTTTTTATGACAGAAAATAAAATAAATTATTTCAAGCAAATCGCACAAACTTACTTGAAAATCACACATAAGAATTAAACTATAGTTCGATACAAGACACAAAATAAGTGTTTATCATCACCTTAAAAAGGACTTCGCGTATGTATTTTGTGAGGTTAATTTTGCGGCTCATTTCCTCTCACTGTGTCTATTCTTATGATCCAAGTCTTCATATGCTTGAGGTTGCACCCTTGGAAATCATAGTTTAGTTTATTTATGATTTAGTGGACGTGGCCTATTGGCGTTAGTTTTGCTCGTTTCTTTTGGCATTTAGCCATCTTCGTATACCAAACGACAAAAACAGTGGCCAAGGAGCGTGAAAACAAAATCATTTGACTGCTCGTTCGTTCTCCCCTGGGAAAGAAATATGAAATGAGGAAACAAAATGAAAAAACAAATACAAAATATATAAACATGAAATGAAAAATAACAGAAAATCAAAGCAAAACAACCGCATATATATCTAAAAATTAGAAAAGCTTTACTGATCTCTCCTTATACTCTCTCTTCAGGCGATACCTGAAGATCATCACTCTCTCTTCTCTCTTTCGAAATGGCGAAATCCAGCGCCGACGATGAGGAGCTGAGGAGGGCGTGCGAGGCGGCAATCGAAGGAACGAAGCAGAAGATCGTGCTGTCGATTCGTGTCGCCAAGAGCCACGGGATCTGGGGAAAATCTGGCAAATTAGGCCGTCACATGGCCAAACCTAGGGTTCTCGCCCTCTCCAGTACGTTTTCTCCTCCTCTGTATGTAATTTCAAGCTTTCCTCTTTGGCATTTCGGTCTTAACCGACAAAATAACTCAATGACACATCACTGGAAAAAGTTGGTTACCGCATTGTTACCAACCTTACTAGCTTCGAGCCAGACGAAGAAGCAATTTGTTATTGTGTAATTGTGTTCAAATTTGGAACTATACAACTGAAACCAGCTTTGTGCAATGTATTGGTTTAGTATCTTGGTAGTGTTTTTGTGTTGAGGACCTAAGGTATCATTACGTTGTTCTGTTAAACTACTTGGTGATATTTGATTCCGTGTAGGTCTAGTGTATGAATGATGGATTTTGTTCTGTGCAGCAAAATCTAAGGGTCAAAGGACTAAAGCCTTTCTTCGAGTGTTAAAATATTCAAATGGAGGCGTGCTTGAGGTAAACTTGACATTCCCACTCTTTGTAGACTGATGTGTATTGGAAACAGGAAATTGGTTTTTTGCATGCTGCAGTATGTGGGTGAAGTTCATGAACTTGTGTTTTATCTAACTGTGCAGCCGGCGAAGTTATACAAGCTCAAGCATCTTTCAAAAGTGGAGGTGATAGCTAATGATCCTAGTGGATGTACATTTACACTGGTAATGCTTCATTCTTTACTTGGCAAGATGTTGTGTTATATATGAGATTTGTTGCTCAGTGATCTTGAGTAAAGAAGTGCTTGAAGCCTTGAACTAAATGAGAAGTATCTTTTCTCTTGGTGATGCAGGGATTTGATAACCTCAGAAGTCAGAGTGTAGCTCCTCCACAATGGACTATGCGGAATATTGATGACAGGTAACTGTTATTAGAGATGCCATTTTCTTTTCCTTCTTTTTTTCCCTTTTCCACTTGTAATAT
Source organism: Viola odorata (assembly GCA_963691705.1). Taxonomy (NCBI): domain Eukaryota; kingdom Viridiplantae; phylum Streptophyta; class Magnoliopsida; order Malpighiales; family Violaceae; genus Viola; species Viola odorata. The sequence continues at coordinate 8,653,455 of OY829540.1, read as the reverse complement.
GGAATGAAAACACAGTTGGCAATGTTGGTTGGCTAATCCTGCACTTGAGTTTGCTTTTCTAACAACTATTATTTATTTATTTGTAGGAACCGTCTCTTATTTTGCATTCTAAATATATGCAAAGATGTGCTTGGTCGTCTACCCAAAGTTGTTGGCATTGATGTCGTGGAGATGGCACTATGGGCCAAGGTGTGTATGATGGCTTCTACATTTCTATCTTTCAAGTGCTGTATAATGTTTCGTCATGCTTACAATTTATTTATTTTATTGACCTTTCCTTTTCTTTTTTCTATTTATATTTTCTTATTTTGGGTTATTTATGTTAGTTGTCATTGCATTACTATTAAGCATAGTCTCTGGAATATGGTGTTTATGAAACATTTAATTCCGTCTATAGTATGTTGAAGAGGTCAGGATCGCTGTTATCAGCCTATGGTAGTCAAGTTTAATGTTTATGTTTCCTGTGCCCTAACATTGACATACCAACTGAAGAATCTATGCATCGAGTTGGCCGGGCTTTTACTATTTTTGATTTTATTTTTATATTTCCTCGTCAGGAGCTTGCTAACTTTTCTTGAGGCTGTCAACTCCCATTGTTGTGTTCTCGTTCCAGTTTGGTGTCTAATTGCAGTTTCAGTTTTCATAGCTTGTTCCTCTCACTAACCTTCTTCCTAATTAATATGATATAGGAAAATACGCCAACTGTTACCACACAAACTACTCAACAAGCAGGGCCTGGTGGGCCTGTGGTTGCTACAGCAACAGAAAGTGAGTTAAAAGTGAGTGTTGAAAGGGAACTCGTTTCCCAGGCTGAGGAAGAGGACATGGAAGCGCTTCTTGGCACGTATGTTTCCTTTTATTTTTTTCCGTTCCCATCAACCTGGCTGAGATTTACTTTTATTGACAACTGTATAGTTCGAGAGGTCTCCGTGGCTTATACTGCAGTTTCCTTAATAAAAAAGTAACTCCTGAAGAAAAAAAATACTGTTACTTGTTAAGGAATCGACAGGCCTACAGATAACCATACCATTTTTACGCTGGCACTCATCCAAGATACCATTTCATTTAAGGATTTGAAATTAGTTCGTTTTATGAGTGTGTATCCTACATCTTTATTCTGCATTTTCTGTGTTTTGTTTGTTTTGAATTGGAGGTACTTACTCTGTTATTGAAAAAATAGTTACTTGTGACTCCAGAATGGACCTTAATATTGTGCTGGTAATGACATGCAGTTATGTCATGGGTATTGGGGAAGCAGAGGCATTTTCTGAAAGGTTAAAACGTGAGCTTCTTGCCCTGGAAGCAGCAAATGTGCATGCTATTTTGGAAACTGAACCTATGATAGATGAGGTACTTCAAATGTGCATATAAGTTTGATCTGCCTACTTGGTTTTTTCCGTGTCCATGCTTATCTTATTACTTATGATTTGTGGATCCTACAACAGCAAATGCTCAGCTTTTGTACTTGATGCAATGATTGCTGAATCTGTCAGGTGTTGCAAGGGCTTGAGGCTGCAACGAATTGTGTGGATGACATGGATGAATGGTTAGGCATCTTCAATGTGAAACTTAGACATATGAGAGAAGACATTGAATCAGTAAGCAAATGCATAAAGAGAATTTTATTTAAGTACTGTTTTGAATTTCAGAATTCTTTTTTGGTAATGAACATCTCATTTTATTGAGAAAGAAGGATGCTTTATTTAGAGCGTGTCATAACTTTGTATCTTATCCAGATCGAAACCCGGAATAACAAGTTGGAGATGCAGTCTGTAAATAACACTGCGCTCATTGAAGAACTTGATAAATTGCTTGAAAGATTGTGTGTCCCTTCGGAAGTATGTTACACATCACCTCCATGCTAACATGAAAATGTTTTCTAAATGTGGTTACCTTCTTACAATACTCCATTGGCTGCAGTATGCAACATGTCTAACAGGAGGTTCATTCGATGAAGCACGAATGCTTCAAAATATTGAAGCATGTGAGTGGTTAAGTGGTGCTCTACGTGGTCTTCAAGTACCCAATTTGGATCCACTTTATGCAAACATGCGTGCGGTACACAACTTGACTTTTTTTATGCTGAAACTTCTATCATATGTTATTGTCAGATTGTTGAGAAATTTGTGTTTGGGAGCTTTTTAATAATGCATCTCCTGCTCCTGAGTTAACCTGAAACATTTATATGATTTAACATTTTCATGCTACCTGTTAGCAATGCTTTCCCCTTGTATTAACGACATTGTTACCTAAGGACCCCCTTCAGTTGGATAAGGCTAAGATCTTGTCTTGAGAAGCACATCTCGCACAGAGCCAGCTGTAGATGTGATTTAAGAGTTTAAGAGCAATGAGCTGAACTTGATGACCTGATTGTTCAGTCAAAGTGATTTTACTTTCTAAAGTATGTATCTGATTTTCTTTCAGGTTAGAGAGAAGCGGGCAGAACTTGAAAAACTGAAATCTACTTTTGTTAGGAAAGCTTCAGAGTTCTTGAGGAACTACTTTGTTAGTTTGGTGGATTTCATGATTAGTGACAAGAGTTACTTTTCACAGGTAATGTTCAGCTGTATGGTGGTTTGGTTTCGTCTCGGTAGTCATGGATTCTAATATTATTTGTGTTGTGACACAGCGGGGACAGTTGAAGAGGCCTGATCATGCGGATTTAAGATACAAATGCAGGACATATGCTCGTCTTCTGCAACATTTAAAGGTTAGCTCGTGAACCTTTTGTTTCTGCAAAGTGCACCAAAGTTTTTCTGTTTCATTTTGTCCTTTTGTGATATTTTTCCTCCTGTTTTTCTCCAGAGTCTTGATAAGAATTGCTTGGGTCCTTTGAGAAAAGCATATTGTAGCTCCCTCAACTTACTTCTGCGTCGGGAGGTCAGGCAACTAACTCTTTTTATTGGATCAACAATGAGTTACTTCCTCACTTTTTATGCATGCTGTTGGCATTAAAGTTTTATAAGCAACATTGGTGTTATCTTGATTTCTACTAGTTTGTTACTTTGTATCATTTAACTGAAAGATCTCCAAGAGGAATTTTGGCTAGAATGAATTTCCTCTTTTCAGTTCTAAGAGAGATCACATCCATTTTACAGGCTCGCGAATTTGCTAACGAGCTCCGTGCTAGTACGAAAGCATCAAGAAATCCAACTGTCTGGCTTGAAGCTTCATCAGGCTCCAGTCAAAATGCAAATAATGCAGATACTTCTTCAGTTTCTGAGGCTTATGCCAAGATGCTGACAATTTTTATACCACTCCTTGTAGATGAGGTTCGAACAAACTGACATTTATTTCGAGTTGTTTATGTTGTTTTACTTTCTGTTAAATTTAAGAGCTTAACCTTTCATGCTGAAAATGCAGAGTTCCTTTTTTGCACACTTCATGTGCTTTGAAGTCCCTGCCCTTGCTCCCCCAGGAGCTCTAGCAAATGGTAATAAAGGTGGAAGTTATAACAATGATACAAATGATGATGATGATTTGGGTATCATGGACATTGATGAAAGTGACACTAAAGCTGGTAATCCTCGTTAGATCAACCTTTAATTAAGTCCGGATTTGTATGCCATTATTTGCTCTGCCACTTTACTCAAACAATGAAATTCAGCTATTTTTTTTCCCTAAAAAAATTTCGTAGGGAAAAACTCTGCGGACCTGGCTGCACTAAATGAATCTCTTCAGGAATTGCTTGACGGAATCCAGGTATTGTACCTTACATTTAATGTGCATGCGCTTCGAATTATTCTTATATATGTGAGTTTGCGTATAACAGGTGTCTGAATTGTCAGATTGTCTGCTGAGTACACACTAGTATATGGATATATTTCTGAGGTTCAGATTGTCTGCTGTGTTCAATGTTCCAAACATCTCTCTGTTATATTGATGCCAAATTCTTAGCATATTTGATTGGATAAATAGTTCTGAAGTCAAAATTGCCATTACTCTTTAGAGGGTCACTTTAAATCTTTGAATTGATGTACAATTGATTGCAACTGGAAACTTGGAGTTCCATCAGTGGTGTCTGGATTGGAATAATGCGTTTATCATTGCCTTTTGGCTAGTCTTTTTAGCATGATCACACTGTTATATATATTGTTGGGTCGCCATGACAGTCAAAGTCATCAACATAGCAAAAACTAACAGGATAATGGGTGTTTGTGTTTGAGCTTATGTTTGACTTCCAAAATCTTCTAGGAAATATAGTAAAACAAAAGATTGATGCTGGAGTGCAATAAAATTTTAATGCACTAATGCTAGTTTTGCCTCGTGAAATTTAATATGCTTAACATATATCCTGCTCTCAAGTTATTACATGTGGTAACCAAATTATATTGTGTTACAAGCTTCGATAGGAAGTACTTTGCCTGCTTCTTGGGTATGTGTTGCTATTAGGCCATCTTTGAAGTGAATATATTTTTGTTCTTTATTAATGACATGGATTGATGAGTGATTGGGAGCTTAAATTCCAACTTCACCTAAGATTCTTGAGTGTTAACTTCTGGGACCTCTTTTAATGAATTTTAGGAAGATTTTTATGCTGTTGTTGACTGGGCATACAAGATTGATCCTCTGCGCTGCATATCCATGCATGGGATTACCGAGCGCTATCTTTCTGGCCAAAAAGCTGATGCCGCTGGATTTGTGAGACTCTTGCTTGGTGACTTGGAGTCAAGAATCTCTATGCAGTTTGCCCGTGTATGTTTTAACTTTGAATATCACTAAGCTATCTTTCTACTTTTTGCCCTTGATCTGACTTCTTTATCTTCAGTCTTGTATGTGTACTGATTTATTTGAGATTTGTTATTGAAGTTTGTTGATGAAGCTTGCCACCAAATTGAAAGAAACGAGCGTAATGTACGACAGATGGGCGTCTTGTCGTACATTCCAAGGTAATCTGATTTGACCATCTTGAAGTGTTATTGGAAATCCTGTATTTCTCCTCACCAAATGAGAATGAATTAGGAATAAGATGTTCCTTCAGAATTTGTCTATTTTTCATGAGGTATTGGTTAATGCTGTACTGAGAATGCTGAAAAAAAGATGGTCTTAGAAGCCAACATTTTCTAGCTAATGGATCTGAATTTCTTAAAAGATATCTGTGAGCTCGAGATATTAAAGGATTTTGTTTTCTATATTAGTTGTAGGCTGTGTTTCTTGTATTAGTTGAATGTGCTTGTTTTAAAGTTTTTTTCCTTCCTTTTTCTTGTTTGTGAAACTTCCAAGAGTTTTGAAATGTTTTGCCATGGCAAACCCTGCTGTTTGTTTCATAAAGTAATCATGCATAGATTGGTCCCAATTTTGATTTATTTTTAATAAAAAAAAAGCTTCTCTTCTGGCATACATAGATTTGCTACTCTTGCAACTCGTATGGAGCAGTACATCCAAGGACAATCCAGGGACTTGGTTGATCAGGCATATACAAAATTTGTGAGTAATCTTTTCATAACGCTTCCTCATTTGTTGCTCTTAAGTTATTCTGCAAGAGGTAGTTAGGTTTGATTATTTCTCTTCCTTCCTGCTTTTCATTATGGTCATCCTTTTACAGGTTAGCATTATGTTTGTGACTCTGGAGAAGATTGCTCAAACAGATCCAAAATATTCAGACATTTTTCTCTTGGAGAACTATGCCGCATTTCAAAATAGGTATTTTTTGAGAATACTTACATATATGTGTGAGGTTTTTTGTGCCTTTTGATCGTCTAGTTTGCTGATAAGAAGCAGTTGCATGCAGCTTGTATGACCTTGCTAATGTGGTGCCAACACTAGCAAAATTTTATCACCAGGCGAGCGAAGCTTATGAGCAAGCATGTACACGACATATCAGCATGATTATTTACTTTGTAAGCAACCTAATTATTTCCTGTAAGGGATTTTATTGCATTATTAACTTTAATTCATTAACGTTTCTAATAGTGTTTTTCTTAATACTATCTTCTGCAGCAATTTGAACGACTTTTCCAGTTTGCTCGCAAGATTGAGGATTTAATGTTTACAATAACACCAGAAGAGGTCAGTTTGATGGTGATCTTGTGAAATTCATAGTTGAAAGGTTTGAATTTATATGCATCATACTCTGTTCTTTTTCTGGGAAATGATGTGTAATAGGATATTCCCATTTCATGTTTTTAGACATGCCTCATCTGAACTTAGCGTCCTCTTTGCCTTGTAGGGGCACTTGTGATTCTTATCATTATTTTTTGAAAGACAGTTGTTATTATTGCTATATGTGGAATGTGTTGAATTTTTTTTGTCGTTCAGATATATTTGGTGCATGTCAGTATGGGGAGTTCTAAACTTGCTTAACATGTTGATTTTATTTTTCTTTTTGGTTTAGATTCCCTTCCAGCTTGGATTGTCTAAAATGGATCTCCGGAAGATGTTAAAATCTAGTTTATCGGCGGTAAGTCATGCCTTTGAAATCTTATTGCTCACTGTCACTGGTGAAACAACTCCCATAATTACTCGGTCTCTCTTCTACAGGTTGACAAGTCTATTAGTGCGATGTACAAGAAGTTACAGAAGAACTTGACTTCAGAGGAACTGTTGCCTTCTTTATGGGATAAATGCAAAGTAAGCTTTCTTGCTAAATCTCAGTGCTTCGTTATGGAAAGTTTTTTTCCTCACAATACTGAGTTATATGATGCTTCCAGCTGAAGTAATTCTTTGCGCTTAAGCACATAACTTGCATATATAGGCCATCTTCACTTCTCTTATTTACTGATAAGGGTAGCTGTCTATGCTTGTGTCGCCATGAAAATGTAAACCCTATGTGTTGACTGATAGTCAAAAACACTATAGTTATGAATGGAGTGGTCCCTGTTCGCTTGGGCCTCACGAACTAAAGATCATGTTGAGTTTATGGAAGGTTTTCAACACGAACGAGAATTTTTTGTTTGCTTGTCTTTTGTGTTTGTGTTTGTGTTCTTTCGTTCTTTTTTTCTTTATAAGCTATGGAGATGAAGTTGTTATCTGCTCTATGATAAACCATTACTTCAGTTAAAATGCTTCCGTTACTGATTTGAGTTCTTTCATCTTAATTTTGCAGAAAGAGTTTTTGGACAAGTACGACAGTTTTGTCCAACTGGTTGCAAAGATCTATCCAAACGAGAACGTCCCTTCCGTGTCAGAGATGAGAGAACTCTTGGCATCCATGTAAATCCTGTGGAGAGCCTCTGTTGTATAATCCTTAATTATTTTTTTCCTATTTCCCCTTTTTTTGAGCCTATATCATCCTGCTGTAATTATTCATTTTGGAGAAACCTCTATTTGATTCATTGCACAATTTTCGTCGGTATAGTTTAACTGGACTGAATGAGAATTGTTCTTAGCGTAAACTCCGCAAGTCGAATCATAATAATAGTTTCTTTTCTTCTTAAAAGAAATTATTGATTAGCAGTTTATTTTTTAGTCATGTCGTCCATCATTGAAGCATTAAGGTCCTAGCTGGCGCAATTAAAGCTTGGTTTGTAAGCTAAATTTTGCAAATATATTGGGATCTTTTGTCTTTTGGTCTTCTGTTATCCTGCAAACCTCTTGGATGATGCGAAGAGAAAGAAATGTTTACGCTAACCCAATCAGTGTTAGTTCTGTAGAATATGCTTTCCTTTTTCTTTTTTGCTTAAAAATGGCCGCCTGGTATGGGAAATAATTTCTTCCGCTGAAGTTGCAACTATTGGATGTCTTCGTCGCTAAAGTATGGAACGGTGTCGTTTTTGTCTATGATGTCCTTGTATCGCGACATTTATTCTCTCAGCTACTACCGTCATCTTAAGCAAAAGCCTAAAATATTTTTTTTCTTTTTTTCTTTTTTTTGGTATTTCTTATGTTTTGTTTTGCCTAAAAGTATCATAAACACCAATCTCCTAAGACAAATCATATTTATCTTTCACAAACCTAGAAGGACACGTTAAGCCAGCAGCAGGCTACATCTACTTCAAAACTTTACCAACCCCTGATTAGTACTCTAACCTCAGTTATTTATAACAAACCCGCAAACCACAAACCACAAACCACAAACAGTCATTACTCGTTAGGGTTTGTTATTCCCTCAAACCTTTGTTTAACAAAAAATCTCTCAAATCACCACACTTTAAACAAGAAAAAACCAAAAAGCCGCCTGCGTTTGCGAATCGCTATGACGACAATGATCTTTATGATACCAACGGCGACGAGAGCGAGGACGAGTACGACGACATGTACGATTACGAGAACGAGAACGAGGAAAACTACACCGTTTTGAAAGAATCCGATATCCGGCAGCTAATGGAGGACGATATTTCGGCTCTGCTCCGCAGTGGCCCTTCATTGTCAAGACTCGAGGCAAGTCTCCTTCTTCGTCACTATAACTGGAGTATTTGTAAAGTACACGATGCTTTGTTTTCTGATGAATCCGACTCCGGAAAAAAGTTGGATTGATGGATCAATCAACTCAATTATGGCATAGTAAGTCTCAGGATGCGAATAGTTGCGGTATTTGCTTTGAGGATTATGATGTTGGTTTGATCAAATCCGCGGCGTGTGGCCACTCTTTTTGTGTTGATTGCCCCCACACTCTTTTTGTGTTGATTGCTGGGGACTTTATATAAACACTAGTGCTAAGGACGGTCCGGGATGTCTGACATTGAGATGTCCGGGGCCATCATGTGTTGTTGCTGTTGGAGATGACATTGTCAATGAGTTGGCATTCGAGGAGGATAAGAAAAGGTATGGTTATTTCCTCGTCAGGTCTTACGTGGAAAGTAACAAGAAGAGGAAGTGGTGTCCTGCTCCTGGTTGTGAATTTGCTATTGATTTCGAGGCAGGGGATGCAAGTTTTGATGTTACTTGCCTGTGCTCTCATAGTTTTTGCTGGAATTGCTGTGAGGAGAGGCACCGGCCTGTGCATTGTTATATGGTAGCCAACTGGATTGCAAAGAACAATTCAGAATCTGATAATGAGACTTGGAAGAGACCTTATACCAAACCTTGCCCTAAATGTACCCTACCAAATTGAGAAGAAAGAGGGGTGTATGCACATGACCTGCTCCAGACCTTGTTCTATCATTTTTGCTGAATGTGCCTTCAAGATTGGAAAGTCCATGGTTATGGTGCAGCGTGCAATGCCTATGTTGAAGGTCCGAGCGAAGAAACATGTTCCTTGAGGCTAGATTTACTCAGGTACCAACACTATTTCGGTCGTTGGGCAGCGAACGAGAAGTCGAGGCAAATTGCGCTGACAGATTTAAAGAATGTGCAAAGCATCCATGGCGAGCAGATGAAGTGCATGTATGACACAACTGAGGCGGAGCTTGAATTCTTAACCGACGCTTGGGAGCAGATTGTTGAATGCAGGCGAGTGCTGAAATGGACCTATGCATACGACTACTACATACTCAAGGAGGAGAATCCAAAGAAGAAACTGTTTGAGTACTTGCAGGGGCAGGCAGAGTCCAGTTTGGAGAGGCTTCATGGTCGCGCAGAGACGGATCTGAAGAAATTCCTGACTAATAATACTACACCTGATGATCCTGCATTTGGTAGCCAGCTTCAACCAGAAGACTTTCAAACCTTTCAGAAAGAAGTGACTCGCCTGACCGGTGTAACCAAGAATTACTTTCAGAATTTGGTTACAGCACTGGAGAATGGACTGTCGGATGTGACTTCAAAGGGGTGTCCTACATCAGAAGAAGAGCTTAGCAACCAAAACAAGCTGAAGATGTCAGAATACAGCATACTCCGAGCAGAAGGATGGACAGATCAAAGAAGGTGCACTTATCTGCCTCCCGTAAACGTTAACGATGTACCTGCACTACCGGATATACCTCCCGTTCCCATAAACGCAACACCTGCAGTACGGTATATACTTCCTGAAAACGCAAGACCTGCAGTATGGGATGCACATCAGGGTGACTGGCATTGCCAGAATTGCACCAATATGAACCCTACTGACGCTGTTCGGTGCGAGCTGTGTGAAGGAGGAGCTTGGAGTTGTGTGGCATGCAGTTATTCCAATTCAAGGACAGCAATAGTATGTGAAATCTGTTATGAAGAAGACCAGGAAGAAAACCAGGAGTGAAATAAGTGTTCTTGAGATTGGCTTTTTCTTCTTTTTTTTAATTTCATTTCGTTTGTTTTGTACCCTAGTTCAATAATTTATGTTCTTTTAGAATTGTAAATTATGTTTAGGGGTTGGACAATGGACAAGTTACTCAAGCTTTTCCAACTTGACCAGTTTCCAACTTTCCATGTTTTGTAGCTAATGTCTGCGTTTTTGTTAGGAATCCTATGGTAAATATATAAGTTTAAGTGGCAAGGGCATCATTTTATTTTTCTGAATATTGGACAAAAAAAAAACTTTTCAGAAATTTAAATTCTAATGTGACAACTAACGTGATATATGAGGTGAAAAATAAATATTATTTAATATTAAGTAGAGAGACTAAATAGAAGGACCCATGGTGTAATTAATAAAGCATTTTCCTTTTTTAATTTTCATATACCTGTTGTGGATCGACTCAAACAGAACCCGATTTTCGGTTTCCTTATATTTTCAGACTTCTGCATAGTCCGGCCTTTCCTTATAGATTGTTTAGCTGAAGCCTGAAAGAAAGAAAGAAAGAACGAACTTCTACTACACAACTCAGCTAAAGACGGCGGCGCAGTAGCGGAAGATACAAATCATGGGCGGTGGATTCTACAACAGCGACGACGATCTTGACGATTTTATGGAAACCAGTCTTTCCGATGATGACGATTTTCTTGAAACCAGTCCCTCCGATGATGAAAACGAATGCTTCTTCGAACAACTAATCGATGAGGCGACCGAAACCCCCGGAATTCCCCGAAAAAATTACCAGGTCCTCAACCAAATCGATTTAATGCAGCGGATGAAGGATGACATTGCTGAATTGTCTACCGTCCTGTCCGTATCAAAAAATGAGGCAAGTATTCTACTGCGTAATTACAATTGGTCTGTTAGTAAAGTTACTGATGTTTGGTTTGATGATGAGAATCGGGTTCGTGAAAAAGTAAGGTTCTTGGGAAAAACAGGGGAGGAAGGGGATAGAGATTGAGATTAGGTGTGGGATTTGTTTTTGAGTCCTGTTCTGGTGATGAAATGAAGTGGGTTTGTTGTGGCCATTCTTTTTGTAAAAATTGTTGGTCTGTCTACATTACTACTTCGAATTAATAATGATGGTCCTCAGTGTTTGATCCTGAGATGTCCTGAACCTACTTGTCTTACGGCGGTGGGTCAGGATTTGGTTGATCTGGTTGTGGGTTTTGAGGATAGGAATAAGTATGAGAAATTCCTTATCGAGTCATATGTGGAGAATAATAGGAAGTTAAAGTGGTGTCCTGGTGTGAATTGCGTGAACGCGGTCAACATTCATGATGTGAAAGGCAGTTTTGATGTTGTTTGTGATTGCTTGACTAGCTTCTGCTTCAATTGCAATGAGGAAGGGCATCGTCCCGTTGATTGTGATACGATGAAAAAATGGATCCTGAAGAACAATGCTCAGGCTGAAAATGTGAACTACATTCTTAAGCATTGCAAGCCATGCCCCAATTGCAAAGGACCCATCGAAAAGGATACAGGTTGTATGACAATGAGATGCACGATTTGCTTTCATTCGTTTTGCTGGATTTGCCTTCATTCTGTTGGGACGCATACCATCTGCAACTGGTATTGTGACAAGGAGCAGAACAACAGAGAAAACAACGCAAAGCAATGACGAGAAAAAATTATTCATTATTTTGAAAGATGGGATGCCAATAGAGAATCAAAGCTCAAGGCTGTATCAGATTATCTGAAATTGGAGAATGAGCAATTCAAGAAGCTGAGCTTGAAGTTGGAGAAACCGGAGGCGCAATTAGAGTGCATAACAAAGGCATGGAAACAGGTTATCGAATGCAGGCGAACTCTGCAATGGAGCTACGCGTACGGGTACCACTTCCCCAAGGATGAGCCTATTAAGAAACAGTTCTTCGAGTACACACAAGGAGAGGCAGAGTCTGCATTGGAGAAGCTTCATCATATGACCGAGACAGGACTACAAAAGTTTCTTGGCGATGGCGATGGCGATGGCGATGAATCAAAGAAATTTGATGGATGCCAATTGATGGAGTTTTACAAATTCCAGACGGAGCTAGCTGGACTTACAACTGTGACATAACTACTTTGAGAAGCTGCTTGTAGCATTGGAGAATGGGTTACCTGATGTTGGAGTGATAGATTACTGGGCATGTGATCTTTTCACCGCTTTCAATCCTTCCTACAATAAACAATGTCAGGTGTGCATGCCGGTTTAAGAAGAAGCTGCTGCATTAGAAGATTAATCCCAAACTTTTAGATTATGTTTTGTAGTGTCAGGTTTGGAATTTTTAGATTTAGGGTTTTTCACTTTTATCTGCCATCAGTTATGAATTGTTATGTTGGATTTGGATGAATAATTTTGATATTAAAAAGAGTTTTTTTTAAGGGTTTATATGAGATTGTTTCCCAAATAGATTCTGTTTTCTCTTATTAAAATTAATCTAATGGTTAAAATTGTTCTGATAAAATTTTCAAATTTGATACTTCCCAAACATGTCAGTAATTGAAAAGGTGACTCCAACACAAGCGAAAGTGATTGGTTAAAGCTGAAAATTAAGATGTATATATATAATTTCATTGATGAAAAGAGTAGGAAAGTTATAAATTAATTGCATTAGTTCTAGGAGGGGAAAAACTTATTGCACGTCAATCCATAGGAACATGTTACACCCTACTCATATAAGTGATGAATTGTATTGTTGTGTATTGTATGATTTTACAATCATTGTGAGGTCTTTCCATTGTCGTATTAATAGACATATGAGTAGGTGTAAACTGTAATTTTTTTTTTTTACTTAAACCACAAATATCTCTAAACTCATTGCATTAAAATAATCATGTTATCATTAATCGGTTCATTTAGAAGTAAAATGATCACAACAATTAAGTTCTTTATACGTAAGCGTAAAATCAATAATCTCATACTAACAATTTATCGACCGTAAAACGCGAGCGAGTCGACACTATAATAGAAGGTGTGTTTTGAACCGTGAGTTTCATTGAATCGGGATGGGTAGGAGGATGGACAGGGGAAGCGTGTTCAATTTTTGGATCGTGAATTAACATTTTGCATTCTAAAGAAAAGGTCAGGAACTTGGTAGGCATAGAAAATATACCAATTATTGAACGGTTTGTCAATGAATTGGACAGGAATATGCTATTGTTTGTTTTATGTATACAGAAGAATCCAATCATGTTCTCTCTCTTTTTAGGGATAGGATTGTTATTTTTCTTCTCTTTTTCTAAGCATGAAAATTTACCAATTGAATAGGACAACTAATTTAGAGTTGCTGTAATCAATTTGTTTAGCAGCCATAAGCCTAGAGATAAGGTTATCAATCTTGTATCGGTGAGTCAGCGTCTCGGTTCGGTTGGTACAAGATACACCAATCCTAGTTAAAATACTGCTCTCGATTAGTATCTCAGATCCTATTTTCTTATATATATTATATACAAATTTACAATATTTAATAAATTTATGATAGGTTATTTTAGCATTGAGATGAAATGTATTATCAATATCGTTGATACCTAACCGGTATAAATACAGGATTGATAACATTGCATGCAGGTCAGGTACTGCATAATTCAAAATTTCATTTACTCTTTCTTTTCTCGTTTATAAGATTCTCATTAGACTTGATCAATGAGTGCTCCGTAACAGACTTGACTTGAAATAATATTTTTCAAAGCTCGTTGGATTTTAGGACGACGCAATAACATTAAATAACACAAAATATTATAAATACTAATTTTTAAATAATTTTATTAGTCTCGGGTCAGCCAGAGCATCATAACTTAAAAATGGTTATCGGTTCAGTCCGGTCCATTGGACCTCCCGCCCATTGATCAATTCTCTAATTCTGATTGCCTACTTTACTTCCTTAGTTCCTTTATTAATGATTGTTTTTTTAAATCTCAATTACAAGAATCGATCTTTAAATCTACTGAGCTAAGTTTAGTTTTATCTGCGTTTTTTTTTTAAATACTTGATTAAGTAATGCTTTTTTTTTCTTCCCCTCAATAAGCAAGCAACATTTTACTTAAAAAATAAAAGTGTTCAATTATATATCGAGTTGACCGTTAGAAAATAAATTATCCTAGCTTATTACTTTGCTAGCAAGGATGCTGTGCAACAGAACTTTCTAAGCAGGAAAACACAAAGCAATTGCAAGACAGATTGTTTTCCAGATTGTTTGGAATCCAGCCAAGAAATTGGGAAATTGGTGATGTTTGCTTGCACGCTTTTCATGCCAATTGCCTAACCAAACTAATTAAGTAATTTACTCGTTTTGGTCTTGCGCCACGTGCGCCGACCGCTTTTTCTCGACGGCTGACGCCTTCATCACTGTTCCAAAACGGAGTACCACACCACTAGATAGACGAACGAACGAACAGTACTAGTCACTCAAAAGTTTAAGGCATGACACGTGTTCGGCTCTCAAACTCTCCTGGGCCCACACGACGGTAGAAAACTCTCTTATATGTCTCCACAGCACACCACATGAGGTCAAAGTTTTCCCACGAATCAAGCCGGGTCCAAAGTGAGAATGAAAGCTACAAATTAGTCCCTCAAACTATCTCTCTTTGTCAAATAAGTCTCTCCATTCCAAATTTCTGTTATGTTTCATTAAACCATTTCCTTGTAAATCCACGTATCCTTAATTTTACTTTGAGTGTCTTCTTTTTATTTATTTTTTTCAATTATTCTTATGTGGTAGAATGTGATTGACCAAAATGTAAAAAATAAAGAGAAGGAATTTATTAGTTTATCAACAAAATATTCCACGAAAATACTTATTTGATAAATAGATAGAAACAATGATTAACTCACCAAGATAAAATTCTTTAAAACGTAACCATCGAGTGTTCGTTTAATAGTTGTAGTTTAACTTTAAAAAAGTACATTTGTAATAGGAAAATTTATTGCAAGTTGATGTATTTTATATTTTTTCCGTAACATAATTATTTTGAATAAACTAACACAATTATTATGCTCATTTTATATTATTATTCATAAAAAAAAACTTATAACTTACATTTTGAAAACTAAGTTAAATTTACACTTTGACTTCAGGAGTTAGCTAAACAGTTAAAAAAAAGAAGTTAGTGATTACTAGTAGCATTAGTAGAAGATGTATTTATACTTTATTTAAAGAACAAATTTAAAAACTAGAAAATCAAACAACTCTAATTATTATTTTACAGATGGTGTTATTTTACAAATAGTGTTATAAACCAACACAAACCTTGTTAGGAGAGTTTTATCAAACTCTTTAGCTTGCTTACGTAAGTAAAAGTTAAGGAGTAAACCATCAACAAATAAAACTTTAAGGAGTAAAGTGTAAAAGGCATTGTAAATTTCTAAATTGTCTTGGTTTGGGAAAAGGCCGGAAGCCTGCCCCGCCCCGCCCATTGCCCACCCTACAAAACGACACCAGAACCCCAGCTAATATGCCCCGAATCTTCTCTCACTCCCTA
The DNA here is from genome assembly GCA_963691705.1 of Viola odorata. NCBI lineage: Eukaryota > Viridiplantae > Streptophyta > Magnoliopsida > Malpighiales > Violaceae > Viola > Viola odorata. Next base: position 8,637,902 of record OY829540.1, on the reverse strand, counting down.
TAAAACGGCACCAGCTACCCACCAACCAAGAAAAAAAAGAGAATTACAAGAAAGCAATGGCAGCCACAAGGTTGTTACGCGCTTCTAAGCCCATGCGCCACGTTCCTCAGCCCACCACCGTCACCACTTCTCCGTCTCTAAGGGCGGTGAAATGCGTCGGAAAAATGGGGTTTGGTGGAGAAAAGATAGAGACCAAATCATCAACGGTGGCGCCATTGAAAGCCGCCGCGGCCACCACTTCTTCATCAGGGAGGTTAACGGTGGCTACAGAATCACGAATTGACGAAGGAGTAGTAACAGACGCGGCTTCTTTGCTTGCAACTCTGTACAATGCTCTGGTCAAGCTACTAAAAATCTCATCTTTGAAACGTCAGCGCAGGAAGAAACTGCATCTCCAATCCGTGCTCAAAAGGGTGATCATTGATTGCCGACTCTTTACAATATTTGCTGTCGCAGGATCTTTGCTTGGTTCAGTTTTGTGTTTCGTGGAGGTAATTTTCTTTCTTTTTTCCTTCTAAAGACATCATCTTCATGAATAATACTCTGTTTTTCCTCTGTTTTCTCCTCTGTTTTTGAATACTCTGTTTTTGCAGGGTTGTTTTCTAGTTTTGGAGTCTTACCTTCAATATTTCCATACACTATCTACAAGTTCTGATAATGGACAGATGATGCATCTACTCATAGAAGCCATAGGTAGGCTACTTCCTCCTTTCTTTTCCTTAGAAACGCGACCGACGGACTTGACTCGTAGAAAGTACCACTGAGTTACAAACTCATTGATCATTTTAAATTAAATGGGCAATAGTTAATATCTACCTAACTTAATTTGTATAATATGCTACTTAGCTAAAAAGATTTGAGGGTTTTTCTTGTTATGCAGATATGTTTTTGGTGGGAACAGCCATGCTTATTTTTGGAGTTGGGTTATATGTTATGTTTGTGGGATCAAAGACTGCAAAAGAAAAGAGATTATCCCTGCCAGGCTCAAGCTTGTTTGGGCTTTTCCACTTAAAGGTGAGTGCTTTCTCTGCTCATTTTGCATAAGAACTCAAGTAAGACAGTAGTTTTTTCGGACCGACCCCCAAAAAAAAACAATTGATCTCTTTCAGATGAATTGATTAGATGATTGTTCTGATTGCTAGGTGATGAGTTCCTCAACAAAATTTGTTTGTTTCTTGATTTTCAGTCGCTTCCGGCATGGGTTGAGATGCAATCAGTATCAGAAGCAAAGTCTAAAATTGGGCATGCCATCATGATGATACTTCAAGTAGGATTGCTGGACAAATTCAAGACTGTACCTTTGGTTACAAGTCTGGATCTTGCCTGTTTCGCCGGAGCCATACTAATTTCCTCAGCCAGTATATTCCTTCTCTCAAAACTTTCCGGTGACAAGCAGTGGAAGATGGGTACCTAAGAGATGACAATGAAATGAACAAGAAGAAAGGAAGAATACCGTGATTTTTTTCATTCTTTTATTTCTTTGGCCACACACTCTTTGGTTTTTGTAAATGCTAATATGTATAGGAAATACTTGTTGTTCCGCAAAAATAAAGAAAATATCCATTACCATATATAAAAAAAACTCTCTTTCAAAGATAAATGTTTGATTCTTACTCTTATAAACTATTCATACAAATAGAAGATAAAAAGTTATTTGAGATGAAACTATAAAACCATAATCCTACAATCAAAATCATGAAAGGAGAAAGTTTGAGAGCAGTAGATGTCTATTGCAGATGTTCTAAGGAGAATCTTCAACCGGCGGCTCACACATCCCGCACACTTTGGTGTAAGATGGATTGAAAAAGGTGCAGCGATCACATCCCCAGTAATCCGTTTCCACATCAGTGAGGCCTTTCTCTAGCGCTCTATTTAGCTTCTCGAAGTAGTTTTCAGTCACAATCGTCAGTCCAATTAGATTTGATTGAAATCCATCGAAATTCTTAATTTTCATTTCATCAAATCTCATCGATCCATCATCGCCGTTGGTGTTGTTGTCGTCTTCGGCATCATCGGGAACGGGAAGAAAATGCTGCAGCCCTGTCTCGGCCATATGATGAAGCTTCTCCAGTCCAGACTCTGCCTCGCCTTGCTCGTATTCGAAGAACTGTTTCTTAACAGGATCATCCAAGTAGAATCCGTACACGTAGCTCCACTCCAGCGATCGCCTGCATTCGACAATCTGTTGCCACGCCTTTGTTATGAACTCTAGTCGCGCGTCAGGTATCCCTAACATCGAGCTCAGGTTCTTGAATTGCTCATTCTCCAATTTCTGATAATCCTGTAAAGCCTTCAGCTTTGATTTTCTATTCGCATCCCATCTCTCGAAGTAATGAGTATACTTCTCGATAGATTCCTTAGCCATGCTTTTCCTTTTCTCATCAGACCACGGCTTGGAATCTGGATAGCTGTTACAGGCGTTATGATAGACATTAGGACCAAGGCACATCCAGCAAAAGCGATGATTGCACACCCTGCACGTCATTGCCATACACCCTTGATTTTTTTCGATCGGTCGCTTGCATTTGGGGCATGGCTTGCAGTAGGCAAGAATGTAATTCACATTTTCAGCCTCAGAACTATTCTTCAGGATCCATTTCTTCACCGTCTCGCAATCCACAGGACGATGCCCGTCCTCATAACAATTGAAACAAAAACTAGTCAAGCAATCGCAGACAACATCAAAACACCCATCCTCATCAAGAATCTCAACGGCATTATCACAACTCACACCAGGACACCACTTTGTCCTCCTGTTATGATGCTCTACATAGGACTCGATAACGAGTTTCTCGTACTTCTTCCTATCCGCAGAACTCACCAGCAAATCAATCAAATCCTTACCCACCACAGCAGGGCAAGATGGTTCAGGACATCTCAGGAACGAACACCGCGGACCATCGTTATTAATCGAAGTACTAATGTACATTGACCAACAATCATTACAATAAGGATGCCCACAAGAAACCCTTTTGATCTCATCACCAGAATAGGATTCGAAACAAATCCCACACCTAATCTCCATCTCCCTCGCCTGTTTCGCCTCCCCTGTTTCCTCCAAAAACCCTACTTTTTCCCGAACTCGATTCTCATCAGCAAACCAAGCATCAGTAACTTCACTAACAGACCAATTGTAATTACGCAGTATAATACTTGCCTCAGGTTTTGTGATGGACAGGACAGTAGACAATTCAGCAATGTCATACACCATTCGTGTGCGTAAATCTCCTTGGTTGAGCATCCTATAATTTTTTAGCGGCACTTTGTTCGAATCGACGGCTCCGTCGTCTTTTTCTTCCAAGAAGGATTCATGGTCATAATCGGCGGCGCCGTTTTCTTGGCTGTCGCTAACGTCTTCGTCGCTGTAGCAGCAATCGTCGTCGTCTCCAATGACTGTTCTCTCCCTTTCCCCCGTCATATCGGTGAGTCTAACTTGAGAGTGTTTACAAAGTTTTTACAATATAGTTAAGGTTTAGGGTTCTAATACAGAAAGAAATACAGATTAATCATACAAGAATAGAAAATCTGTGATCGATTGGAGTTTAAGTGTGACTTAATTTATTCACTAACTACTCCGATTATTCAGCAATAATATATTTTAGATTTATAAAAATATAAGAAAGGAATAAAAATAAAAATTTGAATATGATAATAGTAAGGGTTATTAGGACCACCACCCCTCAACTATCACCGCCGCCTCGTAATTTTTTTTTTAAACTGAAAAAGAAAGAAAAAATAAAAACAATTCTTGTTAATTTCATAATTTTTTTAGGAAGTGGGTGTTACTTTAACTAGTGGTATTTTACTTGAAGGAATAAGTGTAATGATATTCGTCTCGTATTAAATATATATCGATTTATTTTAAACAATAAAATTATATTATTCGATCATTTGTTCGATCTTAAAGTAGAAAATTCTTGGTCTTCCTATGATTTTCCCAATTAAATTCCTGTTTTTTCTAATTAAAAGTTAAAAAGAAAAAAGAAAAAGAAAATCAAGTTAGTCTTTTCTACGTTGTGCTTATCACTAAGTAATACTAAAGATAGACTGATAAGCTATGCATACTTAATTAGTATTTGTAGTTTATTTATTTAAATTAATAATCATAAATTAAGTATAAGAATAATATACGTAAATTTCATTTAAAATAATAATAATAAAAGTGTGTTTTCGACGATGGCAGCGATTCGAAGAATCTGAGGGAAAATAATTTCAAAATCATCAACGGAGCAGAGATACGACACCGTATAAAGGAAGATATAGCTGAAGTGAGTGCTTTCCTCTCTGTTTCCATGGCCGAGGCAAGTATTTTATTGCATAATTATGATTGGTCTGTTACTAAAGTGACTGAGGCATGGTTTGCTGATGAGCCTGGTGTGCGTGAAAATGTAGGATTGATGGTAAAACCGGTTGAATTAGGTGGGAGTAAGAGATTTAAGAGGAAATTTGTTGCTTGTGGGATTTGTTTTGAGTCGATTATGTCTGATGATGTGAAATCGACCGGTTGTGATCATTTTTATTGTAAGAATTTGTTGCTTAGGGTCTGTTTGGCGTTCTGGTTCTGTGGAAAAAGTTTTATGGGAAAATGATTTGTGGGAAATAGAGTGTGAGATACCTGAAGTGTTAGGTAAAATAGTTTTTCAAAACTATGGTTTGGATGTAAAATGACCATAAAGGGTATAAAATCCATTTTTAAAAAATTAATAAAAATAGGAAAAATGGATCTATAATTACTTATCTTGAGATAGAGATTTTATTGTGATAATTTTTAATTTATTTTGTTCAAAAATGAAATTAAAATGAAAAAAAATATAGGAGAGAGATTGCAAACCAGCAAGACTTGCCACGGGAGCATTTTGCTCCAGTGCTAGGCAAGGTTGGCTTTGCTTGGAACTGGGTTTCTTGAGAAGCCCAGTTCGAGTAGGTGTTACCAAACACCTACTCCTCCGTTTGGGGTTTGGAAAAGTTAGTTCTGTGGCCAACTTTGAACCCCAAACGGCTACTAAGTATATTAGTACTTCAATTAACAATGATGGTCCTAGGTGTTTGAGCCTGAGATGCCCCGAACCGTCTTGGAAGGTTTCGGTGAGTGAGGAGATGATCGGTGTGATGGTGGGTTTTGAGGATAGAGAGAAGTATCTGAAATGTCTTGTTGAGTCTTATGTTGAGATGAATAGGAGGACCAAGTGGTGTCCCGGTCGAAATTGTGATAATGCTGTGGAGATTTTGGAAGAGGATAGGAATTTTGTTATTCTTTGTGATTGTTTTACTGGGTCTTGTTGGAATTGTAATGAGGAAGGTCATCGCCCAGTGGATTGCGAGATGGTGAAGAAATGGGTTTTGAAGAACAGCTCTGAGGCTGAGAATGTGAATTATATACTTGCCTATTGTAAGCCTTGTCCCAATTGCAAGAAACCAATTGAAATATCTAGAGTGGAGCTACACATATGGATACTACTTACCCGACGATCCCGTGAAGAAACAGTTCTTTGAGTACTTGCAAGGAGAGGCTGAGTCTGGACTAGAAAAACTTCACAATCTCACGGAGAAAGGCTGCAAGAGTTTCTTGACAGTGATGACGAATCAAAGAAGTTCAACGATTTCCAATGTAATCTAGTTGGACTGACAACTGTGACCGGAGATTATTTTGAGAAGCTGGTTAGAGCATTGCAGAATGGGCTTGCTGATGTTGGGTCCCCTTCCTCGAGGGACAGAGCACAAAGTTGCTGGGTAGGCGATCGTTGTACCTTCGCCAATCCCTGGTCTGCCAAAACATGACAGATATGCGTTCTGCCAGATGGACATGCTTAGGATTGCTGCATATAGGTTTTAATAGGACTTGAATTCTAGCTGTTTCATTCATCTATTACTATCTAAGGCTAAGAACAGCGTAATTTATTGTTGATTCCATCACCTGTGGAGATGTTCACTCCTGGACTCAGGTTACTATGTTCTCTAATGTCTGTTCTGCATCCTTTTTTGTATAGAAATAATATTGGTTGACGAATATTGTTTGGTTACGAGTAGAAACGAATGTAGATGAACAATCCAACCATTACTAATCTAACCATAAGTTAACAACTCTCCTGCTAGGTTTGCTACAGAGTAGGTGATCACCATAAGCCCGATACTCGCAATTTGGTTTTTTGTCAGTAACGAACAATTTACTTTCTGCATTTGTTAGCTGCAGATATTAAGGAGTTTAGCTGTTTAGAGGCACATAGATCATTTCATAACACACAAAAAATGGAAGAAGATTGCAATTAATATAAATTTTAAAAAAAAAAAAAGTAAACTAGAATACGAATCAATGAAATGCATATAATAATAAAAAATATTTAAAAAACAAATAAATAAAACATTCACATCTTAGATCATCGTCCTTGTTCTTTGTTACTTCTACGGTTATACCTTTTCAACTGTATTTTGTCCCATACTGAAGTACAAGTAGTTTTGTCCCATAACTAAACTGGTGTCAGCTCACATGATTCCTAGTATAAAGTTTTCATTTTTCAACGGTCATCGATCGTTAGTTAGTCTAGTCATTTCCGTCTTCGGTTTCTTCGCCGTTGGTAGTTGACTCCAACAAAACATGATCCTCACTCCGTCAAGTACACTCATTTTTTCAGATCCTTTCTCACGCCAAACAAGCATTCCTCGCCGTCCCATCGCCGGCAAGCCCACATCGGTGAGGACCCAATTCTCAATAACCCAGGAAGACAAGAAACTGTAAGTTATTACTCCTATTCTCCTCTCACGCATTTTCACGAACAGATTATATGCGCTTTACAGAATCAGCTCGTTTCGCTAATTAAAGTCATGTAGGTGCAATTGTTTTGATTTGCATAAAGAGTTAGTTCCATATGGAGATGCTTGGAATTGGCAGAAGGAGATTGTTAGAGAGAAAAAGGCTTTGATAGATCAAAACGAAGAGTGCCCAGATACACTTATTGTGCTCCAGCATCATCCTGTGTACACATTGGGGACGGGTAGTTCCATAGAGTACCTTAATTTTGACATAAAGAATGCTCCTTTTGATATTTATCGAACGGAGCGTGGAGGAGAAGTTACGTATCATGGTCCTGGCCAGGTATTACATGTTGTTCGCATTGTGTACATTTGGAATTTTATGATGTTTTCATATGTATGACTAGCACTTTTATGCAACTTGTTGTAATGTAGATAGTTATGTACCCGATTTTGAATCTCCGGAATCATAAGATGGACCTTCATTGGTACCTCAGGGCACTTGAGGAGGTGGTCATTCGTGTGCTTTTATCGACTTTTTCGATCAAGGCTTCTCGAGTTGAGGGTTTAACTGGAGTTTGGATGGGTATGTAATCTCTTCTGTGTACTTTCTGGTTTTCTTTATGAATTTTGCTGCTGAACCTTCTTTTTGTTTCAAGGTTGTTCCCTTGACTTGTATGTTTAAGTGACATGTCTGCAATTGTGTGTCTGAATAACTGAGGAAAATGAAAACAAGTTTTGATCAGTTTGTCTTCTTCTGTTCTAATGTGACAAAAATGTGCTTGAAATGGTTCAAAAGTTGTAACATTTTGAAATTCTTTTTGTCAAAATCTTCTTCAGGAGATCGAAAACTTGCGGCAATTGGGATAAAAGTATCTAACTGGGTAACCTATCACGGATTAGCACTGAATGTTACGACGGACTTGACACCTTTTGATCAGATAGTCCCTTGTGGCATAAAGAACAGGAAGGTTGGAAGCATCAAGGACTTGTTACGAGAAGACGTCCAGCCATCTGATGAATGCGATGGTATAGATGTTCATGATTTTGATGATCCTCATCTAATTGATATCACTTGCAGATCTTTGATGAAGGAGTTTTCTGAGATTTTTCAGCTTAAAATACACCATAAGACACTGCCGAATTTGTAACTTATGGTGAATCACTTTTTGAAAGTTGTTAGCTGGGGTATTAATTATTATTGCCTGAAACATTTAATAATAAAAATTATTATTATGTTCGAAAAAACCCTTTTTTACCTATTTTCGTTGTCAAATGTTTCAACGCCATGATGCACTAAAGGTGGACATATTGAACTATTACATCTCAGACCTGAAACGGATTTCCGCAGACTAAGGAATAGAAATTGACCAGGTCTGGACTTTGTGTTTATACTTTAAAAAAAACAAAATAATTAATGATGTTGACAACGAAGCCCTACAATTAGTTCTATTCCTCTGTTTTTCTTTTTCTCGGATTCTTGATCGCAGGAGAAGGAACCAGGTGGAGGACATAATGAAGCCGGCAAGGAAACGAGCAAGAGGGTTTCTTGATTCCATCAACACCATTGATGTTGAGATTGATCTGATGGACAGGATTTCTCAACTACCAGACCACGTTCTAGTCCACATCGCCTCTTTTCTGCCTTCAACTTGCGACCTGGTTCACCTCAGCGCCGTCTCAAAATCATGGTACCGTAGCTGGACTTCATCTCCGATCTGGAATTTCTCAGAAAGTTCATTTTATCACAGGAAAGAGTTCCTGAGTTTTGTGCAAAATAATTCTTCCACCAATATTGCGCAATGTCAAGCAACTCTATCTGGATATCGGAACTAATTCATCATCAGATAAGAAAGGTGAGGTGACAAGAATAAAAATGTATCAAAACCTTCATGCTGGACTACTTTGGATTTGGCACCCAGAATCTTTGGTACTTGAAGCGAAATATGGTTCCGACAATGAATATTTGATATCCAAGCTCCTACTCGAGAAACTAAAAGGCTTACCCCGAACAAGATGCTGCAGATCTTCCCGTCAAGTGCTGGAAGCATGACCTGAAAGGTGCAGTAATCAAGCTCATTGAAGCCGATGGAAATTCCAAGATACTTACAGTATCATCAGTGCCAGTTCTTGAACCAAAGCAGAAGATTTGTTTTAGTTTCATGTGGTCATCTAACTGAATTCTTGCTTTCTTTCTGAAACAACAATTAGATCAATTCCAGCTTCATATCTCTGTGAGATTCACTCGGAAACAAAAGAAAATGACAATTCCTTACTGCCATAATCTTATTCAGGAGATCGAAAACTTGCGGCAGTTGGGATAGCAGTATCTAACTGGATAAGCTATCATGGATTAACACTGAATGTTAGGACTCGACACCTATCGGAAAGTCTTTTTTTTTTCAACGGATGTAACGATGAATTGTAAGTGATTCAAGCAATAAAAAATCCTACAATTTTTTATCAAAAATGGAAGAAAAAAAACAACGCTAAAGAAGGTTTTGGCTAATGGGAAAAAAACTCCCTTTCGCTGGATACAATTGCTATGCGATTCTTTTTAGAATACGGTGGAATCGTTGCAAGGATTCCAAATCCATAACTCAGAGTGTAGTTGGCATATGCAAATCCCTCGCTATAGAATTCGTAACTTCATCAAATGAAAAAAAAAGGGTCACTAAACAAGAAAACAAGAACAGCATCATTCAACACAAATCACACAAATGATAATACAATTTACCTAGCAATTTTAGCATCATTCAACCACCTTAGGGCTTCAACCGAGTCACCTCTCTAAGGCTCCACAGCCCAACTCAAAGAACAGCATCAAGGGTTCTTCCCTTGCTTGAAATGCAGGAGGAGGAGAGTTTCTTGTGTTGAAAGAGGGAGAGTTTCTTTCTTGATTAATAACCAGTAGTCGCGAATATTTATAGAGACGACATACCCACCCGAACCTATACCCACGGGCATGCCCAAATATAAACCTATGGGTCGGGTCGAGTTGAGGGTCTGATAAATTAATCATTATCTTAGTTTTTAAAATTTCTATTAAATGATCAGCTATAAAAAGGCGAAGGGAGTAGTTGTTTGTTGTTGGTGTTACTTTTAAAAAAAAAAAAAATTAAGATGATAGGCTTATTAAAAGCCAATATATTTAATCATTGAATGTATTTATTTGACCAAGATTATACCTAATTTACCTAAAAATTTGAGAGGAGCCTAATCTGAATAGTTCTTCCGTAACAATTTGTATTAAGGGAATATAAGATCAAACTTTTCTTTGAAACGTGACTCCTCAGCAAATGAAGTATGCAATAAAGTTTGATCATAAATCTAACCATTGACTGAAAAATAGGCGGAAACGGGATGTACAACGTTCATCATACAAACATTAATAGTTCTCAGCGACAGGTCTAGAAGGGAATAGCCTCAAAAGGAATGTCATCAATGACCATAAGCAAACAACACCAAGGATTTGAAAGGTCACTAGCATAGCAAATAAAGCATTGCTTCTTTCCAACAATTGTGCAGACTCGGGACGCCCTCTCATGGCATACATAATCTTCTCTATGAAATGAGCAGCTTTAGTCAGTTGAAAGAGTCGATAAACCTGTCGAATAAATCAGATCATTAGGGACCGTAAATTTTGGCCACATAACAAAAGGTCTCAGCGAATAGAAGTTGCATACCTCAAAAATGATAGGGACTAGAGGCCAGCAAGATGACCTACGCTTGTCCAAAGTAGCCTCAAACCCACGTTGAGCAAGGCAGCCAACTAAGAAGGGAAGTACAGAAACCAATGCTGGCAGGCCAAGTACCGGCCATGTTGCGTACACAACAACGAGGGGGATTATGACCTTAATGCCCATAGCAAAGAAGGAAGATGTCAAGTATCCTCTAAGGCCGGTGATGAGACCCCATCTCTTCATGCTAAATTGGAGATACGGCCTCTGTATAAGGTCAGCTATAAGCAAGAATATTGCTAGACCAATGTAAAAGATGCCCTCGAAAGACAACGACGCCACAATCTCTGCATAATTGACATTTGAGACAAATGTGCTTACTGGATTTTGTTTCTCCAATTCAAAACACAGCACACAGGCAGGCGGACAAATTACTCATGACCTAATATAGGTGTAGAAGATTTTGAAACCAAAGCTAAAATTGCACCAATCAAGGTATTAAACAGAATCTACAGAAGCAAATCAGTCTTGTTACCAAACCAGATGGCTGATTGGCTGGCCAAAGGTTGCAATAAAAAACGCACATCAAGATATCAATAAATCCACCTTTCACATCAGAGCCTCTGGACTTCTAGTAGCATAATGAGATGATAAGTTGTTAGAGCTCATTGCAATTCCATTGATCACAATTAAAAAAAAGGTTTGTACTGGGCTCCAACATACAGAAGAAAATTTTCAGCAAGGCTAGTATCACATGGAACATACCAATTAAACCATCAGGAGAACACATTACTCGTTATTACTAGGTAAGGGGCTCAAGTGCCTTCCCTCCCTCACCCAACTCACTAACGGCATCAACCCCGTCAATTTATCCACAACAGGAAACAGAACTTCCGAATATAGAAAGCAATGATCTTTACATAAGAAGTTAAATTCATTTGATTTTAGCTGATGGAGGACAATGAAGAACATCTCTAGAAACCATTCAAAATCCCTCATATAAATAACTATGAAACTAAAAGTTTTAAGTGTTCCAAGTGCCCCAATTGTAGAGTGTATAAATCAAACCACTTTATATCATTCAGCATACAGCTTTCAGGAAGAAGAAAAAAAGTCAATAACTGGTTTGATACTTACCTACAAGAAGTGTATCTTTGAGAAAAGCCTCAATTGCATTGCTGAGAAAGAATTGAGGAACAATCAATGACAACGTCAATGCAACTGGTCCCAAAACCCAGAGGAATGAGCCTTTATCTTCATCGAAAGGAGCTGACACCAATTTCCCTTCTTCCACTGATTGGTGAGTCAACCCATAAAATGAAACAGAACCAGATTTTCCCTTAAATGGCTCCATCCCATCAAAACTAGAAGCACACACAACAACACCTCTTTTCAAAATTGGGAAACAAACACCTTTCGCTTCACTCTTCAAAGACACTGCAAACCACAAATACAAATTTCAGGAATCAACAGAGCCAATAGGAAAGTTGTTACTAAGATGGCGTCGAAAAACAAAATTCACATTAGGCTATAAATTGAAGATTGAGACCAAACCTTACATTTTCTGAAAATACCAAGATCAAAACTTTGATGCCTGGACCCAACATGGCACGCGGAGCTCTGAAACATTGCAGAGAGTATAAAGCGAAAAACGAAAAAAAACAGTGAGAAATGACAAAATTAACAGCAATCAAAGCACTATTTCATTCTGAGGATGTGTACTTACAACTTGATGAGGGTCGTGAGACGATAGATGATTAGATGATAACTTGCACTTAGGGGCTGTAATCCCAGTACAAACTGATTCCATTTTCTGAAATGGGATTTTAGGGGTTTTAGTCAACGGTACAGTGGTCTTTGAGGTTTGAGGGGTTTAAGGTAGCTTAAACCCTAGTGACTCACCCTCTCACTCATGGAGAACAGGACAATGAAGACGTGTTTCGTATTTGCGCAGCAGATAGCATTGGTGCTTGTCTCCCTGGTACTAGGTAGGCTCAATCCAAAATCGGGCTGAATAAAGGTTGCGCAATGGCCCGCATTGTTATACGGCCCTGTTAGAGTGAACGGCCCAACTAAGCATTTGCTATTTTTTAGTACTTGATAAATCTAAAGCTTTTCGACCAAAATATAAATAAATAAATAAATCTAAAGTTGACCATTGCCGCTTAGCGAAGGGTTGGAATCGAACGTAGTTTTAGTTTACTCACCTGCTCTAACAAGTAAGGATATTTTAACCCCAACGTTTTCTTTATTAATGGGTATTTTTTGGAACTAGCTAGTAATTTTTTTTCTGACAACGAGTCACATGTATAGAACTAACCGGAGCATTGTTCATGGTATAAAAGATATTTAAAAGTTTATAAACGTCCATTTACGGGCAAGATCGTAAAGATTTATATGAGAATCATGTCTTAATCTAACTACATTAAAAAATACTGAGAAAAAAGACAATTCTTTTAAAAAGTAAGGATAGTTGAATACACAATGTAATTATATGTATAGTTTATGGCCGTAAAAATATTCATAGACAGTTTATTTACTATGACAAAAAAGAAAGAATTTATTTACATGATATATGATTCCTTATTACCAGAATACGATTTAAGTATTTCTTGTTTTTTTTTTAAATAAGAATTTCTAATTTCTAATTTTTTGAAAATATAGAAATTAAAATAAATTTTGATATTATAAATGTGTTTTATATTATATATATACAAATTTTGTTTATTATTGTTTTTTTCAAAATAGCAAAATCCTGTACCAGACTAACAACCAGCAAGTCCAAACGTAATGGGCTGTAAATAAAACCTGGCCCAATCATGACCAAAGAATTAGGTCATGAAGGGATTAGGGTTTCACTCTTTTATAAAAACGCGTCCATAGCCGCTCGCTTTCTTCTGCTACTCGAAGCTCACCATTCCGTTGCAGCAGCATTAACATCCACTTCAGCCGCCATGGTACTTCTTCACTCGATCCCCTTTCTTCTTCACCAGTTCTTCCTTCCCTTTTCTCGCCACTTCTCTTTTCTAACCTTGCATCTCTTACTTAAACATTTTCGTTTCTTCTTTTTTCAGGTGAAGTACTCAAGGGAGCCCGACAACACCACCAAGTGTAAGCATGCTCTCATTTTACCATCTGGGTTGTCCTTAGTTGCATTAGATTCGCTTACTCCCTGTGCGTTGTTGATCTACTGTTTTCGTTTTTTTGGCTATGCTAATTTTTAGTTCTTGTCTGCTTATGTTTTGCAGCCTGCAAGGCTCGGGGAGCTGACCTTAGAGTTCATTTCAAGGTATTGTGACCTAATCTCTTTTTCGAAGAAGTGGTTTTTGTTTGTTCGTGCTGTGTTGATTATGTTCTATTGTAGTATATGCTTCTTTTGAGATGCTGGCATTGGATTTGGTTTTTGTGCTTTATTATAGTCAATTAAGTTAACCTGATAAAAAAAACAGTGGTCTGTTGCCTTGTGAGCATACCTCTCGTATATGTCAGGGAAATTAAGTTTCATTGTTAATGGGTGAATCTCTGTTTTGATGTTTGTGGCTGAAGGTTCAATCAATGATGGAACATTTTCTTATGCTTGATGCCTATGCATGGAAAGGTCTGTTGATAAGTTATTGGTTTGTCTGCCTCATTTGAGTTTATTGAGTTAACCTGTTGATAAAAGCAGGGGTCTGTTGCCTTGTGAACATCTCTCGTAAACATCAGGAAAATTATTTTCGTTGTTCTTGGGTGAATCTCTGTTTTGTTTTGTTTGTGGCTGAAGGTTCAATAAATGACGGGACATTTTCTTATGCAACAATTTATGTTATTTGTGCAAGTATCTTTAATTGCATGACAATTCGATCTGTGGCTTGTTATCCTATTGAAGTGTTTCTATTGTACATTCAAAGAATTGGATCCATGTGTATCAAACTGAAAAATGTGATCTGATGATGGCTTATTCTACAATATATGTTATGGCATTGTGATAACAATAATCTGCAGCTGTCTTGTATCTAGATTGTTGTTTGTTGTAGTTATTAGTAAGTTGCTATCAAGTGGGATATAATTAGAGAATATGTTCTACTTGAGCAACTACATTCTTGCTATTGATTTTTACCTGATTAAAAAAGCAGTGCCTTGTTGCCTTTCTCTATGGGCCGGGCTCTCGTAATCTTCAGGGAAATTAAACTCATGGTTGGGTGAACCTCTGTTGTTACTAGTTGCTGATGGTTCATGAACTAATGAAACATAAATGAGATGTGAGGCTGACTTTTTGTCCTAGCTGCTGGTTTGCCTTGGATACCCACATAAGCACCTTGTGTGCAACTGTTACTTTTGCTAAAGGATTTTTATTTGTTTATCATGATTTGTGGTTAACATGTGTATTTTACCTCTGCGCAGAACACAAGGGAAACCGCATTTTCACTAAGGAAGATGACTTTGAACAAGGCTAAGAGGTATCTGGAAGATGTTATGGCACACAAACAGGCAATTCCATTCAGACGTTTCTGTCGAGGGGTAGGCCGTACTGCTCAAGCCAAGAGCAGGCATTCAAATGGACAAGGACGTTGGCCTGCTAAATCTGCCAAGTTCATCCTCGACTTGCTTAAGAATGCTGAGAGCAATGCAGAAGTATGTACTTTTTTTGTCAATTAGTTGACTTTTTCTAAGGAAATTATTGTCATTCTTGATTGTTCTCTTACATTTATATTTCTGAATTAAATTTTACAGGTTAAGGGTTTGGATGTGGATGCACTTTACATCTCTCACATCCAGGTGAACCAAGCTCAGAAGCAGAGACGTCGTACCTACAGAGCACACGGAAGAATCAATCGTATGTTTTATTTCAGTTTGTGCCATCTATATTGTCAATTTTGTATCTCGTGTTTATTTACAGAACTTTTCTTTTGCAGCTTATATGTCCAGCCCATGCCACATAGAGTTGATTCTGTCTGAGAGGGAAGAATCAGTTCAGAAGGCGGTAATATGATATCTTCGTAAACGTTTGATTTATGAATCATAATGTAATTTATCAGTGCTTTTCCTTTTCTTTTCTCATGTTGTGCACCCTTCTGTTTTGCAGCCTGATTTCCGGCTCGCTACAAGATCCAAGAAATCATCCCGATCTCTACGAAGCGGTGCTTCCTCTTGAGTGGTAGTGATAAGTTAAATCAATTGATGAAGTACTCTTTTGCTCTTTTTGAAGGGGTTTTGGTTTTGTTGGATTTCACATAGATAAATTGGACAGCTGCTTGTTTGTTCTGAACCTTTGCTTCATTGTTCTACCGATGTTTTCGTTGAGAATTTAGTAAAAAAGTCGTTTATTTGGATTATTATTTGATGGTTGTGTTGAATTCTTCCAGTGTTTCATCACTCTTTAAACCATTTTTTATAACTCTGATTGGCTGTGAAATTTCCACTTCTATGCGCTAGCTACTTTTTGTTTAATTATTTTTCCTAAGTAAAAAAAGGTTGGAATTATAATCTAACTAATTTTAAACCTGAAGTTAATTTTTGTTTGTGTTTCGAAAACCTTGGGTTAGTAGAATTGTAAGCTTAAGTGGACAAATACATTTATAAAGTCCTTGCGCGCAGCGTATACCGGCGATGTGGTATTTTTCAATTTGCCGCGGGCCAACACCGTTTTTTGGTTGCCCTTTACTCATGACACGATGAGCAAGAACGAGAGGAAAAAACAGGAACACCAATTTCATGAACGGGTAACAGATTGCTTCCTTGTCCGTATCCGGCTTTCCAAACTCCCATTCTACTTTCCGTTTTCCAAATGGCAATTAAAACAATTTAATTATGATATTATAATAATAATTTTATAAAAAAACTTATTTGGACCATAAACCGCTACCGATTAGAGGTAGTCAATGAAAATACCACAAAATTAAGCATAAGGCTAACCTTTTTGAGCCTTTTTTTCTGATCTTCTTGAAAGACTTCCTTGTGGAATAGAAGTCTTATGCCAGAAGTCTTGTGTAATTGCTGCAGGCCAATTACAGGTTGTGTTCTTGTGGAATGCCAGAAGAACAAATTAGAAAAAGAAAGAAAGAAAGAAAAGAAAAGTGATGGAGGAAGTAAACGTAAAAACCCAACTCACCAAAATCATCAATTTATGCCTTTCAAGTCGGTGCCTATTGGTGTTGTCACGTCATCGCCCCTCTTCCGGTCACGTAACTACCACGTGTCACTC
Organism: Viola odorata; assembly: GCA_963691705.1. NCBI lineage: Eukaryota > Viridiplantae > Streptophyta > Magnoliopsida > Malpighiales > Violaceae > Viola > Viola odorata. The sequence goes on along the minus strand of OY829540.1, from coordinate 8,621,291 downwards.
ATGTAATGTAACCCTTTGGCGTTTTGAATAATCCATTCTCCACCTAATTAACGTCAATCCATTCTCCAACAGAAGAAAATAATCTTTGCACTTAACTAACTTTAAACATTATTTTCATCTGCGGATGCTCTAATTAAAAGATTAGGGTAAGACTCACCTAACACTAATCTTTTAACCTTTTTTTCTTTTTCTTTTTCTATTTTGCTTGATTCCTTTGTGGAAGGCAAGGCAACAGTCTTTGCACTTTCTTTAAAGCTTGTGCTAATTTGATTTATAAAATTAAAAATTAGGGTTTGAAGTTTGATACTTAAATCTTAAAAACCTATTACAAATTTAACATGCATTAGAGCTGCGCCACTCAGTCAATTATTTTCATGAACTCCAAATGAAGGAAGAAATATCACATCGGTTGGTTAGGATGAGATGAGTTTAAGAACAATGGCGTTGAGTTTCCCGTTATTCTGACTTAGGATTACTCAGTTTTATATTGAATTTCTTAAAGATTGTACTCCGGTTAAAATTCGATCACGATATGGCATTCACTGTTAGGTGTATGTCTTAAATTCTGCCGAGTGTTCTAACAATTTCAAACACGACAATATTAACTTTCCAATTTAAGAGATTCAAACCGAGAGTTAACTCTAATTTACAAAAACATATCAATAATTTATAAGCTTGCCACCATATATCTTGTTTTTTTACCACCATATGGTGGCTAGCCGTTACTCATTTTCACCATTAAATTTAAAACAATTTAATTTCATCCATTCAAATTAGATAAATTTTATAAATGATATTAGAATTTTTAATCGAAAGGTGAAAAAGAAGTGCCGCGACATAATGGCCAAAAGTAATTTTCCTGCTGATAATACTTCGCTTAGTTACTGCTCTGCGTAAATTAGATAAGCAGAAATTGCGACACAGTAGAAACCTGGCCCAGGCCCAGGCCCATGGGCTATCCTAATTCATAAGAAAATAGAATGTAATAATAATAGGCTTAGCTTAGTTATCACTAAGTAGAGCTCATAAGCCCATCTTAGCCTTTTCTTTTCGTCGTCTTTAGTTTCAACGTACACACCTAACCAGCAGCACTCTCAGCTCAAAAACCCCAATTCTCTCAAGTATCAAAAACCCCAATTGTCAGACGTTCTTCTCCACAGCTCCCTGTCTCTAAACTAGAAGCTCAACCAGGTAATTCTTCAATGTATTCTCATAAGTTTAGTTTTCTGCTCTGTTTAGTATGGATAGGTCCAACAAGGATTTTGCTTTTGTTGTTTCGCTTTACTGTTTTATTCTGGTCGAAAACCTATAATTTGCCCAAATCTAGAAACTCGGTCTTTCTTATTTCCTTTCCTTTTCGCTTATTTCAATGTTTTGGCTCTCGTTTTCGTGGAGTTGTCTGATTGCCTTGTTAGAACCTTTACCATTTTGTTAATAGTGAGGACTGAGGAGTTGCTTGTATTTTGTCTCTTAAATGTATTCTTCGTATTCAAGCCAATTGAGATGTACGGTGTTTTTATGCTGTGCAGACTTGAGGTTTAGATTTGAATGTTGGGTTTCCAGAATGTTGCAGTTTTTTTCAAAAGAGAATGTTTTTATTTGATTTAAGAATTTCAGTTTCAGTTGATGATCTGGGTTTCATATCGGATCTTTATTTGTTTCTTAGTTTTCAAGAAATGAGTGCTTGGGTTCATTTGTGTTAAATTAAATTCTTATCTGCTCGTTTGCAATCTTTACTTACTCATAATCTGTAGATATGATCATCTTGGTGTTTCTCTAATTATTTAGATAGTTATTGTATGTGTTTGATGCGGTTAGCTGATTGGATTTCGGTCAATCTTTGTGGTGGGTTATGTTGATTTCAGTGTCTGTGCAAATGGGGAAGAAAAAAGAGAAGCAAAAGCAGAATGAAAATCTGGGTGGTGAATCTAATCCCGAGAATGATCTGAAGACTCTTGTACATGAGCATTCCTTGTTCTTTGATAAGTTAGTTGATCTCATTCCTGCTAAGTTCTACCTGCCTACAGATGATGACGAGAAGGTGTGGTTCTCGGGTCTTAGCAAAGCTAAAAAAGCATCAGCGAAGAAGCAATCAAGAGAAAATATTAAGAAAGCGCGGAGGGATAGACTTGATCCAAAGAAGTCTTCCGCAACCACTCTTGATTTGCTGATGCAGAACTTGGAGAAGGAGGAATCTAAAGATGAGAGTGATGATGAACACAAGGAAGATGATCGTGCTGTCACCTATGAGGAACTCAGACAACGACTTAGGCACATGATTGAACAGCTTCGTGGAGGTTGCAACACTAGTAGCTCAGACAATCATGTGAAGAGGAATGCAATTAACAGAAGGAAAGCAGTCGATGAAAAGAAACGCAAGAGGGAAAATGATAACAATGATGGAACAAAAACTACCCAGACGGCACCATCAGAAAGATTGGGGAAGGATGTTGAAGAAGCTGTAAAGGAGCTGACATTTGGGCGTGTTAAGATAGGGGATGAAGAGCAACGTGGGAAGAAGAGGAAAAAACTTTCGAAGTTAGAGCAGCTCGAAAGAGCGAAAGAATTGGCAGAGGCAAAGAAAGACCCAGAAAAGGGAACAAAACATTCATGGAGGGCAGCGACAGATAGAGCTGCAGGTGTTAAGGTTCATGACGATCCTAAGCGGATGAAACAGAGCATACAGAAGGAGAAGAAGCAGCGTCAAAAGAATGCTGAGAAGTGGAAGGAAAGGGCTGAAGGCCAGCAGCAGACAAAAGCAGAGAAACAACAAAAGAGATCTAAGAACATAGCTGACAGGATTCACCAGAAGAAGCAGCGAAAGATCGATAAACGAGAGAAAAAGCTCATGCGGGCAGGGTTTGAAGGCCGCAAGGAAGGTTACCTCAATGATAGTTCTAGTTAAGCTTCTTTTATGCTATTGTTGTATCAGTATTATCCTACTCTTTATTTTCTTGTTCTTTTTTGTTAGCACTTTGGACTGAGTTTTATCTCGACCATGCTTTGATAGCTTGGCGAAAATGGAAGAAGAAATCGTGTTTTAGTCTCTGTTCTGAAAATTTTGTCAAATTCGATTGCCTGTATCGTTCAATCATGGATTTTAAATTAGTTATGAAGTTCGACAAGTATTGACCAAAGATGGCTAAAAATGGAGTGGGGTTTCATTAGGTTTGATCCGCTGTACCTGAGTCCATGTTATGTAATCCATTGCTCTTTCTTACTATTGTTAGGTGGTGTTATTGAAATACTCTCTTATCAAATTTTCAATTTCTCCGAAACAGAGATTAATCATGAGAAATATCACTAACTTATAAGCTCGTAAAGATACACTAATGTTATATTACTTGCTTTCGCTTCTCCCCTGCGAAAATTGGATGAGCAGGACTTTACTAGTTGTCAAAACCTATTCAACGATCGTATTTTTCTTTCAACACAGTAGAAACCTGGACCAGGCCCATGGGCTTTCGTAATCCATAATAAAATAGATAATAATAGGCTTAGTTAGCACTATTAGAGCCCATAAGCCCATCTTACCTTTGAACTTTGGAGACCCATTTCATTTCTCTCCGGCGTCTTCACTTTTTCAACGTCCAACACCTAAAACCAGCTCTCTCATCAAAGCGTCAAAACCCTCCAATTCTCTCCCCAGACGTTCTTCTCCTCTTCTACCTACATCGAAACCAGAAGCTCAATCAGGTAATTCTTCAATCTATTTTCATGAGTTTAGTTTTCTGTCTGGTTAGTATGGATAGATCCAACAGGATCTTGCTTTTGTTGTTTCTCTTTACGATAAATTCTGGTCAAAATCTTATAATTTGCCCAAAACTAGTAACTGGGTCTTTCTTATTTCCTTTCATTATCGCTTATTTTAATGTTTTTTTTCTCTCGTTCCCGTGTAGTAGTCTGATTGCCTTGGTGTAACCTTTACCATTTTGTTAATAGTGAGGAATTGCTTGTATTCTGCCTCTTAATGGGTTCGTAATTGAGCCTATTGAGATGTAAGAATTGAATGTGGGGTTCCAAAATGCTGCACTCCTGTTTGTGAAAGAAAACGTTTTTCTCTGATTAGGAATTTCTTGTTTCAATTGATGATCTGGGTTTCCTGTTGTATCTTTGTTTGGTTTTCAAGGATGGATTGGCAAGGTCAGAAGCTAGCAGAGCAGTTGATGCAGATACTGCTCCTAGCTTTTGCTGTGGTGGCATTCGCTGTGGGTTATGTAATGGGATCGTTTCAATTGATGTTTTTGACTTATGCTGGTGGAGTTGTTCTTACTACGTTGACGACAGTCCCGAATTGGCCTTGTTTCAACCGCCACCCTCTTATATGGTTGGATCCCAGTGAAGCTGAGAAGCACCCTAAGCCACAGCAAATCGTCAATCCAAAGAAGAAATCAGCTAAGAAATAGTTCAATTTTGCTGCATTGGTCCTTAGTGTTGTAGCAGTCTCTTGACCTTGAATTGATCAATGGAATGGAAATGTATTGTCATGATTTGGATGTTACACCTGAATTGTGGACCTTTTTAGACAATGACAATGGCTAGAAAGTTTTGCCCTAATAATTTATCTCGAGTACTTCCGGGTTTGAATATCTTATGAAACAGTTAAAATCAGCAAACTTTTGACTCAAAATATCCTCTTGCATGGAATCAGCTGACTAATTCTGACTGAAACCCATGCCTTCAATGAATTTATTTTGGTTCTCTAAGAGTAGAATGGAACTAGGTTGGTATCAGTGATGTTAAGAAAGGATTCGCTTTGTGTTTGGAGCAAGGCGAATTTGCTTTGGTTGCTTTGATTGCTTTGATTAGTTTGGTTGCGTTCTTTAAGACAATGTAGTTCAATTTTTGAGACTGAATGTTGATCTAGGAATAAGATCTATAGTTGATTTGAGAATGATAGATTGAGAAGATACGGGAGGATGACTGCGTGCTTCTTGCCCTATTTTAGCTACACTATACAAGTGTTTGATGTACAAATGATTGTTTTAGTATGTACATAAGTTCAGAATGCATAAGTTGTTTTGCGTCACTTTGCACTATAATTTTGTGGCGAGTGCTCTAATTTTGATGAAATGTTGAGAGGAAAAGAGTGAAAAATCGCGTTGCATTTACTGGATATTGGAATGAAGTACTGAATCCACATTTTTATCACTTTTGAATACTATCTAGCAAATGGATTACTCGTAGCTGTGACGCTGTGCATCCATCGGCTGACCTTATTCGTAAAAGGTGCCTAAGAATCTGTTGTTGAATGTTGGTTTGAGATGACGTGGTATGGTAAATCTGGGTCTAATATAGTTTCGTTATCTTGCACGAGGAACACAATCCTTTTATCTTCCTCCTACATACTTGAAAATGAAACCAGTGATGTGTTGAATGTTGCTTTGAGATGATTCAACAAAGTTAGTATCATGGCTAAATTGGATACTATCTGTCCATACCGCAAATGAAAGAAAAAAATGATTTATGTTTAAATCTCACCTCCATCTATCAAAACAAACTATGCGAATGTTACGAACACTTTATGTTTTAGTGGGTTCAAAATTATCTGCGGTTTAAACTTAAAAGAGGGAACATATGGTTTGCAAGAGGATTGACTTTTACTTGAACGAGAGTAATACATAATAGAATGACCTCCCCAAAAGTTCATACTCTTGTTGCATCATTTTTCTTTATTTAATCGAAAACAGATAAGATCGTTTATCTTTTTTTTAATTTCCTTGACGAACCATTTATATCATCTTTAAATTAATCTACCCGGAAGCGGCTGCCCCTGGTTTTAATAAGTGGAAGTCAAAGAAACTATATATATGGTCGGTTGAGGAAAGAACCCTACAGGCAGCTTCTACCCTTTCAATACCGACTACGGCCGTGGAATCAATATCAGCCTCATCGCCTCCACTTTTCTTTTCTTGCCCCTTATCTCTTTAGTAGACTAATTGTTCGAGATTTGGGTAATGCTGTTACGTTAAAACTTACGAGGAAGAGTTTTGCCGTCTTTAAAGGTTATGCCCAACTCAATTTCAGATTAATTGATATTTAACGTGGTGACTGAAAATCGAATAATTTTGACAATAAAAAATTAGTAGATTAATTTAAACAAATATGGATACGGATTAGGAAGAGATTGTGTTCTTTGCATGTGTTAGGAAGAAAAAGAAAACACCTAATGCAACGAAAGAGCCAAGGTTTGAAGTTTATGGATATAAATATGTAAATGTTATACAAACAACTCAAGTGGACTTTTGATTCGCTCAAAGATAAGGTATTCTGCTATGTAATTATTTCCTATGGATTGGTCGAAAAAGAAACGAATAAAAATATCTAATTGTCCGTTAGTGAGAGGCTAAATAGTTTAAAGTGTAGTGTTAGATGTAATAATTGTTTTACAATTTTTTTAACTTATTGTACATACGTTCGTTATCTTATTCAATTGGACAATTAATTAAATTGAAAAGCATTTCATGTCAAATTTACTCTAATAGTATGAAATTCACTATTTATATAAGATGATACAAATAGTGAGTTGACATACATAAAATAGTGTATAAATTGACAGTTGGGTGTCATTTCAATTGAGATTAATCTTGTTTGAGTTATGTCGGCCCCCTAAAAGGATTACGACTTTCTCAGTATAATTTTTTCCACTTTTAAGATTCGAATTTAAAATTTTAATTAAGGGTCAATAAATTCTTTATCACTTAATAACAATGGTTTTAAACTTTTTCTTTTTTTTCTTTTTTTTTAACAAATCTTAGATTTATTTGTTTATTTTTGGTTCGGAACTCGGAACAAATCCCCCATTTCATGCAATGCAAGCCAAGGCATGTGTGCTTAAACCAAGAAAGATACGCAATTTGTACATTTTAATTGGGTGATTATGGGTTGGATCCGATCAGATTCGGTGTAATTTAGGTCGGTTTTAGATTAGATTGGATTGAATCGAATCTTTATCATTTCCATTTGAGTTATATCTGAAATAATTGGTCAGATTTTGATATTTTTTTAGAAACTGGACCAAATGCTATAATTTTAGTTCAGATCCGTTCGAATTTTGATTTCAAATTTAAGATTTAGTCTAGAGGATACATATGTTTCAACGTTATATATGAAAATGAAAGCATCTTCTCCACAGTTTGAATTGTTCATTTTTACGAAATAATAACGGATCATGTTCAATTCGGTTTAGATAAAAAGAATTTAATTTGGATCATATTGAATTTGAATCTCACTAGCTTTAACAGAATAATAACTGACCGTACTCAGTTTGGTTCAATTCGGATCAAATGGGGAAAAAATTGGATCGGTTGGGTCAGATATGGATAAACTTGTTTACCTACATTTTATTGTCGTAAGACTGACGTGGATGAAAGCTGAATTTATCACCAGACACGTGTAACCGAACGACAACATTTTATCTTAGCACGTTTACACTGGATCACAACTCTACCCTGATTTATTGATTTTTTTCGCAAAAAGAAAGAAGGGGACCTGATAGGATCATAGGAATAGGATTGTGGGATTGAATCTTGATTTGCGTGCCACGCCTTTGCTCTCTCTGTCCTCGTCCAATGAATGTACTGCCCTCCAAAGATGCGGTCACTGCCCTGGACAGCCCAAATTAATTATGTTCGAGTCGATCTTCTAACGGGGTGGTTCTACTTCTACCGGCATAGTTTTTTTTTACTACTTACACTGATTAAATTAATTACATTTGAACAAATATTTGAGCACAAAAATTATAACTTAACTGTTAAATACATACTCTGTTCAATAATAATGTCGAATCACTCACATCAAATTACGTAACAACGGTAACCATATCTCGACTCGTAAACATGAATGCCAAAAAGCCAAAAAACTTAAACACAATCAAGTCAGCTAAACCACATATTGATCTAATCTGAAAATTTACATTCTCATGTGCAGCCACACAAGCTCCCATCTTGGTAGAATCCAGCTAGATAATAATGACAACTACTATTACACAATAAAAATACATCCTTTGAACAATAATAATAATAATAAATCCAAAATCCCACGTCGATAATACATCCTCAACAAAAATAAAAATAAAAAAATATAATAAATCCAAAATCCCATGTCGCGGGATCAGTCCTTAACCATACACGTCGTCGTTCCTGACTTTGAAAAGTGCAGCCAAAATATGCAAAACAGCCACTATATTTGTTGCTGCCCAGCAACCCACCCATCCAATTAATTTGACTTCTTGGTCAATTATAACCACCGGAGAATTCATGATTTAATGATATTTTTTCGATGTAGTACTTTAAAGTTTCTCCTTTACTAATCGATTGTTCAATTATTTCTATATATTTATATATTTATTTTTTAATTACCTCGTGTCGTAATTAAAAGAAGATATCATTTAATTTTCTATCTAAAAATATCACATTAGCATTAAAATATCACTTGATAAGTATCACATCATCATATCACGGATCACGTAAACAAAAAACTACAAATATAGGATAATTAAATAAACAATTAATATAAATGGTGATTAAATAAAACGTTAAAATATCATTATACCGAAAATTAATTATAATTATAACATCACATCAAATTAGTTTATTGAAATAGTTTTTTTCCGTTTTTTTCATGAAGCTAAATTTATTTGGATCACTTAGTTTAAAACCTTTTGTCGCAAAATAAATCACACCTTGATTGAGTTCTTTAAGAGTAAGTAAACTTTACATTTACATTAGACCAAAAATAATTTCTTTTAGAGTAGGTGAAATAAATTCTTAAGACAATCTTGATTGATTAATCTAACATCTATTTGAGGGTTAGCTAGAGATAATTAAACTTACAGATTTTTTTGGGAAGAATTAAAATTACAGAACGAGAGCAACATGCAACATGTAAGAGGTGGAGGAGGTGCTATATGATTAATCCGGAAATAAAATCACATTGTCATACATCATTTTATTATTATTATTATTATTATTTGAGTGTTATTTTTGCCCTCCCGTTGATGATAATTTAATTTCGTGGAAAAAATTTGGGTACATCATGATCTAAAATAATGATACGTGCCCCAAATGGTGCTAGAATACTACTATTTTTAACATTTTTTGACACGTGTCATCATTTTACATCATGATGTAGGTAGGTACATCATGATATATTCAAATTTTACTCTAATTTCGTTCAAATATGATCGATACGTAAAAAATATACTAATTCTTTTTTAATGATCATTTTCGTTCCTCACATTCGAATTTAATATTTATATTAAATATATATTATTTTTTTTACTCCTCGATCACAACTGTTCCCTAATCTCTATTTTTTTATTGAAAATTAAGGTGACAGTTTGCACGTTCAAACACTCACAATGTTTATGTTTATATATAAAAGAGTGGCCTTTTTTCATTCTTTATTAAGTAGCCGTTGATTATTTTAATTCCTCCAAACATGGACGGACGAGTTCCATCAAGACAATCCCAGTGTGGACCCCACCATTAGATGAGGACATCAACCATGATTGATAACGAAAATCAAACGACCTCCGTTCGCTCTGCATCATCTGCACCTTAAAACACAGAACCAGAACCAACAACTCCAAATTCTTTTTACCAGAAAATACTGAAGTCGTCTCTTCTCCTCAACTTTCCAAACACTTTTCCATTTCATTTACTTACCCAAGTTGCGAGGAAATCTCTGCATCTCTATCCTGACGACGTGGTCGCTTTCTGTCAGTTTTATCTCAAAAACTGCCATCTTTGGAATTTGGAATTGGGTCTTTATAAATCGTCCTTTCACGCCTAGCAAGACCAAGCAATTTCTTTTATCTTACACCAACTCTAACAAACTACCCTCTCTTCTCTCACCAAAGTTCCATTTTTTTTCAGGTAATTATAGATAATGTCTCTTTCCTCTTTATCTTTCTGTTTTATTCCTGTCCAAATTCATTGCTTTTCTTGCATTCTTCAGCCGCATTCCACTCTGCTTTCATGCTCCTCTTGTTGGGTTCTTGACACTTCCTCTATATCTATGATTTGCTGCTTCTTTCACTATTGATAGCTCTATTTACTGCACTAATTGTCTTCTTTGATCTTAATTATTACGCTTTTAGCTTAGTAACCATGGATTTTGATTATTGGGTTCTGCTCTTTAGCCTTATTTTGCTGAATGCTATTGTAGCTCTGCTTATCTTGCTGTGTGAAATCTAATATTTCATTTGATTATAGCTCTACTTGATTTCAGATGCATCTGTGGAAGTTTGTTTATTCATTGTGTCTCACTCTTGATGTCAAGGATTTTGAATTTTTGGTTTGATTTCCTTGCTGTGTTGATGATGTTTTAGATGAACTATATAAGAGATCTGGATCTGTCTCATGCCTAGTTGGTTGTGAATTATTCTTTTTTTCACTTATGATAATTATTGACTCTGGTGGTTTTGTGGAAGAAATCCACTTCAATTTCATATCCGCTGGTGTTTTGGTCAGACTTGTATAGATATTTGCTTTGAAATCTACATAACTTGTTTTGTCTACAAACTTTGTTTGGTGCGCTTGGTGGGTGAACTTAGGATTAATTATTTCCATTTCATTTTCCACTTTTAGAAATGAAGTTGGTGAGTCAAGTAATCTATTTTATTGTGGAAAATTAAAGGTGATGTATTGAATTAAGTGCTCAAAACTTTTTATATAAGCTTGTTTAATATTTGCAATAAGATTCTAGATGCTGGCGTGTAGAATTTCATTGGTCAAATTTGAGGGAAGTCTGGAGAGTTAAAGCTCACCTTTCCCTACCTTATTTCCACAAAGAAGAAGTAGAGATTTTGCATAGAAAATTATTTAGTTCCGTTCTATGCAATTCAATATCGGGACTGACTTTTGTTTCTTGATATGTAATCCAGGTTGTTTATCAACTCTGATAAAAATGGAAGTCATAGGGGGTTGAGCCTGCTGGTTTTTGTGACCCTGAACGGTATGTTGTCTGCTTAGATGTTTATTCGACATATTTTTAGCTTTATGACTTTGATTTCATAGACAAATGCCTGGTGTTAGTATTTCTTATCATTGTTTTTTTTTGTTATTGTGTACAGGTTTGGGTAATGTGTCTGGGTAGTGACTATTTTAAAGACACAGATACAGAAACAACTGAAAGAAACTACAATAAGAGCATAACTTCTGGTATGGAATATAAATCAGACTACACTACTACTCAGCGAAGATCCTTGGCATTAATGGCTCAAGTGATTCGATCCGCAACATCTTTCATGCCTTGGTCTTGTAAAATCCCCATAGGTGATGGTTATCATGAAGTTCTTTAATCAAGTGTCTAATATTTGAAAGTACTGCTGCATTCTAGGGAGAGAAAAAAAAATATATTGCTACAGAAAGCTTCTTCTCTCTTGATTTGGAGAATATGCCTGGTTTTGTTAGTGAAAATATGAGATTTGCAGAAACAAACTTGTCTTTCTCCACTTTGGTCACACATGATAAGCCAACTCGTTCAAAGAGAAACCTTCTATGGGCTTCTGAGGATGCTTATGATGTTGACAGCCTGATTCTACCTGGGCTGCCTGATGATGTCTCTAAACTTTGCCTTGCTCTTGTTCCTCGTTCCGATTTCCCAGCTATGGGTGCTGTCAGCAAAAAATGGAGATCATTTATTAAAAGCAAAGAATTTCTCACTGTGAGGAAGTTAGCTGGGTTGCTTGAGGAATGGCTATATGTCTTAATTATGGATTCTGAAGGAAAGGGGAGTCACTGGGAGGTCCTAGATTGTTTTGGACAGAAACATAAAGTCCTTCCCCCCATGCCTGGCCCTGTCAAGGTGGGGTTTGGAGTAGTTGCTCTGAATGGAAAGCTTCTTGTCATGGCTGGCTATTCCATGATTGATGGCACTGGCTCAGTATCAGCAGATGTCTATGAATATGATTCTTGCCTCAACAGGTTTGTTACCTAAGCAAGCATTTGAATCTATCCTTGCCACTTTGCCTTCATTCTTGACTAAATTAGTTGTTTTCTTTTGCTTGGTAAATTATATTCTGCCTAGTGGATACATAGTGTTCTGGTATAGCGGTTTGTTCATATTTCCCTACCATGTCATTTCTGACACTGCGAAGTATGTTTTTTTCATTTTTCCTGCAAACTTGTATGCTTGTTTTGTGAACATCTGGACTCCTCTCTCAACTAGATACAAGCATTAACATCCTGAAGTTTGGATTATTCATTTATCTAGCCGTGGATGTTGCTTTTTGTGATTGTAGTTGGAGCAAATTGCCAAACATGAATGTTGGTCGCTATGATTTTGCTTGTGCGGAGGTTAATGGCAAAGTTTACGTTGCTGGGGGCTATGGAGCTGATGGCGATAGTCTCTCAAGTGTTGAGATGTACGATCCTGATACTGATAAATGGACCCTGGTAGAGAGTCTTCGCCGCCCAAGATGGGGTTGCTTTGCCTGTGGCTTCGAGGGAAAACTTTATGTCATGGGAGGAAGATCTAGCTTCACCATCGGGAACTCAAAGATCGTCGACGTGTACAACCCTGAGAGGCACACCTGGTGTGAGATGAAGAATGGCTGTGTTATGGTTACTGCTCATGCCGTGGTCGGAAAGAAGCTCTTCTGCATGGAGTGGAAGAACCAGCGAAAACTAACTGTATTCAACCCGGAGGACAATTCATGGAAGATGGTACCAGTTCCCTTAACCGGAAGCTTGAGTATCGGTTTTAGATTCGGTATACTTGATGGAAAACTTCTGTTATTCTCACTAGAGGAGAATCCGAGCTACCGTACTCTTCTGTACGATCCTAATGCCTCCCCGGGATCGGAGTGGAAGACTTCTGAAATAAAGCCATCTGGACTGTGCTTATGCAGTGTGACCATCAAGGCATGAGATAAGAAAGTTGTGCCATCTGAAAGTTTATGATTCTCGTCTTTGACTAGTTTGTATTTGTGTTCATCTGTACATTGGCCGGATATGTTGTTGTTGTTGTTGTAATTTCATGCATCTTTATTTGTTTGAGTTGGTGTAACATTCTGACTTATCTGAGACTTAGATTGCAATAATTTGATTTTGGGTTTCAGTTTCTCCTCATGTTTTCCTTGAACTACTGAGGAACTGTCATAATGTCATTTTCCTGCAAACTTCCAGGAACCCATTTTCAAATTATCAAAGTCTCTAATTCCATGTTCTCCAAGTATTCAGGAATTATTAATATATATATATATATATATAATTTTTTTTTTGGGTATTTCCGGGTGTCTTCTTTGCCTTTTCGGTTAGAGATTAACCTCGTTTGAGTATTGTCGGATCTTAAAAAGGCGATTCTTCTAGTATAATTTTCTTCATTTCCTAAATTCGAATATAAACCTCAAGTAAACATGAACAATTCTCTTTTATCATTTTGAGTCTCCGACACAACAACATTACTTCAAATTGTTTGGGAAATCTCCACTTGGAAAAATTATGTTTTGCTGAATTTACGTAAAACTTGACTTGAAAAACTTTGACTGCTCTGAGTTTAATTTAAATGGACTTGATTCATAAAATAAGCGCAATAATAAAGAACTAACAAATTTATACAATTTAAAGCAAAAACCCGAAATCCCTCAAAATTTTGAAATGAGCCCATAAGAAAGATTGTGTTTTATTTTATGTTTTCAGTGCGGGACCAGGAAATTGAACCCAAAAAAAGTAAAAATTTAAGATTTTAAGGTTTAATCAGAGTTCGATTGAGGTTCGATATATATAATTAAATACAAATTTATAGTATATTTTTTCATGAAAATTTAAATTGCATTATTTTATTTGGCAATAATTATTTTAAGACATTAGATTTTATTTCGTTACTTTTCCTACATTAAATGACATGTAGTGAATCTTCAGAATTTCTAAAAACGTGACCGATTCTTACCGTTCATTAGTTTTTTAATGATTTTCAAAACAAAAAAATCATCAATTTTACTATTTTAGGACCGGCCAGCCAATTGATTAGAGGTTTTCGGGGTCTAATTGACCGATCCGGTCCGGTCCTAAGAACTTTATTAGTCTTAAGCGCAACAGACAACAAGCTTGTCAAAAACAAAAAGTTTTATCCCCGCCAATAAACTAGTGTAAAACCGATGAAACAAACTCCTCCGCGTGGTGAGAGCGGCAAAACATCAAACACCTTGCCTGCATTACGAGAAACACCTACAATGGCGCCATCCACTTGAAAACTCAAAAAGTAAAGACCCCCTCCCCCCCACACACACCCCAAATCTCTTTCATCTCCCTCACTTCACTTCTCAGGAATCATACCTAACAAACCTAAAAATGTTCGGCACTCCTTCTTCCACCCCGGCGTTCGGTACGCCGTCCTCCACCCCGGCGTTCGGTTCAGCGTCCGCCACTCCGCCGTTCGGGACACCGTCCTCAACTCCGGCATTTGGTACACCGTCATTCGCCACGCCTCCCTCCACTCCAGCCTTTGGAACACCTTCGTCTTCTTCCTTCGCCACTGGCTTTGGTTCTTCACTCTTCTCCACTCCTTTCTCTTCCCAAACACCGCAACAGCAACAACAACAACAACCCCAGCAAACCTCGTTTTTCTCGCAACCTGGCTTAGGATTCCAACAGCAGCAACAGCAGACTCCGCTCTTCTCCACTCCACAGTCGACACCTTACTATACTCCGCAATTGACTACTCAAATGGCTCCTGTAGCTCCTCTTCCCTTCTCTCTCGCAGATCGTGACATTCAGGTCTTAGAAACAAAAACCTAATTCCAGTTTTGTTTTTGAGGATTGTAGATATACAATTTTATTTATGATTTTTTTTCTTTTGATTTTCTTGTTTAGGCAATTGTTGATGCTTATAAAGAGGAGCCTGCTAATCCTAAGCATGCGTTCAAGGTTTGAACTGATTATGTTCCTACTAGGTACTGATTGATGAATTTGTTATTATTTTCGTTCTTTGAGTGGTTATTGTTATTGTTGTGTGCAGTACTTGTTGTTCAGTGTTATGGATCCACAACTTAAAGTGAAGCCTGCGGGTGTATCTGATGTGAGTTTGTTATTTCTCACGTTTTTTTAGTTAATGTATTCTTTTTGTTTATTTTAGTTTGGCTAATTTTGGTGATAGTTTGCATTTGGCAGATAATGTGGGCAGAGGCTATGGCCAAACTTGAGGGTATGGAGAGTGCAGATAGAGAGCGCTTGTGGCCTCAGCTTGTTCAGGGTTTTAAAGATCTTTCAAACCGTCTTAAGGTAGGTTGCTGTTGTTAAATTTCAAGCAATATTAGTCGTGTGTTTTTTATGGTCGGGTGTGTTATTGAATGCGTTAAAGGAGTCTACGGTTCTTTTTGCTAGGAAAACAAGTTACAACTTCTGGAAAATTGCTAGGGTGATGGGTTTGATGTAAATACAACTTGTCTTGCCATATTAACTTACTTTCAATTTGAGGTTCATGAATGAATAGGGGAAATGAATGTAATTGAACGTTCAAGTTTTACTGTTGTTTCTAATATAGTTTGTGATTCTACGGAAAGGAAAACGTAATCAAACATACTAGGATTGTATCTAATGAGGGGTATGTTTTGGGCACTCTTTTAGCCATTACATGTTTTGCTGGTTGACCTAGTAACTAAACTCTGACATCTTGATACTTCTGTGGTGTAGATCCAAGATGAAGTTATTGTTTCAGATGGTGAAAGATTGCGAACGACCCAGAGCAATGTGAAAATGGTATCCTCTGACTATGCCACCTTGATGTACTAAACATCTTGAATTTTCATTCCACTGATAAGCATCTGTCTTTGCAGCTTCAAAGGCATTTTCAAGCGGAGACCCTTCCATGGATTGAGAGACTGAGACAAAAAGAGCAGAGTCTACAGAGGCGTCTTTTAAGGGTGAGTACAAGTTCTGCTAATACTTTATTTGTTTATCTATTTATTTATTTTTGCTGGTACTTATATTGGACAAAAGATTTAGTCTACTCAATGTAAAGTGAATGGTGTTGAGATTCCTGAGTGGTCATCCACTGAGTCCAATATGGATAGATTATGGTTGAAATGTAACATTTTAGTTTTTCTCTACTGTGTGGCATTTATTTCATAATTTTCTTTTGTTGGAACACAGTTAGATCAAGAAAGTTCCAACTATCATCTAGACCAGAAGTGGTTGTATCATTGTAGCTGTATATGGTAATGCATTTTATGCATTTATGTTGGGTTGTTGCCTTGTTGGGTATCAATGTCAATTATTTTCCTAAATTGCCTTCTTTGTGTGCATAGTACTTTGCATAGCAATTTTGAGTTTGGGATGTAGGTCTGGCATGCCTTCCTTCCATATGTGATTTTGATCACCACTTTGAAATGCTGAATTGGAAAGTTAACAGTTCAAATTCAATACCTCAAGAATAGTTTCCCTCCCCATCTATATTTGGTCATTTGTTCAGGTTTCACATGTTAAGGTACTTTAACATCTGAGATGCTACCATAGTATGTTTGCTGCGGTCATCTGTCTTTATGTGAATTTTCTTGCGTAGGCAAGTTATGGACTTTATAGAAGTTAACGCATTCAATGCTTTACATATTCATATCACATATTTGAAGGTGATGAAAATGCTGGAAGCTCTAGAGGGTAAGGGTTGTCGGTTGCCCTTGACGAAAGGGGAAGCTGAATTGGCAGAGAAGTTAGCTGCGATAACCAGACAGGTAGATTGTTTTTGTTACCCCACGTTACATTGTTAGCCTTCTATGTGGAGATGGTTCTGAAAAATAAGATGCAATTTTCAGCTGAAAGGATCTGGAGCAGAACTTTCTCGGAGGGTTCAATATCTACTCTCTGTAACTTGCTTTCAAGCAAATGGGATTGGTGCCGGCAGCTCTTTTTATCTTCCAGGATCAACCAAAATACATGAACACAGCCTCAGTGATATGCAAGAGGTAAGCTTGGGGGACAATTCGTGGGATGTCGAGTTGTTACCTGTGATAATTGCATTTTTATTCTCATAGTGTTCCCCAGTCACCATAGTAACGTTTGTGAAAGACATGATCATGAACAGTTGTGGTAGGTCATAACTCATATGTGGTTGGGCCTGCAGGTTTTACAGCAGCAGACAGAAGCTATTGCAAGGCTTGGCAATGTGTTGAAGCGGGATGCCAGGGACATGGAAATTATAATGGCTGAGGATTCTGAAATGACTGATGATGTGAGCTAGAGAAGGAGGATTCATCTGAGAGCCATCGTTGCATTTTGTTTTGATTTCTATCCTCTTGCAGCTTTGAGATTGACGTAATTTTGTAGTTAAAAATAGAAAAAAGAAGGAATGATGGGTGATTCATGCCTCTCCATATTCAACAAGGATTCTTATTCTAAATCTATTAGTCTCTTTCTAGTAAAATGTGGAGCAAAGCAAATGAATAGTGGACGTGTCGTAACACACGGTTAAATTCCTGGAAGTCTAGAACTATGAAGCACTTTGATTGTAATAGCATGCTACAAAACTGGATATATTTGTGTACGAGATTTTTCAGAAATTCAACTTTGTGTTTCTTGAGGTACAAAAGAATTCATGATACAGTTAGCTGTAAGCCTCAGCCATGATTAATAGAACAAGTGCCGACCAACCGGTAAACAACCGTGCCCCCTTTCCTTTACCTTTCTTCTGCTCATACTGTTCCCACAAAAACCCAGTTTGGTGATAGTTATGAACAACATTCCTGCAACCAAGCATCAAAAACTTAAGTTACTGCCGATTGGACTGACCAGAAAACATTGATCTTCGCTCATATGAGGCAAAAGCTCTCTTTTCAAACAATGCGAAGTATAAACAGTACCTGATCAAGTTACTCCTCAAGTCATTGTAGATTACCTCGGCCCTGTCTCGATATGGGCCATCCTCTGCCAGAATTAACTTTAGAAAGTTAATAAGTAGCAAAGAATAAATCTTGAAGGATAATGGTTGTAGGGTAGGGTGGGGGTGGCGATTGCTTCCTGTAAACCTAATAATTTTGAGTTCGAAGCATTTTTCTTGAGCAACGGGTTTTTAACACGAGGAGGAGGAGCAGATTTTAGGATGGTGCCCATTTTGGTTAGACTAAGAGATGAAGAGTCAGGAGATGCGTACCTTGAGAATAATGGTGCAGTGCTGAAAGAATCAGGTAATTCATGTTCATCCAGATAGTTCCCCTCCAATATGGTGGATCATGCTCTGTATTGCGTTTCATGTACATGGAGCTGCCACAAAAAAATATAACATTTCAGCAACATGCAATAACCATAAGCTCAAGCACAAAACTTACGTATAAGGAAAGGGGAGGCAAGCCAAGTTACATAAACCAGCACCTTGTTTTGGCAAGAGAGCGGAGTCCAAACCCAGTCCACAAAATGCTCTTGTTCGAGATAAGTTCAAGCTGTTTTTCTAGAATCCACGAGTCCTACGTAAGATAATAAATAAGTGTATTTAACACCAAATCAACAAAAAACCAAGCTCAAGGAATTCTCTAATTGCACAACTCCATGCTGCAAATCTAGCAAACACATACGCCAGAATAATTGATGATAGAAAATGCACAAGAGATGTTCAGTGCAGCTTACCGATGGAATGATTTTTCCCATGAATGGGAAAAGGCTGACATAACCAATATGAGGAACCAATCTCAATTCTGGCTGTTCTAGCACTTCACGGACCAGTTCTCTAGTAGCATAACCATTTCCAACTATTCTTTCTTTCCAACTCAAGCGAACCTGGAATGTTCAGAAAAATGTTTGGCGTTAATGAGTAAATTCTATGAACAGAAAGCCATGTTTAATATGGCATTCCAGAAAATCCCATTTAACAAAAGTGGTCCATCTAATCCAAATCTCACAATTAGCGAACGAGCTAGAATGTTGGCCACATCCTTTATCACTCTTCATGAGTGTATGGAATGGCATGCATAGCAAAGTCTAGTCCATGATCCAGTAACAGTAAACTAGTAACAATTTGCATATGTTTTCAGAAAGATGAACTGAACATTCAAGTTTAACCAAAAGCTTCTTCTGGTTACTAAATCAGCAGACAATATGATGCCTGATTCCAGTCAATCATGAACTAGAAGTTTCAGGTATCAATCCTGAAGATTAAAACAGAAATAAACAGGTGTACCTTTTCTGAATGATTTCCAAAGTCAAAATAAGCTCCATATATGGGATCAAGGTGCATCTGGTAAAACGGCATGTCAGAGGTGGAAAACCATGCGCAATAAGTGGAAAGTGCAGCCCAAGCGTAAAAAGTACCAATATAGTAGCATTTTCAAAATCTAAGTAGAACTCATTGTGGAGTGGTGAAGACAAACACCTGATTCAGCAATTCAAAATCTGAAAGCAACTTAGCTGTTGAACCATATTCCTGCATCATTTCAAATGTTTAAACAGTTAAATAGCAAATTCTTTTAGCACCATTCAAGACATCTAAGAACCACAGCATACCTCCTTGGGCTTATTATCTTTCTCAAACAACTGCGTAATGGACTGCATACAATTTGCTGCAAGAAGCATCCAACATCTAAGATCCAAGTGGCGTTCTTCGTCATTTGGATGCGAAGCACGGGGATAATCATCTAGGCCAGACGAAAGTGTCTGGAGATGCCATAAAATAATATAAGTCTACAACGTGATGCCAATAAGATCGAGACAGTACCAACAAGATATTTGACTAAAATTAGTCATACTCTCAAATGATTTTACTCCATAGGCGAAAACAAAAGGCATAAAAAGAACCTTCGGATTTGGGTTCAAATCGTTGTAAACCAGGTATAAAAAGCATTCGCAATTGATATAGCTTCAAGAAGGAAGAAAAAGTATGAACGTTTTTGGTATCATGTCACAAAGTAAAAGCTTTAGTATCACATTTTAAGGAACAGAACCTTCGGATTTAGTTCACGAGTTGTTGTGTTGTCTCTCCCATGCCAAAAGTAGACGCTCCTTTCCTTCCCTGTATTCATAGAGATAATTACTGTATGAAAAGTAACAATGTATCTCATTATAGTAAACATGCATCAGTTCAAAAGAATGGGGTCATTTATCTTCTTATACCCTCAACAGTTAAATTTAACAACAAGAAGTATCATATGGCAGTTTTTTATTCTCAAGCAAACAAAAAATTGACAACAATGTAACATCAATTGGTAAAAAAGACTACCTGCTTGAGTAGTGTTGAACCACTGTAACCAAGCTTCCAGACGAACAAAAGCCCTTTGAAGGAAGGAGGTGATCTCATTGGTTTCAGCAATAGTGAACTGGTTATTCTCTATGCCATTGAGTAGATCTGGAAAATGCAGAGTTTCATGTCATCATGCGTAACCATACTAGATGCATGTTCTAAATACCTAGAAAGAAAGGATGCATCTGAACAAATAAATGATTAATTTCAACCACCACAGTGTTCAACAGATAACACAAAAGAGAATAAATTGTTCTGTTTCCTGATTGCAGATCATCATTTCTAATAACATTTTCATGTTCTTCCAAATTAAATTTCGATTCATGGTTTAAAGCTACTAAAGTAGTCAGATGCAATAAGCAACTGGTTTCTCTTCTCTTTTGACTTCTACTAGTTGCTACCAGCTCTATCCATATCATGATCTTACCAAAAGGAAAATGAAATGAAATCTCCTATTTATTATACATAAGTCAATGGAAAATAAACTCACCACGAATAACCAAGAATAGTGTTGGAGGGTTTCCATTAGTTGGATACTGAAGAACAAACTCCTCAGGAACCTTACTGCAGTTACACAGAAAAAACCTTGACGTATAACACAGGGACAAGAAATCTACCAAATTATCTTTCCAATGAACATTAAGCTCTTAATCTCTGCAATTTTTTTGAAAAATGATCTTGTAGTACCTCAGTGCTTCAGTACCCAGTATTTGCTCTCGTGGAATCCATCCATCAATGTTCATTAAATCTAACCAGTGACCAATTATATCCAAGGATATACGAAAATCCCAGCGCCTACATACACCACAAAAATGATTTTTTTAGCTAAAACATATTTTAATGGTAATTTCACCACTTTTTTTTTTTGCAAGGAGGAACACCAATAAAACATCCACAGATAATACATAGCAGAAATGAGGGAAAAAGGAAGTTAACTGACCGGATCAAAAGTTGATGAAAGCCTTCATCCCATAGAAATCCCCTTGGAAAGAAGGGCCGGCTTGGAACAGCTGTGTAAAGCTCAGCTGGCCAATATGCAATAAAATTATCGCTACTCTGAAGCTGAAAGGCAAAATAGCCACTGTATGACTGTCAGATGCCAAGATTTGGGTTTAAAGTGATACTTATGAGAGTAGCTGTCAATTAACTAACAATAAGCAATCAAATGATCATGCTCTGATTCTGTACTCACCAAGTTTCGGTTGATGCAATTTATAAGACTAAAATAGCCAAGATAGTTAACTAATCAACCAATACAATGTTGGACATGACTCGGTAACCCTAAACATGAAAAGTTGATTGTGTATTATTAACATGCAGCACCAAATGAACGTAAGACTTCAGATGATCATAAAATACATATGTGCTCATTCGTAATACAATCAGTTGCGCCATAAACAATTGAACAAAAGATGCTCATAACTTACACTAGAACTTCTAGGATATGAAATCCTTGATTGGCCATAAAAGTACCCAATTCCTCCCAACATATTGGCAATAGCAGCCTTGCCAACAACAGTGGATTCAGATCCAAGCTGAAATAGTAATGCAATAGTATCAGAGTCTCACAAACATTCAAAACTTTACAGGATGTCCAAATAAAGAACTGAAACTCCCATCACATATCATATCATCTATGTAACTGAAAGAGGAATGATAGCAACAAGGCACACCAGGTCAATCACATTACAATTAGTAAAGCAGCACATATCATACTTCCAATGGTTAATACCTTTTCAGTTACATTAAAGCACTTATCAAATTTGGCATCAAATTCAGCATTCTTCTCTTGTAGTTTACTTGCCAGGGATGTACCTGCACATTATATTGAGAAATTGAACAAGTTTAGCCATTATTATGCTACCAAGTTTGTCTGCACTATAGCTTGTCGGGACGAACAACCATATGAATCAAATATTGCAGAGTACAACTGAGAAAACTATAATATTTTGAGATGTGTGAAGTGGAAGATATTCATTGCTGAAATGAAATAGATGGGGAAGAAACCTGTAAGGCTGCTTATGCGTTCTTCTACTCTTGAATTTTTCACTTCAGTTCCAGATACAAATGCAATATCAAATGCAAATGGAATACTGGCAGAAACCTGCATAAGAATATAAGCCATAAAATGATGTAGAACAGAAGGGAAAATAAGAAAAGAATAATCATGATAGAGAACTAATGAGAGACAGTGTACCAACGCCGTGACTAAATACCTGAAAAACTAAAATGTTTGGGAAGTCTTCAGATGAGTCCGACAGTTGCAGTTGCCCAAACTTTGTTAGCTGTCAAGATGCACCCATGAAAACATAGAAATCAAGACAAGAACCACAAAAGATGAGCAACAAAAGGTAGCAAGTGCCTCCAATGATATGAAGACAGCATCCAGTTCAAATATTAACATACCTGTGCTGCAAGGTTGTGCTGGACAAGATCCGATAAATTATGGATATGAGGAGTCCTGAAACCAGAATAGTGGACATCCAAAACATTCTGCAGAGCAAAGAAGTTGGTTTCTAGATCAGCTTCCTAGATAAAGAGAAATGTAGAAGTACATGAAGGAAATCAACCGGAAATTACCTTTGATTCCAAATGTAGCTCCCAGCCTCCAGTATCTGGTCGTGAACCTGATGTCAAAAGAGAATGCTGACTAATATCCAAGTTATCACTTCCCAGATGTAGAGCACTTCCATCTTCTTCAGCTAAATAGAAAAACAAATGCCCATTTCTCAGCAATTCACCATTCTTCCCATCTCTGACATTCACCATGAATAAGATCATAATAATATTTAGAATACAAACAAACAGCAAAAATAATAGTACAAAATAATGCATAATGTGAGTTTTATTAAGAGACTATTACCTGTTACTTTGGACGTCAACTCGAACTGCCCAATCTCCTCCATACCCACTCTCCTCACTCTTGTTCTTAAAAAAACTCGTCCCCAATTTCAATCCCTGATCAACCAGCACTTGATGACCAAAATCACGACCATTATGCTGCACCCAGCCATACTTGCTCAATTCATCAGAATCTTGACATACATGCCGCATATGATACCTTCCATCCTTCACTCCAATCCACATTAGTCCCGCCACCAAAGACTTCGGAACTCTACCAATTACCACAACAACAACGAATATTAACAGCAGCAGCAGCAATGACATAACCGAAAATATAGCTAAAACAAGAAGAAATACCTAGCACGAATCCCGAGATAAACATTAGGACGATAAGTTCCCCAGTACAAGCTCTCTTTATGTTCTCCTTGAAACTGGAAAAAAGAAACGGAGCATAACTCAACCAAAAGTTATCGGTTACAACATTAAACTGAACGAATTGCAATGTCCGGCACCTGCGGGAGGTCAGTGAGTTTCGGGGCGGGGAAAGGAGTGACGACTCTAGGCCTTGCTTGGGAATTTTCCCCTGGTTTGATTAGATTGTGGATTAAGAAGAAAATGATTAGGAGCGCGAGTATGCAAACCGGAATCATGATTTTGAGATTGGCAGCGAGGATGTTGAGCCCGGAAGTGATGCTGGTGGTGTGGCGTTTGGTTCTGTTCTTACGTTGCGTCACGTTGAGGAGAGAAGGATCGTCGTCATCGTCGGAGGTTTTGATTCTAGTTCGAGCATTTCTTCGAGAAGTTCCCGCCATTTTCACACAGTTATCGCATTTGATCGGAGAGGACAATGCGTCTGGTTTGTTTCGCTCTTCTTCAGTTAATTTTTGTATTTTTGCAGACTGTGGAAGTAGAAGAAGAGCGAGTTGAAGTCAAAGTCGTGCAAAGTAGTAACGGAGAATTGGAGATCCACTTGAATGGTCTTGGGCCTGGGCTTGAGCTTAGGCTGGATATCCAAAGAGAAGGCCCAAAATAAAAACAAACCTTTTATTTTTGTAGTTTTCTACCATTTACACTTGAAAGATGGATGAGTAGTGTACCATCCAAAAAAAGAACATTATAACATCAGTAGGAGGAATTCAAAAGAACCTTACTAAACAAATTGAATTTAAACATTTTCTTAATATTTCTAATTCTGATTTATAATTGAGTTTTAAAAATTGAGTAAAAGATAGCTATTCTTAGAGAAAAAAGTGCTAATAAATACTCATACAGAAGCTTATACTAATATAAAAAAACTGAGATATTGTTCTAATATAAAAACCTGATACTTGTTTTCTGGCATGATTCCTCCCCAACTTGGAAACCTGTCAGACTTGGTTCATCTTGATCTCACCACATATTCCTACCCTAATTATCTTTGGGTTTCTGACCTGAACTGGCTATCAGGTCTCCCTTCATTACAATACCTTGTTTTAAATGGTGTAAACCTTAGAAATGCTTCAGCTAATTGGTTGCCAGCAGTCAACATGCTTCCTTCCCTGCTGGAGCTGCACTTGTCTGACACTGAACTTCAAGACTTACCTCAATCTCTTCCACTTTTGAACTTGACATCACTTTTAGTCCTTGATTTGTCTAAAAACCAACTCAGCTCATCAATACCTCAGTGGGTCTATAATATAAGCACTCTTCAACAAATAAATTTTAGAAGTTGTCAACTCGCAGGTTCCATTCCTGAACTTACACCCTCAAGCCTTTGCAACCTGCAGATGTTAGATCTATCTTTCAATGCTCTTAATGGTGATATCAAACAATTCATAGATATTTTGGTTGGATGCAATAACAATAGCTTAGAGACACTAAATGTGGATTCAAACCTGAAAGAATTTGAAGAATATTCTCTTATTTTTTACTTGAATAGACTCTTTACATAGGTACATATATATACACATATAAGGGTAATTACATCACTAAATTAGGAAATAAATCAGCCACTAATTAGGAAGTAAATCAAGGCTCAAAACAAGGAAACTGAATCTTCAACACCCCCTCTCAAGCTGAGGAATAGATGTTTTCCATTCCTAGCTTGGAAATCAGTCCATTGAATGTAGAAGTATGCAGTCCCTTGGTGAAAACGTCTGCCAACTGAGAAGCTGAGGGAACATAGGTCATGCATACCAGTCCTTCCTCTATTTTTTCTTTGATGAAATGTCTGTCAATTTCTATATGTTTTGTCCTGTCATGCTGCACAGGATTGTGGGCAATCGATAATGCAGACTTGTTGTCACTATATAACTTTATAGGACCTTCAAACTTAATTCCTAGATCATCTAGGACTATTTTCAACCACAATAGCTCACACAATTCGAGGGAGATAGCTCTAAACTCAGATTCTGCTGAAGACCTTGCCACTACATTCTGTTTTTTGCTTCTCCACGTGATCATATTTCCTCCCAGAAAGGTACAGTATCCTGTTGTGGACCTCCTGTCCACATGAGATCCTGCATAATCTGCATCCGTATAGCCTTCAAGAGAGAGTTTGTTGTTCTTCTTGTATAATAGTCCCTTCCCTGGACTTCCTTTAAGGTAGTGTAGTACTCTATAGGCTGCCTGCAGGTGAGGAATTCTTGGATCATGCATAAATTGACTAATTATGCTTACCGAGAAAGCAATGGCGGGTCTTGTGTGAGATAATTAAATCAACTTGCCGACTAGCTGTTGGTACATCTTCTTGTCTACATGTGGTGCTTCTTTAGCTTCTCCCAACTTGTGATTGACATCTATAGGTGTAGAGGCTGGTTTACACCCAGATTTTCCTGTCTCTTTTAGCAAATCTACCACATATTTCTGTTGGGATATGAAGATTCCTTGTGAGGAATAAGCAACTTCTATTCCAAGGAAGTATTTTAGTCTCCCTAGCTCTTTTAATTCAAATTCTGAAATCAGCTTCAGTTTCAATTCCTCTTTCTCCTTCTCATCATCCCCTGTGACAATAATATCATCAACATACACTAGGAGAATGGTGACTCCACCAGTAGTGCCTTGTTTGATGAATAAGGTATGGTCTCCTTGACTCTGCTTGTATCCAAACACTAGGAGAATGGTGACTCCACCAGTAGTGCCTTGTTTGATGAATAAGGTATGGTCTCCTTGACTCTGCTTGTATCCAAACTCCTTCATCACCTTAGAGAATCTCCCAAACCAAGCCCTTGATGACTGTTTTAGGCCATAGAGTGCCTTTTTGAGTTTGCAGACCTTGTCACCTTCATTCTGCTCAAAACCTGGTGGCATGCTCATATAAATTTCTTCATCAAGTTCACCATGCAGGAAAGCGTTCTTTACATCATATTGAAGGAGAGTCCAGTTGTAGTGTGCTGCTGCGTTGGGTGATTTTGGATCAATACTTCTCAGCAGTTGTCTCAACTTTTCAAGTTCTTCTGAGTTGAGTCCTTCAGTACTTCTTGCAACCTCCTCCTCTGCTAATCTAGCTTGTAGTTTTTGTTGCCCGCTCCCACGATTGTTTTTCCCCTGCAACTTCCAGCACTCTTCTTTGATGTGCCTAGGCTTCTTACAGTAGGTACACCAAAGATTGTCTCTGTTCTTTCTCCACTGTCCTTCCTTCACAAGTGACCTAGGATTGTCACTTTTTTCTCTTTCTTGATAGGCTGCTGGTTTAGTAACCAGATTTGATTCTGGTTTTGGTTTAGTTGCCAAGGCAGATTCTAGTCTAGTTGTTGAGTCCAGCATCACCACTCTGCTACTCTCCTCAGCTCTGATCAGAGATATTGTCTCTTCTAGTGAGGGCATCTCTTCCTTAGCTAGGATCTGGATTCTAACTTGATCATACTCAGGGTTCACACCAGCCAGAAAGTCATAGATTCGATCTTTCTCTATGAACCTTTTTAGGATCTCAGCATCCGCAGGGCACTTCATCTGGAAAGTTCTGTAATGATCCAGCTCCTGCCACAGATTTTGGAGCTGATTGGAGTATTCAGTAATTGTTCTATCCCCTTGTTTGATGCTGGCTGTCTTAATCTTGATCTCATATACCTGAGCAGTATCCTTAGCCTTGGAGTATGTCCTCCGAACAAAGTCCCATACCTCCTTGGCGGTCTTGAAGAACATGCAGGTGTCGCTGATCATTGGCTTCATGGAGTCCCAAAGCCAAGACATAATCATAGAATCTTCTTCATCCCATGCTGCGAAAGCTGGATCGGTTTCTTTTGGTCCAGCATTGAGAAGATGGTTGAGTCTTCCTTTCCCTTTGAGATACGTACGTATGACTTGAGAGCACTTAAGGTAGTTATTTCCATTTAGCATGTAGGAAACCCTAATATTTTAGAAATCTCCAGTTTTTTTATTAGAGGGTTCTTCTGCAATTTTGCTGGAACTAGTGTTGTCCAGACTGGTGTCAACAGTTGACATAGCTGCAGTGTGAAAGGCTTTTGTTTGGAAGGGATTTGGATATTGATTCTTAGGTTTTCAACCTAGAGCTCCACTACCATGAAAGAATTTGAAGAGTATTCTCTTATTTCTTACTTGAATAGACTCTTTACATAGGGAAATATATATACACATATAAGGGTAATTACATCACTAAATTAGGAAATAAATCAGTCACTAATTAGGAAGTAAATCAAGGCTCAAAACAAAGAAACTGAATCTTCAACAAAACCATCTCAACGGTCATTTGCCCGATTCCATGGGATTGCTTAGCAATTTGATGTCCCTCGAGCTTACCAACAACAAATTCACTGGACCAATTCCAACATTTTTATGGAATATGTCACAGTTGAGAACTCTAGACCTATCTTTCAATATGATGCATGGGACTATTCCAGAAATTGGAAAACAACCTTATTTATCCACATTGGCCCTCTTTGGGAATCTATTAGATGGCATAGTCACTGAAAGCTTTTTGAACCTCACCTTTTTGGATACTCTTTCCTTATCATCTACTAGCAGCTCCTTAGTTTCCAATCTGCGAAATGACTGGATTCCTCCTTTCAGTCTCTATTCAATCAGCATCACTGGTTGCCAACTAGGCCCTGCGTTTCCTGGATGGCTCAAAACTCAAACAAAAGTAACGGAAGTTACACTGTCTAACTGTTTACTTTCACATAATATACCTGATTGGATTTGGACTTTCTCATCATGGCTTTGGTGGTTGACTCTCTCTAATAACCAATTCAGAGGGACTCTTCCTAACTCAGTACATTTCGTTTCATCCGTGGATTTGAGTTTCAACCAGTTGGAAGGACCAGTTCCCATCTGGCCAAATGTGACACAGCTCTCACTGAAAAGCAACTTAATATCTGGTCCGATTCCCTTAAACATCGGAGAGGTAATGTCAGGTTTAACAAACCTGGATATTTCTCAGAACTACCTGAACGGTACTATCCCCCCATCCATGAGTAACCTGACAAGCTTAAATTTCCTGGATCTGTCAAGTAACAATCTATCAGGACGGCTCCCTGTCGATTGGCAGGGTTTGAGATCTCTCTCGGTAATAGACCTCTCACATAACAATCTTTCTGGTGGCATTCCAGGCTCCTTGTGCTCCTTACACTCTCTAGATTGGCTTAAGCTGAACAATAACAACCTGCATAGAGAAGTGTCCTCAACTTTGCTGAATTGTGCACGCTTACTTGCACTTGACATTGGAAGAAACAGATTCTTCGGAACCATACCATATCTACCCCCTACAATCATGTCATATTTAGGCTTGCGAGCAAACATGTTGACTGGGACCATTCCTCAAAGTGTATGCAATCTCAGATGGCTCCAAATCTTGGACCTTGCACATAACAAATTATCAGGGCCTATCCCTAAATGTCTTAGCAACTTAATAGCCCTGAGAACTTCCAGCATAGACCTCCCACCCCTGCCATCGACTCGGCACCATGCATACTTTGAGCACACAGAGTTGGTGTTGAAAGGCAGAATGATGGAGTATACCGACAGAGTTTTTCTAGTGAAAACCATAGATATGTCAGCCAATAATTTGTTAGGAGAGATACCAGAGGAAATAACAAGGCTCTCAACATTGGGTACCCTAAATTTGTCCTTGAACCAGTTGATAGGAAAGATACCAGAGAGCATTGGAAAGCTGCAAGTAGAAACTCTTGACCTCTCCTTAAACCATCTTTCAGGCCCTATCCCTGCAAGCATGGCATCAATGACTCCTTTGAACCATTTGAATCTCTCATTCAACAACCTGTCCGGACCAATCCCATCAGCTAATCAGTTCCTCACCTTCACTGACCCTTCCATATACGAGGGTAACCCATATCTTTGTGGACCTCCACTGCCAAATTCATGCAGCACATCAAACAGTGGGATTGCAGATAGAAATGTTCATGAGGACACAAATGACAATGAGTACGAGAGCTTAGGGTTCTATGGAAGCATGGCAGCAGGATTCATTGTGGGATTTTGGGGTGTGTGTGGCAGTATGGTGTTAAAGAAGTCATGGAGATATGGTTTTTTCAGGTTTGTAGATGAAACAAAAGATTGGGTCTTTGTTCTTGTAGCAGTGTGCATCCCTAGAATGGGACGACAGAGCTAAAGATGGCGTGAGAAGTCCAATTCAAGAAAACAATTGATGTTTTTTTCTTTCGTGTGTTAAGAGAGGTAAGCTCCTTTTGTGTATATAGAAATGGGCTTGGGCTTGGGCAATTAATACTATTAACTCTTGAAATTTAAATAAACTTTTTTCATTAATGAGCTATTAATATTATTATTGTACCGTTAATATTAATTCATAGTATTTTCTAATAAAGTTTTTTTCTTTTTTGAGTTGTAAAATTTTAAAAGATATGGTTCTAGAATATGTAATGTCACAAGATTAGTTGTTTAAATATAATTATTAATTTTCAAGCATCAATTTCATGTCAAAACTTTAAATGCTAAATCAAATAAAGAAAAAAAAATCTAAATCACTTAAAAAATCCGTAGGGTGTTGTTAGACTTTAATGAACTCTTACCTACCACATTTAGAAACGTCAATCCATTTTTATACTACAAGTTTATGTTATTTTATTAAAAATAATACATTAGTTAATCGGTACCTGTGACTGAAAGGAAAACCTAATGTCAAACCTGTACAGATTGTTTTATCTATCTGAAGAGAAGGAGATCAATTCAGAGCAGTTGAGCCTGTCACATTCACTTCAATTTAATAAGAATTTTACTCTCATTTCAAATCTTTTTTCACCCAATCACCTGGAAGCATTCATTTGGTAAACTAAACCAAATAAGAGAAGAAAGTGAAATGAATTCGAAAACGAGAACAAGTCAATCCTTGTTTGGTTAAATGGAGTAATGGAGTTCAGCTATAATGTTATTACCATTACTCTTTATCTGGACAAAAAGATATGGCTTCTAAGATAACCATCATTCATATTCTTCCTGTTGTTTTACTTCTGCTGACTGAGTTTGCGCTTCTTGGCGCGGCACAATCAACTTCTGGTAGTGGAAGATGTATTGAGAAAGAGAGACAGGCCTTGCTTGAGTTTAAGGCAGGTCTTAATGATCCTTCAGGACGGCTTTCCTCCTGGGCTGGTCAAGATTGCTGCAATTGGTTTGGAGTAAGCTGCAGCAACAAAACCAGCAATGTTGTCAAGCTTAACCTACAAGGTATGGGTTTTTGTGCTGCAATATATGGAGCAACAGGATCATGTCTTGGCGGTACGTTAAATCCTTCTTTGCTTGTTCTGAAATATCTGAATTACCTGGATTTGAGTAACAATAACTTCCAAGATATTCCTATCCCTGAATTCATAGGTTCTCTCCAGAACTTGACCTACCTTGACCTCTCCGTGGCAAATTTTTCCGGCATGATTCCTCCACAACTTGGGAACCTGTCAAACTTGGTTTATCTTGATCTTACCGCCTATTCCCACCCTACTGATCTTTGGGTTTCTGACCTGAACTGGCTGTCAGGTCTCCATTCCTTACAATACCTTGCTTTGAATGGTGTAAACCTAAGCAAGGCTTCAGCTAATTGGCTCCCAGCAGTCAACATGCTTCCTTCCCTGCTGGAGCTGCACTTGGCTCTAACTAAACTTCAAGACTTACCTCAATCGCTTCCACTTTTAAACTTAACATCACTTTTGATCCTTGATTTGTCTTACAACAAATTCAACTCATCAATACCTCAGTGGGTCTTCAATATAAGCTCCCTTCAACAGATCCAATTTTCCGGTTGTCAACTCACAGGTTTCATTCCTGAGGTTTCGCTTGCAAGCTTATGCAGCCTGAAAATATTAGATCTATCATCCAATGATCTTGAGGGTGAAATCAAAGAATTCACAGATTCTTTGGCTGGTTGCGCGAATAAGAGCTTGAAAACACTAGATTTGGATTCGAACAATCTCCACGGTGATTTGCCTCATTCCATGGGATTGCTTAGTAGTTTGCAAGATCTTGAACTTGGCTCGAACAAATTCACTGGCCTAATTCATACTTCTTTATGGAATATGTCACAGTTGAGCACTCTAGGCCTATCTTTCAATCTCCTGCATGGAACTATTCCAAGAAGTGTTGGACAACTACCTTGGTTATCTACGCTGGAACTTTACGGGAATTCATTAGATGGTGTAGTAACTCAAAGCTTCTTGAATCTCACATTTCTGTCAACCCTTTCTCTATCATCCGCCAATTATTCTTTGGCTTTTGACCTGCCAAATGACTGGAAGCCTCCTTTCCGTCTCTTCTCAATCTCGATTACTGGCTGCAAACTAGGCCCTGGATTTCCTGGATGGCTCAAAAATCAAACAAGAATATTATTCATGACTCTCTCTGACAGTTTAATTTCGGAATACATACCTGATTGGTTCTGGGCCATATCACCACGGATTTTCTGGTTGGATCTATCTAATAACCAATTAAGAGGGACTCTTCCTAACTCAGCATATTACCGTTCTGGTGCATGGGTAGATTTGAGTTTCAACCAGTTAGAAGGACCGATCCCCAGCTGGCAAAATGCAACACATCTATCACTGAAAAGCAATCTGTTTTCTGGTCTGATTCCCTTAAACATTGGAGAGCAGATGTCAATGTTAGAAGATCTAGATATTTCTCAGAACAAGGTAAATGGTCCAATTCCACCATCCATGAGTAACCTGACAAGTTTAACTTTCCTGGATCTTTCAAGTAATAACCTATCAGGAACTCTCCCTAGCAATTGGCAGGATTTGCGATTACTCGCAATACTGGACCTCTCACATAACAATCTGCTTGGTGGTATTCCAGGCTCCCTGTGTTCCTTACCTGCTCTATTTTGGTTAAAGCTGAACAACAACAACCTATACGGAGAGCTCTCCTCAACTTTGCTGAATTGTACAAACTTAACTGCAATTGACATTGGAGGGAACAGATTCTCTGGAACCATACCAAATCTACACCCTAAAAGCCCTTCTCTATCGTACTTAGGCTTGCGAGCCAACGTGTTGATTGGAAGCGTTCCTCCAAGTCTATGTTATCTCAGTCGTCTCCGCATCCTGGACCTTGCACATAACAATTTGTCAGGGTCCATCCCCAACTGTCTTGGTAACCTAACAGCTATGAAAACTTCCGTCTCTTACTTTCCATCCAGTCCATCAACCACGCAGTTCAGATACTTTCGGCACACAGAGTTGGTGGTAAAAGGTAGACAAATGGAGTATACCCAGACAATTTCTCTTGTGAAAATGATAGACATGTCAGCCAATAAATTGTCAGGCGAGATACCAGAAGGGATAACAAAGCTCTCAAGATTGGGTACTCTAAATTTGTCCATGAACATGTTGACAGGGAAGATTCCAGACAACATCGGAAACCTACAACAAATGGAAACTCTTGACCTCTCCTTAAACCATCTTTCAGGCCCTATTCCTGCAAGCATGTCATCTATGACTTCTCTGAGCCACTTGAATCTGTCCTTCAACAACCTGTCCGGACCAATCCCATCAACGAATCAGTTCCTTACTTTCAATGATCCTTCCATTTTTGAAGGGAACCCAAATCTCTGTGGATCTCCATTGCCAAATGCATGCGGCTCAACAAGCAGAAGGGATGCAGAAAGCAACGATGATGAAGAAGACGCAGATGAAAATGATTATGAAAGTTTAGGGTTCTATGTAAGCATGGCAGCAGGATTTATAGTGGGGTTATGGGGTTTAGGTGGCAGTTTGGTGTTGAAGAAGTCATGGAGATGTGCTTTCTTCAGGTTTGTAGATGAAACAAAAGATTGGGTCTTTGATCCAGTTACAGCGTCCATCCGCCGAATTCGACGACGGAGATGAAGATGGGCCGATGGTTCCAATTTGCGATGAAGAGGAGAAAGCTCAAATCTGAGAGTATGATTGGCAAATTCTAGAAACAAACGTTTTTGATTACTTCAGGGTTTGATTTTGTGTTCGTTTGTGTATAAACAAAGATCAGTGTGTAAATAATAAAATAAATATATATGTTGAAAAAAACGAAGGAAGAAATAAATAATCCAAAATCCAAATCCATATCCAAATCCTAACCGACGGTGGAAGAAGTGTTAGCTGCAGTCAAAGACGAGCAAAGCGTGAACGGAGAATTAGAAGTCCACTTAAGATGGGCTTGGGCTTGGGCTTGGGCTTGATATCTAAAGAAAAGGCTCAATATTAAGAGAATTAATTAGAGGAAAAAAATCAGGAACTGGAAATTTGAAACTGCTGGCCAATTTGATGACACGGTGATGGAAAGGTTTTTTTTTTCTTTTCATGACAATTTTTCCTGACAAGGACCCCTACTTTGTTTTATTTCTCAATTAAAAACCAGAACCAGTCTTACTCTAGACACTGACTGAAATATTTTTTTATATTTAAAAAACTGGTACAGCAAAACCTGTGACTGAAAGAAAAAAATCTATTGTCAAACTGTAAAATGCTGTTGTGTCAACCTGAAGAAAATGAGATGAATCCAAAGCACTTGAGCCAGTCACATTCACTTCATTTCAAAACAAAAATACTCATCATTTTACCTCTTTTTCAGCCAATCCCCTGCTAACATCCATTTCGTAAACAAAACCAAATGACAAAAAGAAAAGTTAATTGAATTAGGAAAATGACGACAAGTCAATCCTTGTTTTGCTTAAATGGAGTGATGGAATTCAGGTCTGCTATTAGCCTACTCTTATTTGGGGAAAAAAGATGGCTTCTAAGATAACCATCATTTGAATTCTTCCTGATGTTTTCCTTCTGCAGACCGAGTTTGCGGGTCTTGGTGCCTCACAGTCAACTTCTGGTGGTGGAAGATGCGTTGAGAAAGAGAGACAGGCCCTGCTTGAGTTTAAGGCAGGTCTTAAAGATCCTTCAGGTCGGCTTTCTTCCTGGGCTGGTGAAGATTGCTGCAACTGGACCGGAGTAATCTGCAGCAACCAGACTGGTAAAGTTGTCAAGCTTGACCTCCAGAGTATGGATTCTTGTGATTCAGTTGATGGAAATGGAGCAGCACCCAACGGATCATGTCTTGGCGGTACGTTAAATCTTTCTTTGCTTGACCTGAAATATCTAAATTACCTGGACATGAGTAGCAATAATTTCCAAGAAATTCCTATCCCTAATTTCATAGGTTCTCTCCAGAAACTGACCTACCTTGACCTCTCCCGGGCAAATTTTTCTGGCACGATTCCTCCACAGCTTGGAAACCTGTTAGACTTGATTCATCTTGATCTCACCACATATCCCGACCGTAATTATCTTTGGGTTGCTGACCTGAACTGGCTATCAGGTCTCCCATCCTTACAATACCTTGTTTTGAATGGTGTAAACCTAAGCAAGGCTTCGGCTAATTGTCTGCCAAGCACTCAACAAGCTTTCCTCCTTGCTGGAACTGCACTTGTCTGGCACAAAACTTCATGACTTACCTCAATCTCTCCCACTTCCAAACTTGACATCACTTTTGATCCTTGATTTGTCTGACAACGACTTCACCTCATCGATACCTCAGTCGGTCTTCAATATAAGCTCCCTTGAAGAAATAAAAATTCATGGTTGTCAACTCACAGGTTCTATTCCTCATGTTTCACTTGCAAGCTTAGGCAACCTGAAAATATTAGATCTATCCTTCAATGCTCTTGAGGGTGAACTCAAAGAATTCATTGATGCTTTGGTTGGTGTCGCTAGCAATGGCTTAGAGACACAAGATTTGGATTCGAACAATCTCTACGGTGATTTGCCTCATTCCATGGGATTGCTTAGTAGTTTGATAAACCTCCAACTTGCCCGGAACAAATTCACTGGCCCAATTCAAACTTCTTTTTGGAATATGTCACAGTTGAGCACTCTAGACCTATCTTTCAATCTCATGCATGGAATGGAACTGATAATACATAAAATTATCAGAAGGGCACGATGGACTTTGCGCCTTCACGAAGTACCGTTGACCGGTCAAAACGGCACATGGCCGGTTTGACCAAGTCAACGATATAAAAGGCATCGTGATCGATTGACCAGGTCAACGGGAATAAGTAACTAAAGGACAAGCCCAGCCCGTTATCACCGAAACGGCACAGAGCCGATTTGACAGTAAAGATGAAGACAACGACACTCGGCCGATTCCCCACAAACGGCTCCTTGCCGATTCGCCACAAACGGCTCCTTGCCGATTCTCCACAAACGGCATCGCACTGATGGGGTCCAGATATAAATCTCCCCTCATAGATATTATTGGTATAGTGCTCCATAGTCAGTATACATTTAGTCAAGGTTGGCAGGGAGGATAACCTGCTCCCATCACATCGTCACCTGACAACCGGACAAAGGGACGGCCCTATTCCCCTGAAATAAGGTCTGCGCCCCACGTTACAATGATGAATCCCTGCCCCTAGACCACCGGCTAAGGAAAAAGGAGAGGGGATGTCAGAGATCTAACCACTCTAGTCCAGCCTAAGGACTAGAGGGTGGTATATAAGGGAAGTTTTCTCCTCTACTCAGGGGGACACAAAAAAACGAAAAACACACACACTTTCTACACACTTAACAAAATTACTGACTTTGGCATTGGAGCTCTTGCGCCGGAAAACACTTCCGGCACTGTGCAGGTCCTTCACGAAGATCTGATCACCACCTTCCAGCGAGCGACTTTACTGAAAAACCCCCCACTCCGGTCCACGGATTATCATTTGGTGCTTTCATTGAGAGCTTTTGAGTTTTGAGTGAGCAGCCTTGAAATTCAAAGCTCTTCCTTTTCTTCAATCTTATTGGGGGTTTTTTCATTTCCAAAAATGGCATCCGACCCAAACTTTCAATCAAATCAACCTACCAGTGGTGCTGCTGGTCAGTATGAAACGCCACCTCCTCACGCCTCATCTTCCCGTGTGGACATGAACGCCGCAGCCCGCCGGCTTAATTTTCCAGAAATTCCAGAGGTGCTACTCCCCAGCACCCCACAACCAGCAGTCATCCCACCAGCAGTCATGCATGAGTTCGCCGCCTTGCATCGACGGATGGATCTGATGATGCAAACGTTTATGGGAGGGATCCCTCCGCCCGTTCACCAGCAGATCCTCCCCCAGCAGATTCACTCCCAACAGATCATTCCTCAGCAGATCCCTGACCAACCTGCAGCGACACCATCTTTAGTGCCCCCGCCCATGGCATTCCAGCCAGTCAGATCTGTACAACAGCACGTCAGTCAGCCAGCTCAACGGGAAAATCTTTCGAATGAGCTCCGGCTGCCCCGTCGCAGTGAAAATCCGATCAGAGGGGAAGGGTACCTGGACAACATGGAAGAGGCTAATAGCCGAGCAGTCCAGCGTAGCCCGAGAAGGAGCCAGAAGCAGTCAGTAGAAGGAAGATCCGAAAGAGGAAGAGTTCGGGAGAGGTCAATGGATCGGCCCCAATCGGGAAGGGATCGCGAGGGGGCTGATCGGAATGCTTCAAGAGGCTCTGCCTCCCTGCGAGCTCGGGAAGAGCAGGATGATGATCCCAAGAATCCGTTAACCTTTCGGGTTAGGAAGCATCGGGTGAGCAGACACGTCAAATTGCCAACCGATTCTTACATGGGGACGACGGATCCGACAGTTCATGTGAGCTTAGTAAAAAAGCATGTTAAGTTTTTTACTAGAAAGGATGAGGCGCTGTGCCAAATATTTGTGATGACCCTGAAGGGAATCGCCAACACCTGGTTTGAAAAATTGCCAGCCGGATCTGTGGACAGTTTTGAGCAGTTGGCGAAAGTTTTCACAAGCCGATTTAGCTCTTGTATTCCTGTGGAAAAGTCTCCGGCGGTTCTATTTGATATGGTGCGAAAGTCGGGGGAATCCTTAACGGTGTATGTTGCCAGATTCAATGCTGAGTTGGCCACTCTGCCGGACGTTGCGCCTAACTTTGCCGCTGAGGCTTTGAAGAGGAACTGCAGGTATCGGGAGTTGGAAAATGCTCTGATTGCGAGCACGCCGAAGACCCTGGACCTCTTGCGGATCGAGGTGGACAAGTTTGCGAGGATGGAAGAAGCAGATTTCCAGCGGAAGAAACGGGAGGAGCCCGATCTTCCCAAGAAAGAAACGGCCGTCCGCAAGCAGGGAGAAAAGAAGCAAGCGGCTGGAGGCCGGCAGACGGATCGCCTTGCGGATTTCTCCACGTTGCAGCTAACTAAGCCGGTGGCGGAGATCTTTGCCATCATAGAAGAACGGAGATTGCCGATTCAGTATCCAAAGCGCAAACCTGGCGCCGTTATGGGACCGCATAAGGATTCTTACTGCCGTTTCCATAAGGCAAAAGGGCATGACACTGAGGATTGTTTCTCTCTGAAAAAGGCTATTGAAAAGTTGATTGAAGAGGGCTATTTGGGCGAGTTTGCGGCCAAGGCTCGAAATAGGGCCAGGGAGGATCGAACTGACGGCAACAGGAGAGAAGCGGAAGCTGATCCCAATGCAGCCGGAACCAGTAACCAGAGAGACAAAGGAAAGCAGCAGGTGTTGACAACCTCTCTCGATGAGTTCTTCATGATCAATTTGATAGCAGGAGGAGCCCAGCAGGAGGAATCGGAGGATGTACCGATTGGGGAAAAGAGAAAGCGGAATGATCCCGTAGGGGAAAAAGCAGGTCTATCGGAGCTGGACCGAATGACCATAACATTTTCAGAGGAGGATGAGATCGGAGTGACATATCCTCAGAATGAAGCATTGGTAGTGACAGCCATCATTGCCGACTGCGGGGTCAGGCGTACGCTGGTGGACAACGGAAGTGCTGTGAACCTCATTTCTGCCAACGCCTTTAACCGTTTGCAAGGACCTAGACCGGACCTGAAGCCTTGCCGACGGCCGATCATTGGGGTAAACGGCATTCCCATTCCTGTTGTGGGCTTAACTTTTCTGTCAATCCTTTTTGTGGAAGACAGCTCCCGCAGAAAGGAGCAGCAGCTATTTCTGGTGGTGGACTTGAACCTGCCATACAATGTGATCTTGGGGCGTCCGTTTTTAAATGCTTTCGGTGTGGTAATATCGCAAAGGCATTTGAAGATGAAATACCCTTCCTGGGACGGCGTGGTTACGATCCGAGGAGATCAGAAGGTAGCTGCCGAATGCTACATCACAATGGTTGATGGTTGCTGCGATCGCTATGTCTGCGTAGCGGACGATTCACTAGAAGATGATGAGGAGCAGCGTACCCAGCCATTGGAGAGAATGGTCCAAGTGTCGGTGGCTGATCTGCCCGCTGAGCATTTTTTAATAAGCGAGAAGTTGAGCAAGGGAGATTGTGACCAGCTTGCGTTTCTGTTAAACAAGTGCAGAGGAGAATTCGCCTGGGTCCCGGCGGACATACCAGGCCTTTCGAGGGAAACGGCAGAGCACCGATTGAACGTGTACCCGAATGCCAGGCCAGTGCAACAGAAACGGCGAGCCTTCTCCAAAGAAAAAGCAGATGCAATTGAGAAAGAAGTGGACAAGCTCTTAAAGGCCAACTTCATCCGAGAGGTTCAGTATCCGCCATGGTTAGCTAATCCAGTGGTAGTGAGAAAGCCAGGCGGGGAGTGGAGGATGTGCATTGATTTCACTGACCTGAACGAGGCATGCCCCAAGGACTGTTATCCGCTGCCACGGATAGAGCAATTGGTGGATCAAACGGCTGGTTATGGATATTTAAGTTCGCTTGATGCCAATTCGGGGTATCACCAGATACCGATGGCGATCGAAGACGAGGAGAAAACGGCTTTCATCACGCCGAGGGCCACCTACTGCTATCGGGCTATGCCGTTTGGTCTGAAGAATGCTGGAGCAACATTTCAGAGAACGGCCAATAAGATTTTCGAGCCGCTAATCGGGAAAAATCTGGAGGTGTACGTTGATGATATGCTGGTGAAAAGCAGAAATTTTGAAGCGCATCTGCGAGACCTTGAGGAGGTATTTGGGATAATGCGAAAATTTGGAATGAAGCTAAATCCCAAAAAATGCATGTTTGCATTCCAAACGGGGAAATTCCTTGGTTATGTGGTCAGCAGAAAAGGAATTCAGCCCAATCCCGCCAAACTGAAGGCAATCAAGGATATGTTTTCGCCAAAGAGTGTGAAGGAGGTGCAGCGACTCACAGGAAGAGTAATTGCTTTGAGCCGATTCATCTCCAAGCAGGGCGAGAAATGCCTCCCGTTTTTCAAAGTCATTCGGAAGAAGGCACAATTCGGATGGGATGGCGATTGTGAAAAGGCTTTTCACGACTTGAAGCAGTACCTGTCTTCCGAATTGCTGCTAACTCGACCCGAAGAAGGGGACACCCTTTTTCTTTATCTGGGGGCGGCCGATGAGGTGGTTAGTGCCGTCTTGGTTCGGGATGAAAACGGCATACATCGACCGATTCATTTTATCAGCCGAGTCTTGAAGGATGCTGAGCTGAGGTATTCTCAAATCGAAAAAATCGCTTTCGCCCTGTTGCAAGCTGGCAGAAAGATGGCCCGGTACTTCCAAGCTCATCCGGTGGTCGTACTGACAGACCAGCCTCTAAGAAGGGTTTTCAAAAGACCTGAGTCGTCCGGTCGAATGGTCATTTGGGCCATCAAATTGGAGCAATATGGGTTGCAATATCAGTCCAGACCCGCCATCAAAGGCCAGGCGCTGGCCGATTTTATTGCAGAGTGCACGTTTGTCCAGAAGTAAATTCCTTCGCCAGAAAGCCAAAAAGAAGCCTGCTTACCGCTTCCCGATGTGAACGGGGATCGGTGGACAATCTTCGTGGATGGCGCCAAGAATCAAACCGAAGCAGGAGCCGGCGTCATCATTTTAGGTCCAGAAGGGATAAAAATGAGGTACGCCTTAAAAATCTCAAGGCCGTTATCAAATAATGCGGCCGAATACGAAGCTCTATTGGCAGGATTGCGCATCGGAGGGAATCTGATCGGTAATGCACAATCGGCCGACGTCCGTTTGGTCATCTACGGAGATTCAAAATTGATTATTGATCAAGCCAACGGTGATTCTCAGGCTAGAGAGCCGATTATGATTCAGTACTTGAAGAAAGTACAGAAGGAGCTAGCCGAAATTAAAAATAGGGGAATTCATGCTGAAATCAGCCATATCCCAAGAGAGAAAAATGCAGAGGCCGATGAGATTGCCAAGCTGGCAGCAAACTCCGAGGCAATGATGCCACCCGATGTGACTGTTGAGGAAATTTCCATTCCCTCTTTTATGGAAGAGCAGCAAGTGCTATGTGTGTTAGAGGCAGCCAACGATTGGCGCATTCCAGTGATTGACTATCTCAAGCATGGCAGGCTGCCAGAAAATGCGAGTGAGAAGCTGAAGATCCTCAAGAGAGCGGCTAGATGCACTTACCACGACGGGATACTTCTTCGCCGTTGTCTTACTTACCCGGCGGCAAAATGTATAACGGAAGAAGAAGGCCTGTATACGCTCAGGGAGATCCACGAGGGAATATGCGGAATGCACGCCTCAGGAAACACCATGGCTGCCCAAGTTCTCCGAACAGGGTTTTATTGGCCAACAATTAGAAGAGATTCGGATAACTTTGTGAAATCTTGTCATAAATGCCAGGAATTTGCAAGGGAACCACAACGGCCAGCAGCTGAATTGTCAAGTATGGTGAGTCCATGCCCATTTGCGAAGTGGGGAATTGACATCTTGGGACCCTTCCCAATCGCCAAAAGTCAGCTTCAGTATGTTATTGTTGCTGTCGATTATTTCACAAAGTGGGCCGAGGCAGAAGCTGTGGCGAAGATAACGGCAGACAACACTTGGAGGTTTTTCATGAACAACGTCATCATGAGATTCGGGTTCCCAAGAATTCTCGTGAGCGACAACGGCACCCAGTTCACCAGTGCTTACTTCAAAAAGAAATGCTCAGAATACTCAATTGAACAACGGTTCTCTTCCGTTGCGCATCCACAAACAAACGGGCAAACCGAAGTCACCAACAGAGCAATCCTTAACGGGATTAAGAAAAACCTTGAGGGCAAGCCGGCAAAATGGCCAGAGGAGTTGCCGTTTGTCATGTGGGCCTATCGAATGACCACTAAAACCAGCACCGGTATGACACCGTTTGCCATGGCGTACGGGGTCGAAGCTGTTTCTCCAGTAGAGATCGGCGCAATCAGCCTTCGAGTTGAGTACTTCAACGAAGAGCAAAATGAAGAAAGATTAAGGGAGCAGCTGGATCTTTTGCCAGAGATGAGAGAAGAAGCCATCCTCAAAACATTGCACTACAAGCGCAAAATGGCGAAATACCATAATCGGCGTGTCAAAGAACGGCTACTCAAGGCAGGAGATTTAGTCCTGCGCAAGGTAACAGCAACTGGCCAAGAGAAGAAAAAGCTCACGCCGAATTGGGAAGGACCATATCGCGTTACCAGAGTCATCGGCAAAGGTGCATACCACCTGGAAACAATGAACGGTACTCCGATATCCAACTCTTGGAATATTTGCAATTTAAAGCTATATCACTCCAGAGTAAATATGTTGTTTTCACTGGCCGAATAAATGATAATGATATTGTAAGGACAAATCATTTGCAACTAATAATGCTTAAAGTATATATTTGCCCGTATTGTGCTTATCGTATGGTTGCAGATGTAAAAGAATCGTGGATGTAGGTTATTTTAAATCGAACCACGTTACCAAAACCCAAAAAAAAATGGCGATGTTATCTCTACCAAGGGCCAAGGCTACCTAAGGCACTGCCTGGGGATGCCGACAACCAAATCGGCAGCAGCCCGAGTAATTCAAGACACTACCAGGGCATATATCGCCAACAATACATATATCGCCAACGATACATATATCGCCAACGATACATATACTGTCGCCAAGACATATATCGCTATTGAGGCATATATCGTTATTGAGGCATATATCGTTATTGAGGCATATGCCGCCATGAAAACGCATATCGTCATAAGACCATTTCGGTCCTGCTGATCAGACGGCGACAAAATGGAGAAAGACTCAAACCTATCTGTGTCTTAGTAAACCAGATAGAAGTACCTGTGTCTTCGTAAACCAGGTAATAAAGACTCAAACCTATCTGTGTCTTAGTAAACCAGATAGAAGTACCTGTGTCTTCGTAAACCAGGTAATAAAGACTCAAACCTATCTGTGTCTTAGTAAACCAGATAGAGAAACGACAACGCAAAAACAATGTCTCCAAAACGGCCCGGTGCCGAAAGGTCGAAACGGCCACCTCGAGAAAATGGCTCCTCGAGCAAACGGAAACAGATCCCTCAAACGGCAACTTGCCGATTTGCCAGATAAAGATAAGTTCAAGTTACAACTGTTTTATCTTTTTTTTATTTCGGGAGTAATACATATATAGCAGAAATGATTAAGCATTTGCAATAACTTAAAATTGCAAAATTATATATATTCCGAATAAATAGTATTGTTCTTTACAAAAATATGTTAAGATCGGCAATAATCTAAAAACAGAAAAGACAGCTCTATGGTTCGTCTTCTGAAGAGGATTGATACTCCTTTGCCTCAGCCTCTCTTTCCAAGGAGTAAACATACTCGCTAATCTTGGTGGCATCAAAGTTAGCCTCCCCATAGAACTCCATATAACTGTCGATCATGATGTCCTTTGTCTTCTGCCGCCACCAACCGATCTTACTCGGAACCTTCTCCAACTCAGCGTCCTTCTCTGCGATGCTGCTCCTAGCCGTCTCTAACTCCGCCGTTCTGGTCTCCAAATCGGCGCGGGCCGCCTCCAACTCGGCAGTAAGCTTGGCCATATTATTAATCAGGACGGCTTTATCTTCACTGAGTTTTGTGACGGAATCACACAGGGCCGATTTGTCTGACATCAGCTCCCCGATCCGTACCTGCTCTTCCCTAATCTTAGCCGAGAGACCATCCCTTTCGTGAAAACTGTCGGCCAGCTTCTTGCGGGCGTCAATGACAGCTTTCTTATCCGATTCACGAGCGGCCATCAGACTCTCATTTTCTTTCTTAAGGGTAGCATTCTCAGCGGTTGATCGCCGAAGTTCCTCCCTGGACTTTTCAAGCTTCGAATCCACAACTTCTGCAGCATATCGGGAAGCACATAAGCCGCTGTACATAATGCTTTGCAGGTTGGCGAAGTGAGAACTAAGTTCCAGGCGGCTATAGCGTTCCCTGTCGGCTTGATTGGCAAAAATTTCGCCCACCAGGTGACCGGTCCGATAGTCACTGCAAGCCGGCACTTTCAAGCCAAGGGAGCGGACGCAGCTCTCTCCTAGGTTATTCAAACGGGTGACGTGAGTAACCTCCCCGTCAGGGCCGTTGCTGGAAAAATAGCCTTTGAAATCAGAAGGGGGAGGAACTGCATGGTCATCCGAAATAAATGGATCATTGGGCATACGAGGACCGGCAACCCAGTAAAGCACGGCAGGATCAGAACTGGAAGAAGCGGCAAAAGGAGCATCCGCTGATGTGGTTGCCTGCCCTTCCGGACAAGGAACCGACGGGCCCTCGCCAATAATCGGCTCAGTAGCAGCATTTGGCAGATCGGTGTCAGGATTTCCTAAGCCGGCATTCGGCTCAGCGGCAGCATTCGACAGATCGGCGTCAGGACTCCCTAAGTCGGCATCAGTACGATGGAGGTCAATCGGCTCAGAAACGGTGTCTGGCCGACTGATTTGATCGGGCTGAGGAGGAGCGGCAGCAGATGGATCGGCTTCCTCTGAAACGGCTCCAGGCCGATCTCCCGCATTTTCTGCCAAAGCGGCGGCAGCCCGTTTTGCGGTAGCAGCTTTCCCCTTTCTTTCCTTAGCTCGTTTCCTCTTCAAAAGGACCCGTTTGGCCGCCTCAATAATCTGCGGGTCAGGATTTTCCAAGGGAAACGACTCAAAGGTATCTCGACCGACCTTCTTTCGTCTAAAAACTGACGGGGCCGAGAAATCCTCACCGTCAGCAGGCTGATCAACCTCTGGGTCCTCAGAGCGATCCGCATTATCGGCATCTTCTTCCTCATCGGAATCGACAATGCGAGAACGGACCAAGGACGGTCCTGCAGCAACGGCCGCTCTAATTGGCCGTCCTTCTCCTGCATAAAAGTCAAGTCAGAATTTCACAAAAAGATTCGGGCAACCTTTAGAAAATCTGGTAACTCACCATCAATGGCGCAGTCCAATAACGGCAAGCCCAGTGCCATCTTCTGCACATGGAACCTCGTGTCAAAAGTTAGCAAGATGTCGATCTGGGCCTGCAACCTGCTAGAAGGTTCCTCTGTTCTTACCCATTGAAGCTCATTGATCGCCGGATTGA
This sequence comes from Viola odorata, assembly GCA_963691705.1. Classification (NCBI taxonomy): domain Eukaryota; kingdom Viridiplantae; phylum Streptophyta; class Magnoliopsida; order Malpighiales; family Violaceae; genus Viola; species Viola odorata. Next base: position 8,576,584 of record OY829540.1, on the reverse strand, counting down.
ACCCAGAGATCCATAAGGGTTTGTTTGTGCTGGAGACCAGGAAGAAGTGCTCCCTCCATCCCTTAATAGAGGATTCGTATCTGTCAAAAATTTTCAGAAACGGCTGAAGATTCTCATCCTTGCGAGGGCGAAGGGTAACCAAACTACTGCGAGTGCTTAAATGGAAGAAGTACGTAAACAGCTGGAGTGGAGGTTCCTTGATTTGGAGGTGAGCACAGACGTTGATAAAAGCATAGATCGAAGCCCAGGAATTGGGAGTGATCTGGGCAGGGTTAAGAGCATGCTGCACTAGCAGATTTTTCACCATGGTTTTCAGAGGAAAACGAAACCCATAAGCAAACATCTTAGAATACAGAACCCTGCGGTTATCTAGCAAGTCACTATTTAACCTAACATTAGGAGGAGCTACCAGGGCTTTACATCCTATCGGCAACTCAATATCGTACCTCTCTATTTCCAGATTTAAGTCATCCTCAGTCCTAATTTTGGTAGCAGTGTTCTCAAGCAACTCACCAGTGGTAACAACAGGGCGTCTAGGAGCCATTTTCTCAGTCTCAAACAACACAAAAAGGAAAGATAAGGTTAAGAAATACCAGGCGATTGCAGAAATTCCCGGAGAACAGAGCCCAAACTCGGAGATGGCAGAAGAAGGTTGCTTGAGCGAGAAAGAGAGGGGATTTTTGAGGAAGAAGATGAGAGCGGCGTTTAGAAATGAAAAGTGATTTAGGTTTTCCAAAGGAGAAGGCTTTTAAAAGAAATGAATCCCTAACCGTCAGCAAACCCAATCGGTCGCTGACACGTGGCTCATCTGTTCTGAAAAGGCAGTAATTCGTCAATAAAGCTGAGTGGCGCATTTAAAGAGGAGCAGCGCACGCGTTTTCTCAAAGGGTTTTTTGAATTTCGAAATTCAAAAAACTGGACAGACGAAGAGACGTCTCGCCTCAAAAGCAGCGAGCAGTTACAAACGCTTGGCCATTACGGCGCCACGTCACAGGTTTACTTTAAGTTAAAAATTTGACTTTATTGCAAACTAAGTTTTATTTGCAGGAATGAAAAAGAACCTTTCAAATACGCGGAAGTAGATCAAAACGGCAACATGCCGATTGTCAGACGTCAAGAGGGAAACGGCAAGCCCTTGGTAAACACTCGGGCTTCCTTGTTGTTGGGCCTCTGATAATACATAAAATTATCAGAAGGGCACGATGGACTTTGCGCCTTCACGAAGTACCGTTGACCGGTCAAAACGGCACATGGCCGGTTTGACCAAGTCAACGATATAAAAGGCATCGTGATCGATTGACCAGGTCAACGGGAATAAGTAACTAAAGGACAAGCCCAGCCCGTTATCACCGAAACGGCACAGAGCCGATTTGACAGTAAAGATGAAGACAACGACACTCGGCCGATTCCCCACAAACGGCTCCTTGCCGATTCGCCACAAACGGCTCCTTGCCGATTCGCCACAAACGGCTCCTTGCCGATTCTCCACAAACGGCATCGCACTGATGGGGTCCAGATATAAATCTCCCCTCATAGATATTATTGGTATAGTGCTCCATAGTCAGTATACATTTAGTCAAGGTTGGCAGGGAGGATAACCTGCTCCCATCACATCGTCACCTGACAACCGGACAAAGGGACGGCCCTATTCCCCTGAAATAAGGTCTGCGCCCCACGTTACAATGATGAATCCCTGCCCCTAGACCACCGGCTAAGGAAAAAGGAGAGGGGATGTCAGAGATCTAACCACTCTAGTCCAGCCTAAGGACTAGAGGGTGGTATATAAGGGAAGTTTTCTCCTCTACTCAGGGGGACACAAAAAAACGAAAAACACACACACTTTCTACACACTTAACAAAATTACTGACTTTGGCATTGGAGCTCTTGCGCCGGAAAACACTTCCGGCACTGTGCAGGTCCTTCACGAAGATCTGATCACCACCTTCCAGCGAGCGACTTTACTGAAAAACCCCCCACTCCGGTCCACGGATTATCAGGAACTATTCCTGAAAGTGTTGTAAAACTACCTTGGTTATCTACATTGGCCATCTATGGGAATTCTTTAGACGGCATGTCACCCAAAGCTTCTTGAATCTCACATTTCTGTATACCCTTTCTTTATCGTCTACCAACTATTCTTTGGTTTTCGATCTGCCGAATAACTGGATACCTCCTTTCCGTATCTTATCAATCTCACTGGCTGCAAACTAGGCCCTGTATTGCCACAATGGCTCAAAACTCAAACAAGAATAATGGAAATCACACTCTCTAAGTGTTTAATTACGGAATACATTCCTGATTGGATCTGGGTGATATCACTATGGATTGTGTGGTTGGATCTCTCTAATAACCAGTTAAGAGGGACTCTTCCTGATTCAATACATTACAGTTCTGGAGCATAGGTGGATTTGAGCTCCAACCAGTTAGAAGGACCAATCCCCATTTGGCCTTATGTGACAAGTCTATCACTGAAAAACAATCTGCTTTCAGGTCCGATTCCCTTAAACATCGGAGAGGCAATAGCAGGATTAGCAAATCTAGATATTTCCCACAACAACATAAATGGTACTCTGCCACCATCCATGAGTAACCTGGCAAACTTAAATTTCCTGGATCTGTCAAGTAATAATCTATCAGGAACACTCCCTAGCAATTGGCAGGATTTGCGAATTCTCACGATAGTAGACCTCTCACATAACAATCTGTTTGGTGGAATTCCGAGCTCCCTGTGCTCCTTACCTGCTCTATTTTTTCTCAAGCTGAACAATAACAACTTATATGAAGAGCTCTCCTCAACTTTGCTGAATTGTACAGACCTAATTGCACTTGACATTGGAGGAAACAGATTCTTTGGAACCTTACCTATTCTGCTCCCTGATTCTCTGTCATATTTAGGGTTACGAGCCAATACGTTGAGCGGAAGCATTCCTGAAAGTCTGTGCAATCTTTGGCGGCTCCACCTCTTGGATTTTGCACATAACAATTTATCAGGGTCCGTCCCAAACTGTATCGGCAACTTAACAACTCTGAAAATTCCCAGCCGTTACTCTCAATTTTTCCCATCGACTGAACACATTGCATATTTCAGCACACAGATTTGGTGGTGAAAGGTAGGCCAATTGAGTATTCCAACACAATCACTCTTGTGAAATTGATAGACATGTCAGCCAACAGTTTGTCAGGAGAGATACCAAAAGAGATCACAAGGCTCTCAATGTTGGGTATCCTTAATTTATCCAGGAATCAGTTGACAGGGAAGATGCCAGACAACATCGGAAAGCTTCAGCAATTAGAATCACTTGACCTCTCCTTAAACCATCTTTCCGGCCCTATTCCTGCAAGCATGCCATCTATGACATTTCTGAGCCACTTGAATCTGTCATTCAACAACCTGTCTGGACCAATCCCATCAACGAATCAGTTCCTTACTTACAATGATCCTTCCATTTCTTAAGGGAACCCAAATCTCTGTGGATCTCCATTGCCAAATGCATGTGACTCGTTAAGCAGTGGGAATGCAGAAAGCAATACTCATGAAGACACAGACGAAAATGACTATGAAACATTAGGGTTCTATGTAAGCATTGCAGCAGGATTTATTGTTGGATTTTAGGGTGTGTGTGGCAGCTTGGTCTTAAAGAGGTCTTGGAGATACGCTTTCTTCAGGTTTGTGGATGACACAAAAGATTGGATCTTTGTTCTAGTTACAGTAAAGCGACAGAAATGAAGACGGTGCCTTTCTGATGAAGAGAAACCAGAGGACCAGATAGGAAACTCAGGAAATTACTTGTGTTCCTTCGTGCTTTGATGGAAAATTGCAGGATGTTCTTGCCTGGGCTGTTATGATCCTGTATTCAAGTTCTGGGTCTGGGTTATGTTTGTCTGTAAAGACCATTAAGGGCTTTGATTCAGCACGCGATTATCTTGCTCCTTCTCAAGTAGCTGGGTTAGTCTATTAATTAATGTATTTTCATCAGTTAGTAGGTGCATTTTGTGGTAATTTCCTGTGTTTAAACTGTAAACTATATAGTCTGTTAAAAAGCAAAATATGTTCCTTCTTTTCTGTAATTCCATTGTGTTCACTGAATCCTTAGAAATTTATGATTTCCATTCAATGTTTGACAGTTGCAACCTAATTTCTTGATTTGCTTGTAATAAAACCGCAATACAACAGTAAACTAAAGGACAAAGTGGTTTCTGCATTTTGACAAGGAAACTTTTATGAATACAACATTAACAAATACAAATCTTAAAATTGGAATCTTTTTCAGTTTTCTCAGCATTGAAAAGCTTCATTTTTTTCACAAGCTTTTCAACAATATGTGTTCATATATAATAAAATCCAGTAGAGGGTATATTGACAAGAGATATCAGATTTACATTTACTGTCAACCATTGTAGGCAGGGCTCAGCCTCTTTTTTCTTTCACTAAAGCTCAAGTTACGCACCAAATTCGGAATGCAGCCTTGAACAGAATTGGTCGGTTTCTGTTTCCCCTGCCTCAAACCTCTACCCGGGGTAATTTCCCTGCTGTAAGCGGATTCGTTTGGACTTGTATTGGTGAAATTTTGGGGGTGATAAACGATGACAGGCTTAGCTTCCACCATTTCTTCCACATTTATATGATCAGCAATGGTCTCGTTGTTGAAGCTCTCGCGAAAGAGTTCGATTAGTTGCTTTTTCATTTCAGCTGGAGCCGCTTCTTGTATTGAATTGGTTGTACTGCTAACTTTGAGGGATTCTTCATGCCGAGTAGGTTGAATATAAGTATTCTGATGAACTGGAGTGGTGCTACCTACCGGCGTAAAATCTGCGCAAAGATCACATATTTTTATGGCTACTGAGTCTCTACGCATTGTAGGATTTTCTTGGCACAGAATATGACTGAGAATTATACTTCTAAGACAAAAGATAAAAGGAGAACTTACCGCCATTGACACTTTCGAAATCTTCACAATCAGAGTCTAACCAGGCCTGCGAATCAAAAAACATCTCTTCCCGATTACCTGCAGAAGTAGGAGGCTCACTTAAAGTTTGAATCAAACAAAAGTTAAAGCAGTTCATAAACATCAGGTTTCTTGAGACTACTTGATAATCCGAAACTTTTATCCATCGATGTTTAGCAGGCGCAATAGGATTTCCATCAACATTTAATCTCTGTTGAGCCTACAATACGCACAAATCCTACATAAATGTGATGCAATTCATCTCCTAGGACCCCTTACATTGAGTCCTGCTGTTAAAGTCTAATCTCTCCATAAAAGAAACCTAAGTTAGCAATAATGATGTGGTCTCAAGAAACAAAAGAAATGTAACTTGCAAGATTCTGAAAATTTGAGTGTCAACCCCACTAACGTAAATTTGAACATACATTTAAAACAAAAGACATGGATTGTGCACACAACATAGAAAGATACAAACTTTGGAACCATACTCAAGTCTCGTAAGCTCGTCTCGAAAGGCATTCCTGACAAAAGCTGAGACTTCGATATGTGCTCTTTCATCAAGTGATCACCATTGGCAGTGTCGTCCTTTACAGGAGATTCAAGTTGGATGTTGTTTTCTTGAAAATCGGCAAATCTTTGCACTTTCATGGCAGATTTTGATCTCTGATGAACCGGAACGCAATTTCCCATCTCTGCAAGAAACTGTAACTAATCTTTACATTCGTTAGAACATGAATGTTTTGGTTCTGAATTGGCAAACACAGAAAGATGAGTACTATTTTGAGTTCATGCTTTGAAGGTGTAGGTAAAGTTGGTGTCACTCCAACTAAAATGTGGGGGTGGGAGTTGATTGCTCTTAAAAGCTAAGTAATGACACTTGCAGAAAAGTGGGTCCAATCTTTGAACTCTCGTTATCTTTTGCTCTACCATTATTTTTCCCTTTTTTAGTGGAGGGTCCAAGACAAGAGGAGAAAGCTGCTTTTTGGATGCTTTTCATTGTTACTTTACTTTAACCAATGTGTTTTTTCTACTAATTACATTAGTGTCGAGAAATTAAGAGATCTCTTAAAAGATCAGACATTTTAAATATTTCGTCATTTTTAACTTTCAAATCAATTTGATCCCTAATTAGGGTTTTACTGTAGGTGGCAGCCATGATTGATTGCAAGGGGTCCACATCCTCACTAAATTGCAGTGTTCAACAGAAATTTGAGTCAAGTCTTTTACATGTTCAAATGTCCCAATCTGGTAGTTATGTTTGCATGGAGGAGAGTATGCTTGCATAAATACCTATAAGTAACAGCCTCTGCTCCACTGCCCTACAAATGTAGGGTAGGCAGAAGTACTTGTCAGAACGTGATTAGGATATTCATTGACTATGCCTAATAGCCCCCATAAAGTTTATCATTAATTCATAACAAAACATAGGACAGTGAAGATCGTTTTTCGGTTTTATGTGGAATGCAACTTTTCACCAACCTTGGGCATTGGAATTTGCTAATATTTTTTTTTGGAGGAAATCTGCTAGTAATTTAAAAATAAAAATTAAGGATTGGAAGGACGATGGGTCACGTATGAAAGTGACAACAGGGGTGGCTGTTAATTCGAGTTGAAGCAACATATCATAATGTTATCACACTAATGTTTTTGGTCCATTTGAAGATCATGAACTGATTCCAACGTGATTTGCATCATTGCATAAACTCAAACAGTCTCCAACGAAAAGAGTTCCCCGTTGATTTCTTTCATTTCTCTAATGTGAATTGAAAACTTAGATTAAGGGTGGTCGCCGTTGGAATGCTACTCCAAATTGTAATTGTAATTGTAATTAAATATCTATTACATACTAAATTAGGTATTAAGTATATTTAGTTTTGAGTATGAGTTGGGTATTTACCTGTTCATACCTATTTTAACATACTAATACCCGCTCATACTCATCCAATTGTCATCCCTCCCAATTATCATCCCTAATGGTGGAGTACTGAAAATCGGCAACAAGAATTTTCCCTAACGGCAAACTTCTTATTTGGCTTTCTATACACGTTGCTGCTCCAAAAGATTTGGTAACTAGACTTGCCCTAACGGCAAAATATATATTTTGCCTTTTTCATACACGTCCCTTTTTCCACCACAATTAGATGACAAAAAAGACAAACTATTAAAACTTAATGTTTATACCTGCACATGTTATAACATGTTCTTTAAAATGTTAGGTACTGATGAAACCAAAAGATCTTTCCATCCTCAACAAGACAGTGTGATACGATCATGGATCCCTTTGACATCAAAGAGCATGACACGATGCCAAGAGGATCGGTCACAAATAGCAAGGCATTGGTAGGCGAGGCCCGCGCCAATCGAAGACCCATTCCTAAGCCTTCCGACTGTTGCGCCAACTCTAGGCCACCCGCGTGGCCTAGCTTTCATCCCCCGCGCGCACCTTTCTTAATACTCCATAGAACTAATTATTATGCTTTTAATTCTTTGAAATCTTTGGAGTATGAATTTACCAATCACTCATTTCACATTACTAACTTAAGTCTTTATGTGACAGGGAACGAGGAAATTGAAGCTATGGATTCGAGGACGAATCCTTTCGAAGGGAAAGGTGATGATACGATCACACCTACGTCTACAAGACCCGAACGAACCCGAACTCGACCAATTATGAAGGCACGTTCTAAGATACCTCTTACCCTTCAAATGGGCTTGGAAGCCCATCAAAATGACAAGGAAATTCATCTATCTTAGAAGGAAGGAGAAGGAAGAGCTCATTAAGGGCATTATGGTCTCAAATGGCCTAATATGTAATAACTATAAGTAGTTCAATTCTTGCATATTTTCAATGATGATACGATTATGGATCCCTTTGACATCAAAGAGCATGACACGATGCCAAGAGGATCGGTCACAAATAGCAAGGCATTGGTAGGCGAGGCCCGCGTCAATCGAAAACAAGAAGTTTCCATCTTTGTGTAATCGGTTATTACTTCGTATTTGTGAGCGATTGAGTGTACATTTGAGTGTTCATCTTTGGACGGTTTGTGTTTGTTGAATGTGAGAGTATTCTGCCCGTGTATTCAAGTATTCATCAAGCATATCTCAAGTGTTCAATTGATCGTTGTTCAAGCAATCATCTCTAATCTCCATCTGCATTCATCCGGGTATTATCTTGTATTTTGTGTGTTTATTCCTTGTATCATTTCCGCTGCGTGTCTCCATATTTCCTACTATTTTCTTATTGATTTATGTCATAAACTCATTGAGCTAGATCCTCCATTCGTTACATACCATTCGGCCTTCACATCGGAGGTCGGATCGTATCAAGTGGTAGCGGAGCTTCTAGCGCTCCGAGTTTGTTTTTGTGTTCATTCCTGTCCAGTTTGTGTGAGTTGTACAGCTCAGAAAAATCTGAAATTTTGTACAAATAAACTTCAATCTGTTAGTGACAACTTTTGTTTTTGAGTCATCTGTAAATTCGGTAAAATTTCCATACTTTTTGACCGCCTAAGAAAAGTGTGCAGATTTTATCCGAGAAAATCTGTTCTTGTGTTGTGAGTCCATTTTCTATGTCTTCCAATAAGAATCGTATTTTTGTCCCTTCGTAAAAGTTGTAGGTCTATGTCTTAGCAACGTCTCTGTTAAATTTCGTGATGTAATATTGTCGTTTACTATTTTTAAGAGTCAAAATTTGAAAGTCTGTCAAGAACACTCTTTGTGTTCTTTGTGTGTTCATCTTGTTCTTGAGTCCTTTTGTCTTTAATCCGAATTTGTTTGAGTCTGATTCTAAAGATTGTTTTCCTTTTGTTTATTAATTTTGTATTCAAAATTAATAATTTTCCACCATCATTTGTCTCAACTTTCTAGTCAAAAGTCTCCACCTTTGTAAAAAACTTATCCCCCACACCCATTTTCTTTTGGCGCTCACCATGGGAAATAAGGTGGACACAATTTAATTCAATCCATTTTTCCTACATTGGCTGAGCACAAACTTTGTTTCCCATTTATTTTATTTTATTTCTTGCTTAGTCAAAAGTTTATTCCTTGTCTTCCACCATTCTTTGTCTATTAATTTTCTAGTCTAAAGTTTATTCCTTACACACTTTTGTTCTTGTCTACTCACTTTCTATTTAAATAATCCTGACCTACTCTCTTACACGTCCAGCCTTGGTCTAGCACACTTGGTCCTTCTTTTAGTTTGTTTAATAACCTCTCATTCCCTATTAAACAAACTAAAAGATAAACAACCACTCATCACACATTTATGCTCTTAAAAGTGAAGTTGAATGAGAATTCTAATGACATTTAAATCAAGAATACTCTCTTACAATACTTGAATATTAAACCTTCAATTATTCCTCTCATATTCTGAAAAATTGAAGACAAAAGTCTTAAACAAAAAAAAAAAAAAAGAGAGAGAGAAAGGAGTCCTAAACTAAAGAGAGTACAAAAGGTCCTAAACACATGCACCTTTCAACTAGTTCTAAACAGAAAAACGTGAGGAAGTTCTAAAATATCTTTTGTGTGCTAGACTTGTTCTAAACATTCACTTAAGTCTTTTATCTTTGAGTTTTCAAGTCCTTTGTGTCAAGTCCTTAAGTCCTAAGTACATTTTCGTTTCTCTCTTCCAAGTCAAGTCAAGTCACCATTTTCCAGCACGTGTGTCCTTGAGTCTTGCTCTTTTTCTTGTGACTTCAGCCGAACTTCTGCTTCTTTCTTGGCTGTAACTTGTAGAGCTTTGTCTTAGGATTGTCCATAATTAATTTTGTGATTTAATTCAATCGTTTCCTATTTTTCGTATGTCATAGTCGAAAGTTACGGAAACTGCCCAGAATTTTCCAGCAAACTGTTTTGCGCAATCATCTTGTGAACCGTTTTTCATTACGTTTCCAGCTGAATTTCGCCTTTCGACCTGAATGAAAATTGTAGTCCTCAACCTCAAGTGTACCCATATTAAACTTTGTGACAAAATTCCAACGTTTGCTATTTTTAAAGGCCAATAGCCGAAATTTTTGGAAAACTGTCAGAAAAATTCCAGCAAACTGCCTTGGTGTTTCTAGCGTTCTTGATTGAGTCTTCATGATTGAACTTGAGATTGTTGGTTGATTGTTACGCAAGACACGGAATTGAATACAGAGGAGTTTGAGTGATTGTGTGAGTACAAATTTTGAGGGCTTAAACACGAGTGTAAACACGTGAGGGAGCGATTTGTTTTAACTAACGTTTATACATATATATAGTTTGTTAATTTTGTAGGTACAATGACTTCACTAAATTCTTGTCAATCAAGCTATGGCCTAGGTCTCTTCGAACAAGACCTTGGCTATGGCTCCTCTACTAATAGCTGCACCAACTTTGATCCTTTTCAAGTAACAATTCCTACTTTTAGAGCATCTTTTGAACCGGCTGAATTTATCCAATGGGAATACCACGTTGTGAAGGCCATTGAATGTCATAATTTTTCCGAAGCACAGAAAATTGAGCTTGCTCAAATGACATTTGATGAGAATACCGAGATTTGGTGGTACCACATTTGTTGTGAAAGAGCAAGAAGAGAAGATCCAATTGCAACTTGGGCTGAAATGAGACATGTCATGAGAGCATGTTTTGTGTCATCATACTATCGAGAATTATTAGAAGACGAGTTGTCCTCCCTTCAACAAGAAATCAAAACCGTGATGGAATATTATCAAGAATTTGATGATTTACTCATCAAGACTTATCTTCAAGATAATGAGAGCATGATCATGGATTTGTTTCAAAGTGGATTAAATAAAGTGATTAGAAGACAGCTTGCCCTCTATGAGTTTACAAGCTTATCATCCATGATTCAATTTGCCTACGAAATTGAAATTCATGAGTGTTTGATGGAACAAAACAGTAGCTCATTCCAAGGCTACCCGAGTGACCAAAAATCTTCTTCTGCTACTGTTTTTGAGTCCAAATCAGAAGTGGTACAACATGCACAAGTCATTCAACAAAAACAACCCACACCACCTAAATCTTGTGACCCAAAGGTGACTGAAAAATTTAATTTGATTGAAAGGAGTGTGGCTGCAAATTCTACAACATTGAGTGAAAAATGTGAGCTTGAAAATGAGAGAAAAGAGTGTGAGAGGAAAGAAAATGAAAGAATTGATGAGGAAAAGACACGGTATGAAAACAACAAGCATGCCAAAGAGAGTGTCATTGAAATTACAGAAATTTTGAGAGAAGAAAGTAAGGAAAAGAGGCGAACAAAAATTGTGAAAGCTATTGATCCAATGAGCGTGCCTTTGAGCAATAAGGATCAGTTAGCTAATCCTAACATTGATGATTCTTTTCCTACTGTTTGTGTGCCTCCCTTGCATAAAAATCGAAGGAAAGAAGATGGCTTCAAATCATCAATTTTAGGAGGCGTAGGAAGCAAAATTGCACAACAATGGTGTGAACAAAGGTATGCACCACTCTCTTCTCCAAGTGATGCAAGGTTAGAGCCTAAAACTATTCATAATTCTAATCCACATGATGTAAATTTAAAAGATTTTTATTTAGCATGTGAAAAGAAACCATTGTTGCATCTCATCAATTATAACTCTTTCTTGCTTAAATTGTCTAGAAGTCAAATCTGTTTTGTAAATGATAGTAGAATTAAAATTAGTTTTTCTGTGCTTACTAGGACAGTACCTAGCATGTTAGAAAATAATTTGGATGATTGTAGGGATACTGTGAATATTAGGAACTTGTTTCTTGCATTTGGCGAATTTATTCATAAGCGTGAACGAATAATTCCTTTTATTTTCTCACAATTGTTTTCAAGTTTGATTAAGTGTGTAGGTGAGAAGACGAATGCATCCTTGGTACCAAAATCAGGCGAACATATGTGCTTGAGCCGTGAGCACACATGTACAAATCTAACCAAAGAAGGCGTTGAGGCGAATGCTCAATTGGTTCCTAGACACGGCAAATTGTCACATATACTCCATTGGATTTGTTCCAATGTTTTTACTTTTTATTTACCTTTGGAGTATAAATATACAAATCTTTCATTTCAACTTACTAACTTAAATATTTTTGTGGTAGGAAATGAAGGATTTAAAGCTAAGGATTCGTGGGCGAATCCTTTCGATGGGAAATGTGATGATACGATCATGGATCCCTTTGACATCAAAGAGCATGACACGATGCCAAGAGGATCGGTCACAAATAGCAAGGCATTGGTAGGCGAGGCCCGCGTCAATCGAAAACAAGAAGTTTCCATCTTTGTGTAATCGGTTATTACTTCGTATTTGTGAGCGATTGAGTGTACATTTGAGTGTTCATCTTTGGACGGTTTGTGTTTGTTGAATGTGAGAGTATTCTGCCCGTGTATTCAAGTATTCATCAAGCATATCTCAAGTGTTCAATTGATCGTTGTTCAAGCAATCATCTCTAATCTCCATCTGCATTCATCCGGGTATTATCTTGTATTTTGTGTGTTTATTCCTTGTATCATTTCCGCTGCGTGTCTCCATATTTCCTACTATTTTCTTATTGATTTGTGTCATAAACTCATTGAGCTAGATCCTCCATTCGTTACATACCATTCGGCCTTCACATCGGAGGTCGGATCGTATCACAGTGTCTATGCATGTGCACTTGCCAAGAACACTTCTTGTCAGACAACCACTATTACATATACCCAACTATTAAAAATGCACAGAAGTTTAATACAAGACTTCAATTTTGTGACTAAACGTAAACATCTAATACACGAACATGGTTTGCGAGTCATCTTCCTAACGAGTAAAATGCTTCCAATAAATAATGATGTCATATATAAAACTACAAAAACCTTCTCTTTGACCATAACAAACAACATAAGCGAAAGTAATCAATCGAGACCAGACTAGAAAATCTGAAAGAAGCGATAGACAGTGTCAAACTTGTCACCAGCACTTCCAGCATATAATGATAAATATATCAATCATGGAATATTGGATGGATACTGCAGCAACATATCATACCTGTAAAGCTATCTACCAATATAATAATACTTTAAAAAAATAGTAGGAAAACGTTTAGTTCACAAGGAAGATTTTGGCAGAATGCAAGGGATAACCATCATCTTTCAACTATAATATCAATTATTCTTATCCTTGTGTCATGTCCATTCTCTTTAGGGATTTCTCATTTCCTCTATTTATACCCTATCTCTTCATTGTTTAGGCCCCGACAACCCACCCTGTCTCCTACAAAACCATATAAAACAGTTACGATCAGACACTATCTTCACGAAGTATGAACTTCAGAGGCATGGAGGAAACTGGGACAAAAACAAGAAGCTTCCGTTATGAAGACTACAACAACAGACGGGTGTTCTTGAGGAGCTATCCTCTCCGGTGGGGGGAAGAAGATGACACAAATGAAGAGGACAGAGACAGGGAAACCACTGAAAACCATGATAGGAAACCCACTACTCAAAACACCAAGGAAAGACCACCTATCAAGAAGATAATCCTAGCAGTATTCCAATGGAGTGAAGAGAAGGTTCTGGTCTTGAGGAGGTTCAAGCATAAGGTTAAGGTTTATGTCATAGCTTGCATACCAATTGGTATTAAGTCCCCCACTGCCCTAATTTCAGCTTGAGAGCCAGCTTCTAATTTGTCATGACCATCAAAACAGTTACAATCAACAGTGAACAAATATGTAATAGTTAGGTGCAGACTCCTACTTGCCTAGCACATAGAGCACGGGAAGATTGCACTTTGAATACTTAATAGCAGTCTTGCAGACTCTCTCTCTCTCTATATCTTTTCAATCATCAATAATATGAAATCTTCAATGTATCATCATGAAAGCTTCAATGTAACAACCACGCTACACATCACACTATGGTTTACAGCTTAGATGTTGTAACATAAACAGCATTTGAAAATAAAAGTGGCATCAAGACCACCAAAACCGAAAGCAAGACTTCCTCTGCCCAAAAAGCCTAGCTTAAACATGGAAAACTGAGGAGGGAGAACGGATACGAAATATGATAAAATGATATCTGTGTACTCAACATAATCAAACCCGAAAAGGATTGAATTCCTTAAAACAAGATGTTGCTAGAGCATGTATGATAACAAAACACACTTAGAAAAGACTAGCCTCAAGACAAATTAGTAAAGTGGTTGTGAAATAGTACTCATCAATACATTTTTATAGCACAGAGCATATAGTAATCAACTATTGATGGGTGTCATACTTACCCATACAAACCAAAGATGGGGCTATCTTTTGCATACACAAGATAAAGTTACTCAAAAAAAGAGTATTGAAACACCCATTGTGAAGCATCCTACAGAAACCCAGGGGCTCAAACGTTCACCTGTTTCAGAAAATATACAACAAAGTGTCAGCCTATGCCTCTTATATTTTAATGCAGGTGGCAATTCATTATTTGGTCTAACAGAGACCTCATCAAGACAAATACACAGGCAAAACTTTAAAAAACAGCTTGCATGATTAAGGATTTGAATGCTAAATTTCCATCAGTGACAAATTCATAGTGCTAAAAGAATTGTAAAAACAAACCTCACCAACTCAGCAACACACTATAGGTTTGAGTTTCCTATGGAATCATTCAATAATGATAGCCAACCAACATGCTCACTTTTTCCCCCATCAATAATGGTTTTCAAGACACTTGATCAAGAGGATGACAATAAATGAAAGAGAAAAGGCAGAAATTTGTTTTTATTGGTATTTCATATCATATAAGGTACCAGTTTTGGGAGACGGAAATATTTGAACTTAGAATCATGCAATGCACAAGAGGTGTGAGTATCACATAAACTATGATTTGCAACAACTCGCAGTCTTGAAATTCGAAAGCCTAAGGATGGTTCATTCTCAAATGAGACTCTATAATTACCAAAGTAAATATTGACATACCAGTTCACTTATTTTTGCATGCTATCCGGTAGCTCTTCTAATCAAACACTGAATCCTCAAATAAAGGATTTAAATAACATAAATCTCACTACAAACTGTTATCCTCGGTAGACTACTTTGAACACCATAAGAATGTGGAATTGTGAGAAAGAAGAGACACAAGGTGCATGAGCAACGGGGGAAATGCCAAAATACGCACACAAATAAAGGAAGAAATGATGTGTTTCTGGACTGGGACACCAAGTAACATTCAAGCATCTGGACAAGAGAACCTACCTATTCTAGCTGCCTTCCAAAAGAAACCACGAAACCTGACAAAGTAGCATGTTGATGTTAGTAGCAGAATTGCCAGTATAGACTGATAAAAACATAAAATAAAGTAAGCTTTTATCATGAACATAAAACAACTGAATTTTGTATAAGCAATTTTTTTTAGTAGGGGTGGTAACAGACCCTGTATTCTGATCCTAAAATGCATGATGGAGCTAAATTCCCCAAATCCAAGCTATGGGGATGAGAACAAAACACTCAAACATGCAACTTCTACAATTCTCTCCTTCCTAGAAGCCAATGGCCGTAAGAATAACTGCTAGCATCCTTGTATAAGGTAGGCATGGGGCAAAACTGATTTTGTAGTGGCGATATAAAAATAACATTAGGACCTGCCCCCTTCCTGAAAACCATAAGTTACTCAACTACATACGATTGCATCTCCAATGAGAATAAGTAAATCTAAGAGCCAGGCAAGATGGGGAACCAGAAGCATCACTTTTGAGCTTGGCTCCCACAATGCATTATAATTCTAGCCAGAATGTGCCATTAATTGTTTGTTCATTAGCTAAGGTAATCGAATGGACATTCAGCAAATTGCACAAGACATTGAAAATCAATGTTCAATAATCGTGCACCAGATCATGGTCGAAAGAATATAAACGAAATCGGGAAAGGAAAGAGGAAAAGAGCATACCCAGTTCGGTGTTCAAGTATTGCTGGAAAGTGCATCTTTACGAAAGTACATGTGCAAATCCCCAACAGTACAACTGTTAGAAACGAATGGAAATTGAACAGCGCCGACTGAGACACAGAAACACACATAGAAGGGATAAAAAATCCACCGCATCGTTAATAAATCCCTGGAAAAGGAGCTAGCTAGATTCATTCTTACCATGTCTCGATCCTTGCTAACCAGATAGCTTCTCCTACTTCAAGTCTACAACACAAAGCAAAAGAATTATATAAATATAAAATGAAATAGTAGCGGGAGAGAGAGGAAGAGGGATTGAATTGCGTTACCGCGTGAAATTGCTAGATTGAGGAATTAGAATGCAAAATTTCGCCGGAGCTGTCAGCGGACTGCGAAAAGGGGAAACTGTACTTATAATTTTTTTTTGTTTAAAAAAACATCAAAAATATATAAGAGATGAAAAATATAAATGATACGCGACGGGTCTTTCGGGGAAAGAAGATGCGCGACATGTAGTTGAATATTTTTCTTCCATCAAAATCTAATGGGCTGATGAAGTATAATATGGTGGGCTGAAACCAAATCATTGGGCTTGGTAATGGGTTCAAATTCAACCTTCAAACTAGCCCACTGCTTAGCATTAGTGATTCTAGTGATTAGCTTGTCATACCTTTCTTTTCCACCTACAAAAAATGTTAATCTACAGATTTTTAATGTGGTGTGAGATGAACCACCAATGGAGGTCGTTCTTTATCGCTATTTATCGACTTTTGTGGTGTTTTTTTTATTAGGAGCTACTTACCCAAAAAAACATGTTAGGAATAAGGCTAAGGGTACATGAAAAGATAACAAGAAACAAAATTTATTAGAATAAATCCCATGGAATGGGAGAGAGTTTTAAATTACAAATGCAGAGCTTCTTCCATACTTCCCAGTTCCCACCCAAAAGAAATTCAGAACAAAAATGTGTATTCATTCCATTTTATGCTCCCCAAAATTTTCAACCGGTTTAGTGTTCTTGAAGTCATCATATTAATCTAAGTTAATCCGAACGGCCTAATCCATCTTTAAGCCAATCTGTTGCCCATTCACCATTGCCAAATCTTTTCTTGCAGCAGGAAACCAAGAAACTGCTTATTTTCCGATTCTTTCAAGATTTTCAGACACAGTTTTCATCCTAGGCCGAATCTCAGGATCCCCTTCAGTGCAAGCAAGTGCAACATGGAAAACTGCTAGCACTTCTTTCTTGGCATGAACTTCTTGTAGCAGCATTGGATCAACCATGTCTGATAAAGGGTTCTCTTCTTCAAAACCCTTCCTTACCCACCTCACCAAGTCTAGTACTTCTACCGAAGTCGATGTCGTCGGCGAAAGTTCTGGCGATTTTCCAGTGAGCAATTCAAGCAAAACAACTCCGAACGAATAGATGTCCCATTTTTGGGTCGGTCTACTGCCAGGGACGCGTGCTTCAGGAGCCCTGTAGTTGTTTGTTCGCTCAGGTTGGACCGATTTTAAGTAAGGAAGTGCTCCGCCGATGAAGCCTCCTGAAGAGGAAGGATTGTTGCCTGTGATGGTGATTAGGCGGTTTAACCCGAAATCAGAAATGAGAGGCTGGAATTCGTTGTCGAGGAGGATGTTCGAGGGCTTGATGTCTCCATGGACGAATTTTCGAGGGCTGCATTCGTGGAGGTAGGCTAAGCCCCTAGCTGTTCCCTTTGCTATTCGTAGCCTGGTTGACCATGACAGACTTGATAATGGCTGACCATTTCTCCCTGTAAAAACAGTATGCTCATAAGTAGCTGCTCTCCCTGGCTAATGGGATACAGAAAATGCAAAATACTCTATAATTTCCTAAAAGTTGCAATTAGTGGAGATGTAATGGATGGAGAAGCATAACAACACGTGTATGGCTGATGCACAGTTCATTATCCATTACAAATTTAGCAAGTTTTGCAGTCAATTTCTAGGAAAAAAGGAGGTATCTTTCCTTTTGTACGTAGGATTAGGACACAGAGGTAAGAGAGAGAACTTTTCCTAATTAAATTATGGTCCCTGTCCCACCCGGAATAAGAAAAGATGAAGGCAGCCAGCCAAGCACATGAGTGGAGCTAAGCTACACAGGGTTTGAGTAAAGGTACAGGTCAACTCTCAAAATGAAGACAAAAGGCAAGTGAAGGAACAAAACAGTGAGCGAAAGAGCAGAAAAGACAGAAATTCATTCACTTCATAAGAAATAAACACAGAAAAAGTTACTTCTAAGTTTCTAACAAACAAAAACAAAAACAAAACTTGGATTTTGTTAGGAAGTTAAAAAGAGTATCTTGTGAAAATTTCGGATTTTTATAAATAAATGTGAGACTCAAAGTCAAATATTTACTTATATTTCGTGATCAGTAGATAATTATCGAACAGTTAGTTATTTAGTTGACTGGCCCCTACCCATAAGGAAAATTGGTAGGGTCGTTTAGTCCTGTGGAGGGCGCATATGGAATTAGGAATGTTGAATCCAGTAGTACTATACTGTACATCATTGCCCAATTCATGATTCACCATTCACCACCAACATGCCCAGCCTCTGCCTGCGGGTGGTGCCATGGCCCATGGACCTACCATTTCGGTGCCAACCTAACCTAACCCACATTTTGCCCCAAACACTGTAATTCCTATCATATGCGGCTCATGATAACGGCTCTTATTCACAAATCCATCATGGTTGCTCCAACAAAATGACTTGCATATCCTTAAATCGGTCCGAGTTCGAGCTTTAGAAATGCAATAAAACGCAAAAAAAATCATACTCCTAACCGACAGTCCTTGAAAATATTTAGTTTTCTAGCGAAGGGAATAGAGTGAACACCCGAGGTAGAGCATTAAATGGACTACTATTACTAAAAGCCCAAATTGGAAGGGAAAATGACTGTGCAAAAGCATGGACCACACAACAAGAAGCAGGCCATGGATGAGTGAGTGGCATCCATCATAACAGGTAGGTCACATGGGCTAATACTCCCTCCATTAAATCATTTCAAGCCCATTTCATCAAAACATGTATATAAAAAAAAACTAACAAGTCAACAACAGAGTCAACGATAAACAAGCCAAGCAAAGCAAAGAACAGTTAGAACACTGACCTCGAAGAGCATTGGCCAAGTTTCCATTAGAGATGAAATCGCTGATCAAAAGTTTCTCATCGGCCGCCCAATAATAAGCTCTCAATTTTACCACATTCGGATGTTTCACTTTCCCGATCGCCTGAACCTCCGCCACAAACTCCTTATACCTCTGTTCTCCGCCTTCCCCCAGCCGCCGCACCGCCACCGGAATCCCATTCCCGAGCACAACCTTATACACTATCCCCAACCCGCTCTTCCCCAACACATAAGCCGACGCTCTCAACAACTCATCCAGCTCAAAGCTAAAACCTTTATCAATCGCCACCAATTCCGATCCTCCTCCGCCGCCTTCTCCCTCCCCATCCTCTGCTTCCGAATCCTCATTCTTAAACCCATTGGCGCAGGCACAGAATGTGCAGAACTGGGTCTTCTCGTTTCCGCCGAATTTCGCTTTTCCGGTACAGCTGCAGCCGTTGGCATCGTCTTTCTTTTTCCAGTAAATGTAAACAATCACTAACCCAATTAACGCTACGCCGGCTGCGTCGGCGACGGAAATTAGTATGATTATTCCTGGGGACAACCCCTTTTTAGCTGGGTTGTTGCTGTTGTTGTTGGATTCCGGCGAGGAATTCTGAGTCGCCGGCGAATTCTCGTCTTTACATGATTTTTGTAGAGGAAACCCACATAACATAGGATTGTTGAGGAACGCGGTCGGGCCTTGATTTACAAAAGAACCGGTTTGGGGTATTTCGCCGGCTAGGTTATTGTTACGCAGATCAAAACTCACAGTCACCGGTAAATTCCCGAGCGATTTGGGGATTCTCCCCGATAAATGGTTGAAGGATAAATTTAAGTTGCCGGAGAGTGTTTTGAGCTCACCCATGTCAGTAGGGATTGATCCATTGAAATCATTTGCGGAAAGATCAAGCTGTATTAAATTGTCGAGCTCCGGCCAAATTCCGGCTGGAATTGAGCCGGAGAATTTGTTGTGGGCGAGGATTAGTCTCTGTAATTGCCTGCAGTTGTTTAAATTCTCCGGCAAGGGTCCGGCGAGTGAATTATTGGAGAGATCGAGGTTTTGGAGGCGAGGGAGGCTGCAGATGGACGGAGGGAGAGGACCGGAGAGGTTGTTGCCGTAGAGGAAGAGGCTGTGGAGAGAGGTGGCGTTGAAGAGTTGGGTGGGAATTGAGCCGTGGAAGTTGTTGCTGTGTAGGTTGAGGCGGCGGAGAAAGACCAGAGTCCCCAATTCTGACGGGATGTAGCCGCGGAGGTTACGGCCGGCGATGGAAATCCCGACGACGCGAGGGTCAGAGAAGCCGGTGATGTTCATGCAGGAAACCCCCGTCCAGCGGCAAGGAGTTGGGTCGTCTTGGTTCCAGTCGGAGAAGGGGGAAGCAGAGGCGTCTGATGGAGCATCAACGGCAGATTTTAAAGAAAGGAGGGAGAGGCCATCAGGAGTTAAAGAATGAGTTAACAGAATGTGGTTTTGCAGCAAATGGAAGAAGAAAAACAGAGCTGTAAACAAGAGATTTTTGTGGTTTTTCTTCATTACAACTTACAAGAGTGTTTAATGCTTTCTGGGTTTTATCAAAAAATTGTGATTTTGCATAAAATTTAGTGAGAGTTTCAATCTTTTGGTGATAGATCATGAAGAAATGGGGAGAAAGGTGTGGAAGGTGAGATTTAATGAGGGAAGAAGTGTATAAATGTGTCTTGAGGAAGAAGAGATTTTGATTGGGGGATGGGGCCCATTACTCCATAGGAGATGGAGAGGAGGATGAGAGGGAGGCTTAGAAGAAAAGCAAGTGTAAAGTGATTTCTTTTTATGCGTTTTGTTGGTGTTTTATTTTTATGTTTTGAATTTTGATGATGATGGCGATGGATTTTTTTTTCTTTTTTTGTGTGTTTTTTTGTGGTGGGTTGGTTGCTTTCTTTCTGCTTGAATTTGTTGAAATTACCATTTTTTGTAGTAGAGAATGGAAGATTTCAATAAAAAGATCAATTCTTTGGGTTCTTGTTATGGCTGGATTGTGTTGTTGATGCCATGATGATGAGGCAATGAGGCTGCGCAGAAAACAGAAATTGATTGCGATGAAAACTTACTTGACAGTGGCGCTGACACCACCAGAGATTCCAGTACAAATGAAATTACAACGTTTAAACCATAGGTATTGTTTCAAATTAATAAGGTTTTATATTCCAGATTTGTATATAATCACAGTTAAACTTATGAGAAAGAATTGTATATAATTCTTGCTTGATTATCAAAGAGACAACAAAAGAAAGAAAATCTCAATTTATCAATTAATTGCAAGACTTGCATTGCATATACCCGAAAAACGCTAGCATTGAGCAAAGATTCATCTAATTTATTTTTATAATCTAACTATTGTATTTCTTATGCGACCAAGAATGGTTGGTCCATCTTATTGCATCACAACGCTTAATTTGATATTATGTTATTATAATTAATAATTAACGATAAGTGATCTCTAAATCTTTGCCATTAATGGATTTTAGCTGAAAGCATTGCCATTGCCTTAATCCTCTCCTTATCAATCTATTTCACCTAACAAGCATCACTTTCTCACATTAGTAGCATGATGATGATAACGTCTCTAAACACTTTTGTTTCACATCTTCGTGCACTGTGGAAAAAAGTGGCTCAAAAGTGCTAAAATGTTTCGAGTTTTTAGTATTTAACATTTGGTTTGTGGAATAAGAGCAGAATGATTAGTACTCAAACTCAATGATGAAAAACATGCTTAGAAGCTAACAAAAGGGTGAGGCAGCGAAAGCCAATGTTTTTTTCTTTTTTTCTTTTCCAGCTCTTCAAGGCTCAAGCTGTGTTTTGTTTTCCCTTCTTGGTGTTTTCTTTTTGGGTTGGTTTGTAGTAGTTGGATTTGATTATGGTAGAATTACAATATTATTTGTACACGTGGGAGACTGTACTGTAACCTGTAAAGTAGAATAATAGAGTATGCATCGTTATAGACTTATAGTTATAGAACAATGATGTCTAATAGTAGAATTGAGTGTATGATTTACTCCAAACTGCTCTAAATCTCCGACATTCACCTTACAACTTCTCAGCCCTTTCAATATGAGACTAATTTCGAGCATTATCAAGCACTAAAAAAAGTCTCTCCTAAGATAATTTTCTACATTCACCAAACACGACTTAAAATATAAATTAAGAACGAGCATGTTAATAACCACGACTAATGTTGGTCATTTAGCTTGTATTTGAACAAATAACATAAACCTACTTGGATAAGCTAGATCCGAGAGTCAAATTCAAATTATTCAATGTCAGGTTAGTAAACCTAACATTGAATTCTTAATATTCTTTAGTAAACCTAACCAGTGCTATTTATTTAACAATGTAGTTTTAAACTTTTAACAGCTTTATTGACTTCTTAATATTCTTTGGGTTTTTTTTCCCACACTAATAGTTTTGCTTTATATAGAAGGAAAGCAATTACTCTGTGTTTAATAAAACCAACATAATCCATACATCAAGCACCAGAGAGGAGTAAGCACTGAAAGCAATGACAGTTTTGTGCCTCCAAACACTATTCCAAGGAAAAAGTGACTCCCATCAGAGAGATTCAATTTTTTGCATACAAAAGTAACAGTGCTTGAAAACTAATGAGTTACAAATTTAACCACTGATAGCTGAGTGTGTTCCTCAGGCTGCAACAGCTTCATCCATTTCTTGCTCAACAACAACAGGCTCAACTGGGTAGTATTTGTAATGGAGCTCGCCAACATCATCTCCAGATAGTTTTGTCCAGCCATCAGGTCCAACATGGTAAACTGATTAGATAAACAGAACCAAAAACCCGGTGAGCTCATACCGCACATTTGAAATATGAAGAGTAACACAAAGGTTACAGGGGGGGGGGGGGAGAGAGAGCGTACCGCTAACAACTCCACCACTGGCACCATCTCGGAAGGTTGCATGGTAGATAGCCCTTCTAGCCAATTCATGAGCTTCCTCAACAGACATATCTTTTCGGTACCTGGATACATCAGTGCGTTAACAACAATTGCATTTTCTTAAAGACAATAAGGGAAACAGTAAACTACAATAACAGCAGCACTCACCGCCATGGTCCAAGTGGAGCATGGAGAAAGATGCCCCCAAAGTTACATTAGATACAAAAATGTATAATATCCACCTAACTCCTAGAATGTAGTTTCCCACTCGACCTCAATGCTCACTTCACATGTGCCATGTCAATTCGCAAGAATCTACTAGTTGTCTTCAATATGTTTCATTTTTGCGTTCTTTCATCATTTTGAAGTATATATGAATGTTAATGCTGCTATACAAGTACTCTGTCTCTAAGGATCCATGGTAGTTTTTACATCATAAATCCAAATTATTCAGCCAGCTTGTAACTTAGGTAACACTTAGTATTTCAAAAGAGGAAACAAACATGTTGCAAATTTCATTCTCTAACCGAAGAAGGCAAAAGAATTGGAAACTAAAATCTGAACTCACCCACTATCCAGTACACCGTAAGCATATGGGGAACCAGATCCAACAGAGAACCTTGTTCCTTTAAGCCTTCCTCCTTCGCTGTCCACATAATACAATCCAGGACCCTGTAAAAAAGAAAAGATGTAACTTATGCAAGCTCAAAAAAGGAAAGATGTCATATAAGAGAACAGTTGCAAATTGTTACCGTTTCATCCCATCCAGCAATCATTGTCCCAACAGAAAGGCCCATTCCACGATAAGAATACAGTATGTTTGCTAGAAGCTTTGATGCCCCGGTAACTGAGATTCTTCGCTTGTTGGCTAATTCATGTAGCCGGCACTGAGCCATACCAAAACATCTCATAAGCACTTTCCAAAGACATCAAATGAACTAAGAACCTCTAGTAATTAAAAAAAGTGATAGTGCAAGAAGAGCAACTACAATTATAGGAAGCTGAAAACTACATTTAAATCCAAAATCCAGTCACTACTACTGTTTTTCCTAGCAGGAACATCCAATGCAGTAAACTATGATGAATCTCATGCATATTGGCTTTTGTATTGTTCGCAAAAGCAACTACAAGAAAGCATAGAAGAGAGA
The DNA here is from genome assembly GCA_963691705.1 of Viola odorata. NCBI lineage: Eukaryota > Viridiplantae > Streptophyta > Magnoliopsida > Malpighiales > Violaceae > Viola > Viola odorata. The sequence goes on along the minus strand of OY829540.1, from coordinate 8,552,568 downwards.
CTGGTGACAATGACCAGAAATAAAAGACAATAAGTCAACTGCTATAGGTAAACACTGATGAGAAAACAAGGAATTACCTTGATACCGAGGTTCCTGTGCCAAAATTGGCAGTCAGCAGCCCCTCCGGCCATGGTGCCAAGCATATACGGGTTGATTTCAATGATTTTTTTAACTGATTGAGACGCTGAAACAATCAAGGAAATAACAATGAGGAACAAGACAAGGAACACATAGAGGAGTAAACACTAACAGAATCAAAATGAACAATGAGGAACAAGACAAGGAACACATAGAGGCGCAAACACTAGCAGAAGAGTCCATTCTAGCAGGAGAACATATAATTAGAGATTGGTAAAACTATTTAAACACGCATACAAGCACACTCACAACCAACTTCAAATAATCCCAAATCATGGCATGAGACAGTCAGCTGACTATATTCCAGTTTCCACAGCTCTATAATACAATGCAGTGAAAGGCATGAAATATAAAAGATAAGGAACATACAAATATAGCCTCCCATGCTAGCCCTGGAATCAGCAGCCACCATAACACCGCCATCAAAGATGAAAGCAAGTGTGGTTGTCCCCTTTGCAGGCTTCACCATCTGTATAGCGTCCTTCTGAAACCCATCGAACTGAATCCAAACACACAAATTTAAAAACCCAAAAGGTTCAAATTCATCCCCTACAAAATCCCAATTTCTCTGCAAGAAATCAGTCGAAAACTCACATCAGTAGTGTTGGGCAGCTGAAAAGTAGTAATAGGCGAGAACACATCACCCAGCTCACTGCTGCTGCCTGCAAAGTGCGGTGCGCGCGATTGCAAACCACTAAAGTCTGGCTTCATCTTCTAAAACAAAACAAAACGAAACAGTTAGGAGTAGCACGAAGGATTAAACGAGATGCACACAAAATTTGAAAAACCTAAAAAGTTAGAATCCAAATCCCTTGCTAGGAATCGGAGATCTAGATTGTGTAATCGGCGGAAATAAATGGTGAAACGGATTAGCGCGTACCTTTTCACGAGAGAAAATATCGGAGAGTTGAGGAATGATCAGAGTGTGGAAGTTTTTGAGGTTTATTAGAGTATATTGTTTGTTTTTAATTGATCGAAGGACTGGAGTCGAGAACTTTTCTTGTGCTTCGGGCAAGGAGACGATGAGTTGGTGGACTGGGCTTTGAAGGGAGCGTTGGTATAAATTTAAATGGGCTGGACTGTATTTCGGAAGCCCAAACCTATTTGGGCTTTAGTTATTTCTTCTGTTGCTGGCACTGTCCTTGTTTAAGTGTTCTTAGACCCAAAGAAAGATGAGTCTATCATTGCTTGCATCTTTAAGTTGGCACATTGATCTTAGTTACGGCAGAGCAAACCTATTTTGGACATTTAAGGTCACAATAACTTTTCAATCTTTGAATATCCAAGTTGTGGTAGTAACTAGTAAGTGGTCATGGAAAGAACATGGGGTGTACCGTATCTAAGAAGGATCACATGAAACAAGTGACTACTCTTTCCTTATTATTATCAATTTTATTATTATTTATTTATTTAATGAGTAATAATATGAAATATCATAAATATCATTTCAAGCGTACAACACTTTTCCCCACCAATAATATCATAATACACCGCAGGTCCACAAAACTTGCCTTATTTCACACTGCTGAGAATCAAGTGGCGTACCGGGCCGGCAACTTGGCAATGTGTAATTTGTGGAACTTTGCTGGGTTCCTTTCAAACTTGGGCTTTGATTGCTTTTGTGTTTTGGGCTCTCTAATTACTGCTATTATGAATGCTAATCCCAACACAAGAATGTGATCTGAAATGCCGAGTAAAGACGGGAACACTATTCTCCACCAATATTTGAATTTGAGTTTGAGTTTTTATTAATACATTTATCACCGGTAAAATATTTAATGCGTTATATATTCTTTGACTCTTTTTTTTCTATCAACAGACAACAAATGAGCTACATATCCATTAATTTGATAAAATTATTAGATTCGAAGAATCAAATAATTTAAATTCACAATGAACTTAAAACCTACTGATACTTATAGTTTTGAATTGGAATATTATGATCTATCCAACCATATTTTAGAAGTTAGTTTAGAACTATAGAATATCAACATATTTGATAAGTTGACAACCGACCAAAAAGGACAGAGATGCTGAAATGATTAAACAAAACAAACTGAAAAGCGATGCCTAATTTTATATTTAGAGAGTAGAGACAGAAAAATCCGCTCCTTCCGTTGAAAAATCTATCATAAAGGTTTTCAGAATTTTGATAGATTGGAATTTGGGTCAACGGGTTCTTTTCATAACGCCATTGCCACGTGGAAATTAAACTCCATAGAAATATGGAGCCGCACGTTACGAGTGTCACCGAAATTTTGATTTGACTCGTTGATAATTAGAGGACAGCATTTCTCTTCCTTTTTGGTTGGACCCAAAGGCCACAGCTCTATCTGGGTTCTTGTTGTTAATTTCTTTTTCAAAATTGGAGGTGTTATATGATTGTCCCAAGTCGATGAAAAAAGTGCCGACAACCATAACGTGTTTATAATAATTATAAGATATTTATGTGTCAATTTTATAATTATAAATTTATATTATTAAATAAATTTATCAAATAATTAATAATCAATTTTTTATTTAAAATATCATTATAAAATACTTTATTGTACTTGAATATAATATCTAAAGCCTAAAATAGTAAAATAAAAAATGTATAGGAACCCAAGTGGGTAAAAAAGTTAATAATTAAGTATTCTAGTGCTAGCAGACTATGATGATAAAATAGAAACATGTAGGATGATCGATATGCAAATGATGTGACCGGTGTTAGATGCAAACGAGTATAAGAGTTTGTATGTTTGATTCTTTTTATATAAAAAAATCATGAAGTATTTTATTTTTAAAGGGATCGGGTATGAATATGATTAATTATTATATATATTTCTAGTAGAAAAATATGATAATAATTCGAACGGGGTGCTTGAAATTATTAATGTATCAATTTTTTCTAGAAGTTCTAAAAATAAAGTGGTTTTTTTTAAGGAAAATATAGTAAAATTACTCATGCGTTTGCACCCAAAATTTGAATCACACTATGTTTCATTCTTGTTCAATTTTAACCCTATGTTTACTGATTTTGTTAAAATACGCTCTAATTTTAAAATTGTATTAATATTTATTTGGTCACTTTTTAAGTGGTGAGTTATCATTTTAATTTTTGTATTTCCACATCTAACGTGTAAAGAGAGAGAGAGAATCGCGTAATTATTTTTTAAAATTTCCACGTCAGCAATTACTAAGGTTTCATAAACAATGATCAAACATGTCTTGATATAATTTTTAAATTAGAGTGTGCTTTGATAAAATTACCAAACGTGATGTTCAAATTGAACCAAAAAAAAAATGAAACGTGAGATGGTTTTAGTGTTTTTTCAACAAACAATAATTAAAATTACACCATATATATTTATTTAACTATTAAACCATAGAAATATTGTAGACCAATGCCAATTCCTTAAGTTTGAAATTAGAAAATGTTGGCGCGCCTAGATTTCTCACCCATGCAGATGGAGAATCTCTTGTCGTGACAAGGTGTGTAGTTCAACCACCTAGTCTAATTATTTTAATTATCACTTCATTAATGTAGGGGTATACCAAAACCTTTCTCACCGGCCCATCTTTCAATTTTTGTTCCAGTAACATGATTCTCCATTTTTTTTTAATTCATCAGTTAGTTCGATCATCATATTAATTAGGTGTTGATTAATTCAGACTCGAGTCAGGTAAAATTTCAAAAGGTGATAAATCTCTCTATCACAAATTATAACACAATTGTTTATCTACCGCTCGAACTCAAAAGCTCTAATTAAATCAGTACAATTTTGTGTTAATTGATTTAGATGTTTGTGAGTTTGTTGTTGCTTTATTATTTACTCATTAAAGTGGTCTTATTGGTCTTACCTTAATTAATCATTGTGCTAATTAGTGACCACGAGCATCATAGTTACAGTGGGCCCCATCCACGAGGATTCATCGAATTCAAACTGATCAGAAGATTTGTATTTCGATTTAAGATACTAGCAATCTCTCCTCCCTACCATATACTCCGAACTTGCCAACGTTAATTTGATTGTGCACGACACACTGGCCAAAAACTTGTCCACGCATATAATATAATTGAAATTTAGACTCATAGAGAATCCAGCTTACAACCTGGCGTAAGAGTTACATCTCGTTCCAAACTTAATACTCCCTCCGGTTCCTATTAAACGTCTTTTACTATTTGCGCACGTATCTCAAGGAGGCCGGATGACTCACTGTTTAAACCCGAAAAATTGCGTACTTTTTTTCGAACGTACGTTAAGGATGTACGTACGTTCGAAAAAAAATACAAATTTTTTCGGGGTCAAATAATGAGTCATCCGACCTCCTTAAAATACGTGCGCAAATAGTAAAAGACATTCTTTGGGAACCGGAGGGAGTAATATATTACCACATTTTCATTGCATATATTTTTCTCAACACATTTACATTGGTACTATGTTGGGAAAATAAATCTTTTTAAAAATGCAAATATTTGAACGAAAGTAATTTTTCATATCCGAAAATATACAGGAATCGATGCAACCAATGAATGAATTGAAATTAAAGTCTCAGAGTTTAAATTGAAGTTGACTCTAACCTCGGAAATGACTCGTACCCATAACGATGTGAATCAGGAATGGATGGAAATTAAACAAAATGCAATGTTATGTGATTGTTTAATCACGTAAATGAGTTTGGCCTGACATCTGATATACCGAGGTCTAAGTTACGAGAATGCTTGCTTGTACGGTAAGGTTGTCAAATACCTTGATAAGTAGTGAAATGGAAGCAAAGAAACGGAGTATACCTTAATCTAATAAACTAAAAGTAACAAATCAAATTACATTTTGAGTTTATCATAAAATAAATGACATTTTATTAGTTTAGGTGTTTTTTTATTGTTTTATTATTTTACTCATAACTATTAAAAGTAAATAATTAATGGAAATAATAAAATATAATAAACTAAAATAAAATAATAAAACTTTTAATTTACGTTTTGACCTAAAATTTTGATCCAAATTAGTTAAGTTTTGCTCTAAAATATTACCAACTTTAACAAAATGGAAGGAGGGAGGAAATAAAATTAAAAAATAAAGTTGTGTTCTCACATACCACATCACCGGGTCCAACCCAATTAAGCATATGTGTCGTAATGACCATTATAACCCATAATAACACACGGGGGATAACTACTAGTTTGACATGGTATTAATTTTCTAAAAATAGAATTGCAATATTTAGATTATTATACATGGATAATTCAAAAATCTCGGTCATTATATTAGATACTGATTATTTTAAATTCGAGTAAAAAATAAAATTCGGAAAGATAATAAAAGTTATGTTAGTACAATTACGTACTCATAAAGGTGATTGTGGGTATAATATATGTACAATGATATACTCAATCATTTAATGACTTTAAACGTGGTTCATTGAACATGGGAGAATAACAGAACCTGAATTAATTAACACCTAAATTTCCCACTAATTAACTAACACTCTTCATGTTAATTTGGGGCGTTTTAATAACAAGCTTTACACTCTAGCCTTGGAACGAAATATCGGTCATATTCAGGTTCAGTCCGACCGTCTTGAACTGATTCATTTAAGCCATTTCCACTAACTCCCAAACTCACTCTAGTCTGGGTCTCATTGCGGCAGATATTAATCCCCTTGTTTCCTGCTTTAGTTCATGTAATTTTGTGTATGTCCGTACAACTGCTAATATAACTGCTCATACGCTTACTAAGAGAGCCTCTGTATTAGGCATGTCTGATTGTTGTGACGGTTTGTGTCTTGAACATCGTGAATCTCTAGTAATGAAAAATCATTATTTATAAAAAAAAAACCGAAAGGCGGTTAGTAAAAGAAATAAGTGAGTGTTTTATTGGAATTTCAGTTTTTTTTTTAATCTTTTACTAGAATTTCCAATACATTTATTGTTCTAAAAAATACGAGTACTATATAATCTTAAATTAATTTATATCAATAATACCAGATTTAATGGTTAAAATATTTTTCCACCTTTAATAAAAATCTCGAGTTTAAATTTTATAATTAAATTAATTACGAAACTAATCTAAGTTAAAATTTAAATGTATATCGGAAGTGACTTATATATTAAAAAAAAAATACTGGAAGTACAAAAGAAAGTAGGTGTATTAAAAAAATGGAAAAAAGAAAAGGCGACATTCTAATTTCTAACCACTGTAGCCTTACGTCTCCAACAAGTTATGAGTACGCTAATAAATTTGTGGAACTAATACGAAAAAGTGGGAGGGACAATTTGGTAATCTGGTTGGCATTAATGACAGATCTGCTACCAGACAAACTAAGAAGTCGGCAACTGTCGGCCCGGTTCGCCGGGGAGAGATAAGCGGCGGAAATTAAAATTTCCAAAAATCTATCCCCACAATTCAAAAAAACAAAATAACACTACTACAGAGAGTCTTTTTATATAATGATTGATACATATTATATATATAAAAAACTATTTAATAACATTCCTCGCCCACCACCTCTGTAAGAACTAAGAAGGAAAAAAATAGAAAAAAATAGAAAAACCAGTATTTCATTCTCTCCGCAACGAGAAACTCGGTCTTCTGTCCACAACTGAATCGAGCTGAAAACCCACCTGTAAATTTGATGGATTTGTACAGATCATCAACCTCACTGCAATAATTCTCTGTTTGGTTACTCAGTTTCTTTTTATGAAGCCTCCTTGGTTCCCGCCGATTCCCGCGGTAGGTTTTGGTTGGTTTCCTAAATATTGGGGGATTCGGATTTAGATTTCGGGTTCTCGTATCTATTATTGCAAGTCCGTTTTTGGAATTTGGGTGCTTTGAAAGACCGTTTTTTGGGGTAGTTTTTGTGTTTTGCTATAATTGCAATCTTTTTGGGGATGATTTTTGGAATGTTTGGAAATTCTGTGGATTTGGTCTGCCATGGGAGAGTAATGATCTTCGTTTTGAGAAAGTCATTTTCGAAAACATTTGGTGTTTTGGTTTGTGGGATTTGAATTTTAATATGTATGAACTTGGAAGTGTTTGATGAAATATCTAGATCAGATTGTCTGTTGTATTTTATTAATTTTTATTCTCTTCCGGCACCTCGTCTATTAGTTTTATGTTGAGAAATAAGGTTTGGATGTCTGTTGAAGTGTCCTAATCGAATGATTTCTTTTTTCCTTTTCAGTTATGACCGAGTATCAATTGCATTATCTGTGCTTCATTTTTCAATAAAAAAATTCGTGTTTTCAATCACTAGTGTATCTTTTATTCCTTTCTAATGCTGTGTTTGCTTGCTGGGGATATGTTCGTCAGTCATCATGTTCTTGTTGGTATGTAGTTTGTGTTTACTATCCTAGAGGATGGGGGTTGTATTGTACGTTTAGTTATCTTTTGTGATTTGGAAGAGGGGTTATTTTTTGCTGATTTTGTTTTTTTTTCTCTTGTTTCAGTTGCTATAATATTTCACTGTAATTTACGCTGGTGGATGTGAATGATGGATATTTCCGAGGTTGAAGAAAATTTGTTTGCAGCAAGTGATGCCAAGGTATGAACCTAAATTTTACAATTTGGTGTCGCAGCTGTCGCTTATTCCATTGTACATTGGGTGAATATACCTGTGTAAAGTATTGCTTTCTATAATGCCCAGCAATGAGAATTACTAAATAGTAGTTTAGACCTTCTTTGGGTGTATGATTTTCAATTGACAAATACTATTGTTCTTGGTCAGCTACATGGAGAGATGTGCAAGAAACTATCTGCTAGTTATTGCAAAATCTTGTCAATTTTCCCATCCCTAGAGGCAGCACGGCCCAGGAGCAGGTCTGGAATTCAGGCATTATGCTCACTGCATATTGCACTTGAGAAATCCAAGAATGTTCTTCAGCACTGCACAGAATGTAGTAAACTTTATTTGGTAAGATTTTTGCATCGTTGTTATAATGTTTGCCTTCCCTTTTTGTATTTGTTTTATTCTATTTTAGATGATAGCAGTTTGCAGATTTAACTGGAATTCTCATGCAGGCTATAACTGGGGATTCTGTCCTTTCAAAATTTGACAAGGCAAGATCTGCACTCGCAGATAGTCTTAGGCGTGTTGAAGATATTGTTCCGCAATCAATTGGATGCCAGGTATTAGTACTTTCCTATCAAAATAATCGCTTCATGGTTGTGGTCTAAGTACACATTGGTGATATAATAGTGACCGCAGGGAACTGCAATTCTCGTTTGACTTGACCTGTTTTTGACTCTATTCTTGCTTGTTGCTAAATCTTCAATAAATGTTGCACTAGTGCATGTACTAGTCTGTGCCATCTAAATGTGTTGCTAACCACCTCAATAATCTGAAATGCTGCCAGATTTTGGAGATTGTTGGTGAACTTGAGGAGATCGTCTTCTCACTGGATCCTATAGAGAAGCAAGTGGGTGATGAAATAATTTCACTGCTCCAGCAAGGGAGAAAATTTGACAACTCTAATGACGTCAATGAACTTGAATCTTTTCATCAAGCTGCCACTAAGCTTGGTATTACTTCCTCTAGAGCTGCTCTTACAGAGAGAAGAGCTCTCAAGAAACTCATTGATAGAGCTCGTGCGGAGGAAGATAAGCGAAAGGAATCAATAGTGGCTTATCTCCTCCATCTCATGAGGAAATACTCCAAGTTATTTAGAAGTGACCTTACCGATGACAATGATTCACAGGGTTCGGCCCCTTGTTCACCCACTGTCCAGGGTTCTCTTGAAGATGGGGGGTCTGGTGGTAATGGCCATGCGTTTGATCGCCATCTATCTAAGATTAGTTCTTTTAATTTCAAGATGAACATTCGAAGATCAGGGCAGATGCCCATCCCGCCTGAAGAATTGAGGTGTCCGATATCATTGCAACTAATGTTTGATCCAGTCATCATTGCTTCTGGACAAACTTATGAAAGGGTATGCATTGAGAAATGGTTCCATGATGGGCATGATACTTGTCCAAAAACCCAACAGAAACTTCCTCACCTTTGCTTGACACCTAATTACTGTGTCAAGGGTCTTGTTTCCAGTTGGTGTGAGCAGAATGGAATTCAAGCGCCTTATGCCCCCCCAGAATCTCTTGACCTTAACTATTGGAGGCTGGCACTTTCTCAATCTGAGTCTGCAAATTCAAGGTCAGTTAATAGTGTCAGCTCCAGCAAGCTAAAAGGCGTGAAGGTGGTTCCTTTAGAGGAGAGTGATACCATCGAGGAGGCTGAAGGAAATGAAATGGAAAACTTGGGCTCAGAAGAGAACGAAAACTCCCAGTTGAACGACTTTGGTCTTGATGTGTTTGATAGGTATCAGAATTTTCTGAGCATCTTGAATGGAGCGCAAGATTTGAGTGAAAAGTGCAAGGTGGCAGAACATATCAGGCTTCTGCTTAAGGAGGATGAGGAGGCCAGGATTTATATGGGGGCTAATGGGTTTGTTGAAGCATTATTGCAGTTTCTCGAGTTGGCTGTGCATGCTGGGAATGCGATGGCTCAGGAAGTTGGAGCCATGGCTCTTTTTAACCTTGCAGTCAACAATAATAGGTTTGTGACTTCCGAAAACATCATATTAGCATGTGTTGAAGCAATGTAGAGTAGGAGGACCAAATGTAGGAGCTGTTAAAAGAAAATTGACCTGATAGTAGGTGACCAAATATGTGTATCTTTTTTATTTTCTGCAAGAAATTTTACGTATATTCCTTCTCATTGAGAAGCAGAAGCATGCCAGTTTAGCTTCTCATTCTTCAATGAATTTTTCTTTGTTCTTCACTCCACAGTTTTGTGGTTCTCATTTGGCTTTCTATAGATTTTTAAGTGAGGAAAGTAGCTAGAAAAAGATGGTACTATAATCTATTTCCCCCCATATTTCAGGAACAAGGAAAGGATGTTGGCTGCTGGGGTCATCCCATTGATAGAGAAGATGATCTCCAATTCCAGATCACGTGGATCAGCAACAGCCCTATATCTGAATCTCTCGTGTCTAGAAGAAGCCAAGTCCGTAATTGGCTCAAGTCATGCTGTCCCTTTTCTAGTCCAGGTCCTTCAAGGTGAAAATGAACCCCAAAGCAAGCTTGATGCCCTGCATGCGCTCTTCAATATGTCCTCTCTGCCCTCTAACATTCCCAGCCTCCTTTCAGCGGGCATCGTCGATGGACTTCAATCCCTTCTTGCAAGCCATGGGGATAATGCCTGGACAGAGAAATCCATAGCAGTGTTGATAAATCTAGCTGCTAGTCAATCTGGAAAAGATGAAATGCTGTCGTCCACTAACCTTGTTGGTGCCCTAGCAACGATATTGGACACTGGTGAAGCCATTGAACAAGAGCAAGCAGTGTCATGCCTTTACATGTTGTGCAATGGAAGTGAAAAATGCTGCCAATTGGTCCTACAAGAAGGGGTCATTCCTGCACTGGTCTCAATCTCGGTGAACGGTACCACAAGGGGAAAAGAGAAGTCACAGAAACTTCTGATGCTGTTCCGAGAGCAGCGGCAAAAAGACCAACCCGTACCACCTCATGTCACTGCCGATGTACGCTTGAATCGGGCAGAAAGTACTTCCAAGGTCATGCCCGGTCCAGAATCGAAGCCACTATGTAAATCTACGTCGAGACGAACAATGGGGAGAGCTTTAAGCTTTTTTTGGAAGAGCAACAAGAGCTATTCAGTTTACCAATGTTAGTGAGAGTTGCCAAGGATGGTGTTGTATATTTTCTGCTGTATCTTCCATCTGAAGGGAATTTTTTTTTGTTTTGATAGAGAAGGAGAAGATGTACAGGCCCCATGGATTTTGTTTTTTGGCTTAGCCTTCCTCTTCTGGGTAGGAATGGATGTACCGGTATATGTCAGTACATTATAATTCAAGTCTTAGTAAATTAGCCTTCATAGTAGTACAATTTTTTGTCCTCTTTCGACTCCAATTATAGCGTCTGTTGTCGAGACTCGAGTCAGATACTTCTATATGTGGCTTACAAGTTACATCTCTATTGCGGTTTTTGTTGCGGACTTGAAGTTACTAGTAGAGACTTTTTATAATCAGCAAAACAAAGATTAAACATCCAGCCAGTCTATCTCAGTTGGTAGAGCGCAAAGCTCTTAACCTTGTGGTCGTGAGTTCGGGCCTCACGGTGGGCGAAGTTTCTATTTTTGTTATTTTCTTACAACAAAAGTGTAACCTTAATGTAAGAAATAATCTGCAGTACCCAAGAAGGAACTTCCAACCTACTGATTGCATTTACTGAATTCTTCCTTTCACCCTTCTCCCTATCTTCCTATTTTTCCGCACATTTCCCCTCTTCGCTACACCCTTCTCCTCCTCCACTTCTGTACTTCCTTCAACCTTCTCTTCTGAAGTTTCCACCTCAGCATTATTGGTTTCACAGCTCTTCTGCTTCTTCATTCCAAGAAATCCAATCAATCCTCGAAGCGTGACATCGACATCTTCGCTCTTCATTAGCTCCTCTGCAACCTCAGCTGGAGTAACTTCCACTTCCTTGATCAGCTCCTCAATCTCACCAAACAGGAAATGTTCTTTGGTTTGAAGATAGTTCAAAGCAAGAATCTTGAACCCGGAAGGTGAAAGGAATGACATTTCGATGTGCATATCCATTCTTCCTGGCCTCAACAATGCTGGATCCAACCTCTCTTTGTAATTCGTTGTGAAAACTATTATCCTCTCATCCCCACAGCTTGACCATAACCCATCAACGAAGTTCAGCAATCCTGACAGAGTTAACTGCAAAACAAAGAAAAGTCCAATTCAGAACAAAGAAAAAAACTCAGCAGAAGACTGATCTTGTTTGAATATTATACTTCCCGTAAAGCAGGACAAGCTAGTTTTGATCATTACCTGGTTGTTGTTTGTTTCATTGTAACCAGATTCTCTGTTCTGCAGCTCAGCACTGCAATCAATATCCTCAATTACTAGAATTGACCGGTTTGTCGTGCCAGATAGATATGTCTTGAGTTCAGAGTTGGTCCTTAGACTAGAAAGATCCATATCATAAATGTTGAACTTGAGGTAATTAGCCATGGCAGCAATCAAGCTAGACTTCCCTGTCCCGGGCTGTCCGTACAACAAGTACCCTCTTTTCCATGGCTTTCCTACTCTCCTGTAGAAATCCTTCCTCTTGACAAACCTATCAAGATCATCAACCAATTCTTTTTTCTCTACTGGGTCCATAGCCAATGTTTCAAAAGTGGAAGGATGGTTAAGGTTAGTATCTCCATAACTACTGTAACTTCCAAGCGATTGTATTTTCACTTCCCTCTTCTCATTCTCCATTTCTTTTGATCTCTCCAACACATATGGCAGGTATTTGTCTATTACCTTATCCTTGTGCTGCTTGTGGAAGCTGAGCAGGAGTGATCGGTGCACAGTCTTTTCGGTCGATTGCGAGAAACCTTCAATGTCTATAACTGCCTGTGGAGTTTCTGTGGAGAGAAACTCCCAAACCAATTGAATTCCTTCAAATGTGTCAGCAATTCTCTGCTCCTTATCTGCGGTGACAGAGATGGTGTTTTCTCGCGGATCTTTCGAAACTTGGAGTTGTTTAACTGAAGGAGTGATTCTTGAGGATAGGTAGGATACAGATGCGTGGTAGATTTCATTGGTGGAGAGGCCTTTGCATTCTTCGATTACGAGTGTCAATTTCCACGAATCAGACCCCCCGAAATAGGTTGCGAGATGGGAAGTGATCTTTTCTTGAAGTTTTTGAGGTAAAATTTGGATGGTCAGGGTTTGAATTTCATGGACAACAGTCTTGACAAGCATTGCTGATGCAGCAAATGCAGTGTAGGTGGATAGGACAGAAGTGGTTGAGGGAATCATCATGTTCTTGTTCTGTTTTGGTGTTAAAGATTGGAACTTTTGGAAAGATTTTGCTGTTTTTGGTGTTAAAGATTGGAACTTTGGAAAGATTTTGCTTTAGAATTGCTGGAGAAATGGGTATTTATGGAGGAAAAGAAATGAAGAAAGGATAGTGCTTTGTTTGGCTTGTACCCGAAGCCTTCTGTTTGATAAAAAGGAAGCAGTCCAAATTGGAGAAGGTTTAAGGCTAAAAATATATAGCTTCCATTGCAATTTTTAAGCTAAGATTTATTTTCATGGCAAATTGCAAGGGATATTCTTGAAATAACTCACCTGTTAGGTTAGGGTTTAGAGAATAAAGAAAATTTAAAATGAGAATTACATTTTTATGATCCGATGAAATTAAAATGAGATTAGTGTTTTATTTGAAAAACAGATAAAATAAGGAGAAAAGAATAAGAATAAGAATAAGAATAAGAATAAGAAAAGTACATGGTTGGTTGACAATGAAGAAAGGACCGGCATTTTCAATTGTCAAACACATGTAGGAGTACTGGAGTAGGACCAACAAAGCAATCTTCCCTGGCAATTCTGAGACGCAGTCTTCCCTGGCAATTCTTTGTATTGCAGCCCATTAAATTGGAAAAAAAAGAACAGATTCGCAACATTTTGAGTGATTTACTTCAGAGGCCCAGGCCTGGATTTGGGCCCCAAGAGGTTCGGCATTTTAGAAACCAACTTTTTTATTGTTGAGAAAAATCATTGTAATTTGAACAGAATAGTTTAAAATATTATTTAAGAGACTCAAACTTGAGATTTTATTCATTTTTATTTTGAAAAAATACCGCTAATCTACTGTATGAATTGAAAAAATTTAAAATAGTATTCTTTTTCATACCAAACATCCAAATTTAATTCGACTAAAAGTTCATCCAAACAAGTTGGGATCAGACCAGGTACTAAAAGGAAAATAGACATCGAAAGAAACCTAAGCAACAACGGTGATGCAGAAGCAATCACCACCGCCAACAAACTTAAAATCAAAAGAGCAAGTTTCCCATTCTCAGTTGCTTTATTCTTTCTTGCTCACATCTTTACCTTGCATGCCTTTCTTTGTTTTCTTCTTCTCTTCCTTGACTTTCACTACTTCTTTACATTTCATCTCCTTCTTCTTGAGGATGAACCCAATGAGTCCTTGAAATGCAGCATCAGCATCTTCGCTCTTCAGCAGCTCTTCTGCAATCTCTGCAGCAGTAACCTCAACCTCTGCTAAAAGTCGATCGATCTCCTCGAAAAGGCTGTGGGTTTTGATGCCATGGTAGTTGGAAGCAAGAGTTCTGAATCCGGAAGAAGTGCAGTAGGACATGTGGATGTGCATGTCCATTCTTCCTGGCCTAAGCAATGCAGGATCAAGCTTGTGTTTGTAGTTTGTAGTGAACACAATAATCCTCTCATCTCCACAGCTTGACCACAACCCATCAATGAAATTAAGTAGCCCAGATAATGTAAACTACAACAATTCATAAAACAAAAGAACAACATTAACATTCTTATCTATAAATCAAGAATCAATACAATTTTTACGTCGGGAGCACGTGTATCCCTAAACTCATTAGGCCATGATAACTAATCATGGTGGCATCAGGTGGACGAATCGTTGAGATCGAAAAAGAGATGAAACCTAGCTGACAAATTTCGTTTGTAAAAAGAAAAGAGAGCAAAAAACATACCTGGCTGCTCTGCCCCTTGCGATCTTTGCTACTCGATCGAGTTGGTATCTCAGCACTGCAATCAATATCCTCAATTACGAGAATCGAGCGATTCCTCGTGCCACTCAGCATTGTTTTGAGCCCTGAGTTGCTGCGCAGACTCGTGAGTTCCAAGTCATAGATGTCAAATTTCAAGTAATTGGCCATGGCTGCAACCAAACTTGACTTGCCAGTGCCAGGAGGACCATACAACAAGTACCCTCTTTTCCATGGCTTCCCTACTTTCCTGTACAGATCCCTCCTCTTCAAGAACCTGTCAAGATCCTCCATCAGCGTTTTCTTGATTTCTGGGTCGATTGCTAGCGTATCGAAAGTGGATGGATGGTTGAGATTGACTTTAGTGTAATGAGGTAGAGTATGCAATCTCACAGCTCTCTTCTCTTCTTTAATGGCATTTGCTCTGCTAACCACATACGGCAGGTAAGAATCCAGCACATTGTCCAAATGCTCCTTCTCGAAACTCAGCCGAATCCATCTCTCCACCCTTTCGTCTCGTGAACGTTTCGAGCTTTCTCGATGGGCGAATTCCCAAACGAGCTTGATCCCATCAAACGCGTCAGGAATCCTCTGCCCCTTGTCGATCGCGGTTGAAATCCTCTGCTCTCTTGGATCTTTGTGTACTATAAGTAGCTTCATGGACGGTGTGATTCTTGGAGTGCTGTCCAGATATATTTCGGAGGCAGAGTAGAGCTCGTTGGTTGTAATGCCATTACTCTCCTCAATCACAAGCATCATGTGAGAAGAAATTGCACCCCTAAAAAGGCCTTCAATGAAAGACACCAACTTGTGCTGGATTCGCTGCGGAATCATCTGTCCGATCAGATTCTGGATTTCGCGGATCATCGTCTTAACAAACATTGCTGTTGCGACGAATCTGGTGAAGGCAGATATCAGAGATGATGTTGAAGCCATTTTTGCTAGAGACACCACGGTTAGGAAATATGACTCAGAATTAGGGAGGAGACCCAAGTTGTAAAACACAGGGAAAGAGCTATGAATTGTGCATATATAATCAATCAACACATTAAAAGAAAAACCCAGTTTGCACAAAGTTCTTGTTTACTCAGAAATCACATGAAATGTGATAAGTGTCCTGACAAGTGGTTCCTTACAATGGGATTCTGGTGATAATGCCCTGTCCTGAAAATGGATTTGGGAGTTAGAATGACTGGAATGTCCTTTTCTGGGTATGAATTAAAGAGCATTGTATGTGGTTGGTTTTGGTAATTTTACATTCCTGGTCAATGAATTTGCCAGAAAGTCTGTTTCTTACTCAGAAGGAAAATCTCTAGTACAATGTTGTTCCTCATTATTTATCAGTCAAAGATGTGGATTTGATGAGCTCAGTTGGAAAATCTCTCTAGGAACACAATTTAAATGAAAATTCTCAAAAAAAATATTTAAAAGACAATTATTGTAGCTTTTATTCCCCATTATTAGTTACACAAAATTATGCTCAACTATTTATAGTTCTTGAATGCCTTGCACAATGCTATAAGAGGCACATCTTGTAAGTACACCAATACATATATGTTCGAATAGCTTTGTTTATAATTGTTATGTAGGTCAGAAAAAGAGAGATGGTTTTCATACCACAACAGTTTGTTTTTTTAATTTTCAAGTTTAAGTATAATATTTTGATAATATTGCAGAGTTTGTACTTAAAACTTGAAAATTAAACTAAAATCCAAAACAAATACACACTAGTAAAAATATAGCTAAAATATGATACCCAATCATACTTCATTAATTAAAATTAAAAAACTAGAAAAAGAAGCAGTGTCTGTAGAGCAAATTAAAATCATGACAAAGTGATTCATCAGAGCATATATATTCACCAAATCATGATGGATAGTATAGATAACTAAGCTGTTAAGATATATGACAGAAGAGGGACATTAATAGGGTGGTGGTTGAAATGGGTACATCGCCATGGGATAATCAAAGTCATCATCATCTCCATCGAAATTAGAATCAGAGCTGAAGAACATGTTCTTCTGCAATTTGTCATCCTTCCCTTGGATTTCATGCTCTTTTACAGTCGCATTCTCGTCTGTTTCTTTACTATGCTTAGTAGCATCAGGTTCTTCAGATTTCATCTCCTTCTTCTTCAGGAGGAACCTAATGAGTCCTTGAAATGCAGTGTCAGCATCTTCGCTTTTGAGCAGCTCTTCAGCAATCTCCGCAGGAGTAACTTCAACCTCTGTGATAAGTTGATCAATCTCGTTGAAAAGACGATGGCTTTTGATGCAATGATAGTTGGAAGCGAGAGTTCTGAATCCGGAGGGAGTGCAGTAGGACATGTGGATGTGCATATCCATTCTTCCTGGCCTTAACAATGCAGGATCAAGCTTGTCTTTGTAGTTGGTTGTGAACACAATAATCCTCTCATCTCCACAGCTTGACCACAATCCATCAATGAAATTAAGCAGCCCAGATAGTGTCAACTGTAACAATTGGTAAAAACACATTAACAATCTTACTTACAAGTCATGAATCACAGCAATTTTAGGTTTAAAGGACACTAAGTTAGGACTAATCATGTTCGCCATGCAAGTGACAAAGAGATCGAAAGGCAATGCAAATCATGAATAACTAGAACTGAAAAGTGATGAAACCCAATTCCCATTATCTGACAATGAACATACATAGATACCTGGGTTTGTCCAACACCCTGTCGAGTTGGTATCTCAGCGCTGCAATCAATGTCCTCAATTACAAGAATCGATCGATTCTTGGTGATGCTCATCAGATTCTTGAGCCCATGATTGCTGCGAAGACCTGTGAGTTCCAAGTCATAGATGTCAAATTTCAAGTAATTAGCCATGGCTGCAATCAAACTTGATTTCCCAGTGCCAGGAGGACCATACAACAAGTACCCTCTTTTCCATGGCTTCCCTACTTTCCGATACAGATCCTTCCTCTTCAAAAACCTGTCAAGATCATCCATCAAATCCTTCTTCACATCTGGGTCCATTGCCAGAGTATCAAAAGTGGACGGATGGTTGAGGTTGACTTGACCATGATGACCCAGAGTGTGCAATTTCACAACTTTCTTCTCATCTCTTATAGCTTTTGCTCTCTCTAACACATATGGCAAGTAAGCATTCACCACCATACCCATATGCTGTTTCTCAAAACTAAGCTTAATCAATCTTTCACCAGAGTTATTTAATGATTTTGGGCGACCATCCGCCGTCACCATATATCCAGATGTTTGGTTGTTGGTGGTGCTTGAATCTCTATGGAGAAATTGCCATACAAGATTGATTCCATCAAACACATCAACAACCTTCTGGCCCTTATCAATGGTCAGCGAAATGCCATTCTCTCTTGGATCTTTGTAAACCTTCAGTTTACCCATGGAAGGAGAGATTCTTGTGCCCAGATAGATTTCAGAAGCATGGTAGATTTCGTTGCTTGTGAGGCCATTGTGCTCCTCAATAACAAGTGTCATCTGAGAAGAGAGAGATCCAAAAATCCCTTCAAGAAAAGACACCAATTTTTCTTGAAGTTTCTGTGGAATCATCTGTCTGATGACGTTCTGGATCTCACGGATTATGGTCTGGACAAGCATTGCTGATGCGACGAAGGCGGTGTAGGCGGACATGACAGATGCTGTTAATGGCATGCTTGCTATTGAAACCATGTTTATAAGCAGAGCTGTGTACTTTACAGGGAAAACAGTAAAAGCTAAAACCCAAATAGAGGAAGAAGGCAAGATGCTAAAACCCTAATAGAGGAAGAAGGCAAGAAGAAGCCCCAATTAGTAGGAAAAAACACATATTAATTCAGTTCACTCATCAGTGTGTTTTATTTGTTGGCAACGTCTTTATCTTGGCTGGAAATGGAAAGTGGAAACCTGTTCTTGGGATGGGAATGACTGGGAATACCCTTTTGGCTACTGCTTTGTTTTGAAGGATTGAAAAGGGCATTCTTTCTTGGAATGAAAAACGTCCACTTGCTTACTTACACAATTGCTGATGTAAGAGGAGGACAGAAGAAACTTAAGACGGGAGAAAGTGACCATCTTTTACACCCCCTGTCTCTATCGAGATTTTATAATTACCTCAACAAAAAATTAAAGCCATCAAATAGAAAGAAAAGCAAAACAACAAAATAACAAAGGGAAAAGACCGAAGGGGCATAGATGAGTTGGATTATCGTAGGAATATTTACAAGTCTTGAATTCGGATTAATCGGTTCGGTAAAAAAGAGAGGAAAAGGAAACACAGAATTTCCTAGGCAGCAGATTGTTGGGGCCTGAAAAAAAGTAATAACTCCAATACTTAAAAAGTTTGACCTCTGTTCTGTCCATCTTTACATCCTTACAATCCACTACTAACTGTAACTGATCATTGAAAAATTGCACCTAGCTTGAACCCAGAAAATGTTCTTCTCCCTCAGTTTTCTATCAGTCAAAGATATATGACACTTCGTGAAAATTAATTTCTTAAAAGCATAGTTTGTGTTTATGATTTCATACGAATGAGAGAGTTTGTAGAACAGACTGAAATCATGACAGTACATCAGAGAACATATAAATTTTACCAAATCAAAATCATGATGGATAAGATAACTAACTTTTAAGACAAAAGACTGGAAAAATAACTTTGCCAGAAGAAGTACATTTTCCTAATAATTATCCACATAGGAAACTCCAAAGAGACTACCATCCCTGCTCAAGAAGCTACTCTTCTGTAATTTGTCCCCCTTCCCTTGGGTTTCTCTCTCGTTTTCAGTCGCGTTCTTGTCTGTTTCTTTACTCTGCTTACTAGTATCAGGTTTTTCATATTTCATCTCCTTCTTCTTCAGGAGGAACCTAATCAGTCCTTGAGCCGCAGTATCAGCATCTTCGCTTTTGAGCAGCTCTTCGGCGATCTCTGCAGGAGTAACTTCAACCTCTGTTATAAGTTGGTCAATATCGTCGAAAAGGCAATGGCTTTTGATGCTATGGTAGTTGGAAGCAAGAGTTCTGAATCCGGAGGGAGTGCAGTAGGACATGTGGATGTGCATATCCATTCTTCCTGGCCTTAACAGTGAAGGATCCAATCTCTCTTTGTAATTGGTTGTGAACACAATAATCCTCTCATCGCCACAGCTTGACCACAACCCATCAATGAAATTAAGCAACCCAGATAATGTTAACTGTAACAATAGAAAAACAAAAAACAACATTAATATTCTTACTTATAACTTATAAATCATCAATAACTGCAATTTTAGGTCTAAGCACATATATTACTAAGTCCACTAAGCTATGATGAATCATGTTCGCATAGGATGGATGGATCACTACAATTGACAACAGAGGAAACTCAATTCCCATTATTTGATAATGATCATATATACATACCTGGCTCTGTCCCACACTCTGTCGAGTTGGCATCTCAGCACTGCAATCAATGTCCTCAATTACAAGAATCGATCGATTTTTGGTGTTGCTCATCATATTCTTGAGCCCATTATTGCCGCGAAGACCAGAGAGTTCCAAGTCATAAATGTCAAATTTCAAGTAATTGGCCATGGCTGCAATCAAACTTGACATGCCAGTGCCAGGAGGACCATACAACAAGTACCCTCTTTTCCATGGCTTTCCTACTTTCCGGTACAGATCCTTTCGCTTCAAGAAACTGTCAAGATTATCCTTCAGATCTTGCTTCACATCTGGGTCCATTGCTAGAGTCTCAAAGGTGGATGGATGGTTGAGGTTGACTTCACCATCATGACCTAGCGTGTGCAATTTCACAACTTTCTTCTCAGCTTTTATGGCTTTTGCTCTCTCTAACACATATGGCAAGTAAGTATTCACCACAATACCCATATGTTGCTTATCAAAACTAAGCTTAATCAATCTTTCTACGGAGTCCGCTGTCACCATATATCCAGCTGTTTGGCTGTTGGTGGTGCTTGAATCTTTATGGACTGATTGCCATACAAGATTGATTCCATCAAATCCATCAAGAACCTTCTGGCCTTTGTCAATGGTCAACGAAATGCCACTCTCTCTTGGATCCTTGTAAACCTTAAGTTGACCAATGGAAGGAGTGATTCTTGTGCCCAGATAGATTTCAGAAGCATGGTAGATTTCGTTGGTTGTAAGGCCATTTGTCTCCTCAATAACAAGTGTCATTTGAGAAGAGATGGACCCGAAAAACTCTTCAAGAAAAGACACAAACTTCTCTTGAAGTTTATGCGGAATTATCTGTCTGATCAGATTCTGAATCTCACGGATTATTGTCTGGAAAAACATTGCTGATGCAACGAAGGCAGCGTAGGCAGACATCACAGATGTTGGTGAAGGCATGCTTGTTATTGAAACCATGTTCAAAGATCAAGAACAAGTATTGAAGCCCAAGTACCAGAAGACAGAACCAGAGCTGTGTACTGTGTTATTTGCAGGGAAAGCAGTAGAACTAAAACCCCAAGAAAGGAAGAGTAGAAGAAATGCTCTGTGACGATGTGATTAAAAAAGTGATAAGTACACTTTTGGAATACCAATCTCGTCGATCTTATAAGTATCATACCAAAGCCCATCAATCGAATCACTTTTTCAAAAAATACTAGACATCATATAAGTAAAGAGATTTATTCATCAATAAGAAAAGAAAAGGCGAACGGTGATTAGATTGATGATAAAATAGAATCCTTGTGTCTTGACTCTTGACAATTTTACTTGCTGGCAAAGTCTTTCTTTTTCTTTGCTGGAGACCTGTTCTTGGTATGGGAAATAACTGGAATACCCCTTTTCGCTACTGTTTTGTTTTGAAGGATTGAAAGGGCATTCTTGGTGGTTCACGCTAAAAATGAATGTAAAAGGGACAGAGAAACTTAAGAGGGTGGAGAAAGCAATCACCTTGAATGTTTTTCTTTGTAGTTTCCCCACTTTTACACACTGTCTATATCAAGATATAATAATTACCAGTAGAACAAAACCAAAGTCATTAACAAGAAACAAAAACAAAACAAGTAAAAAACAAAGGGATAAGAGATACGGAATTTCCTTGACAAAAAATGTTGGGGCCAGAAAAAATAAATAAAAGAAAGCAATAACACCACTAATTCTTACAAACTTTGACCTCTGTTCTGTCCATCTTTCCTTGGAATTAACCACTTATGAAGAATCCACTACTAACAGTTACTAGTCACTGAAAAAATGCACCTAAGTTGAAACAAGAAAATGTTCTCCCTCAGTTTTTTATGAGTCAAAGATAAGGATTTGATGAATTCAGAAGAAAAATATCAAGGAAGACAATGTTTATATGACAATTCTTGAAAATTAACTTCACAAAGCATAGTTTGTGTTTATGATTTCATACGAATGAGATAGTTTGTAGAACAGACTAAAATCATAACAGTACATCAGAGAACATATAAATTTACCAAATCAAAATCATGAGGATAAAATAACTTTGCCAGAAGAGGTACATTTTCCTAATAGTTATCCACATAAGAAACTCCATAGAGACTCTTCTGTAATTTGTCATCCTTCACTTGAATTTCTCTCTTTTTCAGTTGCATTCTTGTTTGTTTCTTTACTCTGCCTAGTAGCGTCTGGTTCTTCAACTTTCACCTCCTCCTTCTTCTTGAGGAGGAACTTAATGAGTCCTTGAAATGCAGTATCAGCATCTGCACTTTTCAGCAGCTCTTCCGCTACCTCAGCTGGAGTAACTTCAAGTTCTGTTATAAGTCGATCAATCTCATCGAAAAGTCGATGGCTTTTGACGCAATGATAGTTGGAAGTGAGAGTTCTGAATCTGGAGGGAATGCAGATGTGCATGTGTTGAAAAATGAAAAACACTAAAGAAAAGATTCAACAGAAACACATGAACCAGAAAAGAAGAGAAAATATTATAGATGAAGATGAAAAGTATTTTACAAACACAAACTTCCTTCTTTCTTCTTCTGGAAAATTTCTATTCTACAGTCTTCTTTGTAGAACCGCACACAGACATAATTTCTTGTGTTTTACGTTGGTAGAAACACGAGATAGAGAAGATGCACCCCTTCTCTACTCACAAAGATTTCTTTCTTTTTTGATGACATCTGACAACGAGAGTGGTGCACAGTGTGCACAATTCTCACTCTCCAGCATTCTTCTTTTTGGGAGGGAACGTTGGTTCCAACCAACTCTTCTGCAACATGGTGGATGCATATTTATAGGCATTCCACCGACCTACTTTTTCTACACACTTCTATTTATTACACGTGATACAATATTCTAGATTTTCACAGCTATACACACCATAAAATGACAAGTATCAAAATTGCAACAGTTTTTAATTCTACGCTTGATGATGCTGACGCTGAGTTTGCCGCTTGATGCTGACGCTGAGTTTGCCGCTTGATGCCTTGATGATGCTGCCGCTTGATGTCTTGATAACGCTGAACTTGATGACGTGGCTTCTTGATAATGTTGAGGTTGCCGCTTGATGATAACGCTGCTTGCTGTTAACGCCAAGTTGCCCCTGCTTGTTAACATGCCTTTGACGCCAAGGTTGGTGATTCCAACATGATGACGCTGCTGCTTGATTGTTAATGCCAAAGTTGGTGTTGATTCCAACAGCATGTCCATTCTTCCTGGTCTCAGCAATGCAGGATCAAGCTTGTCTTTGTAGTTTGTGGTGAACACAATAATCCTCTCATCTCCACAGCTTGACCACAACCCATCGATGAAATTAAGCAGTCCAGATAATGTTAACTATAGGGATGGCAATTTCGCCCGTGGATATGGATATCCATCCAATACCCGCAATTGTGGGTGAATATTACCCGCATATTGTGGGTATTTTACGGGTATGGATATACCCGCACCCGCAAAATGCAGGTATGGATGTGGGTATGAATAGTGCTTACCCGCTCCAATACCCGCACAAAATATTCACAAAATGCGGGTATGGATATCCACAATAATACCCGCAAGAAATATATATACCAACCCTAAAAAACAACCCCTCTTTAATCTTTTCTTTTCTCGTATAATACCCATATTATTGTGTGGTATTGTTATTAAATTATATTCATTTTTTTATATATTAATTTGATTAAAATTTAAAATTCAACCAAATATTTGGATATCCACGAGTATTCTCGGGTTATCCGCGGGTAAAATTATCTTTTCTTTACCCGCTCCATATGGATATGGATGCGGGTATGGATTACCTGCAAATTTGCGAGTGCGGGTATGGATAGTGCTTACCCGCTCCATACCCACCCAATTGTCATCCCTAGTTAACTGTAACAAAATAGATATAAAATAAAAACAACATTAGCATTCCTATTTATATATATCATGAATCACTGCAATTTTAGTTCTAAACCACATATCGCTTAAGCTCAGTAAGTTAGGATTAATCATGTTCAAAGTACGATTGAACTAATATATTCATACCTGGCTCTCTTCTCCACTCCGTCGAGTTGGTATCTCAGCACTGCAATCAATGTCCTCGATAACAAGAATTGATCGATTCTTGGTATTGCTCATCAATTTCTTGGGCCCATTATTGCTGCGGAGACCAGTGAGTTCCAAGTCATAAATGTCAAATTTCAAGTAATTGGCCATGGCTGCAATCAAACTTGACTTGCCAGTGCCAGGAGGACCATACAACAAGTACCCTCTTTTCCATGGTTTCCCTACTTTTCTGTACAAATCCTTTCGCTTCAAAAACCTGTGAAGATCATCCATCAAAACTTTCTTCACAACTGGGTCCATTGCCAGAGTATCAAAAGTGGACGGATGGTTGAGGTTGACTTGATCATGATGACCCAGAGTGTGCAATTTCACAACTTTCTTCTCATCTTTTATGGATTTTGCTCTATCTAACACATATGGCAGGTTGTTGGTTGAAAGGCAAACTAAATACCACATCGGAAAGAAATCCTTGTGAAGTGATGAGGCCTTTTGGGCTTGGGCATCGTCATTTTATTGTGTTGTCTATCTTTAAGGAGGCCTAAAAAACTGTGAGGGCTATGTGGTGAGATCCAAAACGGACAGTATCATCACGTGTGGGGAGAGCGATGTGGTACATGAAAATACCACATCGGATATGTGAAAACCACATATAAGAGTGGTGACCCTCCTTGTGAAGTGATGAGGCCTATGTGGTGAGGCCCAAAGCGGACAGTATCATCACGTGTGGGGAGAGCGATGTGGTACATGAAAATACCACATCGAAAAAATCAACACAGGTAAGAATTCACCACAATACCTAAATTCTGCTTCTCGAAACTAAGCTTAATCAATCTTTCTACAGAGCTTTTCCGTGACCACATATCCAGATGTTTGGTTGGCGCTTGAATCTTTATGGACAGATTGCCAGACAAGATTGATTCCATCTCTCTCGTGGATCTTTGTGAACCTTGAGTTGACCTATGGAAGGAGTGATTCTTGTGGCCGGATAGATCTCAGAGGCATGGTACATTTCGTTGGTTGTGAGGCCATTGCTCTCCTCAATAACAAGTGTCATTTGAGAAGAATTTGACCCAAATAAACCTTCAAGAAAAGACACCAGCTTTTCTTGAAGTTTCTCTGGAAGTATCTGTTTGATGGGTGTCGAATCCGTCAAAAATAAATACAACTTAACACTTGTGTACAGTGGTAAGAAGTTCGATCCTCAGGGACGGTTAGTCTAACTTCAGTTTTCTTATAAAGATGACAATAATAATAACAAAGGGGAATTGTTGATAGTTCAATTCGAAATATATATATATATATATTCTAAATTAATTAAAAAAAATACAATCGCTAGATAACAAGTGATGAGTTATGAAACAATAAATTAAAATTCCTGATAGAGATTTTATAAGGTCATAATTCAATATTATTGATCATTGATGCAAATATATTTAAAATCATTTTTTGTAGAGAAGCTATAGAAATCAGGTTCACTTAGACTTCCTACTCTCCTCCTGTATCAAGTCACTTAAAGACACTCTCTATTAAGGACCCTAATCTTCTAGCAATCCTAAGGTTCACTTATAGGATTTAACTAGTCGATTGATAAAAACAGGGAGAGACTTCTCTAGGTTTAGAGATCGGTTCACTTGTCCCTATAAACCTAATTATTCTCTTTCTCTAATTTCAAATAGCAAGTATTATGCCTGTAATCCATTAGTTGTTTACTGCGTTCTTTTAACAATGTAGACCAAAAGTTATTAGAACTAACTGTAATTATCCAGATTAAAATCTAGGGTGATCAGACCTAAACATAACAAGGATAAATTGGCATTAATTTAGAAAGAGAATAAATACAAAGATAATTTTTATAAAGAGCAATTAGATCTCACAATAACACAAATTATGAACCTTTTAATCTCTACCAAGAACGAAAGAGTTAGCTAGAATACATAATAAAAATAACAATCAAAATATTAAATATAAAACTTAATTAAAATAAAAGTAACAAAGGGGGAACGAAATAACCGATAGAAGTAGGCTCGAGATTAGAATAAATCTCGCATCTTCCTCCTCGCGAATTTCGCTCTAAACACTCATTTATTTTTATTACATACACACACTATTTTCTCTCATTTTTGCCGCCCTCTCTCTCACTTTGTTTCTTGTGTTTTGCTCTTGCTTTGCTCGTGCAAGATGGGATGGGATAATTCAAATGCTTACAATCCTTGCCTATTTATAGGCTTAGAAAAGCAAGTGCAGAGGCCACCATGTCACCTTTCTTCCTCCACTATCCAATTGGGCATAGCACTTCAATTTGTTTATTTTTCCTTTTCATCCACTAAGTCAATTGCCAACTTCTTTTTATTTCTTTTCATTTGTTTTTAACTCCATCATGCTAATTTCTTGTAATGGCACTACGGCAATTGGGCAAAGCAATTTGATTAGTGCAGATGCATTAATGCCACCTTTCTTCCTCCATTGAGCTTTATTTATCGGCAATCACTTTTTGTTTCTTCAATTATTTTTTTGCAATTGCCGAGTCGAATAATTAAGCGCAATTGATTAATTGTTTTTCTTCTTTCTTTGAGATATTCGATCCTTTTCCTTATTTTGATCCTTTTAAGTTTATCCTGAAAAAAAGGAAAGAATATACTCAAATTAGTAGTATCATTATCTTGATTATGACTAAAAAATAATAATAAATTTATACAAAATAAGCAATCAATCACTGTTTGATAAAGATTCTGGATCTCACGGATGATTGTCTGGACAAAACATTGCAGTTGCGATGAATGCCGTGTAGGCAGACATCACAGACATTGTTGAAGGAATGCTTGTTATTGAAACCATTTTTAAGGATCAAAGGAAAGTATTGAGACCCACAGTCTCCTAAAACATAGAACCAGAGCTGTGTACGGGGAAAACAATAAAACTAAAACCCTAATAAAGGAAGTCAAGTCAGAGTAGAAAAATGCACTATCTTGATTAAAAATCATCAGTTTAGACACAATTTCATTACTAGTTGGCAAAGATCTGTTCTTGGGATGGACAATTACTTATTTGGCGGAGATCTTTTCTTGGGATGGGCAAATGACTAGAATAGCCTTCCTGGGGCTACTCTTTTGTTTCGAAGGATTGAATAATTGAAAGGGCTTCAAACTGAAAAAAAATTGGAGCACCTGTTTACTTAAAACAAAATTGCGGATGTAAAAGGACAGAAATTTATGAGGTTTTTCTCTGCAGTTTTCCCACTTCTACACATGCTTGGAATTAACAATGAAACTTTAAAAACTTTCGGCAAGCAAGCATATAACAATAGGAAATTTCTATTTGAGTAACGGTATAAACACAAGAATTAGTATTTCATACATCTTTTTTGAAAGTGATCATCTTTTTATACATTGGATGGTATCCACTGAAACATTTTCGTTCATGGGTAACCTTTATTAATTGTTTCTACCCTTAACCTTAATTTGATAGACAGTTACCTATTCATCTTTAGAATGCCAAAACTATAGCATAAAACTAAGATGAAGCACCTCAAACTAATAAACTTGTTAAAATGTGGTTGCAAATATTGAAGTATACTCCATTACTAACTGTTACTGATCACCGAAAGATTGCACCAAGATATCTGCAAAAGATTCAAGGCTTACTTGAATGTTGATTCTTGCTCCCCTTTTATCAGCAAATTGTGCTGGCACAAGAAAAGCTTCCTTTCACATTTCAAATGACCAGGCATGCGAGATTGAGCCTGCTCTACTTTTCTCTCGCGGTGTCATGAGCCAAGCGGACTCGAATAGTTCCAAAATTGGATCTTCCTCACTGGTGCTTTCTTCCACCGTCTTCACACTCTTTAGCCTTATTCCTTCACTTCCTTCCTTGCTGACATTTGTCTCCTCCTTCCTGCCATCTTCCCCAATTGTTTTGACACTACTATCAGGTCTTATATCCTCCTGTTTGGAATATTCTTTGTTCTGTAACTTCTCAATTTTCCCCTTCTCCAATACATCTCTATACGAACCTTTCCCATTTGGCACGTCCTCATTTACGCCATCTTCTTCGATTTGTATTCCCTTCTCCAACGCATCTTTATATGAACCTTCCCCATCCATCCCCAACTCATCTTTGCATATGCTACCTTCTATCTTTGATCTCTTCTCACTTTTTTCCTTCTCTAATGCTTCTTTATAGGAACCAGTCATAGCTTTCCCTGGATTGTTGTTGTATGTTCCTTTCACAGTTTCATTCCTAACGTAGTTTGGGAAGTCTGTTACATGATCCGCCTCTGAAGCATCTGCCGATTCATGGCTGCTGTCATTATAGTTTACATCAACCACAATCTCCTTTTCCCTTGGACTCTCCGAACCCCAATGAATCAATGTAGATAACCAAAAGGTCAGCCACGAAATGACACAAACCAACACCCTATCTACAAATGGAACTCTGAAGAGCATTGCAGGAAACTTGCTGACAAAGAACCATATATTCAGCCACGAAAGCGCCCATACCAACACCCTATTTAGAAACGGAACCTGGGATAGCGTTGCAGAAAACTTTCTAACACAAACATCAAAATATTCTGGGAGGGTTTCTATCATTTGTACAAGCTTGTCTATGTTGTTGAACACGCAATTTAACGGCGGAAAACTGGCCTCAACCGCATTTTCAAGGGCTAATATCCGATCGTCCAGGAAGGCCAGGAGTGCTAGAAGTAGATACTGATTATAGTGCAGGGCATACATGAGGAAGTAAGCTAAAGACCCAATCTTGTTTGTCTTTATACCTATGGCTCCATTGTAACGTTGGGCTTCCGCGTAAGCTTTTCGAGCAATTTCGATTGAAGAAACTGCACAGGTAGACAAAGGACGACGTCTAGAACTCATCCTCCCGCTTGCTCTTGATTCCTGTATCAACAAGATTTCACCGCAACTTTAACAAATTCTGGATTTGGCAAAACACTAGAGAATAAATAAACCCTAAGTTCTAATGTGATCATATTATTTAACGCTAACCATTCCTGTTTCAAGTGAGGAGAAAGCCCTTCAGGTAAAACCAACCCAATGGCGCCCATCAAGATCACAAATTACCATTCAAATTAATCAAAAAGCTTAAGATTAATGGTTTTCTGAATCTGTTTTATGAAAAAAAAGCAGCTCGCTAAAATTACAATTGAAATTAGGTTAATAACTCGATCGTATATACCATCAGAGAAGAAGAACACGGCAGCAAACTACGCTCCTGGAAGAAATTTTGTCATGAAATTAGACTACGATGGGAGCATGGAATGAGAGGGTCTCGCTTTTTTCTTTTCTCCTCAAATCAGAAAGCGCTTTAATTAGGAACATGCATAATTTTAGCGGCATAATTTCGTTGAACGTTTTGAATTCTCTTTTTTAAAGGCCATAAAAAGAGTCTTTTTTAGATTTTTTATTTTTGGAAAGCCTACCTTTGCGAATTGGAATTTAGTTGAAAAGGGAGAATCTTTTATTAATTTTAAATATTAACTTTTCACTGAAAAATAAATAAATTGTAATCTTTAAAATGGGCTTTGCCCAATTGTATTCAATCAACTCAAAAGAATAAAATACTGGTGTTTTTTTAGGGGTAATGACATTTTATACCCTATACTCGACCGAAATTGACATTTTACACCTCTAACGGAAAAAAGAGCCATAATAAACCCTCTACTTATCAAAATTGACATTTTACACCCTCCGTTAATATGTGGCTATTAAATGCTGACGTGGAATTTATTTTTGAATTTTTTTCCTTTCATTAAATATGTGTCTTTCCTGTAAGCATTTCCACTTCAGAAAACAATTAAAAATTATAAAAAAATAATAAAACATTTTCTTTTTACTTTCATCTTTCTTATACTCCCGTAACTTCTCCTCCTCTCTTATACCTCTTCTTCCTCATCCAACCACCAACCCTTTCCCTTCTCCCACTGACATTAGGAGAACCAAGTTGTGGCTACTCTTTCTGGCGAAACGAGGAGGACAAAGCGGAGGAGATTTCTTCAGGCGAGGAGGACGAAGCGACGGCTATTCCTTCAGGCGAGGCGAGGAGGAAGAAGGTAACGGGTTGGGTGTTCGGGTTATTGTTGGGTGTTGCGGTTTGGGTGTTCGTTTCTATGTGTTTATTTTTTTCTAATTTGGTCTCAGTGTCTAAGGAAATAAAATGGTATTGGTAGTAAGGCCTGAAACTGACAGTGAAATCGATAGGGTAGTTTATGGTGAAGGAGTAGTTGTTGGGTCTGAAACTGGTAATGATGAGGACGAGGCAGTAGTACATGGTGAAATTGGTGGGATAGTTAATGGTGAGGGAGTAGCCTGAATCTGATAATGATGGGGATGAGGAGCATGAAGAAGATGATGAAGTGGGGATTGACTACTGGGTTCATGTGGAAGGTGCTAGTGACAATGACGATGATGAATTACAAAGGATAAGAGAGGTAGTCAGGGAAATAAAAAAAATAAGAGAGGTGAATTTGACAGTAGGCCAACTAATGGGTCTGACCCTAGTGACTTGGGTGATGGGCCTGAAAATGTAGAATGCTCTCATGGGGAGGGAAACTTGAAGGTAATATGCCGAACAATATTGGAATTTGTGGAACATGTTTGGGATAAATCAAAATGGGGTCCCTTTAATTGATTGACTTTTTTCATTCCTCTATTTTTTTTTGAGTTATTTACACGTCGATTGCCACGTCACCAAAAAAATTAGAGCTCAAAACAGGCTGCCAAATTTTGCATAAAGTTGGGCTTGAACCCACAACTTCGTGGTTAAAAGCCTTACACTCTACCAACTGAGCTAGACAACTTCTATGTTAACATTTAATAAAATCTGACTATTACCTCCCATGCTTTTCAACAATAACACCAGCACAAAAAAATTTCTAGTGATGATGAAGAGTTTGCCACTGATAGCGAGGATGAGGATAATGTGAAAAGGGGAACCAATCCTGAAAGAAAGAGGTATGATCCAAATACTGTAGTACTGGATTTTGACTTGCACATGATATTTCTGAATAATAAACAGTTTAAAAAGGCAGTTGTTAGGCATGTTGTGTTAGGGAAAAGAGATGTTAGGTTTCAGAAAGATGAAAAACATAGATGCAGGGTTGTTTACTTATTGCATTGTTCATTTATTGTGAAGTACACCGTAATGGTTATTGAATTTTATTTTTTGTTGATTGCTAGACATGTGAAGCTAATTCTGAAAATGTAGCAGTGGGCAACCATTCATCTCAAACTGTGCAAAATGAAATGCTCGCGAGTGGGCAAACATTTGTACCAAATTTGCCACAAGTAAATCTGCCACCCTCATCTTCTGCTGCAAACGGATTTATAGAAACAAATGTAAGTTGATGTTCATTATTTATGTAGCATGTTCTTATTCTTATTTATGTTTCTATGAGATAACAAGATAAGTTATGTTGATTTGCAGACAAGAACAACATTTTATAAAACAGTATAGAGGCCTAAGAAGCAACAAACTGTAAGAGCAGCACCGCCATCTGCAAGACACCCTACACCAAAGCGACCTACTGCATCGGTTTCTACTCCAAGGCCACCAAATGTAGCAGATTACACTCCCATGCCAGCTTCTGCTCAATCACACAGCAAGAAAAGGACACGTGAGGCTATTGGTACCCAAGAATCTACAGCAGGGCAATCTCACCCGCTTAAAAAGCCTTGGATCCCCTGATTAGTATTTTACTAGAGCTTTTTTTGTCAATGAAATAGTTGTTTTGTTGATGCCCAAGTGACTGTTAGATATATTAGGTTTCTTTAGTATTAAACAGATATCATAGGACATCGAACAAACAATTTACAAATTTCTTGGACTTGCCAGGCCACTATTTTTCTGATTTTTTAATTTTATTATATTTTTAATTATATTTATTTACATCATTTTTTAACTTACATTTTTCTCAATTTAAATTAATTAAAGCATTTTTTTAGATGAATTAAACTATTTTAAACTATTTTTAAATTAATTAAATTATTTTTCTTATTTAATTACATTATTTTATGGATTAATTAAATTAATTGTACTATTTTTCTGTATTTGTAACATTAAATTAATTACATTATTTTTTTTGGATATTTTATATTAAATTAATTACATTAATTATATGATTTACTTACATCAGTTTTTCTATTACATTTTTTTGGATTTTATAAATTAATTATATTATTTATTGGATTTTTAAATTAATTAAACTAATTGTATTATTTTTCTATAAATTTTACATTAAATTAATTATATTTTTTATGGATATTTTATATTAAATTAATTATATTATTTTTCTGAACTTTTAAATTAATTAAAACATTTTTTCAAGATTAATTACATTTTTCTTTTGGATTTTTCAAATTAATTACACTATTTTTCTATATTTTCAAATTAATTACACTATTTTTCTATATTTTCAAATTAATTACATTATTTTTTCTATTTAATTACATTATTTTTATGGATTAATTAAATTAATTGTATTATTTTTCTGTAATTTTTACATTAAATTAAGTACATTTTTTCTGGATATTTTTTATTAAATTAATTAAATTATTTTTTTGAATTTAAATTGATTACATTTTTTTGGATATTTTACATTAAATTAATTACATTTTTTCTGAATTTTAAATTAATCAACGCATTTTTGCTAGATTATTTACATTTTTTTAGGATATTTTACATTAAATTAATTACATGTTTTCGGATATTTTACATTAAATTAATTAAATCATTTTTACAAGATTAATTAAATTTTTCTTATGGATTTTTCAAATTAATTACACTATTTTTCTATATTTTAAAATTAATTACATTATTTTTATTATTTAATTACATTATTTTTATGGATTAATTAAATTAATTGTATTATTTTCTGTACTTTTTACATTAAATTAATTACATTTCTTCTGGATATTTTACATTAAATTAATTAAATTATTTTTCTGAATTTAAATTAATTACATTATTTTTCTATATTTTAAAATTAATTATATTATTTTTATTTATTAATTAAATTATTTGTATTATTTTTGTGTATTTGTTACATTAAATTAATTACATTATTTTTTCTTGATATTTTATATTTTTTTTAATAAGTAGAGATTATATTAGAAACCTGTCATGAAGATCATGACGAACATAACAAAAGTCAGCTGTCCAAGCTAGGCAGCACAAGCAGAAAACGAAACCAACAAACTAAGAAAGCAAGAAAGATAAACCTCCGGGCTCAGGAAACAACAACCTGACTACTAAAAAGCCAAGCCGGAGTCTGCATCATATCAGCTAGACTGAAAGCAAATGAATGATCCTTACTCTTTAGCCACCAATGCCATAAGGAAAATATCATATTCACACACTGCCATTCCGTTACCTCTTTTTGCCTAAAGACCTTCGCATTCCGGCGTTTCCACAGGGACCAAATCACCGCGTAGAACAGAGTTGCCCATTGCCTGCCAGCGAGCTTGTCGTGGCTTGGAAGATAATGTCCCCAAGATCTCCAAAGACCCGCGAGATCGCGAGGTTGGCACCACACCACCCGAAGCCAACGCATGATCAACTCCTAAACCCTCCTGGCCACCGTACATCCTAGGAAGAGATGAGTAGCATCTTCCGAGCTGTTATTACACATTGGACAGCTATTCTGATCTTCCGTGATCATGTTACGTCTCTCTAAGAACGTCCTGGTCGCTATTCTTCCCCTCAAAGATAGCCACAAGAAAAACTCAACCCGAAACGGAACCAACCCCGTCCAACAGGACCGAAGCAGGGGTATGAAATCATACCTTGTTGCCTCCTATTTCTTATACCCCGAATGCACCGAGTATTTCTCGGTTTGTTCGAGATCCCAACGGAGCACATCCTGGTGGCCCCCCCTACGCGGAGTCGGCAACCGATCACATAAGCTCGCCCACTCCTCATTCTCCCACTCAAACAGCCCGCGCCTCCACTCTCTATGCCACTCTCAGACCGTCCCTTCCCAATGGCCGAAATCCTTGACAGTCCCCTGCTGAGCTTTCGATAAATGGTACAACCTCGGATGAAGCAAGGCCAACGACTGTTTAGCAGCCCACGGATCCCACCAAAAGCTCTTGTCTTTGCCCTCTCCAAGCTTAAGCGTCAAGTGTTCAGTCCATAGGTCAAAAAAATCACTACCCCGCTGATACGACTAGAGTTTGGCAAAGAGAGCACGAGTTAATGTTCCCTATTTTATGTGCTTTAATTACTATATAGAGTTTCGGCTTAATTAGGAGTTTATTTTGTATAGGAATTAATTATTTAAGTAACTATCTATTATTAGTAGTTCTATTTCTAGTAAGATTAGTATTGTATTTCGCATATTTAAAGGCAACGCTTCTTATGAATAAAATCAGAGTATTTTTCACCCAAACCATCACTTCTAAAGTTCCATCTAATTACTCTCCGGAGCAAGCCGTCCTTGTGTGTGTGCTAACTTAGCTGTGGATTCGGTTAGGGCTAGTGAACTAGTGTGGCGTGAGCAAAGCGTGGCATTTGTGGAGTCAAGTGTGGAAGGAGCGTGAGCAAGCGTGTTGGCGATTCGTGGATTCGATCGTTGTGAAGATTGTGGATTCAATCTTTTTGCTAAAGGGTGGATTCTCTTTAGGGTGCGACTAGGGCGTACTTAGGCAAGTGGACTCTTGCCAACAACCATCAACTCGAAGGGTGGATTCCTTTCACGACAGCCAAGAACTTTCGTGGAGAACAAAAGGGGATTTTCGATCAATTCCGCGCATCAAACCTACAAGAGAACTAGATCGTCACTTATGCGCATCTTGGCCTAGCTAGGATCGTATCAGTTGGTAGCGGAGTTCAAGGGAGTTCTAGGTTTGGTAAGAAAATCCCATCTATCTTTTATTTTTTTGTTGAATAAAAAAAAAAGAGTCACAAAAATCAAAAAGTGTCTTTGAATTTTCTGTTTTGAGTCTTTGTCGATTTAGAAGTTCTAAATCAAAGTCGAGTCTTTTGTTGAGTCGGTTTAGGAGTTCTAAACCAAGTCAGTTTGTGTTGGGTCTGTTTGTCTCTTTTATTTATTTATATAAGTCACAAAAACAGTCCATAAAAAGAGTCTCACAAAAGAGTCACCAAAAAAAAAAAAAAAAACAGTCCACCAAAGTGTCAGTGTCGAAATCGTATTTTAATAAATACCTATTGAAGTCCAATTTCAGTGAGTCTTAGTTAATTAGAAAGATGAGTCTGTCTGGAGTCCAAATCAAAAAGAATCAGGTGATTCGGACGTCGGAGTAAAAAGCTGTGCTTGATCTACTAAACTGTGTCACTGAAAATAGATTTGCACTCTCTTGTGTTAAATTTGATTTAAGTGTTTAAGATGGCTGAAGCAAGACTTGAGGCTGAGAGGGATGAAGTGGTTAAGCTGATGAAGCAGCTGATGAAGAGATTTTGATAGCATGGAAGAGAAGCAGCAGACCTATGATGAACAACTCAAGGAGTTGTCTGCACGGTTGCGCTTTCCAGATGAGGGACCAAAGCAAGAGGAGGATGATTCCGATGGAGATCACGGAGGACATAGAAGACAGCCAAGGAGAGATCAAATCAATGACAACCTTAGAAGTATTAAGGTGAAAGTTCCTTCTTTTGATGGACAGGGAGATTCGGATGTGTATCTAAATTGGGAGAGAAAAATCAACTCGATTTTTCGATGTCATAATTATTCCGAAGAGAAAAAGGTGAAGTTGGCTGCCATGGAATTTGAAGGATATGTAGCCCATTGGTGGGAGCAACTGAACTCGACTCGAGAGAGGGTTGGAGCTGATGTGGTTGATAATTGGGAAGATATGAAGCGTTTGATGAGGAGGAGGTTTGTTCCAACACACTTCAAAAGGGATCTTCACCAACGACTACAAACTCTAACGCAAGGCAGCAAGAGCGTTGGAGAGTATTTTAATGAGATGGAAATCGCGTTAGCTAGAACGCAAATCCATGAAGAAACTGAAGCAACAATGGCGAGATTCCTTAGTGGATTGAATCGGGAAATAGCCGACAAGTTAGAGCTAACATCATACAACTCTCTAGAGGATATGTTGCACTTGGCGGAGAAGATAGAGAGGCAAAGGAAGGCCCAGATGATTGGTAATTCATCGTCGACTAAATCGCCAAATTGGAAGAAGTCGACTTGGGATAAAGGAGAGGCAGATGTGAACAATTCGTCTCCACGAATTAACAAAGAAGGATCTTCGGCTACAAGGGAGATAGTATGTTATAAATGTACCGGTCGAGGACATATAGCGTCTGCTTGTCCAAATAGAAGAACAATGATTATTCGGGAAGGGGGCGCAATGAGTAGCGATGAAGACGAAGAGGGAAGAGAGTCCGCTGATACAGAAGAGGTTATTCATGGTTTGACTCTATAAATTCCGATTCGAGGACGAATCGCCTTCAAGGGGAAGGGAATGATACGGCTAGAGTTTGGCAAAGAGAGCACGAGTTAATGTTCCCTATTTTATGTGCTTTAATTACTATGTAGAGCTTCGGCTTAATTAGCAATTTATTTTGTATAGGAATTAATTATTTAAGTAACTATCTATTATTAGTAGTTCTATTTCTAGTAAGATTAGTATTGCATTTCGCCTATTTAAAGGCAACGCTTCTTATGAATAAAATCAGAGTATTTTTCACCCAAACCATCACTTCTAAAGTTCCATCTAATTACTCTCTGGAGCAAGCCGTTCTTGTGTGTGTGCTAACTTAGCCGTGGACTCGGTTAGGGCTAGTGAACTAGTGTGGCATGAGCAAAGCGTGGCATTTGTGGAGTCAAGTGTGGAAGGAGCGTGAGCAAGCGTGTTGGCGATTCGTGGATTCGATCGTTGTGAAGATTGTGGATTCAATCTTTTTGCTAAAGGGTGGATTCTCTTTAGGGTGCGACTAGGGCGTACTTAGGCAAGTGGACTCTTGCCAACAACCATCAACTCGAAGGGTGGATTCCTTTCAAGACAGCCAAGAACTTTCGTGGAGAATAAAAGGGGATTTTCGATCAATTCCGCGCATCAAACCTACAAGAGAACTAGATCGTCACTTATGCGCATCTTGGCCTAGCTAGGATCGTATCACCAGCCCACATAGTTGAATGATATCGCTCCAAATAGGAGACATATGCTTCTCACGCTCCTTCCATAGGTCGCCAATAGACCTCAAATTATATTGCTTGCGAACTATCTCGGCCCATAACTTACCGTTGGCCTGCACCACCTCCCAGGCCCATTTGAAGAGTAAGGTCACGTTCCTGTCTTGCAATCTCCCTATTCCCAGCCCCCCGTGTGTCGTAGATCTCGTCACTTCCTCCCACTTCACCTTGCTCAACCCTCTTTTATCGTCCTTCCCACTACATAAAAATCGCCGCATCACACCCTCACATTGCTTGACCACCGCTCTAGGCATCCTATAGATCGACATATTATAAATGAGAATGCTAGCTAACGCTGATTTGATCAAAGTCACCCGCCCCCCCCCACAGACAGAAGATGACCCTTCCAAGTGGACAACTTTTTCCTAAGCTTCTGAACCAAGAACTGCCACCCTGCTATCCTACGCGGCTTAAAGCCAACCAAAGAACCCAAGTACTTAAAAGGGAGGGCTTCATACTTACATCCTGCCCGCGAAGCTAGAATCCCACCAATTTGATCACTCAAATTCACCCCCACTTGGGTGCTTTTGTGGAAATTAACCCGAAGGCTAGAAAAAGCATCAAACCACCTCAATGTTCATTTCACCCCCTGAATTTCAGCCTCACTATTATTCACGAAAACCAAGGTGGCTCAGTTGCCACCCAGCCTCCACATTACCTACCCCACGCAGAATCCCCACTTCCTCTGCTCTAACGAATAACCGATGTAACCCCTCAGCCGCAATGTTAAAGAGAAATTGGGACATAGAACACCCCTGCCGAAGACCTCTCGCCACCCCAAATTGGCCCGACGGCGATCCATTCACTAGCACAGAGAGCCTGTTAGTGCTAATACACTGCCGAACCCAACCCCTCCACTTCTCTCCGAACCCTATGTGTCTCATCACATCCTCCATGTACTCTCATTCAACGGAGTCATAAGCCTTTTCGAAGTCTAGCTTGAAAAGCAGCCCCTGCTGCTTGGTCACCTGCAATTGATGGACCACCTCACTCGCTGTCATGACACAATCCAAGGTTTGGCGCCCTTTAATGAAGTCGTGTTGAACCTCGCTGAAGACTGATGTAATGATCTCACTGAGCCGCTTAGCCATAATCTTGGAGACAATCTTGTAGTAGCTGCTAACCAGACTGATCGGCCTGAACTCACAGAACTGTTTAGCTTCAGGAATCTTCGGAATGAGGGTAAAAAGCGATGAGTTTGCCCCGGCCGGAAGCTTCCTTGTTCTAAAGAATTCCTAAATCAACCTGCAGTAATCTCCTCCAATGATTCCCCACGCCTTTTGCAGAAAGCGCAAGGAGAATCCATCCGGTCCTGGGGATTTCCTCCCGTCACACCCTTTAACCGCCTCCCAAATTTCAGCCGGCGTGACCTCCTTTTCCAACCCTGTTGCTTCCTCCTCACTTAACTTGGAGAACCCCAAATCCTGGATCCTAGGCCTGTCCCAGCTAACTGACCGGAAAAAAGCCTCGTAGTACTTCGAAGCTGCACTCTTGATCTCCGTCGGGGTCTTAAGAGTAGAGGTAGGAGTCACAATCTCTCTAATGGAATTTCTCCTCATATTTATCTTTGCTATCTTATGAAAGTATCCTGTATTCCTATCCCCGTGAACATTCCATTTAACTCTGTTCTTTTGCTGCCAGAATCTATCCACCCGACCCTGTTGTTCCCATAACTTACTGCGAATGGTGGAAAACTCTTCCTGCTCCGCCTGATTCATGGGGCGGTCATCCGCCCTGCGATCCATTGCCTCATAACTCGCCTGAAGATCTCTCAGGCTAGTCTCAACGTTGCCAAACATTTCCCTATTCCAAAAGCGAATTCTCTTCTTCAAGAATCGCATTTTACGGACCACATTGAAGTTCCCAAGAAATTCAGCTCCTGCCTCCAACCACCATCCCTCTACCAATTTTCTGAACTCATTGTCTTCCCACCAGACCGCTTGGTCTCAGAACGGCTTCGGCCCCCAATCCATCTTATCCCGACGAAGGATCAGAGGCGCATGATCTGACCCATTCTTGTCAAGGGCCAAAAGCTCGCAATGCTGAATACAACCGAGCCAACCAGCCTGCATGAACACTCTATCTATCTTGATCCTGCTAATGGTATTCGACCAAGTAAACCGCCTACCAACCAGCGGTATGTCTTGCAGCCTACAACGGTCTACCCAACTCTGGAAATCCAACATACCCTTCGAGTAACCTCCTCTATGTAAGCGGTCGGACGAGGTCAATATCTCATTAAAGTCACCTGCAACCAACACAGGGTGACTCAAACTCTCTATTTTCGAACCCAACGACTCCCACAACTTCTCATGGAGTGCAGTAGTGTTAGGAGCATATACATTCAAAACAACACACCTCAAATGATTCTCAATGAGCTCACCCTCAAGCCAGATATACCTGTTCCCCACCTCCGAATAATCCAACTGAAAAGCTTTAGAATCCCACATCGAAATCAACCCCCTGATCTACCTATCGCCGGCGTAGAAGTCCATTTAGTATCATTGTCCCCCCTAACCCATGTATAAGGAAGTCATCCACCACGTCCCTTTTACTCTCTTGCAGGAGGCAAAACGGCACCTGATCACCCCGAAACATATTTTTGATGAAGCGTTGCTTCCTACTCGACAAAAGACCCCTACAGTTCCACGAAAAGATGTGCACCATTGGACTACTGTAGAACCCGCCCCTCCCACAACCTAACTTCGAACATTTTCCACTTCCTCTCCAAACCTCTCTCGATCAAAAATACGTAGAGCGTCCTCATTTATCTGATTAGTGATTGACATAATGCGTCCAATTCCCCATGTATCTGTTTCCACCATAATCGCCTGACGCAACCTGTTCATACTAAGAACCTCACTATCCTCTACCTGAAATACTCTTGTGTCCGAGTTCCCCGATGTGTTGGCTGAATGTAGGTTGCCCGTCTCTGCCATAATCTGTTTGGTCTTCCTCTCTTTTTTTCTCGATGTAACCAAAGGAAAAACACCCAATTCTCTCTCAACCGGCGCCCGAGATTCCATCTCCGTTAGGGGCGTTTCCTTAACCCCACTCTGTTGGTCTTTTTCCCTCGGATCAGCCCCCTCCTTCTCCTCAAAGCCCTCGGCGTACATTTCCTCATCCGAGTCCTCCTCCGCTGACTCCACTCCTAGTTTCCAATCAACATTGGAGATCATCCCCTGCATTGGTTCCTCATGACAATCAATTAAATGGACTCTGTTCTCCAATCTTGCCCGAATCGTACCTTTTATATGTGGCTGATCTGTCGATATGAGGATCTTTGCCACGTCAAACCTCTTCCGAGCTAGAGTGCAATCGTCCACTGCCACTACTTTCCCCCACTGCGCTCCTAACTTCTCAAAGGTCTCTTGGCCCCAACTTTGTACCAGGATCCCCGAGCATTGAACCCAGCACAATCTGCCCACCTTAGATAGACCCTCGGTCCAAGGAACCACCTTGGAAAACACACGGCTAAATTCCTCTGAAGTGTTCGCGCTTTCTCCATGTCCTCCTGTTTTTCAAACTCTACCCAGATCAATCCCCTCCCTAGGATTCTAGTCTCACAAAACCAACCCAACTCAAGCAAAAGTTCCCTAACATCTGGGATATCCTCTATCTTACGAAGAACTCCAACCATGCTCCTCGCTAACCAATCTCTATTTTCTGCCGGAACCGAAATCTCAATCAATTCCCCTTCCTGAGCGTCAACTTCCACATCCTTGGCTAGCGGTTGGATGTTCTCTACCTTCTCTAATGTCTCTTGCACTTGATCCCGACTTGGTACCTGACCAACTTCCGGTCGAGCCTGATCGTCCGTGTCCCGTTTGAATTGTCGGCGCTTCCCAGGGTCTTCCTGGCTGCGACGCGCTGTCCTCCCTACCTCCGACCTCAAAACTTGTGAGGCTGGCCTAGCTATGGTTGCCCTGATGGCTGAAGCACCTATACATTGACGATCCAGCGCCAATTCCATGTCAATTCTATTCACTACCCGGTCGAAACGAATGAACCCAAACCGTTTCCCACTTCTATTTTTCCTTGGCGGGATGAACACGTCCATAACCCTACCACATGGAGGCAATCTCCACCGTTGCGAGGCTAAGTATCAAAGAGCCCGATGATCCACGTGCAACGGAAGATTCTCCACGTAATATGTCACTGCCGACGGCGACTCCCTCTTCGTGCCCAACGGCTCCCTACCTGGCGCCATTACCGACTAAATGATGCGGACAGGTGGATATTTTACGCCAACTGCAGTGGGCAGCTGGTATTTTGAGGACTCCGGCAGTAGTGGGCTGGCCGGAGGGGGTGGGGCTGGCAGCGGTGGTCTGCCTACCGGTGGCTAGGGTATACCATTTTTGCAGTTGAGAGCTTTTTTTTTATAGAAAATTTGTTTAAAAGTCTATTATGTCGTTTTTGGATATTTTATATTAAATTAATTATATTATTTTTTTGGATTTTTTAAAATGAATTACATTATTTTTTTGGATTTAAATTATCTTTTAATTGCATTATGTTTATGTATTAAATTAGTTAATTTTTTTAAAAGAAATTAAAAAAATTATATTATTTTTCTAGATTAATTATATTATTTTTCTGAATTTTTAAATTAATTATTTTATTTTTTATTTTTTTGAATTAATTTCTGAGGTGAAAATGCTTACAGGGATGACACATATGTAATGAAAGGAAAAAAAATTCAAAAATAAAATCCATGTCAGCATTTAACAGCCACGTGTTAACGGAGGGTGTAAAATGTCAGTTTTGGCAAGTAAAGGGTTTATTATGACTCTTTTTTCCGTTAGAAGTGTAAAATGTCAATTTCGGTCGAGTACAGGGTGTAAAATGTCATTACCCCTTTTTTTTTAAATAGAATTTTAGGTCCATTCTACTGCTCAGAACCTATAAAAGTCCAGCCCAAACAAAGCCGAAGCGGAGTGGCGCAGCGGAAGCGTGGTGGGCCCATAACCCACAGGTCCCAGGATCGAAACTTGGCTCCGCTATATCCTTTTTGCTTTTTTTGTTTTTTTCCCCCCTTGTCTGCTTTATCTTTCTTCACACGAGTTTTTGAAAGAAGAATCCAATTCCAGTCCCGGCTGGTACAAGCAACAAGCAGCAACCATGGAAATGGCATCGGATTTTATCTCTGATTCTCGTTATCCCTGGCCGCATAGTCTCCGGAATCCAACCAAAGAAGAAAATTAGACAATTAAAGGTTCTGTTCTGCGCCTCGTAGTCATGCTCATCTAATCTTCCATTTCATTCTGTTCGAATCGAATCAAAGGGCATCATTGTCAATGAATTTTAAGCTTTCGTTTTCGAAATTGGAAAAATGGTGAGAAGAGAAGTGAATGATAAGTCCTCTCTGGATGCGCTGGTTTTCCACCGCCTCTTCCCTTCCAAAAATGCCAAATTTGGAAACTGCGCTTGGTATCGACTAAGGAAGCTTGTCGTTCAAATAAAATTGATAACTTTTCTTGATAGTTTTGGTTTCACAATTTTGGATGCTTTGCTTGTTGTGTATTGCTTCCATTGTGTCGTTTGTTGGTTTGCTTATATCCTTTTGTATTTATAGAAAGTTTGATTTGTTTCTGTGTTCCGTGTTTTGAGAAAGTTTGTTGTTGGTATGGATTATGGCTTAGGTTATTATTATTGTATTTTTTGGCTATAGGCTGAAGTGCGATTATGAATTGGTTTGATTGAGGTGTTTTGAATCTTTTGATTAATGCAGGCATACCTGGAGATGGGAGGTGTTTGTTCCGGTCTGTGGCTCATGGTGCTTGCCTTAGGGTAGGGAAACCATCTCCCAACGAAAGCCTTGAGAAAGAACTTGCAGATGAACTAAGAGCAAAAGTATGTAAGGGGAGCAATGGCAGTTCTGGCTTGTTTGGAGCTTTTTATCTTGTCCGCTTGTCGACCAAAATATTTTGATTTTAGTTATGCATATGCAAATAGGATGTGGTTCGTATTCAAATTTCTGGGTTGCTGTTTAAGTTTCATTTTTATTGCATTTCTTAGGATTTTGATTTTCTACTGTATTATATATATTGGTTGAAACAGGTCGCAGATGAATTTATTAAGAGA
This sequence comes from Viola odorata, assembly GCA_963691705.1. Classification (NCBI taxonomy): domain Eukaryota; kingdom Viridiplantae; phylum Streptophyta; class Magnoliopsida; order Malpighiales; family Violaceae; genus Viola; species Viola odorata. The sequence goes on along the minus strand of OY829540.1, from coordinate 8,509,204 downwards.
CGGAGGGATACTGAATGGTTAGCCTCCTTGCTCATTTGAGTATTGTCTTGGTTGATTAAGTTTTAGTAACATGCATTGCCTTTGTCTGGTTTGACAATTCTTGTATCATGGATCATTGCTGATGGCCATGTTTAGTCGTCAGTCACTCAACCTCCATTATTGTTTACCTTGAATTCTCTAGCAAGTAGTTAATCTTTGCACATTGGCAGGTTTCTTGAAGATGATTTTGACACATATGTTGTGCGGATAAGACTGCCCCACATTTGGGGAGGAGAGCCTGAGCTGCTCATGTCCTCTCATGTACTGAAGTAAGTTGTTCCTCCTCTTCTTCAAACACTCTAGTTACAAGAAGATTATTTGAAAGGAAGAACTCTATTTTCTGCCAGTTTGTATATTCAGTTAACACATTCTACTTAAGAGATTTGATTTGGTTGTTTTCTCGAACTTTTATTATCTCTAAGGGAGAGCAAACTTGAATGGTCCTAAATGTTGTTGTGAAGCAGTTATGTTGCTAATCATTACAAATAACTAGGAAGACAGAATTAGAGTTATTCAGCTTGTATGTTCAATTAAATGAAGAGTAGTACGCTGTGTTTGAAATTCTGTGAGCTACTTGAATGAGTATCATTCTAGTTTCTTAGGTTTGTTTATCTTTATCACCAGCTTATCATAAATTCCTGTTCTAATATTTTTCACAAAAAATTCCATGTTTAGGATGCCAATCACTGTATACATGAGGGACAAAGATGCTGATACTCTCAAAATCATAGCCGAATATGGTCAGGAGTACGGTAAAGCAAATCCCATTCGTGTTCTGTATCATGGTTATGGGCACTATGATGCATTGCCAAGTTTGATGGCTGGCACACAATCCAAGCTGTAAGATATCTTGCTTTCCTGTTGTTTCAAGTCCTTCTGTGCTGCATACTTTATACATCTACTGCCATTTGAAATAAATGTCTGTTTTTGGTGGGTAGATTGTTGATAAATGTCATCATGCCAATGTGATTTCGTTTACGTAGGAAAGATTTAAACTGTCATGAGACTTTGGCATAGGTTGGACATTTGTCTGGTTTTCAGTTGCTTAGATTTTGCATTGCCACTGTAGACTACGTTTTACTGGATTCTTCACATATTATGTTCCGTAATAAACTGTTGTTCATGGTCTACATTGTTGACTGCATCGCTCCAGTATGCCTCCGACTCACTGCATAGTTGATCGAACTGGATGTAATTTGATTCAAATTCTGTATTGCCACTATAGACAGGACTGCATTCTTCTGTTATTTTTACTTAGGCATTGCCTTTGTTAAATTTTAGTAAATTTTATGGATCGTACGTACTTCCTTGCGGCTTATTGCAGGAACAGGAAAAGGTGAATGAATTCAGGTGCCACCACTGAGCTGTATTCACTATTCACTATGGTGGTCACAAAGTTTGTCGTCGGTATTTGGACTGGAAATGTTTCAATTTGGACAATGAAATGTAAAAAAAAAATGACATTTAGCTAATTCAAATTTTATGACATGGCATGAGATGAGCCTCAAAGACTGCAATATCATCAAAGTATTATAGTACAACTTGACTTGGAAATTAAATGAACAACAACAAGCTGTTGAGGTACGGAAATCAAGTAGATAAGAAAAAGACTGGAATAGAAACATTTATTATTTGAGAAACTGCAGATAAAAATAGTTGCCACTAGCCAGTCATTCGCCCATCCCAAGAACAGATCCCCGCCAATGAAATTTGTACTAATAATTTTTTAATCATCATCATATTGCATTTTTCTACTCTGACTTGGCTTCCTTTACACATCTCTGGTTCTGTGTTTTGGGAGATTTGGCTCAATACTTTCCTTTGATCTTTAAAAATGGTTTTAATAACAAGCATGTCGAAGGTTCTGGTTCTATGTTTTGGGAGACTGTGGGTCTCAATACTTTCCTTTGATCCTTAAAAATGGCTTCAATAACATGCATTCCTTCAACAATGTCTGTGATGTCTGCCTACACGGCCTTCATCGCGACAGCAATGTTTATCCAGACTATCATCCGCGAGATCCAGAATCTGATCAAGCAGATAATTCCTGAGAAACTTCAAGAAAAGCTGGTGTCTTTTCTTGAAGGTTTTTTTGGTTCGGTTTCTTCTCAAATGACACTTGTTATTGAGGAGAGCAATGGCCTCTCAACCAACGAAATGTACCATGCCTCTGAGATCTATCTGGCCGCAAGAATCACTCCTTCCGTAGGTCAACTCAAGGTTTTCAAGGATCCAAGAGAGAGCGGCATTTCGCTCACCATTGACAAAGGCCAGAAGGTTGTTGATGTGTTTTATGGAATCAATCTTGTCTGGCAGACTGTCCATAAAGATTCAAGCGCCACCAACAACCATGCATCTGGATATATGGTCATGGCAACTGGTCACCAGAAGTCACGAAAAGACTCCGTAGAAAGATCGATTAAGCTTAGTTTAAAGAAACAGCATATGGGTATGGTGGTGAATGCCTACTTGCCATATGTGTTAGAAAGAGCGAAAGCCATAAAAGATTGAGAAGAAAGTTAACCTCAACCATCCATCCACTTTTGAGACTCTGGCAATGGACCCAGTGGCGAAGCAGGATTTGATGGATGATCTTGACAGGTTTTTGAAACGAAAGGATCTGTACCGGAGAGTGAGGAAGCCATGGAAACGAGGGTACTTGTTGTATGGTCCTCCTGGCACTGGCAAGTCAAGTTTGATTGCAGCCATGGCCAATTACTTGAAATTTACATCTATGACTTGGAACTCACGAGTCTTCGCGGCAACGATGACCACAAGGATCTGATGAGAAATACCAAGAATCGATCTGATCTATCCTTGTAATTGAGGACATTGATTGCAGTGCTGATATACCAACTCGACAAGGTGAAGGACAGAACCAGGTATGTAGTACTAATACTTGTCCTTCTGACCTAAATTGCAGTGAACTTCGCGATTTATATAAATAGGAATGCTGATGTTGTTTTTATTTTAAATCTATTTTGTTACAGTTAACATTATCTGGGCTGCTTAATTTCATCGATGGGTTGTGGTCAAGCTGTGGAGATGAGAGCATTATTGTTTTCATGACAAACTACAAAGACAAGCTTGATCCTGCATTGCTTAGGCCAGGAAGAATGGATATGCACATCCACATGTCCTACTGCACTCCCTCCGGATTCGAAACTCTTGCTGCCAACTACCATTGCATCAAAAGCCATCGACTTTTCAACGAGATTGATCGACTCCTAGCAGAGGTTTAAGTTACTCCAGCTGAGGTAGCGGAAGAGGTTCTGAAGAGCGAAGATGCTGATAGTGCATTTCGAGGACTCATTAGGTTCCTCCCGAATAAGAAGAAGAAGAAGAAGAAGAAGAAGAAAAGAAGAAGAAGAAGGAGGAGGAGGAGGTGAAAGTTGAAGAACCAGGTTCTACTGAGCAGAGTGAAAAAGCAAGGAAATTAAAGGAGTTTGGGATGAGCAGTGGTCTTAGTTTCTATGGCGTTCCTTATGAAGAAGACGATTAATGTCCCTCTGCTGGGAAAATCTTTATTTCTTTTTATAGTTTCTGTGTACAAGAAACCTTGTTTAAGATCAGCTCATGCATCTTGTGTGCATCGCATCGTAATTACTAATAATGGAACTAAAATTTCTCGTAGTGAATCGGGTAGGTGAGATCCGAATAAGCAATGCATTTGGTCTTTCCCCCTCCATTTTGATTAAAAATAAAACTTTTAGACAAATTGAAATGCAGTTAAATTTGATATTAAATTAGATTGATTTTTTATATATATTAATTTGATTGAAATTTAAAATTTAATCAAATTTTTGGGTATCCGCGAGTACCTGTTCTATATGAATGCAGGTGGGGTATGAATTATCCGTAAATTTGCTGGTGCGGGTATGGATAGTACTTATTCGCCCAATACCCGCCAGCCATCCCTACCCAAAATTATTTCTCTAATCCATTAGTATTAATTACTAATTAGCATCCATTAGTATTATTAATCACACTAACCTTGAATCCTTGATGGTGAGGGTACACAGAGGCAGAGTCGCGCGTAAGCGCCCTCGGAGTTGTATGTAAATGTAACCCTAACTCACAATTTATAGCATCCACAACCCTAATTTTTGTTTACATAATTACAGCTTTAACATTTGTTTTTTCACAAGAATTTAAATCCAGAATTATTATCTTAATATATTTTTCCCGATCTACTGGATGCCTTCTCAGTCCTTTCCGACGGAAAGATAGATCTCATTCAAACACTATCAAAATTTAAAGGAATGACTCTCTCAACATAATTTAGTTTATTTTTAAAATTTGTACTCAAAATTTTAATTAAAAGTTTTATGATTTAACCACAACTAATGTTTGTAGTATATACATTTTCATTTATTTTACCAAAGGTTGACTTTGTTTAGAAAGGATGACTTGATTTAAACGCTAACTTAGTTTTCTTAATTTACAAGCTTCGACAACCCTAACAATTTAAATCAAGTCATCCTTGAATGAAATTCATAGAAAAATAAACAAGTTAGTAGCCCACTACACAAAAGATATCCTTAATTTTAATTACCAGAAACCAAAGCCCAAACAGAAGTTAAAGCCCATCCAAATACAACCCTAAACATTAAGCATTATAGAATACAGAGAAAGAAGTAATTAAGCATTTTAATAATTAATAATATACATTTGCACTTGCATGTTTTTAAAATATGAAATAATTATCTTGTAAAATTTTGTCCATAGATTAGTTTTTATTAAAATTAAAACTTTAGAGAGATTGACTAATCAATTGCATGCTGGGTAAATATGGGTTTGAAGAAAAGAAATAGACTGGTAAGAAATATGTCTAAGATGCTTTTTTAATGATAAATCACATGAATCCGTAAACATCTCAAGACAATAGAACTAGAAGCTGGTGCTTCTTCAAGGCCTACGGACTCAAACTCTTACAAAACTACTGGCCATTTGTGCCGAAACATGTTCGACTTCATTACATTTCAAGCATACTGAGCTAACCTCCACAACTGTGCTTCAATTGTCCCCAATCAAGTTATCAACAAACTCAATATCATTGGAACCAGATTTCGACTTTTCCGACAAATTAAGCCACCACTCAAGACATTCGTATCAGTTTCCGCCATGCGTGTGTTCTTCCGTGCAGGAGCAAACTTCTGTTGTTGCACTTGCACCAAATAAGCTAAACCTGCAACAGCTGACCAGAGTTGAAAGGCCAAGAACTGACAGAAGGCCATGAAGACACTGATTCCTTATCACTCTCATGTAGTACCCAGTCGATATTTCTCTGGATCGAAAGCCCCAAACGGTTAAGCATATAAAGATCGGCTGAATTGGGTGTATCTCTTTCTTCACTGCACAAGAAATCAAGAGTGGAGGCAATATTATCATGAATTTCAATCTTCTCTTTTCCTTTTGAGCTTTCCCCTTTCAATTGTTGCTCAAAACTGCCGTGGTCTACTTTCACCCCTTTACCCTTGTCACCACCACTAGGCTTGCCAGACAAAGGCTTCACCAAAATTTCCTCACCCGTCTCAATTTCGTCCTCAGATAGAGGTTCTGCGTTCATATTTCTCACACTTCTCGGCTTGGGAATCCACTGCTGAGTAAACTTCCTGGCGCTGTGTCCAGGATGTTCAGCACCATGACCTTTCCTGCTGGGTCCAGAATGTTCAGCACCATGACCTTTTCTACCACATCCATCAGCTTCGTTTTCCTTTCGATGAGGACATTCATCATCTTTATGCCCAAAAACCTGACAATTCAAACACCTAACAGGTTCCCAAAAGCAACTTACATCAACAACCATCGAGGTCCCACCTTCTACTTGTACAATTATGGATTTAGGGATCTCTTTATTCAACTCCACCTCAATGCAGACTTTTGCATAAGATACTCTGGAATGATTGGCAGTGGCTATGTCCATATATAAAGGATTACCGATAACACTTCCGATACGGCTGAGACCATCTTGAGTCATTAATTCAACCGGAACCCCTCTAAGTGTTATCCAAACCGGAATGCTAGAATCAACACAATCCATCAACTGAAAATTAGGCTCCCATTTTCTCAAGGTAAGTGCATAGTTACTAATATGCCACGGCCCTCCTTCTAGCACCCATGACATGGTGCGCTCATTTGGGAATCGAAAAAAATAAAACCCATGCTCGCCCTCAGAAACCTCAATTCTTCCATCTCTTCCCCACAGTCTATTAACAGTATTGCAAACAGTTTTAAACTTTGGCTCACCTCCCCATACTTGGCCTACCAGACACAGATTCCACCTTTGAGCCCCAACTGAAGAAACATTCTTTGGGATCCAAGCAATCGGAGAGCTTTCATTCTTTTGAGGTTGATGGAACTTGAGCTTACGAACTTCAGCTTTTCTACTCCCAAATAGGTCAGTCCTGGCAAAATTCCTCTCCACATGTGGTGGAGCTGAGGTTCTGGTGCTGTCAGCAAAAGGGATATCTTGGGAGCTTGCATTCTTGTCAGCTGAGGTCCTTTCTACACCAGGTGAAGTTGAGGATGTCCTGTGGTCAGAACAGGAGGTGTCTAGGAAGTTTGTACGGTGGTCAGGAAAGGTTGATGCAATAGAGGGCGGAGGAGAATCCGATTCATTGCCATCTTGAGGCATGCCTTCTAAGTGCTCAATAACTGACTTAAATTCATCATCAACATCATTACAGCTGCCAACAGAACCACAAAAACTCTCCACTGGACTGAGAAGGAAGGCATCATTGCTTTCAAAAGAACCAAAAAAACTATCCAATCGATTGAGAGGGAAGGCTGGAGCGTCTGGGTTCATTGGGGACCTTGGACTGCAAACCACCACTTCATTATTGGCATTGGGATTAGGAATGAAGACTGGAGCATCCAGGTTCAATGTTGATCTTCGTGTAGAAACCACCACTTCACTGTCAGGTGTGAGTCTAGGAATGAAGTCCGGAGCATCTGAGTTCAATGAGGATCTTTGACTAGAAAGCACCAATTCACTGTTGGGGGTGGTACTAGGAATGAAGACTGGAGCATCCGAGTTCAATGTGGATCTAAGACTAGGAAGCACCACTTCTCTGTTGGGAGTGGGACCAGGTATGAAAACTGGAGCATCCGAGTTCAATGTAGATCTTTGACTTGAGACCACCACTTCGCTGTTGGGAGTGGAAGTGGGAATGAAGACTGGAGCGTCCACCAATTCACTGTCGGAGGTGGTACTAGGAATGAAGGATGGAGCACCTGAATTCGATATGGCTCTTTGTCGAGAAACCACCACTTCACTGTCGAGAGTGGGGCTAGGAACGAAGACTGGAGCATCCACCAACTCGCTGTCGGAGGTGGGGACAGGAATGAAGGATGGAGCATCCGAATTCAATATGGCTCTTTGTCGAGAAACCACCGCTTCACTGTGGAGAGTGGGGCTAGGAACGAAGACTGGAGCATCCACCAACTCGCTGTCGGAGGTGGGGACAGGAATGAAGGATGGAGCATCCGAATTCAATATGGATCTTTGTCTAGAAACCACCGCTTCACTGTGGAGAGTGAAACTAGGAACGAAGACGGGAGCATCCAAGTTCAATGTGGAACTTCTTCTACCAACTACATCTCCACCGTACGCAGTAGGACGAGGAACAAAGGCCGGAGCATTTGTGTTCAGCGAGAATCTTTGTCCAGAAACCATGGCCTAATCACTGATCACTTTTTTACCAAAGAAGAATCTAGCTTATCTGGAACCAAATCAAGCAGTAAAGGTTTAAAAACAAAATTTCCAATTGACAACCAAGACAACGTTTTTCTAAACAACAAGAAAGGTAATAGTACAATAAACAACCAATGCCAATTAAACAGAGACAATTCATTGTGCACTTCAACTATGGTGTCTAAACGATCAATAACCGAACCAACCAAACAGATAAACGAAAAAGTGAGCATCATAGATAACACAACTTCAAAGTACAAAAATAGACCAGAATATACTAAATGCAAACAGAAACCCTAAAACCTTAAATCATGTAAAACAAATCGAAACACCTCAAAATTCAACTCTAAATAGCAAAACAAACGGAACCCAGAAAATCTTAAAACCCAGAATCCATAATCAATTACCCAATTGAAGAAATTGATGAACAACACGATTAATGTGAGCACAAGATCAAACTTTGACAGCAATTTCTGGGTGTTGTGTACGGTGTGCAGGTGGTAGCTAGCGGAAAGGGGAAGGGGAAGGGGAAGGGTGGGCTTACTCCGAAGACGATGAGGAGATAGACAGACGACGGCATAGGCTTATTTTTTTTCTCTTTTTTTTAATAAAAATAAAAATAAAAATAACAAGAAAACAGAGATTCTTAGGCCTTTCGTCTTACCATTAGCGGAAGCGCCCCGCCCGACCAATGTCACACGGTCACACCATTCATTCACGTGCTACGTCACGTGAGCTGGTGAGCATATCTAAAACAGCGAAGGTGTATTTTATTTTGTTTTATTGTGTTTTTCAACATATCTCCATTAATTCTTTTATTTCCGAAAAAAATTGAGCCGATTATGTTGTTACAATGCGGTTCATAAAAAAAATGCAAATAAAAAAAAAAAACAAGGCAAGCTAACAAAATTCCCATTGTTTATTAAAAAAACAAATTTTGATTTAGTTACATACCGAGTAATTAAAGCAAAATTATATACGTCGATCACTTCGATTGCTCGATTTCAAATCTTACTTGCTTCTTGATGTTATTTATTTTATTTTGTATATAAAAGTTATGGGTGAGAGAATCAAATTATAAAGGAATGTATCTATTTATATGTATAAATGAGTGACATTTTTAATCCGTAGCTGAATTGGAGTTGGAGTGTGTGCACTGTTACAAATAGAAATACCATTACAAATACAATTAGATATATATTATCTTAAGAGATAAGAAAAAATCCATACACAATCCAACTCATATTAGGTTGGTCCATTAAAAAATAAAATGCGGGTCGCGAATTTTTTCAACCGAATCAATTTGAATGTCTTTTGACAATGGGATGCTGTCTAATGTTGTAGGTTTGGTGGGACTTGTTAAGTCTATCTACATCATTTTTGGAGATAAGTTGTTCATGTAGAGATGAATTTATTCCTAAAAAACAAACGCTTTATTTTGAAGAATATATACAATGTGCAATCGGCGCGTAAACCAGCCAGGGTAAAACACCCAGTTTGTTTAAAATTCTGATGGAATCAAAATTTGCAACTCAAGAACATCAATACATTAAACCAGCCTCTTAAGAACTGCGTGTATATATATATATATATATATATATGTATATACAAGATGAAGGCAAGTGAACGGAACCTATTCGCCAATCTTCCACACACCCCGCAGGAGTTGGTATCGAACAATTTTCCGCGCTCCCTTTCCATCTGGAGACCAGTTTGATGCTGGTGACGCAGGAGAAGAAGCCTTGGCGTTCTCGATAATGATAGAAGCCATGGGTGAATCTAACTCCTCGAGTTCATCGTCACTGGTATATGACTTCCTAAGCAACGATCCAGTCCTCAGCAGTGTTTGACTTCCAACATCTCCTATAATGTTTGCCAGTGAAGCTGCAGAAGGTGGTGAATAGGTTGTGGGTGTCGCTATGCATGGAAAACTTGAGATGGAATTCTCCTCAGCCTCATCAAGGTCCTAGATCAAGAAAATACCGACATTATATATAGCGAGTTTCTAAAATATTAATGCCAGCCATTAGGCGAAATAATTATACTGAAAACAGGAAAGCAATATTTTTAAGAAAATGACTGCACAAAAGCTCTACTAACCTCAGATTCTAGGGCCTCAAGAATCGCCTCTGGGATGGGGTCTGGGTTGAATTCGTCAGGGACAAAACTGTAAAGGACCCTCTTGATCAATGGTGCAGCAAACGTGGGGCATACCTTCAGAAGCAAAGTTTCAACGGTGAACAAACAGGGAAAAGAAAAGAACAGAAAAGGAAAAACTATCAGTAAAAACTGTAGAGAGTAGAGAGAAGTAAAGGTGGAATAACCACATCTACCAGGCATGCATGGGAGATATTTTGAAGCATTTTACCTCTTTTCTCGTTGACCTATCTGCTAGCATTTCAAATGGAAGCATCATTAGATCACTCAACGCATTAAGGAGATGGAAAGCCTTGAAGGATGTCTCGTATCCTTGCCTGTTGCCATCAAGTTCATTCTTGTCCTCTGGAGCATCATTCTCATCAATACCAAACAAATCAGTGAGCCATCTCGACCAGTTACCAACCTGGTGGCATTAACAGAAAGGAGCTTAGTCACAACAAATACAACCAACAAAACTCTTTTATCATTACAATATCACAGCTCCTTCAGCCATATTACAATGCTAATGCATTCTTGTACTTACCGCATTTTTTAGTTGCACGCCAGCCCCAAAGCTTGCTCTCCCAGACGGTATTGGAAGAACTTTAGCATCGCTAATGGGGTCAGAAACAGGATCTGTCGGCATATCTTCAGCTGATTCACGAAGAATAGCATTGAACATGGCCACGTCTAATCGACTTACCAACTGCTCCATAACCTAGAAACACAACTAAAATTGTCACATTTCTGCCAGACAGCTTTCCAACTACGATGACAATAAGCCAAACACAAATGAGACAATGAAGCCCAAATATGCAGAACATGGAAATGCACATCTTTAAACCAAAACACCGAGACTAGTCATCAAGCTAGTAGAAACTAGATTGCCAAAAAACACTAAATCAGCATGTTCACTTTTGCGGTAGCAAATCAATACACTGCCTTCTATTGTAGCAGAATGAGTGGTAAATATGTATGCTATAGTTATTACATCACCGCCCTATTTTGGGGGCACTTAGTGGTCAGGCCTAGTTTTTTCTTCATTAGAAAGAGTATCGTGTAACTTACGAGAAATAATGCCGATAAAAAATGGTCAGCATGCACTCCGCAAGAAAATGGATCAATACACCACATTTATCTCATGGGGATACACTTTCTAATGCATGGCTTTAGAGATGTAAATATAATTGTGAAAGAAATAAATTATTCAGGGATGGAACCAAAACCATGTAGGAAATGAGGTTTATAGAAATAAACAAGCTACCTTTCTTACAGGAACAGAGATCAGTATGCAGCATGTCTTATGTGGAAAGGGTTGGTAGTGAACTATTCTTGACAAATAAAAGATGACAAGCTACCTCTGCTTATAACAACACTGTTTATCTATCAAGGGAACTTAAAGGCTAAGAATAAGTATTAATTTTATACACGATAAAAGTAGAAAAGATGCACAAAGCTATAACTTTTACTTATACAGGAGGGAACACAATAAATCTAAGAAAAATACTCAATGGCCTACTACGGAAGGAAATTTTCCCGTGAATAAAGTCCAAACCTTACCAATCTAGCGAGCACATGCAAGCAACCACATTCATGTCCACTGGCTCGAATGGGACAAAGTCTTTCACAGGCATCCTGGAAAGCCTTATTCCATAGGTCAATAGCGAAATTGCCTTGTTCTTGATCACCAAAACCATGCCTCCGAGCATTATTCTTTCTCGAGCTTGAGCTCTTGACAGCCGTGGATTGCATATACGGGGTTAGAGTCTGACAAACACAAAACAGAAACCAGTGTCAGCAAATTATCTGCCACTTTAAAATCTAGCAAGCAAAGATCTTTTATGATTACAAAAGTAGCATATCACCTGCCACCAAACTGACTCAACAATTCTAGAGAAGATCCAAGCTGCAACCTTCTCCAATGCATCAATATATGTTTGAGGTTCCTCCCACTCATCCGAACTTGTCTCATGACCAACTTTATTTTTGGTGGATTGTGCTGCATCAAGTTGCAAGTTCCTTGCTGCCCGACTTACAATTGCTCTCAGCACGATGGAGTTTGATAACCAGAAAGCTAGCCTGATTAAAGCATAAAGAATTCCAGTGCCAAAAGATGCAAAAGCTTTTATAATAATACCCTTGGAATGTTTAAAAAGCAAATGATCAGGTGTATCAAAAGTCAAAATCATCTAAATAACTATTTAATCATCCTGGAAAAGGAACATTTTCTACAAGGCACCAAATCCATTACCCATTCATTGAGACTGTATTACCAAGCTACCACAGTTTAGTACAAATGACAGAACATGTTTTTGCAAAGTTGACTTCAAATAATGATTAAGTCGTGGTCAACTAAAATCTGCTGAAATTTTGATAGCATGAAGTGAGAAAAACTGGATAAGCATATACCTTGGAACATCATTCCCACAGGCTTTAGAAACCAAAACCAATCCTGAGATAATGGCCCTAGCTGTGCTTGCCCTTGCAGCCCGAGACTTTGCGCTGCAAGCATGAAGATAGAACCTAGAAAGGCGCCTTGCTGGAGCAAGGACCTTGTTTGCAGAACTACCGTGCTCAGCAACTATGGAATAAAGACCAACCTCCAAAGCAGCAGCTTCCATCAACTCCTCCTTAAGCATTTCAACTTTTGACTCCAATTCAGCTTTGTCTGTGTAATAGGTGCTTTGTTTCTCTTCCTTTACAGTTGGTGCAAAACTGACACCGTCTTCATGAAAATTTTCAGAATGATCAATTTTCTTTGCCTTCTCAATTAGCTGGGCTTCATTTGTAGCACTTCCAGCTTCAGAAAATAGTGAGCTGGCGCCAACCTCCGACGTAGAAGCAGAAACAGAAGCTTCAGTGAGCTCAGAATCACTCATTTGAACTTTAGATTTCAACTTGACTTTGTTGTCAGGGAAGCTGTGAGCTATTTCTTTTCTGTCACTTGACGGATGAGCCTTACTGCCCTTGTTATTATTACCAGAAAATCCTATTTTCTTTGAGTTTTCTAAAAGCAGTCTATTGTCCAAAGGAGCATCACTCTCGGATGACTCAAACTGTAATTGAACAGACTTCAGATGCTTTAATTTATCTCTACGAGTATTTCCCTGCACTCCAATTGCTGTTCTGTCTACGGCGAGTGTATTACTCCTTAATTTGAGTGGCTTCCGCTCAGCATCTTGAGTTAATTCGCCATCTAATTTCTCATCTAAAGGGTGTTTATTTACCTCCACAGAGTCCACATCCCTTCCAGTGTTTTGTGGTTCCTTTTCCCCTCTCCCTTCCAGACTAACATGTAAATTTCTGGTTACAGCCTCTTCTACTACACTGGCATCATGCCTCCAAGCTTTTATATCAGATTCATTTTTAGTTCGAGACCCTTCAAAGCCTACAAGATCTGAGTGCTTACTCATTTTAGTGTAATCATCATCCGGCAACACAACTTTGGCAGCATGATCACTAAAAGGATTCTGCAGGTTATAGGAAAGTCAGTCGACAATAGAGGAGATAAACCTTGATTCAGATGTTTGAAATCTTAAGCTGCTAAATTCACCTGTGGGTTTGGAGATGCTACACCCAAGGGAGTAGGGTCCTTGTTAACCCTTCCCACATTGTTTTCTGCTTTTGATCCATTCTGCAATTCAAGAGAACTTCCAATTACAGACTAAAAAGAATTAGCAAAGCATCAGGCACACACAATTGCTGAAGAATAAAATAAATAACAGTATAAAAAATTACCTTATCGTGTTGACCTGGTGAACCTCGATGAGACTCCATTGCAGAAGAGGAAACAGTAAGTGATGAATGTGAGGAGACATTATCATCCTCATCATCATCAGTAAATGAGGCGGTCTCACTTTCCTCGTCATTCCCTTCATTGGTCACTTCTGAAACAGTTTCACTACCATCCTTGTCCAGTGATGCTTCTTTCGAAAGGCTGGAGTTATCTCTATCAAATGGCTGGATATCAATATAAAGAACTGGCTGCACCGAGATCCTGAAACTCTTTTTGAAACTAATTTGGGTGTTCAGAGTCATGGAATCCTTAATGATTCCATAATCTGCCAGGTTAAAGATTGCCGATCCCAAGAGTTGACCTTTCATTGCCTTGTCCTTTCTGGGTTCATACAAGTTAAACTCCAAGAAATTCTTCTGGAAACTATCCCGGCCTTTTCTACATAGTGTAACTGGAAGCCTAAAAGATTCACTGAATTCAACTCTCCCATCACCGACAGTTGAAGCAAACGAGCCAGAACTACGATCACCATTCTCCCACTGAAGCACCACAGATTTAGCAGATTTCAGAGACTGTGATGGGGGCCAAGGTCTAATATCTTGCACAGAGATGAGGTAATCAAGCTGCACTTCAGACCCTTTCTTGTGCTTTGATCTTAGCCCGAGAACCATTTTTTTATGAGAAAGACCTGATCTTTATCTAAATGGGACTGATCAGTTACAGTGCCTCATCCACCAACCCTTTACAGAAATCAATGCATAAAGGATTAGAATCAGTCCAATACATAAATGCAAATAACCACTCAGAAAATCAAAAGAAAAGGGATCAATGCCAGTACCTAAAATGATGAAAAAAAATAACAGAAATCATATATTTCAAAGAGAAACCTCCACTGATGAAAAGCCAATCGATGCCTAAAAGGTAAAGAAGAGTGGACCAGTTCAACACACTTGATTGATTGAGAAAAAGGCAAACAGAGGTTCATCTCATTAAAAAACCAAAAATCTAACATCAGAAAAAAGACAAAATAACATTTCCATTACCATACAGTCAAACACTGAATGACAAGCATCTCAACTAGAACATCCAGACAACAGTCGAGAAGAACAAAGACAAAACCCATCCTCCACATCCACACATTAAATTAGAAGAAATACCAGAAATATATCATATATCTAAAACATCAGATCCAAGAAAAGGGTCACTAAAAAATCAAAACTTTAACTAACATGAAGCTTGTTGAATTGAATGAGGACAATGTAATCACTGTACAAGGAAAGTGGAGACCAGGGTTGTAATAATAATTAATGAAATGTGCAATAAATTAAAGACAGAAAGATACCTGGTGGGGCTGAAGAAGGATCAAAGAGAGGAAAGAAAGGAATGTAGGAATGAATGATGAGGAGGTAAAAGGAGAGAAAGTTGAATGATGTATTGTTGTTTGTTGTTTATCATCCAGTTACAGTGTTTGTTTTGGTCAGAAGTGTGTTGTTCTGTTGTTGTTTTGGGGGAGTTGAGGTTTCTTTTTCTGAGGAGCTAGTGAGTCAAATGTGGGAATTGTTGTATGAAAATCTTCAAACCGATCGATCACAGATATAGGAAAGGACGTATATCTAAGCAACTTTTCGTCAAATTGGAATTTAACCTCACCGCGTTTAATGTCATCGAGTAAAGCATCTTCCTTTTCTTTTTATTTTCTTTTCATTTTTGCTAGCCCAAGAGAATAATAGCTTAGATCCTAAAATGATCTATCATCATCCATTTAATAAATAAACAAATTCTCTTCTCCACAGCAGACTATTTTTATTAAGTATGGTTGAATAATTTAAATCTAAAAAATACGGTTTTTTTAATAAAAAAATAAAAATTAATCCCCAGATTTGAACTTAAAATTTGAATTAAAATATATATTTTTTCTTCATATTGATAGAAATCTTGGGTTAAAAAACTCAAACTCTATAAACAAGTTAGAAAACTATTTTTTTCATACTCCCTTATAAAGGATAAATATATTGTTTAACTGCTCTATTTATCACCTTATTATTATAATTACACTTGAGCAGTTAGCATTAGTGCTAAATGGGCCTCGGCCATTACGAAAAAAGCAAATTAGAGCTTGGCCCATAGCAATAACTAATCAACTTTGAAGAAACTTATTTAGCCCAGTACGAAAAATGAAGGCCCACTGGGTAATGGTGTATCCGAAATCACTTTCCTTTTTCTATTATCATACCTGTAAAATTGAAAAATGTAAAATTTCAAAAAATATAACTCTGCAATACGAACCAAATACAATAAATTTAAAAATCTAATATTTCACACCAACTTTCCCTTCGTATTTATCGAATCGAATGGACCCTAGTATTTCAGGTTTAAATTTCATATTCATTTATCAAAAAGAAAATTAAATACGGAAGCTAAAATTATCTTCAAGGGAAAAAGTTGAAAAATAAAAAAATGTGGAAAATGATAGTATTGAGTATTGACCTATAAAGCACATATACGGAAATAATATATAGATACAACAATTTTTTAAAATTTAAGATACAATATGACTAAAAATATGTCGATTTAATATATATTTTATATTTTTATATTAAAAATATTTTGGTAGTTAAAATACTCCTATAGTTCTTTAATAACTGACTTTTTGAAATAATAGTAAAATTGAAAACCGAAATTTCGCTTGTTCGGTTTCGGTTTCAGATAAGAAAAGTTCGATTAACTGAAATAACCTATCTTTCCTTACCCACTATATAACAATTTATTTTACTGAAATGCCATTATGCCCTCCTCTCGTTTTTCAGACTTTCCCTTCCTCTCTCGACAGCCGCTCTCTCCCTCTCGCTCAGCCGCTCTCCCACCGCCTCCTCCACCACCACCCACCGCCTCCTCCGAACTTTCCCCCATCCTCTCTCGTTCTCTCGACGTTTCCCTCATCCTCTGTCGCTCAGTCCGTCAGCCGCTCTCTCCCTTTCGCACCAGCGACGCTGCTTCTCCTCCACTACCCACCGCCTCCTCCTCCACCATTTTGTATTGGTAAGTTTTCTAAACTAATCAATCTAATAAACCCTAATTTCTTAGAAACCCTAATAAACCCTAATTTAATTTTGAAATTAGTGGTGGATTAAATTATGTTCGCTAATTCTGGTTGTTTAGTTTGTTTTTGTATGTAATAATCTCTGGTTGACAGGATTTTTGTTTTCTGGGTATGGTAATGCCAAGCTTGTATAAAGGAGGAGACTGTTGCTGTTGCAGATTCTTTTTTCCAATCTTTTGTTAGTTTTTTTCCTTTTCACCAATTATGCCTTGTGAAGGTAAGAGTTTTCTTTTTTTTGCTTTTGGGTTCTTTTTATTTCTATATTTTTTCGCTGAGAAATGGACGGGAAAATGAGAAAGGAAAAGGATTCTGTTTTTATGTGAAAGGCATGAGCTTTAATTCTCCATTCCCTTTGTTTTCCTCCCAATCTGTCACCAAAAGTGTCAATTTGTTGGCTAATACCACTTCTTTTATTATTTCTTCTGCATTTCATTTTCCTCTGTTTTCTCTGTTGGAAGGTGTTTTTCAATTCTACAATTTTTTTTTAAAAAAAACCATGAAAAACAATTTCAGTTTCAGAAGTTCGGTTTCGGATTTTTTTTTTTGGAATTTCGGAATGTAACTGAAATTCGAACAGCCCTAGGGCACATAGGTCCCACCAAAAAAACGACACTATCAAGCAGGAGACAGTAAACTCCCGTAACAGATTAAATATTTTTAATAAGTAGTTTTTTTATACTCATAATCAAACTAACAAGAATTTATTCAGATATTAGAGTGTCGATGCTGAAAAATGATATTCGGAGAGACCGGAAAAAAATGGTAGTTGAGATCTGCCAAACATTGCATTAATGCAAGGAAATGAGAAGGGAAGGAGGGAAGAAAACAGTCTGAAATGAAGGGAGAGTGGGGTGACCATACACACTATTTTCTTTGAAACACTGCTCGATAACTTGACTTTTGTGGGTCCTATCTAGGAGTGAGCGTTCGGATTTCAGATTGAATTCTGACGAGTTCGAATCAGATAAGTTAGGATTAAGATAATTTCGGATCGGATTTTTTCTAATTTTTTATTAATAAATCCGATTCCAATCCAACAAGTTCGGATTCGGATCGGTCGAATTTTTCAGATGGACCGACCCATTACAAACATCGGATATTACACAAACATATCCAATGTTTTATATTATTATTACACTTTATTGGATTTATATTCTTCCAAAATTTACATTAAAATTTATTATTACTAGTACTAGCTTCAGAGAAAAAACAATCCAGTTCAAATAAGATTGGAAATATTGACATTTTTTAAGGGGGAAATAGCTTAAAGCACCCCTGTACTAATCGCGAAAACTAGAAACCACCCCTGACCTTCAAAACGTCCATTACACCTCCCCTGAGCTATTGTTTTTGGGCAAAAAGGCCCTTCTGTCCATAATTAATTACATTTTTTTTTGTGAATTCTTGGAATTTTTTATAATGTTTCTTGATTTTTAGGTTAATTACAATTTTTTTGTGAATTTTTACATTTTTTTTAGTATTTTTACAATTTTTTTAAAATTATAAAAATGTGCAGGGTCTTTTTGCCTGAAAATAATAGCTCAGGGGAGGTGTAATGGACGTTTTGAAGGTCAGGGGTGGTTTCTGGTTTTCGCGATTAGTATAAGGGTGCTTTAAGCTATTTCTACCATATATATATATATATAGTTGAGGATTGTTTATGATTTATTAGAGTTAACTTATCTTTATTGAATTAACAGTCACATATGTACATTTAAATGAAAAAATTACTAAAGAGTGGTACTAAGCTCAAACATTATTTTATATTTATCTTCATCTTAAAATGCCAAAAACATTTTTTTCCACTTATATTTTTATTACTATTTTATTTATTTAAAAAAAATATGCAGGTAAAACAAAGGTTGGGCCCAGAACTGCACCCATTATCGTCAACCATTAATTACAGCCGCTTGTCCTTCATCTCGCTCTTAGCTGCCGAATCAAACGCAAAAGCCCGCAAATAAAGGTATTGTGTTGATTCATTTCTCTCTCCCATTTGTGCTTCCAAAGTTCGATTCTATGGCAACCATAAAAAAAACGGTATCATTTTCGCTTCACGTTTTTTGTATAGTTCGGATTGTCGGATGCGGTCGGATTTCAGACAATCCGACAATCAAAATCCAAAAAATTTCAGATTCCAGTTGCCTCCTCCGATCCCGTGTCCGACAATGTTCGGATCGGTCGGAATTCTTGAGCTCAGATCGAATCCGATCCGAGCTCACCCTTATACAAACTGGCCTACCCTGTAAACTAAACCCCCATTAAAACTTTCGATTTTCTGATTTTTTTCAAAAAGATGACGATGTTCCAAACAAGGAGATGGTTATGCAGAAGCTTATCGACTCTCTCTTTGTCACAGTCACACGAGGAAGGTCTTGAAGATTGAAAGAAGTAGAAAGCGCGGGGAAATTGACTAACAACCTTACTGAGGTGGCAATCAGTTACAACAACTTGCGCTGAGGTGACAAGTTGGTTACAACAACTTGCAGCTGGAGTCAAGTGGATTGCAATCAGTTAGAATAGCCTTTGGAGCTTGAGTAGCAGTTAGCTAGTTGTCAAGTAGTTAATTGTGTAGTTAACTGTTAGTAAGGTGTAGCTAAGTAGCATAAAAGCAAGCATTAGCTGAAGTATTCTTTTATCTTTGAAAATTGTAATCGACATTTGTATTTTGCTATTCCTTCAATGAAGAGGCAATTACATCCAAGTTTTTCAATTCCCAGTTTGTTACAAGCGGTTACCATCCACTCTAAACTTCATCTTCCTAGCTGCGCTCCTAACTCCCCACTCATAATTAACCTTAATTCAACCATTGAAACCAGCTCAAACTCCCTAGCAGATTAGCTCCTCTGATCTGTTCTTCATCCTCCCTTCCCAGTTTCTGTGTTGCAAGGCTTAGACTCTCCTAGGCCTATGACAATTGGTAGCGGAGCTCTTTCCTGTTGCTCCCTGTTTTGATCATGCCGAGGGTTAGTCATCCAGTTGGGAACTCCACTGGAGGAAGCGTCATTGGGTTGACAGAAGAAGATAGTAATGTGTCATCTACAGAGGCTAGAGTAACTCAACTTGAGCAATCTATGGAGGAAATGAAGAGTTCTTTTCAGAAGCAAGAGGAGTCTCTTCTCAACAACAACAAGATTCTGCAAGACCTTGCTGCTGCTCTCCTTCATCAACAAGGAAATCATGGATCCGACTCTGGATCAGGTCCTGAAAATCCTACCCATCTTCATTAAAACTCCACCTTCCAACCAAATCCAAAACCTACTGTTTTGGACTTCCCATGGTTCAATGGCTCTGATGTGAACGACTGGGTATTCCAAGCCAATAACTACTTCCAAAGCATGCAAACTCAGGAGCAGAACATGGTGGAAGTGGCCTCTCATCATCTCTTTGGTGACGCCTTAAAGTGGTATAAAGTCAAGATGAAGCATGTGACTGGTAGAGGTTGGCCATGGCCAGACTTCTCAAGGTGTGTGATTACCAGATTCTCCCCCAAAAGGACTGATGATCCCATGGCAGAACTCTCCAGCCTTAAACATGTGAGTAATGTTGATGCTTATGTGAATCAGTTCAATGCTCTTTATGATAGAGTAGACGTTTCTGATGAGTATGGTAGGAGTTTATTCTTGGCTGGTTTAAGTCCTCAATTAGCTCACTTAGTAAGGATGTTTAAACCCCACACCTTTGAAGAGGCTGTAGAGTTAGCTCTCTCTACTGAAGTTGTTTTTCTAGCTTTTCAAACCATCACCACACCAAAAAAATACACCAAATAACTACTCCAGTAAAACATCAAACACTTACACCAGTAACAGATTCCCTTACTCCAACAGCAGAAATTCCAACCCACCTTACCCAAATCTACCTCAGAACAGCTCTAACCAGTTCAAACCTCCAAAACACTACCCCTGCTACTCAAATACCTCCCTCAAACACACCCCAACCCAGAAACACCAATACCAGAGCACAAAACTTGCCTTTCCAAGCATTAGATAAGAAGACAATGAAGGAGAGAATAGCTGCAGTTTTATGAAAATATTGTGGTGATAAGTTCTTTAGAGGTCATAGATGCCAATCGAAGCAATTCTTCTTGATGGTTGCTGGAGATGAGGATCAGGATCCTAAAGAGTATGGTTGTGATGAGGAAGATCAGTTGACAGATGAGGCAGCAGATGAGTCTATAGGCACATCTTCTTTATGTGCAATCCATGATATTCAGAAGGGAAGTGCTAAGGCTATGAGGGTAGTCCTACAGATACAGAAGACAGCAGTGCATGCCCTTATTGACACAGGTAGCACACACAACCTGATCTCTAGAGACATTGCAGTAGCTCTAGGATTTCCAATTTCGACCATCTCACCTATCAAGATCACTGTGGCCAATGGTGAACATTTGACTACGAATGAAGTGTGTCTTAACATCAAATGGTGTATCCAAGGGGAATGGTTCGAGATCTCTGCACTCATACTACCACTTATCCATTACAACATCATTTTGGGAATGGATTGGCTCGAGACTTTAGGTCCAGTCCTGTGGGATTTCAAAAGAATGGTGAACTTTTATAAAAATGATAAGGAGATTGTTCTGAAAGGAGGAACCAAGTTGTCTGTCAAATGGATCACTGAGGGAACCATGTGTAAATTATTAGTAGATCCTAAGAAGATAGCTGTCACACTCTCATGTCAAGGCCTTGAAGTAGATCAACCAGCAACCTTGATGGAGACTTCTACAACCTCCAACATTCTTCCAGCAGGTTTTGAACAATTACTGCATCTCTACACGGACTTGTTTGAGGGACCTACAAGGTTGCCACCATCCAGAACCTATGACCACAACATTCCCCTGCAACCTGGAGCTCAACCAATCAACCTCAGACTTTATAAGCACTCCAAACAACAGAAGGATGAGGTGGAAAGCCAAATAGCTGAGCTATTAAAGAATGGTTTCATTGAGGAAAGCCAAAGTCCTTATGCTGCACCTATATTGCTAGTGAAAAAGAAGGATGGAGGCTGGAGAATGTGTGTGGATTTTAGAGCACTAAACCAACAGACTGTCAAGAACAGATTCCCAATTCCAGTTATTGAGGAACTTCTGGATGAATTGGGTGGATCTGCTGTCTTCTCCAAACTGGACTTGAGAGCACTAAACCAGCAGACTGTCAAGAACAGATTCCCAATTCCAGTTATTGAGGAACTTCTGAACGAATTGGGTGGATCTGCTGTCTTCTCCAAACTGGACTTGAGAGCTGGTTATCATCGAGTGCTGCTCAAACCTGAGGATGCATACAAGACAGCTTTCAGAACCCACCAAGGTCATTATCAGTTCAAGGTAATGCCCTTTGGCTTATGCAATGCTCCTTCCACTTTTCAAGCTTTGATGAATCATGTGTTTCATGCCTGCTTGAGAAAGTATATACTGGTTTTCTTTGATGATATTCTGATCTATAGTAAGACAACTGAAGATCATATGAAACACCTCAAGCACACATTTGCTTTACTTAGAACTCACAGTCTGTTCTTGAAGAAATCCAAGTGTGCTTTTGCTACTGATAGTATTGCCTACTAGGGGCATATCATCTCTAGGGATGGAGTGAGGACTGATCCTGAGAAAATTAAGGCAGTCCAAGAGTGGCCTGATTTAAAGGCAGTCAAGCAAGTCAGAGGGTTTCTTGGCCTCACTGGCTATTACAGAAGATTCATTAAAGGTTATGCTTCTATAGCTAAACCTTTAACTGAACTCTTGAAGAAGGATAGCTTTATTTGGGGAAATCTAGCGGAGGTTGCCTTCCACAGACTCAAACAAGCCTTGATCACCTCCCCTGTACTCACATTGCCTGATTTTTCTAGAACATTTATCATTAAAACGGATGCCTCAGGGGAAGGAATTGGAGTTGTTCTTCTACAAGACAAGCATCCTATTGCTTACATAAGCAAATCCCTTGCTCCAAGACACCAGGTGAAATCAATATACGAGAGGGAATTATTTGCAGTACTTTTTGCTGTGAAACATTGGCATTACTACTTGGGAGACAACCATTTTATCATATTAACAGATCACCACAGCCTGAAATATCTTCTTAGCCAGAAACTCTCCAAAGAAGCACAGTTTTCATGGTTGGTGAAACTTCAGCAGTATGATTACGAAGTCCAGTACAAGCCAGGGAAATCCAATGAGGCTGCTGATGCACTTTCTAGAGTTCCTCATGCTTAGCTGAATGCCCTCCTCTATTCCTCCATTGAACCTACTCTACTGATTGAAATCCTATTACACTAGGCTGGTTTGGAGGTTTGAACTGGTTAGAGCTGTTCTGAGGTGGATTTGGGTAAGGTGGGTTGGAATTTCTGGTGTTGGAGTAAGGGAATCTGTTGCTGGTGTAAGTGTTTGCTGTTTTACTGGTGTAGTTATTTGGTGTATTTTCTGGTGTGGTGATGGTTTGAAAAGCTAGAAAAGCAACTTCAGTAGAGAGAGCTAACTCTACAGCCTCTTCAAAGGTGTGGGGTTTAAACATCCTTACTAAGTGAGCTAATTGAGGACTTAAACCAGCCAAGAATAAACTCCTACCATACTCATCAGAAACGTCTACTCTATCATAAAGAGCATTGAACTGATTCACATAAGCATCAACATTACTCACATGTTTGAGGTTGGAGAGTTCTGCCATGGGATCATCAGTCCTTTTGGGGGAGAATCTGGTAATCACACACCTTGGGAAGTTTGGCCATGACCAACCTCTACCAGTCACATGCTTCATCTTGACTTTATACCACTTCAAGGCGTCACCAAAGAGATGATGAGAGGCCACTTCCACCATGTTCTGCTCCTGAGTTTGCATGCTCTAGAAGTAGTTATTGGCTTGGAATACCCAGTCGTTCACATCAGAGCCATTGAACCATGGGAAGTCCAAAACAGTAGGTTTTGGATTTGGTTGGAAGGTGGAGTTTGAATGAAGATGGGTAGGATTTTCAGGACTTGATCCAGAGCCGGATCCATGATTTCATTATTGATGAAGGAGAGCAGCAGCAAGGTCTTGCAGAATCTTGCTGTTGTTGAGAAGAGACTCCTCTTGCTTCTGAAAAGGACTCTTCATTTCCTCCATGGATTGCTCAAGTTGAGTTACTCTGGCCTCTGTAGATGACACATTACTATCTTCTTCTGTCAACCCAAGGACGCTTCCTCCAGTTGATACGATCACGCCTGACCTCATTGTCTTTATGTACCAGCACCACCTAAGCATGGGGTTCTCAGCCACAACTGTCCAGTGGCTAAGCATGGGGATCGCAGAACAAAGCTCGGCAACAAAAGCTCCATCCAAAAGGGCCAAGCATAATGATCCGATGGACAAGCAAATGACGTCCGATTTGAGCAAACAAAGTCTTGATGGAAACTTCAAGATGTTAGTTTTCATTTGGGATAATTTTCAGGCCAATCGGACGGGTGGATCAAAAGTTATGGTCGTCGACATTTTAGCGCGCAGTATTCAACGAGCCAGCTTTGACGTGTGGACTTTCCAGTAGCAAAACGCTATAGCGTTTTGCCAAAATGCCATAGCGTTTTGCCACTGCTTTGGAGGAGTGTTATGAGCTGTAATGTTCCCCACTTGTGATATTTTATTGTATTTCTTTCCTATATATAGAACATCAAGCTAGTGTTATTATTCAGATATAATTGCCAAGTGAAAAGCTAGAGAGAAATCCTCTTCTAGCCTTTCACCAAGGCATTTATCCTAGAGTGTTATTTGAGTGATTTAAGATTGTTTCCTTTCTTGTAATTCAAGTGTGTTCTGAAATAATAATCAAGTGTTCTTTGTGCTTTCAATCTGAGTTCATTCAAGTGTACCATCCTCAATCCATCCAACTCCAATCCAAACACAAACCTTTCCATTCATTCCTTTCTCATATCATCTATTTCCGCTGCACTTATACTCCATCTTCCATCATATTTCCTTCCATCTTCCAATCTGCCTTGTGTCACAACTCCAATCTAGATCCTCCTTCAACATAGATTCAAACTCCCCTTACAAAGGAGGTTGGATCTTATCAAGTGGTAGCGGAGCTCTAGCCGCTTCGAGTTGCCTTCTGTTGCGTTTTCTTCTTTCCGAGTCTGTCCAGAAAATCCGCCATATTCCTGTCTCGTTTTGTGAGTAATACAGCTCACAAAGATCTGAAATTTTGTGTCAAACACCTTCGTTCTGTGCTTCACAATTTTCGTGTTTTGGTGGTTTTGAAATTCTATGAAAATAGTACTCATTCGGATCAAAACAAAAAGTTGAACAGATTCACATCCGAGAAAAAGAAAGAAATCTGGTTACAATCATTTTCATCTTCCACTCCTTGCCAAAAGCTTGTTTCCCCATTAAGTATTACTTACCAACTCATTACCTTGTTGTCTCTTGTCCAAAAATAGAACATCCTCTTACACCCACTTATTCTTGTCTCAATATTCTCTTACACCTCATCCACTTTGCTAAAGACCTCCGTGTGCAAGACTTATTATCTTTCCATTACTCTTCCAAAAATCAGAACATTCCCTAGAAATTCTTCCAAGATCAATCTTGAATCTTGATTACTTCAAAGCTCAGAATACATTTGTTCTCTAAATTTAAAAAAAAAAAAAAAAAAGAAAAGAAAAGAAAAGGAGAACAAAACGCTATTGGAAGAAATTATAAACGAGAACTTTGTGACAAAATTGGACATTGGTTTCATTTATTCGTTCTTTTAATTTCTATACCCCCTACATGGGCGGTTGCAATCTTTAAATTCAAGTCATTTCAACTCCGTTATTTCCATTCAAGTCATTTACATTCAAGCTCATTTCAATTTCGTTATTTCCTTTCAAGTCATTTCCTTTCTGTTCTAGGGTTGGTTCTACCACCCATTCTTTACAATTCAAGTCATTTCCTTTCAGCTATTTAAATTCAGTCATTTAAATTTCAGCAATTTACTTCAAGTAATTTACTTTCTTGTACTTTACTTTCTTGCTCAAAGGGAGGCTTTGTCGCCCTTTTTACTTTTCTGTCCAAAGGTTGGTTCTACCATCCTTTTCTTATTTTCGTTCAGCTATTTCCATCTTTGAATTTATAAATTTGAATGAACTCAAAACGACAATTGAACAAACAGAAAGGACACTATTTGAAGACATTATTTGGACAAAAGGAAAACGGAACAATCTTGTGAGGCTTGAGTGTATAAGTGAGGACAATCTCTACGAGAGTTTCAAACACGAGAGCAAACACGTGAGGGGGTGAATTGTTTTCAACTAACATATATACACCTAGTTTGTTTATTTTTGCAGGTAAAATGACTTCCTACATTTCTTGTCAATCAAGCTATGGCCTAGGTCCCTCCGAACAAGGCCTTGGTCGTGGCCCCTCTAATAATGGTCGCAACCATCGAGATCACCCCACTTCCCCCCATCGACAACTTCAACTTCCCATCCTTAAAGGAACATCCTTTTCGGCCGAATTTATTGAATGGGAATATCACCTCGTAAAAATATTTGAATGTCATCAACTTTCGGGAAAACAGAAAATTAGACTTGCTTCCAAGACATTTGATGACTTTGCTTATGAAAGGATTCGTATCTCTATTAGCCATGAAGGTGAAAGGGGTAGGATGTGGCCAATTGCAACTTGGGCTGAAATGAGACATGTCATAAGACAATGTTTTGTGTCATCATATTATGAAGAATTCTTAGAAGACGAGTTGTCCTCCCTTCAACAAGGAACCAAAACCGTGATTGAATATTATCATGAGTTTGTTGATTTACTCATTAAGACTTATCTTCAAGAAGAGGAAGGCATGATCATGGATTTATTTGAAAGTGGGTTAAATAGAACGATTAGAAGACAACTTGAACTCTATGAGTTTACAAGCTTGCAATCCATGATGCTCCATGCTTGTGGAGTTGAAGAACAAGAATCCTTGATGAAGCAAAACAGTAGCTCCATCCATTGTTGTCCGAGTAACATGAAGGTTCCTACTTCCATTACCATAGAGCACAAGCCGAGCCAAGCACACCAAGGAGATTGCACTCACCAAAAACAGCCACCACCCTCTCAATCTTTTGAACCAATTGTAACTGAAAAATATAATTTGATTGAAGAGAGTGTGACCGAAAATACAGCAATGATGAGTGAAAAATGTGAGGTTGTACATGAGGTGCAACAAGAGAGTGAGTGTGAACAAGAGAAGAAAGTAAGAGATGAGAAAAATACACGGCATGAAAATAGCAAGCATGCCAATGAGAGTGAGTGCAACCGCACCCTTGAGAATAAGTTGAGTGAGCCCGTTGAACCAAATCAATTTCAAGTTTCCGACAGCCTTTTGTTTGAACTCAATTCTAACAATCCATTGTTGGAACTTGAGAATGAAACAAAAGAAAGGTCCGAAGGGTGTGAAGAAGGAGACCTTCCAATTTCAGCCATAACTTTGGTGACAAAGAGTTTGAACAATCTTTCCAAAATTGAGGCCAAATGCCTAGAAGAAACTCCTTGCCATTTCCGTGCCAAAATACTAAGTACGATTATCACCTTGATTGCCAACAATGGAGGTGTAGTCAAAACAACAAGACCTCTTTTGGTACTTAAATTGAATCTCTTCATTGCTAAACCTTCCAAGGCCATCTCATTTCACTTGATCCATCTTGATGAAGAGAAAAAGACTAAAGGACAATCTCTTTTGTCCTTACCACAAAACAGCACCCATGAAAAAAGTAAGCATGCGAGGAGAGATACACACACATGAGAGGATGTGAGCAAATAGAGATTTGAGAGAAGAAGGTGAGGGAAAGAAACAAACAGAAATTGTGGGAGCTATTGACCCAATGAGCATGCCTTTGAGCAATGAGGGTCAATTAGCTCATTCTAACCTTGATACTTCTTCTCCTACTGCTTGTGTGTCTTTCTTGCAGGAAATTTCGAAAGGTTGTCATGACTATACACGCCCAAATGTTCCAAGGAACAAAGGTGGTTTCAAACCATCCATCCTAGGAGGTATCGGGAGCGTAATTGCTCAACATGGTGCTCCCAACGGCAAGGTCTTGAGGTAAACCCTCCCCACTTTTCCGCTTTGCTAGAAAGGTGTGTACCAAAACCTTCTTTGAATTCTCCATTGATTGAGGTTGTTCAATTCACTCACCCTTATTCACATGATGAAGTTTTGTATGATAAACCTTTGGCGTGTGATAAAGGACCATTCTTGCATTTATGTGAGCATGACTCTTTAGTCCGTGTATTTGAAAACCACTTGGGTATAAATTTTATTACATGCACCAAAAATCTTGTCGTACCCCTCGTCAATCATGAATCTTCTTGGTTTGAGCATGAAGATTACTTGAATGAAAATTTTGTGATATGTGCTAAAACTCCTCACTTGCAATTCATCAAGTATGACCCTTTCTTGCTCAAACGTGATAAATTTTGTAATTTTTCGGATAGTATGTGTGACTTAGTTAGAGATTATTTACACTCGGTAACCATGACTGAATTACATAGTGTATGGAAACAATTCTTTTGCTCGAACTTGTTGAAATTTATTGAGACTAAATGTTGCAAAGAGTTGTATTTCCTTTTGTGTCGATTGCTTTGTTTTCCAATGAGTTTCGTGCGCGGGTGTGTAGCTCAATTTTCTTGGCTAATCCTTATGAGTCGCTTGGAGAAAATGAATCACCGCACACGTTATTTAATAATTTGTGACACCGTGCACATCCTTAATGTTGATTTGATGACCAATGTGTTTAAATATGAAAGGAATGTGCATGTTTTTGGATTTGTAGACTCTACCTTGGACCAACCTATGCATAAGCATGCGCGATTGCGCCTATTAGGTATCTCACCTTTGTTTCCAAGTGTTTTTAAGTGTGCAGGTGACAAGGTAAGGGATTCAAGGACGCACCCTTCCGAACAATGGGTTTTATTCCACCGGCGTAGGGATCGCTTGATCCCTTTCCCTTGCCAAATATCCCTCCATTTCATCCACGCCAATATCCTTGACCTACCAAGTAAGTATGGGTCCATGAACACATCCTTCTATCTTACTAACGTGACCCTTTGCCATGTAGGAGAGGATGAATTTCAAGAACTGGATTCGAGGACGAATCTTTTTCAAGGGGGAGAGGATGATGTGATCACGACGCGTCAAAAGGACCCGTGCACATCCCCATTTCAAGTATGGGTCCTAGACATTCAAGAGGATCCGCGCACCACTCCAAGGCCTCCAGCAAAGCCGAACTTACTCAACTCGCAACAAGGCCCGTCACCAAAAGTTCCATCTAGGAGGACAAATCATCATGAGCATATGGACAAACAAATGAGAGAAGACGAATTTAATGTAATGGATTCGATGACGAATCCTTTCAAAGGAAGAGGTGATGATATGATCACGCCTAACCTCATTGTCTTTATGTACCAGCACCACCTAAGCATGGGGTTCTCAGCCACAACTGTCCAGTGGCTAAGCATGGGGATCGCAGAACAAAGCTCGGCAACAAAAGCTCCATCCAAAAGGGCCAAGCATAATGATCCGATGGACAAGCAAATGACGTCCGATTTGAGCAAACAAAGTCTTGATGGAAACTTCAAGATGTTAGTTTTCATTTGGGATAATTTTCAGGCCAATCGGACGGGTGGATCAAAAGTTATGGTCGTCGACATTTTAGCGCGCAGTATTCAACGAGCCAGCTTTGACGTGTGGACTTTCCAGTAGCAAAACGCTATAGCGTTTTGCCAAAATGCCATAGCGTTTTGCCACTGCTTTGGAGGAGTGTTATGAGCTGTAATGCTCCCCACTTGTGATATTTTATTGTATTTCTTTCCTATATATAGAACATCAAGCTAGTGTTATTATTCAGATATAATTGCCAAGTGAAAAGCTAGAGAGAAATCCTCTTCTGGCCTTTCACCAAGGCATTTATCCTAGAGTGTTATTTGAGTGATTTAAGATTGTTTCCTTTCTTGTAATTCAAGTGTGTTCTGAAATAATAATCAAGTGTTCTTTGTGCTTTCAATCTGAGTTCATTCAAGTGTACCATCCTCAATCCATCCAACTTCAATCCAAACACAAACCTTTCCATTCATTCCTTTCTCATATCATCTATTTCCGCTGCACTTATACTCCATCTTCCATCATATTTCCTTCCATCTTCCAATCTGCCTTGTGTCACAACTCCAAGCTAGATCCTCCTTCAACATAGATTCAAACTCCCCTTACAAAGGAGGTTGGATCTTATCACCAGTGGAGTTCCCAACTGGATGAATAACCCTCGGCATGATCAACACAGCGGAGCATGATCTTGCTCCCTGTGATCTCTTCCAAGAAGGTCGCATTCCTTCTCTGCCTCCGCCGGTCAATTTGTTCCTTAAGAGTCAAATGCGATTGTGTTTGTAAGTGAAGTTCTCCCTCTATCATCTCTCGGTTCTTCATTTTTCTATGAATGTCAAGAGTTAAATTGCAACAACAAGCTTTCCGGGTAAATCTTAGGGAAGCATTGTTCGATTTAAACCAGAAGAGTGATGTAGACACTTATATAGATCAATTTAAAGCAATATATGATAGGAGTGGAGTATGTGATTCCCATGGAAAAAGCTTGTTCTTGGGTGGATTGGATCAAGAAATAGCTTGTCAAGTTAGAATGCTCAATCCTCATTCACTTGAAGTTGTTATGGTATTAGCCAGAAACATAGAGTATGGGTTACTTGAGGAGGAAGATGAAGATATGTATGAAACTTCAGTCTAATCCCTTCAAGAACTTCAATTCCAAGCCACTCCAAGACCTCTTAAAAAACCTGCACTTCAAGTCAATCATCAAGCCACTGTTTTGGAAATTCAGAATGCACACATCCAGAAAATCCCTTCTGTTATTGAAATTGGATTTTCCTCATCTCAATTGGATCCCAGCAGCAAGAGTGGGCCAAATTCGTTACATTCAACCACTGGTGGGGAACAAGAAGATGTGTATGAAATATCAGTTACGGAGAAGGTTGCCATGGACAAAGAGAGAGCAGTAGGTGAGGATGTTGTTAAACATGATACCAAGACCTTGCCTACTGTTTTGTTCTTCCATTTGTTGACTGATATTAAAGTCATTTAAACAACTACCTTGCCTGCTGTGAATTTTATGGTTTTACTGACCGAGGGTGAAGCTATTCAAGCATCCAAATCAAGGGGTAAGAATGAAAGCGAAGAGGAAGCATACGTAGCTGAAGAGCCTACAACTCCACTATATGCAACCCACAACATCAGAATGGGAGTAGGATGATCAATCGCAGAGAGCCTCTTCTCTCCCAATTCCTTGAGGGCAAGGAATTTTCAACGGAGGGGTATTGTCACAGCCACATGTCACAGCCACAACAGAAGAGGAAGTTGCTGTCAAGTGGGCAAGTTGCAAAAGTCAATTAGTAACAGTTCTTGAAGTAGTTAGTTGTTAGCCAGCTGTTAGCAAGTCATTAAAATAGTTAAGGTCTGTTAAGAGAGTAGTATAAATAGAGGTATAATCTGTAAAGGAAAACCTATCAATGATCAATACAATTCATTTTGTTCAATGAACAACAGTTATATGGATTCAATGAATCCATCACCCCTTTCAATTACTTTTCCTATCTACCTCTCCTCCATTCTTTCCGCTGCGGCGCCCTCCTTCTCTTCATCTTCTTCTTTCCTTCTTATTGATTCTTCAGTGCCACGACTTCGAATTCCTTCCAGGCCCATGACAATTGGTAGCGGAGCTCTTTCCTGTTGCTCCCTGTGTTGATCATGCCGAGGGTTATTCATCCAAATGGGAACTCCACTGGAGGAAGCGTCCTTGGGTTGACAGAAGAAGATAGTAATGTGTCATCTACAGAGACCAGAGTAACTCAACTTGAGCAATCCATGGAGGAAATGAAGAGTTCTTTTCAGAAGAAAGAGGAGTCTCTTCTCAACAACAGCAAGATTCTGCAAGACCTTGCTACTACTCTCCTTCATCAACAAGGAAATCATGGATCCGGCTCTGGATCAGGTCCTGAAAATCCTACCCATCTTCATTCAAACTCCACCTTCCAACCAAATCCAAAACCTACTGTTTTGGACTTCCCATGGTTCAATGGCTCTGATGTGAACGACTGGCCAAACTTCTCAAGGTGTGTGATTACCAGATTCTCCCCCAAAAGGACTGATGATCCCATGGCAGAACTCTCCAACCTCAAACAAGTGAGTAATGTTGATGCTTATGTGAATCAGTTCAATACTCTTTATGATAGAGTAGACGTTTCTGATGAGTATGGTAGGAGTTTATTCTTGGCTGGTTTAAGCCCTCAATTAGCTCACTTAGTAAGGATGTTTAAACCTCACACCTTTGAAGAGGTTGTAGAGTTAGCACTCTCTACTGAAGTTGCTTTTCCAGCTTTTCCAACCATCACCACACCAGAAAATACACCAAATAACTACACTAGTAAAACACCAAACACTTACACCAGTAACAGATTCCCTTACTCCAAAACCAGAAATTCCAACCCACCTTACCCAAATCCACCTCAGAACAGCTCTAACCAGTTCAAACCTCCAAACCAGCCTACCTTCAATAAGCCTAACCAAAACACTACCCCTGCTACTCAAATACCTCCCTCAAACACACCCCAACCCAGAAACACTAATACCAGAACACAAAACTTGCCTTTCTAAGAATTAGATGAGAAGACAATGAAGGAGAGAATAGCTGCAGGTTTATGTAAATATTGTGGTGATAAGTTCTTTAGAGGTCATAGATGCCAATCGAAGCAATTCTTCTTAATGGTTGTTGGAGATGAGGATCAGGATCGTAAAGAGTATGGTTGTGATGAGGAAGATCAGTTGACAGATGAGGCAGTGGATGAGTCTACAGGCACAACTTCTTTATGTGCAATCCATGATATTCAGAAGGGAAGTGCTAAGGCTATGAGGGTAGTCCTACAGATACAGAAGACGGCAGTGCATGCCCTTATTGACACAGGTAGCACACACAACCTGATCTCTAGAGACATTGCAGTAGCTCTAGGATTTCCAATTTCGACCATCTCACCTATCAAGATCACTGTGGCAAATGGTGAACATTTAACTACGAATGAAGCATGTCTTAACATCAAATGGTGTATCCAAGGGGAATGGTTCGAGATCTCTGCACTCATACTACCACTTATCCATTACAACATCATTTTGGGAATGGATTGGCTCAAGATTTTAGGTCCAGTCCTGTGGGATTTCAAAAGAATGGTGAACTTTTATAAAAATGATAAGGAGATTATTCTGAAAGGAGGAACCAAGTTGTCTGTCAAATGGATCAATGAGGGAACCATGTGTAAATTATTAGCAGATCCTAAGAAGATAGCTGTCACACTCTCATGTCAAGGCCTTGAAGTAGATCAACCAGCAACCTTGATGGAGAGTTCTACAACCTCCAACAATCTTCCAGTAGGTTTTGAACAATTATTGCATCTCTACACGAACTTGTTTGAGGGACCTACAAGGTTGCCACCATCCAGAACCTATGACCACAACATTCCCCTGCAACCTGGAGCTCAACCAGTCAACCTCAGACCTTATAAGCACTCCAAACAACAGAAGGATGAGGTGGAAAGCCAAATAGCTGAGCTATTAAAGAATGGTTTCATTGAGGAAAGCCAAAGTCCTTATGCTGCACCTATATTACTAGTGAAAAAGAAGGATGGAGGCTGGAGAATGTGTGTGGATTTTAGAGCACTAAACCAGCAGACTGTCAAGAACAGATTCTCAATTCCAGTTATTGAGGAACTTCTGAACGAATTGGGTGGATCTGCTGTCTTCTCCAAACTGGACTTGAGAGCTGGTTATCATCAAGTGCTGCTCAAACCTGAGGATGCATACAAGACAGCTTTCAGAACCCACCAAGGTCATTATCAGTTCAAGGTAATGCCCTTTGGCTTATGCAACGCTCCTTCCACTTTTCAAGCTTTGATGAATCATGTGTTTCATGCCTGCTTGAGAAAGTATATACTGGTTTTCTTTGATGATATTATGATCTATAGTAAGACAACTGAAGATCATATGAAACACCTCAAGCACACATTTGCTTTACTTAGAACTCACAGTCTGTTCTTGAAGAAATCCAAGTGTGCTTTTGCTACTAATAGTATTGCCTACTTAGGGCATATCATCTCTGGGGATGGAGTGAGGACTGATCCTGAGAAAATCAAGGCAGTCCAAGAGTGGCCTGATTTAAAGACAGTCAAGCAAGTCAGAGGGTTTCTTGGCTTCACTGGCTATTACAGAAGATTCATTAAAGGTTATGCTTCTATAGCTAAACCTTTAACTGAACTCTTGAAGAAGGCTAACTTTATTTGGGGAAATCTAGCTGAGGTTGCCTTCCACAGACTCAAACAAGCCTTGATCAACTCCCCTGTACTCACATTGCCTGATTTTTCTAGAACATATATCATTGAAACTGATGCCTCAGGGGAAGGAATTGGAGTTGTTCTTCTACAAGACAAGCATCCTATTGCTTACATGAGCAAATCCCTTGCTCCAAGACACCAGGTGAAATCAGTATACGAGAGGGAATTATTTGCAGTACTTTTTGCTGTGAAACATTGGCATTACTACTTGGGAGACAACCATTTTATCATATTAACAGATCACCACAGCCTGAAATATCTTCTTAGCCAGAAACTCTCCAAAGAAGCACAATTTTCATGGTTAGTGAAACTTCAGCAGTATGATTACTAGGTCCAGTACAAACCAGGGAAATCTAATGAGGTTGTTGATCTTACCATGGATTTCATTGAAGGTCTGCCCAAATCCCATGGATTCTCTATCATCCTGGTGGTAGTGGACAGACTGACCAAGTTCAGCCACTTCTTACACCTCAAACACCCCTACACAGCCTCCTCAGTAGCAAAGATTTTTATGGATAGAGTAGTCAGTATCCATGGAACTCCAAATTCCTTGGTTTCTGACAGAGACCCCATATTTTTGAGCAAATTCTGGCTGGATTTGTTCAAATTGTAAGGCATAGAGCTCAAGCATAGCAGCTCTTATCACCCTCAATCAGATGGCCAGACTGAAAGAGTCAATCAATGCTTGGAGCAATACTTGAGATGTTTCTGTTCTTCTCAACCTCATATGTGGCAAGAATTTCTTCCTTTTGCTCAACTGTGGTACAATACTACTTATCATGAGACCTTACATGCTAGTCCCTTCAAGGCTTTGTTTGGAATTGAACCACCACTAAGCATCCCTTACATTCCTCATGATACGAATGATCATGATGTCAATAAGCTCATGATGGATAGAGAGCATGCTCTGCATCAACTCAAGACACAGTTACAGGCTGCCAGAGTCAGAATGAAGCATTTTGCTGATAGGAAGAGGTCTGATAGGTGCTTTGCTATAGGGGACATGGTTCTTCTTAAGCTACAACCCTATAGGCAACTTTCTGTGGCCAAAAGATTGAATTACAAGCCATCTCCACGATTCTTTGGTCCCTTCAAGGTCCTTGACAGAATTGGACCAGTAGCTTATAAACTGGAATTCCCTCCTTCCTGATACGGTTTACCAAAGCCTATTTAAAGGCTTGCTTATTATTAATAAAATTCAGATCAGATTTTCCACATAAACACCTTACCAAATCCCCATTTCATTAACCTACCATCTTATTGTCTTGATCTCCAGAGCAAGCTGTTACTTGTGTTTTAACTTAGTCGTGGCGTTACAGGGATAACGTGATAGGTGCGGCTAGGGCTAGCAAAGCGTGGCGTTTACAGGGATAAGCGTGATAAGTGCGTGAGCTAGTGTGTGCAGACCAAAGCGTGGCACTTACAGGGATAAGTGTGATAGGAGCGTGAGGGTTTTTTTGGCGTTCACAGGGCTGATCGTCATTGCTAATATTCACAGGGCTGAATATTGGTTGCTAGCAATCACAGGGCTGATTGTTGGCGTTTACTTGAGTGTCGAAATTGTATTTCAATCGATATCAATTAGAGTCCGATTTCAACGAAAAAGAGTGTGTTGGAAAGGTGAGTCTGTCAGGAGTCTGGATCAAGAAGAATCGCATGATTCAGACACCGAAGTAAAAATCTTCACCTGAAATACTAAACTGTGTTCACCGAAAATAGATTTTACACTTTCTAGTGTTTGAGTTTGATTAGGTGATCGAGATGGATGAAATAAATTTGGAGGGGCTGCTGGATCTCATGAGGAACCTTAACTCAAGGTTGGAGAGCAAGGGAGAGTGGCAGAAGAGATCCGAAGCTCGTTTCAAGAGCTTAGACGAACAGTGGTGCGGTAGCGTGCCAATTTGGCACTATGTGCAAACAACAAGAGGATCTTCGAGCGGACCTTTGCTTGGAGTTGAAAATCAAGAGGACGTTGACAACCATGTCAACTTGATCAACCAAGAAGGCTTGGAGATGGAGTTGAATTCGCTTAAGAAGCGCAAGAGAGAAGGGAGTGAACCAAGTACTTTAGCTTGGGATGGGTGGTTGCGACTTCTTACTATCAAGACGGATTTACTTGAGTATGGTGAGAAACTTAGAGAGTATGATCCTTTGGATAACTACTCTATTGGTACTCAAGGAAATAAGGAAGGATCGCTTTCGTTTTGGAATTATTTGAATAAACTTAAAGGACGAGCGATTGAGAATTTTGACCATGGAGTTACGTTGAGGAATGAATTTGAGGTCATGATATCGCCAATTTGTTTGAATTATGGGACGATGAAGAGCTGTTGTGGAGATATGATTTATCCTTGGAGAGTATCATAAATTCCAATTCGATGTGTTAATGGCAAGAGGCAAGCTTGGATTGAGTAAGAAGAGAAGCGTGCGCAAGAAGAAAAAGCTTGGGTGAGCTGGATTGGTTAATATTAGTATTATTATTATTTCCTTAATTGCTAGATGAGTTAATATTAGTATTATTATTATTTCCTTAATTGCTAGAGTTTAATTATAGATAGAAGTTCTATTCCTATTATAATTAGAAGTTGTAAATTGCCTATTTAAAAGCTTGCTTATTATTAATAAAATTCAGATCAGATTTTCCACATAAACACCTTACCAAATCCTCGTTTCATTAACCTACCATCTTATTGTCTCGATCTCCAGAGCAAGCTGTTACTTGTGTTTTAACTTAGTCGTGGCGTTACAGGGATAACGTGATAGGTGCGGCTAGGGCTAGCAAAGCGTGGCGTTTACAGGGATAAGCGTGATAAGTGCGTGAGCTAGTGTGTGCAGACCAAAGCGTGGCACTTACAGGGATAAGTGTGATAGGAGCGTGAGGGTTTGTTTGGCGTTCACAGGGTTGATCGTCATTGCTAATATTCACAGGGCTGAATATTGGTTGCTAGCAATCACAGGGGCTGATTGTTGGTGTTGCTCTCGTTCACAGGGTTGAACGTTAGCGTGTGTGTGCGTACTACAGGGCTAGGCGTACATCAGCGGGCGTACTACAGGGCTAGGCGCTCGTGACAACCTTGACTTTGCTCAAATAGGGATTTGCTAGTCGTTAACCTCGATTAGTAGTATGGGCTGCTAATTGTTTCAAGGAGTATCTAAAGAATTTTTGTCTAATTCCGCACACCAAACCTACAAGAGAACAAGATCATTCACTTATGCGCATCTTGG
The DNA here is from genome assembly GCA_963691705.1 of Viola odorata. Taxonomy (NCBI): domain Eukaryota; kingdom Viridiplantae; phylum Streptophyta; class Magnoliopsida; order Malpighiales; family Violaceae; genus Viola; species Viola odorata. The sequence continues at coordinate 8,471,897 of OY829540.1, read as the reverse complement.
CCTAGCTAGGATCGTATCACTTCCAGCCTCATCCATAATGTCATACATGTCAGTCAGCTCAAACCATTTCACTCCTCCTCATTGGCCGAGAGCTCTCCTACTATCATTACACCTGTCTCCATCTTAGGCTCAAGGATTCAAAAGAGACAAGGGGTGGCAGCCACTCAACTTCAAGTCACATGGCCTCCTGCAACCAACTTACCCCCTACTTGGGAGTGGCTTGATCACCTTCAGATGACCTATCCGCTTTCAACTTCCTTGTGGGCAAGGAATCTCAACTCGAGGGCATTGTCACAGTCACACGAGGAAGGTCTTGAAGATTGAAAGAAGTAGAAAGCGCGGGAAAATTGACTAACAACCTTGCTGAGGTGGCAATCAATTACAACAACTTGCGCTGAGGTGGCAAGTTGATTACAACAACTTGCAACTGGAGTCAAGTGGATTGCAATCAGTTAGAATAGCCTTTGGAGCTTGAGTAGCAGTTAGCTAGCTGTCAAGTAGTTAATTGTGTAGTTAACTGTTAGTAAGGTGTAGCTAAGTAGTGTAAAAGCAAGCATTAGTTGAAGTATTCGTTTATCTTTGAAAATTGTAATCGACATTTGTATTTTGCTATTCCTTCAATGAAGAGGCAATTACATCCAAGTTCAATGAACTTGTTCTGTTACAATTTCAATTCCCAGTTTGTTACAAGCGGTTACCATCCACTCTAAACTTCATCTTCCTAGCTGCGCTCCTAACTCCCCACTCACAATCAACCTTCATTCAACCATTGAAACCAGCTCAAACTCCCTAGCAGATCAGCTCCTCTGATCTGTTCTTCATCCTTCCTTCCCAGTTTTTGTGTTGCAAGGCTTAGACTCTCCTAGGCCTGTGACACTCTTCCAATCCTATTCGCGTCTGTGTAGTTGGCAGCGGACCAGCTGGGTTCTACACTACTGAAAAGGTACTATCACACCAAGCACACCTGTTTTGTTTTCATTCTCTTCCCTTTTTTTCCTATGATCATTTCTTTTTTCCTCAGATGCTGAAAACCCATAAAGTTGCAGAAGTTGACATCATTGATCGACTTCTCACTCCATTTGGCTTAGTTTGATCTGGTGTCGCACCTGATCATCCGGAGACAAAAGTGAGAAGTTTGACTGTATTTTATAGTTTTGTTCTGTTGTTATGCGTATGATAGTCTTAATTGAGCTTAGATTACCAAAATGTTTGCCAAAACAGATTGTGATAAATCCGTTTTCGAGGGTCGCAAAAAACAAACGTTGCAAATTCTTTGGGAATGTGGCTCTTGGATCATCTGTTTCTCTGAATGAGCTTCGTCAGCTCTACGATGTGGTTAGCTTTCGTGTTTAAGTTGCGTTATAATTCTGGTTAGTATTGGTTAGTCTTCTTATGAAGCTAACTTATAAGTGCTGCTGAGCAGGTTGTGCTTGCTTATGGGGCTGAAAGTGACAGAACTCTTGATATTCCATGCGAAGTAAGATATGAATAAAAGTGGGTATTGTTCAAACTATATTTTTTCCTTGTTTACATATTCTCTAGTTTTTTAATGAATTAATGGTTTCATGATGTGATACTGAGGTTGAGAATAGTAGCTATTGGAGTTGTCTGTGTTCCTCACATTTGGGTTATTGCAGGATTTGTTGGGGATACACTCAGCTAGGGAATTTGTTTGGTGGTATAACGGGCACCCCGATGGAAAACACCTGAATCCTGATTTGAGGAGCACTGATACAGCTGTTATTCTGGGGCAGGCATGTTTACTTTTAGTTTTTCAATGATTAGATTGGTGATATTTTTGTTGTAGTTCTCATCGCATTTCTTGAATATATAATGTTGTTATGTCATACTATAATGAGTTCTTACTGCATGAGAATGATCAGATGGATGATATTTTAGTTGCAGTCCTCATCACATTTCTTGAATATATGAAGATTGAATAAAAAAAAAGGCATGCACTGTTGTTTAGACACTTGATATGTGGGAAATTATTGTGAAAATAAGCTTTGCAATAAATATGTGATAGATGAGACAGTTTTCGAATTAAACTAAGTAGAGAATTTTGATAAGTGGAAATATAATTAATCAAACCATTATTATTAGAATAATTTTGATAACAGTGTAGATTTAGAATGGGTTTTAAGGTTTTTACTATCTCCATTCTATGGAGAGACGGAGAAGAGATGAGTTTCTTTGATCCTGATAAAAAATTGTGATAGGAACTTTAAGAGATTTTTTTTTCTCGAGGAAGAAAATACATCTTATTTTATGCTGATTTGAAGGTCAATTTTAAGATTATGAAGTTGGGATGATATTGATTAATGAAAGCTTATCTTTTAGTTAATGGACTATGCAAAGTTATTCATTTAACGTGAGATGTCTATGCAATTTTCATTTCAGCACTTCAGACTACCGTGCCAAATGATTAGAGATATTGTGAACTCTTGATTTTCACATTATATGTAGCAGTAACCAGTGTTCATTAAACAACACCAGCTACATGATTATGGGTGGTTGTGATGCTCTAAATCAACTATGTTCTTTTTTCAGGGTAATGTAGCTCTTGATGTTGCTCGTATCCTTCTACAATCCACAGCAATATTAGCAACAACTGATATTGCAAACCACGCTTTGGAAGCTCTGGAGCAAAGCTCTATAAGGTTTTTCTATCATTTAATAGTGACCATATAGAATCTATTTATGTGAGCTTTTATGTAGTGATATTGGTTTATTACAGGAGAATGTATTTAGTTGGAAGGCGTGGGCCAGCCCAAGCAGGTTGTACTGCCAAAGAGCTCCGCGAAATTCTTGGTAATATTTTTTTTTAAGAATGGTAATTTGTGATTTATTATTTCTATTGCACTCATCAATACCCTTTTTTCATGCATTTGTCACATGGTTCACAAATGATTTTTGACCGATTAAATTTGTGATGTCCACCTGCTTCATAATGGGCTAATAATGTGTGATGAACTGAACTTTTTAAATTTACGGGCTGGTAAATTGTTTATTGAACAACATCTTTAATTATTAGTAATATGCACCACCGTGTTGATTCCTATCCTTGGTTATGGATTAGAAAACCATTGGTTAACCTTGAAGTTTATTTGAACAAGCATGTGTGTTGTTAGGTTTTTTTTTTTAATCAATTTCTTTGCAGGCAATTAAATTTAGGAAGTATTGACCTCCATGTCTCATTTGTGTGGTTTAGCTACTGGTGTCATATGCATTGATTGCTGCTTGTTATCTGGAACATCACTTTCTAGTGCTATATTTAGTCGTACATTTCTGGTTTTACAACTTATTGCTTTTGGGCTATCACTGTTGATGTAATAATATTGCAGGTATTAAAAATTTGTGTATTTGCATCACGGAAGTTGATTTAGTTAAAAGCCCAGAAGATGAGGTATGGCTCTACCCATTGATATATCTGCTCCTTCTTGCAGTCAAGATTTCTTCTTTATCTTTGGCTTGAATTTGTTAGCCCAAGGGCAACTTACTCTTGTTTTGATGATTTTAGACACACAAACTAATTAGTATTACTAATGAAATTTGAAGTTAAAGTGTGTGTAGTTTGTGAATCAAGCAAATAAGAAAAGAAGCAACAAATCAAGATATCACAAGCTAGAAGATCAAGTGTACATTAGGACTTTAATCATGTAAGTATGATTCTATTTAACACTTGATTTATGTTCAAAATACCTCAAGGAAAGTGTAGCAAAAAGTTTTACGCAAAAACGGTTTTTAAATCTCGAGTTATAGAGGAATGGGTCTTGTCTGGCCATTTCAAGCCAGTATTTCTTCGTGTGGTTGCATCAAGAATTTGGACAAGCAAATGGAGTCCGATTTGAGAGCACATGGGCTTGATGGAAACTTCAGGATGTTAGCTTTCATTTGAGATAAGTTTCAGCCAAATCGGACGGTTGGATCAGAAGTTTTGCTCATTGACATTTTGGCGCGCAGTGTGAACGCAGAAGTGAATTATTTTTGGTTGTCAAGAAGCGAAGCTAGCGGCATGCCGCCCCAGCCCTTTGGTGTCTGGCGGCATGCCGCCCCAGCCCAGGAGAGACGCGCCAACAGCTATTTTCTCCACTTCCAACGGCTATTTTTGAGCCCATAACCTCTTGTCCGAGTGTCTACACCTTCCTACCTATAAATACTCATCCCATATGAGTTTAAACATAACAAGAAACACAAGAACACAATCATAAACTCAAGAAAGCTCTCATCTATTTTCAAAGCCAAAATCTGAATTTTTGCAAAGCTTACAAATTCAAATTCTCATAACGCAAGCTTCACTCATCCGATTTTACTCATTCTTGCGTCAGTTTTTCAAGTAAGGTTTAAGCTTTCTTTTGAGGTATTCTTGTTCATGTATTGGTGTTGATTATTGAATCATACATAGTTTATTTGTACACCAATTTGTGTTGCTATTTAACATTTCTCTTGTCAAGTAATCTTGATTGTGATAGGTTGTGATTGAGCCCGGAAAAATCACATTGTAAGGTTTGTTGGTTGAGCCCGCAAAAACCAAGTGTAAGGTTGTTGGTGATCCCGTGAAAACCAAGTGAAAGGTTTATTGGTTGAGCCCGGAAAAACCAAGGTGTAAGGTTTGAGTTGAACCCATAAAAACTCAAGGTAATAACGAAGTGTTCGTTGTTCAAAATCCTAAGAGGAGGACTCTTAGGTAGTGGAGTACAATTCATTGAGGAATTGGAACCACTATACATACTTGTGTTTTTACATTCTAATTTCCGCACTCAAATTATTTACATTTGTGTTAGAATTTTTTATTTCCTATTATTGCCTATTCACCCCCCCTCTAGGTCGTTTATCAGAATTAACAATAAAGATGAACAAGTTTTGGGGTTGAAAGGTGGTTTTAGCAACTTTGGTGTGGTACAAAGTTGTGAGCCTCGAGTCGTGAACAGTAAAAAGATTTCTACTTTATTCATTTAATATATCAACCTACTTTCTAGTAATAAGGAGAATAGTTCTTGTTTTCTTAGGCACTATATATATTTGATCAATAATACTAACATAGTAGGCTGCACATTTCAACTTGAGTCCCCCGGCACCATGTTAATTAATTGCAGGGTCTTTTTTTTTAGGCTTAAGTTTATGTTGTTGTTAAGCATCTAGTCGTTCTATTGACGTTTTCTCCATCTTTGATACTCTACTTTGGCAAAGGAAGTGCTTAAAAACAACCGTATCCAAAGAAGTGTTCATGAGTTGCTCTCTAAAGCAGCCACCTCAGGACCTACTCAGTCTTGTTCAGGCCAACGTGAAGTTCACTTTGTCTTCTTCAGGAAACCTGATTGGTTTCTGAGTTCGGGTTAGAGAAGGAATCATGTTGCTAGTGTGCACTTTGAGAAAACTGTACTAGAAGGTATGTTTTTTATTTGCAAAAGTTTGTTGGGTATTCCTTCAGCTTTTCATTGCTTTTAATCATAAGAAGCTGGGTATTAGCGCAGACCATGCCTTTCATATTCATAATCATCAGAATAATGATTCCAGGAAAACAAACCGTATATTTTAATGCAGAATTTTGGCTGGTTACCTTCGTAGTAGTCCCTTAGAACATAGATTATTTGATTCCATATCAAATTATGGTTGTGTGGCATCACTCATTTGGCTGAATTTATAGGTACTGGGTCAGGGAAACAGATTGCAGTTGGTACTGGACAATTTGAGGACCTTGAATGCGGGTAAGATTTATGGGATATCAAGCTTTGATTACTTCTACTGTACCCTGATAAGGAGCTGCACTCTTTAGAATGCTGTTTTCTACCCCATTTCTTCACCTTCGCATTATTGCTTCTTTGCACTCCATCTGTTCTGTAATAATAAGGAGGTAAAAATGAATAATACAAGTCATAAAGTTCTCCATATTGGCCAGGTCGAAAAAAAGTCCTTTATTGGTGGGCTGGTGGCTTATTGGATCAAATTAGCATTGTGTAAATTGAAATTTATATTGCGAGCTGACTGGAATGATTTACTAATAGGTGCGATGACTTCTTTTTTATTTTTGTTTACAGGTTGGTCCTAAAATGCATTGGGTACAAATCAGTACCAGTTGACGGTTTAACCTTTGATCATCAGAAAGGTACGGTAAGAGTGTTATCGCATTATGCTTTCCACATCTTGTCCCTACTCATGGCTTCAAATGTTACATCCATGTGATAGCTTTATAACTGAAAGTTTGCAGAAACTTTCTTCAAATTGGCTTCATTTTTCCTGCATGTCACTTTTTTTACTGTGCCACTGAATATTTTATAAAATAAGAACTACAATGGATGTCCCTACATTTAATTTTGAACATATATGTCCACCCATTATAAAGCTTTTTCCCCCATTGGTAACCCTTGCTGTCTTTTACAGGAAGGGTTCTCCTATTCTTTCATCAGTTACTTTATATCTGGAAATTTTATGAGCATGGAAATATGCGTGCACATTAAGACTTTTGCCACCCTGTGGGTTCCAGAGTTTACCTCATGCGATGACTTAAAATGCTCGTGTTTGCATTGTTTCCGTTACAGGTGTAGTTCCAAATATTGAAGGTCGAGTTCTTGCTGATACTTCTGGAGACACTAGACTGCTTGAGCAGGGTTTGTACGTATGTGGGTGGCTGAAGCGAGGACCTACTGGGATTATAGCTACGAATCTTTTTTGTGCTGAAGAAACTGTAAGTTGTCTCAACCCCATACACTAAACGATAATGTGATAGAAAACCTGCATACTCAGGAGTCGTATGGTTGAGTTTGGTACATGATAGGTTGCAAGCATATGTCAAGACCTTGAACGGGGAGCAATACCTACCTCCTCGAGCTTGTCAAAGCCTGGCAGGGAGGGACTTTTACAGTTACTTGAGAGTAGAAATGTTAGAGTTGTACCATTCAACGCGTGGGAGAAGATCGATGCTGAAGAGAAAAGGGTCGGCAGTACAAGGAACAAACCCAGAGAAAAACTAACAACTTGGGAGGATCTACTAAAAATTGCGACAGAAGGATGACATCATTGGAAGTTGAGGGGGAAGGAAGATTGTTTCTTCTGTTTCTACCGCGTTTTCATTATACTCTATTGTATTTTTAACATGTTCTTAAAAAAGGAAAAAAATTCCATACTCGTTTTGTTCTACTTTCTTGAAATAGACAATAAATTGTCATGGGGAATCTTGGGCAGGGAACATTCATGTGTATTTTGCAGCAACTAGAAGTCAAACTACAAAGGAAAAAAAATGAGGGGTAATAGTTATTAGGCCCCTGTACTATTTTTCTAAACAGAAACCTCCCCTGGACTTTGGGTGAGAAGACAACTGTACTCTTGGTGTTTCATCAATTGTTATCAGATTCAGTTTTTCCCCTCTTCTTCAAAGTTGTAGATCTGTGAATTGCGAATCTTTTGGAAGTGATTTCGTAATTTTCAGACAACGTTTGATACAGTTTCGGATCATATTTCGAAGATTTGTCAAGAAAATTGTTGGGGAAAAATTGTTTGTGTGTGTCGCAGAATTCATGTGCACATTAAAGTACTGTTTCGGTTCACCGGATTTAAAGTTGATTTAATTATTTTGGACATGAACATCATAAAGTTTAAGATGTTTGCCAGAGTTCAAAATTAATTGATTTATGAAAGAAAATGGAATAACACTAAGGAAGCTTTTAAGCTTAGCTTGTTTTGTCTAACTCGATTAATAAAAGTAGTAAAGTCACAAAAGTGACCTCTGCTGCGGATATTACCGAGTTAGACATTTCAAGTGTGGTGTTAATAATTTCATGCGGATAGTTGTCGGCTAAAAGGAAGATGACTATTTGGCAGAAATTATAAACACGATAGTGATGAATTTCAAGACCTATAACTATTAAGAGATCTATGCGATTGTTTGATCGACTAAAATGAAGATTGAATGATTGGCAAAATCAAGCTATACGATTCACACTATGACAGATCGATTAGCTGTGAATTGTGCCTTTAGTCAAAAGACTAGACACAATGTCATATAATTAATCTTTTTGATTTATTCAATGTGTTATTCATTAAGTTTATTTCTTTCATATTTTCAGTAAAGTGAGCTGATTGAATGTTGTGTTCTTTCGGATATGAACTCAGCAAGCTCAGTATCTACCAATTTGAACAGTGTACCACTGTTGTCTTCCAGTAACTTCAAGTTATGGAAGAAAAAGGTAGAGACAGCACTGTGCTGTATGAATAAGGATCTGGTGCTCTACAAGGATTGCCCTGAGGAACCAGACCTCGAAAGTTCTGATAAGGAACTCCAGGTTTTCGAGGACTGGCAGCAATCGAACAAAGCTTGTCGTTTGGTCATACTCAGTGTTGTCCCTATGTCCATACAGAGTTCACTGGATAAGGAAGCTAGTGCCAGTAAGATCCTTGAGATCTGGGCTCGTCGTTATAGCCATACAGAGAAGGCCGAAATTAGCGATGTTATTTGCAAATTTTCGACCATAAAGTACAGAGGGGACAGCGACATACGGGAGTATGTCCAGGAGATCATCAACCTAGCTTTAAAGTTGAGTTACCAGATGATTATCTGGTACATCATGTGCTTGCTTCACTTCCACCTCAATAAGTCAGTTCGAGGTGAATTACAATTGTCAGGAAAACAAGTGGATAATTGATCAGCTGACTATTCATCTGGTTCAGGAACAGGAAAGGTTGAGACACTCTCAACTGGATAGTGCTCATCTAGCTACAACCTCTTCATCCGGTTTTAAGAAGAGGAAAGGTAAAGAGACTGCAGGGTCTGGTTCTTAGAAGAAGCATAAGGGCTCAGATACTGAGCATAAAGGACTAAAATGCTTCTTCTGCAAGAAAGCAGGCCACTTAAAGAAGGACTGCGCTAAGTATATGGCTTGGCGTGAATAGAAAGGTATGTCCTTGTCTCTTGTTAGTACAGAATCCCTTCTAGTTTTTGTGGCTAAGAACACTTAGTGGTTAGATACAGGAACCACTAAACACATAAGTGTTTCTTTGCAGGGTTGCAGAGCATGACTTGTATTTATTGCATTCAGTTGACAGCAATAATGAATGGTATGTTAGCGATCCTCGTGGGATAAAGAGCAAATTGCCAACTGAGAATTCATTCAGGTTATGGCACAGACGGTTAGGTCATATCTCCGCAAGGAGAATAGATCGACTTGTGTCAGATGGAATTCTTGGTGAACTCGATCGTACAGACCAGCAGGTCTGCATCAAGTGCATAAAGGGCAAAACAACTAACAAAAGACGGTTTGAGGCAGAGAGAAGTTCGGAAACTCTAAAACTGGTACATACAAACATTTGTGGTCCATTCCCTACGGCATCCTGGAATGGTCAACGATACTTTATCAGTTTTATAGATGATTTCTCTCGATACGGATATCTATACCTCTTAAAGGAAAAGTCCGAGGCATTAGATGCTTTCAAGTCTTTCAAGACCGAAGTTGAAAAACAACTCGACAAGACTATTAAAGCTGTCAGATCGGATCGTGGTGGTGAGTACTACGATCGATATGATGGATCAGGCGAACAGCGTCCTGGGCCATTTGCCCAATTTCTCGATGAGTGTGGGATAGTTCCACAGTACACCATGTCGGGGTCTCCGACCATGAATGGTGTATCTGAAAGGAGGAACCGTACCCTTAAGGATATGGTAAGGAGTATGATTGTTAAGACTACCTTACCTACATCACTCTAGGGAGATGCCTTAAAAACTACAGTCTACATTCTCAATAGGATACCAACAAAAGCGACTAACAAAACTCCATATGAGTTATGGACTGGCCGAAAGTCTGTCCTAAAACATTTAAAAGTTTGGGAATATCCAGCAGAGATAAGGCCTTATAGGCCTGATGAAAGGAAACTGGACTTAAGGACAGTTAGTTGCTATTTTGTTGGTTATCCAGAGAGATCGTGGGGGTACAAGTTCTACAACCCTACTACCCGAACCTTTTTCGAGACGGGAAATGCTAGGTTCTTTGAGGATGTTGATTTTGGGGGGAAAGATAGAAGGTCAGATGTCGGTTTTTAGGAGAATTCAGATATACCTCATCCTCATGAAGTTTCTGAGGGACAGGATGAGCTTATTGTTCCGATTCCTGCTCTTATCCCTCAGAGAGCAAGAAACGACGTCATTAATCTTCCTGCAGGACCAGGACAAGATCCACAGGTTATACCTGAGGATCATCAGGATGTCCATGAGGGTCCACAACCGGATCAAATTCAACAACCTCAAATCGTTGAGAACCAAGTAGAGGCAGATATGCTGGTAAGGAGATCCACTAGAGTGAGGAGAAATGTAATTCCGGATGATTATATCGTATTTCTGCAAGAATATGAGGATACTATTGACCTTTTAGAGGATGACCCGCTCACTTTTAAAGAGGCTAATAGTCGTTCTGATGCTCGAGAGTGGATAAGGGTCATAGGGGATGAACTCAAATCCATGAAGGACAACGACATTTGGGAACTTGTACCATTGCCTGAGAAAAAGAAACCGATAAGTTGCAAATGGATTTTCAAAACCAAAAGGGATTCTCAGGGCAATATTGAGAGGTACAAGGCACGTCTTGTCGCGAAAGGGTTCACTCAAAAGGAAGGAATAGACTATAAAGAGACCTTCTCTCCAGTTTCATCGAATGACTCTTTTAGGACTATTATGGCACTAACGGCACATTTCGATCTTGAGCTACACCAAATGGATGTAAAGACTACTTTCCTCAATGGGGATCTTGAGGAAGAAATCTACATGAGGTGACCAAAAGGACTATCCTCCAACGAGGGTAGTGAATTGGTTTGTAGATTAAAGAAGTCTATCTATGGGCTCAAGCAAGCTTCCCGTCAATGGTACTTGAAGTTCCACAGTGTTATTACTTCATATGGTTTCGAAGTAAATGCTGTGGAGGATTGTCTGTACCATAAGTTCAGTGGGAGTAGATTTGTATTTCTACTGTTATATGTGGATGACATTTTGCTTGCTACTAACGATGTAAAGCTTCTTCAGGATACTAAGGCTTTCCTCTCAAATAACTTTGAGATGAGAGACCTTGGGGAAGCATCTTTTGTGTTGGAGATTCAGATACACCGTGATCGTTCACGGAGTACCCTTGGATTATCACAAAAGGGTTACATCGATAAAGTACTAAAGAGATTTAGCATGCAAAATTGTAAGCCGCATGATACTCCTATCTCCAAAGGTGAGAAGTTTAGCCTTGATCAGTGTCCTAAGATGGACTTGCACCGCAAGTTCATGGAGGGTGTACCATATGCTTCGGCTGTGGGAAGCATCATGTATGCACAAGTTTGCACCCGTCCGGATCTTGCATTTATTGTCGGTATGTTGGGCAGATACTAGAGCAATCCCGGAAGGGATCATTGGGTTGCAGCCAAAAGGGTCTTTCGATACCTGCAGAAAACGAAAGACTATATGCTCACATACAGGAGATCAGATCAGATTGAGATCATTGGGTATACTGATTCTGATTTCACTGGATGCTAGGATAGCCGGAGATCGACTTCAGGTTATGTCTTTCTTCTAGCTGAAGGAGCTATTTCATGGAAGAGTGTGAAACAGTCACTTGTTGCATCTTCCACTATGGAGGCTGAGTTCGTAGCTTGCTACGGGGCATCCGGTCATGCTATATGCCTGCGGAACATGGTTAAGGAACTGCGAGTTGTCACTGGTATTGAGAGACCATTGAGGATCTTTTGTGACAACCGGGTTGTTGTGTTGTACTCCAACTGTAATCGGAGTTCTTCTAGGTCGAAACACATTGATATAAAGTTCCTTGTCGTTAAAGAAAGGGTTCAGAGCAATCAAGTTAGCATAGAGTTACTGGGTACAAATGATATGGTTGCGGATCCGCTCACTAAGGCATTGACACTTGTAGCATTTCATGGCCATGTATCGAGCATAGGTGTCATTAAGTTAGATGCCTGAGATTAGTGGGAGTTTGGTTTGTACTATTGTAACTTGTATATGTTTTAACTGTGCATTATGTTATTTCACAGTTTATGGATAATGATTTTATTTCATTATAAGCTCTGAATGTTTGATCTCATAAAGTAAAGAGGATCAGTTGGAAATTTGACAAGTATAGATCGCTTGTAATTTCCATGCTGCACATGGACATTGGATCCATGTCGTTAGTTAGTTAGTACTCATAATCATTATGAGTTTAATTGCTTGGACTGCGATGACTGCTCTTTTGGTTCTTGTGTTTATGAAGCTAATGGACCGGATTGAATTAGACAGATATATGCTAGCATTCGGGGGTTAACATATGATTGCATGACAAAAGGTGGTACTATAAGGAACGCATATTGTGTAGTTGTCCAAGTGGGAGATTGTTGAGATTTGGACAACGGGACTAATGCGCTAGTACCATTCGTACACGTTGGAACATATGGACGCATATGTTATGTGTACCGTCATATAATATATTGTTAACATTAGGTTAATTGGACCAAATTGATGATCTATTAAAGTTAAGGGGTCCAATCGTCTAATTAAAACAGTGTGGGGGGGTAAATCTGGTGATTGTGCAGATTCCGGATTAATTCCGAATTGTTGATGGACCGATTCGGAATTAATAATAACACTAAGGACGGAATTGATCCCTAGTGGAATTGCTAAAAGGAATAAGTTGCCTTTAGGGTTTCATAAGGAAAGATATACAGTATATATAGAAAATACAGAAATACAGATCTCTCTTGTTTCTCCATCCAACCCCACCTAGCAATCATCCACCAGAAGATCAAGATTCTGGGATTTCTTCAACTTCATAGCATCATCAGGTATGCTTCCGCATTCCGTTATTGGGTTCATGTAATAATCTGAATTGCTCACGATCCTGGATTGTTGTTCATATGGTTTGGAAACAACGGTAATCATCTTGTGATCTAACAGATAGAACCTAGAAAGGCGCCTTGCTGGAGCAAGGACCTTGTTTGCAGAACTACCGTGCTCAGCAACTATGGAATAAAGACCAACCTCCAAAGCAGCAGCTTCCATCAACTCCTCCTTAAGCATTTCAACTTTTGACTCCAATTCAGCTTTGTCTATGTAATAGGTGCTTTGTTTTTCTTCCTTTACAGTTGGTGCAAAACTGACACCGTCTTCATGAAAATTTTCAGAATGATCAATTTTCTTTGCCTTCTCAATTAGCTGGGCTTCATTTGTAGCACTTCCAGCTTCAGAAAATAGTGAGCTGGCGCCAACCTCCGACGTAGAAGCAGAAACAGAAGCTTCAGTGAGCTCAGAATCACTCATTTGAACGTTAGATTTCAACTTGACTTTGTTGTCAGGGAAGCTGTCAGCTTTTTCTTTTGTCATTTAAATTTTTTTTTTCTAAAAATATTAGGATTAATGTGTCCACTCCTATCTATAAAGTGTCACCGTGTGTCTTAAACATGTTCAATTTTTTAAATATTTTTTTAAATATTCATACTATCGGGCCGAGTCGAGCAAGTGTTAGTATCCGATACTTATTAGACAGACGAAACCAATTTTCAAGTGTGCGAGCTTCCTAGGGATTCACAAACACCCCCCAAAGCCCATGTGGCTCGCGAACTGCGCCGGACTCCGTCGATTTTTCAGAGTACTCCACTACACCTAAATTACGCAAATGATCCGTTGACTATTTTACTATTAGATGTCTAGATGACGAGTGTCAGATCTTTGACCAACAAAAAATTACTAGTTACAATCTATTTATAAAATATTTGTCTTTCATGTCTTAAATTTGAGTTTAAAAAAAATAAAAAAATATTTTAAAAAAATCTCTTTCTTAAAACTTATATTATATTCAAATAAAATTAATTTTTTGTCAAAAAAGATATTCAAAAAAAATAATGAATTAAGGGGGAATGAAATACTATGAAAATTTAATATTTAATTATTTTCAGGATTGTTAATTAAATTCATATTAAGAGGTAATCGAGTAAAATTACATTAAAATTTATCTAAAATGTTAAAAAAAAACAACTGATAATTTAAATAAAAAAACTTCAAAATATAAGTAATATAGAACGTAAAAAATACTACCTATTTTACCGCTATTAAATTCCGTCCCTCGATAAAAGGAAACATGGCTGGCTCACACTTTACTAATAAGATACTTCTTAAATATGTTAATTAATGGGAGTGTGAGTTTAGATCTATAGTAGAAACTAAATTAGCGTTTGGTTGACGGAATGAAGGAGGAAAGTGATTCGGGAATCTGAAATTCCGAGCTTTATTGTATTTGGTTGCGACAAGGAATCACTCTCCCCTGAAATCCAACTTTCCTTTACAGCTTTGACTTTCCCAAAAATGGAGGAAAGTGATTCCTTGGCTAAAGGGTGGGGAGAGTGATTCCCCCTATAGGAAAAGTTAATTTTTTTTTGTTAAATGACATATTTATCCGAAACTAATTATAAAAAATAACTTAATAAAGCGTCTTCTTTCTCTGTTTTCTAAAACTTCACCAAATTATATTAATTACACAAAAAATATATTAATTACATAAAAATTATAATTAATTACATAAAAATTATAATAATCACATAAAAATTACATAGTAATTATGTAAATAATAATAGGTAGAAGAAAATACGATTAAGAATGGGAACAAATCATCCAAGAAATCCCGATCCTAGACTTGTCTATTATTGCAGTTATGTTTTTTTGCATTGCTAGAACAATATGTGTCATATTTTGTTATAATTTTCAAGGACTCTAATACGAAGGTTATGTCATTTGTCATTTTCTTTAACCTGCAAAAAACCATAGTTATAAAGCAAACTCATTTGATATTTTGATTGTCGAAAGATAGACAATTAAATAGAGAGAAAGTCTGACGTGTTTAGAGAAAACTGTGTAGCACAATATATATAAAAAAGAATAACTATACACCTAACAAGATAACAAAAGACACCTAACAAGATAACAAAGACACAAATATAGAAAAAGATAAAGTAGTTATTTTTTTTACTTTCCTTGAGAATTCCCAAGTACAAAACAAACACAATAACATTACTTTCCCGGGAATCTTAAATCCCAATCAAATAAAAAAAAACTAATATTCCCCTCAATCACTCTCCTGGGTATCATTCTCTCGGGAGAGTGATTCCAAGGGTATCATTCTCTCGGGAGAGTGATTCCAAAGGGGAAAGTAACATTACGTGAACCAAACGCTACCTAAGAATAATATTTTAATGCGAATACGTGTGTATATAATATATTATAGTTTGACGTTTTTTAACATTAATTGTGTATTTATATAGTTTGACTTTTTTTAACATTAATTGCGTATTTATATAGTTTGACGTGCATAAATTAAAATCGCCTCAGATAAGAAGAGTTCTCTTTCAGTATAGTTTGACGTTTTTTAACATCAACTGTGTATTTATATAGTATGACTTTTTTTAACATTAATTGTGTATTTATATGCTAATTTTAAAAAATGTTGCCTGCGTTGAGCGGGTATTTATTTTTGATTATTTGGGTGTCCTTTTTAATTGATACTTAATTTCGTTTGAGTTTTATCGGGCTTTCAAATGGTGATATTTCTCTCAATATAATTTTCTTCATTTTTAATACTCGAATTTAAAATCTTAATTAAAGATGCACAGAGACGTGTATTTATTTTGATATATTTAACAATTAATAATCATAAATGCTTTTTTTTTCCCTTTTAGAGTAGTAGCAAATGCCTTTTGATAGATCGTTTCATACCATCGTTTCATTTTTCACCAATCTACGTCACTAATTCTAAAAAAAAACGTTTTCTTAAACACTAAAAACAAAAAAATGAAATATAAAATCCCACCCTCCATCTTAAAATAAAAACGACTCGAATTTAAAAGCAAAACGCTTTCAGCAGTCTATAAAAAATCTTTAAAACATAAAGAAAGCAACACATGTAAGTGATTTTTGCAGTATAGTTACATAAGTAATATATTAAAAATAATGTAAGCATAACTGATTCGAAACTCTAATTTCTTGAATAATATATAATTGATTAGAGTAATTATACATTTTAGTCGACTTAGACTAAAAAAATTCCGAATGTGTTATTTCTTTGTTTGTTTTACTTCTTAATATATAAAATTAGAGGGAATCATCTAAGAAAATTATAAAAGTTAATAATATATGTTTAGAAAATTTTGATTTATTTATCATTAAAAGATAATTTAAATATTAAATCACTTAAAAACCCATAAAAATAAAGATATAAAAATTTAGTTTAGGGACTATATTAGAATTTTTATTTTGAAAAAAAATGGAAGCATAGGGGAAATATTGAAATTTTGGACCATAACAAAAGGGATTAGATAAAAAAATTAAAATTGAAGGGACTATTATATGACTTTTGAAAAGTTTAGGGGGCAGTGGATGAAGGGTGGCCAATGAGCAAATAAAAATAGTTATAGTCCGCAAAAAAAAAAAAATTGTTACTTTCAATAAAAAGGAGAGAGAAAGAAGTCCCCTCCTATTGGCAGCCTATAAATATAAAACCTCTCAAATGATGCTTAAACTGCAACGAATAAAAAATAACCAGCAAAAAAAAGGGAGGAAATTTCTCTTTTCGGAAATTGCCAATCGCAGCTAATCGGCGCCAATAAATTACTCCTTGCGTAAGCTAAGACTGCCGCTGCTGCTTTCCCTCGCTTAGGACCGGGCTCTGGGTGTAAATTCGAGATCCAGCGGTAGGTTTTCCTCGTTCACTTTTGTTTCTCATGTATCTTTGATTTGGTTTTGCTTGCTCGCTTCTTAAACCCTTGTTAGTGTTGGATTTTGAAGGAAACCCACATTTTGAATTGTTGAAATTTTGTCAATGGAGCTTTAATTTTTGGGGAAGAGTCGGTGGAAGGTTGATGTGGGTAATGGGTTAAACAGCTGTGTGATTCCATAAAGTTTAGCACTTTGTCTGAAAGTAGTTTTTGTTAATGGCTTTTTCACTCTTTTCATTTCACTTGTGTTTTACTTATGCATGGTTTATGAGAACTGGGGAGCTTATTTGTACTTGAGAGCTTTGCATTTCACTAGAATTGCTTTAACTTGTTGTTTCTTAAGAGGAGACAACGGTTGGCAGCTGGTTGTGAAGAAACCTTTTTTTCCTGCTGATACCTGAGGAATACTTAGATTGGTGTTCTCTTGCGTAATTAGAGCATGTACCTGGATCATTGCTGATTTAAGTTGTTTTGAAATGTTTTAGATTTCTCCCGTGAAGATCATGCATTCGCAGCATGAAATTGCTCTCTAACTAATTATGTGATTTTTCTGCCTGTCAGACCACTTTTCTTCAGAATGCCTACCGATGTGGAGAATCCTAAACTTGCTCAGAAACCGAAAAGTCTGGGTGACTCTTCTCCTACATTCGAGGTTCAGGAGACTTGGTACAACTTCTTCCTTAAGCAAACTTCAATCTATGGTGTCGCTGCTGGGTATTGCATTTCAGCTTCCTTGCTTTCCATCATCAACAAGTGGGCTATCATGAAATTCCCTTATCCTGGAGCACTAACTGCTTTACAGTATTTCACGAGTGCAGCGGGTGTTTTCATTTTCGGACAGCTCAAACTTTTAGAGCATGACCGACTTGACCTTCTGACCATGTGGCGATTCCTTCCCGCAGCCATTATGTTCTATCTCTCGCTGTTTACAAACAGTGAGCTCCTACTCCATGCCAATGTTGATACCTTCATTGTCTTCCGATCTGTGGTCCCTATATTTGTAGCATTGGGAGAGACCGTTTTTCTACACCAGCCATGGCCATCATTGAAGACATGGATCTCTCTTTCCACCATCTTCGGTGGAAGTGTGCTTTATGTTCTAACAGATTACCAATTCACACTTACGGCTTATGCCTGGGCTGTAGCATACTTGGTAAGCATGACTGTTGATTTTGTGTACATTAAGCATGTTGTTATGACCATTGGTTTAAACACATGGGGCCTTGTGCTGTACAACAATCTTGAGGCCCTCCTACTCTTTCCCTTGGAATTGTTTATAATGGGGGAACTAGAGAAGATACAGCATGAAATCTCAGATGAATCAGATTGGCACTCATTTTCAGTGGTTTTGCCTGTTGGGTTATCTTGCTTGTTTGGCTTAGCCATATCCTTCTTTGGATTTTCTTGCCGGAGGGGGATTTCAGCAACGGGATATACAGTTCTCGGTGTAGTTAACAAGCTGTTGACAGTTGTAATCAATTTGGTTATTTGGGACAAGCATTCAACCTTCATTGGAACAGTGGGGCTTCTCATTTGTATGGGAGGTGGAATTATGTATCAGCAGTCTACGAGCAACAAGCCCAAGGCCGTGCCTGACATAAAAGCTGCACAGAATGAAGAAGGAGAAGAGCAGAAACTGCTAGAGATGCAAAGCAGCAAAGAAAACAATGACTATGAGAAGGAAGATACTGGATCTCATCAGGGCAAATGAGAAGAATGTTCTAAATAGCAGAAGTTATCCTTCTGTCATCTGCAACATGTCAAGGCTCACATTGTGTGTGCCTGTACACAATGTTTCTGGCCGATAGTTTGGATTCGTCAAGAATTCTTTTCCGTTAGCAGAAGATCTTAGTTGACCTGAAAACAGGTGATGTGGAAGATCACATTCTTTTGTCCACAATTAGTAGTACTTTTGAAGGGGGGAGGTTCATGGAAGCCAAGAAATGTATGCAATGTAACATTGTCTTTTTACGATGGCTGTTGTATCTTTTTTCTGTTACTCAAAGTTTTTTTTTTTTAATTAGTGACAGTATATGTTGAAAGGAGTAGAACAACAAATACTCAAGGCCTTCAAGTGTTGTTATTTGATTTCTCTCTTTCCTGTTGTCCTTGTTTCCTCTTGGCAAGTTGCACTCAGGCCCATCATGGCCAGTCATCATGGTGCCAATGATTTATTGCAGGATTGTCATCCAAAGAAATAAAAACCTAAAATAAATTAAAATGACAGTACAAAAATAAATGAATTGGAAAATAAAATTTTATAATTATTAGTAGAACTATCTAATAGTTAAAATGCTCTCCCTATTCCTCCATTAATCTTCTGCTCGAAAGTGAAAGTGATAGCGACCGAAAGTTATCTGCTTTAGTTGCATAGCCATTGGCTATTTGGCTTCAAAATCAACAGTATTGCCAGCACAGTTTTACTGCTGTTTTTGGAAGATTTGACAAAATTTAGGTAAAAAGGCAAACAAAATCATTCTGTATTATTATCTTTCTATAGATTATTTAAGTTTCACTAATTTGAAACTTTTTTCTCTCTTTCTGGGATTCATAAGCAGGAGAGGTATTAACAATTGAGCAACGATGAAGCAGCTTACTACATCACAACACAAGAGATTGGATGCAGAATTTCCTACCCAAACGAACAAACTAAAACTAATTGATCTTAACATCTAATTAATACGAAAACGAAAAATAAGTTTCAAGAACTCGAAACAGTCAGTGACGCTTGAGCTCTTCTTCTTCCGTCTCTTCTTGCTCAAGGATTCCCTGGCGCTTTCCCTCCTGTAATACTCAAGCACATCTTCTTTGTACATGCCATCCTCAATCCCATCATCTGTCCCGAAAAATACATCTCCCATATCATCTTTCGAACCGACTCGACCGGATTCCCCAATAACATTCACTTGTTCGCCGGAGCAAGAAATAGCCGGATGAATTAAAGGATTTGGAGGAGTAAAGCCGCCACTTCCGCCGCCATGACCATCATCAGACGGTGAAACTCCTGTAGCCATGTATTGGAATTTGATAGGATAACGAATGATTGCTTCTTCTTTCTTTTTTTTGGACAAGAATATGATTGACAACTCTAATTGCAATTCCAAGTAGATATCTAAAAGGACTCTGGAGAAAAAAATAATTAAAAATGAAAAACTTGTGTTTGGTATGCAATGAACTTCTTGTCAAGCAAATTTGACCAGTTGTTTTTTATTTTGGTTTTGATGGGCCCCGTTGCCACATGGCTGAGTTATAGGGGTTGGTCGCCTAGTCCAGCTAATATTGATTTCTAGAAAAATTAGGCTGAAATTGTTCTTTATCTATAAAAAAAAAAGGAAAATATTAAAAAATTCTAGTGTGATAAGGATTGAACTATATTAATATATCTGGTGTGGGTTGGAATTTAAAATTTAACAGAAACTTATCTTTTAATAATTAGACAAGTTTAATATAATCTGTTTTATAGGTAGAGATTCCAAAAATTATAATCTTCTAGATTTCTTCCTTCAAAATCATTTTTTAAGATAATTTTTTTAAAGATGTTGTTTTAAAAACTAAATCTAATGTCTTGGGCAAAAAAAAGTAACCATATAATTTAATTTAATACATTTCTAGACAATCCTATTGGGGGGGAAGTAAAACAATACAAAAGTAACAAAACAGTGCTTATGCTTGAGCCATAAAGGATAAACACACACGCTCTGCAGTGCACGGCAGATGAATTCAGGAAACATTTTGGCCCAAACTGATTCGAATTCAAGCATGTACTCAAATGGCCCAGTTAAACTTTAGGTCACCTGGAAACTATAACCAACAAAACACAAAGCCTGTTTGCTTGAGTTTAGGTCATAATCACCTAAAAGCTGATGCAAACAACTTGCAGTTTTATTATAGAACCAGAAAAAAAATCTATGATCACAGAAATCAAATACAGATTATCGACAATGTTTTCAAGATGTGGTCGACGACATGTTAAATAGCTAACAAGAAATCCCTTCCTGGACGAATTATAATCATGCTGGGATACCGAAACTCTTGAGTTGATACAGCTTTAAAAACAAACAAAAGGCTAACAGGATTGCCCGATGGCCAAGTACCTGACCACCAAATAAATATGGTAGTTTCTTCATTTATTCCATGACATCCAAACAAAGTCACAATTGTCCCTGCATAGAAGCAGCTTGAATATGTCATTGCACAAATAGAAAATCCAGTAGACGCCATGCAATGTTCCATGGAAAGTAGCTCAACAGAATCAATATAGCACTTGAAAGACTGAAAAGTTTGAACAAGAGAAAAAAATAAAGAAGCTAAGCTAATGATGCTTGACTGTACTAGACACTGTTGACATTTTACCCCATAGACTAAGCAGCATTGATACTTCAGGCTTCCATTCGAGTGCATTATTTTTCACAGTACACGAAGGGCATAATTAAAAGAACGTCCCATTTTGTCATTTTTCCTTTTATACTACTTTAACCAAAGCTATGCATCCACTTTCGGTTAGAGGAAGATAATTCTCTTAGAGGGAACATAGGAACCTTAGAACCTACTGACATTTTTAATCCAATTGAAACTAGATTCACACATCTTTTAACTGAGCATAAGAAGATAGAAGTTCTTTATTATAACACTGCAGTGCATCTCAGAATTACCAAGAGTTAATTAAAATAAAACTCGCAGGAAAGGACTTTCCTTCCTCCTCCCCCACTCTCTCTCTAACACAAGCACTGCCAGTTTCATTTCATCTTCTACAAGGATAAACTGGTGATCCTAACATTTTGTTGAATGAGGACAAATTTTTACCTAACATTCTACAAGGATAAACTGGTCATCCTAACATTACCTCATTCTAGTAATAGTTCAAAATCCATCCATGGGCAAATTTTTATTATGGCTTCTTGGTTATCTTTCCACTTCATGATGATAATTACACAAACTACATAGATGGTCACAGTACAATTTTGTAAAGTATAATTAAGAAGTCTGAGATATGAGAAGAAACCTGTATGAAAAGCCTTAAGCAACAGCCTCCAACAACTCTCTCTGTGCACGCTCCGTTATCCTTCTCTCAAGCTCTGGCCTGAAATGCCTTATGAGACCCTGCACTGGCCAAGCTGCAGCATCACCAAGCGCACAGATTGTGTGTCCTTCAATCTGTTTGGTCACCTCCTGAAGCATATCTATCTCTTCCAACTTTGCATTACCGACCTTCATCCTTTCCATGATCATCCAAAGCCACCCAGTTCCCTCCCTGCATGGAGTGCACTGCCCACAGCTCTCATGCTTGTAGAAGTAAGACAGCCTTGCAATAGCATCAACAACGTCAGTGGATTTATCCATCACAATGACAGCTGCAGTCCCCAATCCTGACGTGACAGCCTTGAGTGCATCATAATCCATCATCACATCGTCACAGATGTGCTTTGGAAGCAACGGTACAGAGGAACCACCAGGTATGACTGCAAGTAAATTATCCCATCCACCTCGAACTCCTCCACAGTGCCTCTCTATTAATTCCTTTAGTGTTATACTCATCTCCTCTTCAACAGTGCAGGGCTTGTTAACATGACCTGACACACAAAATAACTTTGTCCCAGAATTGTTTTTCCTCCCAAAACTTGCAAACCATTCTGGCCCACGCCTTAGAATTGTGGGAGAGACTGCCACAGTTTCTACATTAGTAACAGTGGTAGGACAGCCATACAACCCCGCATTAGCTGGGAAAGGAGGCTTCAATCTAGGTTTCCCTTGCTTTCCTTCAAGGCTTTCCAAAAGCGCTGTTTCTTCACCACAGATATAAGCACCAGCACCAAAGTGGATATGGACATCAAAATCATAACCTGATCCACATGCATTCTTGCCCAACAACCCAGTTTCATAAGCTTCTTTTCTGGCTCTTTCCAGATTCAAACGCTCATTCACATATTCTCCCCTGATGTAGATATAAGCAGCAGTAGCTCTCATTCCTACACCAGCAATCAAGCAGCCCTCCAGCAGCTTGTGAGGATCATGACGCATAATTTCCCTGTCTTTACACGTTCCAGGTTCACTTTCATCAGCATTAACAACAAGATAAGAAGGGCGACCATCAGACACTTTTGGCATGAATGACCATTTCAGACCAGAAGGGAAACCAGCACCACCCCGCCCACGGAGACCAGATTTCTTCATTTCATTAACAATCCAATCAGTACCTTTGAGTACCAAGTCCTTAGTCCTATGCCAGTCGCCCCTCTTCATTGCACCCTTTAGAAAAGGATCATGCAACCCATACAAGTTTGTAAATATCCGGTCCTCATCTTTCAAGCCTCCAAAATGAGTTTTCTCTGGAGGAGGGGGTGGAGGTGGAGCTTGAGCTTGAGTTTGAGGAGCACCAGAACTTGCTGGAGCTTGAGGAGCACCAGAACTTGCTGGAGCTTGTGGAGCACCAGAACTTTTCGAAGCTTGAGGAGCACCAGAATTTGTGGGAGCTTGGGTGCTAAATGCTCTGATGCCAGTACCCCAACTCTCAATTTGACGATGAGCCACAGCTGCTCTTTGCAGGGAAAGAATACCCCTAATGGGTGCCTGCCCATAAATAACGAAAAGCAAAACGACTGAACCTTAGTACAAGCATAGGCAATAACGTTCAAAATTCCTAAATCCTAAGCAGCAAAATCAAATATCAGTTCAGATAGTAATTGAACAGCACAAACCCATACACCACAATGATTGAAATGACTGAGCCTAAATCGAGCATATCTAAATTTTCTCAGACAACGATATCACTTGAACCAAAAAGTAAATAAATAAATAAAAAATCTGATTCTCCGAAGCAGAAAATGATTTAACAGAATAAACAACAAAGCTGGATCTATTATCAAATGAAACCCTAGGATTGAAGAATAAAGTTAGAGAAAAATGAAGGAAGATTTATGACGTACCATGGGAAAAATGAATTCTGCAGGCGAAATTTGATGAGTTAGGGACTCAGTTCAACTGGAACGACAACAAATGGGAGATTTGCAAGAGAGGAGAAAAGGCTTAAAGAAGGTGAGAAATGTAATTCGCCGAAATAATGGAGGGCTAATGTGTAAAATGACGGTAATGATGTTGCGTTTAACGGTTGATGCTGTGATGTTCGTATGTAACACGTAGAGATGGAGACACCCAAGTGTTTCCGGTAATCACTTTATGGGCCGGGCTTCGGCTCTGGCGGTGGACTAGAGGTGCGCCATTAGTTGAAGCCCAAACTAGAGGGGAAAAGGCTTGCCGAGATACAAGCCCATGCCCTAGAAACTAAAAGTTATTAAGAAGAATAATAATAACTAGTCGACCGGATTAATAATCGTAAGATAATTGTTCACTCATTATTCCAATCTTAAATTTAGTTTATAAAATGAAGCAACTGAGCTAGAAAGTACATTCATTTTCATGGCGAAAAATAATTGAACGAGAATAATCCGGAAAAATACAGGAAAAAAAGAAATAGAGAATTTTTGCTGTGTGTTGTTATGTACGAATCAATATAAAAAACACTGAAAACGCATTGCACTATAAATTAATCATTTTGGTTAAAGTTAACAATGTGATTAATACGCCTCACTAATTGGATATGTGACTAATTAACAAATTAAGGCATACATAATAGGTTTTATCTAATTTTTCAATAAAAAATTAACTTTGATCGAGCTTGGTTGAGTGTTAAAAGGGTAATTTTTTCAATATAATTTTTCTAATTCCTTAAATTCTAACTTGAAAATTTCAATTAAGGGCAAATAATTTCTTTAAGGACTCGACCACATTATATATGTTGTCAAGTATAACTCGGTATCTACATTTGTTACGCGTTTGTTGAAATTCAATATATACAGCTCGGAAACTTGAATTGTTTGAAAAATTAATAAAAAATAATAATTCGATGGCTCTGACTTTTTTCTCTTGCTTCAATAATAAAACGGCGGCCGGTTCACACTTTCTGATGTTCTACTAATTAACTACAGTACATTGTTACACGTATAAAAGGATGTTGTCTGCATAACATAGTAGTATGTACCATTGATTTGGATTAATTAGCAATTAAAATGGCACCAAATCGCTCCAGATTAGTTTTGACGATGAGACGCAAAGAAGCACAGCTAGTAATTCCAGCAAAACCAACACCGAGAGAGGTCAAATACCTCTCAGATATTGATGACCAAGAAGGTCTTCGTATCCAAATGCCCTTCATTTTCTTCCTCTCCAATAATAATAATTGTATAAAAAACGACGCCGTTGGGGTTATACGAGATGCATTAGCTCGTGCTTTGGTGTATTACTACCCGCTGGCCGGCCGGCTAAAGGAAGGACCGAACCGTAAGCTAATGGTGGATTGCACCGGAGAACTAGGAGCCTTGTTCATAGAAGCTGATGCTGATGTTTCTCTTCAACAACTTGAGGCTATGGATGCAATTAAACCACCATGTCCCTACCTTCAAGACCTGCTTTATGATCCTCCTTCCTCTTCGGGCATTATCGGCTGCCCTTTGCTGCTAATTCAGGTACGTAATATTTCCTGGGTTCTAAAGTGTTTGTTTAAGTTTTTTTTTTGGCCCAAAATATTTATTCCCGTAAAAGATTCAATTGGTATTTTTCAATGTTATCTTTCAATTTATTATATAAAAACTAAACTGGTCGATCCAATTAATGAATTAGTGATTCAAACTTTAAGCTAGTTTGGTCAGGTATTAGTACTGAAAATGTAAAACAGAATTTAGTTGAACCTCATATTTTTATTTTAAAAAGAATTAAGTATGTAATTTTTATATTCTATTGTTTGGAATCGATAGGTGACCCGTCTGAGCTGCGGCGGATTGGTGGTTGCGACGCGAGTGAATCACACAATTACTGATGCGCTAGGAATATACCATTTCTTCAACACAATCGGAGAACTGGCAAGAGGTTATCCTGCACCCTCCCTTCCTCCGGTTTGGCACCGCCACGTCCTCAACGCACGTGACCCACCCAACGTCACCAGCATGCACCACGAGTACGACGACATTGTTTTGAACACCACCCTCAAGCCCAATACGAAACCGGCCCACAAATCTTTCTTTTTCGGGGCCGAAGAAATAACCGCAATCCGACAACATCTCCCTCCACACCTCCGACAAACAACCTCCACATTCGACCTCCTCTCCGCCTGTCTATGGCGGTGCCGTACAATCTCCATGCAAGAAGAACAAGACCCGAATCAAACTGTCAGAATCGCGTACATGGTGAGTGCTTTGGGTTTAAAATTACTTCCCCGCGGATATTACGGGAACGGGTTTGCCATTCTCATGGCGGTTACGACAGCTGAGCTTTTGTGTAAGAATCCGCTGGAATATGCGGTTGATATTGTCCGAGGAATAAAGTCGTGTATGTCTGTAGAGTACATGAGGTCAGTTGCAGATCTTATGGTGCTGAAAGGCCGGCCCCTCTTCAATGCGACGAGTGGGACATTTGTAATCGCCGATTCCTCGCGAGTACCTTTTGGGAATGTAGATTTCGGGTGGGGGAAGCCGGTTTACGGTGGCGTCGCCCGAGCCGCTCCCTGTACTAGCTTTTTTGTCCGGTTTAAGGATGGGGTATTGGTACACATGTCATTGGAGCCGCACGTGTTGGATAGGTTTGAGAAGGAGCTGGCCGAGATGACAGGTCAAATAAAGCCCACGCCCAAGCCCATTAAATCCAAGCTTTAAGAGCCATGAAGCCCAACCACGAGCATTGACACCGGACACACAGCAAACACTACCATATATAAATTGTATGAGAATAAATAATAAATTATATGTATAAATATGGAGGAAAATTAACAATTTATTATTAATGTCACTCACAATAATTAAAAAAAATCAGTTTCAAATTAAGTCCATTCTTATAATTTTTTTTTAGCAATTGCTATTTTTACTAAATATTTATTTAACGGTTGAAATTATATTTAAACAGACCGGACACATGATGTGGGAGTGCATTGAATTTAAGATGGGGGTTTCTTTATTTCTCAATTGGGCTACTTTTGAATTTCTTGAACTAAAATCGGGCTACTTAAGGAGCCCATTCTTTGAAATCTTTTCAAGAATACATGTATTTTTGAAACGCCATTATAATCGCATTGGATACCATTTGGAACGGGATGGAGGCAAGATTGAGAACAGCAAATGGAGTAGATACAACTAAAAAAATACGTGCTATGTTGTGGATTTATATAGAGCATAATGTTGGGTTGTGATAGTGAGATTTTATGTTTTGGTCACATGCAATATTTCCTTATAGCCACTTTTGTGATATAATAATAATAATCCATCAAGACAAAAAGGGGGCCTTGCCTTGCTACAAATATATAGAAGAAGGTTGGCCATTATCATTTATTTCAACATGTCTCGTCTGTAGAAGACAAAACAATAATATGATAATTGAATTCAGCATTGTTCTTGTCCATATCTAATTAATTAGGGTTCTTTAACTCCAAGTTCTAAGTACCTTGTTCTTGTTTTCGAGGGGTGCATAGGATGGTGATAGAGAGGGCCGAGCCATGCCAAAAATGTTGAAGAAGACCTCTACTAAAAATGTATGTTTTAAGTCCCTACATGCTCCTACTAGCTGGTAGCATGGCCATGGCTTCGGTCAAGAGTCAAAGTGCAGGAGAGTGGATAGAATTGTTACATGTAAAGTATGACCACCACATTCACTTATTAGATATTTTACACGAATATTAAATTATTGTCGAACTTTAACGGTGAATCTCACCATTTATATGAGTAAAATATAGAGTATGATGATAAAATATTTTTAAATGAGATGGAGTGACATGGCTAATTAGCTTGGGTGCCATTTGTACTCTCTTAATCTTTTACCTATTTCACGGCACGTGCTTACTTTTTGTGAATTTTTAATATATTTCTGATTCATAATTTCTTTAAAGTAGAATGACGTGTGTTACTAATTGTGCTTTAAAGTAACGATGACTCTCTTAATTAGGAGATTAGAAAGTTTCTCTGGATTAAGCCAACAAGCTACTCTCTCTAGTTTTGTTTCATTATTAATTTCAGGAATATTATGTTTTTTTATATTATTATTTGGGAGAGAGAATTTAATTGGTTATGTTATAATGAATAAGAATAAACACGGACAATGATCTCCTGTTTATCTTCCAGAGTCCACTGGGACGACTGACCAGGCCCGTTAAAGGCAGGCCAATTCCGGCAGTCAGCATGTGGACTTGAAGTCTCTTTTTTTTTCGAGATTTTTTTTAGTTTAATCTTAATATTTGTCCAATGGATCAATGCTGATTTTAAAAAGAAGAAAAATGTTATCCATTTTTAGTATATGGCCTTTTTTTGGTTCGCACTGCGTGAAAATGTTTAGTAGAGTTATAAATCCAAAAGTTTTTTCACTATTGAACATAAAGATATAAAAAATAGATTGGCACCCAACTTTTATTAAAAAAAAAAGATTGACACCCAACATTTGTAATTGACCAATTTGGTACCCAAACTTTCTACGTTAGAATGTTTCATCCGTTAAACAATTAAGCCACCGCGCAACTCAATTTTGACTAACGGTATTAAATAATTGGCACATGGCCGTTATCTGCCACGTCAACATTTTAAAAAATATAAAAATTGTAAAAATAGGGAGAAAATCTTTAAAAAAAAATTAAAAATCCAAAAAAATATATAAAAAATTCAAAAAAAATATAAAAACTTTTAAAAAAATTCAGAAAATATAAAAAAATTCGGGAAAATATAAAAATTCAAAAAATATTAAAAAATCCAGAAAAATATGAAAAAAAATTATAATGTAAAAAAATATAGAAAATTCAAACCAATAGGATTTTTTAAAAAATGGACAAAATCCTTATCACTTTCTTCAATCCCTTCAACAAACTCACTATCCTAAAAGAGAAGCTAAAAAAATGAGGTGTGGAGGGGTGAAGTTAGCATTTCTAGCATCTATACAGAGTGCGTTTTTTCTTTTTTTCTTTTTTCTATTTTTAAGATATTTTATTTTAAAATAAAAATTATAAGAAAATATTTAAAAATAATTTATTTTTACACTCTACGGAGTGTCCAATGTTTTAAAAAAAAATTCTATTGGTTTGTATTTCCTATTTTTTATTTATAATTTTTAAAAAACATATATTTTTTTCATTCTAATTTTTTCCTCTTTTTATTTTTTCCATATTTTTCTAGATTTTTTATATTTTCTGAACTTTTTTTATATTTTTCTGAACTTTTTTATATTTTTTGGATTTTTTTTATATTTTCTGATTTTCTTATAGTTTTTATATTTTTTCTGAACTTTTTTTTATTTTTCTGGATTTTTTTAAAATTTTTTAAGATTTTCTCCCTATTTTTACAATTTTATATTTTTTTAAATACTGGCGTGGCATGCCACATCATGAGATAACGGTCGCGTGTCAATTATTTAACACCGTTAGTCAAAATTGAGTTGCACGGTGGCTTAGTTGTCTAATAGAGGAAACGTTGAGTGTTAAATTGTCTAACGGAGAAAGCTTGGGTGTCAAATTAGTTAATTGCAAAAGTTAGATGTCAATCTGTCGTTTCTAGTAAAAGCTGAGTGTCAATCTGTCTTTTTTCCAAAAAAATATATTTTGGTATTGACGGTCCAACTTTATTTGTACACTCAAGAATAAAAAAATCTTCTTAAACAATATGATGAGCAACTTAATTTGCGTTATTTAAATTTAAACATCTTGATGTTACGTTGAAATTTCTCTCAAATAATATAATATACAAGTAAATTAATAAATCAATTAACGAGATTTGCTAGTGAATTGACGCATTTATAAATAGTATATTGCGTAGTTGTAAAGATTTAATAACAATCACACGCTAACAATAAATTGCTTGTTAAATACAAATTTGAAATGTATAGATAAATGCATTAAACGGAAACAATTAGTCTATAAAAAAACTATAAAAAAAATTCACCACAAAAAGTATGTTTTGTTTTTTTTTTGAAAAATGTCCTTTACGTGAAAAAGATGGTAAGTGAAAAATACAGTAACGCTTCTTAGTTCTTCCTTTCCCCCCTCGTGGGCCTCGCCCGGTCTTTCAAAAATTCGTAATAAAACGATATCGTATTTCTTTATTACAGTGGACCCCACTCTTATAAGCTCCTCCGGCTCCTCCCAAATCCTTCCCTTAATTATATATCTTAGGCACTGATCACGACCAGGTACAAACTCCAAACACAATCTCCCAAGCAATAAAACGGGCCCGTCATTTCCACTCCTTCCAACGCTTCCTCCACCACTCTCATCATCACCCACCATTGATCAAAGATACAAAAGAAAAGAAAGGAAAAGGAGAGAAATGACTGTGTTTGGTAACTCCAGCGCCGGCGGCGGCAAGCAGGTGTTTCCGATAGATTACCAAGCGGAGGTATCTCAACGACTCGTCGACGCTTCCCATGTTAATGATATTAAACTGGCATGCGAATGCCTCGCCGATCCTTTCGTCGACGTCAACTTCATCGGAACCGTCAGCTTGAAGTCCAAGAAGACTGAGCTTCTTTTGCGCGACGAGTCGCCGCATGAAGTTCTCGTGGAGTACGAGGAGTTCAAAACCGACGTAACTGCCCTGTTCCTCGCTGCTCATGCCGGAAATCTCTCACTTGTCGGAAAATTACTGGTAACGTTAACAAACACTTCTCTTTCCCTCATTTGCTTTTCCTTTTTTGTAGTGAAAAAACAGAAGCTTTTACTTGAATTTATTTTTGGAAAATTTGAATTGATAAATCAAATTAATCATGTACATTGGATTTGATTGTTGTCATTGGGGGAATTCAATTTGGATATGGTTATTCATTTCCAGAAAATAATAGAAAAATAAAATGGTTACTGTAACTGATTAGTGTGACGTGTAAAGATATATTTTGATCATTAGGTGCAGATTTTTGTACTCTACCGTATTGCGTGTACACAAAACCTGAAGATTCGTGACGTCTGCAAATTTCTGGAAGTGAAAATTAGAAAACTCATCATGGCCTTTTTAAGTTTTATTTTTGCATAATAATTTGGGTTTTCTGGTAACTAATTTTTTATTTTTCTTCTTAAAAAAACAGTGAGATTAAAGGCAATGATCTTTGGATCTTAGTAGCTATTTTAATGAATTTGATTTCTGTGTGACAGATTTTGGGTGCCAATGTGAACCAAAAACTGTTTAGAGGGTACCCTACAACAGCAGCAGTAAGGGAGGGTCATTTGGATATATTACAGGTACTTGTGAAAGCTGGGGCTTCACAGGAGGCATGTGAGGAAGGCTTGTTAGAGGCAAGCTACTTAGGGCAGGCTCGGGCCGCGGAGGTGCTCATGGGGTCTGACTTGGTACGCCCTCAACTTGGGGTGCATGCTCTTGTCTCTGCTTGCTGCAGGGGATTTGTCAATGTGGTTGATACACTTATTAAGGTAAATTTTAGTTTATGAGCTTAATGATGTTTTCTTTCACTGTATTGAATATGATGTTTAAGAAATCGATACGAGCATGTTGATCGGGAAGACTATGATCAGGAAGGCAATGTATATAGAGAAGTATAGTTATATGAGTGAATGGTGTTCTTCTGCCTTTGCATCACATTGTGGTGTTCCAGTTTAGGTTTCCGTTTAGACATTTCTATGCTTTATCAATTGATGCTTTCTTTTATTGACGTCAGTACTGTTAGTTGGTGGCAGTGTGGAGTAGATGTCAATGCAATTGATCGCATGCTGCTTCAATCTTCGAAGCCATCTCTGCACACCAATGTTGATTGCAATGCACTTGCTGCTGCTGTTGTTTGTAGACAGATCTCTGTTGTCAAATTGTTACTGCAGGTAATCATCATCACTGATCATATTGAGAAGCTCTCCATCCTAGATTTATTTCTTGTTAGGTTGCTATTGTAGTGTTTTTCTTTCCTAGTGGCGATGAATGTGGGCTAAACAACCTATATTTTACGAAAAATAAAATTATTCTCTTACCGTGATGCAGATTGTAATTGTCATGTGGCCAGGATTGAGATCTCCTTTTTTAATTTCTTTCTGCATTCATATTTTAGCAAAATTACTAACCATATTCTGCCCTTGCATTGACCTTTTGGCAACGGAAACAGGTCGGTGTTAGGACTGACATCAAAGTGAGGGTAGGAGCCTGGCTGTGGGATATGGATACAGGAGAAGAACTCAAAGTTGGTGTAGGATTAGCTGAGGCTTATCACATCACATGGTGTGCGGTGGAGTATTTTGAAGCAAGTGGCGTCATATTGCACTTGCTCCTCCGACATCTCTCTCCTAACATCCCACACTTAGGGAGGACTCTCCTCCACCATGCCATCCTATGTAACAATGCAAGAGCAGCAGAAGCATTGCTTAGTTCCGGTGCAGATTGTGAACTTCCAGTGAAAACAACCACGAAAAATGACTTATGCCCGGTGCATTTAGCTGCACATCATGGATCATCCAAAGTTCTTGAACAGCTGGCAGTTGCAGGCTGCAATCTCAACTCTAGAACGGATTCTGGAGAAACTGCCCTGATGATCTGCGCTAGATATAAGCATGCAGAATGCCTGAAAGTCCTGGCCTTGGCCGGTGCTGATTTTGGTTTTGTGAATTCAAATGAGCAGTCTGCTAGCTCAATTGCAACATCAACTAGATGGGCACTTGGGTTCCAGCAGGCTGTGATAGATGTGATTCAAGCTGGAAAGATGGTCAAGTCAAGCAATTCCTCAGTATTTTCTCCTTTGATGATTGTGGTTCAAGCCAATCATGTCGAGGCCTTGAAAAAGCTCATCGAGTGTGCAGACGTCGATCTTGATGCTCAGGATGATGTTGGGTTCTCTGCTGCTATGATTGCTGCAGTAGGTGGTCATGTAGAGGCTTTCAGGTTGCTAGTTTATGCTGGTGCTAATGTAAAGCTCCAGAACAAATATGGTGACACAGCCATCAGTTTATCCGAGTTGAACCAACACGGTGAAGCATTCGAAAAGGTGATGCTCGAATATTCACTTGAAGGGGGGTATAATTATTCTGCCGGCATCCATGCTCTACATCGTGCAGCACGTAGGGGAGACTTGGATTTGGTTCGTATGCTAACTAAAAGAGGTTATGATGTCAATACTCCGGATGGTGAGGGCTACACCCCACTAATGTTAGCTGCAAGGGGAGATCATGGTAAAGTATGTGAGCACCTAATCTCCTGCGGGGCTAGTTGTGATGTCGAGAATGCAAGACATGAAACCGCACTCTTGCTCGCAAGGAAGAACGGTTGTGGTAATGATGCAGAGCATGTAATATTGGATGAGCTTGCTAGAAAACTCGTTCTATCAGGGGCTTGCGTGAAGAAGCACACGAAATGGGGTAGAGGATCTCCCCATTACAAAGCATTGAGGATGGTGGCTGCTGCTGGAGTGTTACGGTGGGGGAAATCAAACCGGAGAAACGTGGTTTGTAAGGGGGCAGAAGTCGGCCCCAGTACAAAATTCAGGTGGAATCGTCGCAGGAAATTCGACATTGAAGAACCTGGAATGTTTTATGTGACTACTACAAAGAACAAGGAGCTGCATTTCGTGTGCGAGGGTGGCGCTGAAATGGCCGATTTGTGGGTTAGGGGAATCAAACTCGTGACGAGAGAAGCTATCTTTGGCCAGAAACTGAGTGAGTTGTGAATGGTAAACAAGTAGTTGCCTGCTAGTTTGCCTCTCTGCCTATGTGAATAAGTTAGGGCCTAGAGGAAATTCCTCATCTTTGTAACTTTTTGTAGCTAGTGTTCCGTGAGTTGTATAAATTTCGTTTTTTTAGTTATTGCAGAAATTAATCTTTAATATGTCGGGAACACCGTGCGCTACTTTTATAAATATTTTATGTTGTAAAAAAAGAATGAGTACGATAGATGAATTAGCTATAATTTTTTATTAATTAATATATTAACTAACGTGATTAATAAAAAGAAAACCCAATGAGTGACTATTTTTAAATACTGAATTATCTTACTCCAAAGTTAAATTGCTTTCACTTAATAGTAAATAGGCTATGGGTCTAAATCAAAATTTCAAAAGTTTAGGGGTATTTTGCATTTCGTAAAAAGGAAAGTGTACGAGTCCTGCAATTGCAAACGACTTCTCGTTCGAATTAAAAAAAAGAAGCGAGAATTGGATATCGTGCGTAACGTCGTCCGACGTAGGAGACGCGTCTCTTACAATGTTTCTTTTTCCATTTCCCCGAAATTTAGAATGCGTCTTCTTCAATGTTGACTAATATATATGCAAGAAAAATTTAAACACTTCGGTCTCTCAATTTCCTCTCCAGTTCGAAGAAAAAATCGAGCTCCAGCTTTCGGAATTCTGCTTCACCTTTGCTTAGCTGAAGTAATACAACAATGGCGAATCTTCCAATCGTGCAATTCGAAGATAAAATTTTGAAGACGGTTGAAGACAATCCGGCAGTTGTCATAATTGGCGAGACCGGTTCAGGAAAAAGCACTCAGCTCTCTCAAATGCTCCACCGGAGAGGCTACACTAAATCCGGAATCATCGCCGTCACTCAGCCGCGCCGCGTCGCCGCCGTGTCCGTCGCCAGGTAATAACTATTCACTTCACCTTAACTAGTAGCAGTGTTTACAGTATTAGCTCTTCGTAATAACCTTTCCTTACTAGGTTTGTTATAATTAGCACTTCTCAGTCATTTCATGCTCTTGAAGTGATGTCTTAGCTCTTTATTTACTTGAATTCTTTGTAGACGAGTTGCGCAAGAGCTTCATGTGAGTCTTGGGGAGGAAGTAGGCTACGCGATCCGGTTTGAAGATAGGACTTCAGATAGAACACATATTAAGTAATGCATTTAAACGTTATGTCTTACTCCTAGTTTTAATTTCGTAAGTTGTGTTGCATGCCTGTGAGCTGTGGGTCTTGTTGTATAACACACTGCGAATTGTTCAGATACCTTACAGATGGAGTTCTCCTCCGTGAAAGCCTATCTGATCCAATGCTCAAGCAATATTCTGTGATCATTTTGGATGAAGCCCACGAAAGGAGTTTGAACACGTGAGATCTATTTTCTATTTTGTTTCTTCTGTTGTTATAATGTTTGTCTATTTTTCTGTTTGTGTGCAATATTATCCACTGTATTTATGGATGCGATGTATGGTCACAGAGATATCTTACTGGGGTTGATGAAACGATTGATTAAAATCCGTGCATCGAATTTGAAGGTTTTGATCACGTCAGCAACTTTAGATGGTGAAAAAGTATCTGAATTCTTTTCGGAATGCCCTGTTCTGAATATCCCTGGGAAGTTATACCCTGTAGAAATATTGTATAGCAAAGAGCGTCCGAAAAGCTACCTTGAATCGTCTTTGAAAACAGCTATAGGTATGGTTGAACATCATTCCTTTGTGCCTGGTTTTTAATAGGAATCATTTAAATGTTTCATTATTTGTGGTATCTGCAATGGAAAATTCAGTAATTTAGGATTGCTCAACAATTCTATAATTCCAAGTTCGTATTTTGATTATATTCAAATAAGGCATTGAGTCCGTCTGTTTTGTGCCACTTGAGATCACAAACCATCCACATGATGTCCAGATTGGGTTAAAAAAGCTATGGTCATAATACTAAGTATTCAGGTGTTTGTTCTGTCTATCCTTGAAACCAGTAAAAAGGTCTTTGCACCTTGATCTGTGACAGTGGTATTTTTATATCCAAATTGTACCAGCTTTACATTCAGTTTTCAGTGAAAAGTGTCAATTTCGTGAAACTTATGTAACCCTTTTTATAGTTTTTATCTCATCTTCTTTGCCCATCTTTAGATTTTGTGCCATGTATAGCGTAGCAAGTTTCAGGGCTGTTTAATGGAGGGAAAGGATCCTGTAGCTGAATCTGAGTAGGGTGTGATGGGGTTTGAGTTGAGTTAATCAGCAGTATAATTGTCTGGATAGATGAAAAGAAGTTGGATGTGATATTTAATTGTTTTCATTTCCTCCTGCTGCCCATTAGCATAGTCAGTTCTCTTTCCACATAATATATGAAGCGATAATGATAAATTTGACATTGATCCTTTCCGCTGAATGATTCTTTGTTTAAGTTTCTCATATTCCTGGTAAACACATTCTCCCGATCACCTTCTGGCTAACTGAAAGGTGAATAAAGATTTGACATCTCTTTGGTAATTTTGTCGTAACTTAAGTTGATTATGGGTTTGATTTGTGCTAATGCAGATATACACCTTCATCAACCTGAAGGTGATGTCTTAATATTCATGACTGGGCAGGTGAGGTTTTATGTGCTTCACCCTGTATTTCTGCTTTTGATTCCTAACATAAAATTAGTTGACATCCTATTGACAGGAATAAATTCTATTTGTCGTGCAGGATGATATAGAGAAACTGGTGTCAAAGTTGGAGGATAGAATTCAAAGCCTAGAGGAAGGGTCATGCATGGATGCAGTTGTCCTTCCTTTGCATGGCTCATTGCCGCCAGAACTTCAGGCAGGCCCTTCACTTTCCATATTTCACTGTTAACATGAGCTTATTTATCGAATTTATCTGTGTTTGCTCGAGTAGTATGGGTGGTTGATGTGCAATTGCTGAAAGTGCAGCATGAGCATGGCAATATATTCTCGTTCTGACTTTGTCTAGCAACTGTTGAAGATGAGGCTGCAGTCTAATTTATTTCTTCGAGTTTAAACCTTGTGTACTTAATTCTCTGTCAAAACTTTTGTGATTGACAACTTGTATTTTCTGTGATGGTGCAGGTGCGTGTATTTAGTCCTCCACCTCCAAATTGTAGGCGATTTATTGTGGCTACAAACGTTGCTGAAACATCCTTAACCGTTGATGGCATTGTGTAAGGAGGCTTTGTTGCTGTTTAAAGTTGACCTTTTAGGCATAAATCCTTTTTATGATTTTTTCAAAACTATTCATTCGCAAATGATTCAAAAAACATGTGAATGACAGGTATGTTATTGATTCCGGATATGTTAAGCAACGACATTACAACCCATCAACTGGGATGTACTCCCTTGATGTTGTGCAAATTAGCAAGTAAGCAATATGAACAGACTGGCGATTACTTCTCTCTCCTTACATTTATAACATCTATATATTCTATGCATGAATTGGTCATGTTACACAGCTGAACAAGTAAAAGAAAAAAGTTTGAGGGAGTTGATCCACCCATAATGTGGACTTTCCTCTTTCCCATGCAATTATGTCCCTTCAGAAAGATGAGAAACATTAATTGACTTTACATTGTTGTCCTTTACTGTGTTCAGCAAATTATCTTATAAGGGCAATCTGGTAACAGAATTTACTTCTATTCTATGGTTTCTTTATATGATTGCAGAGTGCAAGCCAGTCAGCGTGCTGGACGAGCTGGAAGAACACGTCCTGGGAAGTGCTACCGGTTGTATCCCTCCATAATTTACCAAGATGACTTCCTTGATGCTACAGTTCCTGAGATACAAAGATCGTCACTTGCCGGGAGTGTTCTTTACTTGAAATCTTTGGATCTTCCTGATATAGATATTCTCAAGTTTGATTTTCTTGATCCCCCTTCATGTAAGTTTTTCTTCCATCTTTCTTCTTTGTTAACACATACAATAAAATACACTTGGGAAGATAAGAAACTGTGTGTGTGTGAGAGAGAGATCTTTGTATTAATATAGCAAGTGAAATGTTGGGTAAACCTATTTGTCTTTGATGCAGATGAGTCACTAGAAGATGCTTTAAAGCAACTATTTCTCATCGATGCCATTGGTGAAAACGGATTGATCACAAGGGTTGGGAAAACAATGGCTGGTATTGAAGTTTGATCTCTTTCATCTGTTAGTTGCTGATATGCTGACCGTCTTTGTTCAGAGTGTGTTTTCTAGAATTTATTTCAACTTATTGATTTAGGTTTAGATCTACTTTAACTCAACTTATTGATTTAGTCCTCTCCATGATGGCTTACTCAACATATTTGCATATAATGTCACATCAACTTCATAATAAAGCTTCTCTGTCTTGAATGAAGCATATTTGTTTCATCTCATGTGTCACGTCTTATGTTTTGGATGCGCTATTGTGAATTTAATCAAATAGGACTAAGATCTTAGGCCTCCTTCAATGGGCTTTGATGATTTTTTTTGCATCTGTGGAGCAGTGTTTGTCTTTTCCATTTGAATATGACACTTATGTAGCTAGTGTAGAAGAATGACATCGAGATCCATAATTGCTAATGGTCCTGCAATCAACTTGTTGATGGCAGGTTACTCTGATACAAGCATTAGCTAGAGCTTTCATAGACTTCAAATGATAATTGATATAAGTGATTCATTTGTCCTACCATTAACTAATGATTTGTGCACTTATCAATCCGGGGAGAAAAAAATGTCTTGCTGTTTTCCTTAAGGCTATTTCAGAATAAATTTTGATGCATTTTGCAATCTAACATACCAAAATAACCACGTGTTTTCTTATCTTATGCGATCTTTTGTAGAACTTCCACTAGAACCCTCACTTTCAAGAACCTTAATGGAGGCTAATGAGAGTGGCTGTTTATCCCAAGCCTTGACGGTTGCTGCAATGTTATCTGCTGAGACGACATTACTTTCTAGTCAAAGGTTAGCTTCTGTAAGACTGTAAAGGATATGGCCGTTCCCGCAATGTTGCTAATAATTCTATTTTCTCTTAATCTTCTGTGTTTATGCATTTCTTTTACCTGTTTTCCATTTTCTTCTTCGTTACCAGTAAACCACTAAAATTTTGTAACCTAAATAGGTGTGCGCCTATCTCTTGCCAGCATTTAGAGTATAAGCCTCATATGGACTGCTCACAGCGTATTTAGGAAGATGAACTAAATTATTATATTCCTGCTTTTGGTTACCAGGGAAAGCATTGTAACCATTAACCTTCTTTGTTTTTTCCTTTTTGTTTTGTCCTTAGGGTACCAGTTAACTAGACATGTCTATCTTTTGGTCCTAAATTTGCACTCATAAATGTTTTCCAACAGACTGCACAATTTTTTTATTGAAAACTACTTATACTTCTCTATTTTAAGATTTCTTCCATAACTACCTAAAATTTTGAATGCTGAAAATTGGAATGGATGAGCCCAGTCGGTGCTTATGTTGCATATACATGTATTTTCTTATTACAATGATTATACATTTTCTATGCCTTAAAACTTGTCTGGTAGCCAACTCTCTGTTCGTTTGAGGAATATAGTCAATCCACCATCCTCTAAAATAATATAGCCATCTTTGGACAGTGGCAAGAGCAGTGAAAAGAAGAGGAAACACACTCCCTTGGACCTTCCGGATGGGTCTGGATGGGGTGATCAAATTCAATTGCTGCAGATTTATGAGCTCTGGGATCAAAATGACTATGATGTTGGTTGGTGCAAAGATAATGGTTTGCAGGTATTCTCTGTTGTCTGTTTTGGAAAGCAAAATACCGGGGCACTAAGATGCATAAACCTAACTGTTACTTCATTCCTGCTCAAACATCCATTTTACTTTGGCATTTTTGCTTTATAATGTCTACTGAATTTCCCATTTATAGGTGCGCGGGATGAAGTTTGTCAAAGATGTGCGCAAACAGCTAGCCCAAATTATGCAGAAAACAGCAGATGGTTAGTGTATCACATCATGATTACTCATTATTAGCGGCACATTTTATTTTATTTTTCTCTTTGAGCACCAGTTTGATATGCTAGTAATCTGTTGTTCCGGCATTGTTCCTATTTTTTCTGGTATAGGTTTCATATTTTCTTGTACTCTTCTCGTGGCCGGTCATTGCTTGTTTCAACAGTATGCCTTCTATCCATATCTTTTGTTTGTAATTGATAAATCAAAACAGGAAACTTTAGATAATGTATGAAACAACTTGTTAGGCACCTTCCTTTTTCATTTTAGTTGATGAAAAAGGATTCGTCATAGGTATTGTTTTCCTCTGGCTTTACTATGTGGATTGGACTGTCTTGTTATTCCTTGGGGTGGTGTAAGATGTAAGCAAGCGCAAACAACAATAACAAATGCTTTATCACATCTTAGAAAATATGTGTTGTTTGTTTTTGTTCATGGTCTTTCATGTGCGCATGATTTTTAAGATTATTATTGTGCTTTGCTTCCCATATGAATCAATTTCTGTATGTATGGAAGCAGGATCACTAGATGTAACAGCTAACAAAAGATATAAAGAACGCCAACAAGATTACATGAAGTTGAGGAAGGCTCTGAGTGTTGGCTATGCAAATAAGCTTGCTGAGAGAATGATTCAGCACAATGGATATAGAACTATTGGCTTCAAGCCCCAACTAGTCCAGGTATTTATGTAGTTCCTTATATTGAGCTGTTTTCATACCAGGGGTGGGGGGGTGTTATATATTTTGCAAATTTGATTTGATGTTTGAACCGCTAAATACTGTTGTGAGGTTTTGTGTGCAAAACTGATGTTGAGAGTCTCAAGTGAGATTAAGAATACCACGTAAAGAGTAATTTTAAGGTCATGTTTGTGCTATCAGGTGCATCCATCCTCCGTGCTAAGAACAGACGATGATGGAATGTTCCCAAATTATGTTGTGTACCATGAGCTTATTGCTACCTCCCGTCCATACATGCGCAATGTGTGTGCTGTTGAAATGCCTTGGGTTGCTCCTGTTCTAAAGAAGCTTGAGAATCTGGACGTCAATAAACTAAGGTACATTATTTTCTTTGGAAGTAATTGTAACTTTGTAAGGAGAACCCCTAACCATGAAACTGTACTTGAGCTTTGGCATTTTTCTTGCGCAGTGGAGGATTTCGTAATAATGTCAGAGATGGCGGTGAAAGGAAAATCTCTAACTTGCCTTTGAAGGAGGGTGTTCTTGCCACTGTG
This sequence comes from Viola odorata, assembly GCA_963691705.1. Classification (NCBI taxonomy): domain Eukaryota; kingdom Viridiplantae; phylum Streptophyta; class Magnoliopsida; order Malpighiales; family Violaceae; genus Viola; species Viola odorata. The sequence continues at coordinate 8,431,332 of OY829540.1, read as the reverse complement.
ATTTCTGATGACCAGGAAAGTAGAATTCAGGCTGCTAGAGATCGTTTTCTTGCCCGTAAAGCTAAAAAGTGACCACTGTACAGGAGTGAAATTCGCTTGAAAACCACCGGTTTCATTTCCAATTACTCAAAGGTTCTAGGAAGACCTGTGGTCAGTACCTTGAGAGATTTTTTATTTTTCCACAGCCTCTTATTTCCATCTGTGATCTCATATTTGTGTCCAACAGGCTCTGGAATAGAAGTTCCTGGACACTTGCAAACTGGGTTTTCTGCACATGATTGATGCGGCATATCCTGTATGATCTGTTTACTGGAATGTTGAAGTGGCATGATGCTTATGCAATGTTTCGAACTGAGTATCTGTAACCTAGTTCAATCACTTGCGGCGAGAGGCTAGAGTTTGTTGAAGTGTGTACACTGTGACTGTACAAACAATCAACGATTAGCACTTCAGTGAAGTTGATGGCATAGATTATTGATGAACCATCACTGTTAGATACATAAACTCGATGCTGAACACTAAATTCGAAGTCACATTTGTATGTTGATTGTTGATCCACGAGCTATCAATATCTTGAAAGAAAGAGATGGCATTGATTGATGATACACAGCCTGATTCCATTTTTGACCTGTTGAGCTTGTATTATTATGATTGATCATGGAAAGACAACATGACCTTTCAACTTTCAATTTGAAGGTTGAACTAGCTTCTTCCTGTAAAAAGTTTTGTAAGTTCAAAACTGATGTAATTGGTTTGCTTGATAGAGGACTTCTTCCGTTCCCGGACTCTAACTTTTAAACTCTGTTAATATGAGAGGTGTGGATCTTGCTGATGGATGATGTGGATAAATGAGAGAGCTGAGATGTCTTGTATAAACCCTCTTGTCAAATAGTAATACGACAATGTACTAGCAATACCAGTGAAATTGCCAGCGCTTTGACGAGTGTACCTGTCGAAGAATTATGATAGAGCTCGCTCCCGCGAAATAGCTCTCCAGCATCTCCTCATTTGCTGTAGACATTGATAATTGAGTTGAAATCCTGGAAGAATATTCTCCTAATGTCACATGGCAATGGCTGTAGACACAACGACATGTAGTAGTAAGTAAAACAAATACCACATCGCTAGGATAAAAAAGACAGCAATGACTACTCATTTATCCGAGTTCACAGGCTTCAAGCGGTTGCAATTTTTAGAAATAAAACAAAAAGTAGAATATTGTAAATTAAGAGATCCATAACAAGAATGTAAGATGTATTACTAGCGGATTTTTCTATAAAAATATATTTTGAATGTAAAATACGGTATTTTCTAGAATTTTACATTCATAATATATATAATTAAATAAATAATATTTTACTTGTCTTGTGTGGGGTCTCCACCAAAGGTAGAGAACCCTCCAAAAATAAACGTATGCCGCTAATTGCGACGCGCACACGGTATTCTTTAGTAAAAGTCGAAAGAATAGTTTGCTATGTGCTCGACACGCCGCTGCGTGGTTTGAAGTGATGATCCGTCTCTCATTTTATAGGCGCTGGTTGTACTCTCACTATGTTTACTTTCGATGTGGTATTAAAAACCAAAGCAGTAGACCAGTACACTACACTTCACTTATCCGCTACCCTTCTCTTTCCTGGCCTTTCCCCAACTTTTTCTTGCGATCTTAGCGTAATGAATCCCATCTCCATATGAAGGATGGATTAATAAACCCGTAATGATTGTTTTGACACCTTGATATCGGAGTTAAACATGGAAAAAATGGACTCCAAAGTGTAAAGAAAACCAGCAAGTTTGACTCATCTCATAAGCTCTGCACAACACAAGAACGGATGATTCCTACTCATCTGACTCATTCCATGTTTTCTACTGTGTTTTGTTGCTAAAATGGCCTCTAAAATTGCAAAGAAAACCAGCAAGTTTTCACTCATTTCCTAAGCTTGCATAAGAACAAGAATGGCTGATTAAAAGCTATCTCCCTTTTCTTTCTACTGCCTTTGCTGTTTCTGGTGCTATTTAGATGAGTGATTGATTCTCACATTGGTCAGTTGAAGGAATATATATTTCCATCACAAATCACAATCCTTTTCTTGGTCCACACTCCCAAATTTGTTAAATTCTTTGATTTTTTTTATAGGTATTAAATTCTTTGATTGCGCTGCCTTAAATTTGAGAAATACATAATTTTTCATAGGTTTTACAATATATATAAAATCAACAGGCTCTCTAAAAGAGAATTAAATTTTATGAAGAGGCATTTTAATTTTAAAATGAACCAAATCAAAATGCACAAAGTTGTCTAAGATGGGCTGGGCCAGATACAAATTGATAATGGGCTTCAATGTTCTACCATTTGTTGACCACTCCTGTTGAAAAATGTCGTAGGCTCGTAGCACTTTTCTTTTTTACCATCTTTTTTGTCTTGTAAGAGAGAGAGAATGCGAGTATGAAACTGGAACTCGACTAAAACTGGGTTTATTGAACTGCTTTTCATACGATGTTGTTACCAATTTGAAGGATATTATTTGAAGCGGATGTTCGCACACCATGACATTCCCGGAATAAAGTAGAATTTTCCTAATAACTTTATTATCTACGGGATCGCTCGCGAGGAATATATAGGGTTAATTTTGACGCTAATGTACCTGCAAAATTACGAATTGTTTCAGCGTAGATACTATTATTTGAGAAAAAAATATATGTATAAGGGTAATTATAATTTGGTATTTTTTCGTACCTTAATTATATATGAATTATATTTATAGTAGAAATCAATTCATTAAATTATGAGAGGATAACAATCAATCTTAAATATCCAATCCGTTGCAGAAAAGGTTATCTATCATTTTCGATGATGGATGGCATTGCTCTCCGCATAAAAGGTTGTCATCACTTTGGGAGTTGGAACCCACGAAATTACACGACCGTCGGTCCAATGATATCCCATCTAGTCCCATGTGGTCTGACTTTGATCTTGCATTAAGTATAAAAAACAACTGCAGAGAAGGAGGTATGATTTTAAAAAAATTGGTAATGTCAAGGGATCTGCATTTTTATATATTTTAGGTAGGAGTTCAAGAAATTTGTCCTATCTTCCAACTTGTCCCATTTAAGAAAATTGTACATTTATTTTTTATTTTTTTAACTTTTTTGGGAATCTTTATGAAATTACCGGGTAAAATTCTCCCTCACGTTTGTATCACAAGTTAAAATATATCATAACATTTATAATTGAGTCAAATAAGCTACTATATTTACCTACTAGGTTAATATAGACTATTATTATTGCAAAAAATAATATTTCTTTCGATTTTAAAAGAATGCCGTTTTGCTACTGAATGTTATTGTACATTTTACTTGATTTTTTGGTGTTTACGTTACTGAATGTTACTATTCTAGAAAAAACATTCTTTCAAGATCGGAGAGAGTAATACTTTATTTGTCAACTTATGTATGAATTTATCTACTGTCGGGCGTCATTATACTTTTAAAATAAAAATTATTGAGGTTATTTCTTCCACTATAAAAAAAATTAAACCGAAATAAATTAGTAATATTTTTTTTTCTAATAAAAAAAATCGAGCTATCTTCTTTCTTTTATAATGTGCCGAACAAGACATTTTTATTTTTTTTGGTAACCGTGGTCAATATTGATAAAGTGAATAAATGTAATGGTTTGTTTGAATCAATTATAAATATAATAGTTTATTCTGATTTATACTACAAATACAAAAGTGAAATTTACATTATTTTTTCATTTAGTAACTATTAATGTAGTTACTTATTATATAAATGGAGTTGTGAGTTTTACCTTTTATTTTTTATTTTTTCCTATTAATGCTAGTAACTAGTAAGATTCGTTCTGCTATAAACTACTATTACTCACAAAAAGTCACTAGCTTAGATCACTCAGGAAAAAAAGATTTTGACTTTGTTTGATTTTCATCCCAGAATATTTATCCATTGACCCGATTCTTTGGGCCATCGCTGATCAATCACTGACCGGAAACTGAGTCCAGTCTCTTAAAAGACAACTGGGTTCCGAAATTTCTGGAGGGAAGAGTAGCAATTACGAGTTGGTGGGAGAATGAAATTGACGCCGAGAGAAGTGGAGAAGTTAGGACTGCACAAGGCAGGATTTATCGCCCAAAAACGCCTTGCTCGTGGCCGGAGGCTTAACTATACTGAGGCCGTTGCTCTCATAGCCAGCCAGGTGAGTTTGTCAGTTAGTTATTCAGTTTTAGATTCTCCATTGACATTCTTGATCGGGTTATATGTAAAAAGAATTGTAATTTGCATTCTTTAGCTCTGTTTTCTTTATGGGTTTTCGTAGATTTTGGAGTTTGTTCGCGATGGTGATAAGAGTGTGGCGGAATTGATGGATATTGGGAAGCAGCTATTGGGAAGGTATAATAATATCAATCAACGACATGTCGTTTCGAGTGTTGCAGTAGTCTTCTGTGTTTTGGTGGGTAATGTTGTGCCTGCCTCTTCAATTACAGGAGACAAGTTCTTCCAGCTGTCCCACATCTCATTCACGCTGTGCAGGTACGAAGCTAGCGTTTAGCAGAATTGATTATGAATTACAGCAGCTTACAGAATTTTCGACCAACATAAGCACGGCTAAGAAAAAAGAAAGAATGTAGTTTTAGAAATGGTTTCTATGTTGTATGGAGTGTTATGGATCAAATGTATAGCCGGTGATTAGTACACGTAGCATTGAAAAGCTGATGGGAGACTGCGTGTTGAATTTGAATGTAGGTTGAAGGGACATTTCCTGATGGGACGAAATTAATTACTGTTCATGATGCTATCGCTAGTGAAAATGGAAACCTAGAGCTAGCTTTATATGGCTCTTTCCTTCCAGGTATGGGCTTACGTTTGGTTTCACTACTGGCGAAATACTCTTTCATAGGTACCTGAAGACAATCTGGAGATCCAGTGAAAGTGCTTTATGTCCTTGCCTTGACCTTGAGAAAAGGCTAATAATTTTATAGTGTTCCTAAAGCTGAAACATTCATGTTCGTGGGTCATTATTTCCTCTTTAAATGTGTTGTAGCTGCTGATAATCACTTGTGGATGCATTGAGCATATCGTCTTTTATTCAGTATTTAGGATAGGTTTTTGGAATAGAGGATTAAGATTTTTTTCACTTCTTTGTTGAAGTAGCATGACATTTTTATTCATGATATTTGCATATGGAAGCTTAATTTGTTCGATGGCTGAACTTTCTTAGGAAATGGTGTTCTGCATCTTAGCTTTCCAAAAGTACTAATGGAGTAAGTAGAAACAAGTCTGCTAATTCTGGTGTCTAAGTGATCAAATAAAACTAATTCTGCAGTTCCTTCACTCGATCAGTTCCCTGGAACAGAAGATATTGAAATTCCTGGTGAGACAATCGTTGGAGGTGAGAATATTATAATCAACCATGGAAGGAAAGCAGTAATTCTCAAAGTCACTAACACTGGAGACAGGCCAGTTCAGGTGTTGCCTTATAACTTTTTACTCCAATTCCCCACTCAGGACTGTCATCATTTTTCGTTACTGCAACTAGGCAATGCCTTTGGTTTATAATTATGGATCATGGTCAAATTATTTCAGGTAGGCAGCCACTATCATTTCATCGAGGTGAACCCTTATTTAGTTTTTGATCGAATGAAATCACTTGGCATGCGCCTGAACATACCAGCAGGGACTGCAACAAGATTTGAGGTACCATGTTTAGTATCTCTTGTGTTTACATACTCGCTCTTTAATCAGTCCTATATTCTGTACTAAAAATTATTTTACTTTGCCAGCCAGGGGAAAGTAAAAGTGTCATACTTGTGAGCATTGGAGGTGAAAGGGAGATCAGAGGTGGAAATAGTATTGTTGATGGTCCTGTTGATTCTGCAAATTGTGCAGCGGTGGCGGAAGCTATAAAGAGCAGGGGATTTGGAAATCTGGAAGAAACAAATGCTAGGTTTAGATTTTCTGCGCAAAGCAATTTCATGCTGTTTTTTCCTCTATTATGTGCTATTAAAAAAATCTTTTCATTAAGTGTGGCCTGCAATTAGTTTTGGCGATTGATGAAAATACTATAATTTATAACTTATTTTTTGCAGTGAAGGTGTAAGTGGAGAAGGTTCAGCCTTTACCACAATAATGTCTTGCGAGGCATATTGTAATATGTATGGCCCAACTACTGGTGACAAAATCCGTCTGGGTGATACCAACTTGTATGCTGAAATTGAAAGAGATTTTGCTGTTTATGGCGATGAATGTGTCTTTGGGGGTGGAAAAGTTATAAGGGATGGAATGGGCCAGACATGTGGGCATCCTCCAGCTGAGTCTCTCAATACTATTATAACAAATGCTGTCATCATTGACTATAGCGGAATCTACAAGGCTGATGTTGGTATTAGAGATGGTCTTATTGTTTCCATTGGAAAATCAGGAAATCCACACGTCATGCATGGTGTTCACCCCAACATGATCATTGGGGTAAGTACTCTTTCACAGTTCAAACGCACTTCTAAGTGCATTTGTCTATCATATTTCTTTGAGCTGGATTTCTTCTTTTTCTTCTATAAATAGGTTAACACTGAGGTTATTGCTGGAGAAGGCTTGATTCTTACTGCTGGGGCTATAGACTGCCATGTACATTTCATATGCCCTCAACTCGCACATGAGGCGATATCAAGTGGTAAGCTACAAAGTGGAAAGATTACGTGGTGCCAAATGTTATTTTATTTGTTGGATTCTTGCATCAATATGCTTCTCTTCAATTTTACGCAAGTACCATGAGTATTCTAACATATCATGCTTGATGTTTGACAAATACTCTTGTAAATACTCCCTGGGCAAGTTATGGTTATATTAAGCTCTTAGGGCTCCCAGGAGGTGTAGCACTGTAGGATTGATTCCTGAGGTCCTAGGAGTAGGTCTTATCTTTTGACATACAATTTTTTACCTGATTTGCTATTCTTGTCTCTCTTCCTCAATGTTGATTGTTGAGACTAGAAAGTAAGAGTACGCTGGACTATGACATTCCTGAAGGCACACCATATTAAAAAGTATTCAGAATCATTCTTGAAATATTAGTTTAAATTTTTTTTCCAGCTTGTGCAATCTAGAACTCATTTGTTTCTTCTGTTACAATGTGGATCAGACAATGAACCTGAAAACTACGTTAAATTTTTGTCAACAGACGCTTGGCACATTTCTCATCCCAGATTTTCAAAACACTTGTAGGCATTACAACCCTTGTGGGAGGTGGAACTGGGCCTGCTGATGGGACACGTGCAACTACTTGTACTCCTTCCCCGTCGCACATGAAGCTAATGCTTCAATCTACTGATGACCTGCCTCTGAATTTTGGTTTCACTGGAAAAGTATGCTTAAATTGTTTGCAAATGCATGTGCAAGGATTGATTTCTTGTTCATCTAATATTCATGTTGCAAATTCGGTCTTATTTCAGGGTAATGTTTCCGAACCCAATGATTTACGTGACATAATCAAAGCTGGGGCAATGGGCCTAAAGCTGCATGAGGACTGGGGAACTACTCCTGCTGCAATAGACAATTGTTTGGCTATTGGAGACGAATATGACATTCAGGTAACTTCAGTAAAAAAGAAAAGATAAAAGAAAAAGCCCTCTATGTTTACAAGCTATTGATCCAACTGGCACTCTTTATTCTGTTTTTCTTCCAGGTCAATATCCACACTGACACTTTGAATGAATCTGGATTTGTGGAGCATACAATTGCTGCATTTAAAGGAAGAACTATTCATGCCTATCACAGGTATAAGTTTCATTGTTATTCCTATGGAAACTCAACCAACCTTTTATGTATTACTTGCCATCTTTTTGTGAGAGTCAGTAGTCATGGATTTCATGCTAATTTTCCCCCGAACAGTGAAGGTGCAGGTGGTGGCCATGCTCCAGATATTATCAAAGTTTGTGGTGTAAAAAATGTGCTTCCATCATCAACGAACCCAACTCGGCCTTTTACTTCCAATACCATAGATGAGCACCTTGATATGCTGGTATGATGAGATGCTGATAATATTGATACAGAAAGCCTCACGGATGATGTTTCACTCTCTATTTGAATGGACCAATGCAGATGGTGTGCCACCACCTTGATAAAAACATTCCAGAAGATGTAGCATTTGCTGAATCAAGGATTAGGGCTGAGACAATTGCTGCAGAAGACATATTGCATGATATGGGAGCAATTAGCATTATATCTTCTGATTCACAGGCTATGGGTCGCATTGGAGAGGTTCTTTAACTTATTTACTCTCTCTTGCTTGTGCCATTTTTTCATGTTATACCTTTGTATGACATGCTGTTTTGTACATTTTCAAGCTGTTGGTGAACTGTTAGTAGTCGACTGCATTCAAAGCTTTGGATCCTTCATGATGCATTTTCTTATAGCCTGCTTGAATACTCGGCCGCTGAATAACTGCATGATAGTTCTGTTATCCAAGCTTGAAGTTAGTCTTGTACTTCCATTACCAGGTCATATGCAGAACCTGGCAAACTGCCCACAAGATGAAGTCACAAAGGGGAACACTTGGCCCCAGTGGACCAGACAATGATAACTTCCGTATCAAGCGATACATTGCAAAGTACACCATAAACCCTGCAATAGCAAATGGGTTTGCTGAATTAGTTGGCTCGGTTGAGGTACGGTAATTTTGATGTCCGAGTCCAAGTTGTCTGATGCAAGAGATTCTTGTAAGGGCATTTTGAACTAGTTAATTGTAATCATCCAGTTCATATATATGTGTCTTCCAAAAGATTAATTATTCTCAACATTACAGCCTTTGAAATCTCCTTTCTGTCAATTATAATACAACATGCTTTTGCAGGTAGGGAAGTGGGCTGATCTTGTTCTATGGATGCCATCTTTCTTTGGGGCAAAACCAGAAATGGTGATTAAAGGTGGTGTAATTGCGTGGGCTAACATGGGTGATCCAAATGCAAGCATCCCCACACCTGAACCCGTAAGATCGATTCCTTTAGTAACATATTGGAAGTTTGGGTCATTGCTTTGAAATATAACCCTTGCAATTTCAAACTAAAGTAACACCATCCCATCTAGGATCTGTGATGTTCTCACAATCTGCATGATCTGGAATTCTAGGTTGCTTTTGCTTGAAATGTTGTATAGGTCAGGAATCCATAACGTAGCTTCTGCTTGCAGAAGACTTGTAGTAATTGCTGAAAACAATGAATTTTGCAGGTAATTTCAAGGCCTATGTTCGGTGCATTTGGCAAGGCGGCAGGCAGCAACTCCATCGCTTTCGTCAGCAAGGTATGGATTCTTTTCTCTCTTTTGCTGTGATGTGTGTGAATTCTTTGAAGCATTCTTTCATGTTAAAATGAAAATACCGTCCTCGCAAACAGATCGCTGCAGATAACGGTATAAAAGCCTTGTACGGACTCGACAAGAGAGTGGAAGCTGTGGGCAATGTAAGAAGACTGAGCAAACTTGACATGAAGCTCAACGACACACTTCCTGATATCATAGTTGACCCAGAAACCTATAGAGTCACTGCAGATGGTGAGCTTCTCACCTGCGCCGCGGCGACCACAGTTCCTCTTTCACAGAATTACTTTCTTTTTTAGGTACATTGTTTTCTCTTTTTTCTTTTAATTCAAGAGAGACTTATAGCTTATAAATCTCATTTCTCTCGGTTTTATGAATTGAGCCCGTGACCTATCTCGAAAAGAGATTTTCTTTGGCCTCATTGTTATGAATTCACAACCAGCTGCTGGAACAATTACTGATTCTTCCAAATAAATGAAACGAAATATTTATTTTTCATAATTTTAGTTTTTTCTTACATATATCTTTCTGGTATGTCAGATCAGAGGGATAACTCTCCAACCCACCACAATCCTTTTTTCCCCCTTCTAATTATTGCATGGGCTATGGGCTGCCTATAGCTGAGAACTAGGCTACGATCCTCACCAAATAATGGTAGAGCATAATTAATTAAAGTAACAATAGCTAACAACTGATGGTACGAGAAAAAGAGATTTTAATGAGACTTTTCAACCTATTAGAAAAATATAAAAAAGAATTATTAATTTAAAAATATTACTCTCTGTTCCCATTAAATAACTTTATAAAATAGTAACATTTAGTAAAACAAACACTAAAAATTAAGTAAAGTGTACAGTAACATTTAGTAATAAAATGACAATTAATTGCAGAAAGAAAGGTTAGTATGCTATCTTTCTATTCATGGACCACTAATCCAATTCCATCTAGGAGATCTGGCCCAACTGGGTTCAATGGTTTGAATTTGAAAGATGGGTACGTAGAAGACTTTTTAATATAAAATGTCATATGATAGTTTGACAATTTTTAAATAATTTAGGTATTGAAAAAACACATGCATATCCAAAACTAACTGTAATTTTTCTTCTGTTAATTAGACTTTGCATTTCAGATTGGGAATTTGTTACAATCCAAATGGTGCACGTGTGAGGTTATAAATGGGCCGAGTTGAGTTCTTTTATGCTCAAGTTTTATATGAGTCGAGTCTTTTACGAGTTGAATTTGGTGTGATTTTATTAGACTTGATGTTTATTTTTACTAAACAAATATAGTTAAATTTAATTAGTTACATTGATAATTTGGCACATGTGGAAGTAAAGTAAACAAGAATGCTATATTGTGAAATTTATTATAGTATCATTATAATTTTTCAAATAATTTAGGTTCTTTTTTTAAATATTATTTTATAATTTCAATAACTTTAACCTACTAATTGCTAAACTTATTTTACATATTAATAATCCAAAATTAATAAGTCAGATAATAAGAATCTTTTTATTAAATTTTTGTATCAGCTATGGAACAACTCGATTTATTTGTGGCCTATAAATATAAATAAATACATTTGGTTTGGATGATCCAAGTTTTAGTGGCGGCACATGGGCCTTGGATTGAGGCCCATACAATAAGGAATTGTATAAAGTAAACAGAATTCAGAACACGCGATCGTCAATGTCATCTGTACAACATTATAAACGTGGGCAGATTCTGCTCGCCTTTCATCTTCACACCCTAAACCACTATTTTAATGGTTTTTACTTACAGTGGCCCAGTTTCTACTTTTCAAACAAGCGTGCGCTCTTCTATTTCCAGGCTGTCAATTCCACCCCCTTCATTAGTGCGTGTCTTCCACGCGCCAGTAATGAGATTCCTCCATAGTTTCAACTTTCAGCTCTAACACTATAATTACAGTAACTTGCCAACTTGCACTTGCATGATTATATCTATTATCTTGTCGTTTCAATCATTCAGTCATTCTACGACATTGTGGGTTTGGTTGCTGAGTCAACTTTTCTGAGATATGTATGCAGTGAAGCAGCTTTCTCTTATTAGGCCGTCGGAACTCGCTTTCCGGCGGTCTCCGGCGACGACAGGCAGTGGGAAGACTGAAACTTTCCGCAAGAAACTGACCCGGGTGCCCGGATCAGGGGTCATCAACTCTCCTGGGTCAATCCGGGCAGTGATCAGCAGTGATGACAAGAGTACTGCAGCTGATCAGTCAGCAAAATCAAGGGAAGTCAATGGGTCGTTCTTGGGTTCCTCATCCAATGGCAAAGGAGAAGTGATTGATGTGAGAGCAGTGATGACTATTAGGAAGAAGAAGAAGGAGAAATTGGGTGAAAAGATTGAGGATCAATGGGAATCTTTCATCACAGGGATTGGTCATGGAATCTTGATCCAACTTATCAGTGAAGAGATTGATCCTGGTCAGTCTATTTTCACCTCATCTTCTCATTTTTTCTGTTCTAAAGATTGCAACTTTGAGCATAAATCCCATCTTTCTGTTCTAAAGGTGACAACTTTGAGCTCAAAACTGTATAATTTGACCATATATGCTGCTCAAAAAAGTTAAACTTCGGATTCTTTCTTTTTCTTCTTCCTGTCTTTTTGCTCCTCCTAAAAAGTGGAATACTAATCTGGGAAGATGGATTTTCTTTTCTGTTTTTATTCTATAAGTTAATGTTTGGGAACAATTCTTATGCTGCTTTTTTTTCTTTTTTATTGTTTCTTTTTGTCTAGTGACCAACTCTGGGAAAAGTGTAGAGTCTTCTGTGAGGGGTTGGTTGCCAAAGCAAGCAAGCCATGATCATATTGTTGAATATGCTGCTGATTTCACTGTTCCAAATGACTTTGGGAATCCTGGAGCTATCCTGATTACAAATCTTCATAACAAGGACTTGTATTTGTTGGAGATTGTCATTCATGGTTTTAATGCTGGACCCTTTTTCTTCCCTGCCAGTACATGGATCCATCCCAAGAAAGATAACCCAGAAAGCAGAATTATCTTCAGAAACCAAGTAAGAGCTTTTTGACAATGACAATAATTCGGTCATTTCATGTTTTGTGTTCTTTAACAACTGTCTTGTTGTTTTGTGCAGGCATACTTACCATCACAAACACCCCCTGGTATTAAAGATCTGCGACGCGAAGACATGCTTAGCATTCGTGGTAACGGAAAAGGTTTGAGGAAACCTCATGAAAGAATCTATGATTATGCTCCTTACAACGATCTGGGCAATCCTGATAAGGATGAAGATCTTGCTAGGCCAGTCCTAACCGGAGAGGAGTGGCCTTATCCTAGGCGGTGTAGGACTGGCAGACCTTCAACCAAGACAGGTAGAGTAGTAGTATGTGTTGTTTTGAAATAACTCAATAAGTTCTATACATAATTTAATTTTGGTTAGTTGCACTAGGTTTGGTCAAATACTTTTTCTGATCGGTTAACGTGCATTTTAGATCCACTGTGTGAGAGTAGAATTGAAAAGCCACATCCAGTGTACGTACCAAGAGATGAAAATTTTGAGGAGATCAAGCAGAACACCTTCTCTGCTGGGAGGTTGAAAGCTCTGCTTCACAATCTTATCCCATCTATCACTGCTACATTGTCAAATTCAGACATTCCCTTCTCTTGCTTCTCTGATATTGACAAGCTCTATAATGATGGGTTCCTCCTAAAAGAGGATGAATACAATAATGTAGTTAAGAATCCCTTTATCGGCAGTATCGTGAAGGAGGTTCTAACTGTTGGTCAAAGGCTACTGAAATACGAAATCCCTGCTATTATAAAAAGTACGTATACTTGTTCATTCTTCTACCATCTTTCTTACATTCTTTATCATTAGGAGGGAAGCTCATATCACACTTGCATCACAGAAGTTCCTTCAAGTCTAAATTTCATCATTTTCTTCTTTTGTCTTGTTTGATGTATGTTTGCAGGGGATAGATTTGCATGGTTGCGTGATAATGAGTTTGCACGACAGACTTTGGCTGGGGTGAATCCAGTGAACATAGAGATTTTAAAGGTAGTATCTAAAATTGTGCTTCTAGAAATAGCATTTTTGCCACTTTTTATTTTGAAGTCTCAAATGGTGATGTATGTTACAGGAATTTCCGATTCTCAGCAAACTAGACCCTGCTGTTTATGGCCCTCCAGAATCAGCACTCACAAAGGAATTAATCGAGAAAGAGCTCAATGGAATGAGTGTAGAACAGGTATATGGATAATAAACAACGCATGTATCCATGGTACTTTTATTGAAGGTCATCTTGTTCTTTTAATTCTGATTCAAATGATGATTCCTTACTGCATTGCCTCATTCAATTATCTCTACATTATAATACGACTAGATAGATGAACTATATGCAGTTCAATGGAATAGTTCCTGGTGAAATTCTGGATTCCTCTGACTCTATGATGCCTGGTCATGCAGGCAATTGAAGAGAATAGGTTATTTATAATTGACTACCATGACATGCTTTTGCCATTTATGAAGAAGATGAACTCCTTGCCTGGGAGAAAAGCGTATGCGTCAAGGACTGTTTTATTCTACAATCGGGGTGGTATTTTGAGGCCAATAGCCATTGAGCTTTCACTTCCTCCGTCATCTTCTTCACGTCGCAATAAAGATGTGTACACTCATGGCCATGATGCTACAACACATTGGATTTGGAAATTAGCCAAAGCACATGTCTGCTCAAACGATTCTGGCGTCCATCAACTAGTAAACCACTGGTACAGAACCGCTTTAACTCCAACAATATTTAATATTTTCAAATTGGTAGATTCATGGATGATCGCAATTGTGGATACCATCCATTTTAATTTTCACTTTTTTCTGGTTTTGAATGAAAGAAAGGTTCGCACTGTTGTTCATTTATTTATGGTAAAAGTTGTGCATGCTTCTAATTTGTTGGTGGTTTAAATTGTCAGGTTGAGGACTCATGCTTGTATGGAGCCTTATATCCTTGCAACTCACAGACAGCTTAGTGCAATGCATCCCATATACAAGCTGTTGCATCCACATATGCGCTATACACTAGAAATTAATGCACTTGCGCGGCAAAGTTTGATAAATGGAGGAGGAATAATTGAGGCTTGTTTCAGCCCTGGAAAGTACGCTATGGAGATCAGCTCTGCAGCATACAAGAGTATGTGGCGGTTTGATATGGAAGCATTGCCTGCAGATCTTATTCGCAGGTAAAGTGGCTGTTAAAGCTTTTCCTTTCTTTCCTGTCTTTGATGTGCAATTTCCAGTTATAAATATCATCTGCATTAGCACTTAGCAGTTCTATTAGCTTTCTCTTAGAGAACAAAGAAAATAATATCTTTTATAATTTTTAGGGGCATGGCTGTGGAAGATCCTTCAATGCCTTGTGGCTTGAAACTTGTGATTGAAGACTACCCTTATGCTTCAGATGGGATCCTAATCTGGTCCGCGATCAAAGAAATGGTAGAGTCTTATGTTGATCACTTCTACTCCGAGCCTGATTCTGTCGCATCAGACATCGAGCTCCGAGCCTGGTGGGATGAGATAAAGAACAAAGGTCACTATGACAAGCGAAACGAGCTATGGTGGCCTAAGCTCAGCACCAAAGAGGACTTGGCCAGCATACTCACTATAATCATCTGGACCGCATCAGGTCAGCATGCAGCTATAAACTTCGGGCAGTACCCTTTCGGAGGGTATGTCCCTAATCGTCCTACCATCATGAGGAAACACATACCGCGGGAGAACACTCCTGATTATGAGAAGTTCATTCTAAATCCACAGCTCACTTTCCTCTCATCATTAGCAACTAAACTTCAAGCCACAAAACTGATGGCTGTTCAAGAAACTCTATCGACCCACTCACCGGATGAAGAGTACTTGGGTGAGGTGAGCAATACACACAGCCATTGGATCAGCGATCACGAGATACAGGAGGTCTTAAAACGATTCTCTGCTCGGATTGAGGAGATAGAAGAGATCATAAATTCGAGAAATAAGGACAACCGTCTTAAACATAGAAGTGGTGCTGGTGTCCCCGCGTATGAGCTACTTCTGCCCACTTCAGGACATGGAGTAACTGGCCGTGGAATTCCTAATAGCATTTCTATCTAACACGTTGACATTGGTATGGTTTTATATGTTGTAGCCATTTTATGTAATGCATTATTACTGATTTCGCAATTACTGATCACTATAGCTAGTTGTTTTATATATCTATATTTACATAAATATATGATTTTGTTGTCAGAAATCTTGTTTTGGTCGCTGCTGAGATTTTTTGGGTATTTCTTATTTACAATAGATTAAATTGATAGTTGTACTTATAATGTTTATTATACTAATATTAGTTGCGGTCAAGTTAGAGACTTCGTCCAAATTAATCAAAAGTTTGAATTTTAAATTTCGAGTTCGAATTTAAGAATGAAGCGAAGCCATGCCTGGTGAGCCACCACTTTTTAGCCTGGCATGCTCGAATGGGAGTTTCTTGCCAGAAGTCTTGTTGTCAGAAATCTTGTTTTGGTTGCTGCTGAGATTTTTTGGGTATTTCTTATTTACAATAGATTAAATTGATAGTTGTACTAGTAATGCTTATTATACTAGCATTAGTTGCGGGCAGTCAAGTTAGTTACTTGTCCAAATTAATTAAAATTTTGAGTTTTAAGTTTGAATCTGAGAATGAAGTGAAATCATGCATGGCGAGCCACTACATTTTAGTCTGGCATGCTCGAATGGGAGTTTCTTGCCCAAAGGGGCTGAGAGACAAAAAATAAAAATAAAAAAATAATTTAATATTATTAATATACCTATTTTAATCCGTTACAACCTTATTTTAATGTCCAATCAACCGACATATGATACGTGTGTGTATATATGTACTTTTCCGCTGGTGTTAGACATACATAGAAGTCTTGTAACTACGAAGGCGCAACAGTCATCGGCATCAACCGAAATCTCTCGGCCATTATCGCTCTCTTTCCTTCAACTAAGTGGGATTTTAAGGAGCAGGTGCGTTTTATTTTGTATTATATATATAATTTGATAGTGCTTGAAGTGGGGTGAGAACTATTGCGTAATCTGAATTGTTAATGTAGGTCTCCGACGTAGAATCTCCAACGACCAAGTCAGTAAAAAAGCAAGTGAAGGGTAATAAGTGAAGAGAGGGATAGATACCAGGTTGGTTTTTGTGGGTTCTCTCTGGGTGTGTCCATGCATATCCGTGTCCAAATGTGGGAGGAGTATTTATACCCCCACCCAGCTGGGATGCCTGGGTCATGTGGGGCTCATTCGATCGTTAAATGTCCTTATTTCGTCATCCTTTTCCGCCGCTTTTAGGATGATGATGCTGCTAATTTCGTACTTTTTCACTCCTTTCTTGCAGAACATGTTGCTGAAGAGCAATTCTTTTGATTGGAGTTGAAAATGAATGTGATAGAGCAATTTCTGGCGATCAGATTTTACAGGCAGTCCTTATCCCAGACCTGGGATAAGGCGAGTCAGACTTGCGCATATTTGACCTGAGGCGTCTGACAGCTACTCCTTCTAGAAGAAAAAAATCCAGCGGAGTCCTTTTGCAGCTAGAAGTCTTATGTCTGTTGTTCTGCTATTTCCTTGTTTAGCAGATTAAAATAATTAATTAATTAGACTTATTCCTTGTTAGGATTTTGGGAGTGTTTTAATTAATTAGGACTCTAAGTAAACAAAAACAACAAAGAAGTGTTGCGTCACTTCTTCTTCCGGATTCTGGTTTTTCTCTTTTCTGGACAACAACCTCTGTTGCGATTTCTTTCTTCTTTTAATTAATTAATTAAATCGTTTCATGCTTTCAATTGCTTGCTTTTATTTATTATAAATATGAGCGGCTAAACCGCATCATCTCGGTGAAGATTTAATTGCCATGATTCGTGGGAGTCGTGAGACCTAATTGTTCTTCATAAGAACAAAGTGTTTGTATCTCTCTCTGTTTTAATTTCATGTCAATGAATTCTTGTTTTCTTAAAAGCTTGATCACCTTCTTTGAAACCTGAATTTCTTACAGTCTTTTTCCTTAGCTTTGGATGCTACATTGTGCAGGAAAATACGAAGGCAACCAACCAATCGACGGATTGGATTAGAAAACAGAAGGAGTCTTGTTTATAGGATTAGATACTGCTCTATCCTAGACTTGGGATTGGTCTCTCACTGTGCATATTTGGCTGATTTATTAGACCTAATAGAATGACTTCTTTAGGCCATAGATTAGACCAAGGATCTTAATAGGTGGAAACCTTTAGGAATCTCGAATAGGTAGAGAGTAGGAGATCTAGGTGGAAACCTGATCTCTATAGCCATCTGCGGTTAGAGATAACCCGCTATTTGAACTCGAAATGGAAAACCCCGAAAATAACCAACTACCACCTTCACCACCTCCTCCCCCTCCTGAGCAAACCTTTAGGCAGCGAAACAATGAAGGACCACAACCGGACACACACTTTTGTGTCCAATACCCTCCCGTAGAACACGATTGGAACCTAAAACCAAACATGATCCATGACTTGAAAAAATTCTACGGCTTGCCTAGTGAAAACCCTTTCAAACACTTGCAGTATTTCCATTGGGAATGTGACACTCACAAGCCACCCCGAGTTGACATCGAGCCTTTCCATGGACCCTAGAGGATAAGGCTAGGAATTGATTCCTTAGCCTACTGCACAACTCCATAAACACATGGCAGCAGATGTTGAGCGCCTTTCTCAACAAATATTAGCCCTCTAGCAAGACAGGAAACGCTAGGAAGAACATTGTGTCCATCATACAGGACCCTAATGAGAGCTTTGGGGAGTATTATCAAAGGTTCAAGGACCTACAAAAAGTCTGTCCAAACCATGGAGTTTCAGAACACAATGCAGTGCAATATTTCTATGACGGGTTATGCATTAGGGACAAACTGATGGTGGATGGAGCTGCTGGAGGCGCGCTACAGGACTGCACTCTCACGAGAGTGAACCACTTGATCGAAACTTTGGCCGAAAATAGCTGCCTAAATGAGTCAAGTGAAGAGAAACAACCACAGGTAACGTATCCGCATTTAAAGCTAAATTGGATGAACTTTCTAATCGTATGGATATTCTATGTGCAGGTCAATCATAAGTGCAGGTACAACAGGTACAATCAGCGATAACATGTGGTGTTTGTAGCCAACAAGGACACCCAACCCATGAGTGTATCTTGGTAACATGAAATCCAAATTTTAGTTGGATCCCGCAATCGAACCAACAATCACAATACCAGCAGCAACCGCCATCCGACCTGCAACACTTCAATCATAGGTCAGACCAGCTTCTACTGCCAACCCCGCATCAGCCCTTGTTGCTCACTGATGTCCCTTTGGAAGAGAAACTTGAACGGTTCATGAAGTCCACTCAAGCTTCCATTGCAAATATAGAAAAAAAGATTGGACAATTGGAAATCACAAACCAGGACCAGGAAGGAAGGTTACCAGCAAATACAGTTGATAACCCGAAGTATAATGTCAGTTCAATGACATTGAGGAGTGGAGCTGAAATTTCAGACGGATCGGTCCTTACCTCAGGTCAAGGACAGATCCCGAAAACAGTCCTTTCCCCAGGCCTGAGGAAGGAGTCGTCAGAAATCCTTGTCCCAGACCAAATCGAACCAGAAGCTGAGGTAACCAACGAAAAAACACCTAAGGTAAATCCTACTCCAGAACCAGTACTGCCCAAGAAGGAACAGGTAATCCCTCTTCCCTTCCCTGATAGATCTGAAAAGACCAAGAAGGTAAGGGAAGAAAAAGCTATTTTAGATATTTTTCGTAAAGTAGCTATTAATATTCCTCTTCTTGATATGATTGCACAAGTTCCTAAATATGCTAAATTTTTAAAAGAATTGTACACTAACAAGAAAAAGCTTTCAGGAGTAGAGAGGATTAATTTGAACGAAAACGTTTCCCCCGTTTTTCAGAAGAAATTACCAAATAAGTGTAAGGATGGGGGAACATTTGTCATCCCGTGTAAGATCGGGGATTAGGTTATTGAGAAATCATTATGTGATTTGGGTGCAGGGATAAATGTTTTGTCATTAACCCTGTTTAAAAGCTTAAAAATTGGTGAATTAAAAGAGACCAGACTTGTAATTCAACTAGCAGATAGGTCTATTATTTATCCTGTTGGGGTAATTGAGGACGTGTTAGTACAAGTTGGTGACTTTATATTTCCTGCAGATTTTTATGTGATTGACATGGAAAATGAACACACTTCTAAATCGACTAAAATTTTGCTAGGTAGACCTTTCTTGAGGACTGCTAGGGCTAAGATAGATGTGGCAGGAGGGAGTTTAATATTGGAGTTTTGTGGTGAAATTATTAAATTCAATATGTATGATGCCATGAGATTTCCAAATGAAAAACATATTGTGAATTGCATAGATATTGTTGATCCTGTTACTGCTGATATTCATAAATTAAATACCACTAACCCTTGTGAGCATGTTCTTAGCAGAAATATTGACAACTCGAAAAAGATAGGAAAGGAGAAAGTTTTGCAGGCACCGAAGATTGAGCTGAAAACCTTGCAAGGAGAATCGAAGGAAGAAAGGCTTGCAAGGGTACTAAAGGAGTACGAAGAGGTTGTTGAATGGAGGATAGCCGACATCAAGAGGACTTCTCCTTCCATCTGTGGGGCAATGTGCAGCCCACAAACCACCTGAAACAAAGGAGAATCCATGTCTAGTCCAAGGACAATAAATCAGGATGCTTCTTGGGAGACAACCCAAGTCCTTTAATTTTAGTTATTTATATTTCAATAAATTCTACTACTGGGAATTTTTTCTTTTGGATTTTTGATTTTGTATGCAGGTGCAGAATATCAGGTCAGGTAGCAGCGATAAATCATGCCTTATCCCAGGTCAAACAACCAGACCCCAACCAGGCCTTATCCCAGACCTGGGATAAGAGTCTAGGAGCTGATGGAAGAGCAGAAGCATTCCAATGCTTTGCGAAGAGGTCTTCTACATAAGTTCATGCAGTCCACATTCCCAACCAGCCCATAATTGCCCCGGGTACTTTCCTTCCTGTTTATATTTTTCTTTATTTTATTTTTTTACGTCGAGTCTTTTCCCTTTCTCACACTTTGAGGACAAAGTGTCGTCTAGTGTGGGGGAGGAGCCTTTTTGTGAGCATGACTGTTTTGATTGCTTGTGTGGGTCAGTCTGTTGAGTCGTTCCGTTTGAGTCAGCTTGTGTGAGTCAGTCTATTTTCATGCCAGATGCGTGAATTTTGTTTTTTTTTTATTATGCATATTTGAGTCAGTCCGTCTTGCTGTGTGTACATCAGACTTTGATTATGACTTAGGCTGCATAGTTCACTACTGAAAATACATTTTAGACACTTGCTAGACGAAATCCATGCTTTAGTACCAAGGGAGTGAATGAGCGTAACATGATCAATGCTTAAGAGGCATATTTCCTAATGTACTCAGAACATTAACTATCCACATGGTCTAAAAGACATCTAGCCTTAATTGTTACTATATATCAAAAATTTGATGTCTTGATACATGTGGATGGGGTATGTTTAAGGTATTGATTGGTCCTTGGTAGTCCAACATGGATTTGGTAAAGGAAGTGTCTTGGTAATTTCAGTAGTGAGGTATGCAGCCAAGGGAAGAACTCTGGGTCTTGATGTCTGTTATGTTTTGGTCTGTTTTGTTTTGTATGTTGGGTATGCTTGGGGGTAAGCATAGGTTAGTGTGGGGGATTTGATTCGATCGTTAAATGTCCTTATTTCATCATCCTTTTCCGCCGCTTTTAGGATGATGATGCTGCTAATTTCGTACTTTTTCACTCCTTTTTTGCAGAACATGTTGCTGAAGAGCAATTCTTTTGATTGGAGCTGAAAATGAATGTGATAGAGCAATTTCTGGTGATCAGATTTTACAGGCAGTCCTTATCCCAGACCTGGGATAAGGCCAGTCAGACTTGCGCATATTTGACCTGAGGGGTCTGACAGCTACTCCTTTTAGAAGAAAAAAATCCAGCGGAGTCCTTTTGCAGCTAGAAGTCTTATGTCTGTTGTTCTGCTATTTCCTTGTTTAGCATATTAAAATAATTAATTAATTAGACTTATTCCTTGTTAGGATTTTGGGAGTGTTTTAATTAATTAGGACTCTAAGTAAACAAAAACAACAAAGAAGTGCTGCGTCACTTCTTCTTCGGATTCTGGTTTTTCTCTTTTCTGGACAGCAACCTCTGTTGCGATTTCTTTCTTCTTTTAATTAATTAATTAAATCGTTTCATGCTTTCAATTGCTTGCTTTTATTTATTATGAATATGAGCGGCTAAACCGCATCATCTTGGTGAAGATCTAATTGCCATGATTCGTGGGAGTCGTGAGACCTAATTGTTCTTCATAAGAACAAAGTGTTTGTATCTCTCTCTGTTTTAATTTCATGTCAATGAATTCTTGTTTTCTTAAAAGCTTGATCACCTTCTTTGAAACCTGAATTTCTTACAGTCTTTTTCCTTAGCTTTGGATGCTACATTGTGCAGGAAAATACGAAGGCAACCAACCAATCGACGGATTGGATTAGAAAACAGAAAGAGTCTTGTTTATAGGATTAGATACTGCTCTATCCTAGACTTGGGATTGGTCTCTCACTATGCATATTTGGCTGATTTATTAGACCTAATAGAATGACTTCTTTAGGCCATAGATTGGACCAAGGATCTTAATAGGCGGAAACCTTTAGGAATCTCTAATAGGTAGAGAGTAGGAGATCTAGGTGGAAACCTGATCTCTATAGCCACCTATAAACTCTAGTTCTGATATCATTGAGTCGATGATCAACGTTTACGAATCATGAGTACGATCTTCACTGGGATTTTATCACAATTGATTACACGCACAATTCTCTTTATTGCTTATTTATATTTCTGTTATTTGATTATTCACATCAACGTCAATATTGGTATTTACCACCTGTTACTTTCCTAATTATTTACAAAGAATATTAATTGCCACCGAATCCCTGTGGACGAACCTTTTACCACTTGCTACTGTTTTAAACTACATGTGCATGGTAGATTGTATTTATTTAATTTTGACGGTTTCGACTACCATCAGAGGCCTAGGAGCAGGAGCATTTAATACCGTGTGCGGCACATTTAATGTCCACATGCGGCGCCTCACATCAACTCCCATTTGTCACGTGCGTGGTGCACGAGGTGATGATTACCCTCGATCCGTGTGTGCCACTTGGTTTCAATGACGGTAATAGCTACCGGTATCTGTCCTTGCACAACTATCGACCCTGTTACACCTTACCAAAAGGATTCTTGCCGGACGGTTGTAGTAGCCAATTGACGTAATCTTATCCCTGTGGGACCCCTTGTTGGTGATGAGTAACCAGTAACGTTTCCCTTGGGGACCCTGTCGATGTCATACTGGATTTGTCCACGTGGTCTTGGTCAGCTGGAATTAAGTCAAAAGACCATGAAATGACTAAAATACCCTTAGCATTTCTTCATGTATTTTCATAATTTATACGAAAGATTCAATGCTAATTATTAATGTTGTTATTACTTATCACATCATATATTATAACCATGATCAATCAATTGCAATATATATTTTCCTGTTAAGAATACAAGATAATTTTTCTATGTTGTGTATATATTTTAAAGTCCTGATTGTTTCAGGAATAGAAGTTTGGAATGGAGACTGCTACTGTAATTGAAGATGTTGGTGATGAACAATCTTTGCGTTTGATGACATCTAAATAAGATCCTTGGCTCTTGAAGCTGCGAGGTGGACTTACCCACCCCCACATCCAAAACTTTTCCAAGAAATACCCACACCATTATGATATAGGAAAGAATATTCCTGCATTGGCTGGTAAACACATAGCCTGCACTTGTTATGAAAGGTGATAAAGTATATTAGTATATTGTGTATATATATTTTATGAGGTTGCCTTAATATTATTTCTCACATGTGTAACGGGTATTTTTGTACATAAGACTTTGGTACATATATATATGTACCTTTACCATTCAATAGAAGAGAGATTGAGATTTGCTTCTAATGTTTAACATGGTAGCGGAGCCTAGGGTTCTTTGGCTCTTCTCCTCTGTCCATTGCTACTGCTCCCGCTGCTGCTGTTTGATTTCTGCTGCTGCTGGTTCTTCTCTTCCTCAATCTGCCGCTGCTGCTTCTTCTTCGGTGCCGGTTCTTCTCTTCTTCGGTGCTGGTTCTTCTCTTCTTCGGTCTCAATCGTCGTTCTGCCTTGCCGATCTCAAACGGGTTGGCTGTCATTCCAAATTGGTTGGTTGTCTTTTGCTCCTCTTTTCTTGTCTTGATTGCTGCAAAATTTGTGTAGGTGTATCAAATTGGTTGGTTGTCTTCTGCTCCCATTTTTCCTGTGTTGGTTGCTGCAATATTTTGTGGGTGTTGTGTGTTTTGTGTGTCTTGAGCTTCATTAGTATCAATGGCTGTTGAACCGACACAAGTGATTAGTGTCAAATTGAATGGAACAAACTATTCCTATTGGTCTTACTTGATGAGAACTTTTCTGATTAGCCGTGGAATTTGGGGTTATATCACTGCAAGCATAAAACCACCTGGAAAAGAGCAATCTGAGTATGCGAAATTGTTGGTCGAGTGGGAAACCAACAATGCTAAAATTCTGTCATGGATGAACAATGCAGTGGATCCATCTATTGGGATGCACTTGGCAAAATTTGAAACTGCAAAACAAGCTTGGGAGTATTTAGCAGGCATGTATGTTCAATCTAATTTTGCAAGAAGGTTTGAGCTCGAGATTAAAATTAGGAGCACTCCACAAGGTGAAATGAGCATTCAAGAATTTTATAACTTTATGACCTCCGTGTGGGATGAATTGGCATTGATGGAACCTGCTGATCTTAGCCAGTTAGACAGTTATGAAAAATTTCGTGAAGAGCAACGACTTGTTCAATTTCTCATGGCTTTAAGAACTGATTTTGAAATCTTGAGAGGATCTCTACTGCATAGAGCACCACTACCCAATGTGAATCAAGTTGTCAGTGAATTGATTGCTGAGGAAACTAGGCTGAAATCTATTGTCTTCCCCCACAACACATCTGTGTTCTTAGCCAATTCAGCTAATGTTGTCCGTCCACAACGGAAGATAGCCTCTGACGAATGCAGCTTTTGTCATGCCAAGGGACATTGGAAGAAAGATTGTCCGAAGCTGAAAGGACAAGTGAAATTTCCTACATCTCGTGGTCTTTTGCCAACACTATCATCAAAAGCAAAGTTCCCTTCTAAACCAGCTGCATTTACCGCTACATCTCATGAAACTAATCAAGTTTCTAACGAGAGTTTCACTCGTGAAGCTCTTGACGCTATTATGACTGACCGCATTCAACAAATTCTTGGACTGTCCGTGAGCTGTAATGCAACTTCTTCCTCTGCTTTGTCCTGTATTTCTACCACTTCTACTAGTCCACACACTTCAGGTAACAACTCTTCTCAATGGCTTTTGGATTCCGGGGCCTCAAACCATATGACTTCTGATGGTAGTAGTTTAGAACATTGTACAACTCCTATTTCCAAAGTCTCTATTCATACTGCAAATGGTTCTAGTATGGATGTCTGTCAAATTGGATCTATCACTCCTACCTCTAATTCTTCAGGAAGATTTTCTATCCCCAATATTTTTTATGTTCCTCAACTTTCCGTTAACCTTCTTTCTGTGAGTCAAATTGCAGATTTGGGTTTTGATATTCTTTTCACTTCTCTTGCTTGTTTTATACAGGAGCGGATTACAGGCAAGTTGATTGGGATAGGCCATAGAGTTGGTGGAGTTTATGTGGTGCGACAACTTCATCTCCCTTTTTTGCAAAACAAAGGTGCATCAAAGTATTTTGGCTTGTCATCTTTTGATCTACATGACAACTCTTCCAACTTTTACTTGTGGCATGCTAGATTAGGACATGTTTCTAGTTCTAGACTAAAGTATATGGTCTCAAATCAATTTTTGGGTGATGTTCCTTTGTCTGATATCTCAGAATGTAAAGGTTGTCAACTTGCAAAGTTTAGTGCTCTTCCATTTAGTAAAAGTTCTTCCATTTCTACTGCTCCCTTTGATTTAATCCATTCGGATGTATGGGGTCCATCTCCAGTGCCTACTAAAGGTGGTTCTTATTATTATGTGTGTTTCATTGATGATTACTCTCGTTACTCTTGGGTTTATCTGATGAAATCTAGATCAGAATTTTTTAAAATTTATTCAGATTTTACCTCTATGATTCACACACAATTTGCTGCTATAGTTAAAGTTTTTAGAGCAGATTCTGCTGGAGAGTATACATCATCATCTTTTCCTAACTTTCTTGCTTCTAAGGGTACCTTATTGCAACTGTCATGCACTGATACTCCCCAACAAAATGGCGTTGCCGAAAGAAAACATAGGCACATTCTTGAAACTGCTAGATCACTTTTACTTTCTGCCTCCGTTCTTAGTTCTTTTTGGGGTGAAGCTATCCTTACGTCAGTATATCTCATCAATCGTATTCCTTCCTCTGTCATTTCTGGTGTCTCTCCTTATCAAAAGCTATTTGATAGTACCCTTAACTACTCTGAATTCAAAGTTTTGGGTGTGCATGCTTTGTTCTCTTGCCAAAGCGTGAGCGTACTAAGTTATCCCCTCGCTCTGCTTTGTGTGTGTTTCTTGGATATGGAATTGAACAAAAGGGATACAGATGTTATGAACCTACTACTCAAAGGTTGCGTGTCTCTAGACATGTTGTATTTTTTGAACGTGTTGCTTTCTTTTCCCTTCCATCATCATCTGTTTCCACAAATGAATTAGTTATTGTTGAGCCTTTTCCAGAATCTCCTTGTCATTCTTCCCCACCTTCCAACTCATTTCCTTCTTCGTCACATGATAATCATAATGACAGCAATGATGCACCACATATTACTCCCTCAGCTTCTGTGATCGCTCCTCATCCTTTGCCTGAATCTGCACCTGCACCAGACTTACACTCACCTCCTATTTCTCATGAGTCCAGGTATCCTTCTAGAACTCGAAAACCCCCTAATTGGCTTCAAGATTTCCAGACCTGTTTTTCAGCTGACTATCTATCCTTTCTAGCTTCTATTCAGTCTTTCCATGAACCTAAATCCTACAGTGAAGCTCACACCATTCCTTGTTGGCAACAAGCTATGCTTGAAGAGCTTAATGCTTTAGAAAAGGCACATACTTGGGATTTAGTTCCTCTTCCAGAGAGCAAGAAAGTGATTGGTTGTAAGTGGGTTTATAAGGTGAAAACAAAGTCTGATGGTACCTTGGAGCGTTACAAAGCTCGTTTAGTTGCCAAAGGGGGAAACTTTTGCCCCTGTTGCTAGAATGACAACTGTCCGTATTCTGATTTCTGTGGCTGCTTCTCACCAATGGAATATTGGTCAGATGGATGTGAAAGATGCGTTCTTGAATGGTGATCTTCAAGAGGAGGTTTATATGAAGCCCCCTCCTGGTCTTCCTAATCAGACCAATCAAGTTTGTCGTTTGCATCGTGCTCTTTATGGTCTCAAACAAGCCCCTCACGCTTGGTTTGAAAAATTCACCTCTGTCATTACTGCTATTGGGTTCACTCAAAGTTCTCATGATTCTGCTCTGTTCTTCTCCACCTCCTCTCATGGTAGTATATTTTTACTACTTTATATGGATGACATGCTCATTACAGGTGATGATATGGATGGGATTACATCTCTAAAGCAACAATTGCACACGCATTTTGAAATGAAAGATTTGGGTCCCCTTCGTTATTTCTTAGGCATTGAGGTTGCTTACTCTCCCAAGGGATATGTTTTATCTCAATCTAAATATGCTGCTGATGTTATTAGTAGAGCTAATTTGACAAACACACGAGTAGTTGACACTCCTCTTGAGTTGAATGTCAAACTGCATAGCATGGACGGAGAACTTCTAACAAATCCCACTTTGTATCGTGAAATTGTTGGTTGTCTTGTATATTTGACTGTGACTCGTCCTGACATTGCCTTTGCTGTGCATATTGTTAGCCAATTTGTTTCTGCTCCTAGATCTGTTCATTGGGCAGCTGTAGTTCGCATTTTGAGGTACCTTAAGGGTAATTTATCCCATGGCCTCTTGCTCTCTTCTTCCTCACAGTTGACTTTGCAAGCGTATACAGATGCAGATTGGGCTGGTGATGTTAATGATCGCCGCTCCACTACTGGTTTTTGTATATTTTTAGGTGACTCTCTGATATCTTGGAGAAGTAAAAAGCACTCTGTTGTTTCCCGCTCCAGTTCTGAAGCAGAATATCGTGCCATGGCTACCACAACTGCTGAACTAATATGGATTCGATGGCTTCTTCAAGATATGGGTATTTTTGTTTCCTCTCCTACACCATTATTTTGTGACAACAAAAGTGCAATCCAGATTGCTCATAATTCTGTTTTCCATGAGCGCACAAAGCACATTCACTTTATCCGACATCACCTTCGGGATGACACTATCAGTCTTCCATATGTCTCATCTATGCTTCAGTTAGCTGACTTCTTTACAAAGGCTCATACAATTGCTCGCTTTTCCTTTCTCCTTGGCAAACTCTCGATGTTTTCTCCAAATGATCGTGACTTTGAGGGAGGGTGATAAAGTATATTAGTATATTGTGTATATATATTTTATGAGGTTGCCTTAATATTATTTCTCACATGTGTAAAGGGTATTTTTGTACATAAGACTTTGGTACATATATATATGTACCTTTACCATTCAATAGAAGAGAGATTGAGATTTGCTTCTAATGTTTAACAAAAGTGCTGGTGGTAACCGATCCCGAGTCGCTGGATTGTTCTATCCTGAATCTTATTACGGAGGAGGTCATTCGACTTCCACCTAGTGATTTCGACTATGATCAATGTATCCTCTCATCGCCCCCAACCGATCCTGATTGTTGTGTCTTATTCTTTGAAGAAGATAAGGATGCTTTGTTTTTTTTGCCGACCTGGAGATGAGAAGTAGACAGGAATGGACATGTGAGAATTTTTTCAGAGATAACTATGCCATTGTTGAAGGGAAGATTTATTTTCACGGCAATGGCAGGTATTTTGTCAGTATTGAGTTTGAGCAGTCAGCATGTCGGATTACGAAGGTAGAGATGGAGCGCGATAGATATTGGTTTGGCCCGGTAGAGTCATTCAGTTTTGTTGGTATTCATCTAATCGGATGTTCTGGTGATGTCTTCTTTATAACTAAATATTTTTATGGGTTTGCTACCAATGATGTGGCTGGCTTTAAAATTCTTAAGGCAGATTTATCAAGCAAGAAGTGGGTAGGGGTGAAAAGTATTGCCCCATTTGCCATTTTCATTACCTATGATGGATCTTGTCACGTGTTGTCCAGCAGTTGATTCTAAATTCAAGCCAAACTCAATCTATTTCTTCGAAGAACTAGACTCGAATCTTTATGGCTACGATCTAGGAGATGGAAGCATTACAATGTATCCCACGCGTAGCAGCGCACAGGATGAGGATGAGGATGAGGGGAACGGAATGTTGTAAAATAATTATTACAAAGGTTGCATAACCATTCTTCTTAATTCTCCTTAATGGCCACAACGGCCATGTAATGGCCATAATTCTTCTTAATGGTCACAACGGCCATATAATGGTCATGATGATTAAAATCTTCCTTTTAAATGACCATAATTGTGTCCAATAAATTGGATGGATTCTTACCTCTCTTACCTCCCTATAAATATCACTTACTCCATCAAACCAAAGAGGAATCAAGAAGAGAAACACTACACTCAAATTGAGAGCTTTATTTCCTAGTTATTATTCTATTATTGTTCTTGCTGTTCTGGATCCCGATTTCTAAATCGGAAGAGATCGTTTTATCCTGGGGGAAATAAATTCCTTTAGGGCGAGCGTTTCTACGCGACTCGATCTTTGTATTTCTAATTTTATTTTGCAGGATTTTCCAACACTCTAAAGGAATTTATAAAGATGGATACGCATTTGTGAAGGGTGTTGTTGAACTGTCTCGTGGACGTGCTTTAATTAAATCAGGCTATTTCTTATCCCTATATTTGTTATTTTTGAGTTTCAATTATTTAATTAACATTTTTGGTTTGAATGTTGTTATATAATTGGACGCGGTCGGTGAATTTAGACGAGAAAGATGAAATTTATTATATATGAGTAGTAAACTAAAATTTGCAGAAAGTTGAAAAACGTTTATAAAGACCAAATCAAAAGCCTAAATCTATGTTTTGGGAAGGAACAGCCATTTTTTATTGAGTTATATTTATTGTCATTTTATGCATAATTATTAATTAAAATTGCATCTTTTTACTTTGGGAAAATGAGATGTTGGTGCCTCAGATTATCTTCCCCATGTGTTTCCAACGCCATCACCATGGCCATCACGTGCCAAAATCATCACACTCACGCTCCAACAATCGGACAGTAAGTGCTAGCCCAAGCTTTCATATAAATGGTAACTGTTGCAGGTAAGGAGATGAAGAAGGTATGCCATGTCAATAATAGCACAATGCTAAATATCCTCTGTTATCAATTAGCCTCATTAATGGTATTATGGTAATAAGATCAATGTCCCTCTAGCATGACATATCGTTAACAAACTTGCATAGTAATAATGACAAATTGTTTTATGTTAATAATTAGTTTTATAATCATTGCCATAAATATTTTTACAATGAGATGCATCAAATGAAATTTATATGTATGATGTCAGTTATATATTTATGTTGTGGTAATAGACTAACGTTTGAAATTAGTCAAATAATTACTTAAATGCATATATAAATGAGATCTTAATATACCATATAATTTTTAATTAATTATGGAAATAAAGTAGATGATGACTTTATTATTATTGGTGAAATTGAAATCTCTGTTTTACGGTATGCAATTAAGGTTCCAAATTTTAATTGCAATTTTATGTGATATTTTTAAACGGAAAGTGATTAATGGTTGAAAAGTTGATTTGTACCAAAATTGGGATTTTGTGCATAAATGTTTATACAATATGCTTAATTGCAATTTTTATGAGGTATTCTAATTAATGGTATAGATTTTCACTTAATGTGAAAATAATTCCTTAAGATATATTGTTTGACATAAATTATTTTATTTATGTTAATAATTGGTGCAATTAATATATTTAAATGAGAAGAATTGAATCTGTGGAAACAGATTAATGTTTAGTTTTACTATTTAAAAGAATTTAAAGCAGTGATGCATGTAAAATTATTTTTAAGTGGTGTGACTATTACTGCTATAGATTGATTAATATTCTAATATATATATGTGGAAATTGTGAGTATTAATATAATCAATGCAATTGTTTCCTGATTAAAGTGGTAGGGATCAATTGAGCAGTGAATTGTCTAGCTAATTAAGGTTGCAGAAATTGTGGGAGAAATATATAAGGTATATATTTCAATGCTCGTGAAGCTTGCGATCAAATTAATGAGTAATTTGATTATACTCGATACTATAAGAGATGATGTGCTCTCAAAGAGGTATTTACTTTCAATCTTAATTCTTGTGTAATTGTGTGGGATTAAGAATGTACCAAATATATTTATTTGGTAGAATTAAACAAATAGAATAATATTCGCAAATGTGGGGGTCCGAATATTATTGTCTTATTTATTTATTTAAAAAAAAAAATAAAAATGCCATGAAGTATACTAATACTTTTGTAAGTCTGTGGCAGCAATGATATCACAAGTGTGATAATGGGAAAATAAATAAATAAATGAGAGATGTGATGTGTTAGCACAATGCTATCACCATTTTTATCAAGAGTTGGACATTTTGATGTCAAGGTTTTCAGTACTCTTCAATGTTGTACTTGAGTTTCCGCTGTATTAGAGAATACAGTGATGATAGATACCGTGAATTGTGGTATCATATATAATTTGAGTTTCTGTTGTATTAGAGAATACAGTGATGATAACTACAATGAATTGTGGTATCCGTTGTATTAGAATATACAATGATGATAATTGAATTTTATATTCAAATGAGATTTGATGAGATTAAAATCCACTAGTGATGAAATGTGATGATCCACTAGTGATGTTAATAATTTTTGGATGAAATTCTACAACATGTGAGAATTCTATTGGGTGTAACACCTATGTATCGATACATTGTGATTGTCAAGCTAAGGCTTGCATGTGGTTAAGCTAGCTATTGTCAAATGATGAAATTATTTTTGTTGACTATGAGAAGTCAGAAGTGATTTTGGCCGATCCTCTGACTAAGTCTCTGAGTGGAAAAATTAATTGAAGAAACATCGAGGGGAATGGGACTTAAAGCCATATTGGAAAATTAACAGTGATGAGAACCCAACCTTTGTGATTGGAGATCCCATGAAGAAGGTTCATATGGGTAATAACAAGTCACTTGTTAATTCTGTTAACACAAATTGATTGTCCTTCCTAAGGTGTGGATGTGTTATACTGCATTGATTGAGAGGATGAGTTTTGAACTCTTAATGATTTCATATCCCTTATGGGTGATGTATTGATTGCGGATACATTTGATGAAATCACCTATATGAATGTGGAGTGGGGCCGCTCCTATGAGATTGTGGCATAATCTCTAGAGCATTCATTAACATCCAGGCACGCGCATGGCCAAAACGCGCAAAACCGCGTTAACAGCAAGAATTGTGGGGGTATAACATGATAAATAGATTCCCTACCTTACAAAAGAGCTAATGGTTCATAGAAGTTTTAAACTTCACCATTATCTCTGTGAGGATAAAGTTTATTTATCTAGGTCTGGTTCATAGTCCAAAAGACACCAGATTTGAAAAGTTATACTCCATATATAATAACCAGGAACTCTTAATGTCAACCTTTGTAATATGTGGGGGATTGTTGTAAAATAATTATTACAAAGGTTGCATAACCATTTTTCTTAATTCTCCTTAATGGCCACAACGGCCATGTAATGGCCATAATTCTTCTTAATGGTCACAACGGCCATATAATGGTCATGATGATTAAAATCTTCCTTTTAAATGGCCATAATTGTGTCCAATAAATTGGATGGATTCTTACCTCTCTTACCTCCCTATAAATATCACTCACTCATCAAATCAAAGAGGAATCAAGAAGAGAAACACTACACTCAAATTGAGAGCTTTATTTCCTGGTTATTATTCTATTATTGTTCTTGCTGTTCTGGATCCCGATTTCTAAATCGGAAGAGATCGTTTTATCCTGGGGGAAATAAATTCTTTTAGGGCGAGCGTTTCTACGCGACTCGATCTTTGTATTTCTAATTTTATTTTGCAGGATTTTCCAACACGGAAAGAATGGGGAGGAGGAGGACGGGGATGGGGATGGGGATGGGGAGGAGGAGGAGGATGAGGGGATGAGGATGATGATACTTTCTTCACTTGCACTTGGATGATGTTGCCTCATGGCACTAGCCTGCCTCGTATGGATGATATGGTTGAAAACATCAGCCAAGGATTAATGGGATAGGGAGGAAAATATATTTCAAGAAAGGGAGATCTCACAAGAAAAACCATGGTCTGAGCTTCCACCGGACATTTTGGGTGTGATTTTGTCACATGTATCTGCACTCCAGGACTATGTTATCTTCCATAATGTATGTAAATCCTGGCAACAAATTAGCACTCACTGTGGACAGAGTAGTTCACCCTTGTTCATGTTTCAAGAAGACAGAAGCAGCAATATTCGTGTATTGTTCGATGCTATACACAAGAAATGCCATCGTATGGAGATTCCACCTCACATCCGGTGTTCCAGACATGGATGGTTGCTTGCATCTCGGAGAGATTTATCGTTATACTTCTTCAATCCCTTGATGAAAGAAACAGTAAAACTTCCTAGGATGCCTGAGTTCCCCAACGATATCTCCATCTCGATCCTCTCTTTCTCCTCTCCTCCAACATTATCGGGGGGGGGGGGGGGGGAGGAGGATTCTGGCGGCAGCATGAAATTGATGATCGAGTCAAGGGCGAGGGACTTCTGGGATGTAGCCCTGTTGTGTACAAGGGCCTGCTCTATTATTTGTACAAGAACAGACGAATGGTTGCTTTCGATTACAGTGACGGCCAAATGAGCTCCAACGGTTACTCCACACAAATTGAACGGCCCGCAGAAAATCCCCATTGTTCTTATGATGAGCAGGATCACATGTTGGACATTGATGGAATGCCTGCACTTGTAATTGTCCCAAGGCATGGCGAGGGATGATTCGAAGAAGGATTGACAGATGATGGAGGACCCCGATTTCGGTAATAAGGATTTGTTTGTCACCGATCATCATTCTTGGAGAGCGTCGATTACAATGGAGAAATGGGAATGGGAAACAAGATTTTCCTACCGATGTTGGATGATGCAAAGGATGGCGTTTTCTATTCGCTCAAAACTCGCAAGTACCATACACTGTATAGTGGCTATTCAGAAGAGAATTTCTACAATGCTGCTAAACTTAACGGCATGTGGTTAAAACCTGTGTGGACAAGATCAGGTGATAACCTTACATGGTGATCAAATATCATCACGAATCAGATATTTGTAGTTGAGGATTTGATTCTTTATTTTCCTTCTTTTTTTCGGATTTTAAATATCACCATTCCGTCCGCTCCTCCGACGCATCGTATCCCAATTTATAGGCGTGAAGGTATTTTAGATATCAAGAAATCTATCTTTTGTTAATCTTGATGGATCATTCCTATATGAATTGAATTCATTCTTTAAAAAATTGTTACAATTTCAGTTTAATTCATTATACACTATGATAGGTACTTAAATGTATGATGGATGATGCCAAGGATGGAGCATGAAACTAAGCTATATTCCCATACATTTTATAACTTAGACAGAGAACCTGATAGTGCGACTCTTATTAGCTCCTTCTTCAGTAACTTGCCCGGAGCATTCTTTGGTAGTGAATCAATAAACTTAACTAGCCGTATTCTCTTGTATGGTGCAACCTGCAAACAATACATTAAGAAGTTTGTTAAAGATGGAACGTTGGTTGATTCTTAACAATATTTCCAATCCATCCAATATCGTCCGTCATCGATGGAAGAAAACTGAGTGTACCTGTTGTGCAATGAAGTCCTTGATTTTTGATTCATCGATACAACTTCCAATTTGTCTTACCACGAAGGCGATAGGTACTTGACCTGCTTCCTCGTCAGGATATCTGCGCAAATTCATAGAAGTTGATTCTAGTCAGAATTCATGAAAAACAAGCTCCATCATCATAATAGTTGCAGAAGGAACTGGCTGGTATGATGATTGAAATGACAACTTACGGGATTACAGCTGCCTCGACGATATCTGGATGGGATTGAAGGAGATGCTCAAGTTCTGCTGGGGCAACCTAACTCGTCAAAAAAAGAAACAGACACACATACCACACGATTATTCGGGAAAAAGTAAACAATTGCAGAGATGAAAATGTAAACTGACGGGAATTTAGAATCACTATCCAGGCTTTAATTTCTCATTGTAACCAGAATAGCAACTCTAACATAAGATACCAACCTGGTAGCCTTTGCATTTTATAAGTTCCTTTATGCGATCCACAAAAAAAAGGAAGCCTTCATTGTCAATATAACAAAGATCTCCAGTCCTTAACCATCCATCAGAATCCAGTGTTACAGCAGTTGCTTCATCATCATCAACATAACCTACACTAGAATGATTGACAATCATTGTCAATACTGACTGGAATAGAAAGCACAGACGAAATAGAAATATGTAATTACCCTTCATAATAGATGCTCCTCTGATCCAAAGCTCACCAGCTCTGCCAGGAGGGAGCGGAATGCCGGTATCCGGATGGACAATCTTTGCTTGACAATTGGGTATAATCTTCCCTGTTGCACCTAAAACTTGACTTTCCTTAGGACCTGCTGTCCCAAATACTCTAGCACTTGCTTCTGTCAGCCCATATGCCTTCATGTATGTAGTTATTATTAACATCATTAATCTCTAATCACTACCACAAGATAATCAGGTAATTAAGCCGACAATTTCACATAATTAACTAACCTGGGCAAGATTAATGTTAGGGAATCGTTTCTTTAATTGATCAATGACACTCTTCCTAAGCGGAGCTCCTCCACAAGGCATAGCTTCAAGAGAGCTCAAATCATAGCCGTCCATCAAACCATCCACATTCTTCACCATCCGCACCACAACCGGCGGCGCAACTGCCAAGTGAGTAACCCTAAATTCTTGAATTGCAGCCAACATTTCTCTCATTCCAAACCTCGGCATTGACACCACTGTCTCCCCCATCGCTAACGCCCTCAGAGAATACACAAACCCGTAGCAATGAAAATACGGCACCGTACATAAACTAACCGCAGGAGTCTTCCTCACCGGACGACCGGAGAGAGCGCTGGCGATCGAAGATATAAAATTCCGGTGAGTCAACAACACTCCTTTGACCAGCCCTGTCGTCCCTGAAGAGTACATAATCGCTGCAGGGTCCGTTTGGTAAACCTTAATAACTCCATTAACATCTCCGCTCTGTTTCTGACACGTCATCATCGAATCGAACTCGGGCGAGTCGAGGAGGACGATTCTTAATCCGAGGGAGTTGGGGATTTTGTGCGCGGTGTCCGACGTGGCGAAAACGGTTACCGGCTTGGAGATGCGAATTTGGTGGAGAAATTCGGGATGTGTGCTGACGG
Source organism: Viola odorata (assembly GCA_963691705.1). Lineage (NCBI taxonomy): Eukaryota > Viridiplantae > Streptophyta > Magnoliopsida > Malpighiales > Violaceae > Viola > Viola odorata. Next base: position 8,395,274 of record OY829540.1, on the reverse strand, counting down.
GATTGGAAGGGGAGACGATGACGCCGAGGGAGAAGAGAGAGAAATAGAGGATTGGGATGTGGAGGGAGTTTGGGGAGAGGATGAAAACGGTGTCGTTCTGAGTGAGGTGGAGGCGGTGGTGGAGGGCGGTGGCGAGGGTTTTGGTGCGGAGGATGAGCTCGGGGAAGGGAATGCGGCGGCGTGTGAGGGAGTCGATGAGGGCGGGGGTGGACGGCGGAGGAGGAGAGGAGTGGAGGAGGGAGAAGCAGAAGTCGGTGACGGAGCAGGGAGTGGTGAGTGGAGGGAGAGGGACTGGTGGGCGGATGCTGTGAAAGATTTTGGTTTCTGAGCAGTAACCGCTGTTGGGATCGATTGTAGAGTTTTCCGTAGCCATTTTTGGGAGCTTGAGAGTTACAGTGGAAGTGAAAGAGCGGGTGCGGTTTTACTTCTGGTACCGTGGTACGTAGAACTGGGAAGTGTTTGAGTTTTTTTCTTTTTTATTTGGTTGCCGTTTTGGCAGCTAGTTGTGTCGTTTACCACGGGATTATCTCCCTAGAATCGTTTCTTGAGTTTTGGAAAGCGAATACTATTATAGATAAGATATTATAAGGGGCGTGTCCATTGATCCACGTTTTTCTACTTAAATTTTTAGCTCTCACCTTCCAAATTTCATCTTTCTCCATCTCAAAAGATGAAATGAAAACCGGTGACAAATCATTGTCCGTCTTGTCTCTTGGCTACGTCCGGACAACGACAAAGCTTTGGAATCTTGGCGGGAAATTCATGCGGGGCAAGAATATAATTTTTTATATTTTTTCTAAAAAAAATAAACATTTAAAGTTTTAATAGTTTTATGTTAATTTACCTATTTAGCCTCTAGAAAAATCATCCACAAATTATCTACATAAACAAGGCAGCAATGCATTTATCTCGTAATACATAGTACTATCAATTAATATATTGATAAAAAAATTTCTTTTTAATATATGATATTTAAGAGAGATTAGTTTATATTTCAAAGCATACAATAATTATATTAGGCAAATATCAAGGCTACAGCAGCAATCACATGTGCTGTGCAGATACACGCAACCATAATTTCTCCCAATTAACAAAAGCTACCCAGGAGCTGACAACAAGCATCCAACCAATCACTTGAAATATCAACGGCTCTAATTTACCCATCCTCCCAACATAAGAAAGATTAAAGAATCGTAGTTGCCTAAAAGAAGAATCTACTAAAATAAAAGATGAAATTACAAGTACCAAGGTTTGATCCGCCATTGACCATCTGTTGCCCGAAATCCAGAAAATCAATCAATCACTTCTTCTGCTTCTTCCTAGTATCTATCAGCTTCTTCTTGGTCTCATGGCAGACCAAACAGACCAAAATCACGCCCAGGCTCCTCTGCTCACCACAACCCAAAACCACTCCTCTCAAAATAATCACCATTACCAACAAGATCAAGAGACCCAAAACCCAGCCCAAGAACCCCAAGACATTGAATTGGATTTGGTTCTTGAAAAGTTGGAAACTTTCCTATCATTTCTTGGTTTTAACCAGTCTTCTGTTTTGAAAATTGTGTTATCTTGGGCAGCTTTTTTGGTGGTGGGTGTACTGGTTCCAGTCACAATTCTTGAGCTTTCTAATTGTTATGGGTGTGAGAAGTACCAGATTAAGAGTTTTGAGCTGGATATTGTAGCATCGCAGGCGGTTCTTGCTGCTGTTTCTTTGGTTTGCTTGTCACTGAACTTGCGGGAGTATGGCACCAGAAAGTTTCTGTTCGTTGATCGTTCTAGCGGCCGAATGTCCCACCTTTCCAAACGTTACATTCAACAGATTAAGGTTAGCATTTGCAGACCCATATGATTACTTGTTTGCCAGTTTTTGTATGCGACATTGCGTTCTGAGGTTTGTAGGATTTGGAACTGTTTTTGTTCAAACTTTTATCTGTTTTTGATGAATTTTGTTTAGCATTGATGGTAAATTTCATTTACAATTTATGTAGAGGCTTGAAGTTTAATGCCATTTCAGCTGTTATGGACCGATATTATTGGCATAATGTGAGTATATAGATTTTTCAAACCAAAAAATCCCATATGTTTAGGTTCAGTGTTCCACTGTTTCAAGTGTCTTACTGCAGAGAGTGTGTAAGACCTGATTTGTTGCTAGTCATTCCATTTTTTCCAGCATTTTTTATCTTCGTTTGCAGCTTTGAGTTTACGTTACTTGCTTGCATATGGGTACTCTTTAGTACGTAACAGTTTGTGAGTGGTTTCAATTATGCAGATCAATTGCTGTATTTCACTGCTTGATATGTGCTTTGTGTGTTTAGTCATTATATCTAACTAAAACATTACTCAACTGTTAGATTCAATGGGTGAACTCTTTCCACAGGATTCCGTACGCTTGCTGGTCTTTTGGTCACTGCCATGTTTCATTCTGAAGGTTGTGCGAGAAGTCATCCGCAGCCTATATGTTCATCATGAATCATGGTGGTTGTCTATTGTTATTTTGTTCGGGTTGATTCTATCCTGGAGCTATGTGAGTACAATCTCTTTGGCAGCCAGCATTTTGTTTCATCTGGTTTGCAACTTGCAAGTAATCCACTTCGACGAGTATGCAAAGCTCATGGAAAGAGGAACTGATGTTATGATATTTATTGAGGAGCATATTCGTTTGCGTTATTATCTTTCTAAGATAAGCCACAGGTTTCGTATCTTCCTCCTCCTACAATTCAGTGTCGTCACAGCAAGCCAATTTGTTACGCTCATCCGAACTACAGGTTATGGTGGGAAAATCACTGCTACAAATGGTGGTGACTTTGCAGTAAGTCCTGTGCTGTGCTATCTTCTTTTTCCTCCATCAAAATGTCTGCTCAAACAATATTTGTGGCTTTCATCGGTTTAAGAACTGCATATGCTCCATAAAGCTTTATGCTTCTGGGCGTTTGTAGCTTGCTCATCTATTGATGGCATACTTAATCGGAGACAATCTCGTCGCTACATGGATGTTGGCTTTGGTTTGCATTAACATTTTCCCCTCAACTTTCAGGTATCCTCAGTTGTTCAGGTTGCGGGGATAATTCTCTGCTTGCATGCTGCTACAAAAATATCTCATAGAGCGGTTGGTATTACATCTGTAGCAAGTAGATGGCATGCATTGGCAACATGCAGTTCCCAAGATGCATCTCAAGTGAGAGTGTCAAACAGTATGGGGAACTTGGAAGCCGGAAATGCATCAAACTTGCTGCACATGAGTTATTCCGAAAGCGATTTGGAGTCAGTAGATTACATTGCAATGCCAACGAACATGCAATTGGCATCCTATATGACTTCATATCACAAGAAACAAGCCTTTGGTATGGATCTAACTCTTGTGTCTAAATTCATGCTACTCTCAGTTTGAGCAAGAATAAATCATGTTCGTTTGAGTTATATACCATCGTAGAAGTCTTGAACTTATCGCAGGTATTAATCAGCATCTCATTCTTTTGCTATGCAGTATTGTATTTGCAGAACAATCCTGCGGGTATCACCATATTTGGTTGGACGGTTGATCGAGGACTTATGAATACGATCTTCTTCATTGAACTCTCTTTAGTTACCTTTGTCCTGGGAAAGACCATAGTTTTCACTTCTAAGTGATGATTTTGCTCAGACCATTCTGCGTTGACAGATTCTGTCACCACAACAGCAGCAGAAGCTAACATTTCCGTTGCCTTTTGGCTGTTTGGGGATGATATATTACAAATACAGTATACCATTCATTCCGGAGTCCCCCGTTTCTTCAGCTTTTTGTTCAAATGCCGTTACGAAGGTAGCTGTTCAGATCGATCCTACATATGCCCTGTTGGATTTTGGACAATAACGTGTACATTAGTATCCGTTACCGTTAATTATATTTAGACCAATCGAGTGATCTAATAAAGTTTATGGTCTGAATTGTCTAATCAATTAAGTGCGAGGAGCAAATTTAATGTTTGTGCAGATTCCCGGATTAATTACTAATTGTTAATGGACCAATTAGTAATTAACCATTTTGGTTATTTGGGAATTGGTCCCTGGAGAAATTTCTCTATTTTATTTAAAGGTTCTTCATCAAGGTAACAAAATAATTACAGAAAACAAAAGGTTTTGTGCAAGAGTTTTGGTTTCCATTTGCCTAGAGAATTTCATCCTCCAGAAGGCCAAAAATCCCTCTCCAATTTCATGGCATCGGCTAATACAGGTACGCTTTCGCTGTATATCTATATTAATCATTTTATAATCGATTTATTTTGGTTCTTGGGATTGTTCATAAGGTTAGGGAACAATCTAGATTCTATTTGAATCTAACATGCACTCCATGTCATCATAGTCCAGACGTGCCTTTGGAAATCTGTTTAAACTTTGAGGGGAAAGAATGCTGCAACATTGGTGAGAAATATCAGTCTAGGGTTCATGTACTGTACTCTCTGTACTGCGTATGCATACTTCTTGTAAAACATATGGAGAGCAAATTACAAAAATATAGCGCAATGGTTTTCTTGATATTTACACCTTCAGTCTCATTTTTAGAGAAAAGAGGATAGATTTCTGCTAATATTTATTTGCAGGAATAACCACCCACCAGAAAGAAAAAAATTATCAGAAATAACTTTGCAAACCTATACAACCAATTTTTTTAGCAATATTAACTGAATTCACAAGGATATCCTAGTAAGCCAACGAACAAAATATGGAAAATCCATGATCCGGATTGAGAATTAATTTCGTTAAAATAAATAAATAAATAAATTGGCGTTGTACTATAGAACATCTGAAGTAAATCGATTGATACGATCTGAACGAGTTCTCATTTTCTTAGCTAGTTGCTCGATAATGAAAGAATCAACTGATAACTGAACTGATTCCTCTCGAGCTTTATCATTTTCTTTGATACATTTTTAAAAGAAAAAAATTACAACATATCCAAGGATATGTGCCAAAATTTAGACGGGAAGAGTTCGCTGGGCAAAGTTCAACGGAGCGATATGGCTTTCCAATGGTTATAAATTGCAATTTTCCTCACATTACCTCACTCTGGTATAACGAGAATGATCTCATCATGACTTCAGTTTTCAAATGCATCTACTATTCAGTTTACCCTCTTGCAATGCAAGGTCATCTGAAGCAGGAGACATTCAACTGTACCCCATTAAGGGAACCCAAGTTGTGTTGTTCCTTTTGCTGCTGTTACACAGATCCTTCTAACCAATGGATTCCTCCACCACGCTGTAAAATGCAATGAAAAAGGTCCCATACCACAACAAAATACATGTACACTGCCAGATCAAGAGACAACAGCGTTACTAGTTACATTTCTGAGATCTTCTCATTGCTTCGTAGGTCAAAATAGCTAGAACAACCATTACTGATCCATCCAATCTGCGATAACAGTATAGTTTTGGTTGGGAAAATAACTCCCTGTAGCAGGGTCCCAAGAACGGAAATGGATGCTTCCTTATTCCATCTCCAAGCAAAACCCATCACTCACCGCGTCATGCCATATCTATACTTGCATATTAGCAGAGGATAGAGTTGGTTAAAGCATCTGGCTGCTTTGCTAAGAACAGTTACCATAAAAGTAGAGACCAGAAAAAGAAAATTGGACTGAAGGTAAGAATCCAAGAAATTAAACATAGCAGCCAAAAATTGCACCCAAGTTTTTCTGGACAATACAATTGGCAACACCCTCTAGACACATTCATACAGAAAAAGTAACACAGCAGCAATCCAAACAATAACCAAAATGACTCAGCAATGTAATCTGAGATGCATGACAATTAGTTTAAAGCACGTTTGGTTCCTCAGCAACTTCTCCAGCAAGATATCAAATAAGCAAATAATCACAATTAAAAAGAATAAACTTTTCTTGTTACTTTAATTTTTCTATTTTCTTGGTGAATGATTTCGATGCCGTCTTTCCATACTAAAGACAAATATCGATGTAAAGGTGATGCCTGCCTCCACAGTGGCAATTCCCACAAAAAGAATGATTAAAGAAGGGGGGAAAACATTGACAACCAAGCTAAAACAACAGTAAGTGTGTTAGCCAAGGTTTGTAATCAAAGAGCAACTGAGTCGCAAACCCATTTCACAAATGAAATCTTTCTTCAGAATATGCTAACCTGATCATACTATTTCTAGTTCCATTTGCTTGCCCCCTACTCATTTAACCATGAGACCAACCAAATTCATATTCCACTATGTACATATTTCATCATATGCTAAATCAACTCCATTTACCTGCATATTCATGTTTTTGGTAAATTAATCCCCATGCAGTAGTAAGTTACGTAATATTCACTATCTGACACGCAACACACTCCACCTCAGCAGTACTAATGTTGCCTTTTATAAGCCGTAAAAGTTAATTCCACAAAATCTAGGATGCCGCAAAAACTCAGCAACACTTTTGAGGGAACCAATCATGGAACTACCAAACAAGGGGCATACTTGCAAGGAAAGTGGCAAAGGAAGAAATTACTAAAACAGTACCCCACCCTAGTCAATAGAAACAGAACAGTCAGAAATGATTCCAACAGCATAGATAGTATTCAACCACCTAAAATGGATGTCTTCCCAAAACCTTAACTTGTTAACACTTATAATAGCACTACAATTATAATAGCAACCACCAAATGCATGTTGATGGATACCAAAACAAACAATCAAAGATCCCTAGTACTGATGCAGAAGGGCAATTATAAGAACTATCACATAGGCAAACCTAATGGATAACAAATATGAAGGAATCAGTCCAATAATCCGGCACGAGAACATACGAAGGTTTGATTGTACCTCTACTGATCTTGAAGACAACTAATTGAAAGTTATAAAATCCACAGCATGCAGGTAATCTCCCCAACCTGCTTGCTTTGATACTTCAGTGACACCCGCAGACAATGTCATAAAAATGTTGATGGTTAAATTAAACGTTCAATCTTCTTAGATATCACAAGTAAAACAGGATAACATTCTGCGTCACATTTCTTCATGATCAAATTCAAGTTGCTCGATTGTCAAGAATCTTTCAGGAGTTTAATTAGTTGTGACAGAAAGCAATCATATCAGCATTCAGCAGGGAAGGGATGAACTGATAATTTGCTTAATATTGAAACTTCCTCAAAATGTCCAAGTTGTATTCTTCTTTAAATAAAGGGAAAATTTAACCCTAAAACTGGGAGTGGGTTAAAATGAATGAACATTTGACTAATGCTCCTTCTGGCAGCCCTTCATTTCATAAAAGCTCAAATCATTAGGCAAGTGTTGTAAATATCTTTGTTCAGTTTCTTACAATTAAAATGGACTCTCTAAGTCAGCATAAAAGGGCATAATATTATCACACAGCTTTTAAAATTTGCATAATTAACAGAAGGTTAAATGACATTTTTGGTCTTACAGTGGTCACTCTTGTTTAATTTAGTATGGTGATTATAACAAAAAATGTCATTTAACCAATAACAGAAACAGAAAGAGATACTTTTCAAAAGCCTAGTAATAGAGAAGTACATCAACGAACTAATGCATTCTTTTGAGTAAAATGACACACTGAATCACTGATGATATAGCCCGTCATAATGGATGGAAGACTAATCAGATCCTTGACAACATTCAACAGGATTTAAATTGATAATTACCTTTGGAATACTATGCTATTGTCAATGATTACTGTCTATTTCTTCTTCAATAAAAAGCTAAGAATGCTCCTCCGCTTCACACCAACAGCCTCTTGCAAACACAATGTGAATATTAAAAAAAAAACAGAAAGCAAGAGAGAAAGGACATAACTGATAGTGGAGGCAAATTCCATAAGGTTCTAGTCTTAAAAACCAAAGTGTAATAGAATTGTTACAATGTGCCAAGGAAATATGTTACATACACAAGTTTCAGCTGAAACTGTTTTCTTTTTTCAAATGCCCAACCTTGCATTGCCAGTAGTGTCGCAGAAGTATATATGTATGCTAAGGAAATCTGGAGGACAAAGATAACCTGCAACATAACTGGCTGATGGCACGCACAGGTGCCTGGTAAAAAAAGTACAAATGACTGTCTGAGAAACAATGTTGGCAACTTCCTTTCAGTGTTCTCTCTCACCTCAACCTCATCCTGTGTTAGTAGTATGGAAAACCAAAGCATAGAGTTTCTTGTCTAAGGTTGACCAATTGATCTCTCAGCCAAACAAACCACGAGGCCCCAATTCCGCTTGCTGCAACTCCTTTCTCCGCTGCTCTTCTAACGGGTCAGGGCTCTTCATTATCCTTCTCAAGCGCCTAGATATAGCGCGCACAAAAAATAGCCCAAGAAAATAGATGAAATACAAGGATGATCAAACAATTAGTATGCTACATATTTCTACTTGGCAAGAGTACCAAACCTGTCTTGGGCATGCTGCGCAGGGAAAGTAGGCATGAAGTCTTTAGACTTTGGAAGAGGAACTTCCCGGAACCAGTCATGGTTGAGGGCAGCCTCAGCAGTTATCCGCTGAGAGCAAAGAAAAATATAAAGGGCTTAACGAAGTCGGCTTAATCTAACGAAGTACAGAAAAATTCACTTGCATAATATATTATCTACCTTCTCAGGATCATACGTTAGAAGTCTGTTCAACAAATCAAATCCAGAATCAGATAGCACCGGTGATCCAGTAAAAGATGTTGCAGGGAATTTTTTACACAGCAGGTTATACCTGAAAGGAACATTGACAGGGGGTCAATAACAAGGATATATGAATGCTGTGTAACTGAAGTGTCACCAATGGAGGCCAGAAAGCCAGACCAGAATCACCCAGCTGGAAGCCTGGGAAAACAGTGACAAAAATAAGAACATTAAGTTACCAACAACTAGAAAATTAATTTAAAGAGTCAATGATACTTACTGATGCTTGACGAAGTTGACCTTGACTCCAGGTAACTTGGAAAACCCAGGCCAAATTGTCTCATTTGGAGTACCAAGGGTCCGGAAAATCTGCAGTGAAAAATAAGACGACCATAAAGTAGAATTAGACACGCCTTACCTACTCAAGACAAATATCACCAATCCACAAAAAGCAGCATCAGCTCTGACACGAAAGTAGAAACCAATAAACAAGTTTACCTTGAAATATTTTTTTCCTTTTCTTTTTTGCTCGGAATTTAATTTACCTTGTCAAGTTGATCGAATTCAGTTTTCCCATTAAAGAGAGCCTCTTTTGACAACAGTTCAGCCATAATGCATCCCAGCGACCACATATCAATTGCTGTTGAATATTGTTTGGTTCCCAAGAGAAGCTCAGGTGCCCTACAAAAGTAAAAAACTATATCAGACACTAAACAAGAAGACAAAATGTATTTAGATATATCAAGGATAGAAAACAAAGCATATTGAAAACAAAATACATAACAAAACTACGAACACTTTCCAATATATTTCCATTCCCCAAAAGCAGACTACCCTTGTACATTCATATATGCAGGTGCCAAGAACTAACAATGCAATGCTGCTAGCAAGGCCCAATCACATAACTATCGAAACCATTACATGGCTGAGATGAACTGGTGAAAAAATGATGGCAACAACAACTTAGACTGATTCGACAAACAACCCTTTCTAGAGCATAAAAATAGCTTTGCATACGCAAACACCAATGTTTAACCAAAGGTGCACATTAAAAAAAAGGCAGCAGAGCATTTTGTTACAAAATAAAGATGACAAGTGAATTCAGATCAAAAGAAACAATTACAACTCACCTGTACCAAAGAGTAACCACCAAGTGAGTATATGGTTTCAAGGGGCTCCCATATTGACGAGCCAACCCGAAGTCACAGATCTTCAACTCACCACGGTTATTCAGAAGCAGATTTGATGTCTTTAAATCTCGATGGAGTACCCAGTTATCATGAAGATATTTAATACCCTCCAACAGTTGAAGCATTAAGCATTTAACTTCACTCTGGCTAAATGGCTGCTTCATTGATTCCATGAGACCTTTAAGATCATGCTCCATGTACTCCATGACCATAAAAATACTATCTAGGTTACTCCCTACCACAACTTCTTTAACGTCAACAATTGAAGGGTGGTGAAAAGAAAGAAGAATATTTATTTCCCTAAGTGAAGTAAGTGGAAATCCTTCTCGTTCTTTTTCCATCTTTACCTTCTTCAAAGCTACAATTTCCCCCGTCTTCTTATCCTTTGCTCTATACACAACACCATAAGTACCTTCATCTATCTTGTTCAACCTCTCAAACTCGTCAACGCTTCTACATCCCATAAGCATGTTTATACTTCTTTGAGGAGGACCTGCTGGTTCTGGTGTTCCACGAGAATCCTCTTCATTCTCAGAATCAGTATCAGAATGATCACCATCCCCAGCATTGTTAACCTCATCAATCTCCATGTAGTCATCCTTCTCAGAATCATTACCAGGATAATCATCCCTGCTCAAAGATCCAGGACCTCGCTCATCTGATTCAGGTGACTTCCCTCTAGACCCCACAGAACCTTCTCTCTTAAGTTCCCCAAGTTCTGGGGTCGATGACTTCCCATGTAATCTGGTATCCAAGGAAGGCATCTTCCTCCTTCTATCCATTTCCTGATCCTCAATAATTTCACCTTCATCAACTGGTGAATTGTCACCAGCAGCCCATCTAGAAGAAGATATGTTCCGCATTGGTACATAATCTTCATCATCTACATGTCCTGTCTCCCTGTCAGAAACCCACCGTTGCTCCTCCTTTGGTGAAGAAGCCAACTCAACAGGTGAATCAGAGACAGAATACCCAACTTCTTTAACCACAGAACCCTTGACAGGAGAAGACTGCAAAATCTGGTTCTCACTACTCTTAATAGGGGAGATCTCCACACCTCCATCTGGGATAACATTAGGTGATTGGCGATATGCCTTGGGCAAAGGTGGCGGCGGAGGGAGAGCAGCCACTGCCGGTGCAGCCCTAGTTTTCAACAAATTGTTCACTTCTTTATCATCTCTATCCCATACAATAGGAGAAAACTTCCTCTTCTTCTTGACAGGTGTTTGAGCCCCATTCTCTAACACCTTCGGATCCTCAGTATCTTTATTAAGCAGTTGTTCAGACTCAATAGCATCATCGGACCCACTCTCACTAGACAACTCACCTGGCTCCTTATCAACAGCCCCAACTGACAGCCCACATCTCCTTGGTCCCCCACGGGCCCCACCACTACTTCCTGAACCACTCCTGCTAGAGGAAGACCGGTACTCACCATTTACAGCTTCTCTCTCTCTAATATCCTTCTGTCTAACCCTACCCTTACCTCTCAAGTCATTAACCCGACCACCCCGACTATTTCCACGATTACCATTCCCAACCTGATTATGTTTCTCCTTGGAGTAAGGAAAATCATTCTTTGACAATTCCAAATCAGACTCCCGCTCCCTCAAGTCATTATCGCGATAACCCCCATTCCTACCAGCTGCCATCTCCAAACTTCACACCACACAAAGCCCTAATCCTCAATTCAAAACCTCCAAAATTCTAGCTTACAATAAACCCTAATCCCGCCCAGAATTTATTCATTTTTTTCGAAATTCACCAAACTTAAATTCGGAAACCATAAGCATTAACTACAGATCCAAAAGCAACTCAAAACCACGCAACAGTGAAGTAATAAAACAACAATAGTAGAATTGAAATCCCCCAATTACTGTGGAAGTTATGCTCCAAGTTTCCTCGAAGCACAGAAGAGGAAACGGGGGACTAACTAAACAAACAGGTAAAGGACAAGAATAACACTAGAAACTGACAGGACGGGATTGATAAATATGGGTATAAATTAGGGCTTACCGATGACGAATGGTGAAAAGGAAAGAGCGCGAGGGTTGCTTGATTTGGGAACGAAAAGAGAGAGAGGAGAGAGCAACTGGATTTTAAAAGTCGCGTACGATCGCGATTCGCGAATGATAGGCCCTAGATTTTTTTTATATAAATATTTTTTATTTTTTATTTTTTATTTTTTTATTTGTCTACTCTTAGTTATAGTAAAAAGAAAAGAATTTACGGTTTGTTTAATCTGTTGCATGATGTAAGCTGCAATGCAATACTTTTGATTTGTATCTACCAGTGAAATAATATTTGAGATTGTTAATAAATCATAAGCAACTGCATAAGAGGTGGTTAGTTAAGAACAAGAACAGTTAGTAGTTAAAGCTTATGGCGAACAAATTCCAATTCCAAATCAGGCCGAGCACACACCAATCCCTAGTCCTCAAATCGGCAATCACCTCCCGCCTCCTCCTCATCTTCTTAATCCTCTTATGGAGAACACTTTTCCCTCCCTACGACACCTCCTCCCCTCTCGATCCGCCGTGCCTTTCCTCAACCCTCGCCGCAGACCGGCGCGCCGTTTCATTCCCTCGCATTTCATCCTCCCTTGAATCCTCCGTCGTTTGGGACAGCGTCTACTTCATCCGAATCGCACAATGTCTCTACGAATACGAACAATCATTTGCCTTTTACCCGCTCCTTCCTCTTCTCATCGCCGTTTTGTCCCACACAGGTCGTCTTTCTTACCTTTCCCTTCCTACTTCTGCCTTTTTTTCACATTTCGTATGCAAACAATGAAATATGTTTTCAATTTTCTTTTTTGCAGTTTTTGCGCCGCTGATTCCCCTTATAGGATTGCGAGCTGTGCTTGCCTTGGCCGGATACGTTATTAATAATGCTGCATTTGTTCTTGCCGCGTTTTATCTGTACAGGTTAGTTAGTTTACAGGTTCTACTTTGGTTTGCTAAATGTTGTAATGTATTATGGTTAATTGCCGTTGCGATTTCTCAGGGTTTCAGTTATTGTCTTGAAAGATGCTGACATGGCCCTGCGCGCATCGATCTTGTTTTGCTTTAATCCAGCTTCTATATTTTATTCATCGATGTAAGTTCACATTTTATTTACTGAATCTGAATCTGCGTTAGAGCTTACTGAGTGAGCGGATAGCTGTCCCACTTTGTTCTATGGTATAGAGAATCAGAGTTATGATTGATATTTTGTGCTTTTTTTGGTGGTGGCAGATATTCAGAGAGCTTGTATGCTTTATTTTCATTGGGTGGATTGTACTACGTGATATCTGGTGCAAGTAATATTGCTGTGCTTTGGTTTGCCCTCTCTGGTTGTGCGAGGTCTAATGGAGTGGTTAATGCTGGATATTTTTGTTTTCAGACTATGCATCAGGCTTATGATGCTGTGTTCGTAAAAAAACGTGCTTTTGTAAGCTTTTATTGCACATGCTTTGTTTAGTTGTGGATGTGGGTGATGTGAACTTGAAGTTTGTTGTTGCTGATCTTGTTTGTGCACTAGTTGGCAGTGCAGGTTCTTACAGTTGGAGCATTGCGGTGTATATGTACTCTCGTTCCATTTGTTGCTTTCCAAGCATATGGCTACTACAATATTTGTGTTGGAAATTCTCTGGATGAAATGAGTCCCTGGTGTAAAGCAAAAATACCTTTGCTGTACAATTACATTCAAAGTCGCTACTGGTATGTTAGCTTTTACTGATTGATGGTTTCTTTCCCTTTCATCTGCCTTTTATTTTAGTCCACGTTAATACATCTAGAGTTCATTAAAGATATTGCAAGCTACTATTTTGCTACTCCATTTTGTGCTGTGCACTATGCTTAGTGTCACAATACCTCTACTGTACAATAGCTCCATGAACCTCTATAAACCCTTTATTTCATGTTCTTATTTTGGCTGGTTTTGTGGTGCCAGGGGAGTAGGTTTCCTGAGATATTTTCAGTTCAAGCAGTTGCCAAATTTTCTTCTTGCATCCCCAGCACTATCTTTGGCACTTTTCTCCATCCTCTATTATGTGAGGTTGCAACCTGAGATGTTTTTCTCACTGGGTTTTAATAGTGAAAAGAAGTCTGTCCCTCCATTGTCCTCTCTAGATACCGTGTCAGGGTCAAACAGTAGTCATCCGAGTGAGAGAGGCTCTACTAAAGTACAAGGTACTAGTTTCTAACTGAACAATGTGAATTGTCTGTGGATAAAATACCATCAGACAAGTGTTCTGATGGTAGAGATCTGTAGATGTTTTCTTTTTGACATGCTTGATGCAGCCTCATTATTGATACCTTATTACTGTTGAAATTTATATAATGCTTTGACATGCTTTTTGCCAAAAGAATTGGAAATGAATTATGATACTTGTTACAGAAAATCGCTACCTTAGGCAGAGGAAGCCTTTTCCTAGAGGTGATAATCATCCTTCAACGCCAGAAGAATGCAATTCAGTAGAGAACCCATCCATCTTTATTGTGCCATGTACACTACACCTGGTGTTCCTGGCAGCCACAGCATTCTTTGTCATGCATGTGCAGGTTTGTTTCATCCTTAACAACCCATAAGCTAATTTTAAATCAATAAATTTTTGCCGTTACACTTCTGCAAAATCTAAAGTTCTATCAAGTATTTTAGGTCATTTGTTCATCATTTTACAGGTTGCCACACGCTTCTTGTCTGCCTGTCCTCCTCTCTATTGGTTTGCCTCATATCTATTTGCATCTCCTGGCACCAGTAGGAAATGGGGTTACATGATCTGGGGATATTCTGCAGCTTACATACTCCTTGGAAGTTTGCTGTTTTCAAACTTCTATCCTTTTACCTGACAAATTAACGGCATATTCCCTTCCGCGAGCTTCTTTCATCACTTGGATCCTTGCCATTTTCCAGTATCAGTCGTATTTTTTCGAGCAAACGGTCCATTGACTTCAAACTCTCAAGTCCGGTTGGAAATTGTTGCTGCACAACATCGTTCTCCTTCCAGTTTCGGAGTAAAACCATCTGATGAGATGTGCTGTGTTGCAGTTCCATGTTTCTCATTCATCTTGTGTCAAGACACGAAGAAGTCAGTCCCATATGATGCACATCTACCAGGCATCCAGCTGATCAGGACTTGAGATTATACAGTTTTGAATTTGCTAAGGGATTCCCTGTCAAATTGTTGTAATCTTTCCATGTACTCTTAATCATGGGTGTTGAATTCTGAAGATCCTTTTTTGTCTTTATAGTAAATAAATCATGAGCACCAGTATATTTATTGCAGCTTGGCCTCTCTAGATTTATTTTCAATGAAATGAACCCCATATGTGCAGTTTAGAGTACCCATTCGCTTGCCAATTGCAGAATAACTTAGGATTACAGCAGAGACATAAATTATGAGAAGAATCAACCAAGTGACTGCATTTTCAGATTTAATAAAATGAGTACAGAAATTTACATGTGTATTGAATGCCGTACATTGTAGCTACCAGTATAGGAAAGGCAACTTGGAGGAGAAAGAAGGCGGCAAGTAGCCAGTCCTCCTTGCATAGTTTGCTCTTTCAGAAGTCCTAACAGCTTTCTCATTCATCTCGGCTCTGCATTCGCGTGCTTCTCTTCAGCTATTCTCTTTGGTTGCTCCTAGTTTGTTTATTAATTTTTCTTGTGCCGGAGCTTTGGTTCCTTTCTTCAGATATCTCACCAACTCATGCCCTTTTTGCATCCTTGCTAGTTGCTACCGTCTTGACCCAAATGATCTTTGAGAATTTCTCTCAAGTAGTCTAGCTGCTCGAATCCACCTTGGAGTTCATTCCACTGCAACAAATAAATGAAAAGGCCTCAATATTAGTTAAAGAGAGAGACCACCTATCTTATCATTTAAACCATGCCACCAATGCAACAAATCCACCTAGGAGTTCATTCTACTGCAACTAATAAACGAAGAGAGACCTCCTATCCCATCATTCAAACCGATGCTTTCTATCTGCAAACCAAACCAGATGAATACATTCCTCTCCAAAGATATAAACCAGTAAACAACATGGTGGCAATGTATATCCACCATCAACTTCGTGGTTTCATAGCACCAAGTATGTGCGAATGCAAAACAATGAAGAAATCTGAAATCTGAGGGGTGAAAACTTGGAACTCACCTCTAGATAAGATAATGACACCACATTCCAACCAGCAGAAGCAATATATCGCCGCTTCAGTATGGTGTGCCCTAAAGGCTCTCCTGCACAGAGGCGTAACATGACACATTAATTTAATTTGACAAATAAGTGGTAAGCAAATTTGAATTGGTGGCTCAAAGCCTCAAACGAACAACATCAAAAAAGGATATGAAACTATATGCAGCATTATTTTGGTACCAACCTGTATTCCTTGAAAAATGACTTGGTCCATCGATTTCCAAGGCAATCTTCTTATCAACCACAACAGCATCCAAAGTGTACCCATCTACGACATATTCCCTCACCCAATCAAGGCCAGTGCTGACCAGAAGACGAGCGACTTCCTTCTGAAACGATGAAGTCATTTTCTGATTAAATCTCTTTGTTTTCCCAGCAACAGCAATTTTATCCTCAAGATCACCACTGAGGGACAACTGAAGATGTGGATACTCAAGCTTCAAGCACTGATTCACAAGATGAATCTGGGAAGCAAACATAATATCCTCTCTGTACTCCTCTGAAATCCGTTGCTCCTCAAATTGGCTCAGAGTTCTCCACACATTTGAAAAGAAAATCCGGTCCAATTGTCCAAGAACAGCGTAAGACCAAGCTATATTTCCAAGCTGGCCTCTATTGAATCGGAGCACTGAATGGCCTAAAGCTCCATCTGCATTAGAGTCTCCACTAGCTTCAATGCTACTCCCTCCATTATACTTTGAGGTGTCTGTCTTTAGACAGTACTCAAACTGGCTATTTTCCTTGAAAACGTTATCCAAAGCCCCAAGCAATTCCTCAGCCGGCTCACTTAGAGAAGCAAACGCCCATAAAACCTGAGCAATCTCCTGTTCTTGAAAAGTGTGAATTATATCCGATGCCCTTTTTGATAGTGCCTGAAATAGCTCAGGGGCAGAGTGCTGCATTGAAGCAAAAGCACCAGCAACATTAGCAACATTCTGGGAATTGAACTCACCAACCTTGATCAAAGCCACCTCTGCGACTCTGTCCATTTCTGACAAGTAAAGCAGCTCTCCTCCTATCTTTGACAATGCCCATGAGATGTTTGAGAACCCTTGTGCTGAGCATTCAGGCAATGCTGTCATTGCAATACCCACCAGCATCGACATCTCCTTTTTCCGTGCAAAAGCCAACCTTCGAGTTTGCATCATTGTAACCTTCTCCATGTTCTTGGCGATTCGATGAAGGGCAGTGGCGATATTCAAAGGTGATAGTGGCGAAGGGCTCAACCCCTTACCGACAGCCATGATAATGTCAGCGACAATCTCCAAAACATCCTCTGCTATCTGTGCCTCCACAATTTCTTTGTTCAGATTAATCTCTCCATTACGGTTAGAAGGTCCTGAGAAGTTGGATAACTTTTGGAAAAATTCTTCCATGGCTTTTTCCTTCCTTTTCAGAAACATGCCATCTCCCATCATACTCACTTTCCTGCTAAGCTCACTGGCATGATCATCACCAAGAGAGTTGCTCATATCCTCCTCCGTATCAAAGTCTCCCCCGAAATTAAGATCCAAATCATCTTCAAGGTCCTTACTTTTCTTGCTACTCCTATCTTTACTAACCAACTTGGGTTTGTTCTTTTTTTTCTTCTGCTTAGTTCCATTAACAAAAGCCTCAATCTTGTGACTCAGTCCCCTAGTTTGAATGGATTTGAGGGCAACCTTCCTCGCCCTCAAACACCAATCCATCCCATCATTATCTTGAAGCAACTTTGAAGTTTGTTGCTTCTTTTTCTTCTTGGGTGCTTCAACCTTGCCAAGAAACTCCAATTCCCACTCCTGGCCTTGCGTATCAGTGTCAGCAACACATTTTGAAATAATTGCAGAAGAGTGTCTACCGAAACTCACATAGTTGGTTGGTGGAAGAAAACCCAGTTGGAGGTTTTTGGGAGCAAACGGAGTTCTCAAGTTTAGGAAGGGAAAACTATGGAGTGGTATAGGATTGAAAGCCAAAGGCTTTACGCAATTTCGGTGAGGGAGAGTGTTTAACAACCCTTCCATGACTGTGTTTCTCTTTCAACTACTTGTTTTTTCTGTTCTCTTTTCTTCTTGACTGGAGAAGTGCAGTTAAAACATCAATTTAAAGTGGTTGTCTATAATCTGGAAATCTAATGAGGGAAAAAGAAAGAGAAGAGGCGCGCACCTTCAAAAATGGGTGAATTGGTGCATCTTTTCCAGCAAGAAGCACCTTAGACCACCCATTGAGCTTCAACCCTCTAAAACCAGACCAGCAATTCCGAGAATTCCAACCAGGATTCAACGCAGCCGCCGCATGAAGCAGCGGAGCTGGGTGGACGGTTGGCTGGTTGCTGTACTCTTCTTACAGAAACGGAGAGTTGGTGCTAAGACGAAGTGAGGAGGACTGAGCAGAGCAATGGCCGGCGCACTGAGAGCGGTGGCGAGACTGCGGGAGAGGTGGGTGTGCTCTGTGTTTCTTCGTGTGGTGTGTGGCGGGGTTGGCTGTTAGGCTGTTTGGCACTTTGGCCAGTTGAGGATTGGGTTTTTGATTATTTATTTTTTCCCTTTTTTTCAAACTTTTTTAATTATTAATTATCATCGGAATTTGTCGGTTTCCTGACCGGCAACGGAGTCAAACATTTTAAAGAAAAGAGCATCTTTTTGCTTATTCTAAAGTTTTTTGGGTTGTCATTTTACTTATTCTGCAGCTTATATCCCTCCTTTGTAAGTCTGCTGTTTTCAAACTTCTACCCTTTCACTTGAAAAATTAACGGGGAATCCTCCGGTGATATCTAATCGCTTCTAGAATCAGCTTCAGATACTGTGGCTTAGTTTCTGCAATGAATTCATACATTTTGGTAGAATCTGACCAACTTTTTGCGGGCAGCATTTCTGTCAAAGTACATGTTTACTACCATATCAATCCCATTCGTGTTGGGTTCGCTCGAAGAAGCCAGTCCCATAGAATATGCACATCTATCAGGCATCTAGCAGCTTAGAACTTGAGGTTTATAATTATTTTGAATCTGCTAATGCCTCGAAAATGTTTACATTATCACTTCCACGGTTGCGAATTGCATTGCACTCGAGACTCGAAAGATTTATGAGAAGAACCAACCAAATGGATTACATTTTTCAGAATTTAATAAAATGAATACACAAGTTCACACATGTATTAAAACCAAAAAAGAAAAGAAAAAAAGTAGTTCAACAAAGGTTACTGACAGGTAAAAGTTATAAGAAAAGGAAAACATAAGTGCAGTATGTTGTTGTTACTAGCTACTACCAGCATAGAGAAGGCAACTTGAAGGAGAAAGATGAGGGCAAGTGTCCAGTCCTCCTTATATAATCTGCTCTTTCAGAAGTCCTAACAGCTTTCTCATTCAGCTTCGCCTCTGCATTCGTGCGCTTTTCTTCAGCTCTTCTCTTGGCTGTCGCTAGTTTGCTGATTAACTTTTCTTGCGCTCGAGCTTTAGTTCTCTCTGCCTTCACCTGCGAATAAAGCATGCGTTACGCTGAAGATGCATTTTCTTGTTATCCATTTAGTAGAGCATTGCATAGTTGTATGCGTCGGTGGGAACATACCCATGCTAATATGCATGATTCTTCGTATGCAAAAGACTAAGGTTAGATTCAAGAATTAGTATTTAGAATGCAGCATCATCAAAGGATTAGTATGAAAAAGTTCTGCATTATGGAGATGGGCACCACAAACTTTTTTGCACTCACTTTTTTTTAGGATTAAAGCAGAAAAAGGGGAAAATTGTGTCATATAAATCTCCTAGAAACCATGAAATCTAAGAATAGCAAAGTTACCTCCATTTTCCTCATTTCCATTTCAGCTTTCCTCTTCTCATGATTTTCCCAGGCTTGGATCTTCACTTCTTCGCGCTTATACCTATACACAACACCACAAAGAACAGAAAGATCTTAACCAGTGCATAAAGTCAAATCACATTTTGTAAAATTGATCACATTCAAGAGTGCTGGTAGATCAATCACCTTGCCATATATTTCGCGCGCTCTGCCACATCCCAAGCCGTCGCTCTTGTATCTAAACTATTCTGCCTTCTTTCTTGTTCTAAATCTTTATTCTCAGGAATCTTGGTTTCTTGTACATGGTTCCTCGGTGCAGATCTATTCACTCTAGCTGCAGAACTTGCCTCCACCCTGCTTTCGTTCGACACTAAACCTGTCTGATACCCCTCAGTACTCCCCTGCAGACACCTTACTGGAGTGGAAGATCCTGAAGACATAGGACTCCTTGCGGCGGGAGTTGTAGCTCGAATCGGTGTTGCTGTTCTCGATGGCTCCTGGCTTGCGATTGGGGTCATCTCAGTCCCCATATCCCTAACACAAATCGATCTAACAACCGACACTGATGAGTTCTGCACAGGCTTGTTGATTCTCCAAATTGACTCATCACACTCCACTTTCTTTGTTTCCATTCCATACTGATTCGTAATAGAAGCAGGACACCCATTTGCTTCCCCTCCAACTTCTTCATCTTCGCCGCTGTAGTACTCAACTTCCCTTTGTGGAACTGGAGCTATTAGTCTCCTATCATCCGCATTTGAATTCCTCGGCTTGCTTTGGTTCTTATCTCCTCCTCCTCCACCTCCTCTTGACAACCCAACAAGCCATTTCTGCGCATCATCCCATTTCGACGGAGTAGGCTTGCCTAACGCTGTTCGATGATGACCACTTCGATTAGCCCCATTGCCTTTATGAAACTCGAAACTGATCGTATTGCTACCTGAAATCTCCTGGTTTGATCCATGAACATTGTAGCAACCTTTATCCTCTACAGATCTCATTTCTCGCCACAAATCTTTCACTCCCACAACAACACAGACACAATCAAGAAAAACTACAAATGTGACACCTAAAACCAAATATCTGTCAAGTTGCTATCTCATTCCAGCAACAAAAGATCAAATGGGGAAAAGGGTCTACTTCCTGTCATGAAAAATGCAGACACAGGTAAAGATCTGTGCAAACTTGTTGAGAAAAACACAAATTGGGTTTTTTTTCTTTTTGGTCACAATCTAAAAACTATAACTACCAAAACAAAGATTTTGGTCTAAAGTAAACCCCAAACAAAGATTTGCCATATAGATTTGATGCAGCACATTCATAAAAAAAAAAAAAAAAAAAAACCCAGACATCATAACAACATTAATCTCTCCCCCTATCCACCTTACTCCATACAGAAAACCTACAATCTACCTTTCAAAGTAATTAACCACACCTATTCCAAATTGGATATATCAAACAAGAAACCAATAATGCTCTACAATGACCACCAAAATATCTCACAATTCATTCACTGCACACCAAAGGGGGGCCCATCTGGAATATATGCAGAAGAACAGCAGAAAAGAAAGGATAACTAATCAATCCCCATCTCTTACTCTTAGCATTAAACAGTAATTAATCACAGTAAATAGGGAAAAAGAAGAAGGGGAGGGTTGTGTCAGTAATTAATGCAAACTACTACTGCGAGTAACATCATCACTCATCAAATCTTTCATGAAACATTCAATCTGAATAGTTTCCAAGGCAAAGGTGAGAGCTTGCCCTTTGATGGGTTTTTGCAGGAAAAGCTAGTTTGTTTGAGCATAAAAATGCATAGAAACCATAGATTTCTTGATAGTGATACTAGGCTACTAGCTGCAGTGAAACAGTTTTGATGGTACAAGTCTATTCCATATTAAAATACTGAAAACCCCTAACTAAAATTTAATACAAATAGAATTAGTCTTAACACAATAAAATTAGGAAATATAACGATTAAAAATTATATTATATTAACTCGTTTTGTATATGTGATATAATAGAATCAAAGTTAAGTGAATGAAATTAGAAATAATTGTAGATTCGGCCTCTTACTATCATTAGTTATGAAGTAAAAATCTCATCGAATGTACTTAAAATTTAAAATTTATTAACTTATTAAGTTAATTTATTACGAACAAGAATTACGGTGGTTTTCGCAATGATACATTAGTCATATATAGTAAAAAATCTCACAGAATATTAGTACTACTAATTACTAAGGGAAAAAAAAAAGTAATTTCATTGAAACTTGTGCATACTTTTTGTTTTTTAGTATAGCTACTACTACTACTTTAGATTAGTTTGTGAATTTTTTGCTATTATTGAGAGAGTTGTTTGTGAGAATTCGCGTTACCGTTTTAACGGCTATTAGATAGGGAGTGGAATCTGATGGCGACACGTGGATGGTGCGGATCTGAGGAAGATGTCAGTTGACCGAGAGCCAGTGTCGGGCTAAAATTGATAATCGTGGGGCTTCTGACCTTCTCACGTGGGCATGATGGGCTCTGTTGCGGTACATTTTGTTATTTTTTATTATTATTAATATACTCCTTTGGACATATTAATTGACACTTTCTTACGAATTTTTTAGTCCATTTTTTTTTATTTTATTTTTTCCAAAACATATATTTTATAAAAATGACAAATTAACCCTTATGTATCAACCCAATTTGATGATGGTTTGATAATTTAAGTAAAAATTAGGATAAAAATGAAACAATGTAGAATAAAATAAAATCAAAAATTATTATTTTAAATTTTACTACTATTCCTTTGGCGACGATTATTTCGGTCCGAAGGGAGTACTAAAAAAGAATAATAATAATTTAATATGTTACTCTCTCTGTCCACAAATATGAAACAGTAACTTTTAATAAAACAAATACTAAAAAATCAAGTAAAGTGTACAGTAACTTTTAATAGAAAAATGACAGTTATTCGTGGACGGAGAGAATACTATGTTACTTTGAATGGTATTTTTCTTTTTATAAAAAAAGTTCTACCAATTTTTAACCCTTTAATTTTGTACTATTTTATTTTTGGTAATTGTGCTAAAACTTTTAAATAAGCAATAAATAATGAGCTAATCTTCTTTTTTTTGTTTGTCACATGGAATCTAAGCTATTATGAGAGGAGGAGGTACCAATGGTAAGGGAGTTTGGCATTATGTGGAGTGGGGGTGTAATGTGAGTGTGACGAGCTGAGTTTTTCGTTCATAAATTACTCGATTTTCAACCTCATTGAGTTGATTAATCTAAACTTTCATCGGTTTGAACCATTTAGGTGATTTAAACAATACCAAGTAGTGGAAGATCCAGCCCACTAAATTGACTGACAGGGGAGACCACATTGTTTTATGTCTTAGGCCCATTTGGTCCATTTATTATTTACAATGCAAAGCGTCAGGAAAAAAGAAGCTCTACCTGGGCGGGCCCAAATCAAAATAATGACGGAAGCCCAACGCCACATCATACATACTTACAAGCAGTGTTATCAGAACCGGACCGGATAGAGAACCGGAAATGAAAATTTGGTGGTTCAACCGGGTTGAACCGGGTTCGACCGGATGGTAGTTGCTGGTCCGTCCGGAACCGTTCACACATTAAACCGGAAAATCTTAGACTAAAAAACCGGATTAAACCGGATTGAACCGGCTGGTTTTTTGCACTGTAGCATTTTATAATATATAAAAATAAAGTTCTAATATATCAAAATAAAGTATATGTTGAAAATAAAAAAAACTATTTAACATTCAAATGAAACTTAAATATTCCAATTATAAAATAAAGAAACAATCCAACATTCAAATGAAATCATTCTCAAAGTTTAAACACCTAAATATTCAAATTACAACAAAATTAATTCCATGGATTGGTTTCAGGTTGAGAGGTCGAGCCACTAGTGTTGTCGAAAATGTCTTGAACAAAAAATCCGCTTTCATTTCCTTCATCTTCATCATTGTCGTCATCAAGCATATTTTGTAGGTTCAACTCTAGTATTATCAAATAAAACATAAAAATAAAGAATCAATATTCCAGCAATAAATATTCAAAAAAACCATATAATTCCAGCAATATTCCGCAAAAAGACCTAATTAATTTAATTAGCAAAACCTAATTAGCTAAATTCCAGCAATATTCGGCAAAAAAATCGAAATTTAATTTAATTAGCTAAACCTAATTAATTAGCAAAATCCCAAATCATATAGAACACATCTGAATCAAAACCTATTTAGCAAGTAAACATCATAATCAAAACCTACTAGAGCATATAATTAAATTTAATTCATTGCATATATATATATATATTACGAAAACAATAAAAAAACAAGGAAAAAGAAATACGGACCTGACGCTCGCCGCCGCCGTCGCCTGCAGCCAGTCGCCGTCGCCGCCTCTCACCGGTCACCGCCTATCGGCGCCTGCCGTCACTACTCTAGGGTTTGGCCACTTGGTTCGTGGTTGGTTGCTGCTGCTGCTGCCTGTTGTTGTTTTGAACAAAAGAAAGGAATTAGGGAAACTGGGAAAGAATCGCGGAAGAGAAAGAGGGATTTTAATTCCCTTTGCAAAACGGCGTCGTTTTGGGCTTTGCCAAAACGACGCCGTTTTGGCAAAGTAGCAAACCGGACTCTTGGGCACAAAACCGGCCGGTTCTCCGGTTGGCAAAAAACCGGACGAACCGGCCGGTCCAACCCGGGTCAGTGAGCAATCCGGTCCGAAAGGTGAATCGGGCCGGAAACGTGAAAAATCCGGTTGAACCGGACCGAACCGGCCGGTCCGGTCCGGTTCTGATAACTATGCTTACAAGACAGTCCGCGAACTTCCTAAGAGGAAAATTAGCTAAGGGAGAATAATAAAAAAAAATATATCAATAAACATAAAAAATTTACTATTTAAGACAATTTTGTTTCTTATTTTTTCTTTTAATGTAAGTACGAATTTTTTTTTAGTTCAAACAGTTAATCATCCGATTTTCTTAAAATACGTATCCAAAATCAAAATGTCAGTTAAAAAAAACTGGAGGGAGTATTAGCTAACTCTTCTTCTTATTTTTTTTTAAATTTTTTTTTTTTACTGGCCCAATTAAGAAAAAAAATATTAAAGTTTTTTTAATGGGCATTAAAATTTTAAAACCCAAAAAAAAAAAATGATTGAAAAACTCACTTCCACGTTTCCACCTCCGGACGGACTGGGGACTCTGACGTCCAACGCCAACGGCCAACGCACAGCACAGCCATCAATTAGCGCCAACTGTAGCGCAAAGGG
Source organism: Viola odorata (assembly GCA_963691705.1). Taxonomy (NCBI): domain Eukaryota; kingdom Viridiplantae; phylum Streptophyta; class Magnoliopsida; order Malpighiales; family Violaceae; genus Viola; species Viola odorata. Next base: position 8,370,249 of record OY829540.1, on the reverse strand, counting down.
CGCGAGTTATTAAGGAATAGTAAAAAAACGGACTATTTCTTTTTCAGAATCGACACTGAGGTCCGTCGTTTCATCATCATCAGGGTTTATCGAGGGTTTATGGGGATTGCAGGGTTTATCAAGGGTTTTAGTAGCAGTCTCTGCAGAGGTAAACCCAGAATCAAAGTGTACCCACAACATGGTTTTTCCTATATCCAAACCAGAGCATTGTCACACCCCAACAGCTGCAATTCTGACGATTCAATTCTTCCCGTCCTCATCGTCGGTGCAGGACCCGTGGGTCTCGTCCTCTCCATTCTTCTAACCAAATTAGGTACATCATCTTACCCTATACTTCATTTTGTGTGATAAGATTATGTTCCTTGATCCTGATAAGCTCCTTGAAATGTTCAATTTCTTACTAAAAATGTAGAGTGCCCTTGATTCGCAGGTGCTTGATATAAGGTTTCTAAGAACAAGTTGATTTTCTCTTTTTGTTGGAGAACTTTTTTTTTTTTTTTGGGTTTGCAAAAATCTCTAGTATTTGATTTTTAAAAGAAACAAATTCCATGCTTGGTTGGTGTATTTGTCTTGCCTTCAGTGTGGTTGGAATCAGTTTTTTTTTTCTCTTCCTTCTAACATTTGTGTTCTCGGTGGATTTGAAGGGATCAAATGCACGGTTTTGGAGAAGAGCAAGACATTTTCGAACCACCCACAAGCACACTTTATCAATAATAGGACAATGGAGGTTGGCTTTTTTCCCTCGTGTTTGGAATGGGCAATGCATTGGGTTGATTATTGGAATTCAGTTTCATTGTAATGTTTTTGATGTTAGGTGTTTCGTAAATTGGATGGACTTGCAGAGGAGATTCAAAGATCAGAGCCACCTGTGGATTTGTGGAGGAAGTTCATATACTGTACTTCACTCACTGGTCAAATTCTCGGGTCAGTGGACCACATGCAACCTCAAGGTGTGATGGGTTTCCCTAAAGTACTGTGCTGCTATGTTGGTTAAATGCCAAGATCCATAGTGTTGTTCATCTACAGAGATTCATGAATGTTGTTCATTTGTCAGATTTTGAGAACATTGTCAGCCCTGTCTCTGTTGCGCACTTCTCACAGTATAAACTAACTAGATTACTTCTTAAGAAGCTACAAGAGCTTAACTTCCGCGTTTGCGCACCACAAGGCTTAGAAGGCATCAGTTATGATCCTCTGAGGGGGAAGGACGTGTTGATGGGGCACGAGTGTGTGAAGATAAATGCCACAGATGAATCTGTTATGGTGACTGCTTCTTATTTTGAGGAAGGGAAGTACATGGAGAGAAATATTTGCTGCAATATCCTTGTTGGAGCAGATGGTGCAGGAAGTACTGTGAGGAAGCTTGCAGGAATAGAGCTCAGAGGTGAAAAGGACTTGCAAAAGCTTATCAGTGTTCATTTTTTAAGCAAAGAGCTTGGACAATACTTGCTGAACGAGAGACCTGGAATGCTGTTCTTTATTTTCAACACTGAAGCAATAGGAGTCCTTGTTGCTCATGATCTCATGGATGGAGAGTTTGTTTTGCAGGTAGACTGAATTTCAAGTTGATCTTCATACTATGATTTTTTATTTTTCAAGTTATATTGTGTACATATACTAACTGTTTGCTTCTCTATTATTGCACTCTCTTATAGATGCCATTTTATCCACCTCAGCAGAACCTTGACGATTTCAGCCATGAGGTATTCTACTTCATGATAAATAAGTTTCTGCATTTAGATTTTACTTTTAAGTTCTCTTGACATGGTCAAGCATGCAAAAATGAGGCCAGCAATAAGAAAGAACATGCTGTATAGGTGCTTTGTATTCTCTTAAGAGATACTGAAAATCTAATGGACTGAGTCAACCTCCCAAGATAGCACAAAATGGGTTTTTCCATGGGTGAATCTTTCATTTAAGGACTCAAATTGTAGGTATGCAGGAATTTAATCTTGAAATTGGTTGGTTGGGAGCTTTCGGACATTGATGTGGTTGATATAAAGCCATGGGTGATGCATGCTGAAGTTGCTGAGAAGTTTATAACATCTGACAAGAGAGTAATACTTGCTGGTGATGCTGCACATCGATTTCCCCCAGCTGGTGGTTTTGGTGAGTCTCTCTGTTTTGTGCAGTCAGTAGAGATCAACTTGGTCCTCCCACTACAATTCGTGTCAAATTAAGCTTATTACAAAAAGTCGTGCTGAGTTTGTGCTCTATAGACTTTGTTTACAAACAGAAAAAGGCTTTAAACTGCTTTATCTCCACATAAGGTGAAAAAGGAAATGCAAATCAGAAAATTGGCGGACATAATGTTTCTTCTTTTTACCCTATTTCCTGGTGGCAAAACGCTTAGGAAGCAATATTCATTTTTCTAAGATTTAAGCAGGTTCTGGTTTGCAGGAATGAATACTGGCATTCAGGACGTTCATAATCTTGCCTGGAAAATAGCTCTTCTTACAAAGGGTATTGCACCATTATCAATACTTGATACTTACGAAACGGAACGTAGGCCGGTATAGTTTTTACCTTTGACTTTTGTTCCAGTTATATATTTATTCCATTTTTAGATGTATTCTTGACCTCGTTTCTTTTTATCAGATTGCGATTTTTAATACTGCACTCAGCGTACAAAACTTTAGAGCAGCTATGGCTGTTCCTGCTGCACTTGGTCTTGATCCAACTGTTGCAAATTCAGGTGAGCAGTAGCTTTTTGCTTGGACCGTTAGCAAAGATATTCAATCCTCCTGATGAAGAAAGGAGAATATTTTAAGGACTCTATATTTGTCCGTTGTTGTTCTGATTGCACTTGTTCTAGTACCAAAAAAGTATGACCATTAGTGACATGTTGCTCCTTTTTTCTTCTCCAGTACATCGAGTTATAGCAGGTGGATTGGGCTCCATTTTACCATCTGGATTGCAAAAGTCAATTTTGGACGGAATTTTTAGCATAGGTCGTGCTCAGCTTTCAGAATCTCTTCTGAATGAAAAAAACCCACTTGGGTCTTCAAGGCTTGCTAAACTAAGGCGTATATTTGAAGAAGGAAAGAGCCTTCAGCTCCAGTTTCCTGCTGAGGATCTTGGTTTTAGGTATGGGAAGTTTCGGATACCAATCACCTGTAAACCTTCATCTGAATAAAAGATTGTCAAATGATTTCTTTTCTATCGATTTCAAAGGTCTTCAATTTCGTTTTCTTGTTACAATTTCAGAAGTAAATTTCTTGGGTCAATTCAAGGAGAGATTTTCTTATACCTTTGTGATTTTAGGTACCTTGAAGGAGCACTTGTTTCAGACAATGATAGGGGGATGGATGCTCTGGAACCACCCACTGGTCGACGGAGGGACTATGTTCCTTCTGCAGATCCAGGCTCAAGACTACCTCATATGAATGTGCGAGTACTGTCAAATTTGTCCAGTGAGGTATGCAGTTCTCTTTGTTAAACCATAAACTGGTTATAAAGTAGTAGATCACTCTTCCGACATTGTAGTTATGAGCTTCTTATTCTGCTTGCTCTGTCATCAGGTCATATATTACATAACTGTTTAGGATGCTTGTGTCAGCTTACTTTTGCAACTCACACTGCTGTCTATCTAAGCATGTCAAATATTTTGATAGGTGATTACTTCTACCCTTGATCTTTTACCTGTGGACAAAGTTGAGTTCCTTCTCATTATAGCACCGCTCAAGGAATCATACTGTCTTGCCCGTGCTGCACTGAAGGTGGCCAAGGAATTCGATGTTTCCACCAGGGTATGTGTGTTGTGGTCCGCTGATACTCTCGACAGAGTTGAAGGCAAGAGTAAGACAGAGTTGGCACCTTCGAAGAACTATTTAGATGTTTCGGAAGTTAAGATGTCATCAGACCAAATGTCATGGTGGAGCATGTGCCAGATGACTGACAAAGGAGCAATTTTAGTCAGGCCTGATGAGCACATTGCGTGGCGCAAGAATTCAGGTGTTCAGAACGATCCTATTCTAGAGATGAGAAGGGTTTTTCCTGCTATATTGGGGTTTAAAGTTAAACAGCCAGTACTTAATGAATGATCAAGAGATAATCTCATCGTGCCCGTGTCCATCAACTTACAGCACTGCATACTTGAATTGAAATTTCCTGTATTAATTTCTTGTTGACATTGTGACTTTCAGTCCTTCTACCTGAACAAAATATCGTTGTATACCATTCAAGAGAAAGTAGATATTTGTTCAAGGCCATAAACAAGATATCTTAGGTGCAAACCACCGGGTCAGCGATTAGCCTCTCTACTCAGACAATTTGCTGCAAAAAATCATTTCGTTCTTTGACATTTTTCTCAGTTATACAGCAAGCAAAGCACAAACAGTGCAAGAATTTGGGGTGCACTCCCCTTGAATTTTAGAAGAGTCAAAATGCATGCTGCTTTGATATCTAAAATGCAAAACAAATTGAAAAGAAACATTCCAATCATACAAATTATGTCTCATTTTTGAAAAATTACTTGTTGCTTTTACAGTGACTACATCTATGAATATCAGCCATAAGTTCCTCCAAAATCTGACTAATTTTAGCGCAATTTGATAAACTATACCATGTGAGGAACATGATATTGACATGAGGCATTGGAATCACTGAATTACACCTTCAAAATGTTATAAACTGATTAGGTAATTAATCCAATGAAAGAACATGCTCGAGTTAAAGAAGGTACAAGCTCAGCATTGAAATGACCCATTTATGGTCACAATAGTTTCCAAGATGCCATTCTTCCAATTCCGCATGGTCTGAAATTTAGCCAGCAGATGCGATGTGAGGTATATACGATCTTCTTAGGGAATCAGATACTACTTACTGCCATCACGATCAATTTACCAATAGCTGCAACGACAACGCCAAGTATGCAACCGGCAATAACCTGCCAAAACAAAGAGTTATTGAGAAATGATGATAGTGTTTGTCTGCAGCTTCCTAAATGACATGCTTTTTGAAAAGAATGGGAAGAACCCACAAAGGGCAACTGACCATTACTGGTAAGAAAAGAATAGTATAATGGATTGACATCTATTTTGATCGACATCTATTTTGCAGTCTGCATCATGCTACAATTTCCAATTTTTTACTGCGATTACCATCACAAGTAATACGCAACTTTGCAAATTGACATTAACGAAGTTCTACATAAGAAATAAACTTCATTCAATATATGGATCTTATAATTCATCAAAAGTAGTCTGATGCATATTTCTTACCTGAGGTGGAGTATGACCAAGAAGTTCGCGCAACGGCCTGCTCTCAGCAAGAGGATGTTCAGCAGGAAGTTCATACACAATTTGATTCAAGACCTAAGAAATAACAACAGTGCCCATGGTATAACAGTTATTTGAATGTTGCTGGGATATTGGTGCAGTATGGAAGAAGGAATCGCAAACGAAAACAAGAGAGTGAAACATCAAACCTCAGCTTGGCGTCCAGCATGTAGTCTTACACCAGTTGCATCATACATCACCTGTAAACAACAATACCCACATCAAACACTCTAAAACTATCACATGCAATCACTTATAGGACCAAAACCACAAAAAAAACAAAAAGCAATCATAAACAAAGAACAAGAATCATACAACGCATGCTAAGACCAATGCGATCGCAAACAGTGATCCTCCGAAGCCTTCTTGGAATCCAATGGCCAATGCGAGAGAAGTTACTGTTGCAGAATGGGAAGATGGCATTCCACCAGATCCAACAAGTTGCTTGATGTCCCATCGTCTTTCCTTATACCTGCAAATCTAGGAAGCCTTAAGACTCAGAGTAAAGCAAACAAAATGCTGCAATGCCAAGCGAATATAAAATGCACAAAAAATCAAAATGACATGCAAGCAGAGAAACAAGCCCTTACATCAACATTTTACAAGCCAATGTAGCTTACAATTTACCATAATTCTTTCTGAGAAAAACACAATATCAAACTTCAAGAAAATGATTAAGCTCCTAGACAGCAAGTGAATCAATTCTACCAGACCCATTGTTCAATGCTTACAAGAAAGGCCTCTAAAGGAAAGTTTGAATAGAAAATGTACAAGAAATCAAAATGACATACAGAGTAACACAACCATTTTACAAGCGAAACTAGCTTACAATTGCCCATAACTCCTTCTGAAAAAAACTCACATTATCAAAACCTCAAGAAAATGATTAAGCTCCTACACAGCAAGTGAATCAATTCTACCACACCCATTGTTCAATTCCCACCTAATTCCAAGAAAGGTATCTTAACGAAAGTTTAGTTTACTAAACTCCCATTGATCCACAATTAAAGACTTTCTCTTTCTTGTAATTTCGGGTTGACTTCCAACATTTTTCTCATAAAAATAGCTTGCGCACATAAAAAAAATCCCAAAAAAAGAGGTTTTACTCATAATTCAATAGATTGGAATTAAGACCCACATGCATTTCAAAGATCCGTAGAAAATCAGCATCAATAAATAACAAATTCATCGACCCATGATCTTAAAATACGAGAGACAGATCCAAAACTGCTAAGTTTTCGGAAAACGAATCAGAAATGAGAGCGGGGAAAGAGTACCAGGTGGTGAAGAGCTTAATAGATTGAGCAATGGCGAACGCAACGAAAGCAGAGATAAGCGGGTAGTTGACGTAAGTAGACAAGGAAGAAGAGGACGACGATGTGGCGGCGCCCGTCATCTCATCCATCGCACTTTCTTGCTAGCTTTTTCTTTCTCCAATTTTTTATTCCTTCTCGTCCTGAACGAATTCTTGATTTTTGAAAGTGGAAAAAAAAAAAAGAGAATTGGCAAAGAAAAGGAATGTTGTTAGCTATGGAGATGGGCGACAGAGTGTTTAATGATTTTAGAGAGAAGAGAGGGGGAGATGGTTTGGTTGTTTCTTTCTGGTAGGACTTGATGGAAAAATCGGCTTGGATTGGCTTCCTAGTTCCTTCTCTTTGTTTGTACTCTGTTTCGTCTTTTTCTCTTCCACCTTAATATGGCACCAACTAACGGTCTTCGTCCAGTTTTTATTTATTTTATTATTATTTTCTTATATTTTAATCATTTTTCATTATTTTAGGAACTCTTTTTTATTTTTTCTGTCATCCGAGGCCGTTGTTGAATATTCCTTCCTTTCTTCAACTCGTCTCGAATATGCCGCACCCATAATTAGGATACTTTTTGCTACGATGTTCTCCTTTTCTACTGTTTTTCAAAATTACTCCGATCACTATATTGTCTATGAATAATTACGAATTTAATTTGGGTACGATAATTTTTTTTATATAAAATTTAACATATTTACGTACTTAAAGTTTGAACCCAAAATTTCTAATTAAACTAAAATAATCATCTACCGGTTAAATTTACACTCTTTTTTTTGTCTTACCTATATTTTTTGTGCTTTTTAAGTAAAATATTATATTTTAGTTAGAGTATTATAATACTCCATCTAGGGTAAAATAAATAACTTCCTTACATTCCAATATTCAGTAGGAAACGTATATCAAGGAGGTCGGATGACTCACTATTTAACCCCAAAAAATTCTGTATTTTTTTTTCGAACGTACATTAATCCTTAACGTACTTCCGAGAAAAAATTAGGGGCAAAATTGTCTCAAATAGTGACTGTTTCGACCTCTTTAAGATACGTACCAGAACAGTAAAAGCAAATCCTAAAACGACTATTATTTTGTCTCGGAGGGAGTATCAAGTAGAGGGCTCTTTTTAGTGTAATTTGCTTTATTTCTCCTGCTGGAACTCAATGTTGCTTATTTTCTACTTCCTTTTTTCATTTGGGGTTTTTGTATGGCCATTTTCGTTTGTCTTTTATACGATATTTTTTTTTCCAGTGTCAAGAGCCTTCTCCAAATCCCAATCACAAGTGCTAACCACTTAATCTGGATTTTTCTTTTTTCATGTGCAAGCATAACGCTTGGTACAATGAATTATAAAGCAATAATACAGGGGATTTTTATTTTTTGGGAGAAAGCTTGTGTTTTGTTTTAGGGCAAGCCACGTTACGTTATGTCACAAACAGATGGCAAAGCACTTGAAACTGAGCACCACGCACGCCATCCCCTAACGCAAAAACAAAAAAAACCCCACGTGGACGATTTCAATTCTTTACTTCTGCTTGCTAACTATTTCACCATATTCAGTATTAATTATATTCCGTTGAGTATACTAATCACTTAAGTTGGTTAAATACGAACACAATTAACTATGTTCGAGTGAGTTTATAAATACATGTGTTTCAATCTTTCGGACTAAGCGAACAAAAATCCTTTATCCCCACACTTGATGAAGTGCAAAAACATACGTGTGCTCAAAACGTCAATATCTCAACAATGCCAATGACCAAAGTTAATGTCACACTAGCCTAATTGGACAGTTTAGAGGAACAACATCCGAGTTGGATTTAGTAAAGGAACTTACCAAATCCGGCATCCTCCAATCTAACTGTTACTCTCATCCATCTTACCATCTTGCTGGCTCACTACTTCTAAAACAGCTGCTCTTCCTATGCCCATGTATGATATGTATACAATGTGACAGGATCCAAAAAGATGCCTGAGACAAGATAGTAGCAAACATATAATTAAAATTCCATCAATTCTACGACAACAGTGGTTATACTTCTCAAAAGTTTGACAGAAGAAAACTTACTTACTTACAGGAACAGTATGTGGGTTTCCTGGATGCTAAGCGCTTTTGCTTTTCATTTCATTCCCATAAGTTATTCTTGTGACAATTACATACAACATAATGCCTGGTTCTGTAAAGCTAGAGTGCGTCTTTCCCGACAAAATTCATGAGCTCTGCCTTTGCAGCTTCCATAATCACTTGGAAGTCTATCTGTGTATACCTTGCCCTGCAATTTTTGGTGAACTACTTAGGTTTTAGGAGCATGAATTTATCATGAACAGAAGACATAATCGTAACTAGAAAGCAACTCTCTCAAATGCTTTGCGAGCTATTAGAAGCTCCCGCACCAATTTCTCTAATCATATACCACTCTCTAACGATAAGCATAGTATAACAGATGAAAATAATTAACATGCCATCAGCAGTAATCATCAATCCTAAGAACAGCATAAAACGTAGAGAAACTATACAATCAATGCATGTTAGTTGAAAAGAAAGTGTATACATCAGGTAAGTTATATACATCAAACATTACCAGAAATGAGTTTTGGCCCACGTTGAAGATGGATAAGCTGGGCTAGCAATGCCATGCATTATTCTTGCAATTGCTCGCGGTGTAAACTTTGCCTGTGAGTTGCTTTGAAGGAAAACCTGTATGCCAAAAAGAGTAGACATCTTAACACTACAAAACAAAAGTCGGCATTGACATTGAATACAGAATGTTCATAAGGGTATATGCTCTCAAAAATGGACTGCAAACAACACAAATGAACTTCAATTAATATGAAGTGATGCATTTAAAAATACTTGAAATATTAAGTGCGTGGACAAGCAGGGAAAATTGGTGTGACTTCAAATTCCAACTGTAAGAGCTCTAGCTTATCATAAAAAGAAAACTGTAAGAACTCTATCTTGCAACTCTGGTAAGCCGTAAATTTATGGAATTGGTATCAATAAGGAACTTCACAAACCTGCTTTGGCCCATTTTATTAGGGATGTTGCATTTGTCATCTCCGTTAAAGTAATCCAAAATTTTCTTTTGCAAGCAAGGTGTGTGCTGGGTGGTGCAGCAACCTTGCTTCTTCTCACACTTACTGACAGCAAAGACTGCAGCATTAAACATAGTATCCAATTTCCGCACCTGATTCCATAAATGGACACATATCATAAGTAGACCAGAGGAAAGAAAAAAAGAAGACAAAAACTACACAAGCAGTAGATGCCAATAATTACTTGTATCATCTGCTCAGCATATCATAGATAAATCGGTCTTAGTGACTAGTTCAGAAGACATTCTAGGCATTGTAAAGCATAATCTAATTTACAAGCATACTTTGAAGTTTGAACTGCATTCAGCCTAATACCTTACAGCACTCAACCTCTGATAGCCAATTTGTTAGATGTGCTGAGAGAGAACAGAAGTCCTCAGGCACTTGCACAATTTTATAACAGTAGGCTGGATCCTTAACCTCATATGTTATTTCTCCCTTCAACTGAAATAATCAAACAAACAGGGAAAAAGGAGTTCCATAAATAGTAAATTAGATGAACAGTATTATTTTAGAGAATAGTATGCAATAGTTTGAATGTGGCTGGCTTAAGCAACATGAAACTGTATAAACTTTTTATATACATACAAGATCTTGATATCAACATCCCTTCTCTGTTCTTCTTTCTCTGGCCACTTAAAGCAGATGATATATTAACTTTGATGCTGATATGTTAAATGTTCAGTTAAGGTGATTACTTAAAACATAACCCTGAATGATGCAAGATGATCAGCTGATGGCTCACATAGGAAGTCCAAACCTTTAGATTTTGCAGATGATTTGATAGGTCAATAGTTGTAACCCCAATGATATTTGCCACAGTAGGTATGTCAAACACATATTGTCCTTGCTTAGTTTCTGAACTGAAACATCATTAAACACAGCTTTCTTGTACCTAAGATGGTGAATGATTTTTGTCTAATTTGAAGCCAGAACAACACTCACCTTTTCAGAATTGCTGAAACCGCGATATACTGGTCAGCAAGCATTGCTGGGGGAGTCTGCAATTCACATCTCAACTATCAGTAGATGAATGTTATGATAGGCAAAGAACAAGTTTCCTTCCCCGTGAGTTTTTGACTAAATTAAAATATCTTATCCATTCGACAGATCATTTTAAATCCTTGGTTTTGGGAAACTCAACAACTGCGTATTTGAACTTCTTGAATCTGATGAAAAGCTATTTCATGTGAAGTGTATGCTTTCTCAAAACCACCTATATAACCCACCAAGTCACTAAAACACTCAAGGAAGGCAGTAGAAGTCAACATCATACATGGAATTTAATTGCGAACCAACCTTATGGAAACTTAGTGTGCAAGTTACATTTATCGGTGGTAGCAGATGCAAATATTGCACTTCACCCAACTCCAATTGTGTTAGAAGCGTGAGAATCACCTGCCAGATTCAAGGACCACAAATACAGCCGGAGAGAATTCAGCTAGAATGACATCAAAATTGTATAAATTCTGACTAATAATTCACCAAAAGATGATTCCTAATATGATAAATTCAAAAACTGAAGATTAATGAAGGACATCTTCTTTCATATCAAATTTGTGAGATGCAGATTCCTTGATTATTGAACAATTCTTCCCAGGTGAGTTCACATCGGTGGTAAAGACTTGACTGAGGAGCTTGTTTACAGTATATTCATCTACTCCATCACTGAAAATACAATGTAACAGATCAACTTCAGATCTTTTATTTGAAGAATAAAACGCAGCGAAACCAATATACAGTACCTGTGCATAAGACTTCGAAGCTTGAAATAGGTGGCATCATCAAAAAAGAGATGGCAATAGGATAATCTTCCATCACGTCCAGCACGTCCAATTTCCTACACAAACATAAACTTATTGCATTAAGTAAACTCCTATATACAATGAACCTCTTGTAACAACCAGTGCTTAAGAACCACCTGCACATACTCTTCCAAACTTTCTGGTAGACTATAATGAATTACCTGAAAAAATGTAACTACAGCAATTTAGTACTTACTACCACATAATATAATCAAAGGCAAGCTCATAGTTTCTATGATAGGTCACCATCTAAGCATCTAAGGTTGTACACGAGGATGTTACCAACTAGTAATCTAGGGTATTAGTACTATTCTGATAACCGATCAATTACAGATTCCAATTAAGGAACACAAAGAGGAACAGAAACATTGCAACGTCATAATATATATTGAAAAAGACAGCTCCTTATTAAAATAATCATATTTTTAGAAGTTTTTTCTTTGGAAAATGTCATAATTGATGTCATCCCAGATGCTGGAAGCCAAATCAGTATTGGGGTTCTTAATTGTCCAAATACCTTCTACGTTATTGTTTTATAACTACAATGGTTACCAACAGGAAACATTTCAAAAAATCAGAGTACAGTTTTGCTCCTTACAGCTCCAACGTTCCTCTTGTCAAGGCCCATGCCAAATGCCACTGTGGCAACAACCTGTTCATTTGCAAACCATTATGTAACTAAGTCAGCAATTGTAAGACTAGTTCATAAACTTAGAGAGATTAGCAGAGAAAAATACTCACCACTCTTATCTTGTTAGAACAAAACAACTCCTGAGTACGGCTTCGCTCTTTTGAGAGCAGGGCACTGTGGTAGCTCTAAGTAATAGTTCAAAGCCAGCTCGTCAGATGTAAATCAGCGTACAAATATAGCTATGAGAAGAAATTCATGTAATATGAATTTGCCCAACGAGATGCTAACCTTTGACGAGATATTGTTATTGCATAGATATCTGCTTACAATATCAGTTTCAGACTGCAAAATCAATATGCCAAAGCCATAGTCAATTTTTCAACTAAAACATGTAATAGTAAACAGAAATCACAAAAGAGAACTGAATTAAATAACTGATCAAATAACTCTATGCCTACAACATTTTATACCTTTCATAGTAGAGAAGATTGTCCATGAGTACACAACAAGAACATGGCATTTTAACAATGAAATAGAAATGAAAAATACATTCAATTAATAGAACAGCTAGGTTACCTGAAATTTGCAGTATATAATGATGCTTTCAGCTTCGTTAAAGAGAGGAGACTTGATCAGCGAAAGCAAATCTTTCATTCTACAACATTAAGGTGCAGGTAAGTAAACTCAAAAAAGCCTTAAATTACTGAACTACACAAGGAAAATTCAATAACCATCCACACTTGCCTATTTCCACTCAAAGATACTGACAACTGTAGATTGTCCCTCAACAAGGATTTTTGAATGAGATTGGTTGAAGAAATATCTAGAGCGGACATAACCGCATTCAAAGTTGTGACAGTGGCAGTTGCAGTCATTGCAAGAATGCATCCGATATTGAGCCTGGCTCGAAGTAGAGATGCTCGGAGTCTCATGAATGAAGGCCGGAAATTATGTGACCTATTGACAGGTTAACAAATTGAATAACCTAGAAGGAAAGAGGTCTGACAATGAAATTTTTAGTATTATCATCCTAAAAAAGAGTAGAAAGGATGATGAAATAATGACAATTAACGCTCCAATCAATAACAGAACAAACAAAGTATGGAAGAAATTCCCTGCACTGGGTTGTAATCCTGCCATCCAGTAAGTTATGGTAACGAATATTGTCGGCAGGACAAGCTCCATTGGTAGATCGCTCACCATTCTAGGCATGAAGTACGACGAGAGCCTATATGTCCCTGCGGACCTCTCCTTCTCGAGCATCTTCCGTTCTTGAGGGAACGTGAAAATGGCTTGGAAGAGTGGGAAGAAACCCCAGAATACTGTGCTGAAGAAAAGCAACCCTGTCTGCAATATACAATTCAGAATCAGATTATCAGTCCTGTCCTGCATTGTTCCGATTTGTTTGCGCAAAAAACTGTTGTAAAAATCTGCAAAACAAAGTTAGAAACACAAAGATCGTAGAAACACTATCCTAAAGGAATTTATTTCCCTCAGGATAAAACAATCTCTTTTGATTTGGAAATCGGATCCAGAACCAATAACATAATATGAACCAGGAAAGAAAAACTTTTAATGTGATTATAGTGTATTTTTCTGTCTCTCGTCTTGTCTCTTAATTTGAAAGAGAAGGTAGTATTTATAGGAAGGAAGAGATCTATGACCATTATGTGAGAGATTATGGCCATTTAAGAGAGAGATTTTATGGCAATTAAAAGAGGGAATCATGGCCATTAAAATTGCCGTTCATAGCCGTTAAAATGTCGTTGCTCAATCTTTGTAATAAACTCAATTTTACAACAACCCCACATATTACAAAGATTGACAGTTGGATTTCCTGGTTAATATATATAGAGTATAACTTTTTGACTATAAACCAGACCTAGATAAATAAACTTTTTCCTTACAGAGATAATGGTGAAGTTTAAAACTTCTATGAACCATTAACTCTTTTGTAAGGTAGGAAATTTATTTCTCATGTTATACCCCCACAATTCTTACTGTTAACGCGGTTTTGCGCGTTTTGGCCATGCGCGTGCCTGGATGTTAATCAATGCTCTAGAGATTATGCCACAATCTCATAGGAGCGGCCCCACTCCACATTCATATAGGTGATTTCATCAAATGTATCCGCAATCAATACATCACCCATAAGGGATATGAAATCATTAAGAGTTCAAAACTCATCCTCTCAATCAATGCAGTTTAACACTTCCACACCATAGGAAGGACAATCAATTTGTGTTAACAGAATTAACAAATGACTTGTTATTACCCATATGAACTTTCTTCATGGGATCTCCAATCACAAAGGTTGGGTTCCCATCACTGTTAATTTTTCTAATATGGCTTTAAGTCTCATTCCCCTCGATGTTTCTTCAATTAATCGATGTTTCTTCAATTAATTTTCCACTCAGAGACTTAGTCAGAGGATTGGCCAAAATCACTTCTGACTTCTCATAGTCAACAAAAATAATTTCATCATTTGACAATAGCTAGCTCAACCTTATGCAAGCCTCAGCTTGACAAACATAATGTATCGATACATAAGCGTTACAGCCAATAGAATTCTCACATGTTGTAGAATTTCATCCAAAAATTATTAACATCACTAGTGGATTTCATCAAATCACATCACTAGTCGGTTTCATCTCATTTGAATATAAAATTCAATTATCATCATTGTATTTTCTAATACAATGGATATCACGATTCATTGTTCTTATCATCACTGTATTCTCTAATACAGCAGAAACTCAAATTATATATGATACCATAATTCATGGTATCTATCATCACTGTATTCTTTAATACAGTAGAATCTCAAATACGTCATTTAAGAGTACTAAAAACTTTGACATCAAAATGTCTACTTTTTGAGAAAAATCTCAACACCAAGTTCTGGTGATAGCTAGGGCTGGCCAAAAATTCCGAGACCCGAAATTCCGATTTTTCCGACCCGATCTTTTCAAATTTTGGAAATTTCGGAAACAAATTTTCGGGTCTCGGAAATTCGGGTATCGGAAAGCGATACCCGAAATAAATATCGGGGTCGGGTCGGGAATGATTTTCCAAAGTTCGGGTACCCCGAAAACCCGAACTTAGGAAATACTAACATATAGGCTATTATTAATTTATTAGCCAGCCGGCCCAACCCACTGCTGTTATTTTGCACCCTTTTTCCTAAGTGACTGACCCTAAGTTCCTAACGCAGCATCGCTTTCTCTCATCTCCCAGACTCCCTCTACACCCATCAATCGTCTTCTTCCTCACCTCACCTCACCTCCATGGATCCATCGACCGAACAGTAAAACACCATCATCTTCTTCCTCAACTCCATTAACCGTACCGAACCCATAAAACGTCATTGCTTTCCATCGTCTTCCTCCATCGATCGAACTGTAAAATACCATCATCTTCCTCAATCGACCGACTGAACAAGCTTGTCTCATCAAGGTACTTCCTTCCTTCTGTTTCTTTCTCTTCTTTTTCATGTTAAAATTGACAGCTTTGAGATGGATGTTGTGTTTGTTGGACAAATTTATTGGAACAATTATTGAAAAATTGCTGGAAAACTGGAATTTATGATGTAAATTGATTTGCATTCGGAAATTTCGGAAATCCGAAGATTTCCGAAATTGTAATTCGGAAAGTCGGGAGTCGGGTATGTAATTTAGCATTTCGGGTCGGGATTGGAAAAATAAAAATCAGAATTTCCGATAATTTCTTGTTCGGGTCTCGGAATTTCGGGAATCCCGACTGGCCACCCCTAGTGATAGCATTGTGCTAACACATCACATCTCTCATTTATTTATTTATTTTCTCATTATCACACTTGTGATATCATTGCTGCCACAAACTCACAAAAATATTAGTATACTTCATGGCATTTTTTTTTTAAAATAAATAAATAAATGAGACAATAATATTCGGACCCCCACATTTGCGAATATTATTCTATTTGTTTAATTTTACCAAATAAATATATTTGGTACATTCTTAATCCCACACAATTACACAAGAATTAAGATTGAAAGTAAATACCTCTTTGAAAACACATCATCTCTTATAGTATTGAGTATAATCAAATTACTCATTATTGATCGCAAGCTTCACGAGCATTGAAATATATACCTTATATATTTCTCCCATAATTATGTTCTCTGCAAACTTAATTTGCTAGACAGTTCACTGCTCAATTGATCCCTACCACTTTAATCAGGAAACAATTGCATTTATTATATCAGAATATTAATCAATCCATAGCAGTAATAGTCACACCACTTAAAAATAATTTTACATGCATCACTGTTTTAAATTCTTTTTAAACAGTAAAACTAAACATTAATCTGTTTCCACAGATTCAATTCTTCTCATTTAAATACATTAATTGCACCAATTATTAATATAAATAAAATAATTTATGTCAAACAATGTATCTTAAGGAATTATTTTCACATTAAGTGAAAATCTATAACATTTATTAAGATACCTCATAAAAATTACAATTAAGCTTATTGTATAAAGTTATAAACATTTATGCACAAAATCTCAATTTTGGTACAAATCAACTTTTCAATCATTAATCACTTTCCGTTTAAAAATATCACATAAAATTGCAA
This sequence comes from Viola odorata, assembly GCA_963691705.1. Lineage (NCBI taxonomy): Eukaryota > Viridiplantae > Streptophyta > Magnoliopsida > Malpighiales > Violaceae > Viola > Viola odorata. The sequence continues at coordinate 8,353,515 of OY829540.1, read as the reverse complement.
TTAAATTTTGGAACCTTAATTGCATACCGTAATACAGAGATTTCAATTTCACCAATAATAATAAAGTCATCATCCACTTTATTTTCATAATCAATTAAGAATATATATTAAAATCTCATTTATATTTGCACCGCTTACTCCATTGCCACATTGTAACAGTAATATAACAATTAATATTGGTCATTCACCTCTTGTCATTGTTAAATAGATCTTGAGTAATATGAAACACTGACTAAGAAAATTTATCAAGCACATGGAGAATAACATACCTTGATATGTACTTGTATCATATCTGCATCACTAAGAAACATGAATTTCATCATCAATATGGTCCTCATGAATGTCCCACAAGTAATTATATTTTTTGAGAAATTAACTTTTTAAATAAATCTCTCTCATAAAATTGTAATTCATCATGTACTATTAAAAATGAATTCTTTGTAACAATATATATACCATAATACATTGAAATTTTATTTAATGCATCCCATTATAACTATATTTATGACATAAATTACTAACAAAAGATTGCAATTAATTTTATGCCATAAAGTTTTCATAAATCTTTACTCTTTTATATCTCACCATATTGTTTACTCTTTTATTGAGCATTTCATAATTAATAAATTTTTAGAAAAACGTACCTTTATACCTCTCCAAATAAAAATATTTGACATCTTAACACCATTAATGTATTCATACCTCATAATATCTTTGAATAAGAAAAATTTCACAAGAATTACTTCTCTGGGTAATTTTGCATTCATTCATTCTACGTCTCCTTTGTAGTTACTCCACTTTTAGGCAGTGGATATAAATAATCAAATTATCTGCAAATACTTAGGAGAAAATATATATAGGTTAATGCCATTAAACATACAACTGTAAAATTCTCATGTGACCATCACATAAATAAAATTACGTTTCAAATTTATAGTTGGGTATCTGAAATACTACTTAATTTCCTCATAGATATAAAGTTAGCAATCGCATGTTATTTTAATTAGGGATACTCTTAATTTTTCATAAATAAAAGGAAACTGATACTTATCTTGAGCGTGAGTGGTGATGTGTGTGTTTTTACCAACTCAGCAGTCTGTATCTTGTGGTGGTTACACAGAATTTTTTTCCAGAGATGAGGTGCAAAAACCACCCGTGTGCACCTCCTGTTTCCGTGAACGCTTCCTGGCTTTATAAGAGCAGCTACAAAGGCTTACGTTCCTCATCCTTTGCATGATGAGTTCTTTTTCTCTTTTTATCTTTTCTTTCCTTGAGGGTTCTGTTCTGCATAGATACTACAAAATCCAAAAATAAATATAAAACCAAATCCTGAAATTGAACAGATCCCTACCAACCATCTGTGAGAAAACCCAGCCCAGGCCCAAACACATATGTGAGAAAGACCACATCTCATGACGCCTCCTTCTCTCATCTTCCTGGCCTGCAACAGCATAAAGAATTGCAATAATACATGGCAAGCAACAACAGAGAGCAATCCCAATCAGACAAGTCAAAGCAACACAATATATTGCAAAGAACACATCGAACGCTAGGAAAATCACAGCCAGCCAGTATAAGCGCGGCGCCTTCTGCAAAAGTCAGGGAGTGGATACTCGTCGGAGTCGACGCCGGGATAGAAGCGGACGCCGATGACGGTTGCCTTGGTGCGGCGCGGAAAGCAAAACATAGAATTAGGCTTTTGACTTGATCTTTATAAACTTTTTTCAACGTTCTGATTTAATTAAAATACGTCCACGAGACAGATCAACAATGCCTTTAGAAATGTGTATCCATCTTATAAATTCCTTTAGATTATTGGAAAAATCTGCAAAATAAAGTTAGAAACACAAAGATCGAGTCGCGTAGAAACACTGTCCTAAAGGAATTTATTTCCCCCAGGATAAAACAATCTCTTCCGATTTGGAAATCGGGATCCAGAACAGCAAGAACCAATAACATAATATGAACCAGAAAAGGAAAACTCTTAATGTGATTATATTGTATTTTTCTGTCTCTTGTCTTGTCTCTTGGTTTGATAGAGAAGGTAGTATTTATAGGAAGGAAGAGATCTATGACCATTATGTGAGAGATTATGGCCATTTAAGGGAGAGATTTTATGGCAATTAAAAGAAGGAATCATGGCCATTAAAATTGCCGTTCATAGCCGTTAAAATGTCATTGCTCAATCTTTGTAATAAACTCAATTTTACAACAAAAACATCCATTCGTTTTAAAAAGAATTGTAAAACAGCGAGCGCTCTCTTAAACTGATCGCTGATTATAGAATCCTACACTTGATCAAGTCCAGCTGGTGGATCACCGCCTCCGCGTGCTGGATCAAGTGCAAGGATTCTATAATCGGCGATCAGTTTATGGTGTTCGGTAGGCGGAGGAGGGCAGTGAAGACTAGGGTTTCGGTGACGGTTAAGTGAGGGTAGAGGGTGTCATCCTATGCGACGAAACAAATGGTTTGTCGTTGAATGTTATGTCGCCGTAGAGGTGGCCGCTGCGGAGCTTGCCGCCTAAGGCGGATAAAAGAGTTGTTTTGCCACTACCGGATGGGCCCAACATGGCCAGCATTTCCCCCGGAAGAACTAGTCCCGTAATTCCTTTCAGGATTACCTTCTCCTCATCACTTGAATTTGAATTGATAATTTTCATGTTACAAGAGCATGATTGTGCTGTTTCTTTCTGCTTAACGTTGTATTGTACGTTCGTAAACTGTATAATTTCACAAGATTAGAATATAATTAGCATCAAGAAAAAATTATGTTTCTTTTTCTTTTTCTAGACATAATTTTATATTCTACATTCTAACACAAAGATAGATTTATAATTATAGCATCAATGAAAGTGTAGTTGTGTCTTGCAAAAAAATAAATAAATAAACTGAATTAGATGTTTTTTTCCCTAACTAATTGCACTCCCCTAATTAACTGGGTTTTTAAGTGATAATTAAGCCATGTTTATATAAAAAAAAGAAAAAGAAAACACAAAAGAAATATAGATAAAAAATACCTTCAAAGTGACAGGGAGATTGGATTTCTTAAAGATAGCGGCTCCTTCATGTTGTGCCATCCAGTAATTCTTTCCGATTTAAGAATCGAAATAAACAAAAATGATAAAGAAAAGTCGATCAATCTTTTCTTGAGATGTTGCTCTGTAGATATACTTTTTAAATGTATATAGAGAGTGAGATGCGAGTGAGATGCGAGTGAGATGCATGTTGGGATGGTTTTTGAGGTGACCGAAATAATTAAGATAAGGAACAAATTATAATTAATTAATTAACACTAATCGGAATTAGAAAAAAGAAAAGAGAGAGAGGACTGCCAATCAAGGAAAGAAGATGAAATAACATATCACTCGTCAAGAGAAGATGATAGAGGAGACGGGTGTAACTCTTTTAGACTTTAGTGAGAGCTGGTCCATTTGATAGAGGAGGTTGGGTTGGTTAAGGCTTTGCATGTATTAAGAAAGTGTGATGATTTTGCTTGTTTGTTACGGTTCTTATTGTGTAGAGAGTAGATTATTTTGGGATGTTTCTAAGAATGTTTTTTTTCCCTTTGTTGTTTGCTAAGGTCTCAACAATAAGCCTGTTCAATTTATTTGGACTTGGAAGGAAACTAAAATGGACCACAACTGAGACTGCTTTCTTAATTTGGGCCTCGATGGGCCCACAAGGTAGTAATAAACATAACAAACTTACCATTCAGAAACACAGTGAGCTTCATCTACCACAAGAAGTGATATAGGCAGCGTAACAGAAAAACTTGACATGAATTCTGCATTTAAGAACCTCTCTGGTGAAACAAAAAGCACCTGATTTATAAAGCAAACAAAATTAACATTAGCAATAATGCAACCAACTTCGAAACAGAAAATAATAACTCTTATTGTAGCATAGGAATTAACAAGAAAAACCCAACAATCTTTAAAAGGCCATTCAAAATTTATCCTCAAATATTATTCTCTCACCTTTATAGCGCCTTCTTGAAGTAGCCTGAGGATCTCAGCGACTTCTTCTGGTGTCTGAATCAGTTAAAACATGATATCAAACCACACTACAAACTGTTATCTGTAATTTGATCAGGAAAGAGAAAGAAGAGAAATAGAGTAACATCAAATTACCTGACTGCTACACGAAAGACGACCTTGAGTAACCCATGGAAGTTGTTTCAACTGATCAATCATCAAAGCTACCAACGGACTCACTACAAGAGTGATCCCCTCAAGAACCATGGCTGGAATTTGATAACACAATGATTTCTCAGCACCAATGGGCAAAACCAACATTGTTGATTTTCCATCCAACACCATCTTGATCGCCTCCAGCTGCCCATTGATACGAGCCCAGCAGCAGCCTAAGCGGAGCCCAAACGTGGACCCACGACAAGGAGCCAAACCATGATCGCTTGCCTCTGGAAGACGCTAAGGGCCAAGGAAAGCCGCACGGAGGCCGCGGATCAATGGAGCCTTTGCGTCCACGCCAACGACTCGACTCGCAGCCTCACGCCCGAGCCCGAGTCCAGCATCAAGGCCGCACCTTCGGCCACCCTCAAGGCCGCGCCCACGAGCAGTACCAAGGCCGCGCCTAAGCCCAAAACCAAGGTCGCGCCTTCGAACAAAGCCAAAGCCACGCTTGGGCCTTTGGCCAGCGCCTAGGCCCGTCAAGCCCAAGCCCACGCCCATGGTCGTGCTCTTCAAGTTAAGACCCATTTGTCCAAGGGTAGTAAGGGTTTTTCCCTTGTAAATATCAACACTATAAATAAAAGGGCTTAGCCTTCTATTTTCCTTGCTTATGATTTTGAGAGTTTCTCTTAAGCCTTAAGCCGCTTAGGCCAACCCTAGGGATACTAGATCCAAGCGTTCATCCTTAGGATGCCTAGATGAACATTGCTCCTTGTAAATCGTTTGATGCTTTGTTCTTGCTCATTGATCATATATAAAAATGAGTCTTTTTCTTCACAATACTTTCCACTGCAAACTCTTTACAACTTTGAAACATTTCCGTTACATCTTCTCCATCGAAATCCGCATTTCCTAAGCCAACCGTTCAAGAGACTAGATCCGGCTATCAACAAGCTACGTCCAAGCCTCACACGGCGCTTGGACCGTATCAAGTGGTAGCGGAGCCCAGCGGTCTCAAGGTTGCAATTTCTTCACTTTTGAGGTATTCTCACTGTCCAAAATCATCTCCAAGTCATTCTAGTCATTTTCGGCCATTTGGGTATTTCTTGAGTTTTTGGCCATTTTTCCTTGTTTGATCCATCTAAAACGCATTGTTCATGCTATTTTGTGTTTGTGGTTGTATTAATTCATCTTTTCTTCATCTTTCTCTAAAGGAACGAATTGTTAAGTTTGTGTGAGTTCATGTGTGTAGCCAAGTGCCAAAACAAGTGTCTTGTGTGCCATGTGGAGCATGTGGGCCATATTTGTCTTCTTGTGTAGGTGTCCATTTCTATGCTAGGTGCACAACCGGCCACATCACCCCAAATTCTACACCTTGTATTGCAAATAAAATATACATAGGATATTCTTATAAGATATTTTATGAGCTCATACTTGCCAAGTCATTGCCACCTCACCTATTCGTTGCTTCTCTTTCATACTACACGTCTTACACTTGTGCCTTGTGTGTGACTTGTCTTTCACTTAGAAGTTCTCTTGCATTCAAAAAAAAAAACAAAGAAAGAATTCAAAAAAAATGATGAAATGATATTGAGTAAGTCAAAGCAAGAGACTTGAGTGACGTTTGCAACACTAAGAATGTTTGAAGGTGCACTTGATTTTTAAAAAGAAGAGGCTTCGGCCAAACAACTTGTTTTCTCTTTTCCTTTCGTTTCTTGAGTCTTTGTGAGCTAGTCTCCTTCGTTTCCTAGGTATTTCCTTGTTGCTTCTACACTACTTCTACTCTAAGTCTACGTGTGTGTGTCGTTGCAACCTTTGTGCGCATCGCTAGGCTTTCCGTACCTTTATTTCGTGCCCTTGTTTTCATTAAGAGTCCCGTGCCGTCTTCAATTCTTAGAGTCTCGTTGGTCTAAGTTGGGTTGGGACTTAAGAGAAAATAGAGTGACGTGAGGAAGAGAGCTTAATAGAGTGAAGAGTGAAACACGAGCGAAAATACATGAGGCAGGGACTAACGCTTATTGTATAAACAACTGTGTTTGTTCGTTTTGCAGGTATCTTTAGTCATGGCTGACATCCGGGCACCTTCTATGGGTTCCAATGAATCGGTTCATATGGATGAGCCAAGGGGAGGCCGAGAGGAGGCCGTATCTCGCTCGGACATCGCGAGCCTCATTGCGCGAATGGACGAGAGGGACGCGCGCATGGCGGAGAGGAACGCGCAAGTGGATGCCAAGTTTGAGCAGCTCCTAACAGTCCTCATCGGGAGGTAGCCACCCGTAGCCCAGCCTCCACCATCAGCCGAGCCTCCAACACTAGCCAACCCTACACCACCACCCGAGCCTCCACCACCAACCAAACCACCACCCTATCAGCCACCAAATCATCCGGAACGCCTCAAACAACCCGATGCCCATTTCCAACAAGTTACTCAACCAAAGAACCCCAAGGATGCGGACTATTATGCGTTCAATCCTCACTACACCGAGCATGAAGAAGTAAGGGCTGAGAGTGTGTCAAGCGATGACCAAGAGGCATTTCATGAGCCTATCGTGAGGCGTCCCAAACCACCAAGGCTCACAGCCGAAACACTAGCCTCTCATCACCAATCTGAGCCTCTACCCAAGCCTAAACACTTCCTAGACACCACAGTCATGGCCACCCGCAATTCAGACCCAAATATACCATTACACCGGGCCAATAGTTGTGTGCCTCCTCGGCAAATACCAAGGTCCACGGCCGAGATACCTCTAAGGCCACGGACACCACCCGAAGAGCCACCAGGGCACTCGGAGTATGAGGAACCATTTTGGGGAAGGGGGAATAGGGCGCATGAGGATAGAAGCGACCACAACCCGAAGTTAACTCTTCCTAGCTTCGACAGTCAAGATGACCCCGAGGCCTACTTTGATTGGGAGAACAAAATGGAACGGGTGTTTGCTTGCTACAATTACACCGAAGAAAAGAAGCTGAAGTTAGTCGTGGTAGAGCTAACGGGGATGGCAGTTAAATGGTGGGAGCGCACGTTGGTCACAAGGCGCCTTAGAGGGATGAGGCCCTTGACCACTTGGGGCGAGTTGTTAGCTGAGATGCGGTAAAGGTTTGTGCCTCCGTACCACATAAGGGACCTTCATCTCCGTCTCCAAAGTTTCCGCCAAGGCTCCAAGAGTGTGAACGAGTATTATAATGAGCTCATGACTTTGGTGATGCGGGCTGAACTTCGGGAGACAGCCGAGGCCACGATGGCTCGTTTTGTGGGAGGTCTTCATCGAGAGATTGCGGAGACCTTGGATTTCCACACCTATGCCAACATCGATGAGTTGTACCACCTAGCCACAAAAATTGAAAGACAAGTAAGCCGAAAGTCTAAACCTCCAACTTCCTTCCGTAGCTCAACTTCTACTCCTTCCACAGCTTACAAGAAACCATGGCAAAACACCACCAAACCACCAACGCCCACTCCAAACACTTACCGAGCCCCACCGCGAAAGACCAACACCTACCCTAATCCGATGCCACCAAAACCAGCCCCAAACACTAACCAACCCCCACGGACTCGAAACCGAGACATCATCTGTTTTAAGTGCGAAGGGAGAGGCCACATGAAGGTCGGGTGATGATCATCCAAAAGGATGGAGGCGAATGGTTTAGTGAGGATGAGGGCGAAGAGGGAGAGAGCCCTTTGGAGGAAAATGAGGAGGGTGATGAGTGCCCTAGTGAGGGGAGTGATGAGTACGACTATGTGGAAGTGCCACAATGCTTGCTAGTGCGAAGAGCCTTGAGCATTAAGGGGCAAGAGTGATACGGTTCAAGCATCGCACCAAATCCTAGGGTGCGTTAATGGTAAGAGGCAAGCTTGGATTGAGTAAGAAGAGAAACGTGTGCAAGAAGAGACAGCTTGGGTGAGCTGGATGAGTTAATATTAGTATTATTATTATTTCCTTAATTGCTAGATGAGTTAATATTAGTATTATTATTATTTCCTTAATTGTTAGTGTTTAAGTATAGGTAGAAGTTCTATTCCTATTATAATTAAAAGTTGTAAATGCTTATTTAATGGCTTGCTTTATTATTAATAAAATCAGATCAAAGTTTTCAGTAAATACACCTTACCAAATCCCCGTTTCCCCATTCTACCTTCTTATTCTTTTGATCTCCGGAGCAAGCCGTTCTTGTGTAACTTAGTCGCTTAACTGGGTACTCGACTAGGGGGTGACCTTCGTGGTGCTTGAGGGATTCGAGTGCAGGTGCGTTGGGAGCGTGTGCGTGACTTGTGTGGCGCTTGAGGGATTCTTGCGTAGTTCTGCAAGGAGTGTGGCGTAGGCAAAGCGTGGCAGCTGAGGGATTCGGCTGTGGAAGGTGCGTGAGCTACGCGTACGTGTTCATTGAGTGGCAACCGTGTGACTCGATTGTGGGAGGTGCTCAAGGGGCGTACTAGCTATTCGAGGGATTCGTTTCGTTGAAGCTTGTGTGACTCAAGCTTCGAAATCGTGTGATTTAATTTCTTGGAGATTGCCAAAGACCTCATTCATTGTTATAAATTCATAGGAGTGATTCCTTCGCATTAAACTCAATTAGTAGTATGGGATGCTAATTGATTAGAGAGAGTATTCGAGGAGGGAGGATTTGTTTTAATTCCGCGTACCAAATCGACAAGGAACAAGATCTTTCACTTATGCGCGTCTTGGCCTAGCTAGGATCGTATCAGAGAGGAGGATGCATCAATCGCCCAACGAGAGAACTTGTTTCATACGAGGGGGATATCAAATGACATGGTCTTGTCCATTATCATCGACAACGGGAGTTGCGCGGATGTTGCTAGCGCGCTCCTAGTTCACTCATTGGGTTTGCCAACCACCAAGCATCCATTTCCCTACATCTTGAACTGGTTTAATGATGGAAGTACAGTCAAGGTGCAACGGCAAGTGTTGGTTGCCTTCAATATTGGTGGATATGTGGATAAGAGCCTTTGCGACGTGGCGCCAATGCAAGTAAGCCACTTACTCCTAGGCCGCCCGTGGCAATACGACCGCAAGGCTATTCACGATGGGTTCCGCAACAGCTACAAACTTGAACACGAAGGCCGCAAGTTTCAAATCCCACCATTGGCACCAAGCCAAGTGTTCGAAGACCAACTCAAGCTTGAGAAGGCATGCGCTACTTTTGAGATCTCTTCTTCGCTTCAAAAAAAGAAATCAAATGAGCGGAGCGGAGAGAAGAAAGTGAGCGGGAAAGATAGGGTAAAAAGCGGGCATGAAAAGAATGAGCATGCGCCGAGTGAAAATAGTAAGTTGAGAGGAGAGAAAAAGGGAGCCACGAGAGGTCAAGCCTAACTTGAAAAGAGTAAGCAAGTGGGGAGAGAAAAGTAAGCTTGTTGGCCAAGGGGAGAGATATAAGGCTAGCACTAGTCATGCGCAAGCCATGCATTCTCATTCATTTCAAGTCCTTTGCTTTGACCGCCGCTAACACTAACCCTTCTGTGCCCAAAATGCTTGCTCCTCTTTTGTTGGATTTTTAGGATGTCGTCCCTAAAGACCTCCCAGAGGGCCTGCCGCCCACGAGGGGAATCGAGCACCGAATCGACTTTGTGCCCGGCTCTACCTTGCCGAACAGACCCGCATACAGGTGCAATCCGAAGGAGACCCAGGAATTGCAAAGCCAAATCGATGCGCTGCTCGCCAAGGGTTTCATTCAAGAGAGTCCGTCACCCTGTACAGTACCAGTCATTTTGGTACCCAAGAAAGACGGCAACTGGAGGATGTGCATGGATTGTCGCGCCATTAACAAAATCACTATAAAGTATTCGCACCCCATTCCTCGTTTAGATGATATGCTAGATGAATTATGCGATGCGAAAATGTTTTCCAAAATCGATCTTGTTAGTGGGTATCATCAGATTAAAATGAATGAAGGTGATCAGTGGAAAACTGCCTTTAAGACTAAGTTTGGGCTTTACGAGTGGTTAGTGATGCCGTTTGGCTTAACCAACGCACCTAATACCTTCATGCGCTTAATGAATCATGTCTTGAGGCATTTCATTGGTCGCTTTGTGGTAGTATATTTTGATGATATACTTGTTTACAACACCTCACCCAAAGAGCACTTAGAATACTTACAGCAAGTCTTTCTAACGTTACGTGTGCATAAGCTTTATGTTAAACTTGCAAAGTGTGAGTTCTGTTTTGAGGAAGTGCACTTCCTTGGTTTTGTTGTAGGTGCCGCAGGGTTGAAGGTGGATGAGGAGAAAGTCAAAGCCATAGTCGAGTGGCCTACGCCTACTAATGTTGGGGAGATTCGCTCCTTTCATGGTCTAGCGGGGTTCTACCGCCGTTTCGTAAAGGACTTCTCCACAATAGCCGCGCCACTCAACGAGCTAACCAAGAAAGAGGTCTCGTTTGTGTGGGGGGAAAAGCAAGAGAAGGCCTTCCAAACTCTCAAGGCTATGCTCACCTCTAGCCCGGTCCTCGTCCTCCCAAATTTTGAGAAAACCTTCGAAGTCGAGTGCGACGCCAGTGGCATTGGGATTGGAGCAGTGTTAATCCAGGAGAAGAGGCCAGTAGCATTCTTCAGTGAGAAAATAAAAGTCGTACAGCTCAACTACTGCACCTATGACAAGGAGTTGTATGCCTTGGTGAGAGCTTTGATGGTATGGGAGCACTACTTAGTTCCGAGGGAGTTCGTAGTACACACCGATCATTTGAGCCTCAAATATCGGAAAGGGTAAGGAAAGCTGAACATAAGGCATGCAGCGTGGATGGAGTATATTGAGCGATTCTCCTATCATATCAAATACCTCAAATGGAAGGAAAACGTGGTAGCGGATGCGCTATCACGTAGGTACGTGCTTCTCACTTTATTGCACTCACGCCTTCTAGGCTTCTCACACATCACCACTTTGTATGCTGAATATGTGGACTTTAGTGACATGTTTCGGGCGTGTGCCAATGGTGTTTTTGAGCATTTCGCATTGCATGATGAGTTTATGTTCCGAAAGGGCAAGCTTTGCATTCCCATGTATAGTACACGAGAGTTGCTTGTGAGAGAGGCACACGGAGGGGCTTTAATTGGTCATTTCGGGATTGAAAAGACACTATCCACACTCAAAGAACATTTCTATTGGCCTAAAATGAAAAAGTTGGTGTCTCGTGTGGTTAGCTCTTGTATTGCATGTAAGCGGGCTAAGACCAAAAGCATGAACCATGGGCGCTACATGCCTTTACCCGTGGCTGCGCACCCATGGTGTGATATTTCTATGGACTTTGTCCTTGGTTTGCCACGCACTAAACACGGCAAAGATGCCATATTTGTTATTGTGGACCGATTCTTTAAAATGGCACACTTTGTTCCTTGTCATTCTACTTGCGATGCGTCTCATGTTGCTCATTTGTTCTTTCATGAGGTAGTTAGATTGCATGGTATGCCCCGAACCATAGTGAGTGACAGAGATAGCAAGTTTCTAGCGCACTTTTGGCGAGTCTTGTGGGCCAAGTTAGGTACCAAGCTCCTTTTCTCCACTTCGTACCACCCTCAAACGGATGGGCAAACCGAAGTGGTTAATCGCACTCTTGGTAACATGTTGCGTGTGTTGATTAAGCAAAATCCCAAGTCTTAGGAGGACTGCATTCCGTTTATTGAATTTGCCTATAATCGCACAATGCACTCCACCACCCACTTTTCTCCATTTGAGCTCGTCTATGGGTTCCAACCTCTCACCCCCATAGACTTGCTCCTATTGCCATTGACTGCTTGTGCTAGTTTAGATGGGGAGGCCCACGCCAATTTGGTGAGTAAAATGCATGTCGAGGCCAAGGAGCACATTGAGGCCATCAATGCGAAGCTAGTCAAGAAGAGGGACGCTGGCCGCCACACTCGTACCTTTGAAGTGGGCGAATGGGTGTGGGTTCATTTGACCAAGGAGCGCCGGACAAGCAAGCTTAGTCCTCGAGGAGACGGACCTTTCCTCATCTTGGAGAAAATAAGCGATAACGCTTACATTCTTGACCTTCCTTCTTCATATGGCAACACCCATCATACCTTTAATATTAATGACCTATCACCTTTCTTTGCAGATGGAGATACCGAGGAGCTCGAGGAGAACAAGGGCACGGATTCGAGGACGAATCCATTCGAAGGGGGAGGGGATGATACGAGCCCAGCAGCAGCCCAAGCGGAGCCCAAACGTGGACCCATGACAAGGAGCCAAGCCATGATCGCTTGCCTCTAGAAGACGCTAAGGGCCGAGGAAAGCCGCACGGAGGCCGCGGATCAATGGAGCCTTTGCGTCCACGCCAACGACTCGACTCGCAGCCTCACGCCCGAGCCCGACTCCAGCATCAAGGCCGCACCTTCGGCCAGCCTCAAGGCCGCGCCCACGAGCAGTACCAAGGTCGCGCCTTCGAACAAAGCCAAAGCCACGCTTCGGCCCGTCAAGCCCAAGCCCACGCCCATGGCCCTGCTCTTCAAGTTAAGACCTATTTGTCCAAGGGTAGTAAGGGTTTTTCCCTTGTAAATTTCAACACTATAAATAGAAGGGCTTAGCCTTCTATTTTCCTTGCTTATGATTTTGAGAGTTTCTCTTAAGCCTTAAGCCGCTTAGGCCAACCCTAGGGGTACTAGATCCAAGCGTTCATCCTTAGGATGCCTAGATGAACATTGCTCCTTGTAAATCGTTTGATGCTTTGTTCTTGCTCATTGATCATATATAAAAACGAGTCTTTTTCTTCACAATACTTTCCGCTGCAAACTCTTTACAACTTTGAAACATTTTCGTTACATCTTCCCCATCGAAATCCGCATTTCCTAAGCCAACCGTTCAAGAGACTAGATTCGGCCATCAACAAACTACGTCCAAGCCTCCCACGGCGCTTGGACCGTATCACCATCCCCAAACGAATCGTATCCATATACCGCATTCAATAACCTAACCAGATTCTCATCGGATGCCTCATTTCTAACCGCCATAACCACCTCCTCAACTACTTCACTACTTTTCCTTGCCTCCTTTTGCATAGCTTCCGCAACCAACTCTCCATCCTCTTCGCAATTACTCCCACCTTCACCTTTCTTCCACGCTTCACACTCCGTTTACTTCTCCTGTAAGACCGATATCCAACAAATGCATAAATGCTCTTCTTTTTCCCTCCTCTTTTTCCCTCCTCTTTTGTTCAAAAACTTGCGTTTGTGATTCATAGTAAGCTTGACAAAATTCCCCTCGCCGCCATTGCACAACTTCACCGGCAGAAGAGGCGCATTAGCAGTTATCAGATTAGAATGCTTCTTGACAACGTTTTGTTTGTTGTAGTTTGTCGGCGGGATCGAATCCGCCTCCTCGGGGATGTGTGGCTCAGATGTAGCTTTGATTGAGTCGAAAGTGATATTAGGTCGTTGGATTTTGGAGAATGATGAAGATCTCCAAAAATAACCGGCAGGTAGGGTTTCGATTGCACAAGAGGAGGGAAGTGCGCCGGTTGTTTGTAGGGAAGAAGTGCGGATCTGAAACGGTAAATTGAAAAAAGAAGAGAGAATCGGCGGGGTGTCATTTCGAGGAGGACTATGGAGTGGTGGAGTTGAGGGTTTTGCTCTGGATGAGGGTTTTTTAACCCTAGGTCTGGGTTTGTGAGTGGTGAGTGAGGTCCGCGGTGGCTGTGACGGAGGAGGAGGAGCTGGTTGTGGCGGAGACTGCCGTGGTGATGGTGGTTTGGAGTTTCTAGGAGGGGTAGCGGAAATGTAAGAGCCGTTAGAATCCGAATCTGATTCCATCCGGTCAGATGTGGCGGGTCGGTGGTGAAATTAGAGAGGGAAATGAGAATCGGCGTGCGAATTGACGAGGCAATTTATGCTTTGATTCTTCCCGCCAGATTCTATTCTTTTTTTTTCGTGTGCTTTTTATCTTTTTAAGGAAAGGCAAGAGGCTGAAAAGTGAAAAGGATGGGTTAAACGACGAGTCATCTTCTCCAAACTCGTGTCGCAGGTCACGTCATGGCTGAAGAAATATGTAGGGGTGTACAAGAACCGGCCCGGACCGGAACCGTCCCTTTTTTGGCCCGGACCGGACCGACCCGGCTTCTTTTTTTTTTTTTTTACCCGGACCGGACCGGACCGGAAAGTTCCGGTTCGGTCCGGTTCTCCATCCCTCAAATCCGGGAACCGGCCCGGAGAACCGGTAGAACCGGAAATATATATTTATATATAAATAAATATATATGCATAATAATATCAAAGTATCCATTTGGTTCAATGGTTAACTCATCACTTATTATATTAAAGGGGAGAGGTTCAAACCCTCTTGACTTCCACTTTTTTTGTATTTGTGTGCAAAATTAAATTTTAAGTAAAAAATTAAAAAAAAAAAATTCCGGGCCAGAACCGGAACCGGCCCGATCCGGCCCGGAAAAATTGGAACCGGCCCGGCCCGGACCGGAAGTGTCCGGTCCGGTTCGGTTCTGTACCGGACAAGAACCGCTATTTCCGGTCCGGTCCGGTCCTAGCCCAAGAACCGGTCCGGACCGGACCGTGTACACCCCTAGAAATATGCTTTTTTTTTATCAGAAAATAATAAAATATGGGTATTGCTTTTTAGTCAATAATTTTCCTAACGTTTTTTCTAAGAATAAAAATTCTAACATTATTCTGTATTTTATAATATTCCGACAATAAATATATATGGCAAATGGCACCCGGGGTCCCTGCTCTTATTATTTTCATTATTGTTGATCCCTAACGTTAGAAAATATTCATTCCGCTCCCGTATGTTAGTGCCGTTAGGCACACGAAGTCCCTCCTCCGCAAACGGGGCCAAACGTCCGTTAATTTGACTATTTTATTATTAAAACTAAAAAGGGTGTCTGACAGTGGGTCCCACGTCGTCAGATTGTCGGAAAATATGTTTTTTCTCCTTTTTTATTCCTAATTAATTTAACTAAAGAAATTTAAATTAAATGCGGGACCCACACCTTGTCTACTAACCTTCTTCTTCTTCCTCTCTCTCTTCACCAGCCACCACCATACAGCCACAGCTCCTCCGCCACCACCCAATTGCCGCACCAAACCAATCACAGCCCATACACAGACCACTTGGGCTCCACCTTGGCAGATTCTCTGACAGCCTTACCCATCCCCAACCTATTACCGGAGCCTGCCACAACCACCGCCTAGCTTCGTTTTCTGCCCACTCCCACCGCCACCACCGGAGCATTCGTTTTGCCTCCTCCCAACCAACCATCAGAAACCAAATCCACCACCACCAATTCTCTCCGCCACCGTCGAAGATGATGCACATGACCTTCTATTGGAGCATCCAAGTGACCCTCCTCTTCGATTCCTGGAAAACCCATTCCTAGCTCGGCTACCTCCTCTCTTTACTCGCTTGCCGCCACCAACATCACATAAACACCACGGCGACGACACGGTTGGCATGCCATCACAACCAATCCATCACCGCTTCCACATATTAGATCCATTAATTAAAACTAATGAATTAACCAAGAGAAGGAAAGGAAAACGGTGCGTTTGGTGGTGAAACGAAGAGAAGGAAAGGAAAATAAATAATTTTTAAATTTGAAATTTATTTTGTTAATTTTTTAATTAAAAACTGACATGGTGGGCCCATGCACAGACCACTTTGTGCGTTTTAATAATAAAATAATTAAATTAACGGACGTTTGGCCCCGTTTGCGGAGGAGGGACTTCGTGTGCCTAACGGCACTAACGTACAGGAGCGGAATGAATATTTTCTAACGTTAGGAATCAACAATAATGAAAATAATAAGAGCAGGACCCCAGGTGCCATTTGCCAAATATATATCACCTGCTTTATATAACCGGATTCTGTCCGAATCTAAGACCTGCTCCAACTAAGATGACAGTACACGGGCAGCAATGCTTTTAGGAACACAAAACGATGTCGTCTCCTTTGTTGGAGGATGCCTGTTAAAATGAGCAATGATCCAAGACCATGCCACAATATTCCAAACATAAGAAACATGATTAAACTGGGTTTAATCACACTAATCTGATATCTCTAACGAATGACCATAACCGAATTGGGATTACTAACAAGAATGTGGCAATCGGAGCAAAGCAACCCAGAAACCTCCCCCAATGCCTCACTAATATCAGCCTAATCACAAGTTAAAAATTAAAAACTTTACAATTATGTCACCAGCGTATCGTGGTGCTTCGTACAAATAAATAATCGGAACCAACACTAACGAATTGGCAATAATCCAAACAGCCCTTCAAAGCACAAAAAATCGTTAACATACAAGCACTCGGCGACTTCCACGGGCATGACAATTACATTATTGTACAATTGCACTTGGATTCCGGCTTAGGAGGCTTGGAACTGTCCATTTCTTTCGGAAGTCCGACATTACGCACCATGCCTTCATTGGCATTCTCATCATTCTCAGTCTCAATAGAAGGGGATTTTGGATCTGTTTCCACCCGCTTCTGCCTGACTTTCGTAGATTTAGAGGGGCGTTTCACTGTTGTTCTTCCACGTGGATCCTTTCTGTCTGCAGTGGACTTTCCAAGAACTGTAACTGTTGGCCGAGACCCTTCCAGAGGGACTGAACTTTCTTTTTCAATTGCTATTGCTGCAGCCTGATAGGCCAGATCGTGGACAATGGAGCTACAGAAAAGAATTGTATCTGTTGCTTCTTCAAGGGTTAGGCTTCTTCCCTTACTTCCTTCCCGACAATCTATCATTACGGTTGACTCTTCTGTCAAAATTAGAAGTTGTCAGAGAACAAGGCAAAACTTACTAGTCCCAATCCCGTATCAAATTTGACACTAGCATGAAAAGAAAACATCATGGAAAGCAAAAAGTAAAGAGCATCAATTAGGAAGTTTGCATCCATGCTTTTCCACAAATTATAGAAGACATGACTCAAAGTTACATACCTGCAGTAACAGAAGGATCCTGAAAACCATTTGCGCTCTTCGTATTCGGAGACATATCATCGCTCTCAGAATCTGGGTTACTCCGACAACAATTCTCAGCATCTATTTCTGATATTGAAGCTAAACGACGATGAGTAGTACTGTCACCAACATCATATCCATCGAGGCTAGTGCTTGGTAGGTTGTGTTCTGCTTCAACAGCAAACTCAGAAGGAATACCTGATGCTTCTAAATTTGAGACACTCTTTGTGTTGGTTGGACAATCTTCTGTTTCACAAAGGGGATTTTCACAACTTGATCCTGCTGAGTTCTCTTCTAACTGGATGCCAATTTTATGAGTTGGTGAAACTGAGGTAAAGCCATCTGTTCCAATATTCTCGTGTTGCACAGATAAATGCTCTTCAGAAACTGCTTCACCGGTGACAGACGAATTAGAAATGTCCCTTTCTTTATTATCTGAAGCTATCACTTTGCCATATGAACCTACAGATGTTACCTCTACTGCATCAAAATTCATATTCGCATTAAAAACATCAACATTTTCTTCATGCATACTTGATGCACGACCTAAAGCAAGGTGAGCATCGTTTAAACTTCCAGTCAAAGATGACCCAGTACTTTGAGGCCTTGCATTTGAGTCACATCTGTAATTCTCTACGTCTGACCTCCCACAGCTTAACTGCCGCCGAACACGAGTATCGAGTTGTCTACCTGTAGTAAAATCAACAGAAGATGATGCAGAGGTACTGCTATGACCCACAGAGCTTCTGAAACTGTTTGCACTGTTTCTTGCACAAGAGAGGTCATCGTATATAATGGTAGAGGCAACAAAACTCCTGCCATGAATGACAGACCCCTTACTGCTACTTGACCTTATTAGCAGTACTGAAATGCCAGCACCTTCTGAACTTCCTCCCTGCAAACTTGAAAAATCATCTGAGCGAGTCAATAGTTGGTGTCCCATGTTTCCATCAGGTAGGAAATAATCACCAGCAGGTTGCCATTTTCTTTGTTGACCAGCAGTCCTCTGTTCATCCCCCTCCACAATTGCACTGCTAAGTGAACTATCTTCAGAGTAAGTATGGCTTTGTTCATGGAACATAGATTGGGCTTGCTTGACTCTGTCCTCATGACCAGAAGCATTTGCCTCAACTCCATCTAGTCTTAAATCCAAATCAAGATCTTGAATTGGTGATTCAGGTACAGAAACTCGGGTATCTTTCTCATCAGATGGTTCATATTCTTCAAAGATCTTCATAGATGGTGTTGGCAATTTCTCAACAGCTAATAATGTCGTCCCTGGGGTGTTGGCAGCCAGAAGACTCTCTTGCCTGAAGCAATCCGGACAGAGATTGACATCCTTTTCCAGTGTTTCTATGTCATGATACCTACAACAACATTTGGAACAAACCTTTGTATCATCAAGAGTAGCAGCATCTGATGAATCCACTCTGACACACAAAGTGTCAGCAGAACAGATTTCCATATCTATATTTGGCCGCATGAACTCCTCAGAATCACCAGGCTCGCACTCGATTGCGGGATCTCCGTCAAAGTCACCAAGCTGAAGAGGAAGTGAATCATAATCCCCATCCTTATTTAGCGCATCCACCTTATCAAATAAAAATACTTCATCTTGAACATCAGGGTACATTATGTTTCTGCTTTCATTCATCATATCTTCCTGGTGTTGGTCACTTCCTTCTGTATCAAGTGCTCCACTGGTACCTTGATCCGAACTGGTATTACTGCTAGTTGTGACTGAAGAATTTCTAGAAACAAAAGGACGATGTGCCGAACTTGCCTTTCCAACATAGAAAGTTGTGCTTGGGACGCTAGATAACAATGGTCTGAACATATTTTGAGGACTTTTCCGATGATCCTACACAAATACATTGATCAAGATGAAGGATCTACATAAATCCATGGTTTCTATGAGAGAATAAATACATGAAAGGAACCACTAGCTAACACCCAAAAAAAAAATCCCTCAGACAATCCTTTAGGCAAAAGAACTAGATGAAAATGTACATGCGATTGATTGTTGGGAAAAGCATAAATAAGTATTAAAGGCTTTCCACTTCTGAGGCTTCATTGCAACATTTAAAGGTCGTTTATTTAATCCAACCGTCTAATAATTTTTAACAAAAGAATCTCATTTACTGAGCATTACTTCAAAAGAGAGATGTTACCCCATTACCTTTTAATCTCTCTTTTTAATTCCTTTCAGTAGGGGAAATTAAAAAGGCGGCAACCTAAGAGTTTTGGTCAACTTATAAGAGATAACTACACTGACTTCTCATCACTATCGGCTAAGATCCTAGAGTTCGGGCAGGCTATAGGGAACATCTTACAGATTCACAAGGCAGATAAAAGGAACAACATGCATGGCAATTATGGCACTCTTCATACATTTGAGGAAGTTTGCTAGTGTGGTATCATGATGGTGAAAATAAAAGTAATTGAGACTGCCAACTAACTAGTTTGCACGTGAGAGCTACGCATAACTTCTAGGCATAAAAGATATCTTCCTCTAACAATGCAACAAATTGAGTGCAATGACCAACCATATCTGGAATTATTGACACAAAAAAAAAGTTTGTCCATATCTAGATGATGTAATACCACTTGACGAAGAGCAGAGTCGAAGGATCTTTTTGGAGCACTGTTTGGGGATGCTATTCTGGAAGATTTCTTAGAAAACATTGGAGCTCTATTATTTGGAAGTGCACTGATCCTCTTTGAAGCTAAGCGGTCCAAGCTACCCACATGAATGGATTGGAGAGAATCCACATCATCATCACCAGATGATGCAACAGAACCTTTACTGTGTGAGCTAATCCGATCACGTTCATGACTGTGCGATGAGCTGACACTTCTAGTAGCAGTTGGAGACATTGATTGCCGGCCAAATTTTGAGCTTGAGTCCCTACCATTTCTGGATGCTGGGGAGGAACCCCTTACGTATGATGCAGGTCGATCAGCCAAAGAAGTACGAAGATTTGGAGGCACTTCAGAGGAGAAACCAGGGATATTTGACTGCCAGGCGCTTGTTTTCGGCGAGGCAGAGTTTCCTCGACTGGTTCTTATAGGGGAAGTTCCCCTTGTCCCTGACCCTGTACTTGCTCTCCTTGGTGTAGGAGTTGAGGACCTTGGAGCAGATGACGATGTTTTACCGGGGGGGGGAGATGGTCGGCGTGATGGAGTGGCAGGTCGTTGACTGTGAGGAGGACTAGAATGAGGTGCGGATGATGGCCTTCCCCTTGACTGGAGTGTACTAGTGACAGACCGAGGTGATGGACTCAAGCGATTTGGACTTGCGCTTCCTCTACTGCTTCTGTAACTCTTCTCCATCTGCAGATAAGGAAAAAAATTGCAGTCCTCAAGTTAAAACATCCAAAGAATAATTCCATTCAATGCTAGTGGCTAATGACCTACCGTAGATGATCTTGAAATGGAAATAGGTTGGCTCCGCGGTCTTCCCCTGGATACAACATTAACTGGTGGCGGATCATCATCCAACGAAGGAAAAAGCGGGGTGTCGGGGGGAGTTAATAACCTACCAAAAAAACAAACCATGCAATCCATCACATACAACACAATGGAGAAGCATGTATAACGGTCAAAACTTGAATCCTTCTCCAACATATTTGTGAACCAAAAAATTGAGACAAGTCGCCACAAAAGCTGTAAATTCACCATGGACATTAGGAAACATAAAGAGTTAAGATAATTAAACCCACCAGTCATAGTCATTCTTCTCCCCATCTGCATTAAGCAGTTCACTACTCTCTCCACGAACAGGAATGGAGATCCCAAGCTTGAAATCTGAAAAGTGCCTCAACTTTGTAGCTGTATAAACAGTACAAGTCAACAAAAGTTGCCAAAAGAAACAAACAAACCTGTATAAAACCTGAATAATGAATAACATAACCAAGTGAAGATAGTGCAGTTAAGAAAATTACAAAATGTGTCATCAAAGTCATCTGTAGACTGGACTAAGAAATCCTCTTTTTCTCTGGATTGCATTTCATTGAACAAGGCAAGATCATCATCTTTTTCTTGGTATATCAACCCACCCTCAAGACTAAGACCTCGCTTGTGACTGTCCACCCTCGGGTCTCTCCCAGGAGAGTATCTCAATGCAGGTGAAGGAGGCATCTCAGCCAGAAACTAAACTGCCAAAATAATCACTTATAGCCAACTAAAGCATCCCAGTAATTAACTCCACCCTTTTTTCCCTAAATGCAGCCTGAATCCAAACTAACTTAAATCCCACTTCAAGCAACCCAAATCGAGCATAAATTACATACCAAAATTCTTGGAAACAATCACAGGTAGAACATTTATCTATTACCACATTGACTGAATCAACCGTACCATTCCCAATCAAGTCCCAAACAAAGCCTTCACCTCACAATACAATAACAAAACCCTAAATTCCCATCAACAAGTAAGCCCAAACTTAATCCAGCACCATATTTAAGCCCCAAATTTAACACTTCAAACGACCGTTGAGCTTCCCTTCGCTCAAAAACAAACAACCCAACTCACCGTTTTCGCTACCAAAGAAGTGGGGGAGACGCAGCTTTGACTTGGTAAACTGAGCAAGCAAAAAAAAACGACAGAATCTTGTAAGCGAGGAGAGGTGAAAAAAATGCGAATAAGATCTCGAATAATTGGAAGATGAAAAAGGCAAATTACAATGCCAAGAATGTTGTGTAACTCACATGGATCTAACGCATTAATTGCTATATCAGCTCATTAGGGAGAATGAATGTGTCCCCCAGATCGTGGATCGGTTACAACGCAGCACTGGCTGTGAAAAATTTCTCCTCCCCACCAAATTTCCCTTTTTTTCCTTCTTCTTTGGTTTTTTCCTTGATGTTGCTGCTTCGTCTTCTGCTCAGATTCGCTTCTTCTCCTTTGACCTTTACTCCTCAGTCTCACACCAAGCTTTCATTTTTCATTTATTTTTTTCGCTCTTTCATTGCTTTTCCTCAGTTGCTCACTTCACTTTCTCCTCTGCCATCAGATATTTCCCTCTCTTTTTTTCTCTTTTTTCTTTTTAGTATTTTCATTTTCCTCTTAATTTTTTATGTCCAGCTCTTTCCTTAATTGTTGCCTTCCCCTAATTACGTATTTTCAGCTGCTAATTTCATTACAGTGCAGTATACTTCTTTTTTTATCATTTACCTAATTCTTTTTACTTTATTTACAAGTAATTCATCCACAAGTGCGTAGATCAGCTAACGAATGTTGTTTTAGCACAATTTGTTTTGTCATCCTTCGTAATTTTATTCAATTCGAGTCTAAATTATAGTAAACACTTGCTATACCATATAATTTTGAAAACCAAAAAAATTCACATTTCCTTCCCATATTTTTTTTTCTCAGGTTGGTCTAAAAAAACTAACATATGTATTTCTTTAATAAAATCATGAATAGGTCATCATTTTTATAAAGAAAATCGATGGTTAAACTATTTATTCGTACATACAAACGTTAATCTATAATCGATTTCATTGTAGCACGATAGATTATGGAGAGTGTGAATGAAAAATAAAAATGACCTCTTGATGTGGGGAAGAATTGTGACATTGTCTTAACTGCAGAGGAGCCTTATTGGTCGAATTAAAAATAATAATTCCTATTTAGTCCTTAACTATATAATTAAGCCGCCTTTTTTCTAAGGATGTTAGGTTTATACAGGTATTATTATCATTATCAAACATATCGAATTGTTTAATGGCCCACTATTTTTTAATTGCTACATTAAATTTGCCATCCCATCATTATTCCTCTGATATTATCCACTGTTGCGCACCGGATTTAATTATTGAACTTGGATAATTCAAGACTTGCACCATTTATTTATTTTTGTGGTATGTGATGTTATGGGAGATATGTTTGAGGATTTGGCTACTGTTTATAAAAGGCAACATAACAACAAAGCTATCACTACTAGCCATGGCCGCACTGGTGGAAAAGATAATAGAATGATGTCGTTTTAATTGGTAGGTGACGAACAAAACTTAAAAGCTTGAACATATTGATGACAGCTCTCTACTAATAAGGTTTGGTTTACTACACTGTCTATTAAGAGGATAGAGAGGTTTTGTTTGCAACAAATTTAGCAATAAGCACGTCACTAAACAACCGGAAGAGTTTGTTTATGATAAAAAATGTTTATATACACAACAATGGGATTTTTTATGTCGACTACTTAATTCGTGATCATGATAAAACAGTCACAGTAGAAAGCATGAAACATGAATAAATTGTCGATTTGAACCTGAAGACTGCGTCATCCATGCTTTATGGCTATTAAGAGGATAGAAAGGTTTTGTTTACTACACACACAAATGATGTTTACAACTTACTATGTTGTTTTGTGTTTGATTAAGATTGTTTTTGCTTAAATTTCCTTTTAAAATAATAAAATGAGAAAATTGCTGCACCACCTTTTAATATATATTTTTACTTTAATTTCCTTTCAAAATAATAAAATAGACAGGTAGACTAGACACCATACCACACCAACGACCCATCGTTGCTTGCTGGGATAAGCATTGAGCTTTGGTTGAAGGTCAATATCAGAATTTTAGGCCCAATGATCATCAATTCATCTTTCACTCTAGACACCATACCACATCACATTACCAGTTTTTCTTTGCTGACAACGTACATACACGTCAAAAGTGTAGAAAAGGTAGAGAGTTACCCTCGTTCAAAATCTAACAATTCTCGAATCATATTTATTTTTACCTGAGAAATAAAATCTACTTGGTCTCCTCATCTTTGTTCATATTAAGGAATGAAGTGGTTTAATAATTAATCTTTTATTTATACCATACTTGCACTAAATTTTCTTAGTTATATTTATTAATTAACGGAACTAATTATGTGATTTTACTAATTAAGTAATATTTTGACATTATTTAGGAAGTACTAATATTATGACATTAATATTATATTTTAAGTTTAATTTTAATTAACTAGTATAACAATTAATATTGAGCATTTTTACCTTTTTAGGTAAATGAAACTAAACAGTTAAAAATATTAATTATGACACTACTACGTTTATTAGTTTTGTAACAATAGTGGAGGTAATGCCTTTTTGGACTATATACTAGGCTGAAATTGCTTTAATAGACCTCTAATGAAAAAATTGCCCTTTTAGACCCTGTACTCGGTTAAAATTGCCCTTTTGAATCCTCCGTCAATACGTGGCAGTTAAGTGCTGACGTGGATTTAATTTTTTCACTTCCGAAAATACGTGTCACTGCCACGTCAGCATTTAATTACCACGAATTGATGGAGGGTCCAAAAAGATAATTTCAGTCGAGTATAAGGTCCAAAAGGGCAATTTATCCAAGTAAAGGGTCTAAAAGGGCATTTTTTTAGTTGTATAGCCACAGGAATGACATTTTAATCTTTTTTTCTTTTAAAATTAAGTAAACCGCCTTCCTTTTTCTTTCTTTTTTATTTTAAAATTAATTAGAAGAGTTTATTTAAAATTTTAAATATATTTTTTTTAAAGAAATAAATTATGTAAGAATTATGAGGATTTTCTTTTCGTAGTAAGAAATTGAAAATGTTATTATGAGAAAAAGTATATTATTGTAAATTATAATAGCCATTTATATAGTTTATATGTATAAAGTAAGACCATTAATTATTAATAATAAGGCACATACTAGTAATATTATCATTAATTATCACTTTAATATATAGTTATTAAGGTATATTGTGGATATATGTTTATTGTTCAATATTTTACTTAATAAAAAAAGAATTATATTGTTGTAAGAGAATCATGTCAATTGTCATCAAAAATGTAACTATTAATTGTTTAGAGTTTTATGCTTTTAATTTAGATTGTATTACTGTATTACCAATTACTAATTATATTATTTTTCTTTCTTTCTTTTTTCTAAACTAAACTTAACTCTTTATCTTTCTTTTTTTCTTCTAGACTTAATTAAAATTCCTCATTTTTTATATTAAACTTAATTAAAAATCCTAATTTTTTTCCTTTTATTTGTTATTTTAAATACAAAATTTTATTAAGGAAGTTATATGAGAATTATTATGAGGAAAAAGTATTTTCTCCATAATAAGAACTAAGAAATAAATTTTTTTTAACTAGTTTTTCTTTTTTATTTTAAAATTAATTAAAAGTTCTAATTTTTTCCCTACAAATTATTAAGGAAGTTATATAAGAAGTAGAACTATTATGAGGGAAAAAAATTTCTCCGAACTAAAAAATACAAAATTTTATTAAGGAAATTATATGAGAATTATTATGAGGAAAAAAGATTTTCTCCGTAATAAGAACTAAGAAATAAATTTTTTTAATCATTTTTTCTTTTTTATTTTAAAATTAATTAAAAGTTCTAATTTTTTCCCTAAAAGTTATTAAGGAATTTATATAAGAAGTAGAACTATTATGAGGGGAAAAAAATTCTCCGAACTAAAAAATACAAAATTTTAATCCTTTTTTTTTTCTTTTAAACTTAACTAAAAAACCTTTTTTTTTCCTTTTTTATTTTAAAATTAATTAGAAGAGATTATTTAAAATTTAAAATAGAAAATTTTATTAAAAAATAAATTAGGTAAGAATTATATAAGAATTATGAGGATTATGTAAAAATAAATACAGAAAATACGTGCCCTTTTAGACCCTATACTCGAATAAATTGCCCTTTTAGACCCAGTACTCGATTGAAATTGCCCTTTTGGGCCTTTCATCAATTCGTGGCAATTAAGTGCTGACGTGGCAGTGACACATATTTTTGGAAGTGAAAAGATTAAATTCACGTCAGCACTTAACTGCCACGTATTGACGGAGGGTTCAAAAGTAGGGTTGGCAATGGAGCGGGTAAGGCACTATCCATACCCACACCCGCAATTTTGGTGGTAATCCATACCCGCACCAGCACCCGCACGGAGCGGGTAAGAGAAGACAAATTGTACCCGCGGATTACCCGCGAATACCCGCAAATTTCTTAAAATTTAAATTTTCAAGTAATACATGCAATTAATTATCCATTTCATGTTTAATGTTTTCAAACACCCTTTTAAAGTCATTTAAATTTATGGTTTGTATTATACTTTGGATTGGAAAATAGTTGAAAAATTACTTTAATGGATATGTAAACTTTAATTTATGGTTTGTATTTGACTAAAGGATTTATTAAAGTTTACAAATTTTATGATATGTATATATATTTTGCGGGTATCCATACCCGCATTTTGCAGGTATTTAGTGCGGATATTGGAGCGGGTAAGCACTATCCATACCCGCATCCATACCCGTACTTTACGGGTGCGGATAAATCCATACCCGCAAAATACCCACAAATTGCGGGTAATATCCACCCGCAATTGTGGGTATCCGGCGGATATCCATATCCGCGGGCGGAAATTGCCAACCCTATTTAAAAGGGCAATTTTAGCTGAGTACAGGGTCTAAAAGGGTAATTGTTTCCATTAAAAATCCATTAGGCTAATTTCAGCCGATTACAAGGTCGAAAAAGGCATTAGCGCACAATAGTGTGTTTAAACGCTGCATTTATATGATACTGCTTTGCGGGGACTCCACTTAGCAATTTTCCAGTTCCGCACTTGCCAAAGAAACGTCTCGATGTTGTCGGCTTTGCGATGTCGGTCTTCCACCATCTCACCATCTTCGTCTTCTGTTCTCCATCAATCATGGAAGCTAGGGTTTGCTGGTTCTAATCAAGCTTTCTGTTCATCAACAACCACTGAATCTAACAACAACTACAACAAAAGCATTCTGGAGCTACAAGAAATCGAGAAAGTTCTGCGCGACGTGAAAGCCGACGATGTCAAAGTAATAGCCTCCAATCAACGCTGTAATTGGGCCGATCATATAGTTATTGCCACCGGTAGGTCCACCTGGCACGTCAGGAACATCGCTGGAGCTCTCATTCACAAGGCAGTCTCTCCTGTCTCAATCCCTCTCTTGTTCATTTTTCTTCGATTCAATCTTTTTTTTGTTAGATACTGGTTTCTTATTTTCCTTCAAACAAATTGCTGATTAGGCTAAGCAAAAGCAAAAAGGAGCTCGGCGGATGATGCTGCCTAGCGTTGAAGGGCGACAGGAAGGAAAATGGGTCGTCATTGACTCTGGTTTGTACCCGAACCTTTATTATGTTCAAATTCATTGGTATTTGGTAAAGAAAAAGCATTGTCTGTTTAATTTTGTTGTACTAGTAAGTAGTAATACTTTTGCTTGTTGTGTAGCAAAGTTAAGCTGGTTGGGTGTTCTTCCTATTAAGACTTGGAGGAAATAATCGAATGGAGTTCATGAATTTACCTACATCAGATATGGCCTAATCTAATAAAGAATTTTGTTATGTTCAAAAGCATGGGTGTTTGTCAAAGAAAAAGCAGTGGTCGTTTAATGGTGTAGTACGAGACTACTAGTAATTGTTTTGCTTGTTGGTGTGGCAAAGTTAAGTTGGTTGACTGTTCTTCATTCCCACATGCAAGAGGGGGAAAGTTCTCCTTAATTTCTAAATTTTGAACATTCTTAATGTGTTCTTATCAGATTTCCATTCCTCACATGGGCATATCTCCAGTAGTGAAATTAACTCTGAACTTTATATAAGGGAAAACATGAGTAGCTGCCAGTTTATGCATTTGTGATAACTTATGGAAGTTTGATTCTTGCTGGTTTTTGTTGTTTCTTTAGGTAATGTTATAGTCCATGCCCTCGACGAGAAGGCTAGAGCTTATTATAATCTGGAAGGTCTTTGGACAGCGGATACATCTCAACAGGAGCCAGATGAGGTAATGGATAGTAATTTATTTGATGTTATTTTTTTTGCTTTAGGGGTCAACGCAAAGTTAGTTTGTAGGAATAGTTTTTTGTTTGTCCTCTTCGCTTGCAGTACAAACTGGTATTAGAACAAGTTAAGTGAGGTATAAGTGCTTTTACGGTTTGTGAATACTCAGTAATATTCAAACAGTTCTTGGTTGCGATGAAAAATGAAAAATGCATAACTAATGCTTTTCGTATTGATGCTTTCAGGATTTGGGAAAAGCTTTTGTGAAGGTTCGTCCCAAGAATAATTCAAAGAAGCGGGCAGCAACCGTTGCTTAAGGCTTGCGTATGTTTCAAATTGCCTTTTTGTTATCTTTCATGTCTTGTTCTTTTCTAAATCCCCTGGTAGACAGTAAATTGGATACTGGAATGTTGTCACATTTCTTCCAATTCCATAACCATGTTTTACATGTTTGCTTGGCACCTGCCTTTATATATTATTGGAATGCAACAACAGAACCTGCAGCAAAGATGGTATTTGCAGAGTATAGCTGTGGGAGGAAACAATAAGGCGGTTTGGGCCCAATTTCTATAGGCCTATTCTTTGCTTCTACTGGCCTGTTATTTTCTAAGGCCGAAACACTAATACTCGGATCTCCTAAACAAATCTAAATGTGCCAACTAATTAAAAACAAAACTTTTCTTTAAATAAAATAGCCTTTAGAAAACAGAAAGACCGTGTCGATCCTCATTTGTATTTCGGTGGAGTTCATGAAATCAACTGTTATTGTGGCCAAAAGGGAAGAAAATGAAAAACGACATTGTTTAATTGCCGTTTAAACCAAAGACTTGGGTCGAGATTAGTTAAGCGAACCAACCTAATTTTCCTCCCCAATTAATATCCAAAATCCCACAAAAGTGCTCCAACATCGCTCAATTTACCACCCCACCACCAGGAACGCCAAGTCGCCAACTAGGTTTCTAATTACAATAATACCCATTCATGATAAAAACAAAAAATAATTACAATATACCCACATTGGTTTGCATGGTAAATATTTTGAATACCGTGTCCGTTAATAAACTTCCATTCCGACGCATAAAATGCCACTCACACTATCTTCGTTCATGTCGCCCAATCAATAACAGTCACCGGAGCTACCAAAGCAAACAAGAAGAACGCAAGAAATCCAAAACACATTTATAAAAAGCAAATCAAAGCATTTTTGTTTCTCTGGCTGCTTTTGCTACTTCTCCTCTCCTCGCTTCGCATTCCTCTTCAATTCTACGAAGACATATCAATCTCCTCATGGCTTCTGTTGCCGGATCCAATCTCGTCGCGTTCAAGCCTGCCGGAATCTCAGCGAATTCCGGGAGCTCTACTGACCGGAGAATCGGTCAGTTCCGGCAGTGGTCTCCGATTTCCGGCGGAGCCTCCAAGGTTCAGCCTTGCTTTGGGCTGCAATGCAGATCTCAACGCTCATTTACTTCCTCTGGTATGGTTTATTATTTCACTTTTATTTAATTGAGGATTTGAGGAGTGATTTCTTTTAATTGCTTCAGTTTGGGCATATGATTAGTTGTAATAATGTTACGTGTAGGCGTAAGAGCTCAGGTTGCTACTGTAGAACAAGCAAGCACCGTTGCAGCTCAGAAAGTGGAGGCACCGGTAGTTATAGTGACTGGAGCCTCTAGAGGTATTGGTAAATCAGTTGCGTTGGCCATGGGAAAAGCAGGTTGTAAGGTTAGTAGTGTGCATTTGTGCCTTTGCTCTCATCGTAGTTAGTAGATAATGTTCTTATTTGCTATGGTGTTGCCGATGTCGTAGTCTCTTGTTGTTTAAGTTTAGATTTTAAGATCGATTGATAATCATGCATGCCTTCTCTGTGGTTGTAGGTCCTGGTAAATTATGCTAGGTCATCAAAGGAGGCTGAGGAAGTTTCCAAAGAGGTGAGTTCTCATTTCATAAAGTGTTTATTGAAAAGTTTTGAGTAGGATTGTTGTTGGTTCTATGCCTTTCTATGTTCGGTAGGAAACACATCATTGATCATTGGCTGCAAACTTGTCCCTTTTAGTTTTCCTGACATAGGTGTTACCTTATTGCTCATTAATGTGCTGCTTTATTTTTCCAAAACTCATTTTTTGGAGATGAGATTGGCATTAAGTATGCTCTTAAGTCTCAATTCTTTAATGAACTTGTATGCATTTTGTTCTTTTGTTCCTCCTGACCAAACAAAAAATTATTGTTCTACTTACTTTCTATATCTTTAGTCGCAATTCCTTTATGAACTTGAATGCATTTTGTTCTTTTGTTCCTCCTGAGTCCTGACCAAACAAAAAATTGTTGTTCTATTTATTTTCTCTGGCCTGTTTCCTTCTCTGTTCGTTCGCCACAAAATGGAAGTGTTCGCGGATTCACAGCATATGGTTTGAGTGGCCAATGTGTTTGTCTCATTATTTTTGCAGATTGAGGCTTCTGGTGGTCAGGCTCTTACTTTTGGGGGCGATGTTTCAAAAGAAGAAGATGTGGCAGCAATGATAAAAACTGTGAGTAAATGCTCTTCTTTTGCTTTAAGTGATGGTATTTATATTTATGTTGAAACTCATGGCATATGGCACCTGCAGGCTGTTGATGCATGGGGAACTGTTGATATACTGATAAATAATGCAGGTTGGCATACCTCACCTTAATACTTTTCCACTAGCTGCTTTCTCTTTTACCCTCGGTAGTTTATCAACGATTTTTTATTTCAGGAATTACACGTGATACATTGCTCATGAGGATGAAGAAATCCCAGTGGCAGGAGGTTATTGATCTCAATCTCACTGGTGTATTTCTGTGTACGCAGGTATGTGCTTTATAATCAACCTAGGTGCTTTATGTTTACACGACGTCTTCTATTCTAATCAATGTAGTGTCTTCCTTTCAGGCAGCAGCCAAGATCATGATGAAGAAAAGAAAAGTAGGATCACTAGCTCCTTTTTGTTATTATTTCAGCCTCTTTTTTCACTACTTTAGCTTCTGTGGAGAAATTGATAGGGGTTAACACCTTTTCCTTTCCATGTATTCCTATGATATTGCAGGGAAGAATTGTTAACATTGCATCAGTTGTTGGTTTGGTTGGCAACGTTGGACAAGCCAACTACAGTGCTGCAAAGGCAGGAGTTATTGGCCTAACGAAGTCTGTTGCAAAGGAATATGCTAGCCGAAATATTAATGTGAGTCAATGTTTTAATCTTTTTCATAATTTTCATGAGTTTGAAGTGAAACTTCACAGTCTTTTGATATATTTTAAGTTTTGGGCAGTTGGTGCCTGTATGTGAAAGTTAACTCTAATGGAAGTCTGTTTGCAGGTCAATGCAATTGCCCCTGGATTTATTGCATCTGATATGACCGCCAAGCTTGGAGAAGACATTGAAAAGAAGATCCTGGAAACAATTCCTTTAGGTGAGAAATGAAAATTTACGAGCGCATTAGAATTTTGTTGGCGTTGGAAAAGTATTTTAGTGAAATGGCTTAAAAGGTCTTATCCTTTGTTTCGAGATCATTGTCAATACTACAATTGCTCATCATCATCTCTTTAGTTTCTTTTAGGCTGTGTTTGGGGTTCAAGGTTGGCCACCAAACCAACCTTTTCCCAATGAAAATGATAACTTTGCTGTTTGGGGTTCAAGGTTGCAAAGTGGGATTTTTAAAAATCCCAATATGCAAAGCAAGAAAATCATCAGCCACGGGCTGGAGCAAATTGCTCCAGCAGCCAAATGCTTCTCCATTTGGCTCTCTCTCTCTCCTTTTTTTTTTCTTTTCAATTTAATTCAATTTTCTAGCCCTATATAATGAACAAAATAAATTAAAAACTATCACCATATAATCTTTATCTCAAAATAAGTAATTCTAGATCCATTTTTCCTATTTTTATTATTTTGTTTAAAATGGGTTTTATGCCCTTTATGGTCATTTTACCAAACACCTCAGATATCTCACAACACTTTTAATTTTTTTTACCAAACAGCACACTCCGTTTCCCAAAAGTCATTTTCCCACCCAACTTTCACTCACATAACTTTTTCCCACCAAACCGGAACGCCAAACAGACCCTAATTAGAAGAAATCTTGAACATTCTCATTTCCATACTTATTCTATATTGAGTTTGTTGCTACTTGCTATCATTATCATCCATGTTCTTGTTTTCATTATTCAATAAATTAGGATGTTGAGGAGCCAACAACAATATGATCAAATGTTTAATTAAATTGTTCAAATGGATAGTAAAATCTCTTGCCATGTATTCAGGACGATATGGACAGCCAGAAGAGGTTGCAGGACTGGTTGAATTCTTGGCTCTTAATCCTGCTGCTAGCTACATAACTGGACAGGTTAGGAACCTACTCTGCCTTTCTCTTTTCTTTTTGATTGGTATTATTGAACTTGAACCTGTTCTGTTCCGGATCTCTTCTTTTTTGCAAGTTTTCATACGTGAACCTGTGACCGGAACCTGTAGTTCAGTTGGTTTATTTTGTAACTTTCAAGCAGGGTCAAGCCTTCATCGTCTTTCATTATTTTACTTCGTTTCATTTATGAGTTATATTTTACCGTTTGCAGGTTTTCACTATCGATGGAGGGATGGTTATGTAAGTTAACTAGCTAGCTGGTGTCTCATCAAGTCGGATGCAGTTCCGAGCTCGTAGGTGGCTTTCGAAGTTAGATTGCATTTCAGTTTGTGTACGGCAAGCTTTTGCTAGCCAGGAGGAAAAAAGAGCTTGTAGTAGGCGGGTTTTGGCTTTCATATATATATAGTTCTGTAATAAATGTACATTTTGGTTAAGTTTTGATAAAAAAGTTGATGGTGATACTGTTACTGTGAATCATTGCAACAGTTTTTGAGGCTTTTTTTTTTCACTCTTGGAGGATGGAAATGTGGAGGAAAGTCACAAATTGTCAGTTATCTCAATGCCATGGAAAAAAGATATTTCCTCCTGAAATTCTAATCTAGTGGGATTATCAATTTTCATGCGAGAAATCCCTTTGGCCATGGTGTTGTTTCGTAGATTTAGCAAATTTAATCACTTCTACTTCGATTTTTTCCTCCTTTAGATGCTCTAAGTATTACAGTTAAGAATCTATTGATTCCTACGTGGAAATAATTCGAATATCCATTACATAATTAAAGTATAAGTTGCCCAATGGATTCATCGGTGTTTAGCTGTTTACCATGATCACATTAAGAATCTATTGATTCCTAAGTGGAAATAATTCGAATATCCATTACATTATCAAAGTATAAGTTGCCCAATGCCAGCGCAATACGTCTAGCCAGCGTTTTGTGCCGTGAAGTTTTATTAATTATTTTAATTTTATTAATTGTCGTTTTGATTTTAAACATGCATATTAAAAAATTTCGACAATAAATTATTGAATTTTCTTAATATACGTACCCAAAATCAAAACTAAAATTAATAAAATTAAAAGGAAGTATTTATTTATACTCTCTTTCGTTTCTTCGTTAATCAAAATAAAGAAGAACCAATCCTTTCCTTTCCTGATACAAATAGTTAAATTCTACTCCATTGAACTTATCTTTCCTTTTGGTTAACACTTGTAATCGACGACGACTCAATTGAAAAACCCAGTACTGTTCTTCTTCTCTCCAACAAAAAGAACTCTCACCTCTTCTCTTCTATTTGACTCAAAAAAAATTCTATCAGTGCTATGGATATGCTACTCCTCTTCACCCCTACCTACTTTACTTCCTTTCTTTTCTTCCTCTCCGTCTACCTCTTAGCTTTCCATGGAATTTTCAGAAACTGGGTTCAGAAACAGAGAATAGATGCATCAAGCTCCTTCATGTCTTTAGCTCATGGCACTCCTGCTGTTATACTCGCTATCGATTCGCTCTTTAGCACCACCCAATCATCCCCGCTTTCTTTCGCTTCGCCAAACACTCATCTCCACAACAGGGTTCTTGAATTCAGCATGGGTTACTTCTTGATGGATCTTCTCCACTACTTGATATTCATCCCAGGTGACATCCTCTTCATCCTCCACCACTTAGCAACCTTGTATGTGATCGCAACTTCTCGATTCGTCGTTCGATTCGGAGCATCTGAGATTCTTGTGCTGCTTGTTCTTGCTGAGGTTACAAGTTGTTGCCAGAATGTGTGGAGCATTTGTAGGTTCAGGAAAGATGATTCTCCTGCTGCTGCAAAATTGTATGAATTTCTGTCTCCACCTTTCTTTGTTTTCTATTCTTTTGTTAGAGGAATTCTTGGCCCGGTTTGGGGGTTGAAGATGGCTGGGTTTTATGTAAGTGGGGCTGGTCATCGTTTGGTTCCTGTGTGGGCATGGGTTTCTTGGACAGTTGTGATTGTAACTGGAATATTTGTTAGCATATTGTGGATTTCAAATCATTGGAGAAACTGGTTTAGGAAAAGAAGCCAGAAAGAGAAGTGAAATATTCTTGTTTTCTCAATCTTATCAAGAAAGTATACACTGTACATTGCTATTAATCAACTGTCAAAGTCTTATTTCCTTTGATGTTAACGATTGTATGGGTGGGAAAAATAGACAGTAGCTTATCAATGCTTATCAAATTGGTTGAAAAAATTGGTGCAAACAAGCTAAAGAAATGCATATTATAACACTGCTGAGAACAAATCAATGGTACAGAGGAACTGGATGATAAATTATTGCCATAAAATAATGGACTCATCTCGACTTTTGCATTTTGATGCATGGAGCTGGAGCCTACCTTTGAGATGAATTCAAGTTTACCAGCACACTGTAATTCCAAACTTGGGTTACATTCTATAATATGTGGGTTATATGGTTATAATCGATGCATTCATCTTATCGGGACTCCCGCGATAGTTAAGCTCTACAAAGGTGCCAGCTCCTTCTCCTTTCACTAATCGTCCTGGGTTTATACAGATACAATTTCTTTGCCCCTCGCCTTCACCCACGGATAATATCTACGCCACAAAGGGGAATATAGCCCAATG
The DNA here is from genome assembly GCA_963691705.1 of Viola odorata. NCBI lineage: Eukaryota > Viridiplantae > Streptophyta > Magnoliopsida > Malpighiales > Violaceae > Viola > Viola odorata. The sequence goes on along the minus strand of OY829540.1, from coordinate 8,318,686 downwards.
AGTTTTCTGGTTAAAATAATTTGGAGCTCGAGAGTGCCAAAACACCAACCTTTATAAATGAATTCAAGTCTGACGGTAAGATGAGAATATCTGGAACTGAGGTGATGTCAAGGGCATCTGCAGCAAGTGAAAAATCCAATGGAATGTCTTCTGCTGGAGGGTATAGAGGATAAAAGCTGTTACAAGAATTTTTGGGAACAAAAATTAGCATAATAGATGATTCTCATAGTTCAGACCACCTCATCCAACTGAGTTGAAGATTTGTCAAAGGTGAACCTTGTACTTGCCTGCGCTGAGAAAGGATATGGGTTGCAAGCCTATTCATTCGATCACTTCGTATTCCATCAGATGGAGTCCGTGACATCTCCTCCCCACTAAGCTGTTTAAGTATATCCACAGTGCAGCAGCCTACTAAAACCTGGATTGAAACAATTAGATACAAGATGTGGCATTTTAACTAATGCACAAGCATCTTATCAAGAAAAAGTGCCAACCACCAGTTGAGATTTGAGAAATATCGGTATGCTAAGCTACGCGTTAGTTTGTTGTGGAAATTATGCAGCAACCATGCAAAGGGTTTGGACATCATTTTCCTTGACAGGCCCTTAAAATTTCAGATCATTGATAAATTGTTAGATATCCCCCCTAATTCTAGTAAATTCCCTCATCTCAAGGTAGCATTCTCTACTCATGTTCAAGCAGCCTATGCCATTTGTCATTAATGGGAAAGTGATACAAGTATATTTTCAGTGGTCATTATATTTTTTAGTGACTTATGTGGCGATAACTCCCAGTGTTCTCTCAAAACAACCATGCCAATTTAGAGGGCTTAAAAATAATTCAGATCAAAACTGGTACACCAAGGCCAAGTTTCAAGTATGACGAATCACCATTTAAAATAGTTGTCACCTTACCTGATTTGCTTCAAATATGCCTGGATTCGTGAGACTCGTAATCTGGTAGAGGGAAAATTAATGGTCAGTGTCTGAGACGTGCATACAGTGGATTTAAAGAGCACTTTCTGAATTTAATCCCGGTATCAGACATCAAATACCTGATTCTTGAGAATGGGTGGATTGATATCAAATATAGGCTGCACAATCAAACTTTCAACATAAATCTCAAGGGTACGTAGAAACCAGAGGCATATATAAAAATAAACATGCATGGGAGTGACATTTAACCAAGGATATTGCTGCATTCATATTGTGGACATATATCTATTACTCGTTTTAAACACTCACCTGTGGGAAAACAAAATCGTGGTTAGCGTCTCGTATAGATGGCACAAGAACCACATGAGCATCAGAACCCATATATTCCACATAGTCTTGCAACTGAAAAACCATAGACAGGAAGTTGAAGTAAAAAAGTGATACTAAAATGCGGTATACCAAGGCCACTGAATCATGAGTAGATAGTTAGATACCCTCTTGAGAACTTCCACATCAAATATCTCATCAAAGCTATGCTCTACTGTCCCTTTCTTGATATCTGGATGCTCAGAATCAACAAACGGTCCAAGCTGGAAAATAAATACCAACATGTCAATTACATGGAAATTTTAACTAGTAAATAATTAAAGCATGCTATGGAGTAGAAAAACATTAACTTCATACCAATATGAGCAACTGTGCTGACTTTCTGCTTGCATATGCTAGCAGCTCTGTCAGAGGCTCAAACAATAAGTTGTCTGTTGTGGTGAAAGGGCCTGATGCGATCAGCTGTTTAAATAGAAAAGTCACAGAGACTGAGAAATTGTATTGAATAATGGGGAGATAATGTGGTAAGCAGTATGGGTAAGTGATGAATGGACAACAATCACTACAAAAATGAATTAGTCTCACAAGGAACCCCTGCTTTCCCTGTAATATAAATGCATTAATGTTTCATCCTTCTGAGCAACATCTGAAAACATTCTGCCCACATAGCTGGCAATCATTTTTCTCTGTTGGCAAATGAAGCTTTTATGTTGCTGCTGACATAATCTACATATTTTGTTAAATCTTCTATGCTCTTCTAAGACAACATTTCTACTTCTAAATGCGACATCATCAAGACTAAAACATCTACACAGTTTCAGTTAATCAGAGTGCTTGAGCTTTTACCCTTATCTAACCCTTCCATTGCACTGATTTTTTGGAACGTGGAAGGCTACAACAAAATATACATTCGTCAAATATCTTCAAGTGGTGCGAAGGATAAGCTTACATACTGCTGACATCTCTTTTTGATGGGACGAATCCATTGAGTGAGTTTTCTGATCCAATGCCTGCTTCTTTGTAGGATGCAAATTTGTTTCAGCACTTGCACATAAAGGAGCTGAATCTACCAGTTTCGATGCAATCAAACAATGTCCACTGGGATTGTGACCTTCAATACCTACAATCTGCAGAAAACAATTCATTTTGCTTACTCTTGAACTTTGGAGCACATACGAACTGAAGGCTGTAGTATTATTGTCTAGCATTTTCACCTGTCCTGGGAAAATGGAGAAGTGGCTCAGTTTTTGCAAGTCTAGACGAACATTGCGCCCCCCAGCATGCTCCACACTGTTAAAATTTAGAAACAGAGAAATTCATCAGTTTAAGGTAGGCACACAGGCGCATAGTAGGGACATGTATAGAATAGGCCCATGACTCACATCCCATTTATACAAGGAACATATCCAAGAAAATCTTGCTTAGTTATAATGTGGACTGGAGTGTTATTAACAACTAAATTGCTTAATAAGGGATGCTTGAATAAACTCAACACTCTATGTTTTCCCTAGGCAGTAGAACTGTGCAGTTAACATAAAGGGTAAGTCAACAACTTTTACCTGCTTTGTAATATGATACACTGATCATTCAGATGACCTTCTCCATCACTACATATCATCCCGACTGCAAATATATTCCTCTGCAATTACAGCTTATATCAGATGCATAGATGTGTGGCTTTATCATTAGCATGCATATGGCCTTAATATTGAGCACTATAGTGAAGGAAGAAGCTTTTCCATCAAAAAAGGGGGAAAAAAGGAATACACAAGTTGCGGTCTTTGATGACAATTCTTATACCAAATACAGTGGGGTCCTTGACTAAACAATGCCAGTGAATGCAAGATGTTCTGCGCTGATATAACTGGAAATCCCACTGTCTGTAAGTAGAAAAAAGAGCAGAACCAAATTACCTGCGAAGCAACCGTAGGGTCCATTGGTTCCTCATAAAGCCCAGCATCAGCAAGTGCAGCAGCATGCTTTCTAATGCGGTTGTCAAATGCATTAAACTGATTACAAAAGAACCTATTTCAGAAGAACACATAAAATGCAGGTAAAAAACAGCCACTTAATGCAATAAGAAGTATCACGTACCCTGTCTTCAATCTTGTCATACATGAACTGGCAACCTGGCTCTGGCCCAGATTTATGGACTACCAAGGAACACCTCTTGTGGGGTTGAACCCTCTTTAAAATATCATTTTCATTATTCTCATCAATATTATTGATGTTCTCTGCGTCAGGCAGATTATTGATGCTGAACTTCACCACAAACTTATCCGTTCGTCTTCCAAATGGCGTCACCAGTCCTGATGTCTTCACAGAAGTATACCGAGTTCTAGTTGATCTTGGTGCTGAATCAATTGGCTCTGGTTGATGCTTTACAGATTTGTTTGTTGGGGTACGAAGAAGGCTTTCTTTCAAATCTTCTTCATCGTCATTTAAAATCCTACAAAAACAAGTTTCCTTTTTATTTCATTCAAATACTTAGAAAACATCCAACTACATCTTTGCTAGAACATGCTAAGTAAACCATACTCTTCATAAATGAAACACTCAACAATTGATTACCCCATCACAGCCACGAAATATATTCCTACAATCCAAATCTCAAATCCATTCCACCATTTCCTATTTACCAACCTAAAGAAGATTCCACTTCTAAATCATAACCCAAGTGCTACTTTTACCAAAACAATAACTATAACTATGGCATTGCCACCAAATTGATTATATCACAGTGAAATGGGCAAGAAAATAGCAGACTAAACAAATGGTAATACTAGAGTAATCATATGAATAACTCACATGTCTACATCTTTGCTTGAAAAAATATGCAAATCAGGTTCCTCTTTAACAATGGCCGCCTCTTTCTTTTCGTTTTGAATATGAAACAAGAATCCTTCCATCTCACTGTCCATTACGACAGAATCTACCAATTGCCTGCCGGAAAAATAAAATAAAAAATCTGCGCTAAGGTAAAAGAAAAAAAAAACGGCACAAAAAGTTTTCTTAAAAATAAGAAAAATAAAAGAAAGCGTAATCAAGTTTTATACCTGTTCAGATAATACAGTACCCAGCTTGAAACGAGATCGGATGGCTTGAGGCTGTAGTTTATGCAGAAAGTAAGGCCTAACAGCAAGAGGAAGAGTGGAAATATGAGTGAAAGCTAGGGGTAAAATGGGGCGAAAATGAAAAAATGACAATAACGTGCATTTTTTTAGGACTTCTTCTTCGTCTTCGTGGAAACTGAACCCGCTCTTGATAAACTCCGCTCTAATCTCCTCTTCCATGGCTGTTTCTGTGTTTCTCTCTCTAGGGTTTCTCTTCTTGACAGAGTTGCAGAACCCAGAAAGATTTGGGAAGAGATGGCGGGAAAATGTCTTAATAAATTGGAGCGTCGCGGGTTTTCTTCAGATTGTCCTATTTATACGCCCTTTCTTTTCAACATTATAACGGGAAAAAAAAAAACTTATTCGAATGGCCCATTACAAAGTCCATTCTAATAAACTTTCGGCCCATCAAAAGATATCATAAAAAATGAAACAGCCTTCATGATCGGCTTATACTTCTCGCGCCTTGATTTATTATTTCCATAACTTTTTTTTTAATCGAAAACTTATTAGAGTAATCTAGAAAAGTGTTTAGAAAATAGGATTAATATATTTTTCCACTCGATTTTTTTAATAACTTGATCCCTTGCCTAATTTTCGTCTTAATTTGATCTTCGCATTTGACTACTCGTGTTAATACCATCTTTAAATTTAATATTATACTGATTGTATCGTTAAATCAGTTAGCGTAAAATGTCATGAATGAAATAGAACAACAAATTTACCACACAAATTAATAAATAAAAATAATAAATAGACCAACAACATTACAGAAAAAAACTATAGAAAAAATTTACATTTTCTAAACAAAACTTTTGATAATACTAATAATCCTAAAGATCAAATTTGATGCACTTGTACCGTGTGATACGTGCGTTTTTTATTATATAGAGCCCATGGGCCTGTGAGCTCCTCCTAGATACGGCCCGTGCATGTTTATGTACCGTGGGCCCGTGGCAACAACAAGTCCTTTGTTGAAAGAGAAAAAGTACAATTCATAATCTTCTTGAAAAATTAAAATTACGAACAAAACCTAGCTGTTTAGAGAGAAAACGCCGGGGACTATATTGGTCAGTTTATTATTTGAAGGACTTAATAATCAGAATGTGGATAAATATAGGATGAAATTATACCAACAACAACCCACAAATTATTGTACATTCAATACAATCAATCAACTAATTGTCCCAATCCATTTTTTTGGCATAGTTGTTACCATCAACACTAAAATAAATCCCATCATCTTGCGATCGCCAGTAACAATTCCTAGAAGGACAGCAGTGGAGATCCTCTTGTCCTTTAGTAAAAACAGCCACATGTTTGTGCTTTGTGCCCCAATTCATATCGCACTGGAACTTAGTCTGCAAGATCCATGAAATCCCGAAATGAAAATTGAAATCCCCATTGATCCAAAGGGTGTGATTACCCAAATCGTCATTTTGGGACCAGCAATGAAGCAACAAAGGATGATCGTTGTTGCTAAATCCGTCAATTATGTGCACCCTAAAGTGCGAGCACCCGAATATTGAGGCAGATGCAAGAACTGAAAAGATGGTCACCGTTACGAGAACGAACAAAATTAAGAAGCGCGCGGCGGAGAAGGAGGACATGGTTGAAGATGGGTTTGGAGGAGGGGAGATTTTGTGTGTTGTGTTAGAATTGGTGATGAGAGTTTATATAGAATCTATGATTTGTCTTTTATGAATACTATATACAATTTATTTATTTCAAATTCTATCTTTAAAATGAATAAAAAAATTGGTTTCCTAAATAATCCCAGCAAAGAAATACCAATAATTAGGAGCCGGAATCAAGAAAAAAAACAGTTTTTTCCCCTTTTGGAAACCGAAAATCAAGAAAGAAAGAACATTGTGTTGACCATAAATAGTCAATGACTCAAAGGGGTAGGTGGTCAATGTGGTTGACTAGGATTGAGACAAAGTTGGTACTACTACTAACTTTTCCTTCCTTTTGTTCTTGAACAAGAATCAAGAATTTTGATTCCTACTATTTTAGGATTTCCTCAGAAGTAATTGTGATGATGTTATGATAATTAATTACTAAGTTTGAGTTATAAAAAGTAAGAAAATATGGTGGTGAGAGAATCAGAATCCGATTAATACTCAAATGTGATTAAAATTTTATACTCCCTCCGTCCTTGAATATTGGACGTTTTAGCTCAAAAACGTCGTCCATTTTTAACTGACGCGATTGTCATTTCAGTCCACTTTATTGGTGTTTTTACAAAAATGCCCTCAAACGACCCGTCGTTTTCATGCCGAGCTACGCGTCATACAAGGCAAAAAAGGGAAAGGAAAACGTTGAAGGACGAAATTTGAAATTTGGCAGCAGACGTGTCAGAAAAAGTTGGCCCTTTCATCTTTCCTCCTTCGATTTTAAACGGACAATAAAACACGTTTGTACGACATTATCACGAAGGTGACCATATATTCGTGCCGGAAATGACGAGACGAGCAGAACGCAGGTGGTGGCGTCCTGATCGGAGGTCGGGCGCGCCGAAGCGTGGCGGCGCGTGGCCGGAGCTACGGCAGCTTCGGCTGCGTTTTCCGGCGCGTCCGGCCTCCGATCCGGACGCCACCACCTGCGTTCTGCTCGTCTCGACCTTCCGCTCCTTTCTATGGCGGAGGTGAGAACAGAAAAGGATTACAGAGGGAGTATTTTCGGACAGAAGGAGAAAGAAAGAAAAAAAAGAAAGAAAGAAAGAAAGAAGAGAGAGGAAAAAGGAAGAAGCAGCCATTGACGTGCTGACACGTGGCCGACCGGTGCTGACGCCTCTGTCACTTGCCTAAAACCAAGTGATTCACTCCCTCGCGTCCAATATTAAAGGACGGAGGGAGTATAAAAGAGATAGAGAATGTGGAACAGAGGGAAAAAGAAAAAGTGTAGTCAAATGACTCAAGACGGTAGGTAATCATTGCGCTTGACAGGATTGCGCCGACCATTATTGATTTCAATAATTAACGTACGTTCGAAAAAAATTACGGAATTTTTTGGGGTCAAATAGTGAGTCATCCGACCTCCTTGAGATGCGTGTCCAAATAGTAAACGTCGTTTGTTTTGCACCGGAGGGAGTATTAAAGAGAGGCTTAGGTAGCGTTTGGTTCACGGAATGCTACTTTCCCCCTTGGAATCACTCTCCTGGGAGAATGATACCCGGAAAAGTGATTGAGGGGAATGCTAGTTTTTTGTGTTTTGTTGGGATTTAAGATTCCCTAAAAAGTAACATTATTGTTTTTGTTTTGTACTTGGAAATTCTCAAAGAAAGTAAGAAAAATAACTACTTTATCATTTTCTATATTTGTGTCTTTGTTATCCTGTTAGGTGTATAATTATTCTTTTTTATATATACTGTGCTACACAGTTTCTTCTAAACACGTTAGACTTTCTCTCTATTTAATTGTCCATCTTTCAACAATCAAAATATCAAATGAGTTTGCTTTATAACTATGGTTTTTTGCAGGTTAAAGAAAATGGCAAATGACATAACCTTCGTATTAGAGTCCTTGAAAATTATAACAAAGTATGACACATATTGTTATAGCAATGCAAAAAAACATAAATGTAACAATAGACAAATATAGGATCGAGATTTCTTGGATGATTTGTTCCCGTTCATAACTGTATTTTCTTCTACCTATTATTATTTACATCATTACTATGTAATTTTTATGTGATTATTATAATTTTGATGTAATTATTATAATTTTGATGTAATTAATTATAAATTTTATGTAATTAATATATTTTTTGTGTAATTAATATAATTCGGTGAAGTTTTAGAAAACAGAGGAAGAAGACGCTTTATTAGGTTATTTTTTATAATTAGTTTTAGACAAATATGTCATTTAACAAAAAAAATTAACTTTCCCTGTATAGGGGAATCACTCTCCCCACCCCTTAGCCAAGGAATCACTTTCCCCCATTTTTGGAAAAGTCAAGGTGGTCAAGGAAAGTTGGATTCCAGGGGAGAGTGATTCCTTGTTGCAACCAAACGCAATAAAACTCGAAATTTCAGATTCCCGAGTCACTTTTCTCCTTGATTTCGCCAACCAAACGCTACCTTAATGTTTCGAAGCTTACTAATTGCTTATCTTAGTATGGATCGAGCCTATAGTTTTTCATAAAAATAACATATAGTTATCAGTTGTGTTAGAACATTGTGTATTAATTTTTTTTTTTAAAAAATTTAACTCATGTTATAAAAATAGAATGACATTACGTATGGTGTATTAGAATTATTGAATTTGTTCTTAATTTCTTTTTAGAGAAAAGAAAGTAGTTAAAGAATGATGGCCTATACATGGGTTTTTTTATTCTAGAGAGCCCATTACCTATGGGCTCTAGCTCCCAAGAGTCCAAGACTGTGGAAGAATTATTATATTTATTACCTATTTTATTCAGCTTAAGCCAACAAAAATAATGGTCAGCCACTTTTAATGTACTTGAGTTGAGTCATGTCATTACATAATAAATTGTCACCAACGCTAATTTACATTAAAAAAAACATTATAAATTACATTAAAAAAAACTTAATCATAATAAGAACAGTCAACAGAACACCAAGCAGGCAAGCACAACGCAGGGGAAATGTAGAGAAGAACATGGAGCAAAATGCAATTTTACACACCCAATTTGTTATCCATGACAAGCTAAACCTCTTCGGTTTGACGATTATAAGCCAGGCAATACAAGGAATCTGGAAAAAAGAGAGCGAGAATAATATTAGAGAAATATTTGATTGTCTAATGATAAAGTATCAGCAGAGACTCGAGTTCGAGACCTACTTCCGCCTATATATAAAAAATAGTAATTACAATAAAGAGTTGTTGAAATCAATGCTTACAAAGTATGATGTTGGGGAAAAAGCAAATCCTCCAAAGAATCCAAGGAGAGCACTAAAGAAAGGAATGCAAATACCAACAACCATTGTAAATGCTACAAAATGATGAACACCAAGATAGGGTCAAGTTATTAGTAACATGCAGTAGTAATTTGCATAATCTGTTCATAGAATTAATAGAAGAAATGCAGGCATTGCAGTATACACACCAACGTATAATGATGGAGCGATTAATCGGAGCTTAAAACTCGGCTTGAAATGGCATTTCTTCACCAATGCAGTTTCCATCATGTCAAAAACAGGCATAGCATATACCTGCGCGCACACAGGGAAAAAAAGATTGAAACTTTAGAGAATATTTAAGACCCATTTTTCTTAATTAGGCCTCTCAACTCTACGCGATACTTCTTTTGCATGGTAGCAGAACCTCTAACCTGATAGCTTCCGATGACATGGATAACGACGAACATGTTTGCAGCTGCGATAAGCCAAACTGGTTTCTCCAGTGTGATAAGGATGTTGTCATCTACCTTATTACCATAAAAATAGTAACCTGTAATAGCAACTGGGAAGTAGCACATGGCAACAATTACGTATGCAACAATCACTCCTTTCCACATTGGTTTCTTTGATGGCATCTCCGGAGTAGAAGGAATTGTTGCCTGGATTTCCAGCACCACATTATGACCCGCGAACGCGAACGCAACGTCTCCCAATCCACTCAGGAACGCGAAGAAATTTACCACACAAATTAATAAATAGACCAATAACATTACAGAAAAAAACTATAGAAAAATTTACTTTTTCTAAACAAAACTTTTGATAAAACTAATAATCCTAAAGATCAAATTTGATGCACTTGTACCGTGTGATACGTGCGTTTTTTCATTATAGAGAGCCCATGGGCCTGTGGGCTCCTCCTAGATACGGCCCGTGCATGTTTATGTACCGTGGGCCCGTGGCAACAACAAATCCTTTATTGAAAGAAATAGTACAATTCATAATCTTCTTGAAAAATTAAAATTACGAACAAGCCCTAGCTGTTTAGAGAAAGAAAACGCCGGGGACTATATTGGTCAGTTTATTATTTGAAGGACTTAATAATAAAAATGTGGATAAATATGGGATGAAATTATACCAACAACAACCCACAAGTTATTGTACATTCAATACAATCAATCAACTAATTGTCCCAATCCATTTTTTTGGCATATTTGTTACCATCAGCACTAAAATAAATCCCATCGTCTTGCGATCGCCAGTAACAATTCCTAGAAGGACAGCAGTCGAGTTCCTCTTCTCCTTCAGTAAAAACCATTGTTGTAAAAACCGGACCGGCCCGGCCGGTTCGACCGGTCCGACCGGGGACCGGTGGCCTGACCGGTCCGGTTAACCCCCTAAAACCGGACTCTTGCTGACCCGGCAAAAACCCGGGTGACCCGGCGGTTCAACCGGAGACCCGGTGACCCGGTGCCGGGTCAAACCGGGTCAAACCGGGTTGGCCACTCCTTTCCTTTAATCCCATTTCATTAATTCATTTTTTTGTTTGTGTTTTTAGTTTATAAGGTAATTAATTAAATTTTATATTTATAAAAATATATAAATAATATTATTAAATAGACCGGGTCGATACTACCGGTTGAACCCGGTTGAACCCGGTTGAACCTTTGACCCTCTCGCCCTCTGACCTGCCCGGGTCAATGTCCCGGGCCGGGTTTTACAACCTTGGTAAAAACAGCCACGTGTTTGTGCCTTGTGCCCCAATTCATGTCGCACTGGAACTTAGCCTGCCCGACCCATGGAATCCCGAAATGAAAATTGAAATCCCCATTGGTCCAAAGGGTGTGATTACCCAAATCGTCCTTTTTGGACCAGCAATGAAGCAACAATGGATGATCGTTGTTGCTAAATCCGTCAATTATGTGCACCCTAAAGTGCATGCACCCGAATATTCCGGCGGATGCAAGAACTGGAAAGATGGTCGCCGCTACGAGAGCGAACAAAATTAAGAAGCGCGCGGCGGAGGAGAAGGAGGACATGGTTGAAGATGGGTTGGGAGGAGTGGAGATTTTGTGTGTTGAGTTAGAATTGGTGATGAGAGTTTATATAGAATCTATGATTTGTCTCTTATGAATAATACTAGATACAATTTGTTTATTTTAAATTCTTCTAATAAGTTCTATCTTTATCCTTGGTTCTTAAAATGGATAAAAAAAATGGTTTCCTAAATAATCCCAGCAATGAGATACCAATAATTGGAAACAGAAAATCAAGAAAGAAAGAACATTGTGTTGACCATAAATAGTCAATGACTCAAAGTGGTAGGTGGTCATTGTGGTTGACTAGAATTGAGACAAAGTTGGTGCTAGTAAATTCGTTATATTCTATGTTTTCTCCATCAATCATATGGTATGAATTAATCATTCAACCTATAAACTATCTCTTTCAAACTATAAACAAGCATCAAAGTTAATTTATACTGCCTCCGTAAATAATTATGTCGTTTTAGCATTTGCTTTTACTGTTTCGGCACGTATCTTAAAACGGCCGGTAGACTCACTATTTGAGACAATTTTGCCCCTAATTTTTTCTGGGAAGTACGTTAAGGATTAACGTACGTTTACAAAAAAATTCGGATTTTTTTGGGATCAAATAGTACCTCATCAGGCCTCCTCGATAGGGCTGTACAAGAACCGGCCCGGACCGGGAACCGATCCGGAACCGGCATTTTTTTGACCCGGACCGGACCGATCCGGGGTTTTTTTTTTTTTTTTGACCCGGACCGGACCGGACCGGAACTTCCGGTTCGGTCCGGTTCTCCACCCCTCTAAATCCGGGAACCGACCCGGAGAACCGGTAGAACCGGAAGTATATATATATGTATAATAATATCAAAGTTTCCATTTGGTTCAATGGTTAACTCATCACTTTTTGTATTAAAGGAGAGAGGTTCAAATCCTCTTGGCTCCCACTTTTTTTTTCTTTCTAAACTTAACTCATTCTCTTTCTTTTTTCCTTCTAAATTATATTAAAATTTCTCATGTATGTATATATTTTTTCTAGTAATATAATTATAAACTCAATTAAAAATCCTCATTTTTTTCTTTTTATTTGTTATTTTAAATACAAAATTGTATTAAGGATGTTATATGAACTAAAAAATAAAATTTTAATAGCCATTTATATAGTTAAGATGACACATACTAGTAATATATTATTGTAAATTGTAATAATCATTTATATAGTTAATATGTATAAATTAAGACCATTAATTATTAATAATATAGTTACTAATTATTATCAATTGTCATAAAATTAAAATTTACACATTGTTTAGAGTTTTATGCTTTTAATTTAAATTGTATTAATTTTTAAATTACTAATGTATTATGCATTTTTTCTTTTTTCTTTTAAACTCAATTAAATTTAAAAGTCCTCATTTTTTCTTTTTATTTGTTACTTTAAATACAAAATTTTATTAAGGATGTTATATTACCTAAGAAAAAAAAATTTAATAGCCATTTATATAGTTAAGATGACACATACTAGTAATATATTATTGTAAATTGTAATAGCCATTTATATAGTTAATGTGTATAAAGTAAGACTACTAATTATTAATAATATAGTTTAGGGATTATTATCAATTGTCATAAAATTAAAATTTACTAATTGTTTAGAGTTTTGTGCTTTTAATTTAAATTGTATTAATGTTTAAATTACTAATGTATTATGCATTTTGTCTTTTTTTCTTTTAAACTCAATTAAAAGTTCTCATTTTTTTTTCTTTTTATTTGTTAATTTAAATACAAAATTTTCCTAAGGATGTTATATGACCTAAGAAATAAAATTTTAATAGTCATTTATATAGTTAAGATGACACATACTAGTAATATATAGTTGTAAATTGTAATAGTCATTTATATAGTTAATATGTATAAAATAAGACCATTAATTATTAATAATATAGTTATTAATTATTATCAATAAATAATTAAGGTTCCTATTCTCCAACCTTTAAAATCCGAGAACCGGTAGAACCGAAAATATATATATATATATATATGCACAATGATATCAAAGTTTCCATTTGGTTTAATGGTTAACACCTCACCTATTATATTAAAGGGGAGAGGTTCAAATCCTCTTGGCTCCCACTTTCTTTTTTCCTTCTAAACTTAACTCCTCCTCAAAAAAAAAAAAAAAAAAAAAAAAAAAAAAAAAAAAAATCCGGATCAGAACCTAAACCGGCCCGGTCCGACCCGGAAAATTCAGAACCGGCCCGGCCCGGACCGTAAGAGTCCGGTCCGGTCCGGTTCTGTCCAGGCCCAGAACTGTTAATTCCGGTCCGGTCCGGTTCTAGCCCAAGAACCGGCCCGAACCGGCCCGTGTACACCCCTACTCCTCGATATGCGTTCCCTACTGAATATTGGGATGTGAGAAAAACATTTAGTTGTTTAGAGTAATATTTATTTTTAGAGGTTTGGAATTATTGTTTACTATGAATTACAATAAAAAGCATCACTTGTCCCAATCAAAGTTAATCCTATCAGTGTGGAAATTCTAATCTATTTTTTTGTTTTGAAAGGATTATTATTAATACTATTACAGATATCTTACTATGGATGGAGCCTATAGTTTGTTTTATAAAAACAACATATAATAATTAGTTGTACTAGAACATCGCGTATTAGATTTTTTTTCTTTTAAAAATTAATTATATTCGTAATTATCATTACAATTTTATGGATCAAACTTATAATTTATATTATAAAAATAAAATGTAATATTCAATTGAATTACAACCTCCGTGTATTAGAATTATTGAATTTGTTCTTAATTACTTCCTCCGGGGTAAAATAAATGACGTTTTCGGATAGTAAAAATTCGTAGAACAATGATCTTTGATCTTATTTTATTCCACATTGTTTCATTTTTACTTCTAATTTCTACTCAAATTACTACACCATCAAATTGGGTTGATGCATAAAAAAAGTTGTCATTTGTATAAAATATACGATTCGAAAAAGATAAAATGATAAGTATTATACTCCCTCCGTTCCACTTTAATTGACTTTTTAGAATAGTAGAAAAGCGTAAGCCGTTGATTTACGAACTTATTTTATTCCTTATTGTTTCATTTTTTTTTCTAATTTCCACTGAAATTACCATACTATCATCAAATTAGATTGATTCAAACAAAAAAAAATTATCATTTGCATAAAATATATGTTTTGAAAAAGATAAAATGACAAATACCACAAATAATAACAATCCGCAGAAAAGTGACAGGTAAAGTGGAACGGAGGGAGTAAACAGTAAGAATCCGTAAGGAAAAATCATTTATTATGCACCAAAAAGAGTAGTTTTTAGAAAAAAAGAAAGTAGTTAAAGAATGATGCGTCATACTTGGGCTTTTTTATTCTCGAGAGCCCATCGCCTATGACTCTAGCTCCCAAGATTAGGGATGACAATGGGTACCCATACCCGCATACCCGTTCATAACCATACTCGCTTGAGCGGGTAATTACCCGCTTAAGCGGGTATGGTTTGGGTATGGATAATATCCGCATTTATAATTGCGGGTATAATTGGGTATGATACCCGCATTTTTTTTTAACTTTCCAAAAAAAAAAATTCCTTGGTTTTGTCTCTCTCCTCTCTCCTCTCTCTCATCTTTTTAATTTTTTTTTGGTAATAAAAACTCAATCTTATTTTTTAATACTTTGAACAAAATAAATTAAAAATTATAAAAACATAATTTTTATCTCAAAATGAGTAATTAGACATCCACTTTTCATATTTTTCTTAAATTTTTTATAAATGGGTTTTACGGAATATAATGCTATAAAAAAATAATATAAATAAAATTAAATTATAGTAATTTTTTACTTAATTATAAAAAAATAAAAAAATTGGTGAAATAATTTTATTAAGTTAAATAATAAATAAGTAAGTATAATTGGATATCCATTACATACTCAATTGGGTATTGGGCATATTGGGTATGGATAATAATGGATATTTAGTTACGGGTATGAATTGAATATTTGCCCATACCCGCCCATACCCGCTTTAACATAGCCATACCCGTCCAATTGCCATCCCGTGGAAGAATTATTATATTTTTTTTTTCATGTTGGGAGAAATTATTTATTAAACCTATTTTATTCAGCTTAAGCCAACAAAAATAATGGCCAGTCACTTTTAATGTACTTGAGTTGATCCATTACATAATAAATTGTCACTAACGCTAATTTACGATTAGGAAAGAAACATATTATAACAAAAAAAAAAAATAGTTAAATTACATTAAAAAAAAGTTAATCCTAATAAGAACACTCAAGAAAAGAACTTGTAAGTTTTAGCTGTCACGATGATTTGTCTTAGTCCTCCAATGGGTGCTAAAACAGTCAACAGAACACCAAGCACAATGCAGATCTGAAACAAATGAAAATAAAAAAATAAAAAATAAAATCAGCTAATGAAGGGGAAATGTAGAGAAGAACATGGAGCAAACTGCAATTTTACACACCCAATTTGTTATCCATGACAAGCTAAACCTCTTCGGTTTGACGATTATAAGCCAGGCAATACAAGGAATCTGGAAAAAAGAGAGCGAGAATAATATTAGAAAAATATTTGATTGTCTAATGATAAAGTATCAGCAGAGATTCGAGTTCGAGATCTACTTCCGCCTATATATAAAAAATAGTAATTACAATAAAGAGTTGTTGAAATCAATGCTTACAAAGTATGATGTTGGGGCAAAAGCAAATCCTCCAAAGAATCCAAGGAGAGCACTAAAGAAAGGAATGCAAATACCAACAACCATTGTAAATGCTACAAAATGATGAACACCAAGATAGGTTCAAGTTATTAGTAACATGCAGTAGTAATTTGCATAATCTGTTCATAGAATTGATAGAAGAAATGCAGGAATTGCAGTATACACACCAACGTATAATGATCGAGCGATTAATCGGAGCTTAAAACTCGGCTTGAAATGGCATTTCTTCACCAATGCAGTTTCCATCATGTCAAAAACAGGCATAGCATATACCTACGCGCACACAGGGGAAAAAAGATTGAAACTTTAGAGAATATTTAAGACCCATTTTTCTTAATTAGTCCTCTCAACTCTACACCATACTTCTTTTGCATGGTAGCAGAACCTCTAACCTGATAGCTTCCGATGACATGGATAACGACGAACATGTTTGCAGCTGCGATAAGCCAAACTGGTTTCTCCAGTGTGATGAGGATGTTGTCATCTACCTTATTACCATAAAAATAGTAACCTGTAATAGCAACTGGGAAGTAGCAAATGGCAACAATTACGTATGCAACAATCACTCCTTTCCACATTGGTTTCTTTGATGGCATCTCCGGAGTAGAAGGAATTGTTGCCTGGATTTCCAGCACCACATTATGACCCGCGAACGCGAACGAAACGTCTCCCAATCCACTCAGGAACGCGAACAAAGCTCCTACATTTGTGCTAGCTCTGTAACTGTACACCACATCAGGCTCCCTGCCCTTGCTTATCGTCGCGGCCATAGCAATGATAGAGTAGCTGCAAAATAGATCAACATTTCAGGGGTTTTTTTTTCCAGACATGTTTGATCAATTTCTGAAAAATGTATGGTTATTACGTTAAGGACATGACTGCTGCCGCGAAAGAGACAACTGCGATGGAATTGAAGTTGGGGAAATGGCACAGAACAAAGTGTACGGAAGCGAAGATCATGATGAAGAAGGTGGTCCTGATGTCTTTACAGTTGGGGCAGATACTATCATGGAACTTTTTTAAGGATTTTCCTCCGGTTACCATGTAAACAATGTCTGTTCCAACTTCAACAATTAGTTGCTGAGGTACTATAATCCACAGGCCTAGCCTCTCTCCAAATGCATACTGGCCTAGCTCATGGTACCGATCGAACCGTCTGCCGGGAACCCTCTCGTGCAGCTCCACCATTTGCCATAGGGTGTATAAGGTGATGATCCATGACAGAATAAGTACAGTCATACCAGGACCCCTAATTCAATCAAGAAAAAAATAAATTAACAATGTTGTTGCCAGTTATTTGTCACGTAACCCAATTAACCGTGTATTTGTCTAAATCGTGGCATAACAAAATTGATTGAAGTGACCAAAACATGTTGCGAAACAAAAGTAACCCATTTTGAAAAACAAGATTGTGAAGCATATATATTGATTTAAAAGATGTGACCCTTTAATCTCTTAAAAGGTCTAGTAATCTCTCGCCACTGGCTCAATTTTGGTGGTTTCAGAAGGAATTATATTAGCAACACATACCATTGTCTCCAACAAGATATTTTAAATATCTAGATTCAATTCGACTCTATGCTCATTATGGCAAAACGCACCATCCAAGTTCGGACAAGGCATAGGGAAGGGCGAGGACACCAGCACCAACCATGGCAGTGACATTGTGGAAGGCAGAGTAGTACCATTTAGCATTTCTGGCAGCAGTAATTGGGAGCCAATCATCAATGTTCTTCTGCTTAGCTGCTGATGTTTCAGGATCCTTTTTATCAACTTCCATTTCTAATCTTGATCAATCAAATTCAAATTAATTAATTAACCATTAATCCGTAATGGGAAATTTCAATTTAAATATATATAGAGAGAGAGAGGAGGAAGGCTATAATTAGAATGCTAATTTGCCAAATTAAACACGACGGGATTATGACCACATGCACTAATCTTGTGAATTCGTATGGCACAACTGAGTGTTTGAATCTTACAAGGTGTGTGGTTGTTTTTGACCAATGTTTTTTTGGCCAGAAACCTGATCATACGGGTCCGAGGATTCGATACAAGACTTAAGAGTTACCTTTCAAGGAGTAGTGAATCTATAAAAAGAAGTAGGACGTATTCTCACTCGTGAAAAGCTGACATCCGACACCTGTGACTAATGGATAAATTGCCGTGTAATATTTGTATGTAGTTAGTGGTAAAAGTACCCACCGAGATTCAGATTCAAAGTCGAATTTCACCTTCGTCTATAATTTTTTTTTAGAATTTCATAACTATAAAAACCAAAAGTATACTAGAAAAGAAATACAAAGCATA
Source organism: Viola odorata (assembly GCA_963691705.1). NCBI lineage: Eukaryota > Viridiplantae > Streptophyta > Magnoliopsida > Malpighiales > Violaceae > Viola > Viola odorata. Next base: position 8,300,350 of record OY829540.1, on the reverse strand, counting down.
TTCCCATGGTTGTTAATTTGTTATTTATTTAAATTGAAAAACCATATAACCTATAATTTCTTACAACATCAGTTATTACATATAGATGTTAGTGCAATTATAATAAATTATCAATAATGATTCATATTCATTTCAAATTGTGTAAACCAAGAAGAAGAAAAAAGAAGTTTCAAATTTTAATAGATCAAATGCGTAAGTCTATATGATGATGAACTACTCATGCTTAGTGAATGATATATAAAAGCAAAAATGTGGATTAAGATTAAGATTAAGATAATCCAATACGAAATTCAAACCAAGCTTTTAGCACAGTTTCTACCACATGATTCATACTTACTGCCGTGATGCAAAATGGGCTATGTTATTCTCCTATTATATATATAAACTAGAGAAAGACGTATCTAAACAAGCGCCTGTAGCTCAGTGGATAGAGCGTCTGTTTCCTAAGCAGAAAGTCGTAGGTTCGACCCCTACCTGGCGCGTATTTGAATTCTATTTTAATCTTTTTTTAATTTCTCGGGCTCATTTGGCATCACAGGCCCAATATTCAATAATAAAGCCCATTTGAGTCCTAATATCAAACTTCAAAACGCAGTAATCACACTATTATATGATTATTATCCATTAACAAAACTATTCAGAGCCTCAGACAGAATATTGTTTTTATACACTACCATTCCATCCATGATCATCATCAATTTACAAAACATAAAGAACATTTTGGACCCAAAATTGCTAACCAAAAAAATAAAAATTCTCTCTCTATGAAATCAGTTCATACCACTATAGAAGTTTCATGCTTGTATCTCTCATTTGGCTGTGGATCTGCTACATTCAACCCTTGTGCACCAAAACAGAAGTACTGGTTCATCAACCTCTTATTGAATGATGCTTGTTTATGCTTAAATGATAGCCTCGAGCTAAAGGGTGCTGCAATCTCAACGTGCTTTTCGTTATCCAACGAAGCAGGCCACGACATGTATGATCCCGAATACGAGCTTGACGGTGATTGAAGTGGACCAGAAAACTGTGGCTTTGGTTGAATAACACCGTGTCTTAGCCCTGCAGTGAATTTTATTCTGGCTGATTGGCTAGGAAGAAGATTGTTTCTCTGAGAAAGTGTCCTTTTGTTGCTTGAGAGGCAGAACAGTTTTGAGTACTTCTGCCGTAGTGGGATCGGATAGTTCTCCACACCTCTGCATAAGTTGAATGAGTTCAGTGAATCATTATCTTCGATGTTGGAACCAGCGTCTTTTCGCTCCTTCTTCCTAGGCCACTGGAGGAGAGACTTGAGCTTTCTTGCTGCGTAATTTACAGAACTTGACTTTTTGTTGTTGTGCAATGTGTCAGCTGAGTCAAACTCACTTGGATCGCTTGAGCGTGTGGTGTAACCAACACTCCTTATTTCGCAATCTGTTGCATTCCCAGTACCAGTGTATAGGAATATTTCTGCATCAGGAATTCTGAATGAGGTGCCGGGACTGATTCCTACACCTTGCCCTTTTAGATGAGAAGCAATGGCACTTCTAGCTGCATTATCCTGAGAATTAGAGATCCCACCCGCGGAAATCAACTGCTTGATCAGAATCTCAGAAGATGAAGATCGTGGCCGCTGTTTGAGCAAATCTAGTGGAGTCATGCTGTCTATGTCACGAATGTTTAAGTTGATTGATGGCGCAGTCATGAGAAGTTCAACCACATTAGACTGGATGTTTCCAATGACAGCCAAGTGAAGTACCGTTCTTTCATCATGGTTCCTGATATTGATGACATCCGGAATGCCCGTTATCTTACCGCTGATTATGTACTTAACGAGCTCAATTTGCCTATCCACCCTTCGAAAACCAGGTGTTCTAAAACCTGACACAGCCATATGAAGAAAAGTATTTCCATAGTTGTTTGCAATGGAGGCTAGTGAAGGATGTGCAGCCATCAAGACCTCTGTCACATCTAAGCAACCTCTATAAGCAGCAACATGTAATGCCGTGTTCCCTTGATAATCTTTCGAGGTAATGATATCAAAGGATGATATTACATATTTAACTACCTGCATTAACAAGATGATAATCAAATAATTGTGATGTTACATACTGCAAATTTACTGAAAAGTCCAAGCCGAGACCAAAACAGAGAAAGAATGTGGGTCATCCCAGAATTGGCTGAAGATTGACAATGAAGGAATCGCAAGATCAGAAGTTAGGAATTATGTGATAGAGACTTGCCAACATAATAAGTGTGCACTATAAAGGGCTAACCCCCAAATGCAAAGAGTCTTCCCGAAGGGACTAAGGCGAACTTGACACTCAAGGCTCTTGATATCAGAAAAGCTTGTTTATGGAGTTTCATGTGAAAACTAATCATTTGAACCACCAAAACCTAACCGGATACCTAGGAAATACATGTTCTCAACTATAACGTGTTTGTGCACCTGTTCTTTTTCCCCGGGTCTTTGATGTTAAGTTAGCATAAGAAGCATCCTATTCCAATTTAACATGAAAAACCAGAAGCAAGTTCCCATTTGCAAAAGCAGTACTACAATATAGTAGCAAAGATGAATTCTAATGTAATGGCCAAGTGTTGTGCTTGCAGTTTTAGCAAGTTTCGCTATCGCCTCTCATAATTGGAACCCCTCTTTCTTTTCTAACTAATGCCAGTTCTCCTATCCCACACCACAGCTTAACTCGCAGGCATATATCCGTGTCATATATTAACATATTCCGAAACCACAACTTTGCCTAAAACTGAAGAAAGAATGTTTTTGTTTAACAAAAACCTGCTACAGCAGGAAAGGTGAAACCAAATCATCTATGTCATTTATATGTTAGATAGTGTTCATGTTCTACAGCATAAGTTAACGCGTTCCACCGCAGCACATTTGAAGCAAGAAAGGGATAGAAAACAGCTTATAGCAAACTATAATAGAAAACAGATGAAATATATAAAGATAGTGGACATTACCTCTACTTGCCCTTTTCCAGAGCTAGTATGCAAGATAGTGGACCCTTGAGCATCTCTATAAACCAACACATCCAAGCAATCTTTAAGAAACTCCTTCAAAATCTCCAAATTCCCACCTCTTGCTGCAGCATGAACTGCCCTATTCACCATCTCCCATCGAAAATCCGAATGCCTCCCGCTCATCTGTCCTCCCTCCTCTTCTTCAGAGCTAACCCCGCACATTGAGAAATCATACAAAATCCTGAAAACATCAGAATTCTTGCTCCTAGCAGCAGCATAGAATATATCAGTGACACCATATTCGCCTTCTCCGAAAACAAGAAGGGGGTCTCTCTCCAGTAATTCTTTTACAAAATCCACATCACCAGCTGAGGCAGCAGTGTATAAAAGCCAACCACCATAGCCAGCTCTAATGAGAGAGTTGTTATTCCCTTGTTTGGTCTCACATTCTAGGAGCAGCTGCCTAGCTACTTCAGACCGACATTTGGCAACATCATAGAACTGCTCATCATCATCCCAGACAGTCTCGAGGCGGCGAATTCTACGGAGGGAGGTGAGTTTGATGAGGAGATTGGAGTCAAGATAGAGAAGCTCCCTCACCAACTCATAATGGCCATTAGCAGCTGCAAAATCAATAGGTGATGCATACCACCATTGGTCTCCTGTACTTTCCCATCTAAGAGGGAAGTATGAAGGTGGCATTACTGCCAAGAATGAGTGTCAAGAACCAGCTTCCTAATAGAATCCAAGAAAGACCCAGATGAGGTTTTAATCAAGAAAAGAAAAATAAATCAAGAATTGAGTGAAAAGTGAAACGTAAACAAAGTTCTTCAAATCTTTCCAAATGGAAAAGTGTCAAGAAAGTAGAAAAGTTAAGGAATACTGGAACCAAGAAAGTGCATTAGAAGAAAAGTAGCACAATTTTTTTTTCATGGGCACATATAGAAATCGAAGGAGATATGCACAAGAAAGAGGAAAACAGCAAGGTGTACTAAGCTGTATGGTAATGGAAGTGAATACACAGTTAAAGAAATTGAAGAAGAACTACCAACCTTTAAAATGTTTGTTGAAGATAACAGAATAGAAAATCAATGACCACTAGGTTTAGATTTTCTTTTTTTTCAAGGTTCTTATATGGTGGAGGAAAAATGGAATTTGCATAAAAATGGTTTTAGATTGCTTTGGTCATTGAAAGTGAGAGGAAGATTGACAACAGAATAATTTTGTGGCAGATGACTGTAGTAGAGTGTAGACAGAAGAAAAATAAATATTACTAAAAAGAAACGGATAATTACCAAGTAGAAGTCTAGATGTACAATGTTGACTATTTTATTATTCTCACACATTTTCTTTTAATCGCTCTCTGCATCCTTCTGTTCATGTCTCCTAGCAGCACCGGTCCTTTTTATAGGAGGAATAAACCACCAAGCTTCAATTCTGACTAATTTTGCATCTATTAAGTTAATTCATAGGTGTTCGCGAATGTGAAATTCAAATCAGAATTTAAAATAATAAATTATATATAATTATTTTCTTGATATTGATTTCCGAGATGAAACAATTACCTAAATTTCAAAAATATATAATTCAATTATGCAAGTAGGTGTGATTTAGAATTTTAGAGACCACCACACATTCAACCTATTCATCATCACAACAAAGACGATTAGACAAGAGATAAGGATAGCTTAAATCTGCCGCGAAATTACCTGAAATGTTTGTTAGTTAAGGTCTTGCCTCACAAGAATTTAATCAATCGAGGCTTTTTCAGTATCGTTTCTATTTTATTTTTTCTGACTTTTAAAATATAAAAAAGAAAATAAAAAATTATTTTTTCTGGTTTTTAAATTGTATTTCTGTTTTCATAAATTGTTATTTAAAAGAATAAATAAATTAATTTACTAAATATGTTTTTTTAAAAACCAAAAAAAAAACTTATCTAATTGACTAAATGATATAATTTTAATTCATAGTGGTGTCTTTTCACTCATATTAATGACAAAATACCACAAAGTTATTTTTGTTTAAGAACTTTAAGCACCTATACTTTATTAGTTAAACAAGCTTGCTTTAGGAGATTAATTTAGGTCGGTTTGATTTCACGAGTAAACAATTTTTTTGTCACGGTTTAATAGTCGATTGATGTTTTTTATAGTAAATAATTACTTGTCTATCCTTAATTCAAGTTCGAATTTATAAAAATAATAAATAAATATTAGAAAAATATATTTTTATAGTCTAGTTATGCTCAAACTAGATTTATTGATAAAATGGTGACTCTTTTTGAAAGTGAGACAGTATTTGATTCTTTCAAATTATCAAGTGGGACTACCACACGATCCATTGTCTCCTGCTTAGATCACGAGACAAATAATAACAACATATACTAGTGTTAAAAAACCCAATTCAAAGATCTCCACTAAATATGATGGTTTCCTAATCTTAGCAGCTAGCCTCGGATCCATCAATCCAAGCATTTGCCGGGTTTAGCTAAACGAATGCCGATTGTAGAGTACTAAGCACTAGCCTGTTGTTACCTGTACCTATTGTGTGGCATTTTCCAGAAAAAGGAAAGTGTAAATTGATTGAAAACTAAAAGTTTGGTCTTTTGGCATAACCCATAATGATTTCCACATGAAAAGAAAAAAAAAAATGGTACTTCTTGTCCGTTACCTAAGTTTTCTATGCAACCTTCTCAACGGTGGTGGCGCGGTAAAGATTTATTCATTTTTAACTTTAAGTCTCGACTTTGATCGGACTCGATAATGGTAGAAAAAATATAATCGAGAGGAGAGATTCATCATGCTATCAATCACAGGTGGTTTTGTAAAAACCCCAGGACACAATGGCCCATTTTGCACATGGCAGGTTTCATGGAAGTGGCGGTTGAGCCCATCTGAACCGCTTGCTTCTTGGTTCCTCATTAATCAGAAACATTGGATCACGAGATCTCTTTTTTGGAGGGCAATCACGAGATCTCTAGCTGTTCGTAACAGTTATGACAGGCAAGAGATCATGTGATGCAATTGTGCATCAAATGGTCAACTTGCAGCCGAAAATACAATAATGCAAACCACAAAAATACAAATAGAAGATTTTAAAGCTAGTTACCAAATAATTCCACAATCCACCAGACATAACTAGTAGAAACAAATACCTTCTTTTAATTTGGGTATTAAAAGTAGAAATATGAGTATATCGAACCACTAGTAGTAAACATAAACAGCAACTAAACAATATCGTTCGCTTGTAACTTCTATCGTCTGTTTTGTCCGGGTAAATGCTATTTCTCTGTTTATAGATGCGTTATTCATTGGTTATATGTTGATGGTGAAATATATTGAATCTCACCTCTGCCTTAGTTGTTCTTTTTTCTATTTTTTTTCTCGAAAGGGCTTTATATAAATAGAGGGCCGGCCACAATGCCAACATGATCGGCCCAATTAACGTTTTTTGATTTTGGGCCTAACCTACATAGTGTTTCTTCCCAGTTACACTTGCTACATAAGGAATGGTCTCTGCAGCAGGAAACGAACAAGTACAAGTAGTTTGTATTTGACCAAACCAAACAAGTACAAACTACAAACAACAAGGGCTCCTCTGGTGGTTATCCTGGAACTATGGGCGGCAGCAGCAGCCACGGCCACAGCCAGCTCGGAGAATTCGAGAGAAGCTCCACAGCCCAATTACTGGAAGAAGATCCATCATCGGAATCCAATCATGGCACTTATACATCCAAATCCTAACTCGACTTCCGACAACACCCCGAATCCCCTGCCGCGGTGTTTACACCAGTCAATGGTACGTAATCAACAATTGAGTCAGAATTCTAATGGATTTCCCCCACCAAAAACCAACAAGATTGATATTGCAGAGACAACAAAATACAGATTACTACTTGTATGCAGAAAAAAGCTGTCATTCTCTATCAATAAATTCTACGCAACAAAATGGACTCTAGCCGAAAAGCATAGAATGCCAATTCAAGACAGGATGTGCTCCTATGAGTTGCGAAACTGTTGTGCATTGCCTAGCAGCCCCAAACAAGAGTCAGTATGCTTTGAACAAAACAAATACTTAGCGAACGCCACCATTTGCAAGTAACCCCACGGACTGAAGGCAAACAGCGATAGACAAGCAGTTGATTACATTCCAAGCTTTATGAGTAGCACGTTTAGGGCAGATGTATAAATAAGATATGCAGCCAGAGTTGCAATAGTAAGGCTAGTGGTGACTGATGAAATATTAAAAACAAAAATAGCAGTTTACAGGCATTCTAATTCAAATTCTGTGAGAAAATTCAAGTGACAAGACATAAATATAGAGTAAAAGATGTTGACCTGGGCGTACTTCTTAAGGATTACAGTCTCTCCATAAAAGCTTCAATTTTCTCAGCTGCAGCATACATGTGCTTTAGTTTTACTTCCTCCAAAAGCATATGGCAGGTACGATATCTAGGTGCTATATCTTGACCTATCATTTCCTCAAACAGGCTATAAGCCCAGTCACATCTGTTTGCTTTACAAAGCCCGTGAATTAAAAGTGAGTAGAGATTGATATCAAAACTCAGATTATGTTTTCTAACCATGTCATCCAATAACTGATGCAATAAAGCATCCGTCTTTCCAGTTCTGAAGCAGGACTTAAGCAATGGAGAGTATGTCTGGATATCCGGCTGGCAAAGGGTTGAAGTCTCCATTTCCTTGAGGAGATTCAAGGCCTTCTGTTCTTGAAAGTGATGACAGTATGCAGCAATCATGGAATTATAGGAAGATGTACCCCGAGGAACACCGGTATTTGGCATCTCCACCTCAAAAACATCAGCAGCCTCCCGTAGCCGGCCAGCTCTTGCCAGAGCATGTATCAAAGCATTGTAGAAAAGTGTATCTGGTTTGCATCCAGCTGACCTCATTCTCTGCGCTATTCTTAGTGCTTCCTCAAACTCTCCTGACTTGGACAGGAAAGCCATGATAGTGGTGTAAGTGACTGTATTTGGTGAACAGCCCTGGGCTTCCATCTCGTCCAGCAATTCATAGACTTTACCAAAGTTGTTTACGCGACAATAGAATTTGACAATGATAGAGTAGCTAATGACACAGGGCTGAAAGCCATTCCCTTTCATCTCTTGGATTGTCCAGGTTGCCTCAGACTCTCTATTCGCCTTACACCATCCAAAGATAAAAATATTAAACGTGCTGGCATCTGGCGAAATGTGTGATTTGAGATTCAAGAAGATTTCACGGGCCTGCTCAACCTTCCCCTCTTTGCAAAGTGTGTCAAGCAACAAGTTCATGGACTCAGTATTCTTTGCCAATCCAAAACTTCCCAACTCATCAAACATCCTCACAGCATCCTCCCATCGTCCTGCCCCAGACAACCGTCTCATGGCATTGCCTATTGTACTAAGTTTAACAAGACTAACTTTATTCATTTTCTCCAAGAAGGCCCTCATCTCATCAATCTGTTTCATTTTCCCCAATATGTCTACCATCAAATCACACGCTTCCTGCGTATGTTCATATCCAACACATGTCCCTGCCCATCTAAAAACGCCCAATGCAGATTTCCAATCATCCTTAAACCGGTGTAGCAGTTTACCAACAAGCTCTTGAGAAACCTTAACATTATTACAAGTTCCATCTAGCATGAGAGATTCAAGAATCTCAGTAGGGCTGGTTCCTACACAAATTTTGGATGCAATGACTTGTAAATCAGATTGCCCTTTTGAGTCTAGACATTGTTGTTGGCCGTCAAATCTAGTTCTCGTATACAGTGAAGAAGCAGCAGCATGAGAACAAAAATATAACTCAACTCGGCAAAGTGCATAAGTATATAATGGATACAGAAGGGTGCGGCGGGTGTTTATGAGACTATTTCTTTGAAATAATACCATGATAACCAAGTTCAAGTATGTATATATGGAAAGTGAAAATGGGGGTGGCTTGCACCTGGATGATGACCGAGTGAACCAGCGCGTGATCACTTCAAAACTGTCATGGAAGAGCAGATATATGCACATAAGCAACAATGGAGGGTGATTGGGGCGGCGGAGAGGGGTTGCAGCTGCTTAGTTTTGAATGAGGCATTTTAGCAAACACGTTGAGGGCGCGGCTAAGTTGAACCAGAAAGAGCGAGGTTTGTTGGGATAATAAGCGGCGAAGTTTGGAGGTCGAACTATGCAAACGACAGGGAGGTCATACATGCACATTTATTTTGGAACCGGTTGGACTCTTTGGACTTTGGAGTCTTGCCTCTCATAGGAAAGCGTGTAAGATAATAGGTGGGGTTTCGAAACTTCCGACCAAGTACAAGCGACAAGTCATTCGAACACGAGAGAATTTTCTCTTTTCTATAAAAAACACAAATGGTAACTAATGATATTTTGATTTTTCCCCTAAGATGGATTTATATTTTGTTGTTCACTAATATTTTTGAAGATTCTTGTTAATCAATAAACTGAAAAGTTTGTAGGTTCTTCGAAATCTTGTTTTTCTCGAAATCGAATTAATCGATACTCGACATAATAGTCGATATTTATGATAAAAAATTAAATGAAAAGTACTAAAACTTTGTTGGCAGTCATGTAATCAACAAGTATCTTTTAAGGTTAGTGATAAAAAAAAATCAAGATAAATAATTAATGACCAATAAATATTTACTTTTCAATCCATGTTTCCCTTTTTTATCTTTTTTTAAGGGGATGATTATATTTACAAAAGAAAAATATTTAAATAAAGGTAGGATAAGAGAATGAAAGTATACTGTATCCTTTAGATTACCATGGGCTGAACTAGCTCTCGAAATTATACTACAACTGATAAATACATACTTTTTTTATGATGCGAATGTTATAAAGTCAGATTCAATCATTTTAAGGTAGGAAAGGAATACTTTAAAGTTCTAAACTTTCTAATGATAATAAATAATATAATTTTTTTTTTTAAAAAAAAAAATGGGCTGAGCTAGGGGATAAATTTACTGGGTATCTGAGTTTTACATATTGAGCTTATTCCTTGTGTTTGAACGTATGATTATTATCTTTGATTTTTGCTATTAAGGAATTAAGTTTTATTTGATCAGAAAAGAGGAGAAAAAAAAATTGATTAATCATGTAGCTGACAACAAAGTAGGTGGAACACAAGTGCCCACGTCAGATTCCATCATTTTTACAACACTGAACAATATTCAAGCAGCCAACACACAAAACAGATTTCTAAGGCTGTAATGCAGTCTATGGTTTAACATCATGGCTTCCGTGTAACGTTTGAAAATGGCTCAGAACTTGTTTGCTTCCTATTAGATTCCCACTCCAACTTTCAGCAACAAGACTGACTTACATTCGTGTTAGCCACAAGATCATATTGCAAGAATCAATGATGCGATCAATAAAATGGATGTGTAACAAAAGGCTATCCAGTTAGGGATAGGCCTCCACAGGACAGACACCTGTCCCTGCTTTTCTCCTTTAGGTGAGATCACACCAAAAGATAAAATCTGGAGAGAACACGATTTGATAATATAATTATCAAAAAGTAGAACACAAAGGAGAGAGAGGTGAGCTAACATAAAATCCAGTTAACATTCCAACTCATGAAAGTTTGAAACTGTGTTTCCAGTATGGCTTCAGAAAGCCTAGCGCTTAAAATCCAGAACAGAAAAGAAGGAAAAGACAGTTGGGCCTCGTATCTCTTATTTCCTAAAACCAAACTCTTAACAACTATTATCCAAAAACATCAAGACTCAAATGACACTTTTAGAAGGTAAAGGAAGATGAAAAGCCTTCAATCACAACAAACTCGAGCTTCAAGCTACGGAGGCCATGTGGACAATCAAGTCGATCACACGTGTGCTGTAACCCATCTCATTGTCATACCAAGACACAACCTTCAGGAAGTTCTTGCTCAAAGCAATTCCAGCCTTGGCATCGAAAATGCTTGACCTGAAAAAAAGAAGCATAAGCATGATCAGGTTAACAGATTTAACAAGGAAGGGAAATATATTCATCAAGAGTAAAACAGACCAAACATTTCACTGATATTACAAGTTTCCATTACCTGTTGTCACCAATAAAGTCAGAAGAGACCACTTCCTCTTCAGTGTAACCGAGAATGCCCTTAAGGTTGCCCTCAGACTCCTCCCTGCAAATTGCCAAGAAGAACGCAATATAAGAACAAGTACAATGGTATACTATGTGTACTGGAGAACTAAAGGGGTGACCTAAGAGAAACCTACTTGATAGCTGCTTTCACTTCCTCGTATGTAGCATCCTTCTCAATTCTGACGGTGAGATCAACAACAGAAACATCCACAGTAGGAACACGGAAGGCCATTCCAGTCAATTTTCCATTAAGTTCTGGGAGAACCTTTCCAACAGCCTAGTTATTCAACATGGCACAAAGCACAAATGAGTCAATCACATGAAGAGGAAGTGTTGCATCATATGCATCATTTCACAAGGGTATAACTGAAGAATGCAAGTTAATGGGAGTACCTTAGCTGCTCCAGTGCTGCTGGGAATGATGTTGAAAGAGGCAGCTCTTCCACCTCTCCAGTCCTTGCTTGATGGGCCATCAACAGTCTTCTGGGTAGCTGAATTAGAAAGATGAAACAAATTACATTAATTGTCAACTCAATATACCATACTAAACTATGGTTTAGAAAAACGCATGTGTATGAATGTGTATACCAGTGATGGAGTGGACAGTGGTCATGAGGCCCTCAACAATTCCAAACCTGTCGTTGATGACCTGAAAAGGTGCAAAAATGTGTTAACAAACAAACACAGTCTAACAATCAACCAAAGCATCAAACAACAGATAGAAGCTGAAAAGTTAGACAACCTTGGCCAAGGGGGCAAGGCAGTTGGTTGTGCAACTGGCATTGGAAACAACATTAAGCTCTGACTTGTACTCCTTGTGGTTGACACCAACAACAAACATTGGTGCATCTTTGCTGGGGGCTGAGATAACAACCTTCTTAGCACCACCCTGAACAACATAGAGAAAATAACCATCAATCTCCAAAACCGTTAATAAAAGAAGATCAACACACGAACCAAAAAAACAGAATCCACTACATCTAAACACCGATAACAAACTTTGATTGGTCTATTGACATAAATTAAGCACATCAAAGAAATCAAAACAAACCTTCAAGTGAGCAGCAGCCTTATCCTTGTCAGTGAAGACACCAGTGGACTCAACAACGAAGTCGACTCCAACAGAAGCCCATGGGATCTCCTCAGGGTTCCTATCAATCAACAAATATGACCGATCAGGACATGATTACAAACACCTAATCCAATCAAATCTAAACGAGAAACAAAAGATAATTAAAAAAAATAAAAAACACAGCACAGATCTCAACCTGAATCCGAAAACAGCAACAGGCTTCTCACCGAAGAGAAGAGTCTTCTCATCCTTAACCTTCAACTCATGCTTCTTCCATTGACCGTGAACAGTGTCGTATTTGAACATGTAAGTCTGCAAAATCAAAACTCACGTTCTCAGATCTTACTCAATCACTTCTGAAGAGCACACATCTAAAATCTCAGTGGATAAAAAACACTCACCATGTAATCAGTAGTGATGAAAGGATCGTTAACAGCGCAGAGCTCAACATCATCTCTCTGAAGAGCAACACGAGCAACCAACCTTCCGATTCTTCCAAATCCTATAACAACACATTTTCACCACAAAACACAAGTTCAGCATCTGATCTCAACTAAACCAGCAAGAAAAGGAGCAAATCGAAGCTAAGAGAAGAAGAATTACCGTTGATTCCAATCTTAATCTTCTTGCCAGATGCAGCTGAAAAAACACAAAACACAAAGCACAAAACACAGATTAGCTAGCTATAGGTGGAAGATACGCAAACAGGGACGAATAGAGACTGAAAAAGGAAAAGCTAAGTACCCATTTTAGAAGAACAGAGAGTTGAGAGTAGTGATCTGGAAAAAAGTTTGATGACGAGAGAGAGTGAGTGGGTTTTAGTGAGGAGGTAGAGAGCTGAAAAAGGAGGTTATAAAGCAATTGGATGGTGCGGGTGAGCGGTTAGTTCACGTGACCGATTTCTTTTTTGACCTTTTTCAGAGAAGAGTTTTTTGTTTGATTTTTTCTTGGACGAAACGAAAAGAAATATTTTTACGTTTTGGTTTTACGGTTTAGTGCGCTTCGCTGGTTTATAGCCGCTGATTAAAATGCGGGTCCTTGTAATGGCCGCTGATTTTTACCGCAGTTTTTTTGGATAGGAAAATACTAATTCACACGACTTATGGGCGTTGGTGGGGCCCGGTGGTGTGATGGATGAGTAGGGCGTGTGATGCACTTTCCTGAAATGAGAATGGGGAAAGGAATGTTCTGGAATATGGCATATTCGCAAACTGGTTGTTGGGTTATGCGGTGGCCAGTGGGCTCGAAGCTGAGCGTTGTTATTGTTGGGCCAAACGAAAAGTCGGGTCGGGTGGGGAAAATGCTTTCATTTTTTTACCCACATTACTCGGAAGTTTTAACAGATTCTAGATCGTTCCATGCTTGGCTGAGAAAGTCAACTTAAAGAAAAAAGGAGAAATAGTTTTTACTATCCCTGAACTATCGTCGAAAATTAAAAACCTCCCCTGAATTTTATTTTTTAAAATTCACCCCCCTGGACTATTATTTTCGGGCAAAAAGTCCCTTCAATGCACATTTTTACAATTTTAAAAAAATTGTAAAATATCTATAAAAAAATGTAAAAATTCACGAAAAAATATAATTAACCTAAAAATCAAGAAACATTGTAAAAAATTCCAAGAATTCACAAAACAATTGATTTAATTATGGACAGAAGGGGCTTTTTGCCCGAAAACAATAGTCCAGGGGGTGAATTTTAAAAAATAAAGTTCATGGGAGGTTTTTGATTTTCGACGATAGTTTAGGGGTGATAAAAACTATTTCCCCAAGAAAAAATCATTTTCTTTCTTGTATGTATTGAGTTCTTACCGATTTACTCCCTCCGGGGCAAAACAAACGTCATTTTAGCCCCGGGCACGTAGTTTAAGAAAATGATTGGTGGGGAAAAAACGAGACATTTTTTGACCATACTACCCCCAGCCTCCCTAGCTATTTACAACTGATGATTGGCTCAATTCTGAGAGTTGCTGGCTTGAAACCGGCTGGGTTGATGCAAGTTGATGGCTTGAAACCGGATGGGTTGATGCAAGTTGATGGCTTGGGGAGATGGAAGACGGAGACTCAGCTTTGCTAGGTCACGGGCTTGGCCTAGCAGATTTGAGTATCAATGCAATTCCATATATAGTTGCTTCTACTTTTACATTTCCAAACGAGTTTTTATTTGATAAATAATCAACACGGGTGAATAATTATAATAGGCCATTAAGTATAGATTATGCACTTAAAATTTTACTTTATTTACTTTATAAAAAATTCGGATCAAACCCGAAATAATTAATTTATTTATCATGTTCTTTTTAAGTTTTTATTTATTGATAATATAATATTTTTATATTTTTATTTGGTATCATTTCTTTTATTCTATTTTATTTCACATTTCGGTATTTTCTGTTCGAGTTTTTATCAGTTTTGAGTAAAATTTCTCGTCCCGATTAGCTCGAACCGAATAAATAAATAGAAAACTCTAATTTACCATTGTGCCATTATAATTAATTTGGTGCAACTTTACTGTTCACCTTCTTCCTCCTCGCCTCTGTTCACCTTCTTCCTCCTCTCCTCCACACAAACCCAACCAAATCAGCCAACCACCAATCCTTTGCCTCAATTAAATCCAATTCTAAGTCCCCTCCCAAATTAATTCCAATTCCAATTCCAATTTCAACACCAAAACCAAACCAGCACCCTCCAGAAAATGAAACCCGTGAAAATGAAAATTGAAGATGAAAATTGAAAAAGGAAAAGCTTCCGTTCCCACGCAAATTTCGGATTCAAACACAAGAGAGGGGGAAAGTGAAAATTGAAAAAGGAAAAGCTTTCGCTTCCCCCGCAAATTTCATTTCAAACACAAAAAGAGGGAATCGAGGAAGGCAGTCGAAGCCGAAGCTGAAGTCAAAGCCGTCGTCGTCGTCACCAACGCAGGCAGGCAGGGGCACCCTCGTCTTTTCCAACCTGGGGATGCGAGAACGACATTTGTTGGGGGACTGCTTTTGAGAGCTAAAACGACTATTGTAACGCCCCAAAGGGAGTAGCTTTTAACGCTCAAACATACATTCTTAAGATATGGCTATTTTTTCATTTTCTCGTTAATTTTAATATCAAAGTATTCCACTCTTCTTGGAGTATTTCTTAGCTTTTTTCTTAAAACCAGCTTTAAAATATCCACATTTCCACATATAAGTACAACACGAACTAATATTTGATGGTTTTAAATTATTTTTTTCTAAGAGAACTATTTCTGAATTTTATTGCTTCATATTTGACAAAAAGCAATATAATTTTAAAAAAAAGTTATATATAATTTTTTTTTTTTTCCCGACTATTACTTCAGGTGTTAATAAAATATTATCATCTGTGTAGTAGACAAGCACTAAATACGCACTCCTTGTCCATGACGGACACTGATTGCATTGTCTTCGGATGCATCTCCCAATCAGTTAGCTGGTTGATGTGATCATGAGATAAGAGTTGGTTTCCCCAAAGACAATGCAATTCGAGGCAAACTGAACACTGACGATAATTCCAAATATGAAAAAAATAATTAATATAATTTACATCTCAAATATATTTAAACGAGATTAATTTTTTTCGAAAGGTTAGAGAAGATACCTAAAGAAACCGGAAAAAAATCATAGAAGAAAATTAATCGGCAATTGAAACCATACGCAATGCAAGAATCAAGACCGAACATGCTTATAACTTAGTCAACGAATTAATTAATCTAATCTAACCTGGATTTTGAATCTGACTGTTAATTATCTGAGCGTGAAGCTTGACATCACGTAAGGCATGTGATCAGGCCTGAACTGTGATCTATTTCATGGCGACCAACAGCCACGACAAGGAGTCGACAACTACATTTTAAAAATGAGGTCAAACTGTTTTACATAAAGACGACACAACTATAAAAAGAAGTACCCTAATAGTTTCATAAGGAGAAAAAAAATGTTCTCTTACAATTTTTTCAAATAGTAATTAAACCAAACGACGGTGAAACAAAGAATTTGCCAAAATTACCATATCGGGACATTTTAAACGAAGAACTTGCAAAATGTTACGTTTTGGAGTTTAAAAATTAGAAAAATACAAAAAAGTTGAGTTGGTTTTAAAGGCTCCGTTGATGTCGTTGGAACCATTGCTTAGCCCAAAAGCCCAGAAGATAGGCGTCAGAAACTGTAAGCAAGTTTAGGCCCTTCCGTTGATGTCGTTGGAACCATTGCTTAGCCCAAAAGCCCAGAAGATAGGCGTCAGAAACTGTAAGCAAGTTTAGGCCCAAAATAAAAATATATATAAAGATGGCTTCGCCCGGGTTCGAACCGGAGACCTTCAGTGTGTTAGACTGACGTGATAACCAACTACACCACGAAACCTTGATGTAAAGGTTCTGGATTTAAATTACTCGTCCCTATACTGGATATTTTAATAGATCATGATCATTAATGATCATCTAGATTTTGTAATATTTCATCTCCCGCATTCCGATTGAATTCTGCTCTTAGACATATTCACTCAATGTTTTGATCAGTCTGCATTATGCACTTGAAACTAACGAGTTCAACCTAATCATTAATGATAATCTAGATTAGGTTTGAAGCGCAGCTGTGCGAATCACTTTGGAGTTTCTAAAATGTATTTATTAATTAGTTTATAAAGTTATTAGACGAATAAAAGTTCTATTAGATTAAGTTTTTTATTCCTACTGGTATTAGAAGTTATAGTTTTTGATAAATCAATCACATAGATGTTTCTCTAAATTGTACTTGCCATATCCTTGTCTTTAATTGAGTCCACCTAGCCAACACACAGCTTGAGAACCAAAGAACAAAAATATGCAGACCACTGGTGGAACAGCTGCGGTGATGGGTTCCTTGCAACAGCCCGTTTGGACAAAAGGATCATTTCCCTCCCTCCCAAAACGGTCCAGTTTTGTTGGATTTCCTCACCAGACTATGAAGCTTAATTCGATAAAGCCAATCAGGTCTTCTCTCCTGGAAGCAGCTGCGAAACCACCATCCGAAATTGGAGGTAACTTTATCATCTCTTTTGTGTTTTTCTTGTTACCAAAGACATGTCACCTTAATAATTTTGATCATGGAATTTTCATTGTAGCTGATAAAATCGAGTTTGCGGATTATGGACTTGGTGAAGTGGATCCTGATGTTCGTTCAATTATCAATAAGGAGAAAAACAGGCAGTTTAGAAGCCTTGAGCTTATTGGTTCAGAGAACTTTACGTCTCGGGGTGTGATGGAGGCTCTTGGTTCTTGCCTGATGAATAAGTGTTCTGAAGGATTGCCTGGCAAAAGGTAGCTAATATTCAAGAATTTTTAGTGATTTTGGTTGGGGATTTATGGAGGTTTATGTTGTAAGCACTGTCTTTTTATGTGTATCAGATACTATGGTGGAAATGAGTACACTGATGAGCTTGAAATCCTTTGCCAAGAAAGGGCGTTGGCAGCATTTCGTTTGGATAAGAGTAAATGGGGTGTTAATGTTCAGCCCTTGTCTGGTTCCCCTGCTAAGTTTGAAGTTTATACTGCAATTCTTAAACCGAATGACTGCATAATGGTGATCTTTTATTCTTGCTCCCATCTTTTATTGGTTTTCTTTTACTAGATTTTATGTTTCTAAGGTTCTGAAAATTGTGTGCTTGTGTTATGCTTTTGAATAACTTAGGGATTGGATCACCTGTCTCATGGTTTCATGACTGCTGAAACGCGGGTATCTGCTACATCAATTTGCTTTGGGTCCGTGGCATATCGGCTTGATGAGTCAACAGGTGATGCATGCTTGTTCATCAGATTTGACTGATAAGGTAATTGTGTCATGCCGTCGTGATAGTTTAGTAATTAATTTCCTTGCTGGTTCATGCAGGCCTGGTTGATTATGATATGCTTGAGAAAACAGCAATCCTATTTCGGCCAAAACTTATCATCGCTGGTGCTAGTGCATACCCTCGTGATTTTGACTATCACCGCATGAGGAAGGTAGGAGTTGGTTAATCCTGTTTATTTTATTCTACCGTGTTTAGTGTACAACTTTTTTGCTTCTTTCTCAATCAACTAATTATAATGTTCGTATTTTGGAAGATCGCTGATGCTGTTGGGGCTTTCCTCATGATGGATATGGCTCACATTAGTGGTCTCGTTGCTGGTTCTGTGGTTGCTGATCCCTTTGAATACTGTGATATCGTGACAACAACAACACACAAGGTAGGCTTGAATCACTGCTAGTGTTTTCTGGCACAGAGTAAATTACTGAGTTTTAGCATGCTTGATAACTTATAGAGCACCGGATATGGCTTGATTTATGTTGTGTGGTTGTTTCTTCGAATTAGGTTTCTCTTGCGGTTTGCTTTATAACTAGGTTGTTTAGTTGACTACTATTTATTCACTATTATATGCTTTCTTCAATGATTGCTGGGTAGAGAAACTGATATTTTCTTCCTTCTTCATCAGTCACTACGAGGTCCAAGGGGTGGCATGATCTTCTTTAGAAAAGAGCCTATTCTTGGAGTAGATTTGGAACCTGCCATCAACAAATCTGTTTTCCCGGGCTTACAGGTTAGTTGCTGTTGCATGTCACAACCTGTTAACTCTTTTCTTCCTTTCATTTTTCCCGCGGGAGATTTCACAACCACACTGTATGCTTCTGTTTTAAAATTAAAGTTGCTGGAATGCCTTTCAGGGTAGTCTTCATAATCACACAATTGGGGGTCTAGCAGTCTGCTTGAAGCATGCGCAATCCCCTGAATTTCAGGCTTATCAGAAGCAGGTATTTTTCTTTCATGATTATGCGTGGTCTATGTTTCCCAATCTTTCTTGCTTAGATTAGCTACTGTGATGTGTAGGTTGTCTCTAACAGCAAGGCCCTTGCAGAACGATTGGTCGAATTAGGATATACGCTGGTTTCTGGTGGAACTGATAACCACCTGGTTCTTGTTGATATGAGGCCAATGGTAAGAATCTTGTTTCTTTATCAGCTGACGGAAGTTTTCTAAAATTTTCACCATGCTGTTATTTGCTTTTTCTAAGTTGAATGATCTTTGTTATCATTCAGAGTTTTCTTTTTGGAAAAAAAATTACATGATTATTTATTGTTGATGTTATTCTTTAATTGACTGGCAACTTTTTTCCATTTACTTTTTAACCTTTCTTCATCAATAGGGCCTTGATGGAGCTCGTGTGGAGAAAATTCTTGACCTGGCCTCTATCACCCTCAACAAGAAATCTGTACCTGGTGAGTCTTATTTAATACCTGTTTATATCCCTGGCTTTTTCTTGTATCCTGTGGTCATGTCCGTATTATTTTGTTCCACTTACACAGACTTTTTCTTGTACTGAATTATATTAGGTGAGAGGAGAGCCCTAGTGCCAGGGGGGATTCGAATCGGATCGCCTGCCATGACAACTAGAGGATTTAGAGAGAGGGAATTCAAAGCAATTGCTGACTTGATTCATGAGGGAGTGCAAATAACTCTCGAGGCTAAAAAGATGGTTTCAGGTTCGGAGCTTCAAGATTTCTTGTTTGTTACTTCCACAGATTTCTCTTTGATTGATAAAGTGTCGAATCTCCAACGGAAAGTCGAGGACTTAGCAACCCAGTTCCCGTTACCCGGAGTATGAGTAGTTTTCTGAAATACACAAGTTAAAAGATTTCGATGGAAGAGGATGGAGTATATTGGAATGAAGTGTTATATTCACTTTTTTTAGTAATTCTTTTTAGTTTTTTTTACATCAATATTAATTTACAAAACAGCTAATAATTAGGTAAGGTATGTCATCTTTATATTATACGTTATGAATTTGATCTCTCGTCTTATAATGATAATTAATAATATAATAAAAAAATTAAATAAAAACTAATATTGCGTTACAACAACCATTTTGCCGATTCTTCTCGTTGATAATTTAGGAGCTTTTCAAGCTTATTTTTTTCATAAATAAATAAATATTGCACTACAACAACAAATTCATAAATATTTATGAAAAATATTTATTGTTTTCATAAACAAATAAATATTGTACTAAAATATTATTTTAACATAAAATCTATAGGATAATGACTAATAGAGAGAAAAAAAAGTAATAAGAAAAATATTTAATTATTATCGAAGATAATTTAGCATATTATAGTTTTATTTTTATTAAAAATGAAAGTGAAACTCGAATTTCAGTGTCCAGTAGAAATTGAGCTAAAACTAATTAGCATACAAGTGTTGTTCACGCAAGGTTAGAAAAACTTCTCTAACATTGATTAATTTGCTATATATTAAAATATCATCAAAGTGTACTACAACAAATCTACTTATGAAACGCTTAAGCACATGATTCATTAACCTCATAAAAGTAGTCGGTGCGTTAGTTAAACCATAAATGTATCTTGGAAGACGGTAGAGTGTTAAGGTTACCTCATAAACGCGCCTTGAGGTAACTTCTCGTACGAAGAAAAATAGAGGGCCTAAACATACCTGGCCTATGTAGCGCACCTATGTCTAGGAATGTAATACATCTGCACCAGTGATTGACTAGGCCTAGATGCAACTGGAGAACGAACCTCTGCTAGGATCCTTTCCGAACTGATTTCACATCTTTATTTACCTGCTTTATTTAGTTTAAACATTAGTCAATCAACAACTCTTAAATCCCCCCCTCAACAAACACACACACACACACACATTTGTTACTGTTTCGGTTTGTTTGCTCTTGTCACACACAAAATTCAGTGCTGTATCTCTTTCATTCCTCTTGTCTGGAGGAGGAAAGAGAGTGAACTTAGATTTGATTTGGTTCTTCTTTCTTCTCCCTCCCTTACATTTTCTGCTGGGTTTGGAATAAATTGGGAATTAATTGGGTTGAGAATTTAGGATTGGCCGGTTTGTGAAATTGAATTTAAGAGGAGAACCTATACATATGGGTTGTCGGAATTTGTCAGATTTCGATAATCCGACTTTCGGAATCCGATTTCGAATTCCGACAGTCGCCACCGAAATGTATCCGAAAGTCTTTCGGATCGGTTCGGATGGGTGAGTTCAGATCGGATCCGCCGATCCGAGCTCACCCCTAGTTGGAACCATTGCTTAGCCCAAAAGCCCAGAAGATAGGCGTCAGGCCCAAAATAAAAAAAAGTATCAATATGGCTTCGCTCGGGTTCAAACCAGAAACCTTCAGTGTGTTAGACTGACGTGATAGCCAAGTACACCACAAAACATTGATGTAAATATTATGGATTTAAATTACTCGTCCCTACACTAGATATTTTAATAGACCATGATCATTAATGATCATCTAGATTTTGTAATATTTCATCTCCCGCATTCTGATTGAATTCTACTCTTAGACATATTCACTCAATGTTTTGATCAGTCTACATTATGCACCCGAAACTAACGAGTTCAACCCAACCACAGATAAAATGTATAAATTCTTAAGCAAGTAATTTTTTAATTAATAAATGAAAACGTTGAACACTAACAATATGATAATGTCAAATGATTAGTTTCTATTTTGTTAACTTTATAGGATATAATGGAGGATAAAAAATTAACCACAGATACTCTCACCATTCCTTAAAATATATAGTTGGAGGAAAAAAAACACAAATCAAATTTATATTTTAACATATTTTTAATAGGACTATAATATTCTCTCGTCATAATAGATCACTTTAATTAAATATATTTTTCGGCCAATACAAGCAATGCTCCTAAATTTAAGTTTTATGATGAGAGATAATTAAGTAGATTGGATATAAGAAAACACAACCTTAAAGTACACTCCCTTAAATGATATTTCTTGGAAGAATGGAGGGAGGATCTAACTTTTACTCTCCTTCTCCTCTTAATTGTCCTTTCGTTTAAAGTTGTGTACTTATGTACACAGACCAATTTTAAAAATTAGACTTAATTAGCGAGAGTATTTTTTGTACAATCATTCCCATAATCCTTTTAAAATTACACATATAATTACTCAATTTTTTGTTTTCTCATGTATAACCTTAGGTTTTCAAAGAAAAATTACTCTCCTAATATACTTTTCACCATTCTCAAGATTCGAACATCAATATAACGCGACGTGTTATGCCACATCATCAACATGCTAAAATATTAAATACTTTTTTATTCCCTTCTTCTCTTTCTCCCTTCCCTTCGTCCTCTCTTCTTTTCTGCAAACTTTTTCCCTTTCTCCTTTCACTTTATTTTCTTTTTCTTTTCTGCAAAAATTATTTGCTTTTTTATACATTTTTTTTCTAGTCTTGTTTAACCGGTTTTATTTCTGCACATTTAATTATGCAATTTTTTTCTGCAGATTTAACTCTGCATTTTTTTTTCATGGTAGACATATTTGCAGGTCTGAAGCTGTTGATGGAGACGGTGAGTGCTTATACAATGTCTGCAAAACCCAATATTACAATCGATACAGAACACATTCTTCTCATTTCTTGATGATTCTCACAAGAATCAAAGAACCTGCTGTTATGCAAAAGGGTATTTAACCAATATGAGTTTTTCTTCATAGTATTCAATTTGCAACCCACCTATACAAATTGGAAGAATAACCAAAAAAATCAATCACAACTCTAAAATTTCCAGTACAAAAAAATAATTAATTAAAAACGTGTAAAAATCACAGGCTCTCTTCTTCCCTTCCCTTCATCTTCCTCTCTATTAACTAATAAAATTCAATAGTGTATTAGAGTTCTCGCATATCCTTTTTCTGTTTACAGTAAGAGAAATGGCAAATCATGTAACAGCCAACATAAAAAGTACAAAATCTACACAATCACGAAAGAAAAAATGGAAAAATTTAAAGGTAATGCTATTTCGGAGGAATAGCAGGACCAAAATGCTAAGCGGAATGACGTGGACTTAAATTAAAAAAAATTGAGTAGCAACACTTACTAAGATGGACTCCAGTACGTCCTTGTTGGTGATGAGAGATGGTGTCTGGTCCATCTCTTTCACAGCTTTGGCGAGAGTACGTGTGTTGCGAGACATGGTACGAAACTAGAAGTAAACAATGGAGGGTTGAGTAAGAAGGAAGGGAATGTACCTGAAAAAGCAAAGGACCGTGACTGGTTGTAGAAGAGTGATTTCGAGCAAGGAAGGATGAGTGAGAGAGATGGAAAAATTAGCGATGGAATAAAGACGTAGAAATGAGTGAGGAGAAAGAATTTCTATTAGATTAGGTTTGTAAATAGCTGTGCGAATAGATTAGGTTTGAAGCCCAGTTGTGCGATGGAATATATTTATTAATTAATTAATTTGTAAAGTTATTTTAGATGAATAGAAGTTCTATTATGTTTTCTCTTTTTGCAGTGTACTCCGCCGGAATTTCTGGAGAGTCATGAACTGGCTTCAATGACTTTGGAGTATAGGAGGGAATGTGAAAAGGGCAGTGTCATGGAGTGCCTCACTGCTGTCTCTGGAGCTGCGATAGGGAATACCGGCGAGATTGAGTGCCAGCACTTTCTTCGACTCAACAGTGGAGCTGAGATTATGAAGGCAAGGACCGAGTGGAGGCCCAATCGCCGTGGCCTGATCTGATGATCAGCAACTAATCTCCTTTTCTACGGTGTATGAAACATGTCCTACTCTCTGCACATAATCAATACTGTCTGCACATAATCAATTGCTACAGGTTGAGATTCACCAATATTTTTTGATATCAATAAATAATCATTGAGTTGTTATATTCAACATTTGTCATTTCCGTTGTGTTGTCCTATCATGTTCTTAATTGGAAAAAGAGAAATGGAAAGGAAAGAAAATGGCGAAGCATGTTCTTTTTAATGGAATACTGTTTTAAATTGCGCTGTAGTTTGCTCTCTTTATTAAGAGCTAGAGGTTTCGTTTTCAGTTTGCAAGATAGAGATTGCAACAGGTCAGATTTTAATTAAGGTAAAAAAAAATTAATTATCTCATACATTTTTTTTTGAAAGGCTTTGCATCACATACAGTATTAAAAATTAAAATATACATGTAATTATTTCCTCTGGTTAGACATCATCCACGTCTAATTAGTACCCCTCTTATTAGTTAATTAAAAGGTAATAATTACATGCATATTTTAATTTTTAATACTGTATGTGATGCAAACAAAGCCTTTAAAAAAAAAAAATGCAAATGAGATAATTAAAATTTCTTTTACCTTAATTAAAGTTTTGAGTTTTAAATCTGACATGTTGCAATCTCTATCTTGCAAACTGAAAACGAAACCTCTAGCTCTTAATAAAGAAAGCAAACTACAGATCCCAATTTAATGGGACGAAGAACATGCTTCGCCCTTTTCTTTCCTTTCCATTTCTCTTTTTGCAATTAAGAACATGATAGGACAACACAACGGAAATGACAGGGAGAAAAAAATGTTGAATATAACAACTCAATGATTATTTACTAATATCAAAAAATATTGGTGAATCAATATTGGTGAATCTCAACCTGTAGCAATTGATTACTCCCTCCGTCCTTAATTAATAGACGCGTGTACTGTAGACACGCGTCTCGAGGAGACCGAATGGCTCACTATTCGACCCCAAAAAATTCTGAATTTTTTATCGGACGTACGTTACGGATTAATGTACGTTCGAAAAAAAGTATGGAATTTTTTGGGGTCAAATAGTGTCATTCGGCCTCCTCGAGACGCGTATCTACAGTACACGCGTTTATTAATTAAGGACAGAGGGAGTATGTGCAGAGAGTATTGATTATGTGCAGACAGTATTGATTATGTGCAGATTATGTGCAGAGAGTAGGACATGTTTCATACACCGTGGAAAAGGAGAGTAGTTACTGATCATCAGATCAGGCCACGGCGATTGGGCCTCCATTCGGTCCTTGCCTTCATAATCTCAGGTCACCTGTTGAGTCGAAGCAAGTGCTGGCACTCAATCTCGCCGGTATTCCTATCGCAGCTCCAGAGACAGCAGTGATGCACTCCATGACACTGTCCTTTTCACATTCCCTCCTATACTCCAAAATCATTGAAGCCAGTTCATGACTCCAGAATTTCCGGCGGAGTACACTGCAAAAAAAGAGAAAAAGAGAAAACATAGTAATGCAACAGAAAAGCAAGGAAAGAACCAAAATAAGAGCTTTGCACGTTGGAGAACTTACCTCCAGTATCCAGCGAATGTACTTCACGTTGTTTACATGTTGATTCACATCCAAATCACTCCGTGTAACCTGTTAATCAGAGAAGACGGAGCTTGTTACTGGGAAAATATTGGCAAGTTCACAGGCATCTATGTGTGGAAGCAAAAAAATAAAACAAAATACCACATTAAATTACCCTTAGATCTCTGACGACATGGGTGTCTGCCTTTTCTTCAACCTTGGGTATTTTCCTACGGTCCTCCCCCACAGCAGACTCAGAGTTCAAAAAGTAAGGGTGTATTTCAGCCCTTACTTCTTCTGGCATTTTAGCAAACCTCCGGGTCAGCTTGTTCATCAGTACAAGCACACTGTGCAAGTCATCAAATAATTAGCCACAAGGAAACAATTGAAAAGCAAGCACTGGGAAAGGGAACATTACCTGGAGGCTTTAGCCACAGTTTGCCCCGTTTTAGCATCCTGGAGAAGCCAATCACGCCGCATGCCATTCTTTCCTGAATGGCTTGCCCACGTGTCGACTTCAACCACATCCCCTGCAAGACCAAGACCAAGACCAAAAAAAAGTGTCAAACTTGAACAAAAGTGTAATAGCTTACCAAGTAGGATAGTAATCTACCAAAACGTGCATCCGGCCAACCACCCAAATTAGGTTGACTTTGCACATCTCGGGGTTGAACCAAAACCATCAGCAAGAAGCCCAACATCCATACAATGATTGAGGGCTGTCTCCTGCGAAAACAGAAAGTAAATAGGAGTTCAAATTTATGAAGGAAATAACTAAAAAAATTCATTTTCTTAAAGGGTGCTTTGGTACGTACTTGTAACTTCTTCATTAAGGTCTCCATAGATGCACCAATATCATACGATCTGATAGAGAAGTTTTGTCTGAACACAAAACCATCCTTAATAATTTTGCCAGTAACAAACGGGTCGACAAGCATGTCCGCTCGCCTTTCTTTGCAATCAGGCATCATCCATTCCTTCTCTGCAGCTGAAAAGACGGTATTGATGGCACCCAGGAGCATGCTCCAGTCAGGTATCTTCACAGTTTCCACGGCTGTATCCAGGCTCACGGAGGATCCATCTATCTTGGGAGGTGCTTGGGCATTTGCCTTGACTTTCAATCCCCCAGAGGAAGCAGTTTTCGATTTGATTGCTCCCAAACCAATGCTGGTAGACTTGACATCTGAAGATGAAGGAACAGGAAAGAACGACGAAGTTGCAGCAGCAGCAAGCATGGCTACACAATAAACACAAATTCAGGTTACATACCAAAACGTGCAGTAGAGGATTTCGAAAAAGATAGCCCCCAAATTATGCCCAGAAAGGACTTAGTATTGAAGGAATAAATTACTAGGCTTTACAAGAAAAAAACCACAAATTTCATAAACCTCTTCCTTATTATACACCTTACAAAACCCATAACCGATCCCGAAGTTGAAAAATCCAGTCGGGATCGCATTAAAACTAGATTTCAGCACTAACACCATAGAAATAGCAGGAGAAAACATGCAAAATACAAAATACATGCCATGACAAAATTTGATGAATCAAATCAACACCTATTATTGTTGTGGAGCAAAACTGGAATTACACTCATACAACACCCGACCCAATTCTATCAGTCTTAACTAATAAAATACATGCCATGACAGACATTGTGGAATTTGACTTTGGAGACCTCTTATCAGCCTAAAAGAAAATGCTATCAAAAACTATCTGAGCAAGAAATATTTATGTTTTACAAGAAAATGGATCACACAAACATTGAACTGGGAAAAATTCCATCACAACCCAGAAGAGAATAAAATCAGATTATAAAAATTTGGGTAAGAACTAAAAAATAATATTGAAATAAGATAGGCCACAAAAAATAAAAGGATATACTGACTTGAAACCACTACTTCCTCTCATGCAAAAGCATAACTTTCCAGAACTGACACCAGTGAGAAAAGGGTCCATAGAGAACGAAAATAACCAAAAAGCTCACTTCTCAGTACAATAGATGCGACAGAAACATAGTCGTGCAGATGAAAACTCAATGATTGAGGCACAATCTAAGATGTGGTGCGGTAACTATTTCCTAACTCCAGCCGGATTAAAACCATTTGCATGAAACAATTACGGAAAAATACAAACGATAAATCCAAATTTTAGCACGAAAACTACACAAATTCATGTTTTATCATCCTAATTCATGCTTAAGAATTCCCATAGAAATGAACAAAAACCACAAATTTTATAAACCTCTTCCTTATTATACACCTTATAAAACCCATCCCGAAGTTGAAAAATCCAGTCGGGATCACATTAAAACTAGATTTCAGCACTAACACCATACAATAGCAGGAGAAAACATGCAAAATACAAAATAATGCCATGACAAAATTTGATGAATCAAATCAACACCTATTATTGTTGTGAAGCAAAACTGGAATTACACTCATACAACACCCGACCCAATTCTATCAGTCTTAACTAATAAAATCCATGACGCCATGACAATAGAGAACAAGAAATGAAAACCCCCCATCAATACCCCTATGCAAGTCACAAGTAACGCCTCAACTACTAATGGTAGGAGAATAATTGAACCCACCCAAGAAAAGATAGAATTAAACTAAGAACCCCCATTATTGATTGAACAAATTAAATAAATCCAAGAAACCCATTACTGATTTAATCAGAAACAGAGAGGAAGAAAAGTACACTCACTGGAGATTGGGATGTTGTTGTTGTTAGCAGCGGCAGTGTTGCTGTTCAGAGCTGCTAGAGCCGGGGGGTGGTGGAGGAGGAACGAGATGATGAGGGAATTTGAGAACGGAGTCGAACGAGAGGGAGAGGGTTCTGTTCTGGTTTTTCAGATGAGGGAAGGGAATGGCAATTTAGTAAAAATATATACTTATATAGTGGGTAAGAAAATTCGGTGAAAAACCGAAAGTAGAGTTTATCCTAATTTCTTTAGAAATATTTATCCTAATTCTCTTATTTAAAAGAATTAACTTAACTAATACTACCACGTTTCGATTCACTATACGTCTATAAGATTTGTGCGTACTTACTAAATGGCAAACTTTTAAATAACTAAAAATGAATTTAAAATTAAATAATATAATTATTGTTATTTTTTGGTCATATGATATTTTTTCGGTTAAATTAGGGTAACGTTAATTTTAACGTCTATGACTAGTCCTTTTTTTCCGAAAGTAGCTCAACCATAGTTTTTTGGTCTAATGCCATAAAGATGTGGAATTATTAATGCTGGTGGATTACGCTATTTAATTATTCTTATTTAAATACAAGTAAATGTTACTCCCTCCGTCCCATATTAACTGTCACTTTACTGTTCGTGCACGTATTTTGAGGAAGCCGAATGATTCACTATTTGACTCCAAAAAAATTCGTATTTTTTTTCGAACGTACGTTAATCCTTAACCTACATTCAAGAAAAAATTCGAAAGTTTTTGAGGTCAAATAGTGCGTCATCCGGCCTCCTCAAACGCGTGCATGAACAATGAAAGTGGACAATTAATATGGGACGGAAGGAGTACTATTTTGATAAGCAAATAAACATACAAATAAAAAATATAATATTAACCCTTTGTAACTTATATCAGATCACCAAGACACATATTGTTATTTATTGGTCGAATATTAATATCCAAAATTATTTTGGACGGGTATTCTGATTATTTCATAGTGGTTGACCGGTTTCGTAGCCACGTGGACAGTCTAAATGAAGAGTTGACCAAGTCGGTACCGGGATGGTACTGGGAGACCGATACTCATGGGAAGTACAAAACTATGAGGCTTGGTAGGAACCCTACCAGTACGTTACTTGGTAGCCCGGATCTAACAGGGGTATTATCGGTAATACATTCGGAATAGTGTAACGGTAGTTGAGTATCGGTAATCACAATAATTCTGCAGTTAATGACTCGTAATGGTTAGATGGTAACCGTTCTAGAGCAAAAAGTAACTGTCTCTTGGGAGACATAAAGGAGCCATTGGGCGACTAACCTCTTTGAAGGTTGCTAAGGGAAGCCGTGAGGTTTAATTGAACTTAAAATATCTCTGGTTTGTATTTATTCATTTAACATAAAACTGTCAAATTAACGTCACTAAAAAACCCTCGAATCCTGTTCAACGGCACCTATCCAAGAAAGCCCAGCAATTCCACACTCAATGTACACTCGCCATCTCTTGCGCTTCCTTGGCTGCCAAAGTGTGTAATCCACAACACACACATTCTGTGACGCCTTGAGCAAGCATACTCTATGGCTCGCTTCATCAACCTGTTGTAGCCCTTCTTGGAACGGATTGTCCCAAGCTCCTTGCGTAGGATTTGCATCATTAGCCGAACTAGGCTCCATGGTTCCACTTGGCTTCTTCCACTCTAATCGCAGTAACTTAGGATACTTCTTCTCCTCAAGAACACTTATCTTTCGCTGCCCTAAAGAAGGTATACAATAAGAAGCAAAAAATAAACGAACTAGGATTAGGAATTCCTAGCTGTTTCAACAAAAAATAACACCCTTTATCAAAACTGAATTTTTGCAATGCACTCGGAATTATTCTCCCTTTGGCACTCTCACTCAACTCTTTTTTTTCACAAGTGCCATTATCATCTCATAACCCATGCTCACTCTTTTCATGGGGGCTATTTTGAATTTCTTTTGTTAACCCATGGTCTGCTTAATGTGTGAGCTTCTCCAAGAGATGAGCAAAACGCTCGGACGAAGTCTTATAAAAAACATCACTCTTTCCTATCGTGGCCGACTTAACCTCACCGTTGTCCTTAATGATCACTCTATTGTTGAGACATTGGCTCAAAGTGTGCCCTCGACCTGTACATGTATGGCATAGAATATCTCGCGTTCACATAAGAGTTGAAGAAGGGACATCTCTCGCCAAACATGTATTGGGGTCGTTCTTCCTCTTCTTCGCTACAGATAGTCTCTTCACCGCGTCCTTAACTCCCTGAGTTGACACTTCTAATGCACTCAACTTGTTATCGACAAGTCGAAGCATTTTAAATATTTCTCTCCTTTCCTCTCCCGTCATTCCTTTCCTCTTCGCATCACCTGGTGAGTGATCTGACATGACTCCTGAAACTCACAACACAACACAACAAAACAAAACGTAAAGTTGTCCTAGAAACACTAACACTCCCTCACGTATTTTACTCTCGTGTTTATCCCTCTATTAGTCTCACAAAATCACTCAAACTTCTCTGCAATTGTTCACGCGCAAACTTCAATGACTCAAGAATTTCAAAGGAAAGCTTCCAAAGAGACACATAAAGACAACTAGCTTCGAAAGGAATTTAGATGCTCAACAAATAAATTAGTTGCAAAGATCAATCAACTAAATACTTGTTAGGCTGGAGTAGAAAGTATATAGATGTATAAGAATCAAAGAAAGCTCAAATTTTCAAGAAGACTCAAGTAAATCACAAAATTTCATTTTTGACTAAATTTGTGAAATTATGGTTTGCAACTTGTAAATTTGATACTCCCTCCGGTACGAATTAAATGACATTCTAGGTGTTTGCACGTGGCTTAAGAAAATGATTGGTTCGGAGAAAATGAGGCACTTTTTGACCATAATACCCTCACCCTCCCTAGCAATTTACAAATGTAAATAACTCAATTCTGGAGCTGTTGGCTTCAAGCCGGGCTTGCCAAGTTGGGCCAAGTTAGGCCAAGTGTCCAAATTTTCAAATTTTCAAAGTTTCAATGAGTTCCAAACGAGTTTTCTCAACCATAGATTGAACATTTCCGTCTACTTTACATTTTTATATTTTTATTTCGTATCATTTCTTTTATTATATTTTATTTCACATTTCGGTATTTTTGTTCGAGTTTTTATCAGTTTTGAGCAAGATTTCTCGTCCCGATTAGCTCGAACCGAATAAATAAATAAATAACTCTAATTTACCATTGTGCCATTATAATTAATTTGGTACAACTTTTTACCGTTCACCTCTTCTTCCTCTGCCTCTCCTCCACACAAACCCAAAATCACCTAAACCACAACCACTCACGACTCACCATTACCGTTGCAACCAGTGTTTTTGGAACCGGACCGGACCGGCCGGTTCGGTCCGGTTCAACCGGATTTTTTGGGTTTCCGGTCTGATTCAGCCTATCGGACCGAAATGCATGTGACCCGGGTTGGACCGGACGAACCGACCGGTTTTTTGACAACCGGCGAACCGACCGGTTCAATATCAACCCGGCTGGTTCAATGCAAAACGACGCCGTTTTGATTTTTGATTTATTTTTTTATTTTTTTATTTTTTTATAAAAAAGGACAAAATTATGTGCCTAACCAAAACGGCGTCGTTTTGGTTTGGCCAAAACGACGCCGTTTTGGTTTTGGTTATTTTTTTTATTTTTTTTTTGAAAATTTGATGGGCCGGCCCATTACAAGCATGGGTCAGCCCATCAGAATTTAAAAACCAGCCGGTTCAATCCGGTTAAATTATCTAAGATTGAACGGTTCGATATGTGTCCGGTTCAAAACGGTCCAATGGTTCAATCCGGTTTTTTCCGGTTGAACCCGGTCGAACCATAAAATTTCCATTTCCGGTTCGCTGTCCGGTCCGGTTCCAAAAACACTGGTTGCAACTCTCACCCTTGTACACCCTCTCCTTCAAACTAGTCTCGCCAAACCAAATTGCCAAAATCAAAATACCCAAT
Organism: Viola odorata; assembly: GCA_963691705.1. Classification (NCBI taxonomy): domain Eukaryota; kingdom Viridiplantae; phylum Streptophyta; class Magnoliopsida; order Malpighiales; family Violaceae; genus Viola; species Viola odorata. The sequence goes on along the minus strand of OY829540.1, from coordinate 8,268,411 downwards.
CTGCAAAATCAAATACCCATGCAAAAATCAATTTCAATTCCAGCCACTACAAAATCTATTAAACCTCCCTGCAAAATTAAATACCCAATCTTCAAAATCAAATACCCAATTTGCAAAAATCAATTTCAATTTCAGCCACTGCAAAATTTTACCGTTCCCCCCAAATTTGATTTTTAAACGAGACCAACAGGGAATGATGTGACCATGGAGCCAAGCCGAAGCCGCGGTCGTCTACAACAAGGGCAGGCAGGGGCATCGTCGTCTTCTCCAGCGTTGGATGCCGAGAATGACATTTATTCCGGACCTGCTTTTCGGACCCAGAACGTCATTTAAACAGGAACAGAGGGAGTATCTTTCAACTCTGACCACAAAATCAATTGATTCTTTTTGCTATGAGTCTGAAATACTCTCTAGTATTTTGTATTTTCTTTTTTCGTTCTGATTTGATTTTTTTTTACTCTAAGAACGAATGTAAATAATAATTAAATAAAAGACTCTTTTTGGTATTTTTTTGACACTTTTTGGACAGAAAATAAAGACACACAAATCGCAACCACGATTTATTGAACAAGACGCACACAAACAAGATCTAGAACCCTAGATCGACTCGACTCACAAATAACTAACACAAGCACACAAGAAGATTGGTTATAGAACAGATAGAAGAAGAAACCAATCTTAACAAGGAAAAGTGAAAATGAAAAGATAGATACCAAACCTTGAACGCCTTGAGCTCCATTGCCAATTGATACGATCCTAGTTGCGTAGGATGCGTAACGAGTACTTTCTGTTCTAGTTTGAAGGATTGGATTTTCAGAATGCGGAATAACTAACTCTCTTGAGTGCTTAACCCTCCTAGTAACCTGTGCTAAGCAACCTAAGCTAAACAATTGACGTTCTTGACTCGGATCCCTAACCCTGTATTCAATTTGTGAATACCAACTTAGGTGAAACGAAACAATAAGGGGTTGAACTCTCGATGTTTAACTTACAAATCGACTTAAGCGTTCGGACTTAAGAAGCAACAAGGTTCACACGTAAACAATTGAGAAAATCCTCTCTGTTTTAATTGATTGAAAAATAACTTAACTGATAATGAAGAAGGGTGGCTCCTTTAAATAGGAGAAACCCTAAAATCCTTACAATAGGAATCCTTCTCCTAATAAAACTTCTAATTAAATAATTAAACTAATTATTAATAAATCTAAATTACTTTAATTAATAATAAAAGCAGTCAACCAAAGGAAGGAAAGCTCAAAATTCCCTTTTTGCGCAATCTTGGAAATTCAACGACGTCATCACACTGAGATGCGACGTCATCATGTTGTTGCCGTGTGCTTGCTTCTATTTTCGGCGTCATCACACCCAGCCTCGGTGTGATGACGCTGCAGCCAGTCTTGGATCGTATCAATGACCATGGTTCTGGCATTTACTTTTGGCATAATAGCATGGCATCCTGCGGATAAAGATATCAATTCGGAAGCAATCCTGTAACTATGTAAAGAAGCAGTCTGACTGATAATACATGAAAAAAGGACAAGGGCAAAAGGACCTTTCACGACCCTGTGACTTAGTCTACCTAAGGTTAGGCCACGTAAGCAATGGAAGAATGCCCCGTTAGGCCTCCCATAATAGAGGCTAACGAGAGGATTGCACGAGCGGAAGACGCCCTATGTATCTGTGCCGACATCCCTACCAGACAAAATTTGATCGTCACTCAAATGTACTTAATATTTATCCTGATGCCTAAATGCACAAGTAAATGTGTACAGGGCAAGAAAGGGTCGAACCACACAGATTGAAGGAATAATGTATCACTTTTCAATGTATGACAGGGAACAAATGCAACCAAACACAAAAGTAGCACTGGGGGGGGTTTGATGTTGATTAATGAATTAATCAACACTGAAGTGGGAGCTAACAAGAGCTAACAAATAAGACAATTATCTAGGGTACGAAAGTAAAACACAATCCAGGTCAAGATATCTAAAAGCAATTCGAGGGCAAGAAAAGCAGTAAAACAACTAATAATCAGATAGGAAGAGATCTTAGCAAAAGGTGTTCTCGGGTTGCTTTCTAGGTCAGTTAATCATTGGCACAAAAATATTTTAGACTCGAGTACAGATCTGCTATAGGGGTCATGTTTCCACGTAGGCCCCCTGCTCACCTTCGTAGGTAGAAGCCACCCCCGTTTCCAGATATGAGGTGACCTTGACATTTCGCCGTCCTCCCAAGCACGAATGCGGGGAGGCACTACTTAAAATGCCCATGAAGAGGAGGCGAGACAGATCTAGGGCGTGACATCTCAGTTCATCACGCTCGCATCACATACCCTAAATGACCGTTTACCCATAGACAAAAGACCTCTCGCGATGACTTTCACTATGTGCCTACTAATATCTCAAGGATTCACGTCAGTTATAACCAAGAGAATGACGTTACTCATGCAGAAATGAAAATAGTTGATCAGGCCCTAGACATTTCTAAATGAGCATGGGATTAAAACGGTAAACAACCATATGCAACAAGAGAATATATTAAGCATGCATTCAACCTCCTAACCGAACCTTACAACCCTTGAAACACCCTTTACTAAGAGGATGGTATTTAGCCACTCATAATATAATATGAACAGTAGATAATAATAATCATGCAATAAAAGAGAATGAAAGGAAAAGGGATTAGAAGAAACCGAATGATTAATTAATAATCAAAGGAGGAAAGCTTGCTCCTTTACAAACCGATAGTTGCTTCAAATACCAAGAGAGTAAGATCCCCCGAAATTAGGGTAACAGATGAAGTGATGTAAAATATCCTAGGACATCCGCCCTTACAAAAACCCTAAAGCTAAGCTTATATAGGCTAAAACTAGCTAGGGGACAAAATAGCTAAGGGGAGAGAGAAGCAATGGGGGATTGACAACACATGTCCTTTCAAGAGAATATTCTGGAATCTCTGGCATGCCTGACATCTTCTAGAAGCGCATGGAATCCCGTGCGGATCTTTGAAGATGCTTCACTTTGGTTTTCGCTTAAGAGAAGATACATGCTTATCGTGGACGAGAGACAGCTCACTGGTCTGGTTAGCGTCGAGGGCTCGACGACAATCTGATCTTCTAGGTCTTGAAGCTGAAAATCCTTAGAATCACTCCAAAAATGCTTCTTTTTGATCTTTTCCTTCTATTGGCTCTGATCTGCAATAAAGAGAGAAATAAGGGTTAAATGGCAGAATCATGCCCCCGAAAGGGCTAGAAAAGAAGGAAAAATTGCGACTATAAAACATGCTATCAATGACCCTGCTGAGTTACAGAGTAATGATCACCCTCAAAACACATTTAATGCGGAAGTGACGGCAATTAATGCGGACTTTAGAGCCTCAGGCGGTGGACGCTAGATAATCCTAGACAAAACAAAAGGCCTTTAATGCAAAAGCGATGGGTCTTAATGAGGAAGTGATGACATTAATTACACTCATCATATGTTACACCTAGCCTGAGATACGGGTCCCACTGGGCTCAGGAAGCCAAGCAAAGGTAAGGGTATAAATACCACCACCCCTCACCCAGAAGGGGATGGGCCGAAAATCACTACACTGAGCTTATGCTAATCCTCCGGTAACTATCCCTTATATCCCACTTATTTGTACCATCCACGATACTAACTTGATCGTTGGAGGCTCTACGCCGGAGGCCCCCCCTCCGGCTCTTTGCAGGTTATACGTGAGGCAATTCCACTACTCCACCACCATGGCCATTGACGGAATAATACCTACCCCATAGCACAAGTTATCACTGGCAAAACATCTTCTGGTTTGACTTCTCTCTATAATGGTATGTATAGTTTGGTAGTGTGGATTTATCGTCACTCAAATGTACTTAAAATTTATCCTGATGCCTAAATGCACAAGTAAATGTGTACAGGGCAAGATAGGGTCGAACCACAGAGATTGAAGGAATAATGTATCACTTTTCAATGTATGTGATTGAATGCATTTATTCTGATTTTTATGCGTTCAATCCAGCTTATTTGGATATTATTGCTGCTGCTGGTGATGCTTTTGTCCCATTTTTGCATATCACGGATGCTGAAGTCAGATGGAAGAAAAGGACTTGGAAATGGCAATGTGCAGCTAAGGAATGGAGTGTGAATAGAACCAACCATTTGTTTTCCTGAGACTTGAACCAGTGCTGCTGCTATTTGAAGAAAATGGGCTTGGGCCCATTAGAGATGGACACACCATGTTGCTGCTTTGAGCCTCTGCCACCTGCAGCTTCAACCATTGTAATTAAAGTGAAGATACATTAGAATTCCTTGACTAGGATATTTAAAAACAATTTCAAATTAGAAAATCCTTTTTTTATAGGATAGTAGTTGGAATAGGTTTATGTTATAACCTTTTTGGACAGAGGAGGTGGATCTCATCTTCTCTTCTGCTTGAAACGCTTGCTGCTACTGTTTTGGAATTAGCTATTTCAATAAATTACTTTTCTTCATCCTCTCTTGAATTAATTAATTCATGCATATTATTTGTTTGAATTAATTATGTCGTATAATAGCTAATTATTTAATTCCTGGTAAGACTATTTGAGCCATGATTCTTCTTTTGTGAGATCAAATCTGTGCTTATTAAATTCTAATTTTCGTATCTCTACTCTTTTTGATTTACGGTCAGACTATTCGTGTTTGTTTTAAACTTGATCAATTTAGAATTAAGCATGTTTAGTTACGGTCTTTCTTGGTAATTATGGAGTCCATGTTATCATGAATCTGAAGGCAACTAATTGGTTTGCGAGCTGATTAGAAAAAGAGTAGAGTCTTACTTATAGGAGTAGAGTGTCTCTCTCCTAGGTTTGTGAAAGGTCTCTCCCTGTGCGTTCGTCAATCACTTAATTAAATTATATAGAGAGTCTCTTAGAATTGTTAGGGCGATTAGGAATTTTCAATAGAGAGTCTCTTTGTTAATTTTGAATAGGCTGAGAGCAGGAAATCTAGAGAGTCTCTGGTTTCTATAGCCTTTCTATGAAAATTGGTTTTGAAAATATTTGCGTCGATGATCAATTGAATGAATCATGGTTCGATTAGAGTCTTTACCGGGAATTGCTTGTCACTTGAGTTCAATCAATCTTTATCTGTTTACTGTCTTGCTTCTTTTAATTGTTTAAATTAATTGCGATACAAAACTCCCATTATTGGTATTTACCACGGTTACGTTACAATTCTTGGTTATTCAATAGAAATCAATTTAGTCGTGAAATCTCTGTGGTTCGATCCTTTTACCACTTGCTACAGTTTTAGTTAATTGTGCATGGTGAACTGTATGATTTATTTTTGTTGGTTTCGGCACCCATCAGTATGACAGGGAATAAATGCAGCAGAAAATAAAACATACACAGGGGAGTTTTGATGTTGATTAATGATTTAATCAACACAGAAGTGGGAGCTAACAAGACAGATAATTGAAACCGCAAACCATAAAAGTAACACACTTTCGAGGGCAAGAAAGTAAAACACAATCCAGGGCAAGATAATCAAAAGCAATTCGAGGGCAAGAAACACAATGAAAGAGATAATAATCAGGTAGGAAGTTGACCGCGCGTCGAACACGTCAAATATAAGAGTGAAATAAGTATGGAATTGGGGGTAGAAATACAACTTATCACTGTCTACAATGGTTTGTAGATGATGGTAAGAGGATCGTCCACAGAGACCTCTAGGAAACGTAGTTCTTGAGTTTGACTTCCTCGTCACTGAGTTTTGGTTGGGTGTTATCTGAAACTAAAGACAAAACAGAAAATAATGAAAACAGTTTAAAATATAAAATAGTATTGGCCGAAGTCTAGGCCAAGACTGCGGGCTAGATTGGGAAAAAGTCTTGTGATACGGAATTCCAGGTAAGGGCGATGGGTGAGCTTGCGTTCTTATGCATCGATCATAGACTGAAGTATGTTCATCTCTTCTTCATAGTACTGCTATAGAGGGGAGGAACTCCTTTTCCCTCCTATCTTCCCTCCTCTTCAAACTATCTGGCGGGTACTCCCTCTCCTGATAATCCTAGCCAAGGGACACCTTGCTGGTTAAAGGGTTTATCCGTTTGACTGCTGTCTTGAATGGTTGCTCACCTCTTCAATGGCACAGGGGAAGACAGTACCTAGGCTAAGTTCCTAGGTTGTCAATCTGGTCTCTACCTATTTTACCTATTCTTCTAGTCTGCTCGAGACTAGTCACCTACTCCGTCTAGCCGGCGGGTACTCCCTCTCCTTCTAGGCTGGTTACAACTCTTCTCTCCTAGAGAACAAGGATGATCAAACCTTGGCTCTAGTGAGTAAGCGATGGATTAAGTTCAAGAATAAATAAATACAAAGAAAGAAATTGTGAAGAACGAATTGTGTCTCACGATTGCATTAAGAACTTCAGCTCATCACCCTTACCAAGAATGGGGTTTTAGTTACTCATACTCATGGATAAAAGATAAAGAAATTAACTTGCATAAAATAATATCTATCCGAAATGAATTCGGAGCGAAGTATTTGATAATGGTGAACTAAGAAAGAAGGATTGCGTAGCTATTTGGTTCCGAGATTGGATGCCGACAGAGGAGAATAATGTTCAGCTAAAATAGCCATAAGAACCTCTGTCCCCATCCAACTCAAACTCCTAAAATATCCTAAAAGATAATTACAATTTAATTGTTCATAAATGAAAACTAAATCGCTAAATAATAGAGAGGGAGATCCCATTCGGGATTCTTCATAAGATTGTCTTCAGATCCCTCTAAAATAGCGGAACAGCTGCTACGTGCCAGCTGTGAGAGTCCATCTCCAAAAATACTTCAATCGCTCCAAGCTGCAGTCTGATCGCAAAGGAGTCTTGGCCGAAGTCTAGGCCAAGACGATTCTGGTTAGCGCACTGCGTCAGATACGATCTTGTCTAGGCCAAGATCCAGGCCTAGACTCGAATAAACAGCTTCAACTCTAAAATTCGTGAACTCTTCTCATTCAGCCTCCAAACCAGACCTGATCAAGCGTGGGAAATAAAAGGGAATATCAATAGAATTACTGTCCAAAATAACTAGAAAATGGACAATAAAACATGATGAAATGCAATGCAATCAAACTCCCCACACTTAAACAATGCTTGCCCCCAAGCATATAGACTCAAAGACTCAATAAAAATTAAAAACACTTCAAAACAAAACAGACATCATGAACCCCCCGGACTTTCTCAATTTCAGATTGCTTACCCCTCTACTGGAACTGCCAAGACACTTTGCTAGAGTGCCCAATGTAAGACTAACAAGGAATGATCAATACCCCGAACGTACACCTTCCACATGGTATCAAGACACCCTACTAGATTAGATGATAGAGTATAGGGCAACAAGGTTCACCAAGGATTTGAATCCCACCAAGTGTCGTCTATTCAAAAGTGCCTAAAGACTGGTGCCATTTAAACCACTTTGACAAAATATAAATATTTTTTCTTTTATTTTTCTTCTGAAAAAAAATCATGTGTCTTTTATATGATATATTTTTCTGTTTTATAGACACGGCATCACATAGACAGAGCTTGTCCTTTTCAGCGGGGACTTCCACCTTTGCTATGTCTGTCCTATGGCATTCCAACACCTTATTTGTCTCACACTACAAGCAAATAGATCGACACACTCAAATCTGGCAGCAAACCTCATCACCCTAATAGAGATAAAGGTCCTAGCTAGGTGTCCTTTCGACCATATGGATGACTAATGTTCGGGAAACAACAGATTAAATGCCCCTTAGGCATTGATCATTTACGCTCATGTGCATCCCTGTTACTAAAGCATTGTATTCCCTAGCAAGTGTCTACGTGCAATCCCACCAAAAGACTAAACAATCTAAGCAAGAAAACAGGGATTCGGATGTCACAACAAAACAGATTCAAAACATGCATAAAAATACAAATAAAAATCATGCAATGACTGACTCTATACTGGACATATTGACTTAAAAATTTAAAATTTAAAACACACTAATTTGACTCCCAAAAACAGACACAAAACACACAAACAAACATTCAATATTCACAAAAACACAAGACATATTTAACACCCTCCCCACACTTAAAAGTCACAATGTCCTCATTGTGTGGAGAGAAACAAAAGAAAAACTAAACAGAGAAGTAAAAGTAAGGAAAAGCACGACCTGGGGGCAGAAGCAACTCATGTTGCTTGGGTCTTGGGATCTTGGCCAGAGGCTTGGCCTAGATCAGAGGCAGGAGAGTCCTTCGGCTTTGGATCTCTCGGAGCTGGAGGGCGCATTGATTGGTGTGGTGACTTTGCTGGCTGTAATGATGGTTCTGGGGCTTCCTCCTCATCGGATGACTCGGAGTCTGAGCTCAGATTGTCGTGAAGGTCTTTGAGGAGTTTGAAGTGGGCCTGGAGGTGCTGGTATACGTGGAGGACGTTTGTCCTGGTGAGCTTCATCTGCTCAAGGAGGACATCCTGCCTGTCATTAAGACATTGGGCCCATTGAGGCGCCACTTCTGCACTGCTGGATGCGGGAGGCTGGTCTTGATTCTTGCCTTGGTCTAGACGCTCAAGGATTATCTTCTGCTGCTCAAGAATGAGCAGCTGTCGTGCTTGGAATTCCTTGGCCCACGCTGGAGGCTCACTGGTGCTACTGGTAGGAGGATCTTGACGGGTGTCTTGGCCTAGATCATCTGCAGCATCAGGAATGGGGGTGTCTTGGCCAGCGTCTTGGCCTAGATCCTGGGCAAGATTGCCCTCTGCTTCTTCTCCTGGAATGATAATGGGTCGTAGCTTGTACTTCCCTCCATTCTTCTTCGAGAAAATGTGCTCCGAAACCGGCGTAAATCCTGTATTACATGCAACAAACTCTCCTTCCAAATGGAAATGTCCCATTTGGTCGAAGGATCTAAAACCAAGGATTTTCGGGGAACACCATGAATGTAAATCAGAAGCAATAGGATCTAAACTAGCAGTTTGCATAGCAAGCCAAGTTATCAAAGACCCAAAGATCAGTTTTGTTTTGGACTCACGGGCATGCAACACTTCAACCAAATACAAGCCTAAGTTGACCTTTTTCTTGTGCAAAATGCACCACAACAGAAACAATTCAGACTTGGCTAAATTTCCAGAGACCTTTGTCTTCCCCGAGAGGTTGATAGACAAGACCCTATGGAGCATTCTAAGCGCAGGGTTTAGTATGGCGTGTGCCTTAGAATTCCTATCAAATTTTGCATTTTGATCACCCGTAATTTCCCTAAAAGCTACATTATTATCCCAATCAGTGGGATAATCAAATATAGCCTCATCACCAAAGGCAAATCCAAGCAGAGAATTAAAGGCATCAATAGACAAGTGGCTCCATTTGTCACACAACCTAAAATTAACAATTTCGGGGGCTGCAAAATCAGGTTTGTCTCTACCCCTAACATACAAGGCAGGTTCATCAAACCAAAAGGTTGTGTGGAACTCAAGACACAACTCAACATAAGCATCACACTCAAGAGACATAAAAGGTACCCAACCAAGAGCATACACATATTCCCTAATTTTATTCCCTAAAGCCATCTCATTCAAGAAATCAAACTCCAAACGAGCATAAGCAGGAATATCACAGGTATGCATATCACGCAACTTAGATTTATGGTCGGGGGTATCAAATGTTAACCACCCCTTGAGTGTGTGCAGAGGAGGAAGAGATCGTACCTTTGGAGTCTTGGCCGCAGTTTTGGCCAAGACTAAATCGTCTTGGTCGCCCTCCTCAGAATCCTCCACGACCGCCTTCTGTTTCCCTTTGCTCTTGGCAGTGGAAGGAGCGTTAGTGGTCTTGCCTGAATTAGGGTTCGGCGGAGGTGGGGACCGAGCTGCAATTGGGGTTTTCGCCGGCTTCTTAGTCGGTGTCTTTTTGTGAGCCACCTGCTTGACTCGCCCGGACTTCTTGGGCGGCGCAGTGGCTGATTTCTTCTTCGCCGGAGGTGGCGGTGGTGGTGTGGTAATGGTGTCGTCAACGGCAGAAGCGGGAGTGGGTTTCTTCTTTGCAGCGGTGGTCGGAGCTGGGTTAGAGGCTCCGGCAGCTGCCATCTTCTTTGCATGCCTGCTGGCTCGACGGGCTTCTCTGTCTCCAGTCGTCGGCGGGGCAGAGGTCTTCATCCTCTTCGCGAGAGGGACTTCATCGGAGTCCTCATCAGAAACGACCACCGCTCGGTCGGCTCCCTGGACACTTTCCTCTGATTCCTCGGGTAAATCGTCTTCGGAGGACATAGAATCGTCGTCTTCCAGCGCCTCCAGCAGGCGACGTGCGGCGGCGGTGGAGTTGGTCGGCATTCCAGTCGGCGCAGCTCCACGGAGGTCGTCGCTCTCCGCAGGGACGGTTGAAGGCGAAGGACGGCTGGGTGCAGTCATTGTTGGAGATGGAGAAGAAGCTGAAAGGATTTTCGGATGTTTGGGTTTTTCGTGTACTGCGCGATTTTGATTTGGGAAGAAGAAGGAGAAAGGTTTTATGCTTTTAGCTCAGGTGGGAGAGGTTTGATTTGTATTGGTCGTGGGAAGATCGTGTCAGAGTGGGAGAGAATGTGCAGAGGTGGTGGTTTTAATTCCCACGCTGCCTAATTAATTCAATTTAATTGATTTTTTTGAAGCTGTCCGTTCCAAATGGCAATTAAATGACTTAATTAGGCTGAGCTGACACGTGTCCCACTATTTAAAAGAGGCTCTTCACACGCTAGCCAGTCTAGCTCTCAGTCTTGGCCAAGATCTTGGCCACGACTACTTCAATTTTACCCACACTAAATTTCCTGCACAAAAACGAAAAATACCCGGAAATTAAATGTGACAAAAACAAGTATTTACATCCTAAAATTTTAAAAGACACAAGGGTTGCCTCCCTTGCAGCGCCCTTATTTTAAGTCCTAGGCTTGACTCTCAATTTTTCTTCAGTTGTTTTGAGGCGGCTCGTCCACCTTTTCTGAAACTTTATCTTCCTGAAAATTCTCGAAGAACGGTTTCACTCTCTGCCCGTTCACCTTGAGCTCGGCACCTGTTTTCTCATTCCTAATATCTACTGCACCATGTGGGTAAATGTTAGTAACAACAAAAGGGCATTCCCAACGAGTTTGTAATTTTCCAGGAAATAATTTAAAACGGGAATTATAAAGAAGAACTTTCTCCCCTGTGTGGAGAGGTTTTCCAATAATTCTCTTGTCGTGGTAAGCTTTCATTCTGACCTTGACAATCAACTGATTGTCATAGGCTAGGTCCCTCAACTCCTCTAGCTCGTGGAGTTGTAATTTTCTTTCTTGGCCGGCCTCATCATAACTTAGGTTGCATTTTCGTATTGCCCAATACGCTTTGTGTTGCAATCCTACTGGCAAGTGACATGTCTTCCCGTATACTAGCTTGTACGGTGTCATCCCGATTGGTCCTTTGTAAGCCGTTCTATAGGCCCACAACGCGTCATCTAACCGCTGGCTCCAATCGCGTCTGTCTAGGCCTACTGTCTTGGCCAAGACTGACTTCACCTCTCTATTTGACACTTCGGCTTGGCCGTTTGTTTGAGGGTGATAGGCTGTGGATACCCTATGTGTGATGCCATATTTCCTGAAAAGAGAAGTTAAAATCTTGTTGCAGAAGTGGGTTCCTCGATCACTAATGATCCCTCGAGGAATCCCAAATCTGTTTAAGATATTAGTTTTAATAAAGGAAATAACAGTTCTAGCATCATCATTTTTAGTGGCTTTCGCCTCTATCCATTTTGATACATAATCCACAGCTAAGAGAATATATCTGTTGCCAAAAGAAGTGGGAAAAGGTCCCATAAAGTCTATGCCCCATATATCAAATATTTCACAAGAAAGAATAAAATTCATAGGCATTTCATTTCGAGAACTAATGTTTCCCACTTTTTGACATGCCGAACAAGTTTTACAAAATAGAGCACTATCCTGAAAAATTGTTGGCCAATAAAAACCAGCCTCTAAGATTTTTAGGGCTGTTCTTCTCGCACCAAAGTGGCCTCCACATGCTTGGGAATGACAGAATTCAAGAATGGATTTTGTTTCACTTTGAGGTACACACCTCCTTAGCAATTGATCGGATCCTATCTTCCATAAATATGGATCATCCCAAACATAATACTTACTGTCATGCTTGACCTTTACCTTCTCATAGGTAGTCATGTCACCATAGTGTTTACCTGTTGCTAGGTAATTCGCTATTTCAGCGTACCATGGTCGCGGGTTTGGCTGGAGTCTAGGCCTAGACTCCTGGCTAGACAGTGCGACAAAAAACAGCTTCTCATCTGGAAATTCTGCTTTGATCTCGTTTGTGTCTCCCTTTGCTAGGCAACGGCTTAGATGATCTGCTACAAGATTTTCCCTTCCACTCTTGTCCTTAATTTCCAGATTGTGCTCCTGCATAAGAAGAATCCAACGGATTAATCTTGGTTTAGCATCATGCTTAACCAAAAGATATTTCAAGGCGGAATGATCTGAAAATACAATAATTTTAGTGCCCAATAAATAAGATCTAAATTTTTCCAGGGTAAAAACTATTGCAAAGAGTTCTTTTTCAGTTGTGGTGTAATTCCGTTGGGCATCGTCTAGCATCTTCGATGCATAGTAGATGACGTGGGGGTCTTTCCCTTTCTTTTGGCCAAGAACCGCGCCAACAGCAGCGTCGCTTGCGTCGCACATTAGTTCGAACGGCAAGCTCCAGTCTGGTGGTTGGATGATTGGTGCTGTGGTCAGTCGTTCCTTCAGTTCTTTGAAGGACTTCTTGCACGCTTCATTGAAGTCGAACTCCACCTCTTTTTGTAGTAACTTGCACATTGGTTCAGCCACCTTTGAGAAGTCCTTAATGAACCTACGGTAGAAACCTGCGTGACCAAGAAAACTACGAACCTCACGCAAGCATGAGGGGTAAGGCAAGTTCTTGATAATGTCTATTTTGGCTTGATCAACCTCAATGCCTTTCTTAGAGACTACATGTCCAAGGACAATCCCTTGATCTACCATAAAATGGCACTTTTCAAAGTTTAAAACTAAACATGTATCAACACATCTTTTTAAAATATTTTCTAAGTTATGTAAGCATTGATCGAAGTCATTACCATACACGGTAAAGTCGTCCATAAACACTTCGATACTTCTCTCTACATACTCAGAAAATATGCTTACCATGCACCTTTGAAAGGTGGCTGGCGCATTACAAAGCCCAAACGGCATGCGCCTATAGGCAAACGTTCCAAATGGACAAGTGAACGTTGTCTTTTGTTGATCTTCGGGAGTAACGGGGATTTGATGAAACCCCGAGTATCCATCCAGGAAACAGTAGTGAGACTTTCCAGTAAGTCTCTCTACCATTTGATCGATGAAAGGCAGCGGGAAGTGGTCCTTCCGAGTGACTTGGTTCAGCCTTCGGTAGTCAATACATACCCTCCATCCGTTTTGAACTCTGGTTGTTCTTTGAGCGCCATCTTCTCCTTCGATCACTGTTGTTCCAGTCTTCTTAGGGACTACCTGCACAGGAGATACCCAATTACTATATGAGATAGGATAAATAACACCCGAATCTAACAACTTAATTATTTCTTTCTTAACAACTTCCATCATAGGAGGGTTTAATCTCCTCTGGGGTTGCCGAATGGGTTTCTTATCCTCTTCCACATGTATTTTGTGGGTACATATGTTAGATGATATCCCCTTGATGTCTGCCATTGTCCAGCCAATCGCTTCCTTGTATTTTCTCAAGACAACCACCAATTTATCTTCCTCCTCATTTGATAGCTTGGCTGAAATTATGACGGGTAGGGTGTCATCTAGGCCTAGATAGGCGTACTTCAAGTGATCTGGTAGGGACTTCAATTCTAACTGCGGTGCCTGCACAACAGAAGGTAAGAATTTAGGACTCGTTGATTGCACATATTGACAATTAACTACTTTTCTTCTGTTGTTGGCAGTCTTGGCCGGCGTCTTGGCCAAGATCGAGGCCAAGGCTAAGTCTTCTTCTTCTTGTTCGGCCAAACTGTCCACCATTTGATGGAGTTCCTCCTGATCTCCAGTGCGGTCTTCTAGCTCTGGCAGTGTTTGAGTGGAAATTCCCCTGGTCAAAACATACTCAAGGGGATCGTTATGATAAATGTCAGCTATTTCTTCTGTAATTGGATCCAAAACATCCAAAAAACTAACACAATGCAAGTCGTTTGGGTGTTTTAAGGCATCTGAAATGCTGAACTTAATTGTCCTTCCACAAAATTCCAGAATTATGCTTCCTTCGAAGCAATCTATCTTTGCTTTTGAGGTTCTTAGGAAAGGTTTTCCTAATAAAATGTCAGTGGTATAAGATGGCAATTGAACATTCATCTCAACTATATAAAAATCAACCGGATAGATAAAATCATTTACCATTACCAGGACATCAGTCACTACTCCTTTAGGTCGGATGATTGTTCGATCAGCTAACTGTATCACCAAGTCAGTCTCCTTTATGGTTCCAATCTTCAAGGTCTCGAATTCACTTAGAGACATTACATTGATACCAGCCCCTAAATCACAGAGGGCTTTCTCAATGGTTTTGTTCCCTATTTGGCATGGAATTGTGAAGGTTCCTTGATCCTTGCACTTCTCTGGGAGTTGTTGTACTGCTGAAACGTTGTTGGATAAATTTACCCTTTCTACACCTGCAATTTTCTTTTTATTAGTGCACAATTCTTTAAGGAATTTAGCATAAGAAGGGACTTTTGCAATTAAATCCAACATTGGAATATTCACGGCTATTTTTCCAAAAACAGTCATGAAATCCCTCATTTCATCTTGTCTTTTTTCTTTTGAAGATCTCGGGGGAAATGGTGGAATGATTTCTATAACCTCCTCCTTTTGGTCGGGCTTGACCTGCGGCTTGGCCAAGACAGGCTCTTTTTTCTCTGGTTCTGCGGTAACGGTAGTCTTGGCCGGGGTCTTGGTCAAGACTACTTCTGCTTCAGCTTCTTCTTCCTCATCCTCTTCCACATCTTCTGAAACGATTTTCTTTATTTCCTCATCTGTCTTTGCTCCTTTCCTTTCTGGCAACACCACTCCACTCCTCAAACTTATAGCACTCACATTATGGGCTGGATTATTTACCGTGGTTGGTGGTAACTTCCCTTGATTTGCTATTTGAGTGATTTGCTTTTGTAGCTCCGCCAAGCTGGTCTGTGTGGATTGCATGTGATTTTTCTGCAGCTCCATCAGTTGCTTGAGCGTGTCCTCTACTGAAGGGCCAGTAAGCTGCAAAGGCCTAGGGGCAGGTGGTAGTTGAGGTAAAGGGGGTTGGCTTGGAGCTTGGCCTAGATTCGAGCCAAGACCCTGATTTGGGGGTCGTGGAACGAAATGTTGGAAGTTGATAGGAGGTTGTTGTTGCTGCTGGGGTACACCTTGATTCTGATTTGGAGGGACTGGGTCTTTCCATCTGAAGTTTGGGTGTGATCTCCATGCATATTGGTTGCTTCCTTGAGGATAGTTTAGCATGCTACCTTGGTTCTGTGGATATGCGGCGTTAACTTGAGTTACCTCTTCTGGATGCTGGACCATATAACAGTTGTTGGTCTGATGGTCTTGTTGCTGGCATATCCCACAAACAGAGGCTACTTGCTCTTGATTTCCTGAAGTCATTGAACCTGAAATATTAACAGAAATGGTTTTAATCATATCGGTTAAATCATTTAATTTTTGTTCAACATTAATTGAATTTAGAGAAGAAGGAGAGGCATTTCTATCCGAAATGGTATTATTTTGGCAGTTGTCTGCCAATGTCTGGAGCAACATCTTTGCTCTTGTGACGGTTAAATCTTGTAATGCCCCGCTCGCGGCGGAATCAACTTTTTCCTTGCAACTTGGGAGCATCCCATCATAGAAATATTGTATCATAGTGTTGTCTGCTACGCCATGAGTGGGGCAGACTTCTTGCAAATCTCTGAACCTTTGATGATATTCGGAGAAGCTTTCTCCGCTTCTTTGTTGTATAGCGGCCATATCTTTCCTAGCTATGCCAGCCTTCGTGGCATTCCAGTACTTGTTGAGGAACATGGTGGACATCTCCGCCCATGTGTTGATGGTATTATGAGGCAGACTGTAAAACCAGTTCTGAGCTCCCCCTTCCAGAGAGCTTGGAAAGGCCTTCAGCTTCGCCCTCTCCATGGTTACAATAGTGGGTTTCATGATGTCGCACTGAACATGTAAGTTTCTTAAGTGTTTGAACGGGTTTTCGTTGGAATGGCCGTAAAACTTGGGGAGGTTGGCCACCATGTTGGTCTTTATAGACCAATCATTAGCTACTGGAGGGAGATTGATGCAGGAAAAGGTCTCCTGCTCAGCTGTTTTATTCAGCTCCCTCATTGTCGGTTCCGGTTGCTGGTCAGCCATGTCTTGGTCTGAATCTAGGCCAAGACCGTGGTCTAGACTATATTCTGATTCGGGGTTAGAACCTTCCGATCCGCTTTCTTCTTGGGCTGCTCTTAGACGAGCTTGCTTCCTTAGCTGTGCTTCGGTCCTAGTGAGATTGGGATTGATAGGTAGCAAATCTTGTTCTCTACTTGAGGACCTGGTCATCAACTGTCATAAAATAAAATAAAACAAAAACTACAAATACCGTTAGAGATCCCCGGCAACGGCGCCAAAATTTGACCGCGCGTCGAACACGTCAAATATAAGAGTGAAATAAGTATGGAATTGGGGGTAGAAATACAACTTATCACTGTCTACAATGGTTTGTAGATGATGGTAAGAGGATCGTCCACAGAGACCTCTAGGAAACGTAGTTCTTGAGTTTGACTTCCTCGTCACTGAGTTTTGGTTGGGTGTTATCTGAAACTAAAGACAAAACAGAAAATAATGAAAACAGTTTAAAATATAAAATAGTATTGGCCGAAGTCTAGGCCAAGACTGCGGGCTAGATTGGGAAAAAGTCTTGTGATACGGAATTCCAGGTAAGGGCGATGGGTGAGCTTGCGTTCTTATGCATCGATCATAGACTGAAGTATGTTCATCTCTTCTTCATAGTACTGCTATAGAGGGGAGGAACTCCTTTTCCCTCCTATCTTCCCTCCTCTTCAAACTATCTGGCGGGTACTCCCTCTCCTGATAATCCTAGCCAAGGGACACCTTGCTGGTTAAAGGGTTTATCCGTTTGACTGCTGTCTTGAATGGTTGCTCACCTCTTCAATGGCACAGGGGAAGACAGTACCTAGGCTAAGTTCCTAGGTTGTCAATCTGGTCTCTACCTATTTTACCTATTCTTCTAGTCTGCTCGAGACTAGTCACCTACTCCGTCTAGCCGGCGGGTACTCCCTCTCCTTCTAGGCTGGTTACAACTCTTCTCTCCTAGAGAACAAGGATGATCAAACCTTGGCTCTAGTGAGTAAGCGATGGATTAAGTTCAAGAATAAATAAATACAAAGAAAGAAATTGTGAAGAACGAATTGTGTCTCACGATTGCATTAAGAACTTCAGCTCATCACCCTTACCAAGAATGGGGTTTTAGTTACTCATACTCATGGATAAAAGATAAAGAAATTAACTTGCATAAAATAATATCTATCCGAAATGAATTCGGAGCGAAGTATTTGATAATGGTGAACTAAGAAAGAAGGATTGCGTAGCTATTTGGTTCCGAGATTGGATGCCGACAGAGGAGAATAATGTTCAGCTAAAATAGCCATAAGAACCTCTGTCCCCATCCAACTCAAACTCCTAAAATATCCTAAAAGATAATTACAATTTAATTGTTCATAAATGAAAACTAAATCGCTAAATAATAGAGAGGGAGATCCCATTCGGGATTCTTCATAAGATTGTCTTCAGATCCCTCTAAAATAGCGGAACAGCTGCTACGTGCCAGCTGTGAGAGTCCATCTCCAAAAATACTTCAATCGCTCCAAGCTGCAGTCTGATCGCAAAGGAGTCTTGGCCGAAGTCTAGGCCAAGACGATTCTGGTTAGCGCACTGCGTCAGATACGATCTTGTCTAGGCCAAGATCCAGGCCTAGACTCGAATAAACAGCTTCAACTCTAAAATTCGTGAACTCTTCTCATTCAGCCTCCAAACCAGACCTGATCAAGCGTGGGAAATAAAAGGGAATATCAATAGAATTACTGTCCAAAATAACTAGAAAATGGACAATAAAACATGATGAAATGCAATGCAATCAGAAGTGATCTTAGCAAAAGGTGTTCTCGGGTTGCTTTCTAGGTCAGTTAATCATTGGCACAAAAATATTCCAGACTCAAGTACAGACCTGCTATAGGGGTCATATTTCCACGTAATCCCCTGCTCACCTTCGTAGGTAGAAGTCACCCCCCGTTTCCACATATGAGGTGGCCTTGATGTTTCACCGTCCTCCCAGGCACGAATGCGGGGAGACACTACTCAAAACGCTCATGAAGCGGAGGCGAGACAGATCTAGGGCGTGACATCTCAGTTTGTCATGCTCGCATCACATACCCTAAATGACCGTTTACCCCTAGACAAAAGACCTCTCGTGATGTCTTCCACTAGGTGTCTACTCTAACTCAAGGATTCACGTCAGTTATAACCAAGAGAATGACGTTACTCATGCAGAAATGCTAACAGTTGATCAGGCCCTTGACATTTCTAAATGAGCATAAGATTAAAACGATAAACAACCATATGCAATAAGAGAATATATTAAGCATGCATTAGGCCTTTTAACCGAACCTTACAACCCTTGAAACACCCTTTACTAAGAGGATGGTATTTAACCACTCATAATATAATATGAATAGTAGATAATAATAATCATGCAATAAAAGAGAATAAAATGGAAAAGGATTAGAAGAAACTGAAGGATTGAATTAATATTCAAAGGAGGAAAGCTTGCTCATTTACAAAACCAGCGGCTGCTTCAAATACCAAGAGAATAGGATCCCCAAAAATTAGGGTAAAAGATGAAGTGATGTGTGTAAGTCCTAGGACAACAGTCCTTACAAAAAACCTAAAGCTAAGCTTATATAGGCTAAAACTAGCTAGGGGATAGAATAACTAAGGGGAGAGAGAAGCAATGGGAGCTTGACAGCACATGTCCTTTCAAGAGAATATTCTAAAATCTCTGGCGCGCCTGACATCTTCTAGAAGCGCATGGAATCCCGTGCGAATCTTTGAAGATTCCTCTCTTTGGTTTTCGATTGAGAGAAGAAGCAGATGTATCGCGACCGCGAGATAGCTCACTGGTCTAGTTAGCGTCATAGGCTCGACGACAATCTGGTCTTCTAGGCCTTGAAGCTGGAAATCCTCAGAATTACTCCAAAAATGTTTCTTTTCGATCTTTTCCTTCTATTAGCGCTGATCTGCAATAAAGATAGAAATAAGGGTCAAATAGCATAATCATGCCCCCGAAAGGGCTAGAAAAGAAGGTAAAATCATGACCATGAAATGTGCTATCAAACATCCCTACACTGCCCCAATGCTCGCCCTCGAGAGCATTAATAAAATTTGAAGAACTACCTCATGCAATAACATACATCTTCAACCCCCAACACACAGAATAGACATGACATCCGACAAACTACACCCGACCAGAACATATCCAGCCCTAGAAAAGCACCTGTATCTAGCTAATAGGATAACAACCCTATCAACCAGGCTTTTACAGATCACGCCTATTCACCAGCATTCCTCACCTAGATATGTGTTTGGACTCACACTCGCAACAAAATATGTGTCTAGGCTACACTCAAAATGCGATTAACAAAACATGAGGCAGAGCTTGCACATCAATCCGAGTACTGTAGTACACATGCAAGGGCAATCTAGCGATTAGAGACGACTTTGCAAAAAGAAAAAGAGAAAAGGAAAAGAAAAAGAAAAGAGCATGACAGAGTACGGGAGGGAGCGAGATAAGAGAAACAGAGATTAAGGGAGAAGAGAAAAAGAAAAGAAAAAGAAAAGCAGAGGAGAAGAAAACAAATCTGGGGGAGGAGAATTCCTTGGCTTGAAAGAAGGCGAGACGGTGAGTAACACCCGCTGAAGAGGGCTAATGGCGAGGGTTAGATGATAGCTTCGGCTTTCTTCAGTGGGGGAGATCTCTTACTGCTTCGGGGGCTCGAATGGCTGCCCTCTGCTATGCCTGCTCTGCTTTTATTCAAATATTTATTTATTTATTTTAATTTTTTTTAGAAGATATAAAAAGCAGGCAGGCATTTACTTTTCTTCTTTTTCAGCTCGAAAATTGCATCAGCATTTAATTTTTCTCTTTTTCTGAACTGGAGCTGGGGCTGGCAGAGCTTTAAATATTGCTTGAGGCGCTTGGTTTCGAGGCCTTGGAAATTGACTTTTACTTCCCCACACTTGAGTTTTGGTGTGGCGAGGAAGTAAAACTGCGTTGTTGTTGTGGGCTCGATCTTTGATTTCTGCGCTTGCTCTTTCATGCCCTTGATATCTAAATTCCTCCCCACACTTATCTTCTTCGGAGCCTAGCCCTTACCTTTTGTAATGAAGAGTGTTACTCACCTGCCAAGGAAGAGACAAAGAAAGGGAGCAGATGGTTAAAAGAGAATGAAGAATGGGGGTCGAGGGCATGAAAAGGAAGAATGGAGAAAAATAAAATAAAGCGAGGAAAAAAAAGAAATTAAAAATTTGTAAAGTTTCTCGTCGTTTCGTTGCTTTCTCTTGTCTAATGGTGCCTATACCCAGGGATATCATGCAAACCTAGCCAGTGCCTAGTCAAGCATTATCACACATGAATAAGAGGCATGAAGCTCAAAGTGCTCACAGGTTTCAAATAGTGACTACTAGTGTCTAGGGCCTGATTGGATATAAGGGCTAGTAGGTCTAGATATGCATGGTTAGGCATAGATGCAATGAATGACATGTTTCTTCTATGCATCAAAAGTAAAAAATGCATGCCAAAAATGAGGGTTTGAAAACAGGCAGCGGTAAAATTTCCTAGCAGAGTCTAAAAATAAAAATCCAAAAAACATGCAATCATGCAACAGACGAAAAATAAACATGCAAACAATCACACAATTAAATCCCTCCCCACACTTAGGCAACGCATTGTCCTCAATGCGGGAAGGGCACACAAAGGAGTTTAAGAAAAATTAAAATAGTACAGTACAAAAATAAAGGAAAGCAGTCAAAATTGTTCGGAACCCTTCTCGAGGGCAAGAAATAGATAAGGGAAGGAGAAATGGGTGGAACGGCATATGAGATGCCTCCAGTGTGGCCTGTTTACTCGTCGGGACCTCGACGTGATTCGGCAATCTAGGTCTCGATGGGTGGAGGATCCACCATCATCTCTTCAACAGTTGAGGGATTAAATCCTTCGTAGAAGGGTTTTAGTCTGTGATCGTTCACTTTGAAGATTGTTCCAGTCTCGGGGTTCTGAATTTCCACTGTGCCGTGGTCGTAAACTGTCGTGACCACGAAAGGTCCTGACCATTTAGACTTTAGCTTTCCTGCAAACAAACGCAAACGGGAGTTGTACAATAATACTTTCTGTCCAATGGAAAAAGTTTTGGGATGAAGATGCCTGTCGTGATAAGCTTTGGTCTTGCTCTTGTAGAGCAGGGTGTTTTCATAAGCACCGTCCCACAATTCCTCCAATTCTTGGATCTGTAAGCGTCGGTGCTAACCAGCTTGCCCTAGATCCGTGTTCACTTTGCGAATGGCCCAGAAAGCCTTGTGCTCAATCTCAACTGGGATATGGCATGGCTTACCGTACACGAGTCGGTAGGGTGTCATACCAATCGGGGTCTTGAAAGCTGTCCGATAAGCCCATAAGGCATCGTCTAACTTTAGACTCCAATCCTTTCGGGACTGGTTGACTGTCTTCTCCAAAATGGTCTTTATCTCGTGGTTGGACACTTCAGCTTGACCATTTGTCTGAGGGTGATAAGCTGTGGATGTTCTATGGTAGACTCCATACTTGTTCAGAAATGCAGATACGATACGGTTGCAAAAGTGGGTGCCGCAATCACTGACCAGGGCACGAGGTGTACCGAACCTATTGAAGATATGGGTGCGCAGAAAGTTCACAACCACCTTCGAGTCATATGTTCTGGTTGCATTGGCCTCGATCCACTTTGAAACATAATCCACCGCAAGGAGGATATAGATGTTGCCAAACGAGCTTGGGAAGGGTCTCATGAAATCTATGCCCCAGATATCGAAGATCTCACACACAATGATACTGGTCAGAGGCATCTGGTTCCTGGCCCTGATATTCCCTGTGCCTTGGCATCGGGGGCACGAAGTGCAAAATAAATAACTATCTTTGAAGATGGATGACCAGTAAAGACAGGCTTCTAAGACTTTGAGGGCAGTTTTCTTTGCCGCGAAATGTCCTCCTTCAGAATGACAAAATTTCAGACTTTGAGTCCATGGTTACACAGCGGTGAATTATCTGATCTGAATAATGCTTCCACAAATAGGGATTATCCCAAATATAGTATTTGGTTTGTTTTCTGATTCTGGTGCACTCAGAAAGGGAGGAATTTGCTGGATAGGTGCAAGTGACACAAAAATTAGCAATGTCGGAGAACTATAGAAACTGGACTGCATGGGCAAGACAAAGTCGCTCGTCTGGAAAAGTATCACGGATAGGCACTAGTGAATCGTCTTCTTGGGCTGGAAGTCTGCTGAGATGATCCGCCACTAGATTTTCTCTTCCTGCTTTATCCTTGATCAAGATATTAAATTCCTACAGCAACAAGATCCAACGAATAAGTTCGAGGTTTTGCATCAGCCTTTGTCAATAAGCATTTTAGGGCAGAGTGATATGAGTAGAATAGAACATGAGTTCCCAAAAGGTACTGTCTGAACTTATCAAGGGCATAAACAATTACCAAGAGTTCCTTCTCTGTGATTGTGTAGTTCTGCTGGGCTGGATCTAATAGCTTGGAGGCATAATAAATGACATAAATCTCATTGCCTTTCTTTTGACCCAAAACGGTGCCCAGGGCTTGATTGCTAGCATCGCACATGACCTCGAAAGGTAAAGACCAATCAGGGGCACGAATAATGGGGGCTGAGATAAGTCTGTTTTTGAGAAGTTCGAAGGCGGCTTTACACTTCTCATCAAAATCAAAAGGAACTTCCTTCTGGAGCAGGCGGCACATAGGTTGGGCAATTTTGGAAAAATCTTTGATAAACCGTCTGTAGAAACTGGTGTGCCCTAGAAACGATCGCACATCGTGAACACATGTTGGGTAAGGTAGGGAGTCGATCACCTCAATCTTGGCCTTTTCGACCTCAATTCCTCTGGCTGAGACAATATGACCCAAAACAAGGCCTCGATCTACCATGAAGTGACACTTCTCGAAATTCAAAACAAGATCGGTTTCTATGCAGCGTTCCAAGCACTTCTTCAATTTGGAAAGGTATTATGAGAAAGAATTTCCATATACCGTGAAGTCATCCATGAAGACCTCGATACCATCTTCGACTAGTTCAGAGAAAATACTTACCATACACCGCTGAAAGGTGGCGGGGGCATTACACAAGCCGAAGGGCATACGCCTGTAAGCAAAGGTGCTGAAAGGGCACGTGAAGGTAGTCTTTTCCAGGTCTTCGGAGGCAACTGAGATCTGGTGGAAACCGAAGTAACCGTCTAGACAGCAGTAATGGGTCTTGCTCGCGAGATGTTCCAACATCTGTTCGATGAAGGGAAGGGGAAAATGATCTTTCCTGGTGGCAGCATTCAAGCGGCGGTAGTCAATACACACACGCCACCCATTCTGGATTCGGGTGGGGATGGATTCGCCGTCTTGGCCTATGGTGATGGTGATGTCGGTTTTCTTGGGCACAACGTGGATCGGGCTGACCTAGGGACTATCAGAGATGGGGTAGATAACTCCCGCATCAAGTAATCAATCAGCGCTAAGGCTGACGAATGGTCTTACTAGCGTCTTCCAAGTGGATGCGATGAGTGCATAGTGCTTGCGACAAGCCCTTAATATCCGTGATGGTCCACCCTATGGCCTTCCTGAATTCCTTCAGCAAGGAAATCAGTGTGGATTCCTAGGAATAGTTGAGCTTGTTGGAGATAATGATGGGCAGAGAGTCGTTGGGGCCTAGATAAGCATACTTCAAATGGGAAGGCAACTCCTTTAATTCGAGGGCTGGAGCCTGATCAATAGATGGAGATAACTTGACATGGTCTGGGCAATTGGGAGACACCGTTGAGGGCTCATATGGGACAATAACGCACTCTTCTAGGGCAGCGATGACGAAATGTAGCTCAGGTGGAGTGGAAAGTGTCTAGGCCACGCCATCTAGAAGAGATGGTGTCAGACTCCTGTCAAGGGCAAACTGTAAAGGGTCAGTAGAGTGAAGTGCATTAATATCTTCAACAGAAGGATCAATCACATTAATATAATTAACACTGGAAAATTCAAAGGGGTATCGCATGGCTTCTAGCATGTTGAACTTGATAATTTCCCCATCAAACTCGAGGGTGATGGTTGCATCATGAATATCAATCTTGGCCCGGGCAGTGGCCAAAAAGGGTCGACCTATAAGGAGATCAGTGACTTGGTAGAGTCTTCATTCTCCAAGACGATAACATAGAAATCAGCTGGAAATAAGAAGTCGCCCACTTGGACCAAAATATCTGTGATGATCCCCTCGGGGTAGATAACAGAATGGTCGGCAAGCTGAATGGCAAGATTGGTAGGTCTGAGAGGTTCGAGCCCAAGACTGTTGTAGATAATCAAGGGCATGACATTAATTCCTGCCCCTAAGTCGCACATGGCTTTCCCGATGTCGATTGTACCAATTCGGCAGGGAATGATGAACATTCCTTGATCTTTACATTTTGGGGGTATCTTCCTCTGGATACGGGCAAAAGTGCTTGCTCCTACACTGATTTTGTTAACTCCAGCAAATTTGTTTTTGTTCGTGCATAGTTGCTTCAAAAACTTGGCATAACGTGGCACATTTTTCACGGCCTATAGAAGAGGAATGTTGATAATCACTTTGTTAAACATTTCGAAGATATCACGATCCTCCTTTTCCTTTTTGGACTTGATCAACCTTTGGGGAAATGGGGGCTCGAGAATCTTGTGAATGTCTTCCTGGGTGAATTCGGGTGGGCTGGGGTCATTCCTTGGTGATCCTCTGGGAGAGCGGATTCTGTCCTCCATGACCTCGACAAGTCTGGGAACTTTCGAGAGTTTTACTCTGTGTTTCGGCTTAAGTTCAGACTCTGGAGAGTTCTCAATATCGGGGGCTGGATGTGCTGGTGGTGTCAAGGTCGTTCCACTTCGCAAAGTCTCTGCACAAACATTGTGCTTCGGATTGTTTTCAGTTTGGGGTGGAAATCTCCCTTGATTCTTCAGCTCCTTCATTTCTGCCATCAAGGTACTTATGTGCTTTCGAAGCTCCTCGATTTCCTTATGTTGTTCTAGATTAATGGGTACTGCGACATTCAAATTCGGGGGCACAATGAAAGTCTGGTCTTGTGGTGGTTGGCGTTGATACTGATTATACTAGGGTCGGGGTCTGAAGTTCTGCATGTTTAGAGGAGGTGGATGATTTCCATAAGGATTCTGTTGCTGGCTAGGCCCCGAAGGCTGAGGGTTCGGAACCCATCCTGGATTCGACTGTTTCTAGCCCTGGTTATAGTTTTGACCGTAGGGGGCTTGATTATACTGAGCAGTAGCGTTTACTTGGGTTTCGTCTGGAATGTGGGGGCACACATCTGTGGGATGATCCACAAAGTTACTGATTTGGAAGGCCTTAACTGGTGCGGACTGCCCTGTCATGAAATTCTGAAACATTCCCATGAGGGAGGTCAGTTGGTTTTGTATTGTTGCAACTTGGGCGTCTTGATCTTGACTAGTGCCAACCTTAGATGAGGTATTCTTGGCCATGAGTTCGATTGTGGTCTTTGCGGCAGCTGGTGTGAGGGCAGTGAGAGAGCCATTGGCAGCAGCGTTGAGAAGGGCCTTGTCATGAGCCTTAAGGCCTTCACAGAAATAGTGAATAAGGGCGTGCTCGCTGAGATTGTGCGAGGGGCACATGGACTGCATCTTTAGATATCTTTCATAATACTGGGCCATATCCTTTTCTTTTCTCTGGGCTATGGACACAAGTTGCTTTCGCGTGGTGATGGCGATAGAAGCTGGATAGTACTTCTCAGTGAATATCTTGGACATTTCCACCCAGAAACGGATGGATCCTGGTGGAAGGTCATAATACCAGTCGAGGGCATCGTCTTTGAGAGACCACATAAAAGCTCGCAGCTTTGCTTGTTCGATGCTGACGTTGGGAGGTTTCATGGCCTTGCAGATTGAGTGAAGTTGTTAAAGGTGACGAAGGACACTTTCTTTGGGGATACCTCGAAAAGTAGGTAGATGGTGCATGACGGTAGATTTGAGGGTCCAGTCATGCGGGACAGTAGGCCAGACAATACAACTACTTGACATATCGGGGGCTGCATTGAGATGGTCGATGGTTTGCTAATTCGGAGGAGGGGAAGGTAGATGTGGGCCTTCGGGGCGTACATTGTTGTCGTGGTCCTCCATAGCTGAGATATCTAAAGGAGGGCTAGTGGGATTTCGGGACCTCAATTGAGGTAGGCTTGGTAGAACTGATGGTCTTGGTTAAAAGGTTGTCTGTCGAGGGCAGGATGAGGGATTCCTCTACGCAGGGCAGAAGAAACTCTGGCTTGCCTCCGAAGTCCTCTTTCAGTTCTGGTCAATTCGAGATCAAGGGGGAGTAGATCTGGTGCAGATCTCCTGGTCATACAAATAAAAAGAAACAAATTAGTACCGTTCAATCCCAGGCAGCGACGCTAAAATTTGATCGTCACTCAAATGTACTTAAAATTTATCCTGATGCCTAAATGCACAAGTAAATGTGTACAGGGCAAGACAGGGTCGAACCATAGAGATTGAAGGAATAATGTATCACTTTTCAATGTATGACAAGGAATAAATGCAACAGAAAATAAAAGTAACACTGGGGGGAGTTTTGATGTTGATTAACGAATTAATCAACATAGAAGTGGGAGCTAACAAGACAGATAATTAACACACTTTCGAGGGCACGAAAGTAAAACACAATCCAGGGTAAGAAAACCAAAAGCAATACGAGGGCAAGAAACACAATGAAAGAGATAATCATCAGGTAGGAAGAGATCTTAGCAAAAGGTGTTCTCGGGTTGCTTTCTAGGTCAGTTAATCATTGGCACAAAAATATTCCAGACTCAAGTACAGACCTACTATAGGGGCCATATTTCCACGCAGCTCCTTCTATCACCAAAGTCCAATTAGAAGGCAAATATGGCGGTGCAGACACTATAGGATCAGGAGAACTGAAGAAACTTGACAGCTTGGGAGTTGGATGGATAAAGAAATTATGGAGATTTTCATAATTCTCTGGTGGCCTCTGACTCGGGCAATTATTGGAATTTAATTGGTGCTGAAAATGGTGGGAAGGAGGTTTCTAGCTTATCACATCATATGCGCTTAGATATATAGTCATTGGGTCTTTCTCTTTCTCAAGAACGACTATTTAGCATTATTGATTTCTCACCAAACTGGGCATATTCTGGTGTTGATCATCAGCTCATTTTTGGGTTATAAGATCTATAGCTACTCTAGATGGGGTTGTATGTTTGGTGAAGTTGAAGTGCCTGCAGAGGTTTTGACTAACAATGTTATCCGATGTCAAGCTCCTTCACGTTCTACTGGGAGAGTTCCATTCTACCTGACTTGCGGCAACAAATTAACATGCAACGAGGTGAGGGAATTTGAATATCGTGGATATCCGTATAGGATTATTTCTTCTAGTGTAAGAAGTAATCAAGTTGAGGAACTACAATTTCAAATATGTCTAGCAAAATTGCTATGTTTAGACTTGGGCTTGAGCAGGTTGAATTGCTCTATTTATGCTTGTGAAGGGTGTGGGCTAAGAAAGACCTTATCTTCTATGAAAAATGATTGTAAAGGTGATAGCATGTTTCATGAGCATGATTTTATCTTATTTTCTAGCCTTTTCGGGGGCTTGATTCTGCTATTTGACCCTTATTTCTATCTTTTCTGCAGATCAGACATAAAAGAAGAAAAAGAGCAAAAAGAAGTGTTTTTGGAGGAATTCTTGGGATTTCGAGCTTCAAGGCCTAGAAGATTAGAGTGTCGTCGAGCCCTCGACGCTAACCAGACCAGTGAGCTATCTCTCGCTCGCGATATCTCTGCATCAATTCTCAATCAAAACCAAAGAGAAGAATCCTCGAAGATCCGCACGGGATTCCATGAGTTTTCAGAAGCTGTCAGGTGCGCCAGAGATTCCAGGATATTCCCCTGAAGGACATGTGCTGTCACGCTCCCATTGCTTCTCCTTCCCCTTAGCTGTTTTGTCCCCTAGCTAGTTTTAGGCTATATAAGCTTAGCTTTAGGGTTTTTGTAAGGACGGTTGTCCTAAGACATTAATACATCACTCTTTCTTTTACCCTAATTTCTGAGGGATCTTATTCTCTTGATTTTTGGAGCAACCGCCAGTTTTGTAAAGAAAAAACCTTGGATTAATTAAATCATCTTTCGGTTCCTTCTAATCCTTCTCTTTATTTATTGTATGTTTATTATCATCTACTGTTCATATTCTGTCATGAGTAGCTAAGCACCATCTTGTTAATAAAGGGTGTTTCAAGGGTTGTAAGGTTCGGTTAAGAGGCCTAATGCATGCTTAATATATTCTCTTGTCATATTCAGTTATTTATCATTTTAATCCCATGCTCATATAGAAATGTTAAGGGCTTGATCAACTGTTATTATTTCTGTGTGAGTAATGTCATTCTCCTGGTTATAACTGACGTGAATCCTTGAGTTAGAGTAAACACCTAGTAGAGACATCGCGATAGGTCTATCGTCTAGGGGTGACGAATTGCTTTTCACTATCATGCCCTTGATTGTTCTTTACTTTCGTGCCCTGGATAACTGCTTTAATTATTTGTCTTGTTAGCTCCCTAATCTGCATTGATTAATTCATTAATCAACATAAACCCCCTCATTGCTAGTTGTTTGTATTCTGTTGCAATTGTCCCCTGTCATACATCTTTACTAACATATTATTCCTTCAATCTCTGTGGTTCGACTCTGTCTTGCCCTGTACACATTTATTTGTGCATTTAGGTATCAGGAAAATATTGAGTATATTTGAGTGACGATCAAAAGGCGATTTGAAAAGCATGCTTGAGAATTCTATGGTCTCTGTAAACAATCACACGAACCAGAAGTCGGGCCAAGAAGCTGGCACTTTGTCTCGAAGCAGACTTAAGAAAGCACACACCCAGAACCAAAGGAAGAACCTTCACGGTTATAGCACATTACCGAAACCCTGAACTAATGGGAACGTCAACACGAAAACAAACGTGAACCGGTAACATGCCAACTGATGAAAGCGCACCCACGCCGCATCCGGAATATAACCAAGCTAGAGGCTACCAGGAATTCTTCCGAAAAGAGTGACCAAATACCGGAATGGAAGCTACCGAGAAAGGGAGAATTCAAACGGATTTTTACCATTTTGAAGATCTAAATCATGGGCTTTCCCAGCCCACTTTGCTACAGTCATGGGCCTAACCAGCCCAATTACTATTTTGTTCTCTGTATGTATAAATATTAGACTTAAATTTTTTTTGTAGTCAGTTTAATTGAGTGAAAATCTGTTGAGTGAGAATACTCCTCCATTTTCACCCTACGCTGACCTCTTTCCTTGAGAAGGCTAGTTTAAGTTTGAAAATACTGCTCACTAAGATTTCTCTGAGATATCAGTTGTGATTCGTGTACTGTTTGTTGTTTATTTGACAAGTATTTCAAGTTTGGGTTTGTTTCATCACCATCGTTGTGTTCAAGCTTTTACTTCCGTCTCTATTCCTTCCACTGGTAACCATCCACCTTTCAATTACCAAAATTCCGCTGCAATCTCCTTCTTGTCCGTTTGAATTCATATATAATTTCAAGTTCGTGTATATTTGATCACATAAACATTAAGCAAGTTCCTATCGCTCCAACAATACCATTCGGTTCGCCTTCCTTGCGACGTGATCGTATCAAATATCATCCGGCCCAAAATTAATACAGCCTCACTTCTTTTTCTTTCCAAAGTGTCTTGTTTCTTTTCTTTCATAGTTAAAAGACTAATCTCAACCAATACCGTACAAGTACTGAGGTCTTAAAGGAGAAGGAACTTGCGGACAATCTCGTTAGAGGATGATTCTTCAAGTATAATAAGCTCGTTTTAACTTCTTCTTTTTAACAATGAGGGGCAATATAAAGCCAGATCAACCTTTTTACACCAGAGCTATGGAGTTAAATTGAAACAACAAAGATTGTTAAATTGAAACAACAAAGATTGTTTTCATACTTCAAAAGAAGAAAAATAAAATAAAACATACACGCATAACTTATATATATACAAACATCTAGCAGGTGGTGTGGTGGCATTGTGCATCCTGAGCAACAAGCAATCCTAAGTGCCTAAGTGGAACTAAACCGAAAAGAAAAAGAAAAGGGAAAAGAAGCCTAAATAGTGAGGTAAGTTCTTATCATAATTGCTCCTGTTGGATCAGAAAGTAGATGTCTGACGAGACCCTTCCTCATGTCATTTGGTGCAATAACAAACATGTAAAAGGTAAATAGAATGAGATCGGCGGACGAAAGAGTAGAGCCAAGAAATCCCTGCCACATCCTGTACGAAAAAACACATCCTTCGATTAAAATGTCGTCTACGATTTACAGTGTAAAAAGCCTGAAGAATTGCATTCATGTTGCCTTCTGTTTTATCAGTTAGAAAAGAGGGAAATAAAGAACATATTGCATATCTGTAAAAACTCATTATGCATTAGCTCACTAGGACCTTTTCGCCGCCTGATAATCTAAACTCATCTGACATTGTTTTGGAATGTTGTCGAATCGCGTCATGTATATGTTTCGGATGTGACGTTAGGGTGAACAAAGAGAGGAGAGCTGCAGGAGTGCTAGAGCTCAGAAGTTTGTCCGTAAGAGACGACCGAAGATGTGTCTGTTGGAATTTGGACAACGGGACTAATGCGTTAGTACCGTTCGTACACTCTGGAACATATGGACGCATATGTTATTGATAACAATCAAGACAGCCCTAACAGTGCTACCACATTTGTGGCTCCCGCCGGGACGATTTTCCCCTAAGACCCGTAAGATATCTTCATATCGCCTGAGAATCAGCGAAGGATTCCTAGGATGCTCGACATCAGCGCGGGAGGGGGGGGCTCACGCGACTCTATACGCACGGCACCATCCCATCCTAGGGACCCACGAGGTTATCGCTCCCGGCAGCCCCGTCAGATATCGCTCATGACGTCATCCATCGATATCGCTTGTGACGTCACCATCAGACATAGGCCTATAAATACCCCTACTTTTCCAATCAGAAGGTAAGATCGAGATCACTCAGACGAACCTCTGTTATTTTTTAAACCTGAACTGACTTAAGCATCGGAGTGTCTACGCCGGAGCCCCCCTCCGGCGCTTTGCAGGTACATCCGACACCGACCGCCACCGTTCCGATCAGGCACGACTCTGAATCTTACAAGATCTTACAAGATCTCAGATAGCGGGATCTGACTTCTCCACTCCTCTTTCGGGGGGATCTGTGCTCAACCGTGAACATCCCTTTGCAATAGAAATAGCGGCCCTTCGTTCTCGGCTAGAATATTTGACTGAAATGGCCGCCAGAGTCACGCCTGGTGCTTCTGGATCTAGTCTCCCTCCCCACGTCATGTTCACACCATCTATTGTTGCTGATCGACCTTTATCACCGTTGTTTCCAGAAAACCTCCAGATGCCTTTATCCGCGGGAAATCCTCCGATTAGTGTTGAGCAGTTTACTCAAGGAAGAGTAGAGGCTTACATACCACAAATGCCGCAAGGTCTCCTCCTGCCAGGGGACAGGCAACTTGAGGGGGTTAGGAACCGGTGGGACGGACGGAGGGAAGGAGCCAACAGAAGTTTGTCTCCCGAGTACAGTGAAAGATCCAGTAGTCGAAGGTATCGAAGTCGTTCACTCAGGAGCCACAGTCGATCTCCTAGATGACATCTTACGCCAGAACCACGAAATAGGGGGCGTCAGGCCGAAATGTCTCCTCCGCGTCAGGCGCGTGAAATTCTTGATGATACATTGGGCCACCCATTTAGCCGCCGTATAAGGCGTCACAGGGTCAGTCGGCGCGTGAAGCTTCCCACTGATACTTATGATGGCACCAAGGATCCCATCTCGCATATTAATAAAGTGAAGGATTTTGTTCAGTTTCAGACCCACAGTGATGCGGCGTTATGCCAAATATTTGTTATGACATTATCGGGCGTTGCGCGTCTCTGGTTTGAGGGTCTCTCTGGTGGATCCATTAATAATTTCTCACAATTAGAATCTAAATTCCGGAGCAGATTTAGCACGGCAATTCCAATCAGGAAATCTGCCGCCGCGTTATTTGACATACAGTAAAGGCCTCAAGAAACCTTAAAGGAATTTCTTAGTCGCTTCGATTTGGAAATGTCCTTAACGCTGGGCGTCACTATTGATTTTGCTATAGAAGCTCTGAAAAGGAACTGCCGCTATGGAAAGCTGAAAGACGCGCTTATGGTGGACCCTCTAGTGACTTTAGATGCGTTGAGGCTTAAAGCCCATAATTACGCGAAAATGGAAGAGGAAGAAAATAGAGATAAGTCGTATAACGCGCCGCATGGGACATCTCAAATTACCACTGCTCCCGCGAAGCTACTACCGGACGACCATTTTATTGACGATTATGCCAGGCGGAAGGATCATATCCCCAAGGCCTCCAACAGATAAAAGGGTCATTTTTCGAAGGGAAAAACCGGTGGTTCTCCCACTCGTCGTCACGGGGATTCTTATAAGAATCAAACGTACGACCCAGATTTTCCTTCTCTTAATGTACCAAGAGATTTTAGCGATAGCGGAACAGCGAAATCTTCCCATCCACTACCCCGCGCCTACGAAACCAGGAGTGCTTCTAGGGAGAAGGGAGAATGCTTATTGTAAATTCCACAAAGCCAGGGGCCATTCCACAGAAGCGTGCAGGGAGTTAAGATCGGCGATAGAACGTTTGGTGGAAGAAGGATATTTAGGAGAATTTGCCACCCAGATAAGAGAAGATGCCAGAAATAATCTCATGAAAAGGACAGCAGACGAACCACCAGTTCCTCCTCGCGTTCCGCAGAAGGATGATGCTCCCAGAGGAAAAGATAGGGAAACTCTTACGGTTGATGACGAATATATCCCTATGATTAACATTATCGCGGGAGGAACCCCTTATAGGGACGAATCAGAGCATCTGACAGCCGCGAAATGAGACAAACGCACACGTGATGGCATGACAAAAAAAGGAGATGCGATAGGCATATTGGATCGAATGATATTATCATTTTCCGAAGAGGATGAGAAAGGCGTCGTCTATCCGCACAATGATGCATTGGTGGTTACGCCCGTCATCGCCAGTCATGGAATCAGAAGAACTCTTATCGATAACGGGAGTGCGGTGAACCTCTTTTCGCTGGAAGCATACAATCTCATGAAACAACCTGATAATGAGCTAACGCCTAGCAAACGGCCTATAGTTGGCGTTGATGGGGTTCCAATCCCTGTCACGGGGGTGATTACTTTGCCCATATATTTCCGAGAAGACACCTACAAGCGATCAGAGAACTTGTTGTTCCTTGTCGTGGATCTGAATTTGCCTTACAATGTCGTACTCGGACGACCTTTCCTCAACCGCTTTGGAGCGGTGATATCTCAGAAGCATCTAAAGATGAAGTACCCCTCCTGGGATGGGGTAGTATCCATAAAGGGAGATCAAAAGCTAGCAGCGGAGTGCTACTCGCTCATGACTCAAAGAAGCTGCGATAGGTACGTATGTATAGCAGCGGACCCCTATGAGCAGAGTGATGAGAAGCGTGCTCAACCTCTGGACAAAATGGTACCCATTCCGGCAATCGGTATAGAGGAAGCATGTTCCTGATCAGTGAAAAACTCAGCCCAGCGGAAAACCTTCAACTGGCCCGATTGCTAAACAAATGCCATGGAGATTTCGCATGGAAACCCTCCGACATGCCAGGTATATCGCGAGAAATAGCCGAACATCGGCTCAATGTGGACCCAGATGCCAGGCCCGTACAGCAAAAGCGACGCGCGTTCTCTAATGAAAAGGCGTTAGCTGTAGATAAGGAGGTAGCAAAGCTTCTTGACGCAGGGTTTATCCGCGAAGTTCAATATCCCACCTGGCTAGCGAACCCTGTCCTTGTTCCTAAGCCCAATGGGGATTGGCGCATGTGCATCGACTTCACAGATTTAAATGATGCCTGCCCTAAGGATTGCTACCCGCTTCCTCGCATAGATCAGTTAGTTGATCAGACCGCTGGATACGCTTATCTAAGCTCACTGGACGCCAACTCTGGATACCATCAGATCCCCATGGCCCTGGAAGATGAAGAAAAGACTGCGTTTCTCACTCCAAAGGCCACATACTGCTATACGGCGATGCCGTTTGGGTTGAAAAATGCCGGCGCGACATTCCAACGTATGGCCAACAAGATATTCGAAGAACAAATAGGGAGGAATGTGGAAGCGTACGTTGACGATATATTGGTGAAAAGCGCGAGCTTTCAAGATCACCTGCGGGACTTGAAGGAAGTCTTCGACGTAATGAAAATGTATCGCATGAAGTTAAATCCTCGAAAATGCATGTTTGCATTTCAAACGGGAAAATTTCTAGGCTACGTGGTCAGCCAAAAAGGTATCCAGCCTAACCCTTTAAAGGTTAAAGCCATACAAGACATGATATCGCCAAGAACCATTAAAGAGGTGCAAAGGCTAACTGGGCGAGTCATCGCCCTTGGGCGATTCATTTCCAAGCAAGGAGAGAAGTGTCTCCTTTTTTCAAAGTCATACGCAAGAAGGCCTCGTTCGGGTGGACCCCAGAATGTGAGGAGGCATTTGTTGGACTAAAAGATTACCTATCGTCTGACCTACTATTGACGAGACCCGAAGCAGGCGATACCTTATATTTGTATCTTGGCACCGCGGATGAAGTGGTCAGTGCCGTCCTTGTTCGCAACGATAACCACTCTTATCGCCCGGTCTATTTTGTGAGCCACATCCTAAAGGATACGGAGTTGCGATACGCTCGAATCGAAAAGATAGCGTTCGCTCTTATACAAGCCACCCGTAAAATGGATCGATATTTTCAGTCTTATTCCGTTATCGTACTCACAGACCAACCTCTGAAAAGAATATTTCGAAAGCCTGAATCTTCCGGAAGAATGTTGATCTGGGCGCTTGAACTAGAACAATATGGATTGAGGTATCAGTCTCGACCGTCCGTAAAGGCTCAGATCCTGGCTGACTTCATAGCGGAATGTACCTTCACAGCATATCCTCTAGACGGCGTACCTGAAGCGGAATGGGGCGATATGGATCTCCCATTTCCGGAAACCTACACGGACCTCTGGATCGTCCACGTGGATGGAGCCAAAAACCAAGAGATGGCTGGAGCTGGAATCTTTATAAATGGGCCGCACGATATGTAAATACGATACGCCATTCGAATCCTACAGCCGTTATCTAATAACGCGGCAGAGTATGAGGCGTTGCTAGCCGGGCTCAGAATAGGGAAAGGACTTTCCTCTAAAGGGAGGCACGATACCGGAAGAACAGGAGACCTGCGTCTAAAAATCTGTGGTGATTCCAAGTTGATAATTGACCAGGTCTTGGGGCACTCTCAGGCCCGGGAACCCATCATGATTCAATATCTCGCCAAAGTAAAGCGAGAATTGTTGGAAATAAAGAAAGAGGGCATGTAAATCAGCTTCGAGCATATCCCCAGGGAGGAAAACGCTGAAGCTGACAATCTAGCCAAAATGGCCGCGAATCCGGAAGCGTCCATACCCAAAGGCGTATATTATCGTGAACTATCGGTACCATCCTTCATGGAGGAGCAAGCATCTTTATGTGTGGAGGAGCGTGAGAGCGACTGGCGAATTCCCGTAATTAAATATTTGAAACACGAGGAACTGCCTGAGGATACCGCTGAAAAGAAGAAGGTACTGAGACAGGCAGCTCGCTGTACGTACTATGACGGGGACCTGATTCGAAGGTGTTTTTCTCACCCTGCCGCCAAATGTATAACTGAGCAAGAGAGCCTTCACACTTTGCGCGAAATCCATGAAGGGGTATGTGGTATGCACGTGTCAGATGGTACCCTGGCAGCACAAGTCTTTCGATCCGGATTCTACTGGCCCACCATCCGAAGAGATTGCCACAACTATGTGCAAGCTTGCCCTAAGTGCTAGGAGTTTGCCAGAATTCCTCGGCGACCTGCCACGGAAATATCGGAAATTATCGCCCCTTGTCCTTTTGCTAAATGGGGGATCGATATCCTAGGCTCATTCCCAAAGGCAAGGTCTTAATTGAAATTTGTGATAGTAGCGGTAGACTATTTCACTAAGTGGGCAGAAGCTGAAGCGGTCGCCACAATCACGGCAGAAAAAACTTGGCGTTTCTTCAAATATCAAGTTATCATGAGGTTTGGCGTACCTCGTGTCCTTGTCAGCGATAATGGAACGTAGTTCACCAGCCAATTCTTCAAAGACCAGTGCTCAGAATTTGGAATCGAGCAACGCTTTTCCTCCGTGGCTCATCCTCAAACCAATGGACAAGCGGAAGTAACCAATCAGAGCATCCTTAGCGGCATCAAGAAAAACCTAGAAGGGTCTAAAAAGAAATGGGTTGATGAGCTACCATACGTGATGTGGGCGTACCGCATGACCGTTAAGACTACTACCGAAGAAACACCTTTCGCGTTGGCCTTCGGGACCGAAGTCGTTACACCGGTGGAAATCGGAACCATGAGCCTACGGGTGGCTCACTTTCGGGAGGAACTGAATGAGGAAAGGTTACGAGCTAACCTGGACGCGTTACCAGAAGTCCGAGAGGAAATCCTTCTGAAAACACAGCATTACTAACGAAAGATGGCCTGTTATCATAACAGGCGCATCAAAGAACGGTTGCTGAAAACCGGTGACTTGGTGCTCAGAGACAAGCGAGCGGCAGGGCAATGCATGGGAAAACTCAGTCCAAACTGGGATGGACCATATCGCGTCACCCACGTTGTCGGGAAAGGAGCCTATCATCTGGAGACTCTCGATGGTACACCCTTATCCAACTCTTGGAATATCGCTCGCTTGAAGTTATATTACTCTAGAATTTGATTTTATCTGCACCTTTGATTTATGTCAACCCTAACCATGACTAACGCTCGATGAGAGAGCTTTCGTGGAAGTTTGTGGTTGCCTTTGTGCAGATAAAAAAGGGGGTATTTTGGGGAAGTGAAAAGTCCTATCCTTGTGATGGCCGGTCTTGATCAGATGGCCCATTAAGTGAGGGCAGTACCCACCATACCTTGAATTAGCGTCGGATTGAAAGATCCTGGACGGCCCAGGGGGTGAAAAGTCTTATCCTTGTGATGACCGATCTTGATCAGATGGCTCATTAAGTGAGGGCACCACCCGGTATCTTTGGGAGTGAAAAATCCTTTTCTTGTACTGACCGTTCTCGTGGAGACGACCCAGCAAGACAAGGCACGCCCCAAAGAAATAGAAACTCCGTTCTAGAAACAAGAATCCTATCTTAACGACTGGGCTGTTACGGCTAAGTCATTAAGTAAGGACACGGTTCTAGACGCGAGGGCAACGCCCAAAAGTGAAAATTCCCTAGCCTTGTGATAGCCGTCCCGATCCGACAGCTCACTAAGACGAGGCACTTTAAGGGCCGATCGTGAAAATAGGGAAACGCGGAGAATCGCGAAATCCCGGCTAGTAACCAGATGTGTAATCCCTGGTGAAGTATAGAGCTGATAGCGAAAGCGATTCCCGCGGGTTCCAGGGTAACGCCCTATGATGGCAGTGAAAAGGCTCCTACCTGTAATTACTACCCCTCGTAACGTGTTTTTGTTACTGATGATTTACAATTGAGAATGCACAGAATACTTTTCGGGCAGCGGAAGGAGTGAGGATCTCGTAAGCAGAGATATCGCCAGGCTTACCGAGAAAGTTAACCCAATACCAAATCCTATAATTTTGGTGGGAACGCTAAGAATCTGTTCGGAAAAGTAAGCGCATTGGCGAAGATAACGCCAAAGGAGTCCCGCAAAGAGGCAACCAAGTAAAGAAAAGTCAGCAATAAGAATTGCTTAAACACATCGAAATGTTTAAAGGGGGCTACAAACTTTGGTGGTTAAAATAATAAACAAAAATTTAGTGACGCTTGATCACTAAGGAAAGAGCGGTAAAGCCTCGAAGCACGTCAACCTTCAGGGTGCCTCCGTTTCCAGCCTGCCGCTTTAGCTTGGCGAAAGCCCTCCTCATTAAGGTGGCCAGATCTTCATTTGAAAGCGGCAGTGACCTCATCGGGTCTGTACGCGTCGACCCCGTAGACTTCCTCAAAGCAAGCGACCAAAATAGCTGCAGTTTGCTCGACATGCCACAGGCTCCTATCGGCCGACTCTTCCTCCAGGGCAGCTTTCTCCTTGGCCAGGGATGATTTTTCATTCTCCAAGGTCGTAACTTTGGCCCTCTCCGCTGCCAAGGAGACAGACTGTTCTTCTTTCTGCTCCTGATGAGCCAGCAATAAGTTTGTACGCTCCTTCAGTAACTTTTTCTTCTCATTCCGCTCTCGTGCTAATTCTTCCAAAGAGAAGGAAAGAGAAGCAGCCTGACGCTGCGCTTCCTCCGCCCAGTAATGGAACTGCATCAAATTTGTAAAAAGGTTGGAGCGTAGTGAGTTCACCCTGTCAACCTCAGGCTTGGAAAGGAAGGCTTCTCGTTCTGTCGCAGACGCCAATACTTGAGAAGCCAGCAAAGTCGTAACCTCATCCGAGCCATCACCCCCCAGTGCCGCCAGACCAGTGTTACGCAGATCGTACAGTCCAACTTGATGGGTCACAGTAACGGCCCCACTTATCGGACTAAGATCCTCCACAAAGTTAAAGGTGGTACCTCCTTCGCCATAACGGGCCGATAGGGGGATGCTTGAACGAACGAAGGCCAGAGGAAAAGGAGGGCGAGCCTGTGTGGACGAACCTCCTGGAGCAAAATAAGTGCCATGAGGCTGATAGCTTGAAAAATCTGGTATAACCTCCTGATATCCCATGTTGGAGGAATATGCATGAACAGGACCACCAAAAGAATTGGGCGAAACCCCGAAAGTCTCGCCCGTGCCTAAGTTCTCCAAAAATTCTGACGGATTCCCTCCCTGGGGAACAGCCGTAGAGTCAAACCCGTCCGCAGGTCTGTTCCCCATCCCGGTGGTAGAGGAGGATGGATTTCTGCCCTCCTCTTCCGGCCGCTGTCTCTTCTTTAAGCCCGTCAGCATGTAGCCCAGATTCATATCGGCTAAGGGAGGAGCGGAGGTAGCGACAACAATAGTATCCTGCCAAGAACGCAATATGAAGCATAGAGAAAAGAAATCAGATGGCGACAGACATTGAAATATAGTATATCATGGCTAAAAGGCACCCTTACAGTAACAGCGTTGGGAGGAGGTGCTTCTGAAGAACCTGCCGCGTCCGGAGAAGGTGTAAGAGCGGCAACACTTCTTGTTTTTCTCTTCTTTTTTCCTTTGGCAATGGCCTTAGGAGCCTTGGAAGAAGAAGAAGAAGGCTGGGCAGGAGGAGCAGCGATGGTCACAAGGGGAACACCTGAAGGAATGTCAGGATCTCTCACACCGGCTGAAGAAGAGGAAACTTGAACAAGAGTAGCGGAAGTAGCCGGAAGATCGGTGGGGTTATCAGTTGCTTCCGTGGAAGTAGTTCTCTCTTTTTTTTCTCTCTCTTGAGCCCTTTTCAAGCGTCTCCTTACACTCTCAGGTTTATAGTTGGGATCCGTCGCTGCGAAAGCACAAAATAACGTCAGCATTAGTATCAGCGATAATAGAGAAAGGAGTAACGCGACACTCACGTTCAACACAAGATCGAATGTCCATTCTACAAGCCACTTGGCGGATGTGAACGCTGATTTCCAGTTTGAGCAATGCGTTTAACCAGTCTTGTTCACATTTCGGAAGGGTCCCTGGTCGGCTCCAGACGTTGTCATCTATGTTTTGGTTAAACCCAGATCGCCACCAGGAACCAAGATCTTCAGGAAGATCTATCACAAAAAACTCCTTTTTCCAGCCATCAACGGAAGACTCGATATGGAGGAGTTTCCAAGTAAAAGACTTCAGAGAGTCATCGTCAAAACGGGGCGATATCGTTATCACCCCCCGGTATTTCATCAGCTTAAAAAGAAATTTAAGCAGTAGAAGGGAAGGGGAAGTAATCCCTTTGTATTTGCAAAGTTCCAGAAACGCATAAACACAACAATATGCATTTGGGGATAGTTGGGTCGGATTCATATCGCTGGCAACAAGCAATTCTTTGACAAAAGAGTCAATGGGAAGCCGGAAGCCATAACAGAACATTTGCGCATACATGACCCTACGATTTCCCGTCAAAACGCTGTTCAAACGTAGTGACTCAGGGGCAACAGTGGTTTTATAATCATCAGGAATATCAGCATTATGGGCAGCTAAATGCTCACGGAGAGCGGCCTCAGAAGTGATAACACTAGCCGTAATATCCATCCTTTTCTCATCGGCAGATTTCGACTCAGTACGGCGAGTCTTAGCCATGGCAGAATTAAAGAATTAAGAGATGAAGAAGACGATGGAGGAGAAAGGAAATACCTTCAGAGAAAAGCACTTCAAAGAGCCTTGAATAGTGGGGAGAAAATAAGATGGCTAAAAGAAAATATGAGAAAGTGGGATGATAAAAGAAAAGGGAAAAGAATAAATATTGGGTTTTATAACCCTAATGATCGAACGAAACGACGAATGCCACAGTCGTTGCGTGGAAGCGACATAAGGAACAGACTCAGGCAATGAGTACAATCCTAGAAAAGCGCTACAACGCCTCAGTTTAGGTAAAGTACTCGAGCACGCTAGCTCGTAGCGCTGGAAGAAATGGACACGTGTGCCTGCACAATCACGACTTTTCTAAGGAAAGGATAGCAAGCATTAAATGCTCTGAAAAGCAGGTACCATCTCTTGGGAAAAACAAGAGCGATATTGCAAGAAATGAGATAACGCAAGATGACGTTGATTAAAAGAATAGCGTTGGGTTAACGCGAAAAGGCGGAATGAAAATCAAATAGTAATCAACTACAAGTATTGTCGA
This sequence comes from Viola odorata, assembly GCA_963691705.1. Taxonomy (NCBI): domain Eukaryota; kingdom Viridiplantae; phylum Streptophyta; class Magnoliopsida; order Malpighiales; family Violaceae; genus Viola; species Viola odorata. Next base: position 8,227,158 of record OY829540.1, on the reverse strand, counting down.
ATGACAAGGCGTTATTACAAGACAAAGAAGCAAATAAGCGGAAAATCTTCTAAATAGAGCAACCCCGATTAATCATGGGCCCTCACGAGCATCGCGATCACCATTCCTCTGCTTTTCTCCAGAAGAAGGAAGATCTCTCTCACCTTCGTCCAAATCCTTCAGTCTCTTGGAAGCGTAATCGGTCAGCACTGACGAGTCAACAGTTCCCTGGCGATAGAGACTCATAAATTCAGCGATACAAATATCCATGGTCTTGTTCTTCCACCAGGCTATCTTTGAAGGCACTTTGGCCAAATCCGCATCACGAGATGTTATCTCTTCACGAAGGAAGATATTCTTTCTGTCAGCCACCACCAATTCCGCCTCCAGAAGGTCTGTCTTAGCCTTCCCTTTTGATTTTTCTCGAGCAAGCTCAGCGCGACAGTCGTCCAACTCCACTCGGGTCCGCTCCTGAAGCTGCGACAACTCTGTTACCTTCCCTAAAGCAGCATCTAGTTCTCCCTTTAAATCAAGAGAAGGCTGAACCTTGTCACGCTGATCCTCGAAAAAGTAGTTTAGCTCGCAGAAGCAGGCCAGCATGTCAGTCAGAAGACGTGAATGTCGTACGTCGGGAGGACGCCGCAAGAACTCTTCTTTGTCCTTCGAAGAAGTAAACATTTGCCCCACTATCGGGCCCATTGGCTCCTCTCGCGATGACGGCACGGAGACCGTCGGTACCCAGGGAAGACAAGTCCAGCTGATAAGCGATGGGGCCTTGAAGACCTTGAGGGGAAAGATTGACGGTATAAGGAGGAGAGCATTTTTTTGCAGAATCACCAATGCCCGAAATCGAAGAAATCCGTGGGGGAGGAGCGATTGGATTCGGAGTTGGTAAGTTCACATCTGGAATAAAGGAGCGAATAGGGGAGCTAGGACCGCCAGACACCGAGGGAGAGCCCATCGCTGCCGAAGCCTCGTTGACCTTGGAAGGAATGGCAGAGGGCACCTTGGTAACTTCCGTCACAGGCAAGGAACCCGTAACGTGCGAGACGTCAACTTCCTCGGAAGGAACCCCATTGATTTCCTCCACGGAAGGAACTAGTGGGTCAGACTTCTCTTTGCGAACTCTCTTTACGAGACGCTTTGTTTCGGCAGCGATCTCTTCGCTATCGTCCTCTGTTGACTCCGCTGCAGGATCACCTTTTCTAGACCTAAGTTTCATTCGTTGGGCAAGGGTGGCATGATGCAGCTCGAAACCAGTATCCATGCTTCCGCTATCACTGTCAACCTCTTCAATCACGGGATTATTTGGGGCCACTCCCTTACCGCGAGGCGGCAGCCAATTCTCAAGGAAACGGGAAGGTCGGGCAGATGTGTTGCGTGTCGCGACGGTTTTGTTTCTCCTTCCTCGCGGCGGAATAGGCGGACGACTAGAGCCTTCGAGTGGAGGAGAAGGAGGTAATGTCTGAAGCGGCACCATGTTTAGAGGAGTGTCACTTTCCTCGGAGGATCGACCCTCAGCGTTACCTGCCGATAAAATATTTTAATATGACAAGAAAGTCGAAGCGATAAGGCGATAAAAGAAAAGACTCACCAACGACACACTCTGACAAAGGCCTGAACCGAGCAAATTCCCGAATGCGGAAAGGCCCTTCTATTTCTAATAAGGCGTTAACATTGGATACATCCATACTATACAGCACATCTGGTTCTCGCCAAGCGGCACTGGTAATCTCTCGGTTGAAACCACCGCGCCAATACCGAGAGGGCAAGCGAAGGGTGAAGAAGCCATTTTTCCAGTTGTCCACATTCTCTTCGAAACCTTGAAAATTCCGCCAGAAGAACCGAACATGAGCACCATTCCATCTTGGGGTAATATCCACTAAGCAGTTGTGACACCTCAATGTGAAAAACGTGCAGAACAGATCGAGCGATGGAGCGAAAATATGCTTCATCTCACACGAGCGAAGAAAGGCGTAAAGCCCACACCAGGAAGGCGGAGTTATTTGAACGGGATTGAGATCGTAATGGTTTAGCAGTTTCATCAGAGAAGTATGAAGCGGGAGACGAAACCCGTAGGTAAACATCTTGAAATAAACCAACCGGAACGTCCCCCACATGGCATCAGTGAGCCGAGTATCCTTCAATGGGACAAAGGGGCGGTATCCCGTGGGAAAAGTGATACCGTTCTCCTCTAACTCAGCCCTCAAAACCTCATTACAATCAAAAACACTACGAGCTCTCCTAACTTCGGGATCTAGAGGATTTTCAATAATTGCAGAGGGCCTAGCGCGAGACATAAGGGAATGGAAACTAAAGCTATGGCAATAGAGAAGCAAAATACCTGGAGAAGAGAACCAGTGAATCGGCCGTCGGCACCGGCGAGCAATTGCAGTAAAATCCCTCGGGAAGAAAGAAGCACAGAAGAAAGGAAATACGAAGAATTTCGAAATATTAGCAAAAAATACTAAAAGAGAAGAGCAAATTCCTTATAAAGGTTAAACCTAAAAAAGGAACAGCCTGTGAAAATAAAACACGTGCAGAGTGGAAAAGGACGCGTGGGCAGTCATCAATGTCTTTTGGGAGAAGACAGTTACTGACTGAAAACCGAAAGGCTGTTGCGTCCAGCGAAAGGCCTACTCCCGCGATAATCCTGGAAACATAAAGGAAGAAAAGCGGCAGAAGAGCGAAAAGAAATAAAAACGTCATTTTATTATTTGGAAAAGCCATACGGCATCTACAAAGAGGCATGGTATGCCCAACTATTCGCCGTCAGACCAGGAGATGCCGTAGCAGTAGACCACGTCATCATCATCTTCACCTAAAAGAGATGGATCCTCGCCAGCGAAAGGGAAAGGTTCCTTAACCTTCTCCCCCTCGCGTGTGGATGATCGATCCGACTCCTCCTTGACAGACGGTGACACCGCTTTAACAGCTGAACAGGCAGAAGGAGCCCTTGGCGGAGACTCGTTAGGAAGGAAAGACGTTTCTTTCCCCTTTGAAGAGAAAGAAGCAAGAGAATCAAAGAACGATTTAGATGCCCTCGCAGCATCTTTCCTCCGCCTCTTGCGGCACCGTCGGCGAACAGGCGGCCTCCAGGGAGGCGACGGAGGAGGATTATCTGAGTCAGGAGAAGTCGGAGGAGTTGGTGGAGAATCTCGGGCGAACGTATCTAAAAAATGAGAATCAGCCATGAGATCACAGAATACTAATCAGAGGAAAAAACAGCAAGGAGACGAATGATAACGAAGGAGAGAAGATCCCTTAAATAGCTAAAAAATTGGGAAAAAAGGATCTTCGATCTTCCAACCCGACTCTTGAGAGAAGACACGTGTACAGCCTGAAGTGCAGATATGGATTTACAGTCACGCCTGTTGAGATTTTCCCCTGATCGAGGAAAACTGCAAAATCGCCCAATCAGTTGCCAGGACAACAGCGGCGTAGATTTAATATTGAACAACCAATTAGAAAACCACCCAGTGGTTGAACCGTTTTCAGTTGGGCTAAGAATATCTCCAAGAAAAAAAGAAGACAAAGGGCGCATTAAAGAAGAAGAACAGTTGCAAAATGGCGTACTAAAACCAGTTTATTTATTATGGCCTAGGGGCCGGAAAGTACATTTACATGATAGGAGGAAAAGAGAAAAGGCCCAAAGGGAGCCATCGCTATCAGGCATCAGAGCCAGCATCCTCAGGCTCTTCGGGAAGGTCTCTCAGAGAATCCATGACCAGAATCAGATCATGGGAGGTGGCTCTCATCCCCTTCAAGCAGCACCCCAGCATATCCTTGCGCTGCTGCAGCATGGCAATCACCACTTGAATCCGAGCGATGGAGGCAGCCAGCTTTGACACGCTCTCCAAAGGACTGAAATCCTCCAGAGACGTGGCTCCCAGCCTGGAATGAAGAGGGGTCAGCATTCCTTGCAGCTCCAGGATGTCCTCAGAGGTCTTGACCAGCATGTTCTCCAGGAAGCCGACGTCGCCATCATTGGGGTTCCTGAGAGAATGGCCCTTGGAAAGGAGGAAATTCTTAGTCAAATGATCCATGATGTGAATTGCCAGAGATGAGGAGAACGTGGGTGGAGAAAGCTCCCCAATTTATAGGCCCCAAGAGAGAGGCCTTGGAAAGAACAAAGAGGTCCTCAAAAGGCGAGCCGTCCCGTCACCCTTAAAGACTGATAAGCCTGAAGCAGAAGCAAAGGTTGATGCTCGTATGCTATCCTCGACATGGATGTTCGAAGGGATGCGAGAAAAAGTATGGAAAAATACCAAAAGGCACGATATCATGGGTAGCCATGACGTAAAAGCCATATGGTTACCGGTATCCACAGTGTAAGGCCGCGTTGATGTCGCAGGTGGCCCTAGATGCGTAAAATCTCGTCGACATCGTAGGCATCTGGTGGTATAAAGCCGTGTCGATATCGTTGTTTCCTTAAGCGTGAAAGAAAAACAGGGCTCGCGTGACCTCGAACCCCTGTAAGTACAAAGTTTACTAACTTCTCTATAAATACTTAACTCCTCCGTGTGTTTGCAGTACACCTGAAAGGATGATGGACCCGAAACGAATGCAAATCCACGACATGACCTGGTTACAGTCCTTGGCGGTATCACAAATGACCCATCAGCAGCCCTTTTATGACATGAATAAAGTTGAGACTCCGTAAGCCCTGCCAAGAGGCCAAACAGACTAACATCGCTGGGCGAAAGCAATGCCCTCATGATTACGAGCGTAATAGTAGCGTCTCTCGTGGACCTCTTAACGCCTCAGAAAAACAGGTCTCTAGATAAGAATGAAGGACGGAATCCGCTTGTTCGCGGGAAAGCTTCAGAACTAAGTTCCAGCTCATCACTTAACACGGATAACGTCGAGCAGGCAGAGAAACTCGGAGATCCTGCAGACATACCGCCCCACGAAAGAACAAGTTTTCGTCTAAGATTTCAGACATGGACAGCCCTTGGTAAACACTCGGGCTCGTTTTCAGTTGGGCTTATGATAACAATCAAGACAGCCCTAACAGTGCTACCACATTTGTGGCTCCCGCCGGGACGATTTTCCCCTAAGACCCGTAAGATATCTTCATATCGCCTGAGAATCAGCGAAGGATTCCTAGGATGGTCGACATCAGCGGGGAGGGGGGGGGACTCATGCGACTCTATACGCACGGCACCATCCCATCCTAGGGACCCACGAGGTTATCGCTCCCGGCAGCCCCGTCAGATATCGCTCATGACGTCATCCATCGATATCGCTTGTGACGTCACCATCAGACATAGGCCTATAAATACCCCTACTTTTCCAATCAGAAGGTAAGATCGAGATCACTCAGACGAACCTCTGTTATTTTTTAAACCTGAACTGACTTAAGCATCGGAGTGTCTACGCCGGAGCCCCCCCTCCGGCGCTTTGCAGGTACATCCGACACCGACCGCCACCGTTCCGATCAGGCACGACTCTGAATCTTACAAGATCGACATTGAATCTTATCAGTTATGTGTGTACCGTTACATAATATATTGTTAACATAAAGTTAATTGGACCAAATTGATGATCTAATAAAGTTGAGGGGTCCAATCGTCTAATTAATACAGTGTGGGGGCACATTCAGTATTTGTGCAGAGTCCCGGGTTAATTACAATTGTTGATGGGTCAATTTGTAATTAACATAAGTTAAATATAATTGGGATTTGGTCCCTGGTGGAAGTTGCCATATATAAGGAAAAGTTCTTCTGTTTTAACGCATAAGGAAAAAATTAGGTTTTCTTTCTAAAAAGAAAAACAACAGAGAATGACGGCTCCCCATTCAGCCCTAAGGCAACAATCCACCAGAAGACCTTTGTTCCTGGATTTTTTCAAGATCATGGCATCATCATCAGGTACGCTTCCGCATTCCGTTATTTGATTCATGTATTAATCGAATTGATTTGTTCCTACACTGTTGTTCATAAGGTTGAGAACAGCAGTGAACATCCTTTGGTTCTAATAGTGCCTTCTCTCAACAGTTTATTCTCAGATCCTAACCTTTCCTACTGATAAGAAGGTACTGGAGAACTCAAACTAAGCATTCTCAACTATGAACTGTGTTTTTTTGGGGAGGATTTAGGATAGGTACTGTAATAAAAAAAGAGTAGCAAAGAGTTACCTTTTGATAAATGTAGGTGGGTAAATTTTTGGCCAATTTATTTTCTTTTACAAGCTGGTTACTTCCTCAATGTTATATTATGGCCGAAACCCTCTCGAGCAAGGACAAGCAAATCAATTAATCATTCAACAAGATTGATGCATACACAAGCTAGATCGACATCTAATGGATTTCATGTCTATAAACTACAATCATGCCAAGAACGGGTAAGAATCAAGACTTGTATGCAAGGGGAAAAGATAGAATTAATATCACATGTCGACATCTAATGGATTTCATGTCTATAAACCTCATCCTCATAAAGTTTCTGAGGGACAGGATGAACTTATTGTTTCGATTCCTGCTCTTATCCCCTAGAGAGCAAGAAACGACGTCATTAATCTTCCTGCAGGACCATGACTAGATCCACAGATTATACCTGAGGATCATCAGGATGTCCATGAGGGTCCACAACCGGATCAAATTCAACAACCTCAAATAGTTGAGGACCAAGTAGAGGCAAATATGTCGTTAAGGAGATCCACTAGAGTGAGAAGAAATGCAATTTCGGATGATTATATCGTATTTCTGCAAGAACATGAGGATACTATTGACTCTTTGGAGGATGACCCGCTCACCTTTAAAGAGGTTAATAGTCGTTCTGATGCTCGAGAGTGGATAAGGGCCATAGGGGATGAACTCAAATCCATGAAGGACAACGACGTTTGGGAACTTGTACCACTGCCTGAGGAAAAGAAACCGATAGGTTGCAAATGGGTTTTCAAAACCAAAAGGGATTCTCAGGGCAATATTGAGAGGTACAAGGCACGTCTTGTTGCGAAAGGGTTCACCCAAAATGAAGGAATAGACTATAAAGAGACCTTCTCTCCAGTTTCATCGAAGGACTCTTTTAGGACTATTATGACACTAACTGCACATTTCGATCTTGAGCTACACCAAATGGATGTAAAGACTGCTTTCCCCAATGGGGATCTTGAGGAAGAAGTCTACATGAGACGACCAGAAGGACTATCCTCCAACGAGGGTAGTGAATTGGTTTGTAGATTAAAGAAGTCTATCTATGGGCTCAAGCAAGCTTCTCGTCAATGGTACTTGAAGTTCCATAGTGTTATTACTTCATACAGTTTCGAAGTAAACGCTGTAGAGGACTGTCTGTACCATAAGTTCTGTGGGAGTAAATTTGTATTTCTACTGTTATATGTGGATGACATTTTGCTTGCTACTAACGATGTAAAACTTCTTCAGGATACTAAGGCTTTTCTCTCAGATAACTTTGAGATGAAAGACCTTGGAGAAGCATCTTTTGTGTTGGGGATTCAGATACACTGTGATCGTTCACGGGGTACCCTTGGATTATCACAAAAGGGTTACATCGATAAAGTACTGAAGAGGTTTAGCGTGCAAAATTGTAAGCCACATGATACCTCTATCTCCAAAGGTGAGAAATTTAGCCTTGATCAGTGTCCTAAGGCAGATTTGGACCGCAAGTTCATGGAGGGTATTCCATATGCTTCGGTTGTGGGTAGCATCATGTATGCACAAGTTTGTACCCGTCCGGACCTTGCATTTATAGTTGGCATGTTGGGGAGATACCAGAGCGATTCCGGAAGGGATCATTGGGTTGCAGCCAAAAGAGTCTTTCGATACCTGCAGAAAACGAAAGACTATATGCTCACATACAGGAAATCAGATTAGCTTGAGATCATTGGGTATACTGATTCTGATTTCGCTGGATGCCAGGATAGCCGGAGATCGACTTCAAGTTATGTCTTTCTTCTGGCTGAAGGAGCCATTTCATGGAAGAGTGCGAAACAGTCACTTGTTGCATCTTCCACTATGGAGGTTGAATTCGTAGCTTGCTACGGGGCATCCAGTCATGCTATATGGCTGCGGAACATGGTTAAGGGACTGCGAGTTGTCACTGGTATTGAGAGACCATTGAGGATCTTTTGTGACAACCGGGCTGTTGTGCTGTACTCCAACTGTAATCGGAGTTCTTCCAGATCAAAGCACATTGATATAAAGTTCCTTGCCGTTAAAGAAAGGGTTCAGAGCAATCAAGTTAGCATATAGTTATTGGGTACAAACGATATGGTTGCGGATCCGCTCACTAAGGCATTGACACCTATAACATTTCATGGCCATGTATCGAGTATGGGTGTCATTAAGTTAGATGCCTGAGATTAGTGGGAGTTTGGTTTGTACATTTTTTTGTGACTCATATATGCGATGACTGTGTATTATGTTATTTCACAGTTTATGGATATTGATTTTATTCAATATATGCTCTGGATTTTTGATCTCATAAAGTAAAGAGGATCAATTGGAAATCTGACAAGTATAGATCACTTGTAATTTCCATGCTGCACATGCACACTGGATCCATGTCGTTAGTTAGTTATTACTCGTAATCATTATGGAGTTTAGTTGCTTGGACTGCGACGACTGCTCTTTTGGTTCTTGTATTAATGAAGCTAATGGACCGGATTGAATTAGACGGATATATGCTAGCATTTAGGGGTTAACATATGATTGTATGACAAAAGGTGGTACTATAAGGAGCGCATATTGTGTAGTTGTCCAAGTGGGAGATTGTTGGAATTTGGACAACGGGACTAATGCGTTAGTACCGTTCGTACACTCTGGAACATATGGACGCATATGTTATGTGTGTACCGTTACATAATATATTGTTAACATAAAGTTAATTGGACCAAATTGATGATCTAATAAAGTTGAGGGGTCTAATCGTCTAATTAATACAGTGTGGGGGCACATTCAGTATTTGTGCAGAGTCCCGGGTTAATTACAATTGTTGATGGGTCAATTTATAATTAACATAAGTTAAATATAATTGGGATTTGGTCCCTGGTGGAAGTTGTCATATATAAGGAAAAGTTCTTCTGTTTTAATGCATAAGGAAAAAATTAGGTTTTCTTTCTAAAAAGAAAAACAACAGAGAATGACGGCTCCCCATTCAGCCCTAAGGCAACAATCCACCAGAAGACCTTTGTTCCTGGATTTTTTCAAGATCATGGCATCATCATCAGGTACGCTTCCGCATTCCGTTATTTGATTCATGTATTAATCGAATTGATTTGTTCCTACACTGTTGTTCATAAGGTTGAGAACAGCAGTGAACATCCTTTGGTTCTAATAGTGCCTTCTCTCAACAGTTTATTCTCAGATCCTAACCTTTCCTATGATAAGAAGGTACTGGAGAACTCAAACTAAGCATTCTCAACTATGAACTGTGTTTTTTTGGGGAGGATTTAGGATAGGTACTGTAATAAAAAAAGAGTAGCAAAGAGTTACCTTTTGATAAATGTAGGTGGGTAAATTTTTGGCCAATTTATTTTCTTTTACAAGCTGGTTACTTCCTCAATGTTATATTATGGCCGAAACCCTCTCGAGCAAGGACAAGCAAATCAATTAATCATTCAACAAGATTGATGCATACACAAGCTAGATCGACATCTAATGGATTTCATGTCTATAAACTACAATCATGCCAAGAACGGGTAAGAATCAAGACTTGTATGCAAGGGGAAAAGATAGAATTAATATCACAAGTTGATGGTTTATCTAACTTATTTAACTACGTTTTTTCAGCCCCCAACCCAACAATTTATATTTTATACTCACCTTTTTCTTTTTCTTTACGTAATTTCCTAGGATCATATGATGAGATTTATAAGAAATAGTAATAGCTTAAAACACCCCTGTACTAACCGCGAAAAACAAACTCCTCCCCCGAACTTCAAAAACGCTAATACACCTCCCCTGGAATATTGTTTTCGGGCAAAAAGGCCCCTCAATGCACATTTTTACAATTTTAAAAAAATTGTAAAAATTCTAAAAAAAATGTAATTAACCTAAAAATCAAGAAACATTGTAAAAAATTCTAAAAAATCATAAAAAAATGTAATTAATTATGGACAGAAGGGGCTAATTGCACGATCAACGTAGTTCAGGGGAGGTGTATTAACGTTTTTGAAGTTCGGGGGAGGAGTTTGTTTTTCGCTGTTAGTACAGGGGTGTTTTAAGCTATTATGCTTTAAGTTTAAGCTAATTCTTTTTAGGACTACTAGGTTATTTTGGCACGTGGTGTTGCACGTGCGAAATTTATTTAGATTTAAAAATGTTAAAATATTATATTTATGTACAAAAAAGTATTTCATACAAAATATTTTTGGTATAATATAAAAGTTTTAATAATGTCTCAATAAATGGGATTAACATAAATTTTTACTATGGTGTTTTTTTATTTGAAAAAAAGTATATTAGTATTGTTATTGATGTTTTAACGCAGGTGTTGACAAAAAAAAAATTATTAATTCTGAAATAATTAATTTTAAGTTATTAGAATTAAAACAGTTTTAACTCTATTAAGTAATTTATTTTTATAAATTTAAATTTAAATATTTAAAATAATGTTTCATTTTTTTCCAGTTCTCTAAATATTGTAAATAATTATGTAGTTAATTAAACACAACCACTAATGAATTTTAAAAAAAAATCAAACTCAATAAAAAAATAAGTTTAACATTTAATGAAAAATTATGATTTAATTAAATGTACAAACTATTTTTCTTCATGTTTATGTATGATAAAACATCGCATAATTAGCTAAGGAAAAATAATTCCTTATCATTACAAATTTATGAAATCAAGTAATCTAATATTTGTGTATATATACTTTTTTAAGAATAATACATTATAAAAAGGTTTTCATAGTTTTTTTTAATATTTTATTGAGGCAAGATAATTTCTTATTTATTTTACATATTTTTTATAGTTTTTTAATTTTTAGCTAAAAATAATTATCATTTTTTACTTTATTTTTTTATTCTTTCTCTCATATTTCTTTCTTTCTAGTTCTTATTTTAATAATGGCAATGCATGAAATATAAAATAACAACAACAATAATAATTTAAAAAATAGTCTAAAAATAATTTTGATTATAATTTAATAAAGGGGATAACTTTGTTATTATATTTGTCCTTTATTTTTTTCTTCTTTTCGTAATAATATCATATTTTGTTATCTTTTAAAAAATATATATATACTTTCTTAATTTTTTGGATTAGAATAATAATAGTAGTAATAGTTAAGTAATGAAACTTTTATTATTATTATAAATAAATAAAATATTCCAACTTTAAAATATTTTTTATTAGATTAAGATGATATTAACGTTAGAATATTTATGTATCTCATCTAATCCATAACTTTTAGCTTTTTTTCCTATAACTTATGGCTTAGAACATAATTTCTTATTTAATTTTCTTATTTATATCAACTTCATCAACATTTCGTCACTCGCATTAAGAATCCATGAGTGAGATCTTCTATGTACTTTTATAGCAGTCTATTACGTTACACAAATTTACCCTCATCCATTTGTTATTAATTGAAAAAATAATTTAAATTTAAGGTTTTAAGGACTTTAAATTTACGATAAATATTTATTTAATTATTTTAGGTATAATGATAACTTGTAAATTAGTAACTAACTATTAATCAATTTATTTTATTATTTTATTAATATATGACTCATGCATATTGAGTTGCACGTTTTTTTCTAGAGTGGTGGGATTCAGAGTTGTGTCATCTAATTTTAATTATCAATTTAAAGATTCAAAAGGTTACTCATTGTAACAATATCTCATTTCAAAATTAATTTAAATTTAACCTTCTAACGACTTTAAGTTTACAATAAATATTCAATATATTTTATGTACCTATCGTATATTATTTTGATGATATAGATCATGTATTTGACCCATAATATTATAATGATAACTAAAAATATAATCAATTTCTTTTTAAAATATATCTTATGACTTTGGACACTATAATTTTAAAACTTACGTTAGAAATCCTATAATATCCTAAAATGTTTTAATATAAACATTATAAGTGGTTAAAAAATATTAAAAAATGGTAAAAAGTTGAAAAAAACTTATAAATATTGGAGAAAAATGTGTAGCCATAAATATTTGATGATTAGATTATAAAATATTAATTTTCACTATCTTTTTTTAAATACCTAACCTCATCCTTTTATATTATTAAAACTCATTAATCAACATTTGTCACTGAATTAATTTTAGAAAAATTTATAAATTCTCTTTCAATTTTTCACTTTTATGATTTTAAAAGTAATTTTTTTCTAAAAAAATAAACCATGTACTGCCTTGAAATTATAGTTAAATAATAAAAACTAAATAAATACTATTAACCCATGTAAAAAATATTTTATGAACAATATAAAATATTTCTTTCATAAAAATAAAATTAATGTAAATTATTTTGATAATATATGGTTAATATTGTCAATACTTATAAATAAAATTCTCACTTATTCTCATAATTTTTTTTCTTATTTTTATTATATGTTAGAAAAAGTATAAATATTACACTTTAATTTTCACTTTTATTTAGTTTATGTTTCTTCAACTCTCTTAAAATCAATCCCTTTACTAATTTAATAATAAAATAAAACAAAAAATATTAACTCGAATAAAGAATATTATTCTTAAAATAATTTAATAATAATTAAAAAAAATTACATTTAAAAAATAGATTAATATACATATGTTATATTTAAAAAATAATTTAAATTTAAAAGTAGATTAACTTATATTTTACTCATTGTGACTATTTTTCAATTCCAAACTTTTAAAGATATTTCTCACATTGTAGCTGCCCGAGTACATTACATAGATTGATTTCTTACAATCTCTTTGAATATAGTTAGAAACTTGTTGGTAATCAACCAAAGAAATATTTTTTTCACCCATGTCAATATCACTAACAATGATAAATTTTAAAAATATATAAAAGTAAAAGTTCATAAGCATAGGAAGATAGTTTCGGTATTTAACATATTTTAGTTCTTAAAAAAAACATCTTTCTCTTTTGTATTTTAGAATTTAAATTATTAAATTATTTAAATAAATTTTTTGTTAATTATAATTTAATATTAGGATGCGAATATTTTATTATAAAAAATCACCTTCTTTCATTTTTCATACTATCAAAATATTATTTAATATAAATTTAAATTCTAAAAAATTGATTTAATATACATTAATTATTCATAAGTTTAATATAAATTCACTTTAAAAAATATATATATAATTTATACAAATATAATTTATTTTTACTAACTTTCTTAACTCAAAATACTAAGTATATTTTTCTATGATAAATCATTTATCTTACTAAAAGTTATGAATATTATAATTCTTTATTAATTAAATAAATTGTCATTTAATAATATAAATAAAATTTTATTACTTAATTGAAAAATTAATTTATAAGTTTGTTCACTTTCTAATTTACTATTATTACTGTTATTTAAAATATTATTACAAGCTACCCCAGCAGATAGCAGTAAGAAGAATAGGAAAAAGAATGTACAAGAGTGGCACTTCCTCAACAGAGGAAGCACCAGAAAAGATAGTCAAGACACAACAAAATCCCCACTGATACAACGCGAAAGACTATCTATTAACACTATCCCAAGACAATAACCAAGTCGGCGACAACAACATCATGCCCAAACTGTATGGGAATGTGGGCTCCTTACTCTTCACCCATCTAAACCACAACGAGAATGCTGAATTTACTGTATGTCTTGCGTAGTGTGTGACATTTTGGAAGATCACCTTATTTCGCTGTAGCCATAAGCTCCACATCACTGCATAAAATAAAGCTCGCCACATACCTCTCACCTGTTCACCCTTGTAAGGCACAAGACTGTCCCACATTTCCCAAAGATCCCCAACCGTCCGAGGACAGCACCACACCGTACCCAACCATTGCATCACTATACTCCAACATCCTGTAGTTGTACTGTAGTGAAGAAGTAAATGGTGCACAGTTTCGCCAGCCCGGTCACACATAGCGCACACATTACCCTCGATATCTAGCAGACTGCGTCTCCAAAGAAAATCTCTAGTCACTAGCCGCTCGCGAAATGCCAACCAGAGGAAGAACTCAATTCTATATGGAACTAGCTTGGTCCAGCAAGATTTCAGCAGAGGCGTGGGTTGGAATCGCTGACTTTCGAAACCCCTGCACCAAGAACCCACAGTATACTCACCTGAAGAACTCAACTGCCAGGTGATGTTGTCTTTCCGTTGCTGGACAAGTAACTCAGGAAATTGCATAGTCAAGCATAACCACTCGGCGCTTTCCCACTCAAAAAGCTCTCGACGCCAGTTATTAGACCAGGAGCACCGCCCCTCATTCCAACTTCCATGATCAGCTATACTCCCCTGTTTATTGATCGTAATGTTAAACAACCTCGGGTGTGATAGAGCCAAAGGAACCCTATTATGCCAAGGATCCCACCAGAAGGAAATATCCTGACCATTACCAACACCAATCGCTACGTGACCAGCCCAAAGATCAAACCAATCGCCTCCCCTCCCAAACAAGCGAACAATATCACCCCATACCTTGGAATATTTATTATCTTTATTACTCCACAGATCCCCAACCCCCTTGAAGTTATACTGCCTCCTGACTATGTCAGCCCAAACTTTCTTGCTCCCTCTATTTAAATTCCACACCCACTTAAATAAATAAGCAGCATTTCGAACCCTTAGATCACCAATCCCCAAGCCGCCACACTCTATAGAGCGAGTGATATCTTCCCATTTAACCTTGGCCAACCCACGTTTGTTGTCGTCACCACTCCACATGAACCGCCGCATAATCCCTTCGCATTGACGACGAACACACTTCGGCATACAGTATATCGACATATTGTATATAGGAAGACTCGAGATCGCAGCCTTAATCAACGTCACTCTTCCACCAACAGACAGAAGATGCCCCTTCCAAGTGGCGAGCTTTCCCCTCATTTTTTGCACAAGAAATTGCCAGCTAGACTGTCTCCTAGGATTTAGTCCCACATAGGAACCAAGATATTTAAAGGGAAACACCTCATACTTACAACCCGCTC
Organism: Viola odorata; assembly: GCA_963691705.1. NCBI lineage: Eukaryota > Viridiplantae > Streptophyta > Magnoliopsida > Malpighiales > Violaceae > Viola > Viola odorata. The sequence continues at coordinate 8,212,059 of OY829540.1, read as the reverse complement.
TTCTAGCTAGACAAGTCCCCACCTGATCACAGAGATTAATACCTACTAATGAACTCTTATGAAAGTTGACTCGGAGACCTGAAAAAGCCTCGAACCAACGCAAAGTCCCTTTAACGCCTTGTATCGCATTCTCGTCGTTGTTGACGAATATAAGAGTGTCGTCCGCAAACTGAAGATGAGTAAGCCGCCACCCTGCTCGGTCATTACCCACCCCCCGAAGTAAACCCACGCTCGCAGCCCTAGCCAGAAGACAATGTAACCCTTCAGCAGCAATGTTAAAGAGGAAAGGGGACATCGGACATCCCTGTCTGAGGCCTCTTTCGACCTCGAATTGCCCCGACGGAGATCCATTTATCAAAATCGAGACTCTGGTCGTACTAAGACATTGCATTATCCACCCCCTCCATCGATTCCCAAAACCCATATGGCGCATAACATCGTCCAGGTACCCCCAATCCACCGAGTCATAGACCTTTTCAAAGTCCAACTTAAAGAGTAGGCCTTGCTGCTTCGACATCTTCAAATGGTGGACTACCTCATTTGCAGCCATCACAGAGTCCAACGTTTGTTTGCCTGCCATGAAACCATGTTGAACCTCACTTATCACCTTCCCAATCACGCTACCAAGCCTCTTAGCAAGAATTTTCGCTACTATCTTATAGTAACTGCTCACTAGGCTGATAGACCAAAATTCACTAAACTGCTTAGCATTAGTGGTTTTAGGCAAAAGAGTGACAAAGGAAGAATTGGCACCCTTAGGAAATACCCCTGTTCTGAAGAAGCCTGTTATCAACACACAAAATTCAGGACTCACAATCTCCCAAGCTTTCTGAATGAACCGGAGCGAAAATCCATCAGGACCAGGCGTCCTCTGGCCATTGCAGTTTCTTACAGCTTCCCAAACTTCTTCCGCTGATACATCCCTATCCAACATGCACGCCTCAACCTCGTTCAACCTCTTAAAACCCAAATCCTGGATTTTCAGGCGCTCCCACCAATTTGATTTAAAGAAAGTAGAGTAGTGGTGGACCACAGCAAGTTTAATATCTGTAGGATCAGTAAGACGACCTGAGGAAGTAGCGATATCTGTAATATTTTTCCGTATCATACTCGTCTTTGCTATGCGATGGAAATATCCTGTATTTCGGTCGCCCTGCAGGTCCCACTGAATTTTATTCTTTTGCCTCCAGAACCTATCTACTCGACCTTGCTGATCCCAGATTTCATTACCGACCACAAGCCTCTGCCCCTGTTCTTCTAAAGACAACGGTCTCTCATCTGCTACCCTCTCAAGAGCATCTACCTTCGCCTGTAATTCCTCAAGGTCTTTTTCTAAATGTCCAAAGACCTCAATATTCCATACTTTTAGCTTCTTCTTCAGGTACCTCATTTTCTGAATAACCCGACATACCCCCGGATGTTCAATAGTAGCTTCCCTCCACCATTCAGCTATCAGGTTTTTAAACCCCGCTACCTCCCACCACGTTCCCTGATCTCTAAACGGTTTCGGACCCCAGTCTTTACCATCCTAGGTGAGAAGCAGAGGAGTATGATCAGACCCATGTCTGTGCTGAGCGACTATCCTGGCCCCTTGCACGTACGGCCCCCAATCAGCTTGAATAAAGACTCTATCCAACCTGCTTCTACACACCGCGTTGGCCCAAATAAAGCGTCTGCCAACTAACACTAAGTCCTGGAGCCGACACCTCTCTACCCACTCGTGAAATTCCTCCATACCCCTAATATTCCCTACGCCATTCAACCTTTCTGAAGATGATACAATTTCGTTGAAGTCACCCCCCACAAGAACCGGGTACACACTATTCTCAATAAGCTGGGCTAAGGTGTCCCACAATTGACCCCTTCGCGTCACATCATTATACGCATAAACATTCAACACCACGCATCGAAAATTCCCATTCAGCATAATTCCCTCTAACCAAATGTACCTGTCACCCACTAGCGAATGATCCATCATGAAAGCACTACTGTTCCACATCGTTAATAAACCACCTGACCGGCCACTCGCAGGAGCACAAACCCAACGCGCCTCCTGATTTCCCCACAAGGATTGCATAAAGAAATCGTCTACTGATTCTTTCTTAGTTTCTTGGAGCAGACAAAAATCTAATTGCTCTCTACGCCAACATCTCTTAACAAAACCCCTCTTCCTAGCAAAAAGTAATCCTCTGCTATTCCATGAAAGTAACCGAACCATAAGAAGGTTGTGATCACGCGATCTCAGAACCCAATCAAATCTGGTTTTGTAACTCGGCATTAAATCTCTCTTTATCAAAAGCACGTAAATCGCTTCGTTGACTTTCTCTGTTATGGAGAGTAATCTCCCGATGTTCCACGTGTCCGGTTCAATCGCTGTAGCACCTGACACACGGTTCATACGAGCAATATCTTCATCTCCCACATGCCAAACATTATCCTGTGACCCTACAACAGGATGCACAGTTTCCAAACTACCAGATTGACCAATCAATTTCTTTACTTTGTTACCTTTTCGCCTCACCGTAACAAGGGAAAGATCTCCCTGTTGCGCTCTATCCATTCCCGCTAATACTTGCGCTCTATCTTTCTTAGCCTCCTCACAATGGTTATCTTCTTCCTCCATGGCTGCCTCTGCTTCGTACACCTCTACCTCAGAATTTCCATCAGACCCATTAAACTCTTTGTGCACCCCCACTATCCAGTCAATATTTGAGATGGCCCCCTACATGGGTTCTTCTTGACAGCTTACTTCATAAATAAGGTCGTCCACACTCACCTGCACAGTCTCATGGATACTTAATCTTTCTGTAGAAATGAGAAACCTTGCCACATCCAAACGTTTCCTCTCTGTGGTGTTCTCGTCCACAGCTACCAGCGACCCTATCTTATTCTCAATCTTCTCAAACGTTGAAAATCTTCAAGTCTGAACAGGAATTCCGACGCATTGAACCCAGCATAACCTGCCTCCCCTAGCAATTTCATCTTCCCAAGACATTACCTTAGAGAATAGCCTGTTTTGAGTATCCGACATTGCCCTTTCACGGTCTGTCTGCCTGTCAAATTCCAGCCACACTAAACCCCGGCCCATAACTCTTGTCTCGCAAATCCACCCTGATTCCATTACCAGCTCTTAAATTTCCGGAATATATTCTATCCTTCGGATAATACCCACCGCACTTCTGGTTAGCCATTCCTCATTTTCTGCCGGGATTTCCAACCCAACAACATCCGATGCAGAATCTCCTTCCTCCTTGTTTGCGGTACTAACCTCAGTATTTAGAATTCGTGGAATCCCCTTCACCACGTCAGCCAAGGCATGCTCCCTGTTATCCGTAATTGTAGACTTACTCAATTGGGGTTTTGGTACAGATTTAGCAGACTTGCGCTGTAGAAGTCGTGCATGACTATTCAGCCCCGACCTCCCAATCTCCCTTCGACGCCGACCTAGACTACTCCTAATGGTCGACGCCCCGATGAATTGACGATCTAGTGCAAGTTCCATATCAATTCTATTTTCTACCCAATCAAAACGGACAAAACCAAACCTCTTTCCATCTCTGTTCCTACGGTTTGGAATGAAGACGTCAACCAAACTACCAAATTTTGGTAGTCTCCACCGGCGAGTAATCAGATATCGTAGAGCTTTATGATCCACATGGTGAGGTAAGTTTTCTACGTAATAGGAGACTGAATCAATTTTATGCTCCGCCATAAGTTAGTGAAGGTTTTTTCACGCCTGATTATGTTGTTGTTTATCTTAAAATTGAAAACATTATCTAGTTTTTATCTAAAAAAATATATTAAAATATCAAGAAATATATTTACGTAATCATTAAAAGTATACTCAAAATATTTATTTTGTAACATTTTATTTTTTATTATATAATAATAATAAAAACTTATTAACTTTATTGATTAAAAAATTAAATATAGTTTTAGATAAACTATATAAAGAAATCCTAAAGTTTGCAAAATCTCCCACTTTGTACCCAATAGTTTTGAAATTTGCAACGTAAGCCTACAACAAAATTGCAATTTTGGTCTTTCTAATAGTTAGAAAATTAAAAGATGGTAAAAAGATATTTAATTATTTTATCAATCACTAATTATTTTAATTTTTTAAAATATACTGATAAATTTGTTAAGGGTGATGTTGATTCGAACCAATTAAAAATATAGAGAATTTACTATGACATTTATGATACAAATTCAGAATATTTTATTACTAATTAGATTAATTACTCTCAATTCTTCCTCCATTTTTTCGCATAAATATGATCTCATTTTTTCTTAGAATTTTAGTCTCCTATTCTAACAAAGTCATTCATGTCATCAAATAAACTAAAGTTTTCTTTCTTGTCAATAACGTGAGCTTAAATTATTCTAAAATGAATTTAATTTTATTAATATATTTTTAATAAATGACATTATTTATTATGTATTATCCTTTTATTTTTAAGAAAAAATAAATACATGTCAACATAATTTAATACCACATTATAAACATGCAAATGAACTTCAAATTATTTTTTATAACTATATCTCATTTTCTTCATCTAAGTAAATTTAGTTGTTGATTTGAGCTAATTAAAAATAAATGAACGTATTTGATATTAGTTTGAAATGTATAGGCAAGTGCAAAACATTAGTTATTGATCGTTGCTTCTTCCAAATTCTCGTAAATAAGAACTTAGATATCTATGTACAACATTTAGAGCCGTAAGCAACGAAATAACTCGGGGTCTTCTTTTCTAATTAGCTCACTTAAGTTGCTATTTAATTTTCATTTCTGTTTATGAGATTCTTACTACCTGTTTTTAAAAAAAAACTAATATACCATTGAAACATTATATAAAATAATCAGGACATAGAATTGTTAAGTTTATATTCCCAATTTTGAATCAATTGAGTATCATATATATAAATTTCTCTAGAAAATTCTATGTTTTGAATAGGGGAAAAAACCTTAAAATCAATCCGGATATGCAAAATTAATTCATAAAAATTAACCAAACATGGATTCCCTCAAGGAGTTTTACATTCTTTATTTTTAAAAAATAAATTGAATAAAATGTTGTATATGACTATATGCTAATTAGGTTAGGCTAGTTATGTAGAAAAATTAAAAATTAAGCAATACTAAATCTAATTACCACTAAGAAATATAATAGAGAAGTTGAATATATCTTGGTTTATGATCGAGGAATTACTAAATGTAAATACACAAATATTAATCATTAAACACAAATAATAAAATAAATTAATTCAAAAAAAATAAGAAAACAAAACAGATAATTATGATTATAATTTAAATTAAGTAATTATATTTTTTTATTTTATTTACTTATATTATTACATGCTTCCCGCTATTGTTAAGAATTTTGAATGCTCTCATAATTTTTATAATTATTTCCGGCTTTTTTTTAGATAAATTGGCTGAACTATTTTTCTCAAATTTAAAAGCAATAATTATTATTGGATAAAGTTTTTAACAGATTTATAAAAACTTAAAAGAAAATTAAGAGTGTAATATACTTTTAAACAATAACTTAAGGTATAAAAATCACCTTGTTTCATTTTTCATACTATCAAAAAAATATTTAATATAAATATAAATTCTAAATAATTAATTTAATATACACTAATTATTCATAACTTTAATATTAATTCATTTTAATATATATATATATAGTTTATTTTTGCTAACTTTCTTAACTCACAATACTAAGTATATTTTTCTATGATAAATTATTTACTAATTTCAAGCTCTCACTAACAATTATGAATATTATAATTATTTATTAATTAAATAATTTTTATTTAATAATAGAAATAAAATTGCATAACTTAATTAAAAAATTAATTTATAAGGTTTTTCACTTTATAATTTACTATTATTAGTGTTATTTAAAATATTATTACAAGCTACTCCCATGTGAATTTTTAAGAGACTAACGAATGTAGAAGATCCAATTTTCTTTCCACTTTTGCCATATAGGAATTTTTTAATTATTTTAAAGTTTGTGTTATTTTTTAGCTTGAAATTAAAAATATTGTCTAGTTTTTATCTAAAAAAATATACTAAAATTTCAAGAAATATATTTACGTAATCATTAAAAATATACTCAAAATATTTATTTTGTAACATTTTAATTTTTATTATTTAATAAAAAAATTATTAACTTTATTGATTAAAAAATTAAATATATTTTTAGATAAACTATATAAAGAAATCTTAAAGTTTACAAAATCTCCCACTTTGAACCCAATAGTTTTGAGATTTGCACTATAAACCTGAAATTTGCAATGTAAGCCTGCAATAAAATTACAATTTCTATCTTTCTAATAATTAGAAATTTAAAAGATGGTAAAAAATATTATTAAGTTATTTAATTATTTTATCATTCACTAATTATTTTAAAATTTTAATATATACTGATTAATTTTTTAAGAGTGAAGTTGATTCGAACCAACTAAAAATATAAATAATTTAATAGGTAGGTTAATTAATTTAATAGACAGATTAATTAATTAAATTAATTAATTAAAATGTTTAAAAGTCTATTACGTTTAAAAGTCTATTACAATCAAATAATCAAATAACTTAATAGGTAGGTTAATTAATTTAATAGGTAAGTTAATTAATTAATTAATTTAATTAATTAAAATATTTAAAAGTCTATTACACCCTTAAATTTTTTAATAATTTAAGGCTATAATAGACTTTTAAATAGTATAGATTAAAAATAAAATACGGGTCCACTCACCGTTCTCTATCGCCCATCTTGCAGGTTAAATTCTTACCGTTGGAGCTCGAGTCGAGACTGAACCGGGAAACTAGCCGTTAAACATCTTCTCAATCATCAATCCCCTCAAACCCTAATCCCTTTCTTCAAAACCAACCAAATCTTCCATCAAACACATTTCATTCTTGTTTCTTTGAATCTTTTGTTCGAAAGGTAATCAGATCCATTTAGAATTTTCTCAGAATGGCATCGAAAATTGTTGCTAAAGACATCATCACCCTTCGCGGTTCAGCGGCCATTGTCAGTGAGTTCTTTGGTACGTCGGCGTCTCAAAAAACTACTCTTTGATCCATTTTTCCAATTCAATTACCACTTCTATTTGTTGGGTTTCTCTTTAATTTTTTATTTCTTTCTTTCTTTTTTGTTTTTGGCCGTGTCTTCAGGTTATGCCGCAAACAGGTAACATTTCTGATTTTAGTTAGTTTTGTTTGTCAGTTTAGTGATTCTGGTTGTGGGTTTTGATGGAAATTTATGGATGAATTGTTGTGTAGTATATTGTACAATCGAGGGGTTTATCCGGAAGAGAGCTTCGGGAAGGTGAAGAAATATGGGCTGCCAATGTTGCTCACTCAAGATGAAGGTGTTAAAACCTTTATTACCAACCTAACTGCTCAATTGTCTGGTAAGATGGGTTTGCTTTTTTTACTGTTGTTTCCCCATTTGGAAGTCAAGAAGTGTTATAAATGAAGAAACCCTCTTTAGGGATGATGCTTTTGTTGTGTATGATTGTTGCTCACTGAAATGTGATTTTTGAATCTTGAAAAGAATGGCTCGAATCGGGGAAGTTACAAAGGGTTGTTCTGGTGATAATGAGCAAGGCAAGTAATGAGGTTCTAGAGAGGTGGAATTTCAGCATTGAGACTGACACCGAGGTCGTTGAGAAAGGGTAATGGCACTAACTGGAGTTCAAACTGAACAGTTTCTCTGATTCTTCATACGTTTCTGAATGCATCTTAAATTTTGTGGTTCGATGTATGGCGTGGCTTCTTTTAGGGTGTCAAGGGAAAAGAGTGACAAAGAGATCATGAGAGAGATTCAAGCAATTATGCGGCAGATTGCTTCAAGCATTACTTACTTGCCATGCATTGATGAACCTTGTAAGAAGCATTTTGAACATCATTGATTATTGTTCTGCTTAATTTCTCATGCTTCGGTAGTTACTGATTGAGTTCCCTTTCTCTACTTCTTAGGTGTTTTTGATGTCTTGGCATACACTGATAAAGATGTTGCAGTCCCGTTCACGTGGATCGAGAGTGACCCCAAACTCATAGCTAATCCACAAATGGTGAAATTGCATGCTTTTGATACTAAGGTGGGTTTCGTAAAGTGATTACTTGCATGATACTGGTAATCTTTTGGAATGAAAACAAAAAATAACTTGATTGATTTTGTTTCTGCAGATACACAAGGTTGACACGCTTGTTTCGTACAAGAACGACGAATGGGATGAGGAGTAGAGCTGCACCGTGTTATTTTCTGCGATTCCGGTGAATCTTTTATTCACATGTTGTGGTAATAACAGACTTGCTTCTGTGATTCAATCTTTGTGGTAGTATGTAATGTAACAGATTTGCTCAAGAGTGATGTAATGGTTTTAACAGAGAATGCTTGTTGGAATTAGAATGAGAAAAGTTTCTTCTCTTTTTTCACTCTTGCCTTTCAATTTGTAATTCTCTCTACTAGAAAACTATACACGAGTTCTGTTCATGAAATGCAAAAAGAGAACTGTAAAACGTTTCGACAGGAAGAATAAGAAAAAAAAGTGGCCAATTGACAGGAACAATGGTCAAAATTTAACTTGAGACTGTGGTTTGTCAAAGAAGTACATATGTACAAATTGTCTGCCCAGGACATGAGAAAAAACAAATCCAGTCCTACCACTAAACAGAAGCACAACATGCTATATACACTGTCACACGGTACAGTTTTATAATTTTAGGGAGGCACTGCAAGCAGCTGAAGTCGTAGCACACAACCCTAGCTCACGCCACGGTATATAGCACCAGGTCGAAGATCATCCATGTTATCGATGTTTCTGTACCCATCATATTCCCTTAGACATGACCAGGCACGGCGGCTGAGAAAATCACGGTAGTCTTCTTCTGTATAGAAAATCTTCTCCTCTGTGTGCATTGGAATGTGGTCTGAGTCATCGTACACGCACACTTTGATGGCTAATCCTGAAAATTCATATCATACGAGTGCACTCATCAAATTTCTTATTCTCAAAAAATAAAAGAAAATTCAGTCCAAGGTATAGAAAGGAACTCAACAAATATGTTGTAGTGCCTATTAATACAATTTTTTATTATATAGCACAATAAAGATGAGGAAATTTAAAAACTTCACTTAGGACATGCAGAATTCCTAGGTCACCAGAAACTATTGTCACCCACAAGCACTGTTATAAGCAGTATTGGTTTTGACATTTATGATGTAAGCATGTATGCCTCAATTACCTTCGTCAAGGTGAAGAGTGTAATTCCCCAAAGGCATGTCCCTGTCAAGACAACGAACTATCAGGTCTTCATCCTCTAACCAAAATGCACGCCTTGTTCTTAATCTAAAAGCAGATTTGATTGCCTCCTTGATGGCATCTGCAGTGCCATCAATACCAATCCTTCTTGTGTAGTCTCCAAACTTCACTGATATCACCCGTCCACCATACGATTGACTCTCAGCACCTGCTAGCATGTGAAACAATAAGCAAAAGGTGTAGACACAAAATTGGTATCTCAATTGAAAGACTAGACAATCAGTGCTGAGCATTACAATAGTGGTTTCGAGAAGCAAAAACATAATAATGTTTCAAACAAGCTTAAATTTGGAATTCTTACCATTTCCAGGGGTCTCCCTCCAATTCCAAGGAGGAACTCCACTTGCTGCAACTGCTTCAGCTGCAGTTATGGCAAGGGGATGCCCATCATGATCCAGACGTCTTTCCAGATTGAGTGTTGGCCTGGCACTGGCTGCATAACAAGGAACTTAAACGAGGAGAAATACGAATCTCTTTGAGAGAACAACTGATAGGAGAAGGAACATAAAATCCGTAAGTAGAATCACGATGTTGCCAACTGACTCTGACAGTGCACAGTGAAGAGATCAGATAGAGGTTGCAGAAAGGCTAAGAAAAGTAAATTGATCACTTTTTTAAAGGTAAAAGGGAATAAAGCAACTAGCGTGAAGCAACAAGGAATCTGATTTTTCCGAAGAACCAAGGGATGGTGGACCTTACACCATAATCAATACAGTTCTAAATTGGCCAACGCATAAATGAGTGAAAGGTCAAATTAAGTATAAAAATAGGGGTCAGGTGTCACCAAAACTGAAGTTCATCCCTCATCCTGTTCCATTCTCACGACCACCTTGAACTTCATATTCAAAATGTTGCAGTAACTTTATTTTATTTAAAAAAAAAAGAACCTCGTACAACACTTTACTTAATTCAAATTGTTTTCCATACATAATCAGTCAAATTGCACTTGTTGCGACAGTTGAAGCTACGGCCACAATGACATCTAAGAGGTACACGATTAAGCCTGTAAAACTCAGCCGAAAGAGTCTTCTCTAAATTTGCCACACACCGACAAGATAACCAAAGCTATCTTTGCAAGGAACTAAATCCTGCTCAATCTTACCTCACATTCTAATTTAACAATAACACATTAACCTAAGAATAGCCTTGTATGTAGGCTTTCTTTCTGTCAATAAGTGCATACTAGTCTAATGGCCAGCTATGCTCTTATACTCTCACACTGGGTGCAGCAGGTGCTCAAGGCTAGACACAAATTAAAGAATAATGATGATAAAGGCACTATCATGATGCAATTCCTTCGGAGACTCCAGCTGTCAGACAGTTACTCAGTAATGTTTGGACCCAATTGGGCTACAAAATCGTCAAGTAGGATTCTACTTCCCAAGAAGAACACCCTGAGCAAATAGCCAGGGTTATCTGGCAAGATGTTCTGATTTCAACAGTGGGGTATATTTACTGCTCAAAGCATTTTTCTTTCTGTTTTCTTAGTTGAATATTGAGAGGCCATTAAGAAAATGAAAGTACCTATGGTCCTACAAATATAACTTTTTGAAGGCTAAAATCCTTTCTCCTGTTAAGCGGTAAACGGTTATGGGGATAAAAGCTAGTGCATTCACCTACTCAACCATACACACTCAGGAAGAATGAAAAGCACATCGATAGGTAAAGGAGGCCAAATTAGGAAAAACAACAACCATGCTTGTTGCACATACCTTCCACTGGTCCAAAAGATATACTTGTATCGTCGAACCCTGCATCAGTCAAATGGATACTTGATAAATACTGATGTGATAGCAACTGAAATAAGAGAATTTCATGCACGATTCATAGCATGAATCAGATACATTAATGACAGTTACAAACAGAAGTTTGTGGCATATAGGTACATTACTATAATGATAAATAAATACTTGAAGTACATTCTAATGCCAGCCATCCCATGACTAAATGCGGTGCCACACGAAACATTTAAAGCATACTATTCAAAGACAAATAAGCAGCAAATAAGCATGGGTTATCTTTGGAAAATACACATACAGCATAAGTTGCGCTCAAACGTGCTAGCTTAGATTAACAAATTGCTACAAGTTCAGCCCTAATTGGCAATTAATTACAAGGAGTTTCATCATAAAGCGTAACCGTTTCACTACACATGTACATCCTATTAAATAGCATCACCGTCAAATGTTTGGTCTTGTATCAAATTATGGAACCCACATTTCCTCAACATAAAGCATCCATATGTAGCATAAACTAAGTGATGAACTAAAACCCTACAGAACTCCTAAAACATAGTACTCTTGCTAGAACTTCATTGATGAGAAGCATGATCAGCATAGCTAATCTCATTACTCAAACCAACACAATCTCTCCAAAATAAGAATACTCAAAAAACAAAACTCCCAAAATCAACATTAAATGGACTAAGTTCACCAGAAGAACTAACTTATATCCATCAATTGGGAAAAAAAGACCCCAAAAAACGAAACTCTCAAAATCAGCATTAAATGGACTAAATTCACCAGAAGAACTAACTGATATCCATCAATAGAAAAAATAAAAAGATGAAGAAAATCCGAAACCTTTATCAGCAAACTGCATATAAGAGTCAACTTTGGAAGCTGGAGTAGGACTCTTATACTGAGCACTCTTATTCCTCTCCTTCAAGATTTCATCAATCTCTTTATAATACGACATTTTAGCTGACCCACTTCCCCTGTCTTGATGTTTAGCCTTCTTGAACTCTTTCAACAAATTCCTCCACTTGTCGGTGCACATAGTGGGTGATCGATCAAACCCTTTCTCCCTCATCTTGCACGATATCTGTTCCCACAAATGCTTATTCGATTTGGAAGTATTGAACAATCCATCCATATCCCGCCTCAGCCCAATCAAACTCCGCGTTTCGTCTTGAACCCATGTCTCTGCTCGCTTCTTGGGAGCTTTCACTTCATGGGCATCGTCCCCGCTGCTGTCGCCAAGAATCATCGGCTGCTGCTGTAGAGTTTGCTGCGGTGGCGGCGGCGGCGGCTGATGGTGGAGATGGTGAGGTTGCAAATCCCCGTTGGAGGAGACAACTTCAATAATCATACTGTCCCTGGAATTGGTGTTGATGTTGTTGTTGATGTTTGGTGTTACTTCTTCCTTGTAGAAATCTATTGGGCGAGGCTTTTCCGGTAAGTACATGCTGCTTTGAAGATTTGGGTATTGATTTTTTCCGACAAGTAATCAGCTTTTCACGGAGGGAGAGCTTTTTTTTTGGAGAAGATGGGTGCGTATGATTGAAGACGAAGACGATGACGATGACGATGAGATTGGGTTTTTGTTTTGGTGTGTGTGATTTATATTTTTACTGTGGATGGTAAGTTTGGATGTTTTGAGGAGGTTTTAGCAGAGAAAGGAGAGGGAGAGGAGTGCGTGAAGTAAAAGCTGAGTATTTTTGTGCTATGGTGCTATGGATGATGATAGGAGAAAGAGGAGAGTGATGTAGTTGAATGTTGAAGTGGACTTTCTGTGCCGGTCCCTAAGGTTAGGCCCTTTGTTTTTATTGATCCTTAATGGCGACTTATATTCGATCCGGTCCCTGACGTTACCTCCGTAACCCGTCTGCAGTCCCTGATTCCCTAACGGCCCAAACGGCTGTTAAAATCAATTATTTTATTATTATATTTGAAAACGCGTCAGGGTTGTGGGACCCACAACCAAGCTTCCCCGAGAAGCTACGTTAAAAGTCGACGGAGCCGTCAACGTCCGTTAACGATTTTAAATATCCAAACATTTTAATGGGTCCCACGAACGGCTAATTAAGCCTCTTCTTCTTCTTCTTCTCCGTTTCCACACCTTAGTTTTCCATTAGAAGGTTAGAAAAATTTGAACATAAACTAGAGCAAATTAATTCCTTTTTCCATCTCTTTGCCCTTCATCCTGTGTTAATACTCATCTATTTCAATTTTCCATCCATTATTTCTTCTTATTTCTCTAATTTGTAATCCTCCTTAAACCCTAATTATCAATCCATTCGGTTCAAAAATTATATTTAAACCGTGATGTCTGAAAGTTGTGCCTCTTCGAGGCGCACTTGGCGGAGAAATACCCAATATGGAGATGACAATTATGAAGGAGAAGCGACACTTTGCGACTGCGGGTTGAAACCCTTCTTGTGGGTTTGTTGGAAAGAGAAAAATATCGGGAGAAGGTTTTATTCTTGTAGAAGACACAAATGTAAGTATTTTTCTTGGCATGATGGTGAACGATTGTCACAAAGGGCGAGATATATGGTCCATGCGCTCTTAGACAGTGAAGAGAATTTGAAAGTAGAATTGAGATCCATGGAAAAAAAGTTTGATCGTTTGCAGAATGCTCGCATGGAAACCGTAGTTGAGGTTTCATGTTTGCAATACGAATTAGATAGGCAATGTTTGGGGAAGTCAGAGGGTTTCACGAAGTGTAAAACAGTTGCACTTATCTAATGTTTTTTGATTGGTATGGCTGGTGTAATTGTAATGAAATTGATATGATGGTTTATCTTATCTGGTGTTCTGGATTGGTTTAATGGAATTGAAATAGGAGTAAAATTGTATGTCGTTTGGGCTTTGTTTGCTTATCTTAGTCTTACTAGAATACCAATACCATTGATGATATTGTTTAGTATTTGAGTAGATTAAGATATCTGTTATGAGTAGGCTTGTAGGTGGAATCTATTGAAGATGGTCTTGTCATTCACGGCCACCAGTTTCAACCGTTGCAACGCTTCAGCCTTTGATGTTCCCAAAGTCTTTCAATGGTTGAAACTTTCATATTCCCAATGGTTCACGTTCAAATTGGTTGACTGTATATAGAGTCCCATTGGTTGCAGGTATGATTTAGATTGCTTTACTTCATCTTCAACCCCTCTATAAATTGACAGCAGTTGCTCTTAGTCATTTACATAAAAAAACTCTCTCACTCTATTACTCTGCCTCTCTACACAATGAATGCCCACGACAAGCAAGCCATTCTACTAGCTGGGGGGGGAGGGTGATGACATAGCTGTATTGGAGAACAAGATTCTCCAAACGGCTGATGACATCCACCGTTTGGAGGCAAGGGCCAACCAGTTGCTGGCATTGAAGGAAGCAACGTTTGAAGATGATGATGATGATGCACTTGCCATTGTTTCCTCCGTTGGCGACTCCCTTACTCACATACACGTTACCATTAATCTGTTGCAAAGTAAGAGGGCTTTACTGGAATGCACACTAAGGGGTATTAGGGTTGCTTCTGTTGAGTTGAATTTGTTTGGCAATGTTGTGGCAAGCATTCCTAGTGCCTGATGTAGTGCCAACTTTATTTTAATAAAAGAATTATGTTTGTTAATTATGTTCTGTTCTTCATCTTCTGTTCTTAATTATGTCTATTGAATGTTTGTTAATTATGTTATGTTCTTCATCTTCTGTTCTTAATTATGTCTATTGAATGTTTGTTGTTTATGTTCTGTTCTTCATCATCTGTTTATGTGATTGATAAGATTCGAACTGTTGGGGAAGCGGGATCTGGATTATGGCTGTCTGGAATCACTGTAGCAGCAGTCCGTCGTACCTGTAAAGCACCGGAGGGGGGACTCGGCGTAGACACTCCGATGCTTAAGTTAGTATGGCTGTAAAATTTGGCAGAGATTTGGGAAGAGAATCAGATCTTAATCTCGATCTAGAAATGAGGGGTATTTATAGCCGAAGAAAGAAAGGTTGTTACCCCCAGGGTGGGTGTTATCATGGGGAGATATCGCCCAGGATGACGTCAGCATGAATCAGCTGAATCGGATATCGCTAGTGGGATATCGTCAATGAGACGTTGTCGGGGGTTTCCTGGGATGGGATAACGCCGTGTGGGTCCCCCTCCACTGATGTCGACCATCCTAGGATCCTCAGCCTATCGGGGGCGGCAGCCGGGTGCCGTCGCCGGTTAAGGTCTACAAGGATCTGGCTTTGACTTGAGGTGAGAGGACGAATATACCCTTGGTGTTTCATCGATTGTTATCAGTGATGTACTTAACTATGTTTGTTGTTTATGGTGTGGCCAAATCCAACAATTTTGCATATCTACAAATGAAAAATTCTGACCAAATACCAATAACATGTTGGCATAATGATGGATTTAGCAAAATAATATCATATCCATTTGTAAATCCAACACATCCAACAAATCCACCATATCTACAAATGAACATTTTACAGCTGCAAAATCCACCATCCAACAAATCCACCATATCTGCAAAATCCACCATCCAACAAATCCACCATATCTGCAAAATTCTGACCAAATAACAATAACATTTTACATCTGCAAATCCAACAAATCCAACAATTGTGCAAATCTGCAAATGAAAAATTCTGACATATCCTCAAAATAATATTATACATCCGCAAATCCAACAACAAAATGATATACATATCCGCAAATCCAACAACAAACATATTCGCAAATCCAATAAAAGTCATAGTCATTTAATTTTAACAGGATGTCATATTCAACATCATTGAAGACTTTTATATTTCTTATTTGTTGAACCCTTAGGCCTTCCCCTTGTTCTCTTTTCTCCTTGAAAAGTTGGTGTTATACTGGACTGGGTGGATGGAGGAATATCACTTGGTCGTGGATTACTTGCTTCTGCAAGACTTGGTGTTTGATTACTTGCTTCTGGTGCAGTACCACTTGTCTGCATGTAATCTCCAAACCAGCTAGTAGGTTGTGAAGGTACTGATGGTTGTGTTCCCCTTCCCCTTCCACTTGCACTGGTTCTACTGGACTCTGGCATGGAGTTTGGAGCCAGTCTGCCTCTACCAATTCCTTGATGTGCAACTCCGTTTGGCCTACCAATCAAAGTAAATATATGGTTAACATTCGAAACTGAAGACAAATGTAGCATTCGAAACTCAAACACAAACAAAACATAAGCGTAACAGCGACACACCAAAGTCATGCCAGTCCTTGGATCAATGAATGCTTGAATCCCTGAAAATGGCATATTATTTAAGGCTACGTTATCATATTGGTTCCTTCTCCTTGGCAATGCTTTAGTGTTAGTAGTAGAGCTTGGCAATCCTTGACTGCCACCAACTGAATCCATTACAGATGGTTGACTTTGTCCAGTGCCTCCACCCTATGGAAATAGATTTAGTGGTAGTTTGAAAGCTAGAAAAAAATGTAGTATGAACCTCTGTTTCACAAGAACTTACAGTTTTGTGTGGGTTTTTTGGGCAGGATTTTGAGTTGTGTCCTACCCTGAAGCACAATCTACACCTCTGTCTTTCACAAGTACACTGAACTTTCTTACCACTTATTGGCTCCCAATTCTCAGGAATCCTATTCATCCTACGTCTACCCTTAACCAACTTTTTTGGAGGTGCTAGTATGTCTGGTAAACTAGTCTTTTGCCTAAATCTCACATCATTGACTGGTTGGATAGAGTAGGCATATGTCTTATTGAACATATCTTTGCTATACCAGTGAGACAAATTCCTCAACTTTTTCTCTCTTATGTGAGATCACAGCAACTGCATGTTGACAAGGAATTCCTGTCAAATCCCAGAACCTGCAACTACATTTCCTCTCATCAAACTTCACAATAAACTTCATCTGCCCTCAAACACCTCCCAGCCACCATCACCATTAGTAAAGATATGGCAGTACACACTCTTGTCCTTGTTATCCTCAATTATTGCCCAAATTTTAGGCCCATAATCCCCAACAAACTTTAAATTCCCAAAATTCCTCCTCTCTACACATCTCTTCACAACATACATTCTAATTTTCTCAAACATTGATACAATAGACATATGCCTAGCAGCCATGATGGAGGCATTGAATGTCTCACATATATTATTATCCACCACATCAGACTTAGAGAGAATCTGAAAAAAAGTTATACAACAAAACTTAGGTGATACCTGCAAAATGACATCCACTGCTGCAGGGTCATAGTTGTACATGCTCTCCAAATTGTCCTCCAACTGTGGTAAATTGGTAGACTTCACAGTACTCCAGTACAACTCTGCATAGAGATCCCCATCACGCCCCTTCCTCCACTTGGAGAATATGTGCCTGGCACACCTTCTAACATCTGCTTGAGGCATGAGCTCCCTAAATGCATGAATTATGGACTGCCAGAAAAACAATTAATTATTGACCAGTAAAAAGAGGTTAATGGAAAAAGGTAATGTCAATTTAAACAACTTACTAGATGTTGATCAGATTGAAAAGTCCATCCCATTCCATCTTCTGTGATCTGCATATCCTTCTTTACAAGAGCAAGAAACCACATCCAGTTGGAGTGGTTTTCAACATCCACAACTGCCCAAGCCACCGGGAACATTTGATCATTGGCATCCCTGCCCACAGCAGACAACATTTGTTGTTTAAAAGACCCTTTCAAAAAGCATCCATCTACTCCTAAGACCCTTCTACATCCTTCCATGAACCCTCTTCTTAATGCATGGAAACAAACATACATCCTCTTAAAAATATTCCCTGGAGTTTCAAGAACAACAGTTGAACCAGGGTTACTGACTCTCAATTCTTCAACAAAATCCCATATCCTCCTAAACTCCTTCTCAAAATCTCCACCAAAATGTTTCATTATTCTAATCCTAACTCTCCTGACCTGACTTTGAGATATCTCAATGCCAAGTTCTTCTTTACTGTATTTCTTGATATCCTTTTGCTTCAATGATATAGCATTTGTTTTTCTCTCCTTAATAAAGTGAGCGGCAATGATCTTGTAGTTTGCTCTGCTATTTGTGAACACTCTATTGCACGTACGATTTGGACCTATAGTCTGTAAACTCCAATGAGATGCATGCTTTGGTTTCATGGCATAAATAAACCACTTGCAAGATGTATCGTGACATTTCAACCTGATTCTCAGCTTGTCATTCTTCACAAAAACCACCTCTCTATGCACCTTCAAACTGTGTTCTACAACTGTATTCTTGAACTCCTCTAGAGTATTAAAAATCATCCCAATCTCCAAGTTAGGAACTTGTTTGCAGTGGGTGGTGGCTTTGTAAGAGGTTTTAGTCTTCCTTCTCCTCCTGCCATGTTCAGCTTCACTTCCTTTTGAACTAGTCTCTGCACTAGCCTCTGAATCATCTCCTATCTCATCCAATAATGATGATTGACTCTCTTCTAGTCCACCAGTACCACCATCGGCACACCTTCTAGCATCAGCTCTATTGATATTTTCAGCCCTGGTACCACCATCTTCATTTCCTATCCCACCATCATCTCTGTTGATGTTACTTGCCCTGTTTCCACCAGATCTCTGCCCTTTTCCGATCCCCTTCTTTCCCTTACTCTTAACTAATATGTATTCTTCATCATCTGATATACATGGGACCGAAACCCAAGTACCAAGCCCTCATTCTACCCAATATCTTCACCATCAGAATCCTGTTCTTCACTGTCATCACCGTCTACACTATCATCACCATCTGGTTTATCTCCTTGATGGTTTTCCCAAAATGGAGAAAATGGGGCACCATTCTCATTTATCTCTCTAGGAAAATAGTTTGACTTTACTCCCTCCTCAATATTAAAGGTACTCCCACCCACTAGCTCTATTGTGTCACTATTAAAGTAATTAGCATGTATAGATTCTGGACTTGGGTGTAAATCACATGGTAAAATTCTAGGTTTATTTTCAATAAAGAGTGGCTGACTTTCATCATGGTCTATAAATAAATCGACTATATCTTTCTCCTTTGCTAGTTGCACTAACATTTCAAATGATATTTCACATTGCAGCACGATCAGATCCATATCTAAATCAACAATGTCCCTATCCCACTGTTTGTAAAATAAAATTTTACCCACATTGTTTACTTTCATCCTAACCAGAATCCAAATCAGAAACTCATAACATTTGTTCTTAACATCACATTTCCACCCAACCATCATAGAGTGATCGTATCTATACGGATTAAACCTAAACATACCGCCAACATTGAACCGCAAAACAACCATGTCCTACATACCAACAACAATTAATTAATAAATTAACACCCAAGTTAGCAGGACCACCACAGTGGAATAAACAATTATATGTAGCTATCGTCAACAACAGAACAAACAACAACAAAAGACACTTATAGGGTTTTAAAGTACATACCACCGTCGCTTTTCACTTTTGAAAGAAGTTGCAGAATAAAGGAATCTCAATGGCGCATTTGTCGACACCACTTGCAGAAGGAATCTCAATGTCGCAGTCGTCAACAGTAGTCAATATAATCTGCTTAAAACCCTAAATGGAGAATCGAGATGAAGTAGAACAGTGTTGGTTATGTTCTGTTCTTCGGTCCCTCCGTTTAAAGCTTCGTTTTCTATTTCCTTTCTATTTCCTTCCCTTTTTCTTTTTAGTTGGTTCATAATTTTTACTTTTGGTGGTTAATAATTAGTTTAATTAGTTAGTTGGTTCACAATTATGACAAAATTAATTTGGTTTAACTAAACTAATTCTTCTTAATTAGCCGTTCGTGGGGCCCATTAAAATGTTTGGATATTTAAAATCGTTAACGGACATTGACGGCTCCGTCAGCCTTTAACGTAGCTTCTCGAGGAAGCTTGGTTGTGGGTCCCACAACCTTGACGCGTTTTCAAATATAATAATAAAATAATCAATTTTAACGGCCGTTTGGACCGTTAGGAAATCAGGGACTGCAGACAGGTTACAGAGGTAACATCAGGGACCGGATCGAATATAAGTCGCCATTAGAGATCAATAAAAATAAAGGACCTAACCTTAGGGACCGGCCGGTGCCCAATACCGTATAATGTCCCTAATTGATCATTTTCTTATATAGTCTTAATTGATCATTCATCGGTATACTTGAGTTAGAATCTAGCCTATATTTTGCGTTAATTTTATTTACCTTTAGCCCTGAAATTGTTGACCAGTCAAAGCAAATATAAAGATTATAATTGGGATAATTTTACCAGTTAAGAATTGGAATAATCATGAAACTCAATAATATTTTCTTACGATACAGCACGACTGCGTTTTGCTTGGGGCAAGGTGCAGATAATTGCCGCCCGCTCTTTTCTTTCTCGCTGTGTCACCATTTTCTCCAACTGCAGAGCTTTGCTTTGTAGCCAAACCCTAAATGGTGCAATTACCCTTTGGGTCTCTTGCGTAGAAATTTCGCAAAATTAGTAGTTTCTTTTCCGGATTGCTCATATCTAAAGAAATTTCTTCGTAGGTGGAAATTGAAACGGTAAGCAAAATTGCATGTTGAAGCTGCGCAAGGTCTTTTCAATACAAGACGGAGCTTTTCATGTTGTGGTCAAATTGAAAGGCTTTTCAGCTCTTCCATTTTAATCCAGCCAGCGTTTCAGCTCTTCCAAAAATCTCGTTCAGGTATTTTTTCAAACACCTTTATGCCATGTGCAGACTACACTGTTGTGGGTTCTTGAGAAATTGGGTTTCTCAATTTTACCTTTGCGCGTTTAGTTCTTGCATTTTTAGTTTCAAATGAATGTTGATGGCGTAAATGTAGTTGCTAAACAAGGGAGCTGGTAAAAATATAGTTTGGTTAGAGAGATGACTTTCCGCAATTTCTTGCATTGTTTGGCACTACCTTCAACACTGACAATGGTGGCATGAGTGAAAAAAATGGAATCATTTTATCTCCCCTTTTCTAACAAACTGGAATGGAGTGGTTGATAAAATCTGTTACAACTGTCATTTTTCTTCTCCACAACCTGTTATTGAATGTGACTTCCAGAAGCAAATATTGCTTATTGATTTCTGTTGTCAATCTTCGTTCATAATTTTACATTAGCCGCCTATTGATTTTTCTTGTCAATCTCTGTTTATTGATTTTACATTACCATGTAAGTGAGTCTGATACCATAACTTTGTACATATTTTGGAAGTCATGCACAGTTATGGTTGATGTAATATTCTGTTGAGGTTTTTTAGTTCCGATTTTTTTGACTGATTATGGACAGCGTGCAGCTTTTGTAGGGTTCTTCAACCAAATAAAGTCAGAGTAAACAGCCTGATTTTCTTGGCAATGAGCAATGTCTGTGTAACTAGATTTCATATCATCCAGCGTAAGGCAGGGAGACAACTGTTCTCCAAGGGAAGAATTAGAAATGGACCTCGCAGATCTTTCTCTTCACTACCATTAGTTGCATGCATTACCCAATCTGATGCACCTCAACTGTCAGACGAGTGGTTTGCCCTAAGGAAGAACAAGCTAACAACAAGCACCTTCAGTACTGCTTTGGGGTTTTGGAAGGGAAAGCGTCGGTTTGAGCTCTGGCATGAAAAAGTATATGCACCAGAGAAGAAGGTCAGTGCCATGGAATGGGGTGTACTGAATGAAGCAGCTGCTATAGATCGGTACAAAAGCATCACAGGTCATGAGGTGACCACATTAGGATTTGCAATTCATCCAGAGCAGCGGTTTTACTGGATTGGTGCTTCTCCTGATGGTCTTCTTGGTTGCTCTCCTGAAGGTCTTCTTGGTTGCTCTCCTGAAGGTGGGATTCTGGAAGTTAAATGTCCCTTTAACAAGGGAAAGCCTGAGTTAGCTTTGCCCTGGTCAACAGTGCCATTTTATTACATGCCTCAAGTACAAGGGCAATTGGAGGTAATGGATAGAGAGTGGACTGATTTGTATTGTTGGACACCAAATGCAAGCACGATATTTCGCGTGTGCAGGGATCGTAGTTACTGGGAGCTAATACAAGGGATGTTACGGGAATTTTGGTGGGAAAATGTGGTTCCGGCAAGGGAGGCTGTGTTGTTGGGAATGGAACAAGACGCTGATTCATATAAGCCAGAGTCTACTCACAAGCTGACAGGACTTACCATTGTTAAGAGCTTAAAGTTAGCTACTGACAGCAAACTGTTGTGTAGGGAAATTGCAGGTCATGTAGAATTCTTTAGGTTATAACAGAAGTATGGTCTGCAAGTTGTACTACACTTTGAAGTTCGATGCACGAGCATGCTGTCATTCTTCTTGACTCTGCATTACACTCCCTGTTGCTCCCTTCAGTACTTCATTTTCCCTGTTATTTGCCTGACCCCATGGAATTATATTGATGCGGTGCAACACCTTGCATGTGTCATCTTGTCTACTGTCGATCAAGCCTTCTACTTTCGGGAGAGACCAATTGTTCGTCATATTTACTTTGTGCTTACAAGTCTCAACGATATTGGGGAATTGGACAAGAACAAAGTGTGTTAGTTGGCATCATGGTCAACCCGCTCGCAAACCTGTAATCTGCAAATCGAAATTGAAGCTCCCTATTTTCGTGGTTCTACAATCATCAAATGATTCCCATCAAAATTATTTATCAGGTCATTATATATTTAATCCTTCTGAACTTAATGAAGTGCAATAACTTTTTAAATTAAAATTATGATGTTTGTATGGCCAATACTAGGTACCAAATGGTATTTTTGTGCATATGATGTTTGTATGGTTGTGATGGAAACAGAATCCAAGAATCCAAATTCCAAATTGGGCAAACAATCAGATGACAGAAATAGTTTAACAAAACTAGGGTTTGACATGAATGTAGGTCAAAATTGATTCATCTATTTCTTTGAACCACCGACTTTTGAGATGGGATGACTCTCTATCAGCTAATTATAGCAAGAAGACCAGCTAAAAACAAGCAAATGACAGGAGCCAACTTTCTAAACTGTTCAACCAATATTTAACTAACTTATGACAAGGAACCTAATCCATCAGTCAAATGATCTATGATTTTGGTTGAATTTGCGTGGCTGGTCACCTAAAATAACGAATTTGCACGAATTTGCACTAAGCAATCTCCATGCAATTTATAATAAGTAAATCCTTATTGCTACATTCCTAAAAGAGCTCATCTAAAAGGTACTATCACAGCTAGCATTTCTTCAGGGAACACAAAGGAAGAGAAGAGAAAGATGGATTCCGGTCCATCGTGGGCTGATCAATGGGACTACGACAACCCTGACCCCCCGCCGCAGCAAGCATCGAAAGATGGCAAGAAGAAGAAGAGCCACGATGACAGCAAGAGCAAGATTGGAAAGATATTGAGCTTAAAATGGATGAAAGATCTCCGAAAGAAGCCCGAGAAGTAGAACAACACCGTCGCGATATGAGAGTGCTAATTGTTTTGCTCCAATTGGGAGGGTGAATGCATCACCATCATCATCTCCATCTCCATTTTCTTTGTTTTGGAAACTCCTGTGCTTCTCGTACCTTGTCAATTCATTTTTTATGATTCGTAAATAAAGTTTGTGATCATTTATTGTTCTTACATAATGGTTTTCTACTCGTTTTGCATTTGGTTTGCGAGTTGTTAAGCAGATGTAGGATGTGTTTGAACCTATAATCCAACATTCTTTCTGTTTTTTCAGAAAATCTTGTCTTTTTGATATGATTAGTTGCAAAGATGAACGTGCTCAACTGTTTTCACAGTAATGGTACCTCCATCAGCTCATGTAAATTGCATTCGATTCGAACCCTTAATTTAACGAAGAACCAAAATGTTCATTCATGGCGTCTTCAATGGTTGGAAAGCCATATAAAAAAGTCAGGGCAACGTTCAAGAAATTGGGGTTTAAATTGAAAAATTCATCATTCCCATATGACGCGATATATAAATGGTTTGCTAATCTGTCCTATCAGACAAAAGGCAGCAGCTAATCTGATTCTAATTTCTAGCAAGCTTTGAAGATCTGAATGTTACAGTAGAATTTTCTGGTTTTGTAAGCTTATTTGTCAAATGCTAATCAAGAAACATGAACCTTTTATTCTGCCAAAATATTTTATTTTTTTGTAGATTAAATGAATGATCACAAAAGCATTACAAAGTTTAACAACTGACTCAAGAGTACAAAGTTTGGAGCAGAAAGAAGATATAGTCAGTTTTTTTTTTAACAGAAGATACAATCAGAATAAAGACTAATCAGAACACAAAGTTTGTATTATTCCTTTATTTCCACCCTTTAATTTTGGGAACAAACATCCCTTAGTATATTCTAGCCATGAAGACGAAGGCTGCAAGGAGGAGACTTCGGGGTACTGATCTTCGTATCATGCTTCTCTTGACGTTCCAAAACCGGCTTTAAACAATCTGAACAGAGCAGTTCCAAACAAAAAGTTTCCTCATATTCGCTGTCATTGATACACCGGCCACACTGGACGCACCTCGCAATGCAAAGTGTACAGGCTCTGCACATTTGAGAGGGATGCTCTTTTCCCCGGCAACCGTCTACAGGGCAATCATAAACCAGCCTCAAGTTTTGACATCTCGGGCACATCTCAATATCAATGTTACGGTCATCTTCACATGACAGATAAAAGTTCCCTCTGTGATAAAAATGTGGCTTGCGGGTGTTCTGTTCCATGAGACAATTCGTGCCCAACAACACATTTAACTCTTCAAAATGCTTCAATGTCACACCATATAACCCACCAATTCTTAAATGCTTCACTCCTTCTTTACCGGTAGCTTTACAAGCCTTTAAGCTAGTGAGAATCCCCTCAACACTGAGCCTTGTACATCCAGGCACACTCAACTGCATGAAAATGATATAAACGTTATCAAATGAAATGAGCAAAAACTGCCAGAAGAAAATTTAAGTATATCACATTTTGCATTACCATTAATCCACAAATTTTAAAATCCATAATACAAAATAAATTATGTAACATGATTAATTGCATTGCACACATTAGAAATGAGACAATTGTTAGGCTACGAGCAATAAGTTTAATTTGCAAAATAATGCCATACACCAATCTCACCCTGCTCAATCTGGGATTGTTGTCCAGCACTTGTTTCAAAGCATCATCAGTAATCCTTGGACACTCCACCAAGCTCAAGCATTGCAGATTTCCTTGAGCACGACTAGTTAAAGACAAAAGAATATCATCAGTGATCTTCTCATTCAATGGCTGATCTATGTGAATACTCCTCCACAATAATGAGTCACTCCGAATTGTAGAACGCAACGATTTGCAGACGGTTTCTACAACAAGAAGATCTCGAACACCAAGACAGCCAAGCGCAAAAATAAAAGCGGCATGTAGAGCTCCTTCATCTCCATTGGAACAAATTTCTGAACCCTCTTGACGCTGTCCACTTCTCCCATCTAAAGATTTTCCTCCAATGATGTTATCATCCTCAGTACTAAAAACATCCTCCATGATACAATCTGATACAACACCATCACCACCATAACCAGATGTATCCCCTACTACCTTCTCCACCACACACCCACCATCACCAAATCCACCTACATTAGTGAATTTACACCCAAAACTCATGTTTCCAGGAAATGTCTGGAACTTCATGGCATTATTCCAAAAGAAATTCAAACCAGCAAACAACTGATAACTTCCCTCACTCGTGGAAACGTCACCACCACCGTATCCATATGCACCATACCCACTATATGCACTATAGCCACCATAATCCACCTCCAAATCGCCAAGCCAACTTGTAATGGCAGTAAACGTGGAACTGATATCCATGCCAAATGGATCAGATGGCAAAAGATCAACAATGTCTTGGCTGTCATCCCTCCCATAATCAAAGCAATCCTCCATTACTTTTTCCTGTCTACCACTACTACCCTCGACAATATGGTACCCATTAGCAATCCTCATTGGTGAAACCAAATTCTCCTCAGATAGATGCGCGGAGAACACAGGTCGATGGGAAAAATTCAAAGCCATCCTATCTGACAGTACAAACCCAATTTTTTCTTTGACAAAATATGGTGACCCAAAACAAGAAAAGATTTATGGATTGAACATCAGAATAGAAAAAGCAAAGATGGAAGGATCTAACAAGAAAACCTCTTAATTCCGGATAGCTAACTAAAACAACGCAACCAAAAATTCCAGAGCTTCTTGTTATAGAAAAACCAAAAATAAAACCAAAATAAACTCTACCCAGCCACAAACTCAGCCGTTTTGTACAATTCCTCTCTTTTTTTAATAAACTTCTGATGTAAAATATGTACACAAAACTTTTGATATCAAACCATTAGTCTCCTCTGTTTTTTTTTCGTTTTTTTTTCCTGGTTAGTAGCAACCCAAAACTAGGGTTTGCAATCAATGGAATATAGCAATAAAAAAAGAAATTTAAGAAAGGAAATAGATCAAAAGGGTTAATAAAATAAAATTAAAACAACAATTACCACAACAAAACCCCAATTCCCTTCCTCAGAACGCAATCAACAGTCTCTCTGAATCGAATCCTTGAACCAAGAAAGAAATCAAAGAAGAAAGATAAGCAAAAAGCTTTATTTTTCCCCAAATAAAAAAATTAAGAATTGGGTGTGGCAGGTTTTGCAGAATGGGGAACGTGTGCGTTTTTTTAGTTATTTTTTTCAAGGTTTTTATTTGATAGTGTAGGGTTGTCTGGTTTGGGAGAAAGGAATTCGATCCAAGGAGATGACACGGAGTCTGTCGAGGGAGGAAGCGAGATAACAGAGAGAACAAATAAAAAGAGTGACTGAATGGCAACGGTGAAATTTGTCCCAATTTTAGCATAATAATAGAAAGAGGTGAGAAAAAAAACACTATAGTTTTTCTATTTACAACTTTTGCAAAGTAAATCCCTCCCATAGTAATATAATTTTGATCTGAGGTAAAATTTAGAAAAAACAGTAAATAATTGCTATTTTGTCATGTTTTGCATGCGTTTCGCGATTGTGGGGCCGTCGGATGTTGATCTTGATCTGATGGCCGTGGAAGATGTGGGCTTTAGATGGATTAATTTATGGGCCCAGAAATCTTTGTAAATTTATTTATTTCAAAATAATTAACCACCTAGGCTACGAATACGATTATTATTTTGGTTATGGAATTATTGGGATTTGGTGAGCTCAAAATTTGCTTGTATAAGCAGATTAAGAAGTGTCTTTAATAATCAAGCAAAATTTTTTTTTTTTCTCTTAATCCTCCACCAAACCTTGTTATGCATCGTTTTTAATGATTAAAAAATTAAAATCAATGTTAATTGGACGTTAGCGAGAGCAATTAATTAGAAATACATCAAAATTAATAATTACTCATTACTTTAATTGGTGTAAGAATAGGTTGAGAGTTATTTTTTTAATTTCGGAGGATAAAATAGTTTTTTTTTAACATTAAAAGAAATTAGAAACAAAAAGCAATATTCTTTTGGAAAAAGAAGAAGGAATACTACAGCGATCCGTCATTAATACCGACAAATGAAATTCCTTAGGTAGGAAATCTAAGACTCTGTTTAAACACTCGAATGGTGACGTGGAGAGGTTGTTTGGCAAGTTAGAAATACCTCACAATTACCCCACAATTGACTACTTCTAGCCTAAGTTTAATGGTTTTGTTTTATACATACATGTAGAGGAAAGATTTTAAAATACAAGAAGTAAATTATAAAAAGAGAGAAAAATGGAAAGTACAAAAATTACTTGTATAAAATTAATTTTTTTAAACATTTTTTTTTAAGTACGGTTAAACTTTAAATATTTTCTAACATGAGACTAATCGAGTTGTAAATATTTTCTAACATGAGACTAATCGAGTTGGATATAATCAATCCAGTGTTATATTATCCGTTCCCAAACTCAAACTTTAGACCAGAGTTAAAGTTTCCCTTTTGTCCTTATTAAATAACTCCTCATGTTGTCCCTGTCAAAGTTTCTTGACGACACGGGATGGGAAGAATGTTCTGCTTCAACGTGGAATGATACCCAGGGTTAGGTATCCTTCTCCCTTAAGTTCTAAACAGTAAAAAGATCCTTTTCTATGACAATTACCGTATCAAAACCTGAAGCAAAAGCTATCAAAAAGCAAAGGGGTTCTTCTAGGCCAAAAAGTGGTTGACACTTACAAGCTTGAATTCATCCAGTTCAATGATGGTAACAAATACAGAACTTGGAAGAGGAAACTAATTTATCGAATCGAAATGATCAGGTTAGCACTGCATTGAAGGCTATAACCTGATCTCAAAGCATAGAAAAATTCATCAACATCTTGATTAGTTCAAAGTTGAACGGGGCAAATCAAAGAGGCCATAAATGTAGACCACCAAAATCTCAGCTTACATCAGATAACTAGAGCAATAATGTCAAAATTTGCAAAAATCTTTAATCAAAAACACTACAACTCTTTTCGTCATGATTTGTCTGCAAGTTTTTTTCAGTTGTGGGGAGGCTGCCTTTGGGGCATTCTTCCCCTACTAATTCCTTGACTTTTTTCTTGACGACTTGGATGAAGGCTTTGATTGCTCTGGAGCTGCATTCTGTGAAGTGGCTTTGGAAGATGGAGCTTGGTTTGATTTTGAATTCGATGCACTCGAATTTGCAGCAGAAGAACCAGCTTCATTCTTCTCTCTAGATACAGCACCCTGAGAGCCTCGCACCTGAGCAGCTCTTTTATCCTTTCTCTTGGGCCTGTAACTCGATCTCTCCCTCTTAGGGAGCCATCTTTCTGGATCTGGAGGAGGACCAGGATTGGCAGAGTCAAAGCCTTTAGGGTATCTCGGCTTCCTCTTTCTTTTCTTCTTTTGTTTCTCTTTCTTACCCTCGTCATGCGCTTCAGCAACCCCAACAGTAGAAGCTCCTTCCACATGCTTTGCCCCGGATGTCTTCTCCAAACTATCCACATCGATCCCCTTCAGGCCAGGTAATGGCTTCAGCTTCTTCTCATAAGTTTCAGCCTTGTCCACATCCACTCGAGCAACTGTGCTTACCAGGCCAACCAATGCTTCTAGGCTCCCATGGCTTCTCACAAGCTCCTCGTACAAGCGGGCAGCATCTTCCTCCTTCCCATACCTGAGCTTGAAGGAAGCAGCCTCTTGCATTATAACATTCAACTTGTTGTCCTCAGTCATGGCATTTGACCACCATTTGATTGCAGCGTCAAGCACAGCGGATGCACCATCAATATCTCCAGCGCGCTCTTTAAGGGCCACAAGGGTGGCAACAGTAGCAGGCATGTGCTGGATATCATGTATCTTAGCCAGGGAGTCTGCAGCAATTTGGGGGTGGCCAGCAGCTGCAGCAACTTGTGCCCTTGCCAGAAGAACAACCTTGGACTTGTCAGGATATTTTTCAGCAAACTGCCCCAGCACCTCTTCAGCTTTACTTGCCTTATTCTCTCTGACAAAGACTGCAGCTTGAAGCAGCACTGGAATCACACCATCAACAAACATGCCTGGTAAAGCAGCAACAAGTTCCCGTGCCTGTAAATGCAGTAAAAAAGCAGAGGTGTGAACAACAGACACTTATTTATCACCTTTATAAAGCGGATCAAACTCAAAGAAAAACACATGGTAGAAGACCTGATCCATCTTGTTTGCATGTAGAAGTAAAAGCACGCGGTTTGCATATATTGCCTCTCTTTGTTTGGGAGAAAGCTTATCAAGTCCACGAGCAAGCTGGAAAGTCTGTGCATCCGGTTCTTTCAGACGATCAAGTTTTTTGAGGCTATCAGAAACATCTTTTGGACCTTTTATGGCAACAAGGTTATTCACCGCAACAGCAAAAGATGATTCGTCCGCAAGATTTCGGTTAATAATATCTGTACAAGCCTCCATTGCCTCTTGTGAGCGTCCTAAGAGCTGATGCAATGAGCTTTATGCATTATTGGCTATTGAAAAATAAATAAAAATCTTGCCACAACAAGCTTAAAGAAAAACAAATTCCACCGTCATCGTCTTACCAGCTGAACATACGCCAATTGAACTGCTATAGGAGATAACTCATTCTCTATGTCATCATCAGCCAAGTTCTCATCCATCAGGACTTCCTGACCAATTCTGACAATTGTGAACAAAGCACGTCAGTATTAAGAGTTCATCATCCAAAATTCTACATGAAACTCTTTTTCTTCAAAGTAAAACTTGTTTGAATAGGAAAAAGTTGTGAAAATCTCAGCAACATGTCACCTTTCCCCATACAATGAAAAATATACATATATATATATATATATTTTTTTTTTTTCATTCTTCCTTGAAAAAGGACAAAAGAACAAAAGAAAATTGGGACTGACTAAGGGTGTAATCAGACACAACAGTGAGGCACTGCATTAATTCTAACTTTAAGAATGCTGCTAATGCAAAATAATGCAAACCCCAAATGTTACGTTTTCAGAATCTATATGGAAAGAACTGAAGCACTTTTTAACAAAAGACAGGAGCAAATATTGCATCACCTCCGGGCTGTCAGCAACAGTTGTTCAGCATCAGCGTACTTTTTCCTTTCAATCAAGGAACACGCAGTGTTGTATGCCAATTCAAAGCTGCTAGTTGCTTTAATTCGATTTGCGTCCATTACCACTTGCACTTCAGAAGCCCTTCCAGCCAGAACCAAACTGGCAACAAGATTCGTCTCTAAGGTATGGATTTTGGATTTTTGAAGATTCTGATAAATATCTACACAGGCATCCATTTTCCCTAAACGGTACAGAATCTGAGATTCTAACAGCATAGTCTCAGAAGTTTTCTCTCGGCCCTTCAAGGATTCCAAAGCTTCATTTAACTTATTTTGTCTGTATAAGCAGTATGCCTATCAAGAAAAGTGGGACAAAAACAGTAGAAAACGTGTCAATGGCGTATTTTTTAGTAAGGCATCAAGAACTGTAAACTACATTGTAAAAAACAATCTAAAATCAAACAAAATAACCAAGAAAACGACCATTAGTCTCCTGCTTAGCCATTTAGAGGAGCATTCAGTTTATGTATAAAATGAAGTTGCATTATCTGGTTAGTATAAATCAAAAAAGCTAAGACTTATTATAGCATTGAACTAAGAAAAAATAAGTTTGGTTAAGACAGTGGCATTTAACTTCAGCTAAGGATGAATTAGGCAACCATGCCCAATTATTAGCAAAACCATGGGAGGAAGTATCAGCTATTCATCTAACAACATGAGAAATGCTCGAATTGGCATACCTTGAAGTACTCAAAATCAACAGGAAGTCTCTGGTTAGACTGAATGGTGGAAAGAGCTTCGTCAATCCTATCATCCTTCACCAACGCCACCACTTTGCATCGAAGAGCGTCCTCATCGCCAGCAGCAACAGAGAGAACTGCAATAACAAGAGAAGCTCCAAATCATTACAGAAACAGACGTATCAGACGGTAACGAAATAAAGAACTTCAAAGATGAGGAATGATACTTTGATTTGCGACTTTGACGGCTTGCACGTACTCAGATCCCTCGATGTGTTTGTTGAGAGTAGTGAAGAGATCTTCAATCGGAGGTGGAGGCTGCGACGGCGCCGGAACGGCTTTCGGCTTATCTTTGGCTTTGGGAGCCATGGCTGAATTGAGAATGAGCAGAAGAACAAATGAAAGAGAGAAGGGATTTGGGATTCTGCGTGCGTTTTTTTTTTTTTTTTTTGTGTGGTGTTTCCTACTCTTTTCCTGTTCCGATGAATGACGACTCGGCTAATGGGCAATGTAAGGGCCCACTTAACTTCTAATACATGGGCCTTGATGTTTCAGCCCATGCGTGCTACATCACCTTTTCACCTTGTTGTTTTGGTGCATCGTAACGCCCGACATCTTCTGCTATTCCCCACCAAATATCTCGCCCCATCGCTCTCCCTTCATTTATTTTAAAAAAAGAAGTTAAAATCAAAAATCAAACATCAGATTTCCTGTTCTCCCTCCTCAATTTTTTTTTAAAATATTTTTTTCTCATTTTTCTCCCCCCCATCCTACCAAAATTTCGCTCCCAGTTATCAATCAATTCGCACAGCAGCATTCCCGTTCCCGAGAAAAAATGGCAGAAAGTCAACTCCAAGACCAGAAGACGACGACGGCGAGCAAACGCAAGAATGACCGAAACCTCCTCGCCCTCACCGGCGCCGCTGCTCTCGCTGCTCTATCTGTCAACTTCGCCATCTCCGCCTTCGTCTCTCACCGAAGAAAATCCAACAAAAAAGGTCATAAACACTCACTTACCCCTAAAAACAACTGCATTTCTAGCTGCTGATGGTTTCTAGTTGGAAGTTCTTCTCACTCGCATTCTCGCTTGGTTCTTTGGTGATAAACAGATCCTCCAGGTTCGAATGTTCGAGTCAACCTATCGGCATCGGATATTCTCAAATTAGCCGACAGAATCATTGCGAAATCCAAAGCCGTTCATGACGCAGTCGCTTCAGTTCCACTTGACAAGGTGATTCTCGTTTCATTTGCTGGCATAATTCAATTCCATAAGTTCGTTTTTCTTGCAGCTAATTACCGAGGTGTAAGCAGGTTACCTATGCGAATGTGATTACTCCATTTGCGGATTTGGAGGCGCAGCAATACCCGTTAGTTCAGTCTTGCTCCTTCCCCAGATTAGTATCTTCATCAGAGGAAGTGCGGAAAGCTAGTGCTGAGGCAGAGCGCAGAATAGATGCTCATGTTTCCAGCTGCAGGTATTATAATTTATAACTTACCTTTTAAGAAAAATGCTAACACGTCCGCATAGGGAATGTGCAAAAAATTGTTGAAATTGTAGTGGTAGAGTTTAGTGGTGGAGGAAAAACTTTGAAATAAAATAAGAATGGCACACTTTGGTTGGGCTCTTTAGAAGAAATTATGTTTGGGCGTTTCTACTTGATTCTATGTGTTTTACTTTTTTGCTCCTTTCATTTATGATTGGATGTGCTCTAGCTTAGCTGTATAAGGAATTGAATGCTTTCTTATTTTTGCATTGATTAGTCGGCGTGAAGATGTGTACCGTGTGGTTAAAGCTTTTTCTGGAAAGGGTGAGTGGATGGACCATGAAGCAAAAAACTACATCAATTGCCTGGTAAGGAATTTCATACTTTCTTCATCTACTTCATATTTGGCACAACTGTGGTCTGATGGACATGTTTAAGAAGTTTGGTATGCTGTAATTGATATATTTTTTCCTTAAGCTATTTGTACAGCTGCTTAATCCGAGTGTTGATCTTTCTTGATTAGTGACAGGTACGAGAGTTTGAGCAGAATGGTCTGAACCTTACTGTTACCAAGAGAGATGAAGTACAGCGTTTGAAAACTCAAATTGATCAGCTAAGTTTGCGATACATCCGGAATTTAACTGATGGCAGCACTCATCTTTTTTTTAGTGAGACAGAACTTGCTGGACTTCCGCCAAAATACCTTAAGGTACTTTATGGTTTGCATTTCTTCATTTGTGAATGCTCATAGTTGATGCAAACTTACAATGTTACCTGGGGGAAATCAATGGGTTCCTTAATTCTTTCCCTTGTGCACATATAATGATAGTAATTATATTCTTGAACTTCCATTTTTAATTAATCTCTCCTAAATTGAAATGTTTTATTTATAAGAGTGATTACCGGATGGGCCAAGATCATTTAAATGAAGTGTTTTGGCCAGTTAAGTTGGGTGATAATATAAAAAAAATTGATTGACAGCGGTGGCATGTAATAAACTCAGGGAGATACTCTGGTTAGAATGCTTAGGAATTTCAAGATATGACTTGGATTCTTTATAGTTTAAGGGTATGAATCTTTCTTCGATGTAAAAGTTGATTTTTCAAAAAGTTTATTGTCATTGCTAGATATATTTTGTATATTCTCTGCATGTGCATAAAGTGATTGAATTTGCAATTATGGTCTCAGTTTTGTGGGATTAATTTATTCCTTTTCAGAACTTAGAGAAGGCTGAAAACGGAAAATATAAGATCACGATGAAGAGTCATCATGTTGCTGCAGTTCTGGAGCTTTGCAAGGTATGATCTTCTGGGTTTATCTTGCTGTGCCTCATACCCTTGGTTGGCCTAACCTGTTTGGTAGTTGTCTTAGGGCCTGTGTTTTATTGCTATTTCTTTTATGAAGACTAGTGTTTTGGACGCATCAACATGCTATTTTGGTTATTGTGAGAAAAGTTGCATTCATGACCTCTATTTTTCTTCTCTTACATATTAAGGTAGGAGCAACAAGGAGGGCAGTTGCAGCAACATATGGGAAGGGGTGTGGGGAAGTCAATCTTTCTGTCTTAGAAAGTTTGGTAAATATATTGCATATTTTTCTGCCTTCAATCATAATTTTTTTACCATTGGAAGAAAAATGAATGGGCTACATGAAGTTTGGTAAATGAATGTCATTGCAAAGTGATATATTCTTCTTTTATCTGTTTAATAACATGCTTCTGGAAACAAGTATATTAAGTAAGTTATGTTTTCTGTTTCTTAGGTTGAGGTGCGCCATAAATATGCTCGGTTGTTTGGCTATTCAAACTATGCAGACTATGCTGTTAATCTTAGAATGGCAAAGACATCCTCAAAGGTTTGTAAAATGTTGCTGTCCTAGATTAATACTACATGCAGAGAGTTATACTATGGTTAAAGAATAAGGGTGACAGACACTTTTTATTTGTTGATATATACCATTAGTTGATAGCATTATTTATTTGATCCTTATTTCAAATGTAATAAATGTTCCTTTCAAAATTTGATCCATCTTCATTTTATTATTCTCTTTGTAGTGTTGGTCTAGGCTTTCTCTACTTTAGCAATGTGGCACTTAGGAACAGAAGTTCCCAATATCTGGATGATGGGTTTCTGAATCGATTAATGGTGGCAGATCCCTCTCCTGGTTCAGACGTTTACTCAATAGTTAGAACCTTAGAACCAAATTTCCCATTGGAACTCACTACTTCAGTTTATGCTTTGCAAAATGACTGAAACATTTAGTTGCAAAATCAGACACTTGCCAACTTTTTTGAGTCTGTTTTTTTAATATTTTTTATGCCTAATCATTTTCTGGATTGGTTGGTTAAGTTGGAACTTTTATTTGCCCATTTTTGAGAGAGTGGAATAAATTTTACAGCTCATTTGTTGATTGATTTACCAGCCACCTTATTGGCTTCTTTCTCATTTTACTTCACTTATCAAATTCACGAAACTATTGTTCCCTCTATTTCCAGGTGTTTGAGTTTTTAGAGGACATCTCTGCAAGTTTAACTGACTTGGCAACAAGGGAACTTGCTACCTTGAAAGACTTAAAGGTTAGATAATATTTTGCCTCTTCTCTTCCATGCCAGTTTCTTTTTGTCTAATTACTTCTTTTGGTATTATGTGGTTTCAGAGGAAAGAGGAAGGAGAGATTCCATTTGGAACAGAGGATCTATTGTACTATGTGAAGAGGGTAGAAGAAATGCAGTTTGACCTGGATTTTAGTTCTCTTAAGCAGTACTTTCCTGTGAATTTGGTTTTATCTGGGATCTTCAAAATAATCCAAGACCTTTTTGGTAATCACATGTTATTAATTGTATTAGTATTTAAAGTGCCTTTTGGTTTTACACTCGCTTAGTTTGTTTGGAGATTTCATTTCATACAGGATAAATAGATCTAGTCAGTAGCCTAAGTTCCTTACTTTGCTCTGTGCAGGACTAAGATTTCAGGAAATTACGGATGCTGAGGTTTGGCATAGTGATGTTTCCCTGTTTTCTGTTTTCAACTTAAGTTCTGGTGAACTCCTGGGTTATTTCTACCTTGATTTATACACAAGGTTCACTTCTTAACTTGGTGTGTGTGTGTATATATATTTAGACTTTTTACTTGAATTTCATTCTGAAGAGATAGTGTATGTTCTATCTTAGGGAAGGAAAATATGATCATACCTGTGCCATGTCCCTTCAAAATGGTGCATTGACAAGTAGTGGTCTGCGGCAGGTGACTTTTATAACTTATTGTCAGTTCTGCAGTCTAAAAAACTAAATACTAATGACGCCTGTCGCGCCCCAAAATTCGGGTATCAACAACGCCAAAGAGTGAATTTATTTTCTGTGGTGGGTTTTACTCTAAAGAATCCTAACATGAACTTCATTGCGGAACAAAGTCTCATCCTTTTGGGCCATGCCTTTCAGCTGTTTCAGACCCTCCTTACACCATCGGTTTAGCTGCTTCTGTTTCTAGCCTAATTTGTGCATGTTAGTTCTTTTTAGTTGAAACAAGTACTCCTTAATGCTATGGTGCTAGTGTCAATAAAACATTTATTTAGATTATAATTAATCTATTGTATGTCTAAAATGAGGCTCTTGGAATTTGATTCTTGATTTTCTGCTACTAGATACCAGTTGTCTTACTTATATCCCAATTGCAAAAAGGCACTGGTGGAAACTATGGTTTATTGAGGTTCTCGGAAGTGGTCAGTCTTTTACACGAGTGTGGCCATGTGGTATGTTGCATCCTGCCAAAGTCATTTTATTCATTTCTCAATTTGACAATTCGTACTATGTGCAAGCTTATATGGTTGAAACTCATGGATCACTAACTTGGGCTTCATTGATAATGAGCGTTTCAGGTCCAGCATATTTGCAACCGAGCTTCATTTGCGAGGTTCTCTGGGTTGTGCATTGATTCAGATTTTGTAGAGGTTCCTGCAAAGGTGCTAGAAAACTGGTAAGAAGAATGATCATATGGCACCAGTCTGATTGGCTCAGAATAACAACTTACCATTTTACTGACTTGTGTGATATTTAGGTGCTACGAGACCTTCGCACTGAAGTTGATATCTGGATTCCATCAGGTGATGCATGTATTTGACATTCATTTTAGACTTTTACTAACAGGATTTTCATTTGGTTCTCATATAAATCAAAAAGAGGAAAACAGAGATTTTTAAGTTTGGGCTTGAGGGGTTCGTGGGGTGTCTGGGGCCCGGGGGAAGGGAAAGTCCTGTTCTTTCTGACTCTTTGGGTGTACTCTTGTGCTTTTATATAGCTGTTATTATTCATGCAAGTTCTTTTCATAGACTATTTGGTTCAATTCCTTGACAGACATGATTTTTGTTCATTCTATTACTCACGTTGAATAGATTTTTAAATGCTCTTTTTTAGATTTACTAATATTATTCTGTTTCTGTTACTTATGACATTATAGGATATCACCATACCCATCAAGGAGGAAATTTGTAGATCACTTAAGAGATGGCGATATTCCTTTTCAGCTCTTAAATTGAAGCAGGAAATTCTATATTGTAAGTGTTACCATGTATTTGCTTTATAATTGGTGTTTATTAAAGTTCCTTGAGATATGATCTTTGAAATGTGTGTATGAACCTCTAACATGTGCTGAACATTTCGTTTAGAACTACTTTGTAATCCCATTTTTGCTGTTCATCTCAGCTCGTAATGTGTGATAAGAGTGTCAGTAATGTAGTGTTTCTGTTATGAGACCATGTGATTTCTGGAAAAAAAAACAGTGATACTTCTTTCTATTGAACAATCTCTTCCATATTAGATGCAGCAGTGCGTCAGATTAGTTAAACCAATGTTCGTGGTGATAAAAAAGAGTTCAATTTGGTGTCTTGTGTTGAGTCACAGGTGCTTTTAGATGGGTAGAATTATGATAATATCTATGTTATTTCAATGAACAAGCATATTTGTTGAGTTGAGTCTATTCAGTTTCTTTTAGTGTCCGACTCCTGGGGAATTTCAAGTCAACTGGTCTCTTAGCTGTTGTTGAATTTTCCTATTCTGGAATAATACAAGATTGACATTCAAGTAATTGAAAAAACACTGTTCTACTTCTTCGCTTGCCATTTGCTAAAGAGCTTTCTTTTTTAAGGTCTTTGAACTGAACACTTGATTTACTTTTGAAGTGGACCTATTGTAACTTTCTCTTCAACGTCTATTCTACCTTTTATTCATCTGTTTCTGGATGCTACCTTTGCGTTATTGCTATTAAGAAGTTGTTGGGCTAGAAGTAGCCACAGCCACATCATGTGCAACACATCTCCAAGAAAAATTGTTCTCGTTTCTTGTAGAAACTGTGTAGATAGTTCTTATGCAGATCATTCCCATATTTCGTGTTGATTGAATGTGTGTCTATCTCAGGTCTCTTTGATCAAATCATACATTCCACAGACAATGTTGACATTGTTGAGTTGTTCAAGCATCTTCATCCGAAGGTAAATAATCACTTCAACAAGACCCTCGTAACTTGCAAGGTGTTGTGATATTATAGTTTACATGATTTTTCTCTTTCCTCCAGGTGATGTTGGGTTTGCCAATGTTGGAAGGAACAAATCCAGCTTCATGTTTTCTACGCAGTGCCATAGGCTATCAAGCAGTGTGCTATAGCGATATTTGGAGTGAGGTATAAATTGCATTCTGTTTGACCATGTAGCACCATGTTCTCCGAAGTTATTTCATTTTCTCAAATCACTAGATTTCTCCTCACTTCTCCCCCAACTAATTTCGGAGTCTTTTGATTGAGAGAATTTATTTCCATATCAACTCTGGTCCCAGTCAAACTCACTGCTGATTCCTAGAATTGCATTTAGGTCTTTGCAGCTGACATATTCACCTCAAAGTTTAGCGATGACATGTTAAACCACCACGTCGGCATTCAATTTAGAAACAAGGTATACAATCCTCTCTATATTTTTCCAGTTCTTCGTTAAGAAATGATCCTCAGATCCCTTCGATAGCACTTTATGGTTACTTGTCTCTCACTTTTCACGTCCATTCTGTTGCTTTCATGACAGGTGTTGGCTCCAGGCGGAACGAAGGAACCTATCGAGATTTTGTCAGATTTTCTTGGAAGAGAACCATCAATTCATGCTTTCATTGAGAACAGATCTAAGTATAGTTTGTGATGGAAGTTTGGCAGAAGCACATGAACAGTCCCGTGCCCTCCAGCACAAGTTATCTGTTTATATTTCCTCTTTGATGTATAGACACTAGCGAGGCATTAGTAAATGGTTGCGGAAAAATCCCAGTTTCGCAACACCATATTCGATTTGTTAGTAATAAAATTCATCTTTTTCCTCGGCCAACATGGCTTTTTAGGGTAAAAAATGCTAACGTGGACTAATCATTCTTTCTTGCTTTCTTTTTTAT
This sequence comes from Viola odorata, assembly GCA_963691705.1. Taxonomy (NCBI): domain Eukaryota; kingdom Viridiplantae; phylum Streptophyta; class Magnoliopsida; order Malpighiales; family Violaceae; genus Viola; species Viola odorata. The sequence goes on along the minus strand of OY829540.1, from coordinate 8,172,888 downwards.
ATAAGAAAAAAGAAGGAACTTTGTATAAAGTGGTGTGCGTGCATATAAACTTTTGATTTATCCCGAGAAGAATTGATGGTAAGATATCAAAACCATGGCGGCCAGAAAAAGAGATCCAATCTAACATTGGGCATCAAAATTATTCTTTTCGTGGTCCAACTTTTCTACTCTCTTTTTGAGTTTAGATAGCGTTTATTAATCCTTGTATGCATATAATTAACTATTCTAATGGAAACCTAACCTAAGGTTTCTAAAATTTTAATAAGTTTTGATGCGACGTCAGAATTCTCAAACATAAACAAATTAGAATTTTTTTTTTTTAGAAGATATGTAGAAATTTTATTCATTATAATATTATGAATTGAGCTCTAAATTGGTACTGGTGATTTATTAGTTGTTTTGCTGATGGTAAAAGTACTAATAGGAATTCAGATCCGGGTTCAAATCTCAACTTTTACGGAAAAAAAACATGTATCTATCCGCTTGTGACAAAAAATTGAAATTTTAATCCATGGATTAGCCCCACACGTTGTCTCAATTCTCATGCCAAATTATTGTTTTTTTTTCTCATCTTGAGAAAAAGAAATGGCTTCTCATTTTGTCGGGGGTGGGTTTGGTTTGGTTGCGCAAGGTTGGTAGAATGAGTTGTACATTTATTTTATATATACCAATAGTAATAGTAAATTAGTAAAAGAATAAACAGTTGTGGCCTAAATAACCAATTTTCCTATAAAAAGAACAAAATAATCTAAAAAGAACTGGGGAAAAAAAGTAAGAGTGAAAAGCGGATTACCAACGTTTTTTATTTTTTTAGAGTGCGATAGTATTCAAATAAAATTGAACATGAAAAAAACCCGTACCAATTTAGTCAATTTAAGTAACTTAATGGACACATCAACAAACAAAAGCGAGTTAGTACTCCCTCAGTCCTTTAAATATTGACGTTTATTGTTTATGCATGTATATCGAGGAAACCAGATGACGCACTATTTGACCTCAAAAAAATTTGTACTTTTTCTCTAACGTACGTTAAGGATTAACGTATGTCCGAGAAAAAAATCAAATTTTTTTGAGGTCAAATAGTACGTCATCCGGTCTCCTCGATATGCGTGCACAAATAGTAAAGGTCAAACATTAAAGGACAGAGGGAGTAGTTAGTATCAGAACATCGTTAGTTTGTGGAGAGAAACTTGAGGTGTGAAGCATTCTGCCTTTGCCTAACGCATTTGATCAATACAAAATCTATGTTTTTCCTCTAATTAGAAACAAGAATGGTTTTTTTCTCTTTCTTAATTTGGTCATAGGAAAGGGTATAATGCCTTTTGACACACATTCTAAGTTGTAATATAACTAAAATTATCCTTTAAAAAAAGACTCCCACACATAATTCATGTTTTTTCTGATAGGAAAGTACTAATAGAGACGCAATTTACTATTTATATCTATAAAAAAACACTATCATTAGTTATTAAAGCTTTTATATTCAAACCAAAATTAACTATTATTTTTTTTTTGTTTTCTCACCTATTCGAGTACTATCAAGCTTCTAAAAAGAAATGACTCTTCCAATATGATTTTCTCAATTCCCATGACTCGAACTCAAAATATTGATTAAGGATAAATAAGATCCTTATCACTGGACCACAATCAATGATGATCAAGAATTAAATTTTATTTCTTCTCTACTTTACGGCTATCCTCGTGTAATAATCTTTCCGGATTCTTTTAGTTGTCCATTTTTCATTTCCAATGTTGTTTGTAACTATTATTTTTACCCTTTTCATAAATTATAAAGTTCAACCCAATAAATTTAAAGCATTTTAATTATGGATTGGTCAATTTAAAATGAAGTGTATTTCCAACCTAAAATAATTATATGACAATTAAAACAATTGGAAAGGAGTACAACTAGAAAATGCTATTATTTTCCATTTATCAAAATCCAAATGATTAGTACCTTAATTATGCTTCTTCTTGCACTTATGATATTAAAACTCTCACTGGTCCACACTCGTGAGTTAATTAAATTTCATCTAAAGTTACTGTTCAAAAAGAGCCGATTTTAGGTCCACAGAAAAAAGAACACTTGTACAAAGTTCAAAGCGGTGTCGTTTCAATATGATTACATGAATTTGGTTTTCTTTTTGGTGGAATCAATGGGCCCTTTTTTTTTTTACCCGCTTTCAAATTTCCAGTGCCTTCTAAGAATAATAATAATAAATAAAAGAAGCACCAGACCCGACCAGGGCAGTAATAATAATACAGCAATAGTTTTCTTCTAACAGGACTTGGCTGCTTTTTCTCTGAGCAGAAGGAAAATTAATAAATTTTCTGAGTCAACAAACAGCAACGAACGAGAGAAACAAGAAGAAGCAGTGTTCTCCATCCCAATTTGACTCTGTAAGTACACACATGAAATCTTCAACAACTTCCCTCAACTGGTTTTAAGAAAAGTTTGATTTTGTATTTGTTTGTGTTTGCGATTGTTTCGTAGTAGTTTTATTCATGAGCACGCACTGATTGTTGCGGTGCATTATTTCAGGGGATATAATAGATAAAGGAATGTGGTGAAATTTGCTGTTTTTCAGTTGATAAAACAGAGAAGAACGTTGGGGATTTTCTTTTAATTTAGTATGAGAAGTTGCTAATTCATCTGTGGTTATGGCGGATTTGTAGAACTGGGTTTCCTGAATCTGGTTCTGATCTTTCGATAAGTTGGCTTTGGTAGAGTTAGAGATGCATAAATTTTAGTGCTGGGTTTTCTTTGGTTGGTTGAGAGTGGAAGAATCAAGGATTGGCTTGGTTGGGGGGGTGGAGTGTAGATGGTTGAGGGGGCTTTTTGGACCCCTTAGATTATTGATTTTCATTCGTGTTGATTTTGGTTGGTGGAAAGTTTCGACTTTTGAGAATTGGAGGGGTGGTTCTTTCTGAGGGTGGTGTTGGGTTTGTCAATTTATGTGAATTATGTTGAAGCAGATACTCAGTAAGATTCCTAGAAAGTCGTCGCGATCGAATCGTGACAATGGTGGAAACTTTGCTACCAACTCAAGTGCTTCTAATGTTTCAAGAGGTAATGATTTGGGGGTTGGTAAGTCTGTCAATTCAAATGTCTCGGCTGCAAATAATGGTCCTTCAGATATTGGGAGAAACAACGTAAGCAAGATTCAGCAAGGTGAAAATGTGAAGCCAAATGGGAATATGGTGCTTTCTTCTTATGAAGCATTGCCTCCATTCAACGATGTTCCAAACTCTGAAAAGCAGAACCTGTTTATAAGAAAGTTGAGTTTGTGTTGTGTTGTGTTTGACTTTACTGACCCATCCAAGAATCTCAAGGAAAAGGAGATAAAGCGACAAACACTGGTTGAGATGGTCGATTATGTAACTTCTGCAAATGCAAAGTTCACAGAAACTGTCATACAAGAAGTTGTGAAAATGGTGTCTGCAAATTTATTTAGGATACTCACGCCCCAACCACGCGAGAACAAAATAGTAGATGGCGTCGAATTAGAGGAAGAGGAGCCTTCTATGGATTTGGCATGGCCTCACTTACAAATTGTGTACGAATTTTTCTTAAGGTTTGTGACAACACCTGAAACAGATGCAAAATTGGCTAAAAGGTATATTGATCAATCTTTTGTTATCAAGTTGCTGGATTTATTTGACTCTGAAGATCCGAGAGAAAGGGAATACTTGAAAACAATTCTTCATCGCATCTATGGAAAATTTATGGTGCATCGCCCATTCATCAGGAAATCTATCAATAACATTTTCTTTCAATTTGTTTATGAGACAGAGAAGCACAATGGTATTGCTGAATTTTTAGAAATTTTAGGCAGTATTATTAATGGGTTTGCTTTGCCACTTAAAGAAGAACATAAATTGTTCCTTGTTCGTGCTCTAATTCCTCTGCACAAGCCTAGATGCTTAACTATGTACCACCAACAGCTGTCATATTGCATCACACAGTTCGTGGAGAAAGACTGCAAGCTTGCTGATACTGTAATAAGGGGTTTATTAAAGTACTGGCCTATCACTAATAGTTCAAAGGAAGTTATGTTTCTGAATGAGCTGGAGGAAGTTTTAGAAGCAACCCAGCAGCCAGAATTCCAGCGATGCATGGTGCCTCTGTTTCATAGAATTGCTCGGTGCTTGAATAGTTCACATTTTCAGGTAATCAATAAGCTTCCATATGTTTGGCACTGCTTAGCTACAGCTTGAGTGCGTCATGTTCTATTGCAACATGCTTCACTGCATTTATGTTTGCCAAAAATGATATATCTTGTCAAACATGCTTTGAAAGCCGCTATTGATGTTGCTCAATAATGGTTCTTTGTTATTCAAGATGCTCTGCCTTTCGAGTCTGCATTTGTACTGAAATGCTTGCGTTATCTCTGTCATCTTTGGTTTGATAAGATCTATTAATTATGCAAATGGGCAAGTATTAATGCAAATCAACCTCTCCCATCCTTATATTGCTTCCTATATCATGAACTAATCTGTACTCTCTCCATAATCATCCATGTATTGTTGTTGTGGAGGGAGCTTATGGAACGGACAGACTGTCCTTCACCTGGTTGTTCCCTATTCAGTATTCCTACATAATTCAAGTCACCTGAACTGTTGTTCTGAAGTTCCAATCACTTGGGATTTCTGTCCCTGTAATTTTGGTGTTAGCATTTTATTAATAGAAATCAACACCCTTGGACTTTTTTTTTTATACATAGGCTAACACCATGAGATTGTTTTCTGCTTGCTGTCTGTAAATAAACAACGGTGATGATTACAGCTGAAAAAGACGGGACTCTCTTGTATTTTGCTGTCTTTGTTCTGAAAAAATCAGAAGTAAAGAAAGTGTTAGGCTCATGTGATTGATAGCACCAGTGATTCAATAGATGGTTGATGGTTAATATGTAGGATGTAGAAACTAGGCCAGTGAAGAAAGGGTTTATTGTTTGTGTTTTCTTCCCTATTAGAGAAAGAGTGCTGTAGAACCAGCCGCTTTGGACTTTAATGTTAAGTATTCAAGTTCAAATTTGAGGTTTGTAAATGACTGAAACTTCACGTAATTCCTTTTTTCTTGGAATCCCTTTTGTGTTTTCAACTTTCATTTGAAGTCTTTTTGTTTGGGTGCCCTTTTCATCAGAGAAGAAAATGGGGCAGATTGTTTTTGAAATATGAATTTGTGAAGTGCTATTTGTCTGTGGTGATGCATATATCTTCAGTTCTTCTTACTATATTAAAACTGGTTTATGAAACTATTGCTAATCCTTCTAAAAAAGAAACTAATCATTCAGATGAGCATGAGATCAGTCCGTTCAAAGCTACCTTGTTCGGGTGCACTAACTTTCTAATCTAAATATCTTCCTAGAAATGAAAGGAGCCTTTGAGTCATGTTTATTCTTGCATTTCACTCTGATAACTTCCTCTAATGTATGCTATTTCAGGTGGCAGAGAGGGCATTGTTCATGTGGAACAACGACCCTATTGAGAACTTGATCAGACAAAACCGTAAGGTTATCCTGCCCATCATATTCCCTGCTCTGGAGAAGAATGCTAGAAACCACTGGAATCAAGCTGTTCGTAGCTTGACATTAAATGTCCGCAAGATTTTTGAAGATGTTGACCTTGAGCTGTTCAATGAGTGCTTAGTTAAGTTTCAGGAAAATGAGCTGAAGGAAGACGAGACTAAAGCCAGATCAGAAGCCACATGGAAACGTTTGGAAGAGCTTGGTGCTAAGAAAGCAGGAAAAAGGTGAAACAGTGTTTATACCTTGCAAGGTACTTCCTCATACCTCATCAGGTTAGCTCCTGAGGTACTTCCTCATCTTCATCAGGTTAGCTGCTCTTTCAGGTTAGCTGGTAGTAAAGATATTTGTCGGTATTACCATTTACCATGGACCATGAATTTTGATTGAGATGGGATCCATTATACTGATAGGTGGCGAGTGTTTGGATGTCATGGGTTTAAATCTCTTTCACTACAAAATAAAGTTGGTTGATAGACTAATAAACATTCTGTAAATTGATCTTTTCTTTCCTGAATTTTATCAAATTGGCGAGTGTTGGTTAAACCAACTAAGTTTGGTGGTATAACTTAAAAGCAATGAAATAATTCAATCTGTGAAATGATCCAGAGTCACTTTCAGGGAATCCCACCCCCAATCCCCTTTTTTTCCGCTGGAACGTGCACCAGTTGATAGATAATGTGGGGGAAGTGAGGATGGATGGTGCCTTCCGAGCACCGCATTGTGATCATCAATAATTTTGTGCATGCATTGCTGGGACACACTGAAACAGTACTTCTTAATCCATTATAACACAAACGGATAAATTTGCTACACTTTTTAGTTGGCTGATGTTCTTGGCCAGATGCCTACCTTCTATGTGCTTCTTAAATAATTGTTTCTGCTCTTTGCTTAGTCTCTCCTTGTGGTAACTAATAATTAAGGGCACTTTTCGTGGAGGTACACTTCTTTTTCATCAATAGTGGAAAGTACAGTGCTCTAGAAATTTCAGTGCCGATTTTCGTTTAGCCTTGCTTGAAAATGGTGATTGAACCATAATTACTTGTAGAACTACTTGTTGCTTTTGGTTATATTACTGCAAAACAGAAGTTTATGAGATGAAACAATATTAGGATGGACTTGTTCACAGCATCAATTTATACAATAAATAAACAACTTTTTTGAGCCAGTTTTTAGACCTAAAACTACTATCATTAGTTCATTACATCATTTGCAAACTTGGCAATCTTGTTATAATGTGCGGACATGAAATGGCATGGAATGTTTTTTTTTTTTTTTTTTTTTTTTATGGATTAAATTGTTTCAGCTGCAATGATGTTTGTTTGTTGTACCATTTGATGCCGATTGCCTATTATTGATCAGTTTCTAGGGATTGGGGAAAGTATGTGGTGTAATATTGGCATTTCATGCCACAATTTACACCACTCTAATAGAATTCACTAGTGTGAGGTTCTTGTATTAATATGTGGTGGATTTCACCACTTATATGAGTGTGTTGCAAAATGCGTTGTGAGATTTCGAGAGTATCTAATAATTTTTGTGACATTTAACCATCTCTGACATGGTATAGATTTCAAGTTTAACTTTCTTCTAGCTTTATACTAGTTAGTATTAGTAGTACCTTTTATTAAAGTTGTGTACTACATAGGATTTTGAATCTCCAGACGCCACCATTTCCATCATTTTTTGAATCTTCTAATGTTACTTTCCCGTCAACCAAACAAGGTTGAGACACTTTGGTTAACTGAGCTGCTTAATTTAATTTAAAATAGAATTAAACTGAAAAAGAAATTTGTATCATTCTCAGTGATCAGGACTTTTAATTAACCGTAGTGACGGGCCGGGCTAAAATGTTCGGGTCTTAATCTAATCGGGCTCAGAGTTTCGGCCTTTATTCCAGAAATTGGAATATGCTAGTCTAGTTGTACTAAAAAAAGAGAAAGTAGTCATATTTAGAAGCAATAAAAAATCTGAAGTTTAACGTCTTGAGATTTCGTTTCTTATTGCTCGAATTTTTGAATCCATGACCGAAGTATATTGATATCATTTAATAGAATGATATTGTTTATTTTAAGTCTAAATCTACATCGTTTTTTTAAAAAAACTTCATTTTATTAAAAAAATAATTTTAATTATATATATATTTATTTATTTTTTTTATCTTTCCGACGTGAGGTTGGCACACCGAACAGACGATGCTTTTAAATTAAGAATTTCAACTAAATTTGACAAAAATAATAACATAAATTAACATCAAAGATAAACATAAACATTGATTAAAAAAAAAGAAAATATACAAAAATAGTACTCTGAAAAAGAAAAAAACATAAATGATGACACAAAATTTAACAGGTCGTATTCGTAGGCGTAGTAGCTATCTTTCTTTTGACTTTTTGGTTAAATTATCTTGTATGACATTTTAGTCCACACACTAACAAAGATATATAAGTATAAGCAAGAACTAGAAAAACAATTACTATATGTTGTCAACGTAATACCCTATCCTATCCTATGTGCAATCAGTAATCACAACTTTGTCCTATACAATCTACACATCAATAGTTTTAATTTTTAATATTTTATTATTATATTAAATGTCGATTATTTTAAACTCTAATTTTACCGAGCGAAAATTGATAAAAAAAAAGGAGAAAATACATCTTTCTGTTAACTTCTGTTTTGATCTGCTCTTCGGGTGAAATGTTTCTATAGGTCCCTTGCTTTTTGCTTTGGTGTCTCTCTCTGAATCAAAATAGTAAAGGAAAAAGAGGATAAAGTAGAAGCCTTCTCTTCGTTTTGAAGTCACTGCGCTTCTGTGAGTATCTAACATTCTTTGTTTCTTTCTCATATCACTTGGGTTTTACTTCATTTTCACTATCTCTTCACATATATATGCTCTTAGTGTTAGATTATTGTCTTATAATGCTATTTTTATTATTTTTAACCTAGATCCTTTTGCTGGGTTTTGCTTGCTGCTCGTTGGGGTGAAGCAAATACAGCTGCTTTGTTCTGGTGTGTATCAATTATTTGGGAGATTTTGTTTCGTTTTTGAATTTGAAGTCAAAGGGTCATCGGATTGGTTGCTGGAAATAGGAAAGGTAAGTTCTTTCAATCCTCAAAAACGATTGGTCATCGCAAGATGCTGTCTTTTGATATTTCAGTTGGTATTTCTGGGTTTTGCTTGGTTTCAGCAAGCAAGTGTGGTTTTCTGCATTTGATACCAAGTTGTAGTGGTGGATTTACCTTCTGGTTTGATTGATATGATGCAACTAGGCACTGTTCTGTGATTGGGAAGTTTAGTTTCTTAGCAAGATAATTTTAAGTTATGATTAAACAAATACTTGGTCGGCTCCCGAAGAAGCCATCCAAGTCATCCGAGAATCGTAAATTTGGTGGTCCATCTACCGCCACAACAAATGCTTCTACTAGTTCTAGAAGTGGTGATCTTGCGAGTCATAGGCCTGTAACTTTAAACAATATATCTGCTCCAGCCCTGGATTCTACTCCACATTTAGGTTATAGTCATGGGGGCAAGAACCCAACACTGAATGGCAATCAGGTGATGGCTCCCTATGAAGCATTGCCTGGATTTAGGGATGTCCCGATCTCTGAGAAGCAGAATTTGCTTATCAGAAAGCTGAACTTGTGTTCTGTGATGTTTGACTTCACTGACCCGACTAAGGATCTGAAAGAAAAGGACATCAAGCGGCAGACATTGCTTGAGCTTGTGGATTATGTTACTGCTGCAAACGGGAAGTTTACAGAAACTGTTATGCAAGAAGCCATAAAGATGGTATCTGTGAATTTGTTCAGGCCACCTACTCCACAACCTCGTGAGAACAAGGTTTTAGAAGCCTTTGATTTGGAAGAGGAGGAGCCCCTAATGGACCCTGCATGGCCTCACTTGCAAATTGTGTATGAATTCCTTCTGAGATTAATTGCGTCTCCCGAGACAGATGCAAAATTGGCTAAGAGGTACATCGATCACTCTTTCGTTGTCAAGTTGTTAGACCTGTTTGACTCTGAGGATCCAAGGGAGAGGGAGTATCTCAAGACAATTCTACATCGCATCTATGGAAAGTTTATGGTGCATCGCCCACATGTCAGGAAAGCTATCAATAACATCTTCTTTTGCTTTATTTTTGAAACAGAGAAGCATAATGGCATTGCTGAACTTTTAGAGGTTTTGGGCAGTATAATCAATGGTTTCGCTTTGCCACTAAAAGAAGAACACAAGTTGTTCCTTGTTAGGGCACTGATTCCACTTCACAAACCAAAGTGCTTACCTATGTACCATCAACAGTTATCATACTGTATCGCACAGTATGTTGAAAAGGACTGCAAGCTCGCTGATACTATTATAAGAGGTTTATTGAAGTACTGGCCAATCATTAATAGTTCGAAGGAGGTCTTGTTCCTAAGTGAGCTGGAGGAAGTCTTAGAAGCAACTCAGCCTGCAGAATTTCAGAGATGTATGGTACCCCTGTTCCGTCAAATAGCTCGCTGCTTGAGCAGCTCACACTTCCAGGTGATGAATCGTTAATTGCTTAGTCTTCAACTATGTGATGTTTCCTTTATGTATGTAGAAATCCATGCTTTCATCCATGCCACAGACTAGATTAAGTATCCTTGAGGTTTGGTATTTGAAACTCTGGAATTGATGCGTTTTTATTGCTTATGCACACATCGTTGTTCTAACCTTAGTAAAGTTTGCAATGATCTTATTGCTATAGGTAATTGAGGATATTTTTGTTTAAATGATTTTATGTTTAGTGTGACTGTCTATTTAGCATCTACTGCAATTATCCTAGGTTTTATGGCTTAAACTACTATGTTTAGTGTGACTGTCTATTTAGCATCTTCTCTGCAATTATCCTAGGTTTTATGTTTTTAATGAGCGGAATCTAAAGAACAGTAGTGTCTTTTGTGCCGGTTTTCTTTGGGTCTCCTCTTCTAAGACCAAATGCAGGATTAGTTGGTGCAGACTTGGGAGCATGCTACCATAGACTCATAGCTTTTCTACTTTAAAGTTAAGCTCACTGACTGTTGGTTTGACAGGTGGCAGAAAGGGCTTTGTACTTGTGGAACAATGATCACATCGAGAACTTAATTAGACAGAATCGCAAGGTAATACTGCCCATCATCTTCCCTGCCTTGGAGAAAAACGGGCGTAACCACTGGAATCAGGTTGTCCAGAGCTTGACATTAAATGCCCGCAAAATCTTTGCTGATATTGATCCTGAGCTGTTTGAGGACTGCTTACGCAAGTTCAAAGAAGAAGAAGAGAAGACAGAGGAAAATAGAATGAAACAGAAAGCCTTATGGAAGCGTTTAGAGGAGGTTGCAACGACAAAAGCTGCAAGTGGTGAAGCTATTCTCGCACCCCACGCAATGCCCACCCTAACAACATCTTCCAGATAGAGAAGGAGGGATATCCATGCATCGCACTTGTACAAAGTATTCATTTCATTGATTGGTCCGAGGCAACAGCATTGTCATTGTGCTTCAAGAGCTCGATGTTCTTGTAGGTTGGAATCCGATTTCTTTGTTGCTGCAGCCAATTCTATTGGTTGCCGAAATCCAAATGCGCAGGTGAAAACTTTTGTGTGGTTACGAACCTGACAATCGTGCCATTTGCAGGTAGAATTGGTGCTGGAATTAGAACTTGCACTCACATATGTGATGGAGTGGACAAAGCTACTGGTTTTGGAGTTATTTATGGTTAGATGGTTTCATGTTAGGAGCAAACACCAGAGGTGATTTCTGCTCTTGGTATTGATTTTGTTGGTTCTTGTGTATTTACTGAATTCATCATATAGATATTTACATAGTAAGAGTGAAAACATTTTCTTGTGTATATAATTGTCAGAACAAAATATAAATAATCATTTCAAAGCTTGACCTCAAATACTACAACGCATACAAATTGATTAATATTTGGAAAAAATTCATCAAAACCCATTTACTAATCAGGCGGGTCATCTCATACCAGATTTTAGTAACCGGGCGGGTCAACAAATTGAAGCGACTCCGGATCCTCTTGGAATTTAATCATGTCCTTTGCATCTAAATGCACCACTGCTTCAATTCCATCACCAGAAGCAGTATCCGTGAAAACAACTAGTACTTCATTTTTTAAAGTTAGACATGGAACTCCGGTCCAAACCGGGTTGCCCCACCCAAAATCCGAATCATAAAATGGGAACCTGCACAAGCTAGTAAAGGCAAGAAAAACCGGCTTATTACCATTACCGGATCCTGTACCCGGTTCTACCAAAGACCTTGAATTTTTGCCACCGTTTTGCAACTCTCGTACAAATTGATTGATAGTTAGGTTCGAACAACAAGAACAAAATTGATTGATAGTAACCCAGAAATAGAATGATCACATATAAGCTTTGAGATATAAAGTGGTTTTAAAGATATTTCTATTGGAGTCATATCTTTTAAGATTTTCAGTTTAAACTATTTAAGGATCAATTACAAACTGAATTTGACTGTTTCAAATTCAAAATAATCGTTTGAATTTAAGGTAAGATGTTAGGGATCAAAATGTAGAACCTTTATAATATCACATTTTTACAACAATCCCTCACATATTATAAAGGTTCAAGATAGGAAGAGACAAATAGTATAGTGGTTTGTTATTACCCATATGAACCTTCCTATCAGCTCAAATCTCATTCTCCTCGATGTTTAGTCAGAGGATCACCAAATGCACTTTTGACATCTCATAATCAATGAAAATAATTCATCATTTAACAATAGCTTGACTACATGCAAGCTTTAGATTGTGATATCGATACATAGGTGTTACACCCAATAGATTACATGTCGTAGAATTTCATCCAAAAAATTATTACCATCATTAGTGTATTTTTTCTCCATCAAATTACATCACTAGTGAATTTTATCTCATTTTAATGTAAAATTAGATAAAATTATTTATCATCACTATAATCTCTAATACAGTAAAAACACACATTATACACGATACCACAATTCATGATACTTCTCAAATACTTCATCAAAGAATACTGAAAAAACTTGATATCAAAATGTCCAATTTTTAGAAAAAAATTTCAACACAAATTTGTTGTGATAACATTATGTTATCACCTCTTATCATTTATTTATTATCTCATTATTACATTTGTTATGATATCACTGATGCCACAAACTCACACATATTAATACTTCATGTCATTTTTTTTTACCACATCTCTTAAACAATAAGTATAACAATTGCGTAACTGATCATTTAGAGTTAAAGATTGAAAACGCCCAGACCTCATGAATGCTCCCATATGAAATTAAACAACTATCATATATCATAACTGATGATATCGCTTACGTCCATAAATCATTTCTTAAAAATTATAATTTTTTCCTTACGGTAAAATCTTAATTTATATTTTCAAAACCATCACAAAACTCATCGGGAATTTCAAATACAAATAATTAATATATTCATTAATTATTTTAAAATGACCGAAATTATAAAATTAGATTAGCATACATACCTTAACTTTGCGCATAATTTTATCCATAATTCACCTTAATTTCCTTGCTTAATCCAGTGCACCACATACTCTACTTTTTCCTTTTTCCTTTTCTCACGTACTGTGAAATGATGATATATACATGGGATGGGATGCTAAGAGAATGAATCGGAGTAATAATAAATTCTGCACGAAATAGAAAGAGAAAGATCAAGACGCGATGAAACGTTATCCTAAATAAATTTATTTCCTCCATGATATAACGATCTTTTCTAATTTATAGTTATATACGAACAATAAGAACAAAATTGATAATAACCCAAGAGTAGAATGATCACATTTGGTGTATTAAGGTGTGTCATTTTGGAAAGATAACTGCACATATTTGTAGGTTTAGAGATATAAGGTGGTTTTTTAAAAATATTTCTGTTGGAGCCTTATTTTCCACTTTAAAGGAGATAAGATCGGTTTAAAATATTTAAAAATCAGTTACAAACTGAATTTGATTGTTTCAAATTCAAAATAACTGTTTGAATTTAAGATAGATCTTAAGGACCAAAATGTAAAACTTTAATATCACATTTTTACAACACCTCCACGGTAATTATCAAACGTTTCCACCAATCTAAAACCCTTTAGTCCTCTTCTATCAATCAAATGGTGATTCCAAAACCAACCGTTTTGAACAATCCAACTACCTCAAGCAAATCCCTATTTTCAAACACAAGTCAAATGCAAGCTTTCACAAGTGCTACAAAATCCTGTCCCTAGTGAACTCGCCAAGCATTCACACTTGATGCTGGGGAGTTTCCCCTCGGGAACCAGTTCAACACATTCGATTGCGGTGGGATTGCAATTCGGATTGGATTTTCCCACAAATTCGGAGATGCTTCATCACTTTTCTCATTTATCAAAACTTGGGCAGCCTCAGCTCGTGGAGAATTTAACATTTCATATCCTGAGTTCATCTCAGCCACTCTATTCCCACCTCTGAACATTTTAGGATTTCGTCTATATTTCCAAAATTCTGGAAAGAATCTTGTAGCAAAAAGATTTGTATTCAAGAAGTCATCAATTGAATCTTTAAAAGAAAGATATGGAAAATTACTTAGTCTAAAAAACCTGAGACCCCCTTCTCGAATAGAAAGTCTTATCGGCCTTTCTCGGGAATCGATTCTCGGAGAGCACATTTTATCAGGTTGAATCAGGAACCAATAAAACCTACTTCTTGGTCCACCTGCTTAATTTCCGTCCAAGAATGGAGCCTCCAGTGCCGGAAAATTCGTTCGGGAACTATTACACCGCTGCCCGTACCACTCCTCTGTCGTGGTTCGGTGAAGAATCCTTTGATCTTTTTGGGCGGATCAGAGATTCAATAAGTAAAATTGACAATGAATTTGTGCAAAAGTTGCAAAAGGGTAGTGAAAATTCAAGATCCATGCCAGAACCGGGTACAAGATCAGGTAATGGTGAGCGGGTTTTTCTTTGCTTTACTAGTTTGTGCAGGTTTCCTTTATATGATGCGGATTTTGGGTGGGCCAAGCCTGTCTGGATCGGAGCTCCAAGTCTTACTTTCAGGAATGTGGTTGTTATCGCGGACACTGCTTCAAGTGATGGAATTGAAGCTGTTGTAGTGTTGTACATATAGATGGAAATGATATGGTCAGATTTCAAGAGGATCCGGAACTGCTCCGATTTGTTGCCCCACCCGATTACTAAACACCATTCGCCTATATTATCCATTCTTGTTCTTTTTTGTTGGAAATCCTATATTATCAATTCTTAATTTCTCATGGACTATTGTTTATTTATGTATTTTAACACCCTGGAAATACTAAAGAAATTATTTATTTGTTCCATAAACGCGCCAATAACGGTTTAGATAAATAATTTTTGGATGAAGAAAACTATTATTCTTTCCTAATTTTATTAACCATTAGTAGTAAAATTTAAAATAATAATGTTTGATTTTATTTTATTTCACGTTGTTTCATTTTCATCCTAATTTTCACTCAAATTACCACACCATTATTAAATTGGCTTGACACGGAATGATTAATTTATCATTTTTATAAAATATATGCTTCGAAAAAGATTAAATGACAAGAAAAGATAAATCAAAAAATTCGTAAAAAAATTCAGAAAAACGACAATTAATAAAGAAGTATAAAATTAAAAATCCTAAAG
Organism: Viola odorata; assembly: GCA_963691705.1. Taxonomy (NCBI): domain Eukaryota; kingdom Viridiplantae; phylum Streptophyta; class Magnoliopsida; order Malpighiales; family Violaceae; genus Viola; species Viola odorata. The sequence goes on along the minus strand of OY829540.1, from coordinate 8,157,674 downwards.
AAGCTTCCATAATCCCTTCTCTGACCTGACCCTTCTCCTCATTTTGAATTGAAATTGTCTCCCTCTAGCATCATCAAAAACTCTTAATTTTCAATCCCTATTTCTCATACCAGGGAATAGGGTTTGGAAAATTCGATCTTTCTTCTTCTTTCAAACACCATCTTCTTCCTCCTTCCGCTCTCTGTCTCCTTTCTCTCTCTAGAATGCCAAGCTTAGCCGTGAATGTCTACAGTGCTCTCTTCAAATACCAACAGAGGCATCTCCTAAACACCTTATCTCAAACACCTACCAAACCCGACAACCCTTTTACCCCAATTTCACGACCCAACGAATCCACCACCAGCAGGAACCCGTCGTTCACCGCCGGTGTCGCCACCAAGGACGTCCACGTCGACCCTTTCTCATCCCTCTCCCTCCGCATCTTCCTCCCTGACACGGTTCTCATCCCACCGCTACCCGCAAATCCCGCCGCCGCCGCCGCCCCACATGATTACAAAGGGTATACGCCTCCTCCGGGTGTCATCCACAGGAAGCTGCCGGTGATGGTGCAGTTTCATGGAGGTGGGTTTTTCAGCGGGAGCAATGAATCGGTGTCAAACGATGCGTTTTGTAGAAGACTGGCGAAATTGTGCGATGTGATTGTTGTGGGTGTTGGGTATAGATTGGCGCCTGAGTGTAAGTATCCGGGGGCGTTTGAGGATGGGGTTAGAGTTTTGAATTGGATAGCGAAGCAGGCTAGTTTGGAAGTGTGTAGGAGATTTGATGCGAGACGAAGTCATATTTTTGATAGCTTTGGTTCTTCCATGGTTGAACCTTGGATAGCTGCTCATGGAGATCCTTCCAGGTAATGAGTCCTTTGTTTTCATAAGCTTATAGGGACTAGTTCGCTTATTGATTTTACTTGCGACTCTTGTCTTGTTTTTTAATGGAATTCTGTTGGAACAGGGGATTATGAGAATTTGTCTAAGAGATTAGTATTATAACTGTGTTGATTATCGAATGCGTTGGGAGTTCTAACAAGTGAATGGTCTTACGACCATTTAAGTGTTTTATTTCCACTAGAATCTTCAAAATCCATACTAATGTTGTGGATGCATTTTTTGGAACAATCATCATGATATAGTGACATAGAGATAGTGTTGTGTTATCTAATAAAGAGCTGGTGAATAGGCAAATTTTTTTAGTATCTGTCATATGTATGGTATCGATTTGTAAAGTTAGGCTTACTTATTATGATCGTCTCATTGGCCTCGATCGTGGGAGCAACTATTGAAATGGGGACTGGATCTCCTAAGAGTTTTTACTGGTTAATTGACTATAATTCATCATGTTTATTCATCCTTAAAACCGCATTTTCTTCACTGATTCTGTGTTCATCACAATCCTGTAACTTTGTCGTTCCAATTAGTTTGTTCTGAAATGTGGTCCCTCATTCTTCCTTTAGTCATAATTTGGATGTTCCTTCTACTTTAACACAACACCTTATCGCTGAATTGATATTTCTTTACCAGAACAGGTGTGTACTTGTTGGAGTTAGCTCTGGTGCGAACATAGCTGATTACGTGGCGCGAGAGGCTGTAGAGGCAGGTAGGCTATTGGATCCTGTAAAGGTGGTTGCACAAGTTTTGATGTACCCTTTTTTCATTGGGAAAACTCCTACTCCTTCTGAGATTAGGCTGGCAAACTCATACTTCTATGATAAGGATATGTGCAAGTTGGCATGGAGACTCTTCCTACCTGAAGAAGAGTTCACTCTAGATCACCCAGCTGCCAACCCTCTTGTCACCATTAGACAGGTGCCTCTTAAGTGCATGCCTCCAACACTTACTGTTGTTGCAGAGCATGATTTTATGAGAGACCGGGCGATTGCTTACTCAGAGGAATTGCGGAAAGTCAATGTGGATGCACCGCTTCTTGATTATAAGGATACTGTGCATGAGTTTGCTACGCTTGATGTGCTTCTCCAAACACCTCAGGCTCAAGCTTGTGCAGATGATATTGCCATATGGGTCAAGAAATACGTATCGCTAAGAGGCCACGAGTTTTCTTATTGAACAAAGCAAAATTAAGGTATCTGATAGATAAATACAGATGCATCATGGTGTATGTCTCCTGGAAGAAGCAACATTTTTGTATATTGAAGAATTGGTGGCTTACGGGTGTTATCCCATTTAGTTAGGTCTTTATTAAACGAGGGGCTCATTCTTCTACTGTACAGTATATATCATGGAAATTCCTGTAGATTTTGAGAAGGATTGTCCCCATGCATAGGAAGATTCATTTAATCTGATGATGTATTATTTGTGTTTACCTTACCGATAGAATGAAAATGAAGATTGATATTTATACTGCCAGTCTTATTTTTGTGTATTGTGCTCTTAGCATCAAATATCTTTTTCGGTTATTCATGTTTACTCTCTCATTTGGTCTATTTGATCATGTTTTTTTTAAGGTTTGCAGATTAATCCTGCAACTTTCACATGTGACCATGGAGTTGCACTGAACCCATTCTTGTTGGAGGTATGAGTTTTCTTGGTGGCACCTGGAAATATAGTTGTTTAATACAGAGGAAATGCACCATGTGACCATACCGGCCAAGTGGGTCTAGGGATACCTGTGGTTCGGAATTGTAACTCCATGGTGAGTAATGAGAAGCACCTATAACTTTGCCGCGTTCATAGCCGGCTACAAGTTCAGGCAAGATCCTTTGTACTAGTTAGATTCCCAACATGTCAAACACGCAGGGAACAAACTAATTATATATTGAGCCATTACTCTGTTCTTGTTCTTTTATACTTGCAAAGTAAATGATCTTTTCTTGTCCTCAACCCTGGTCCAAAGCAGGTAACAGTGAGAGAATACCGCAACATGGGAACTAGACAACCATGTATGGACAGATCTCTCGAGCTGGACAGAAATTGAAAGGTAAGCGACATCATATTATTAAAACTCCGAAAACCAGGGGAATTCTGCGAAAATGATTCCAATGTTTGTGCTTTGATTGCTCTATGCTTTTCATTGCTCTATGCCTGCTTGAAGCCAGACAATTTTCTCTTAAAAAAGTATTGTTTATGGGTGGAAATTAAATATTCCACCTTGTACTCGTCGACTTCACCAAGAAAACTTTACGGTTATAAATACTTATCCTGCATCAACTCTCTTTCTCAGGCTAACTGAAGAAAAGCTGAATAAAATGTTTGATGTTAGTGGAAAGATGTTAGCTTCTGCTCTCTACTCGCAACCTGGATTTTTCGCTGAAGAAAAAAGCGATGAGAGTGAGATCACCACCGATCTTGATCTTAGTTTATACCAGTTCTTCCCTTGTTTTTCCACAATATGGAACAACCATTCCGCCACAGAATCCGATTCAGATGCAATAAGGAGCCACAAGAGACTAAAACTGGCAAAAAGTACTGATCATGGTTGGATTGATGGTAGGATTTCTACAACTTTGCCAACTAACCAAGTCAGGGATTATATTTGGGCTTATGCAGGAAGATATTTAGCAATGGAAGCCATGGAAGAAGCCACGGCTGCTATGATGGAAGCAGGAAAGACAATTGAATCTAGAGAAGAAGGCACTGGTGGTGATGGGATGAGACTAGTCCAACAACTCATTACCTGTGCAGAAGCTGTGGCGTGCCGCGACAAAACTCATGCTTCTGCACTACTAGCAGAGCTGAGAGCTAATGCCCTTGTATTTGGATCATCATTTCAAAGAGTTGCTTCCTGTTTTGTCCAGGGGTTATCGGACCGTCTCGTGCAGGTTCAGCCACTTGGTGCTGTTGGGATTCTAGGGCCTGCAGCAGAAACTGCATCTTTTACCGCAGAAAAAGATGAGGCCTTGCGCCTTGCCTACGAGATATGCCCACAAATCCAGTTTGGTCATTTTGTAGCAAACGCATCAATCCTAGAAGCCTTTGAGGGAGAGAGTAATGTTCATGTAGTGGACTTAGGCATGACCCTAGGCCTATCACATGGTCAACAATGGTTGAAACTAATACACAGCCTGGCAAATCGCACCAGCCAACCACCTTGCCGCCTTAGAATTACTGGAGTAGGAAACTCCACTGAACGCCTCCAAGCTATAGGAGACGAACTAGAATCCTACACGCGAAGTGTAGGATTGGAATTTGAGTTCTCATTGATTCAAAGCAGTTTAGAAAACCTGAAGGCGGAGCATTTCACTCGTCTTGAAAATGAAGTTGTGGTCATCAACAGCATTCTTCAATTGCATTGCGTGGTAAAAGAGAGTCGCGGGGCATTGAATTCTGTCCTCCAAACACTCCACGAGCTGTCACCAAAATTTCTGATTCTAGTCGAACAAGATTCAAGCCATAACGGGCCATTCTTCTTGGGAAGATTCATGGAATCATTGCATTACTACTCTGCCATTTTCGATTCACTAGACGCAATGCTGCCCAAATATGACACGAAACGAGCAAAGATCGAGCAGTTCTTTTACGCGGAAGAGATCAAGAACATCATAAGCTGTGAAGGGCCAGCGCGAGTGGAGCGGCACGAGAGGGTGGACCAATGGAGGAGGAGAATGAGCAGAGCAGGATTCCAACCATCACCCATAAAAATGATTTCACAGGCCAAGCAATGGATTAACAAGATCAAGAGTTGTGATGGGTATATGGTCACGGAAGAGAGAGGCTGCTTGGTTCTTGGCTGGAAATCAAAACCCATCATTGCAGCTTCTTGCTGGAAATGCTATTAATTACAATTATTACCTCAAAAAGATTGCAGTTTCTTGCTGTAAGTGCAATTACTTACAATTATAACTTAATAAAAGACTGACCTTTTGGTACTCTTATGTTAACTAATACCAAACAGTTTAAAATGAATTGGGTCTATTTTTTCCTTGTCATTTCTGCAAAAGATCATTTCTTTATGGTAATTTTTTTATAATTGAAATGTTGAAAGATTCTTGATTGTGATTTATTGTACATGCATGCAGTAATAATCAAGCTATGCCGGCCTTGTTGAGTTTTTCTGGATTATGACAATAATGAAAAAGACTGAACTTTTATTGTAATTGTCAAAGGAAAAAGAAATGTAAGAAAATTGCTACTTCCTATGCTAGAAAAAATTGGATAAACAAATTGGTTCAAACATTTGGGCATCAAATGCGGGAAGGAAGGAGGCCGCCATTATCATTGTCAGGAGGATGACAAGTCGTTGGTGATCCAGCAGATGACATGTCAAGTTGTATTTCTGGATTAACCAAAGAGGCTGTCCATCTGCCACGTGGATGGTGGATACTCGCTCAAGCAGTCCTCCCCCATACACCCTTCCTTCTCCCTCAAACAGTGTCCTAAATCTTTTTGGTTTTTTCTCTCCATTGGATAAGATTGGAAGAACAAAATCACAAGACTAGAAAAGAAATACAGTCGAATCTTGCAAAGATTGTTACTTCACTCCTGTAACTCTGTAACTGAAACCAGAAAAATGGAAGTTTGCATGTCACTGAATACACTGGTTCGTCTTCCTTTATCATCAAGTTCATCATTATCGAGAGCACATGAAGATGGATTGGTGAAGCACTCGCTATTCTCCGCCGGAACACCACCGCAGACTCGGCCACACAGGCATACTCTACTGGTTGTTAAAGCGAAAGGAAAGAAAGGAATGCAATCTCGCCAGTTCCAAAGGAGTGTTCCTCCTCCCATGCCCAAGATTGAAGATGATGGCAACCCCAAATTCGTCATCTTTATCCGCATGGCCAATGTTTGTCCCTCTCTTTTCTTCATGTTGTTGCAATTATTGCCACCATTGCTCAATTGGGTTGCATCTGTTTAGCAGTTAGTCCTTGAAAGTTATGTGCTTTATAGTTTATGTCTTTGCTGAATTGGGTCGGTGAGAAAAATAGTAAAGTTCATTGCTTTATTAGTGTATTGAGGCAAGTTAATGGTGTCAGTTGAATTTGGATAATGGACTGTTGGGTTGTTTTCTTTTGGTCTCTCCCATTTTTCTTTGTCATATAGCTGTAATTTGATTTGTAATCATTTAATTAGGGAGGTATAATGGAGTTGTTGTTCTTTGTTACCAGGTTTACCTATGGTATCCGCTTAGTATTGTATCGGGTGGCACCACTGCGAAAATCATGGTTGCTGCTAAAGATAATTTTCTAGGGAAATATATCTACAAAGATACGCTTTCCCGGAATCTGGCTGCTGTCATTTACAATGTAAGTCTCACTGCTACTTTACATTTCAATTGTAGTTTGTTTAGCGGCTACTGCTTGTGTATGAGACATTACAATCTGATCTTGGATGATTTTTTATTTTGTATCAATATTTTGCTGTGCATATTTTGTTTGATAGAGGTAGTGTGGCTTCTAAAATGGAAAAAAAGTTTCATGTTCTCTTTCTGATTTGATCTTGGTCTGAAAGCGTAATGCTTGGCTGTCTTCTGTTCCTCAACATGGTCCATGTTGTAAACTTGTGACAAATTATCCAGTACCACATGTTCTTTCTTGGTCTCATTTTTCTGGTCTCCAAGATGCCTATGGTGCATTATGCAGAAAACTACATCATGTTCCTTGGCATCTTCCATGCAGTACTTAGGCGTGTCTTACCAATTATGGTACTAAGCCTGATAAATAACTTTTATCCTATGAAGATCATCACACATGCAAGTTCAATAATGAAAGAACAAGAGAAAACTACATTAAACTGAAACAGATCACTTTTTTTATTCGAATGTTGGGTTGGATGTGCTTTATAGTGGTGCTTGCTGCATTGACATTTTTGGTTCTTGTGCCCTTCTCCTTATGTGGTACTGACTGCTGCCTTTTGATCTGAATAGGATGAGAAAACGATACAAAAGACTGCATTTAGGCAACACCGTGTACTACGCTCAGCAACTGAGTTCAGATATGGTTACAAGCTTGTTGTAAGTTTCTGAATAGCCTCAATGACATTATATGAAACTTATTTGGGAGTTTCCTTCCAAATATCTTCCCATGAAACTTTTTTTTACTCGCCCAAGAATGATCGGGAAAAAAAATATTGAGATTCATCAGCTGAATTTTAATTTTTGCTAATGTGCAGGAAAATGGAAATGTGAGAGCTGCGCTTGCTTCCTCAGATGTCATTGAGGTGGGCGTTGCCATGTCTCTTGGCTTATATTAAAAGTTTTGATCTTGGAAAGAAATGTTGAAAGAATTCAATACTAATTATTTCTATGAACTTACAGATCCTACAAGCTGCTTGTCTGTTCTTTGCTTTTACAAACTAACTTTTGTTTCCATCTTTTATCGAATAAGTGTTGTGTTTGATTGTCGATACTCATTAAACGTCCTTACTTGCTTGAATCAAATCTTCAGCTTCCAACCAAAGATAAGCTCAAAACAGTGGTCGATAAAGTCAAAGACTTCTTTGGGGATGCAAAGGAATCTTTCGGGAAGATTACTGCTCTAAATCCCGATGCAACAGAGGAGGCAGAGGAAGCACCGGGACAGAAGGCTAAGTGAGTTACCATGGTGTCTTCGATATTTTAACTTCCCAGTGTTTTCAATAGTTTTACCAGCAGAGTTGGTATGCTTTCTGTATCAATAACTAGGTTACACTTCATCCTACTTGTCTTAAAGTATATAGTGGTATTCTACAAAAGCTTACTGTATCAATTTTCTTTTGAAAACCAGAGTTAATGGCTGAAGGATATAAGAACTACGCGCAATGGCTTTTGTGAAAACCGAAAAGCTTATACTTGTAAAGACAATGTGCCATGTTGTCATGTTGAGGTAGCTTTCTTAGGTTCGTTTGATTTGATCAAGTATCAACAAGAGTATGAAATCTTTGTTCATTTTTTCGGACAAATATGTCCGTACTATTGTACTTATTTCTGCTCAATGGTCATGAAAATTGAACCAAGAAAAAACGTTTTCTGCGACTAAACTTGGTGTTTGATTAATGTACCTCATCAGACAAAATTAACACCAAACGAGAATCACAAACATAACGACGTGAAATGAGAAAGTTTCAAAGATGAATTGACTCGTGCGAACAAAATTAATCTTGATTTTTGTTAGAAAGCACACGAGCGTAAAGACAAACAAAACTAGAAACGGTATGGATAATTTCTTGTGATCCCACAAACCTTTGACTACCCAATCTATGAGGATTGAGGAAGAATAAGAATTTCTAGAGAACTCCAGAAGAACACTAATATGCCATCCCATTCCTTTCCATAATCTTGATCTGTCTAGAAGTATCCATGCTTCCTTTAAAAGACCCACTCACCACACTCAGTTTCTCACCAGTCATCACCAATACATTCTTGACAAGACCTGCAATCTATCTATCAAGAAATCTTAAAAACTTCTCTACAAAAAAACACAAAAATGTCTCAAATTTTGTCAAATTTGAGCCCATCTCTCCCTCTCTCTTCCAAAGAAACCTTCATTCTCCAATCAAGAACCCCTTTTGTCAACTCTTGTAATCCCACACACAATACCAAGAACAAAAACAACAGCTTCAAGCTCAAGGCCATTTCAGCAGATGGCAGAAACAACCTTGATCACTTGCAAAGATCCAACAACATTAGCAAGCAACAACAGGTGCAGCAGCCCAAGAGAAGAGTAGCTCCAGCTGCACCAATAGGTACTTAATTCTCTTCTAATTCAGCCAAAAAGACTCAAACTTTAATCAGTTTACTTCAGCCAACAGCATTAAACTTGGATTCTTGATTGTAAGTTTCAAACTTTTACTGACCCATCTTAATTTTCTTGTGAATTTGCTTGATTTTGCAGGATTATGGGACAGATATCCAACAGCAAGAACAGTGCAGCAGATGATGGAGACAATGGAGAGAATGATGGATGACCCATTTGTGTATTCGGGTGGGTCACCGGTAGAAGGGAGCAGTAGTGGTGGGTACAGCAGAGGGAGGACTCCATGGGAGATTAAAGAAGGGGAGAGTGAGTACAAGATGAGATTTGACATGCCTGGGATGACAAAAGAAGATGTGAAAGTTTGGGTAGAGGAGAAGATGCTTGTTGTGAAAGCAGAGAAAGTGGCAAAGAAGAAAGTGGAGAACAGTAATAATGGAGGTGTAGTAGATGAGGAGGAAGAAGGAGATTGGTCTGCTAAAAGCTATGGAAGGTATAGCTGCAGAATTGCTCTGCCTGAGAATATCGAGTTTGAGAAGATTAAAGCTGAGGTGAAAGATGGAGTTTTGTATATAACTATCCCAAAAGCAAGTAGCAAGTCCAAGATTCTTGATATCAGTGTTCAGTAAGATCACCAATCAATTAGTCAACTGTTAAATTATGTTTTTTACAGCTATGTAGTAAATTTTGTTTGGAAAAGTAAACAAAGTGTCTTGGTTTATGAGTTTCTTTTAAATCGAGAATTTCGATTAAGGATTATTCTAATTTAATTAAAAAAATTATTTATTTTTTTAAAGAAATTTAGCGTCATATAATATGATGATCATAGACCGAATGGTTTAGAACAAATAAGGAATGGAAGTCCGCTCAAGTCAGCCATGGCCCTTGGTACGCCTGTCTTTCAATTATTGGAGAATGGAGCCAAAAGCCGTTGCAAAATCGCTACATAAGCAAAACTGGATTTGTCTGCCTTAATCACATCGCTGCTTTAATTAGTTGAAATTCAAAATTAGTGGACAGATCGCACAAAAACCTGACAATTATAGTAATAAACTCCAACGGATCTCATCTCTCTCAATCTGCTAGAATCCACACTTGCAATAAATAAAAAATTAAAAAAGGAAGTAGTCGTTAGAAATTTTTATCCGCATGGGACCCAATTCATAATTCAGATGCATCAATTACAAAACATTTGTCAATGCAGCACAAAAACAAAATCCAGCACAAAAACAAAAGATTCATTTGGTGCTTTGCATCCACAAGAAAAAGAAGATGAGTGGAGTGGGAAATAACAAAATTGAGTGGAAAAGAAGAACTTGGGCACACACACACAAAAGCTTCCACCTTTCTCTGAAAATACACAGTCACACACACACCCATTTGAGGTAGGAGCCTAGGTTTCGAATTTTGAAATCAAAGATTGAAGCTTTGAGGAAGTTGGTGTTCATAAGTGAGAGCGTCGCGAGTGTAGAGTAGCTAAAGTTAGGTAAAATCTGAGAAGGGTTTACAGAGAAAAGATTGATTCTTGTTCTTGCTGGTATATTGAGCTGGTTTGAGTTGCTGAGGAGTGAAAATGGGCGAATCTGCTGTTCTTTCGAGATCTTTTTCTCATCCATCTACTGCTTCCCGTGAATCTAATGAGGTTAGTGCTTGGATATTCTAAGATATTGCGATGTTTAATGCATTCAGATAATCTCTTTCGTTTTGGTTTGATTTCTGTCATTATTTGAAAGATTTTTTTGGGGGTATTGAGCAATCTAGAAAACTGAGGGTTTGGAGAATTCATGAGAGGTTTTGGTTGGAATGTGTAAATGCTTTCTTTGTTGGTATTTGCTTTCAAAGTGAGCACAGAGTATATGGTTTAGTAGTATGGTTAATCTTTTCGTGGATGTAGTAATTATGGTTGATGATTCATAGGATTTCCTTTAATAAGATGAGTTCTTGAGCGTGCTACTGCTAAAACACCATAGAAGGGAGATCAATAGCTTAAATGCTGCATTTATTTGTTGTCATTTGTTCCATTGCTTTTTCTTTGTTTGTTTGCTTCTTGAGTTTCTTTGTGGATGTATTGGATGTTTCTTGATAGGTTAGGATATTGACAAAGGACTATACGTAATATATACATACAGGAATTTCAGGGTGACCCCATGCGTGCTTTAACGGAATCCATCTCATTTGGGAGATTTATGTCGGAATCTTTGGCCTGGGAGAAATGGTCATCCTTCTCTCATAATCGCTATCTGGAAGAAGTTGAACAATTCTCCAAGCCAGGTTCTGTTGCTCAGAAGAAAGCCTTTTTTGAAGCCCATTACAAGAAGAGAGCTGCTATGAAAGCAGCAGCATTGCTTGAGGAAGCTAATGATGGTGCAGCTAACAATGCCCCTGTATTAGACACTGTAGCTGAACCTCTTGATAAGTCTCCTATCAGTTCAGAAGCCACGAACACATCCAGCAATGAGGTGGTTGACAAACAACAGGAGATTGGCAACTTTGATACTCAGCTTACTCATTCTGCTGATCCAATTGTCGAACAACAGGAGATAGGTTGCCTTGCCACAGATGTAGCTCATTCTGGTGGTGTAGATGCATCTTATCCGGATGAGAGTGCATTTTACGACAATGAATGTTTAATAACTTCAAGTGTGGAAAGAGGTGAGGAAATGAAAGAACTGAGTGTGCAAGTGGAGAATGCTACTCTGGTGGAAAATTCAAAGCAGCTAGAAAATGCTGGAGACTTTGACATGATTCCAGCAGCACTAGAAGAGAAAATGTCCAATAAGGTATATATTTACTTATGTCTTGATTTCCTATATATGCATTGTTGAAACTGATTTATTGTCATTCCAATCAGGGAATTGCCGTAAAGGAAACCCTAGACTTACCTCTACCTAGAAATAAAAGGCAAATGAATTGCTCACCAAAGCCACCAAGTCAGAGTAGGGCATCCAAGCTCCAAAAGTCTTCTGCCAAACAGGCAGATTTCAGGCAACCCAAAAATGGAACACGTGTTGCACCAAATAGTATGAAGCCTGAGGGAGACTTGATGCACAAAAGGAGATTAATGCTAAAATCAGTAAATATGTCCTTGAATTTGGGCTCTCAATCAGGAGAGGGAGGTAAAAGTTCTCTCAGAATGTTAAAAGACAGTTCCTCTACTCTGCGGAATGCAACTAGGGTATGTTCTTCCCTTATCCTCACATTATCTCTCATTCACCTTATTTTGCAAGACACATGCACTCCTGAATTTTATCATAATCATTCAAGTTGTTTTTCTGAACTGCAGGCATCTGTTAATGGGGTTTCGAGGCTTCTCCCTTCGATAGCTCAAAAACAACCAGAGGACAGAAGGTAATTTTCCCCTGAAAAACCCAGAACTTGGCTATTTCTAATTATTTCATCCCCTGACATGCAATATTTTTTATACAGATCCAAAACACTGCTAAATAAGTCAGTTTCAGGAGGAATTGTATCTCGAAAAATGTCACAGACCCTTTCTCAAGAGTAAGAAACTTCCTCACTTGGACTTCTTTTAAGTTCCTAGTCTGATAATGGCTTCTCACATGATAGCTGCTATTATTGATGGTTACTTGTTCCTTAAGTATAAAATGAACTTGAAAATCATTACATACTTGGTCATGCGGCAACTTCTATTCATCTTTCTACGTTGTTCTAAATTGTAAATTGTACTGTGGCAGCTGCTCAAGACCTCCAAGCACGAGTGGAAGCAAAGTGCGATCTTCTATTGTATCATTTCCTTTTAGCTTAAAGAGTGAAGAAAGAGCTGCAAAGCGAAAAGAGGCAAGATTGGTTTCTGTAGTTATTTTCATTTGCTCCTCAGCTGCAATAACACATTGTTTCTGATATTAACTTTGGTGTGTTTGGCTATTCTAGTTCTTTCAAAAGCTGGAAGAGAGAAACAGCGCAAAGGAAGCAGAAAAACAGCATCAAGTAAGGACCTAATGTGATTTATGTTAAGTTTACATATAGTGTTGATATTGTAAGCTGGGAGAGAGTAGCCAGCTATGTTTTCCCGAAAAGGCATGTTACATGAGTTTCCTACAGTTCTGTAAAATGATATCATTGTTACTATTATGACTTGAATTGATCGCTTTTTCTTGCTAGAAGTCATCTTCTTACTGTCCCTTCGATGTCATGCAGCACAAATCGGAGCATAACAAGAAAAGTGGTCTCTTGAGAGCTAAACCATGTGACAGTTTGCATCAGGGCTCACAATCTCCTAGTGTTCATCAGACAAACAAGGTTCTTACATCTAATCTTTATGGCTTGTCTGAGAGAGCATCCCAAATACTGCCTGAAAGTGGTTACAATAGTGATTTAGAATGGTCTTTATCCACTTTATTAGCAGTGCTATCCTTTGTTTGAGCTGTGATAGTGAAATGAATTTCATTGTTGCCTTTAGCTGGGTGAGAATGAGTGGAGCCCGCTTTATTAGTTTTTATGTTTCTGTTTAGATTAGTGTTTATTGATCAGACTGTTTCTTGCAGATCCCCTTGACGCGACCTCGGTCCCCAAAACTTGGAAGGAAGCCAGTGCCTGGTGGTGTTCATGAAACTAGCTCTAGACCTCCTCAGAGGCCTTCAGTCAGCGAACGTGAAAGTTCCAAACCTGTTGGACGGAAAGGAAACCAAATCACAGCTCATTCTGTTACATTCCTACCAAAGAAGAAAGCGCACGAGAATGCTTCACCGAACATCCAGCAGCTACCAAACCAGGCTTCATGAGAATCCGATTTTGATAATTTTACCTTTGTAGTTTGCTCAGCACGTAGAACAAAGCAAAATAATAGAATCATGTGAAAGAAATTCAGATTGCAAGGTATAATCCGTGAATCTGTGTCTATGTACTTGCATAATCCACCACCACTCTCATACACTCAGGCTCAGCCCTGCTTCATTTACCAATTACCATCCTACTATTCTCTTATCAGGACATCCATATATGAAAATGTTAATAAGATAAGCTCCCATGTAGAATTTAGAAAATGTCATAACATCCTTCAATACTCAATAAATAAACCTACCAGCAGAGTTGGACACAGACAAACAGACATCATAATAGCTATAGTTCAAGATCTCATAACCCCATCAGCATCGTCATTACAATAACATGACCTAGACACGCACATACTAGGAACGAAACCATAGGTCCGCCCGCAAGCCCAATCCTCGATGATATTAAGCAACAATTTCCCGTGAGACGAGTGATTCCTACAGATAATGAAAGAGTTGTAAGATAACACAAGATCAAATCCGGCATAAATAAAATGAAATGGCACAGGGCAGAATTATCTCATCAAGATAACCAAAAAAAGAATTAACAATGAATGCATAAAATGAAACTCCAGGAGTGATCATCCAGCATTTTAAATTGACATCAAATAAAGAACAGCATGCTGCAATTTATTTGTCCCTAAAACGCAAATGAAGAGATGCCAACAACCAAATAGTTTGATGAATTCAATAATGGAGAGAACTGTTATTAATTGCAGAGACAAACTTCAACCTGAGGTATGTCATATGTACCTTGTCCTTGTCTTACCCCTTCTCCTTCTCCTTCTCTTCTCCTGCTTCCCCTCGCTTGTCCCCACTTTCATCTCCACCTTCTCCTCCATTATCCCCTTCTTCTCCTCTTTCTCCTCCATTATCCCCTTCTTCTCCTCCTTCTTCTGGATGAACTCTACACTAATTGAACCCCTCATATCATCGTAAACTTTAGCTCGGTACTCAAACGTTCTTCCAGAAATAGAATCGAAAGCACTGAAGGTAATGAAAAACACATAGCCGCTAACTACTAGCCTATTAACCTTCAAAACCCCCACAAATCTAAGCTTCTCTCCACCCTGACCCAAAATTCAAAACATGTATATTATTTGTGAAATTGCTGCAGCTATTGAAGATCAAATTGAACAAAAAAAGAAAAAAATAAAACCTGCATTTTGTTGTAATACTTTGTAGTACCTTTAGCGCAGTTATTCACTGTCTGTTCAACAGGTAGCGGAAGTCTTTGCGCACGTCAATTGGATGAAGTCCGCCAATACACACCCCCGGAGGACCAACGGTGAGATCAAAACCCTAAATTTCACATACCGAACAAAAAAAGACTGAGGCAGATGAACACAAAAAAAGAAAAGAGGGAAGGACACAAAATTACGTACACCGGACTCCTCCAGTTCCTTTTTATGGAGTCTTAATTGTGCCCTTTGCTTCTCGTTTGGGAGCAATCCTTGCATAAACCTTGGGTCGAGCAAGAACAAGGCTTGGTCTCGGCGACAGAATCATCTTCAGTCGTCTTTGCCTCTTCTCCGATTGGAATGCCTGTACTCTCCACCGCTTTAGCCATCGCCGGAAACCTCACCTTTCGATTTGTTTAGATTCAAAACAATCCAATCTGTCATCTACCAGAAATCCTAGATTTTCAATTCTCGGGAGATGCCAATTATGTGTCTTCCTTCCACCTTTCGATTTCTTTAGATTCAAAACAATTCAAATCTGTTAAGGGTTTTAAAAATATTTTTTCAAAATAAAATAAAAAAAATGGAGTGAGGGGTTGAAGTATTATTTATTACTCTAATTCTTATTATCTCAACACAATCAAACAACATGCAGCATGCGGGTTATCATCACATCCATTATACATTTTTCCAATATTCAAGACCAGATTTTTTTTTTTATAAGTAGAAGATATATTAGTTAACAGCACCACAAGATGCAGGCTGATAAAGAAAACTAAAATCGACCTTAAGGAAGGCAAATCGTAGGAGGTCATTAGCCGACCTCAAGCTAGTACAAACCCACAAAGTTGGAAAGCTCCAATAAATAGGTAACCTATATATAAATTGCAGCTCATGATACTTTTTCTGCACTAAGGATCAGTCTTATGTTATAAACAAACTTTGGTCTATAAGAGAATGATATTCAGTTGGTTCATAGAGATTCTCATAATCAAACCTCAGACTATCATTTGGAATATGATCACCAAGGAAACCTTGTTCAAAGTAGCCTTGAAAATCTATATTCTGCAACCCGAAATTTCTCGAGTAACAATCGTTCTGAACCAACGAAGTTTTCCATTCCTCATCCAAATTCGCAAAAGGTTGGACTCCCCAATTTATGCTCTTTTTAGAAGATTCTGATCTCGTAATGCAGCTTAGATCGAAATCTTGCTTTCCCATGTTTGATGTGCCGGTGGAAGTGAGCTCAACAGCTTGATTTTTCATATAGGCCATGTTTTCATTAAAGTTAGACCCAACTTCATTCGTTGATGAGCTCACACGGTTCCTCTTGTTGATTTTGTATTCATCCTTTTCTGGTAAAGAATGTCTGGAGCTAACGAATGGAGCTGACCGCGGATAATCAATGGAGAGTGGCAAATTGTTGAACCCATCATCTAAATTAAGAGATTGGGGTTCTTGCTTGAGTTGAATATCAGGAAGTCCATCCCAAGGGTATTGTGATGGGAAGGTAGAATCAAAAGCTGCAAAGTTCACTTCACCTTCTGAAGGCCTAAACGAAGGACCGAATTCGATTTGTGGACTTCTTGGCTTACGAGTTTCGGGAACATCCACAACCAAGGCTCGTTTCGGTTCTGTTGCGATCTTTGATACAATTCCCTCTTGATCACCTTCATGACTTTGAGGACCCATATCCTGGATAAGCGAGTTATTGTCTCCAGAGAATCCATAACTGCCGTTTGGAACATCATTGTGTTGCAATTTGATGGAGTTCTGAATCGCAAGATTTCCAGCAGAATCTCTAGAAGGTGAGTCTGGATGATTTAACCCACCAGCACAGATTTTAAGATCATTTTCTTTCTGCAATCTACTCAAATAGAGTCGGTATTTCTGCAAATGAGAACCTATATTTAGAAAATTTTGAAACTATACGCCTACACAGGACACAACAATGTGATCGATCAACTTTTGTTTTACTTATTTAGTTAAGGATTGTGTACCTGCAAATGGCTAGCAACATTTTCTCTCGTCAACCCCGGAACGTTCATCAAGTCGAGAATTTTCTTTGGACCAACTTCTGCCACACAGACATTACACGTCATAGTTCTGTAGAAGCAAGCATCAAGCAAGATAAAGACGTAGCCTAAATCATTGAATGCCAGATGAAAATGTATGTTTAAGAATGCAAGAAGATTGTCATAAGTGGGGAATATTCTCATTCCAATTTGATAGAGACTAGTTACTAGTACTTACTATCAAATCCAATTTGATTAACGGCTTTGACAAATTTCTGATGGAGAACGACCGACCATACCACTCTAGCTTTCTTTCCGGAAGAACTTTCCCCAAAGTCATCGATATGCTTGTTTTCAATGTCTTTTCTTTTCTTCATTGAATTCACATCTTCTCCACCAAAGAAATACCCATCATTGGAGTAGTCCGACACGTTTCTAGTCATTTGAAAACCCTCAACTCCTTCGAGAATTTCAATGTCCCTTATCTCATGTATCTTCTTCCTTAACACATGTTGCCATATGTTTCTGAGTTCTTTCATTCTTATTGGCTTAAGAAGATAATCACAAGCTCCGTGTTGGACTCCCTTCATTACGCGACTTGTTTCTCCATCGACAGACATCACTGTAGAGAAAAACATAAATACCCAACTGCTCAGAAACAAGATCCTAAATGAAAGAAAAAAAATGAAAGCTCATATGTATATGGTAAAGAACTGACTAATGACAGGAAGATCCATCTCGAGTCCAACATGCTCGAGAAGTTTAAACCCATCCATGTCCGGCATGTAGACATCACTGATCACAATATCAAATCCATCCTTCCTCTCGCGAAGCAACCTTAGCGCATCTCTTGCTAAACCGCATGTGGTGACTGAACAACAAACAAACAAACATCCCAAGGAGAAATCTAATCATATACTCAATAGGATAGTCTATTAATTGAAAACAAAATCATCACTACTCCATACTTCCACCAAAAAATATACATTAATTCTAGGAAAATTAATTATGCTTCCACACCATCATCAATCAAGTGTTTGCAATTTCTGTCGAGTTTCTATAAAATTCTCAGTATACACCCTCTCAACAAAGTTCATGGGAATTAGAAGCAACAAGAACATCTTTTCACTGACAAATTCCACGTAATACTATGACATAAAAAGAACCCAGATCAAGAAAAACAAAACAATTGAAAGTAATCGATCATACAAACAAAACCCAGTTCATAAAAATCAGTTTTGTAAGAAGAAGAAAAATGCTAGAAAAAAAGCAACCAATAATAGGAGCAAAAGCAGAGGAATCACCTTCATAGCTGCACTTTTTGAGCATCTTTTCAAGAATTTTGAGCCAAGTAGGATCGTCATCGACCACAAGAACACGGATACCGGCCGGAGAGAAACCATTCTCCACCATGAGTACAGTTGAAGATGGAAAGATGAGAAAGATTTAGAAGACAAGAAGCAGGGGAAGAGCAGATTTGGTGGTAGTTTTGTAATTTGGGTGTTTGATGAGCAGGTTTTGAAATTAGAGGGAAGAGAGGGGAGAAAGAGGGGTTTAAGAAGAGGAACTTCTCTGGGTTTTTAATGGGGAAATTGGATCTGTTTGGTGTTTACGTTTGGGTTTTAAGGGAAAGAGAGAGTTAATGAGAATGAAAGGTGAAGAAAGAGAGCGAAAAGGAATATTGGCGCTGTCCAACGGTTACTGTGGCGCGCAAATTGACGGTTAGTTAATCAATATTTGCCGCCAGTTGTCACACTCTAGTCTAGTCTCTTCAAGTGCCATTCTACCAAGATTTTAGTATTTTACATTTCTCCTCATTTTCCATTAAAAAAGAAAATTGTATAATTCCACTATTATATCTTTCTTTTTTTTTTAACAATTTTGACCCATCTTGACTTGACTAGACTATACTTAAACATTAAAATAAATTAAACTAAACTCATATTAATTAGATTTAATTTAATAAAATTCAAGAAATTACATGAGATGAGTCAATTAGCTAGTTAAAGGTAGAATATATCCTAGTAGAATTTAGTTAAGGTTGCACATTGAAGGGAATGTTAGTATATATATATATATGTGTG
Organism: Viola odorata; assembly: GCA_963691705.1. Lineage (NCBI taxonomy): Eukaryota > Viridiplantae > Streptophyta > Magnoliopsida > Malpighiales > Violaceae > Viola > Viola odorata. Next base: position 8,138,987 of record OY829540.1, on the reverse strand, counting down.
TGTAACTAGACACTTAGAAAGTTATGAAGAATGATCAATTTACTTATTACTTGTTCTTTTGCTTTAAATTATTTTTTTCCAATAAATACGAGACTTTCAATCCGTATAATATATACTTAAACGAAATTAATCTCATACTCGGAAGAGACTGAGAGGACATTTAAAGAGACAGAAAAAAAAAATTATTTTAGTTATAAAGGGTTTTTTCACAAATTTTTAAATTCTTTTTATAAATATAATAAGTCTCATATATATATATATATAATAAATATGTAACTCATTAATTGTCTTGTTGGTGGTAAAAATACTGAAAGAGAATCAGATCCAAGTTCGAATCTCATTCTTACTAATTATTAAAAAATATAGAAGTTCCACTATATACTTTTTACGCACTTAAAAAAATCGATCATTTACGACGAGAATTATGATCGTTAAAATCTCAATTGTCTTTCGCAAAAAATAATTAACTATATGATTGATAATTATTAGAAATGTTATATAATTTTGTAATCTTAATTAAGAGGAACAAAAATAATTTTTCATTCTATAAGTTTCTAACTTCATTAGGATAACGTTAGAATAAAAAAAGAGAGAATATAATTTTTGCATTTCCATCACTTTTGCCGATCAGAGTACAGCATTATAGCATCTGTTGTTTTGTTTTTTCCTTAATAAGCTAAAGGTACTGTAACCAATAAATGGGCACCATGTTTTTTCTGCCCTAATTTACAGACCTTTAGGCTAAATTCAAGCAAGAATTTGGACTGCATATATCAAGAATTGACTGGTTAGGAGATCGACAAGATAAGATTATGTTTTTTTTTCTGCATTTTATTTCCTTAATTAGACAACTCTATCCATTACAAATCTTTACACGTTAAGAATACAATATTCTTAAAACGTAATTTTTCCATATATAACGATAACAATACGAGTATATAAATTGATGAATTGAAATGGACTCACCGGTTTACTCGATCAAATGGCATGTGTTAATGCTTAACCCTCTTTTTAATTAACTTTAATTTAATTAATTGCCTCGAGTCATGCACTAATGGCATGTGTTAATGCTTATTTTAGCTATTTAGGTATTGAAAAACTAGCTACCTTTAGTGTTTTCTTTTTGGTTATTTTTAATAAAATAGTAAGAACCCAAGTTTATGATCACTACACATATAGTGGAGAGGAATGGAAACCCTAGATTCTCAATAATTCCTTTGATTTATAACATCTTAATGTACTTGGCTAATTAGATTAAGGTTATTCTACAATATTTTTAATCAATCAAAATGTACAACGTTATGTGACCCAATAAAATCTAGCCAACAGCAAATATTATTAGTACAGTGTTGATTAATTAATTAATGTTCGCTGAATCGATATTGATTGTGCTGAAATGATAAATTATTTGTTTATCTTTAATATGAGTCTTACGTGTGAACTTGGTGAATAAACGCAGAAAACCAAGTAAAAGAATCACTCATTTTAAAATTTAATTATATTCGAATGAGATAAGTATCATATTGGAAGCGCATAGATGATAACGAGAAGCTATAATCAGTTATATATAGTGTTATTAGAACTTAAATTCTCTCCCCCCATTCAACAAGTGTCGTGGTCCTTTTGGGCCCACAAAAGCTTCAAACTCACTTCTCGCCAATCAGTGATGGACAAACAAAAAACATGTTTGTCTGGTCAAGTTGGAAATCTATATCATTTTTGTTGGTGGCGTCTAAATTATGGTGGAGCGTGGTCTTCACGCTTTGTTCACAAGGGGGGAAATGGGGTTGCAACTTTGTTTTTCCACTTCATGTTTTTACAAGCTTTTTTAGTATTGGTGTGTTTTTGTGATGATATGGAAATGCACCAATCTTTACCCACCAAGGAGTAAAAAGTAAAGATTCCAATTCTCTTTTATCATGAGCATTAAGATTAGTATGTGATTTTAAGTGGATGTATATAGTTTCATGGCCATATATCATTATTAGGGATAATTGGGTGAAAGTATGATTTTTTTGTATATTTATGATATAATATATTTTTATATTGTAATTATTAACTTCACGGTTAAATTCAATTCATCGAGCTCAAACAAATCGATTGTTACTAGTTAATCACGAGAAGTGACATCATGCTGGTGACATAAGCATTTGAACTTTAATTAAACATGCTAAAAAAACTACTCAACATTTGCATTATATATCTTCTTCTTCTTTTGTAAAAAAATAAAAGTTATCCTGCCCGGAAGAATAATGGTTATCAATCTCTACTCTCTAGAAATATAATTGTGCGCATTGTACGAATGTGACAGGAAGGGCATTTATAATTAAGTTCATAATTAAGATATAACGTAGCTAGTTAATCTGCGTCGTTGATTGAGGCCATGAGATTTAAATCATTAACCTAAAAGCAAGATAGTGATAGTAGCTAGAGTCCTAATTTGTTTATAATTTGGTGCTCATGATAAGGTGGCAGAGGCTAATTGTTAATTAGTTGATTAAACAACAATTATATATTTGTTCACCAATCTTCGATCACTTTTAAGTTCCCTATGGCTTTGTGTAGAAAACGTGAAAAAAATAAGCATAAGGACAATTTAATTGAAACCAACCTAACCCTTTTATCCTCTTAATGTTAGACTATTGGTTTATTTTTACGTTGGGAATCTATATTAGTAAACATGTTTATGTTTTGGATTAGCGCACTAAAAATTAAAATACTCTCATAATTTATACTTGTAACGATGGAACCAGCTAGCTCGTTCTTAATTGATAATTAATTTGATGTTGGTTTATTGAGGCTTTTAGCTTTTAATTACAATCATGGCCTAAAGGTGTACCTTTTAGAAGTGGGGTAGCGAAAGGATTTTGAAGAAGAAGAAGAAGAAAATTTAAACTCAATGGCTTAGAAAGGAAAATGCCCACTAACAAATTGCACTTTACTTCCATAAAGAACTAATTATAAAATAGTAGTAGTATATAAGTGAGGATGATGGGTTGAAGCAACAAAAATGGGAGGATGAAGTCCATGCAACTTCACTTAAGTGGAGTCTTGCTTTTTATTAATTTAATTAAAAGATAGACTAATGCATATGCATAGCATAGCTCTCTCTCTAATATGATGCTTTCTCAATTTCTTTATAAAATATGATCATAAAGAGAGACTTACCGTTTAAAAATTTCATTCTTCACTTTACTATAAATTATATAAACGATCTATTTAATTAAAAAAAATTATATTAATCAATTGAATTAAACTTCTGTGTGTTTTTCAAAAACAAATCACTATTGCTTCTAACCCTAACTAATAATGCAATTAGTGATTCATTCTAGGAATATGCCAAAGACTATCTTTTTATGCCCACATTTTTCATTCATGATTGAAAAAAAAGGTATGAAATGGGTTTCATTTCTGAATTGTATTAGTAAACTAAATAAATAAAAGTAACCCAGCTGCCGAGGCTAGAGGGATTTTTTTTGGCAAATGCATCAAGTGCACCATTAGTCTACTCGTATGATTGATTGAAATAATTGGTAATCAATATTCATCGAAAATGAAATTATGAGTTTTGACCAATACAAAAATGAAAACAATAAACGAGGGAATCATTTGTCTAGTGCACTTAATAATTTCTTTATCTTACGACTTATGAATTCATACATGTAACGAGATAAGTTTTATGTTTCCTTATGGGCTGGCCCAGCCCAGTACTAGCTAGCACCTGAAGTTGCCCAGACATGTTATGATAATCCCAGGAACAGAAGGCCCATCAAATCCAGGACAAAAAAATCCATTACTTGAGTTCCTTACATAATCAGCCAACTTCTTGATGGATAAAACTTAGTTATATTATTAATTATCGTTAGGATATCATGAATCGAATTTATAACCTATATTATAAAGACGGCATGCACCAACTAGTTAAATTACAATTTTATATGCCAAGTTTTCTTTTTCTTTTTAACAATGAAGAATGACGTATAAGCATATATGATCTTTTGCTTGTAGTCAAGGAGACTATAAGCATTAATGGCAATGAAAATCTTGTAGTATTATTATTTTAGTGACCAAGGGGAAACCCCTAAAACTATGAAGCAATCTAAGTGCAAGCAAAGTAAGTTAAACGAGTGACAAGCGACTTGTGTACCCTCAACTCGAATCTCAGGTTAGAATGGCGAAAAAATGTTTGTGACAAACAAAATGTTAACAAAGGAAGTACATAATTATATCCATCAGTAAGTATATCAACCTGAAGAAGATTTGGTCCATCATAGTCAAATGCAACTACTGCTTCATCACATAAATCATCAAGGAAACCATGCATAAGCAAAGCCTCTTGTTATCTATACATCATCGGTAAGAGACCTGAATAGACATCAAGTTTCTAACCCACCTCCATTACAGAACTCAGGTTCCAAAAAACTGAGTTGAGAGGCGAAACATACGTACCTTTACAATTATTTACTTAATTTACATCTACTTTCCCTTACCATATATAATGCAGATGCTTAGTTAGTTTTCACTTTCATACTGGCTGCTGCTCGAGATGAATGGTTCCGCGCATTCTAAGAGTCCACCTGCTTGTCCTTGCTAGAAAAGTTCATCGATCAGAAAGCATCCAGCAGTTTAGTTAATTATATATACAGCTACTGGAACAACTCTCCTCAACCAGCTGTGGTGCGTGAGATCAAGCTGCTCCATACTATATGTACAACGAGTGGCGGACAGTTCACACAATTGAGTACTACATTATCTTTGTAAGTCAAATCATGTAATCAAACACAAAGGCGTGACTGTCTGCCATTAGAAAAGGCAGGGTCTCGATGTAAAGATAGAAATGCTTGAGGTTCTCTTTCGCAAGAGCAACTGTGTCGATTATATCGCCTTTATCAATGAGAACCCATAAATCTCCAGAGCTCACTCTCCTCAGGCTGCCACGGCAAAAAGGACAGGACTGAGACCTCATATTCCTGCTCCGAGATCAAAACATAAAAACACTAATTAGCAACCAGTGAAGGGCTCATAATTAAGCAACCTGCAACAAGTAATCAGTGGCAGAAATGGGAATAGGAAGTACCAGTCATGAAAGCAGTTAATGCACAAGGAATGCCTACAGTTGGGCATTATCATCTTCGCGCTATTTTCCATGCATATTCCGCATTCATCCTCCTGCTCAGAATCATTCTCAGATACCTTCCTCCTGTCTTCTGCTCTATTTTTGCTTAGAACTTCACTGCCTTGTCTTCTCTTATCGTCATCTTCTACCTTAACAAACTCACCTTCTAGCTGCCTGAGGGAAGGGTAGATAATAGCTGCAAGAAAGAACACAACATTGAGTAAGAAAAATGTCGGGAAGCTAATTGTTAGCAACTCATTGAGAAGCATACCATAAAATTCTCTTAGACTGGCCCTCCTTTCTTTCGAGGACAGAGTTGGCATTCCATCAACATAATAAACCTGCATAAATATGGAGTTCATTTTGAGCCATTTGAAGCAAGAAAAGAAAATGCTAGATCCCAAATTGCAGTAAAATAAAGTCGAACTAATCCAGCGATCGAATCTGTTATGAAAAATAAGAGAAGAGGTTACACTAGATGGAAGCGCATATCAAACCACCTTATATACAAGAATGTGGAGGAGGCCCAAATAGTGAGGGAGTGCATCTGTACAGCTATAATCCAACCATTCAACCAAAAGCAAGATGATTGGAGCAAATGGGCTATATGACAATCTCATTTGCACACAATCCCCTCCATAATCTCCAGGTAGTGCAGCTGCCCTGAAAAATCCGACCGAAAACCCAGTCAAGTATCAACTAAAGAAACCATGGCAAACGAACTAAAAATCAAAATGCCCATATCCACAGCCAGACTAGAAATCAAACTGCCATATCCCATACGTAATGAAAGCCTCCGCAAACGATGAGGATACCCATTTTCGTTAATCCAAATTCAGATAAATTCTCAAGCATTATTTTACATCGATGGAGAATTCCACCTCACCATCAGAAATGCCTAATTCTAAAGTCACAAACTTTATCCAGCTTTATCACAAAATTCAATCTCACCCACCCCATTAAAACAGAACAACAACACAAACCCAGAAAAGGAAAAAGGGTAGTTATTAAAAACCATCTCTTTACTAACATTCCAACAACAACAAGCAAAACGAAGACATGGGTTCCACAGAAATTCTTGAGTTAATCAACATAATATACAGAAAACAGAAGGGTACAACAAATAAAATGATGTAACTTACAGGGTATTGGCATGCTGTATATCAGCTTCAAGAGCTTTGAGAGATTCTCTAAAAGATGATTTAGTGGATTGTTTCTGCCACATTAGTTCTTTCTCCTTTTTTCTGGGTCCTGATCAAAAAGCTTGGCAGGAAAAGACAGAGAATGAGGAGAAAGGTTAGCTTTTTGGAGGAGAAGTGGGTTTTGTTTTTGATGTTTTTGTTGTGCTAAGGGAATGCTGAAGGAATGTTGGAAGGAAAGATAAAGATGGGAATTTGGGTGTAGGGTACCCTTTAAAAAAAAGGAGAAGAAATGATACAGAAAGGCAGCAGCTTAGTTTGCTTAGTGTTCAAACCTTTGAGCACTTGATTGATCAAGAAAAGGAAAGAAAAGGATACCTTGCACCTTTGTCTGTTTAATGCATCTTCTTTTTCCTTCTTATCTACCACCATTGGGTTTGGTCTTTCATTATTTATTAAACTGCTGATTATGGTGGATTATTTAGTCTGACTTTATTTTCTAATTATTTATATTCACTAATTAATTTATTAACAGAAATAACAAAATAACAATAATTAAGACTAATCCTCTTTATGATATTCTTTCCTCCTTTTTAAAAAAAAATGTAATTATAGAATGGGTTAAGCAATAAATCAGTTGCTGCTTATAAGGTTGTAGTTTAATTAATTAGTGCACGTCGTTTTTAAGACGTAAGATTATAGGTTCGATCTCTAAAATTATAACAATGATTAATTATAGTAACTAATATTTTTAAAATAAATAATCAGTTGTTAGCGGACAAGATAAAGTCACTTGGTGGTTTAGGGGACAATTAATAAGAGCATTTAATGTACTAAACCATGAGGTTAGGTACCTGAACTTGTGAAGCTCAATTGTTGCATTTACAGGAATTTTCCATATTTCTTTTATTTCTTTCTCAATAAACAAAAAAAAAATACCAACTTTTTTAATACTAATAGCTTAACTCATGAATATGCTGATAAAAGAGTGAGTTTATTTATTTTTTATTATATATATATAAATAAGTAAAAATCATATCAGTACGAAAATAACTCGTATGTATTTAAGTGGATTTTTTTATATAAAAATGTCTAAAAACAGAAATTTGAAATTAGATTCGAATTCGAATTTTTATTAGTTAGTATTTTTTCGTCAGTAAATAATTAATTTAGTTGAGTACTCTTCCTTTCTTAGAGAGAGACTAGTGAATGGAAGGGGAGAACATGCACAATTGATTAACTTGATTTTGAAATGGGGGACTTTTGACCTAATCCAATCTATGATGAACTGTTCTCTACTCAGACTTTCGGTACAGGAAATTGAAAACCAGTGGATTAAATGTTGTGATACAAAAAAAAATCAGATTGAAATGAATGGTTCTGATGGGTTGAATGCTCTATTTCTACCGTGTAGGCCATATGAAGTAGTTCTCACCAATTTAATAGATTCAATGCAAGTATGAACTAAGGTGGACCAACTTCTTGACATTTCAATAACTTTCTTTCTTCCTATTCTTCTTTTATTCGAGTTCTAAACCATAAATATCGTAAAAATTTATCAAGTTATAACTAATATGTTCAAATTAGGTTGATATTATTACTACTAAGGAATAAAGTATTTTTAATTTATAATTTTTTCGTTAATAAAGATCGAACCGACAATCTTTTATATAAAGGCAACTAATATCAAATCATTCGAGTCAATTTGTTGACAGCTTCTTATTCCTCCTCCTCTTACTCTTCTTCTGATATAGAGGAAAAGAAAGATGGACTAGCATATAATGAAATGATCAGAAGCTCGAAAAGTATAATGTAAGGTGTAAGGAGTATTGCTTTTTGTTTTTTTCTATCGAATGACTAAAATTATTTTGAACAGTTCTATTAGAAATAGTTTTGACCATTAAATTTATGTCTGGAGAAAAATAAAATATAATTTTAAACACGAGAGAAGTTTGACGAAAAATGAGACCATAATTTTGTTGGTAAATTCTTTAGAAAAAAAACTCTACTAATTTTATTATTATGGAAATTTTGATCATCATTAGTAAAGTTAAACCTAAATTAGGCTTGGTTGGAGTGAAGCCCATTAGTCTTGAATTCTTAAATGGCTATAGGTTGAACTATCTGGTTAATTTTGTTTTTCTTGTTTTTTGTATGGGCCTAGGGACTGGGTCTTACTGCGGATTAGGATGGACATGGGGACCAGATATAGATTGTTGTCCACCAGAACCCAGATTGTAGATAACATCATCTTTCATTCTTATTCAAACAATATTTCCAAAAGGCTAAAAGACAAAGTTGGTCCAAAGTGACAAAAGGAGATTTCTCTGCTTTTCAAAAGCAAGAACAAACTACCTTCTTTTTACCTTGCTCCAGTTTCTTTTCACTTTTTTTGGGTTCAGATTGTGTCACAATCTTTTCACAAAGTAACTAAAGTAGAGGCCAAAGAATTTGTTTATATTTTCTTTGGGGAAAAAAGAGATTCCACAAGTGAAGAAAAGGATGCAAAGGTGAAGTAACAGCGCACAAACTCGCCAATCAAAAAAGAAGAAAAGTGACTAAAATGCAAAGGTAAGTAATTAGTGGAGGAAAAAGATTAAGACGTTTAGATGCTGATCAACTTAACAAAACTGTACATAAGAGTTTTTCTCATCAATAGATCAAAAGATTGGATATTTTTGTTGTCTTCTATGGCTTTATATTCTCATTTTCTGCTTCTTTCTGTTCTCTTCCTATCTTCTGTTTTGTCACAAGTTACAGGTAAACTCTGCTTCCCATTCTGCAGCTATGTTCTTTGAAGCAATTTTCTTGAAATGAACATCTTACCATATGCAGAAAGATTGTGTCTTTATGCGAAATGGCCAATTTTCATATGCAGAATTCATCAGTATAGATTGTGGAGGGGCAGGGGACTCTGTCGATTCGAGCACGGGGCTAGAATGGATTTCAGACAATGGCTTCATGAGCCATGGCAGATCAGTTGCAGTAGAGATTCAAGATGGGAACTTGATGCAATACCGAACGCACAGAGACTTCGCTATAGACAGCAACAAGTACTGCTACACTCTAAGCACGGAAGAGCGAAGGCGGTATATTGTTCGAGCAACATTTCAGTATGGAAGTTTGGAAAATGAGGCTGCATACCCAAAGTTTGATCTTTACTTGGATGCAACTAAGTGGTCTACTGTGACCATATCGGATCCAAAAAGAGTGTATGTCAAGGAAATGATCATCAGAGCTCCATCGAGTTCTGTTGATGTTTGTGTGTGCTGTGCTACAACTGGTGCGCCGTTTGTATCTACTCTAGAGCTAAGGCCTCTTAACCTTTCAGTGTATGCCACTGATTTTGAGGATAGTTTCTTCTTAGAGGTCGCGGCGAGAGTGAATTTTGGTGCTCTAACAGTGGATGCCATAAGGTTAGTTCGAACTTCGAACCGAATGTTAATACAGCTGGTATGCCTTGTCAGGTTCTGAGGGAGAGAAAGTTCAAAAGATGCTAATGACCATGTGTATTGCAGGTATCCTGATGACCCTTATGACAGAATTTGGGATTCGGATCTTGCTAAGAGGCAGAATTACCTCGTAGGAGTTGCACCTGGAACGATTAGAATCAATACATCGAAGAACATAGATATTAGCACGAGAGAGTATCCCCCGGTGAAAGTAATGCAAACAGCTGTTGTTGGCACACATGGAGTACTCAGTTATAGGTTGAACCTTGAAGATTTTCCTGCCAATGCTCGAGCTTACGCCTACTTTGCTGAGATTGAGGATTTGGCATCGAACGAAACTCGAAAGTTCAAGCTGCAGCAGCCTTACTTTCCTGACTACAGCAATGCGGTGGTGAATATTGCAGAAAATGCAAATGGGAGCTACACGCTTTATGAACCCAGCTACATGAATGTGAGTCTGGACTTTGTTCTGTCATTCTCGTTTGTCAAAACCCGAGACTCTACTCAAGGACCACTCTTGAGTGCAATTGAGATTAGTAAATACCTAAAGATCGCATCAAAGACCGATAGCCAAGATGGTAAGTGTCTAATTTCGACAGTTAGAATGCTCCGGTCGAGGTTTTAACTATTCCTATACATAAAAGTGTTTTCAATTGGCAGTGACTGTCCTTAATTCCTTTCGCTCGATGTCTGCTGCAAGTGACTTGACAAACGATGAAGGCGATCCTTGTCTTCCAGTTCCATGGGGATGGGTAACTTGTACCTCAACAACTCCACCAAGGATCACAAAAATGTAACTTCTTCTCACTTAGCTGTTAAAGTTCAAGTTTGCTGCAAATTACTGCTCTTTAACTTCATTCAACCTAGAAGTTGTTCAATTATAGCATGGGGTAGATAGAAACCACTTTCTAGAAGCTTATAGATGCTAACATACATTAAAATTCCAACAAAAATTGTTTATTCTAACAAAAAGTTGTTTGGACTTGTCTGCTGAACAGTGCTCTGTCAGGAAAGAATGTGAAAGGGGAGATTCCACCTGAGATCAATAAGATGAAGGCATTGGAAGAATTGTAAGTGTTTCTTGTAAATGAACTATACTTGTTCATATTTATCTATATCTTCATGACTTTTGATTACTTAGGTGGTTAGATGGTAACCTCCTCACCGGACCACTCCCTGATATCAGCAGTCTCGATAATCTGAAAATCATGTAAGAACTACACAGTATGCTTTACGTGCGTAAAACAGAATTTTTTTCTCTCATAAGAATGTTTCTCATGGTTCTGTATGCAAATGCAGACACCTTGAAAACAACAAACTCAACGGGTCGTTACCTAAATACTTGGGCAGTTTGCCAAACTTGCAAGAACTGTAAGTAGACACTTCTAACTTGCCAGATAAGATACTAACCGGAACAACGGTGGTACTTAGCAGCTGTGAAATGCTTGTGCAGGTACATACAGAACAACTTCTTTACTGGGGAGATACCTTTGTCGCTACTGACCGGAAAAGTAATTCTGCAGTGAGTATTTTCTGGTTATTGCATTTCACTTTTAGCTCTTTGGAAACAAAAGATGCATGGAATGGAAAATTTATCGGATGTGTCACTTTTTCTTGCAGCTATGAACATAATCATGGATTACATAAAGAAGCGAGACAAAAGGTGCATTCCAACATGACACTAGCAATTTCAATCACCATACTTGTGGTTCTATTACTTCTCCTGTTAGGAACTTTATTGTGCCTGCATAATCTTCGAAGAAAGGCGCCTCATCTGAAAACTGACGAGAAAGGTATGTATCTGTATGTTGTTGTAGTTATATATTAGCACCAGCTTTCTGTACTTTCTTCATTCATCTTTTTCTATCCATCAGCCAATTCCTTGCGGACTAGTACGAAACCTTCAAGTGCATATTCTATTTCCCGGGGTTGGCACCTGACTGATGATGGCATTTCCTACTATATTACGCTCCCTGAGCTACGAGAAGCAACCACAGATTTTTCCAGGAAAATCGGCAAAGGAAGTTTTGGGACTGTATACTACGGCCAAATGAAAGATGGAAAAGAAGTGGCAGTCAAGCTAATGGCTGAATCATCCAGCAATCTGACTCAGCAGTTTGTGACAGAGGTAATGTGATCATTCCCAGCTGCATAATTTGTTGAAGAAGCAATATAGCATATCAGAATCTTTAACTCAACAAAGACCACAAACCGCAACCACTGCCATGAATTTCAATTTTGCAGGTAGCCCTTTTGTCAAGAATTCACCACAGAAACTTGGTTCCTTTAATTGGATACTGTGAGGAAGAACATCAACGCGTTCTGGTATACGAATATATGCACAATGGAACTCTTCGGGATCATATACATGGTCTGTGCTCTTATCCATCTTCAACTTATTTTTCTTCTCTGTTGTGCTCGTAACACTTTGAATGAGAATTGTTGGATTGATCTGCTGACAGGTTCCGTCAACCAGAAGCGTCTAGACTGGCTTTCTCGTCTACAGATTGCAGAAGATGCTGCAAAAGGTCTAAATGGAGCAATTCTTGTTTTTTTTTCTTTTCCCTGCATAGTTTGCTTTTCCATATTGACAGGAACAGAGTTAGATATTTGTAGGGCTTGAATACTTACACACTGGATGCAACCCGAGCATCATACACCGAGATGTGAAAACAAGCAACATTCTCCTAGACATCAATATGAGAGCAAAGGTATCAGATTTTGGACTCTCGCGACAAGCTGAGGATGACCTAACACATATCTCAAGTGTAGCAAGAGGAACTGTTGGTTACCTGGATCCTGAGTAAGCCACAAGTCCTTATCAGAAACGCACAATTCCAACTGCCTCCTCATCCCACTTGCACTAGATTAACAATCATGTTCGCGCTGATCCAACAGGTACTACGCGAATCAGCAACTGACAGAAAAGAGTGATGTCTACAGTTTTGGGGTTGTTCTGCTGGAACTAGTATCAGGAAAAAAACCCGTATCAACCGAAGACTTCGGAGCAGAATTGAACATTGTTCATTGGGTATATATATGTTGGCAAGTCATTAAATTCCTGTCAGGAAGTCAGTCATCTGCAGAACAGAACAGACTGAATCATAGAGATTTTTTTTCCGTTTTGCAGGCGAGGGCGTTGATCCGAAAAGGGGACATCCTGAGCATTGTGGATCCAATTCTGGTAGGAAATGCTAAAGTTGAGTCAATTTGGAGGATTGCAGAAGTTGCTATCCAATGTGTTGAACAAAGAGGGGTTTCAAGGCCAAGGATGCAAGAAATCATCTTGGCAATTCAAGAAGCTTCAAAGATTGAGAAAGGAATTGATGGGAGTCAGCAGAAACTGAATTCTAGCAGTGGATCCAGAGGAAAATCTTCAAGGAAAACATTACTTACAAGCTTTCTTGAAATTGAGAGCCCTGACTTATCCAATGGCTGCCTTGCCCCAGCTGCAAGATAATCTAATTGCCCTATCCTTACACGCTAGGCTCAACGCTTATTTTACTCGCTCTGTTCGCCTCAAAACATTACACAAAAGTCGATGTTACACCTTTATTTGTACATTAGATCGATGCTAATGTGTTGGAAAATACAATTAAAATACTTCTTGGAAAAATATTATGAGGACCTTTTTATTCTTTGACAACAAAACAATGGCTAGTAGACATAAAATAAAATAAATAAGAGTCATCACCTACCTTAGGATGCTGAGGTATGGAGACCATCCATTTAAATAATGCCCATTGACCACTGCTTCTAGGGTTTGGGTTGCGATACAAGAATCAAATTTTGATGGTTGAACAGAGAGGCTTGAGATACAAGGCAACAATGGCTGCCTGCCTCTGAAAAATCCAAAGACTTTTTCTTCATGGACCTTCTTGGTTTTGACCTTTGAGCAAGAACTAGGGTTTTTGTTCATATAATTTGGTGTGTAATTATTGTAATAGGCATTGCTAGTTAGCTACTACAGTTTTTTCGTGTATATATATATATAAAACTAGATTGGTTGGAATACCGATGGAAATCATTCTTTATCTCACTTAATACCAGACTAATTTTTAATTTGATTCTTAGTTCTTACTTTTATATTTTATATTATTAGGTATCTTAGCGAGATATTTAAATTTATATTTTAAATAGAGATTAATTTTTTTCGGTATCAAATTTTAAAAATAATTATTCTTTTTACTCAATTTTCAAAACTCAACAAATTTTCTTATTTGACTAATTCAAAAAAAATTATATTATATAAAAAAAATGTTTAAAATTCAACCTTTGCCGGAGCTAACTTAAAAAATCATCATCCGCAACTCAAATAATGATATTAGAGTATTGTTTATCCAGATAAAATAATCACCGTGACCTAATTTTATCAAATAGTATATTTTCTAGCCGTGAATCCATTAAATATAATTAGATAAGATAATATTATCCATGAAATTAAATTAATTAAGAAAGTAAACACCACGACAAACACACACTAATATTTGACATTAAAATAATGAGCCTAATTAATGTATCAGATAAAGTATGACAAACACTAGGCCAAAAAAAATATAAAGAAATTTTTTTGCTTAAAAAGAAAATTAAAGAAATCCAAAAGAAAAGACTAAGATAAGAACAAAATTAATAAATTAATAAAATAAAAATAAATACATACAGATATAACCACCCTGCCCAAACTCATCATAGAAGAAAACGTAAATTTATTTTATTTTCTCCTCTCTTTCCTGGCCATAAATAAAAACCCATCAAAACCAAAAATGAAACAGTAAGCAGTGTCTTGGCAATTAGCCACCTTCAGAAAGGGAAAAAAAAGAGATTTAAGTAGAAAGATACATACTTTGTTGTGTCTGGTGGATTAGGTTTCTTGAAAACACCAACCCAGTTTGTTTTTTTTTTCTTGGCTTCTTATTGAGGGGAGGGACAATAGAGGGAAGGAAGGAAGGATGGAGATGGAGATGATGTATTTTCAGTTGGGGAAGTCATCTTACCAAGACTCTGTTCAAGGTTTGGAGGCTGATATTCAGCATGCTAATGCTCTGTAAGTTCCCTGTTTGTGTGTGCAAAGTTTGATTTTTCTTTCTTTGTTTCGCTTTGTACTTCAGTTGACCATGTTTGTCTTAAACTTTGAGGAAATGGGTCGTTCCTGTTCTCTGTGTACCTTGAATTTAGTCATCATCCTGTTGATCATCAGAACGATTATAGCAGTTTTTGTTACTAATTTTGGGAGAATTGGGGATATAGGGATAGTGGGCACTTGCTTTTTTGGTTTGGTGTTTCCTTTTTAGTACAATCTGTGAATTTTTAGAGCTTAGAGGAAGATATATTGAAGAGGGAATTGGTCATACGTCATTCGTGGCCTAATTTGCAAACCTTAACAGAAAGAAAAAAAGAAACTTTAATTTCTATATATTCCTGTTTTTTTCTGTGAATGTTCACAGAAAGATTGGATTTTTTATGTTGGGTGTTGCAAATTTTCTGCCTAATCACTGTTGGGTTTCCATAAATGTGCATTTCCAAGTAATAGTCGGTGACAATAGTTGAGAGGTTCCTTCTGCACTTGCTTTGTTTTGGGCAAAATGGTCTCAAAGTTTTAGTCTTTTTGCAAGATTATGTTTTGTTTGAAGAGCTCAAATTCTATGCATCATTGCCAGAGATGGTCAAGTACACACTGTTTTTTGTAACTTATGCGAAATTTCTCGTTTATTAGGGCTGCTGCAATACCACACAGCAAGGGTGGAGTACGCTTTCAAATGAAATTAGTTTACAATCACTGGGCTCCCCTGTATCTCTTTTTGCTCCAATGGATAGATTTCTCCTGCATATGTCTATTACCTAGATATCTAAATCTCTTCCATATACTCATATACAAGGTTGGTTTTCTTCTTAGCCCATTGATTCTGGATTGGTGGTTTAACAAATATACCATTTCTTGCTGTGGATTTTGATATTTGTTGCTATTTAATGTAATACAGGTGTATACTGATGGTAGACCAAACCTCTCTACACATGGAAGGAAAGCTACCATTAGGGAATTCTATGGTATGTACATTACCTACTCTCGACTTTATGCATGAATTTGTATTCAGATTTTGATGCCCGCCTCCTAATTTGCTATAGTTTTGGTTATGTGCATATTTTGAATGTTTTCCGTTTTGATAAAATCCAATCTGTAGGGGTCATATTACCATCTCTTCAACGGCTTCATAGTAACTTGGAGGAGTTGGAGGATTTGAAGGAAGGGCATTTTGACGTAGTCAGTACGGGCAAAAAGGTTGAAGGAGACAATAGGCTTGCTAACATTGATTTAGAGAGAGAAGATGAATGTGGTATATGCTTGGAGCCTTGTACGAAGGTGGTAATGCCTAACTGTTGCCACGCAATGTGCATCAAATGCTACCGCAATTGGTAAGTACAACCATCAAATGGTCCTGTTATATGTACAATCCCATCTCCATCGGCACTAGTGCTTACATGTTTTTCCTGCCGAATTACAGGAACACAAGGTCAGAGTCCTGCCCTTTTTGTCGTGGTAGCTTGAAGAGAGTTAACTCAGAAGATTTGTGGGTGCTCACTTGCAACAACGATGTGGTCGACGCAGAAACGATTTCAAGAGAAGAATTGTCGCGCTTCTATCTCTATATCAATAGCCTCCCGAAAGATTATCCAGATGCCCTTTTTCTGGTATATTATGAATATCTAATATGAAATGAAATGGTTGTACAGATAGAAAAGGCCGACCGTCTCAAAATGTAAATAGAGTCTGGTAAGCACCATTATCTCTGATTCTTAGACTATTGATTTAGACTATATAATCAATGTCATCTCTTGCTTGTCCAAATCTTTTGGATGCGCCCTCAAATGAATATAAAAGCTCTCAATTTATGCAAAATCAGTTTAGTTTCAGACCACAACCTAGTCTGCACTCATATCATGGATTTTGAAAGACAAAGGTGTATTTGTCTTGGCAATTCTGCAGTGAATTTCCATGTCAATTCCAAAGATTGCATTTTTCTTGCCACATTGTACTATGATTGATAGTTGCACTGATTAGTTGCTTAAAAGAGAAGTTTTATCCAGAAATGATTAGGCCAAAACATGTGTCATTGAGGACTATGATTGATAAGGTAGAGCTGACCCACCACCTCATCATTTCTTTCTGTCAAAGAGATTAGGCCACGTCTAGAACTAAGAGTTCCAGAAAAAAGAAAAAACCAGCTGACTATTTTGTACGTTTAGAATTTAGAATGGTCTATTTTTTAGTTTCTTATACTCAACTTGTGATGGGGTTGCCATTAATTATAGCTGGGTGCATCAATTCATGCTTGCCTTAAACTAATTAGGGCTTTTAGTAGAATCTAGTAGAATCCAACTGCGATCAATGGCAGCGGCCCTTAGAATTTACTTCGTACCTCTTTACGTCCTTAATACACCTAAAAAATTTCATGTCTTTAAACCAATAGTCTCTATCGGTTCTCAAAAAAGTTTAGCCATAGTGAGCGACTTTATATGAACAAAATTGATTTTATCATCGCAAGTCAAGAGATACTATGGTTTAGACTTATATAATGAACTTGCCAAAGATAAGGTAGCAACCTCAATAGTTGCTTTTGAACTACTAAGACTATTGTGGGTAGAAATTCTGAGGCTAGAAAAGGACTATGATTGATGATATTTATTGCTAGAAAGCAAAAAAATGAATTGCAATAATAATTATGGTGGTTACAACTTACACAAACAATATCATGAGAATCTTTTGCTGTGAAATGATGAAAAATGGAAGGCTCTCTCTCTATAATCTTGAGAGAGTTGAAAATGAGGTATGTTGAATTGTATATGCTCTTCTTCTTTTTTTCCATAGACAACAATTAAAAATTCGAATTCGAGATCTAATTCTACGTAGTTTACAATCAAGAATTTTTTTTTTTTGATAAAAGTACAAGTATCTTTAATTTCACTAGATTATAACTAATTTTACTCATACTAAGTTGATCCATTAATGATAAAATACTCATAAAAAATAATTTCTCTACACACATGAATCAGATGAGAGTGTCAGTCGAGCAAATTACTAAATTTTATCTTATGACCATCACAAAACTAATCTCCATTTTGACCATATTTACAAAAGAAAATCCCAAAGCTGTAGATTGATTTGTTATCAGTATTAGAAAATGGGCTTCTGAAATTACCATCCCAACATCAGAATGCTTGGGCTTAGGCCCATATCAAGGCTGACAACATTATCATGTTTGCGTAAATTGTAGGTAGGACAACCCAACTGTATTTCGCCCCACTCGTCTTAACATCCAGCCACCCAAATCGTCACTTCTCTTCTCGAATTTGACACAAGCGCTACTCGGCAGAAACACACGCGCCAAGCAAACAGCAAAAAGTCTGCAATTAACGTAAGAAAAGAGGGAAAGGGAAACGCCGAAATCACGTGGGGAATACTTGTCTGCTCCGCGTATCACAATTGCACTTTGAACAAAAGAATCAACGTCTCACACTTTCGTCAAACCCCGCGCATCACCGTCACTCTCCCCCTCCCTCCCCATCCAGCTCAATTTCAGCAATTAATTAAAATCAATCGCCATCTTCATTTATAGGGTTTCGAATTTCGATCCAATTTCAGTTCTTATTTGGGAGAAAAATGTCTGAAGCTAGCGATTCACCGGAGTCGGAGTTACATAACGGGAAGGAGGAGGAAGAATCAAATGGACCTAACCCCGGCCAGGTGAGTTCTTTTCTTTTTTCTGGTTCTGGAAAATGTTCCGTGTCCATGGCTTGATATTGTGAATATGCAGGAACCGGAACCAGAACCAGAACCGGAGACGGAACCGGTTAGCGAGAATTTTCATCACGTGGAAAGCAAAGAGGATATGTTTGAGGATGCTCCCGATGTTATTGAAGAGACTCCGTCTCTAGAATCTGAGCTTGAATCACCTCGTGGCATTATTGAAAAGGAAGAATTCAAGGTCCAGTGCTGATTTTTTTCTTTTTTCTTTTTTGATTGATTGATCGTGTTTGAGGGAAGTTTATTTGTCATTGAACTGATTTTCTCTTTTAAATAAAAATTTAGGACGAAAGAGAGGTTGAGAAAGATATGGTGGAACTCCACAGAAAGCTTAAGTTATTGGTTGGTGGAACTGATGATAAGGTTCTTCGAGATGATGTTTCGTTGAGTGAGATGATTAGTGAATGCTCTGATTTTGTGAAGCTTGCATTGGAAGAGCGGGAAAAGAGTGAGAGTACAGTTAAGGAGTTGCGTCAAGAGATTGAAGAGCTTAATGTGAAGGTGTCTCAGTTGGAAGAAGGGTTTGGGGGTATTGCAGATAGGATGATGGGTTCGCTTTCTATGGTGGTTAATGTGGGGGAACTGGTAGACTACTCTGTTGTGGGGAAGATGGATTATGTGGAGAGGAGTGCGTCGTTGTTGGTGGATCAGTATGGATGGTTTATTTATGAAGTCAATCAACTCAGGCAGTGTTTGTATGAGGGAGGGTTTAATGTGCAAGAGGAGGTTGATTATGGGTCTACTTTTGGGATTGCACGAAGTGAGCTGGTAGAGTTGAAGAGAAAGGAGGGAGAGATGGTGGGGAAATTGGGATATTTTGAGGAGGAAAACAGGAAGCTCGTCGAGGAATTTGAGAAGCAAAAGGCAACGGTCGAGACGGTGAATGCAGAACTTGGGAGAGTGCAGGGTGAGCTTGAGCAGGAAAAGAATAGGTGTACTAATGCGAAAGAGAAACTTAGTATGGCTGTCACAAAAGGGAAGGCATTGATTCAACAGCGTGATACATTAAAGCAATCTTTAGCTGAGAAGACAAGGGAGCTTGAGAAATGTTTTGCTGAATTGCAAGAGAAGTCAAATGCTGTTGAGGCTGCTGAGGTATGTAAGGGGGAGTTGATTAAATGCGAATCTCTGGTTACTTCGCTGCAGGAAACAGTTTCACAAAGGGATGCAGTTCTTGAAAGCTTTGAACAAGTTTTTTCTCAGACCAGTGTGCCCGAG
This sequence comes from Viola odorata, assembly GCA_963691705.1. Taxonomy (NCBI): domain Eukaryota; kingdom Viridiplantae; phylum Streptophyta; class Magnoliopsida; order Malpighiales; family Violaceae; genus Viola; species Viola odorata. The sequence goes on along the minus strand of OY829540.1, from coordinate 8,119,262 downwards.
GAACTCCAATCAATGGATGTTGTTGAGAGATTGAAATGGCTTGTCAATACAGTTGGCTCAATGCAGGAAGCGCTTTCAACAAAGAATGTGACTTTTGAACATTTTGAAGATCTTATTTCGCAGACTTCTGTCCCTAAGGAACTAAGATCAGCAGATGTCATTGAGAGGTTGAAATGGCTTGTAAACTTAGTTGCATCTCTGCAGGAAACACTTTCACAAAGGAACAAAACTTTTTTTGACCTTGAAGACATTTTCTCTGAGATTAATGTACCTGCAGAACTTCAGTTAATGGATGTTGTCGAGAGATTGAAATGGCTTGTGGAGGAGAGAGATGCACTTAAGGGTAATCTGTTGGAGTTTCATAAATTGAAAGATGCCTTGTCACTGATTGATATACCTGAAACTGTTTCATCCTCTGACCTGGAATCTCGAATAGGGTGGCTTAGGGATTCTGTTAACCAGGCCAAAGATGAAATAAGTGCATTGCAAGATGATATTGCTAAATCAAAAGATGCTGCAAGTATCGAGATTGAACGCTTAAGTGCTTCCCTTTTGGCAGAATTACAAGAAAAGGAATATATCAAAACAGAGCTGGATGAACTAGCACGCAAATATGAGGTTATAGTTGAAAAGGCACAGCAGGTCTCGTCTGAGAAAGAGCGGATGGTAAGGATGCTATTGGAGAGTTCCGGAATGACAATGAATGGCCTAGAAGAGCACAATGAGAGTTATTCTGATATTGGAGTGCTCATTAATAGATGCTTTGGCAGGATTAAGGATCAAACCAATAAGCCTTCTGATACTTCTGCTGACACTGAGATGTTGGAAAAAATGCAGGATCTCTTGTATGTCAGGGATCAGGAATTAGTTCTTCGTGATATTCTTCTAGAAGAAGACATGGAAATTAGATCACATGTGGATAATCTATCAAATGATCTGAGAGTTGCATCTTTAGAACTTGCAGCACTAAAGGAGGAAAAAGACTCTCTGCAGAGAGATCTTGAACGATCTGAGGAGAAATCTTCTTTGCTGAGGGAGAAATTGTCTTTGGCTGTTAAGAAAGGCAAGGGATTAGTTCAAGATCGAGAAAACATGAAACTTATTTTGGATGAAAAGAATTCAGAAATTCAGAAGTTGAAGCTTGAGTTAGAGCAGCAAGAATCTGCAGTTGCTAAGTGCAATGACAAAATAAATACGTTGAGTACTGATCTAGAGCAAATCCCAAAGTTGAAGGAGGATCTTGTAACCATGACAGAGCAACGTGATCAACTTGAGCAGTGTTTGTCGGAGAGCAATGACATGTTACATAGTGCAATGGAATCAATTGACCACATTGTTCTTCCTGTTGATTCGAATTTTGAACACCCCATTGAAAAAGTAAACTGGATTTCTCGGTACATGAATGAATGCCAGCAAGCGAAATCTCACACTGAGCAAGAGCTGTGGAAAGTTAAGGAAGAGACTAGTATGCTTGCTAGTGAGTTAGCAGATGCTCAGAAAACTATTAAGTCACTTGAAGATGCATTGACATTGACAGAAACAAGTATTTCACAACTATCTGAAGAAAAGAGGGAACTAGAATTTTTTAAGAGAAATGCTGAAGAAAACTTACAGAAGGCAATGGATGAAACTGTTGCTCAAACTAGCAAGCTTACTGAAGCCTTTACACTGAGAAAATCACTTGAAGATGCCTTGTCAATGGCAGAGAATAACATTTCTCAGCACATCAAGGAGAAGGAAGAGGCTCAGCTGAGTGTAGCTTCCGCAGAAACTGAGCTAGAGAAAGTGAGAGATGAAGCTTCTATTCAAATCACCAAACTAACAGAGTCTTATAGAACTGTAAAGTCTCTTGAGGATGCACTATCCCAAGCGGAAAACAATGTTGCTTCGCTGTCTGAACAAAACAGTCTCATTCAAGTTGGCAGAACCAATTTGGAGAATGAACTGAAGAAGCTGCAGAATGAGGTAGAGTCTCAAGCTGGAAGATTGGCAGAAGCTTCCTCAACCATAAAGTCACTGGAAGACGCGTTGTCTAAGGCCATGAATGATATGTCTGTGCTTGGGGATGAAAAGAGAATTTCTGAACAGGAAATTTCTACACTTAATTCCAAGCTGAAGACATGCATGGATGAATTATCTGGAACCAATGGCCACCTAGAAAGTAGCTCTGTAGAGCTTATGCATCATCTTAGTGATCTTCAAGCGCTTTTGAGAAATGAGAGTCTGCTATCCATGGTCAGACAATCTTTTCAGAAGCAATTTAAGAATCTGGAAAACATGGATCTGGTTCTCAAAGACATAAGAGACCATGTTGTTGCTTCAGCTTCAGAATTTCAGCAAAGTCTCCCTGCATTGGAGGTAATGTTAAAATGAAAGAATTTAGGTTAATTAAAAAAAAATGGCTTCTTCCTGATTAGAACTGTTTAATTGCTCTATCCAGGTAGATGAACATGTGACGAAACCATTCCCGGAAGACCTTGGCAGTATGGCAAACTCTGAAATGCACAATGGTGAACTGAATGCAGCAGATGCTGACAGTGTTTCTCTGTATTTTAAGAAGACTGTGGATGAGTTCCAGATGAAGAATAAGTTTCACGGAGACAACTTTGAAAGTTTCTCTACTTTCATAGATGAGTTTACTGGAGCTTTGTTAGGAAAATTAAAGACAACAAAGGATATTGTAACCGTTTTTACTGAGCAAATGCAGTTGATGAAACAAAAAATGAAGAATACAGAGATGCATGAAGAGGAACAGGAAAGAACCAGAGTGACATTAGAAAACAATTGTAGAGTTTTGATGTCTGCTTGTACCAATGCTACAAGTGAATTGCAATTAGAAGTTAAGAACAGTCTTCTGGAACTATGCTCTATTCCCGAATTTGAAAAGTTAAACCATGGTTTGATACCAGAAGTTACTCAAGTTGATGATGCAGATGGCATAGAGCATCAGCAGTGGCATAATGACAGCAAATATGCCAACACAGCACGAAACTTATTAATGGCTACAAGAAAAGTTCAAACTCTGGTTAAACTGTTTGAGAGCACAAGTAATGTGGCAGCTACTACAATTGAAGAATTGCAGACCAAATTAAAGGAAGCCAGAGCTACTTCTGTAAAAGCCATGGAGGAAAGGGAACTAATGCAAAACAAGGTTTTGAAATTGGAGACTGATGTAGAAACATTACAGAATTCATATGAGGAAATTAGGCTCAAAGTGCAGGACCATGAAGTGATAGAAGAAAAGTTAAAGGAAAAGGACAAAGAACTTTCAACTTTACGTGGCCAATTGTTGATGAAAGAACAAGGTGAACATTTTTTGATGTAACTAATTTAACTATTTTACTCACTGTAATGATCTCTCCTGACGCTATTTTTATTCTTGTCCTTCCAGAAGCAGAAGACTCCCTTACGTTGGCTTTGCAATTGAAGATACTTTCTGATAAGGCACGTGGAGTTGATATTTCTTTTGCAGAGTTGGGTACAAGAGATTTGGAGCCCCATAGTTCAGCTGATGTAAAGAAACTATTTTACATTATTGACAGTGTAACTGAGTTGCAGCATGAAAGAAATGAATTATCTTATGAGAAACACCAGCTAGAGTCAACCTTGACAACAAACATTCTTGAGATTGAGCATCTCAGAGAGGAAATTGAAGCACACGTTAGAGATAAGCAAGACTTAGAAAAGACAACTGCTGAAATATCTGAGCTCATGTTTGGTTTTGAGAAAATCATTGGCCTGTTGGGGGTTAGTGTAACTGCTGGGGACCAAAAATCAGATGTGCAGAGACTGTTACAAGCATCTGAAAAACGAATTATGGCTCTGCTCTTGGAAGCTGAAAATTCAAAATCCCAAGCTCAGGAACGAGATATGAAGTTGCTTTCAAACCAGAAGGTTATAGATGAACTATCAGACAAGCTTAAATTGCTTGAAGATTCAAGTCCAAGCAGATCCACTCAACCAGAGATCGTCCAGGAAAGGAGCATATTTGAAGCACCCGCACCACCTACTGGCTCAGAAATATCTGAAATCGAAGATGGCGTAAGTTTCTTAATATTATTCTTTTTCCTCTTTAGTTTACCTTTACATTAATATTACACCACCACTAATCGATGTGGATGTTTGATATATGTTTTATAATCTTGTTACCTAATATGATATGCTGTGGCTTAGCAAACTAGAATGTGTTTAGCTGGGAACTGTGCTTCTATCAAATCATGTCTGGCTGTTTTCCCCCATCTAGTGCGTGGTATTTGATTTTCATGGTCTGCCACCTCATACTTGTTTTTGTTATGCACTTGTTTCAAACATTTAGACATAATCATCCTCATGGGTAACCTAGAGACTTGAAATTTGCTGATGGTGATGACTGAATCTACCCAACTGGATGATATGCTCACAGCATATGCATAAGTTTACTTGACAAGTCTTGCAACTAGAATTGTTCAACACTTGTATAAAGTTTAAACCCCCATCTTCTCTTATAGTTTGATAAAAATGACAAAAGCAGAACTTTGGTGGGACTTAGAAGTAGTAGTGTTTTGCAGCGCTACTCAGCAGCTGCTTACGGCACCCTTGTTTTAAATATAATGAACTAACAGTATCAAGCTCTGGTTTTGACAGGTTTATTGAAATTGCATCTATTAAACCTTTTTCTTTCTTGATGCTTCTTATAGGGATCAGTTGGAAAGAACACAGTAGCTGCTGCATCATCAGCTGCTCATGTGCGAACTATGCGAAAAGGATCAACCGACCATCTTGCTCTTAATGTTGATTTGGAATCTGCGAGTCTGATCAGCAGTGAGGAAACGGATGATGACAAAGGTTTGCAAGCATTCTAGGGTTTTATATTACTAAATGGCAAAATTCAATACTGGGAAAATTTATGTTTGTTTCTTTCCTTGCCAGGTCATGTGTTCAAGTCACTCAACACATCCGGTCTCATTCCCAAACAAGGGAAGTCACTGGCAGATCGAGTTGATGGAATATGGTAAATTGCTTCATTGTTCTATGTTATGCATCATATCTCGTAAATTCCTTACAACTTGAACTTCACCTAGTGTCAAGAGGAAAGAAAAGACGGGGATTTTATCAATCATAGTAGCTTGTGTGTTTCCATTTCTCCTGTTTGTTGTGTTATATGAAGATTTTGCTTGCAACTAAGTTAGTTTTTGATCTGTGCAGGGTTACAGGTGGTCGAGTTCTTATGAGTCGGCCCAGAGCAAGGCTAGGTCTTATCGCCTATTGCCTTGTCTTGCACCTATGGCTACTGGCAACCATTTTGTAACCAAGTCTAGTTGCTGCTGCTGTCTCGTCGCCGGATAACTCTTTTACAGCATAGCATTAGTCGTTAGGATTATGAAAAATTTGTATCATAGATAGATTTTTCCTCTTTTCTTTTTCCTCCATTCATTTCTCCCTCCTCCTTTTGCCGCCCACAAATATCTTGTTTATATACATAGGCCCAACACCATTGATTCTCTGCCATCAGCTTTTAGGGTGCAGAGCGTCCAAGCCTCTCTGGCTGTGGAAAATAATCAATCAAATCCACATCTATTAGATGTATGAAAATGATAGATAAATCCTGGGTTTTTTAGTCAGCTTTGGATTTTGTTCTTCTGTGCCCGTATTCAATTTTCTTTTCATTTCATTAAACTAATTTAAACCATTATGACATTTATGGCCCTGGGTTGTCAACATATATAATTCTTCCGGTATAAAATATTCCAAATTTACAATTCGGAAGTATGTTTGAACACAAAGTGAAATCAAAAAGGTTATTTTGTAATTTTTGCTTTTGGACCTGATGGGCTTTATTTCCGAGAAGCCCAACTTGTTCGCTGGAATTTATTTTGGACCAAGGCCATCCGTCCACGTGGCAGAACGGTATAATCAAGATGCGAGAATGATACCTGAATAACGAAAATCGGAGAAAACCAAACGACTGGATTGATTTTGCAGTTGATGTAATCGGAATCAAGAGCAGCTATGTCTTTATTACTCACCGGAAACTCTCACCTACTGTTCTATAACTCTCGCTGGGTCCCGTATTTACCTGCAAAAGCAAGTAACGTAAGGTTCTCGTCCGCTCATCTTACCTCATCTGTTCTTCTATTGAATGAGCTAAATTGTAGAAACGCCATTTTGTCAATCTGATGCCAATTGAGTTTTTATTTTATATTCGTCAGAAACATAAACTGTGCATAAGGGCTTTTGCAAGGCGGAAATCTGGGGGGGAAATTGGAAGGGAAAGACAGTCTGAAAAGAGTATAGGTCCGGACACTAGTTTTGGTGGGACTTTAGCAGATGGGGGTGAGGTTTTATCAGATAGGTCTCCTTCAGAAGATGATTATGTTAAGGCTGCTATGCAGAATTTCTCAGCAAACGTTGCTTCGAGGAGTGATGTGCTTCAGGCATGTACTGTTACTTCTGGGTTGTTAGCTGCTTTGGGTGTGGTAATTCGACAGGTAGGCTTCACTTTCGTGCATTGCTGCCACGATGTTTGTATTATTGAATTTAATCCTCAGAGAATTGTGCTCGGTTGCATGCATGAGGGTCAATTTTTCATTATTGTATGAGATTGTTAGGACGATGGATTTTGATTTTGATCGTGGGGTCTATGAAGCACATTGGCAAACCTAGCTGTTATAGGCGAATTTAATTTCTTAAATTAGTATAATCTGCATATTGAATGTTATTCGTAATTGTAATTTCCAGGTCTCTCATGTTGCATCAGTGGAAGGGCTGCCAATCCTTGACTGTTCTACTGAAGTTTCATGTATAAATTATTCGTATTTCCCACCTTTCCGAATTGATTATTGAGAAATGTGTTTGTTTGTTAAGTAAAATGGTTTCTAGAGGATAGGAATTCATACTCTTTGGATGCTGCATTATTGTGTTAGATTTGGATGGGAAGGACTATTCAGACATGGGAACACTTAACCTCTATGGTTACATTAGTTCAATATGAATGCTACCGCTGATTTTGCAGCATGGGCAAGCCGGAAGGAAAACAAAGCCAGATTGCTAGTCTAGTGTAAAACTATAAACTAATGATGCAGAGCATTGTAATAGCGTCATCCTGGAAGAAGCAAGACTTCATACTTTTCCTCCTTATGAAACTTACCATTAATTCCGAGTTTGGTAACTGGATCAATATTATATATTGAAAAAATGCTGTTTTATATGAAATTCTAGCTAATGATGGCGGAGATTATCACTTTGGTATCATGACATCTCTTTGATGCTTTTGGCTTAAAAGCGAAGTCTGCTAACTGGAAACTCACTTTTCTTTATTCTCTTGCAGTTGATTTTGAGTTGTGGCATCTGGGACTGATCACAGGGTTGGTTATACTGATATCATCATGCAGATACTCGCTACTGAAAATATGGCCAGATTTTGCTGAATCGACACAAGCAGCCAATCAGCAGGTAAGGGCAATCAGTTTTGTGCATTTCTTGTGGGATAGATCACATTCAACCTCTACAGTTATGGCTTGTCATTTATCACCTCGATCAAGTGTTACTTTCTGGTGAAACCATATACATGATTAACTCCTTTTCTTTCCCTAATTTATTAGTCATGAACACATACTTTAATGGAATGCAGGTCCTTACGTCTCTGCAACTGATGGATTACATTGTTGTTTCACTTTTGCCGGGGGTCAGCGAGGTAGGCTAATGGGTATATATTATATACTCACCATGTGCTTTTCTGTTGTTCTTCTTGTTAAACCAACCTACGGTAAAATGCAATGAGAATGATTGGACTACGCAGGAACTCCTTTTCCGTGGTTCACTCCTGCCACTTTTTGGGATGGATTGGAAGAGTGTCTTGGTGGTTGCCATCATATTTGGTGTTCTTCACATTGGCGGTGGTCGAAAGTACTCCTTTGCTATATGGTATTCTTCTTCTAAAATACCAAATGGATCTTCTTTTAATCCAATTCATGTCATGTGAGTAGGCATACATAATTATCCTGTTTGCATCTTCTGGACTGTCCATTGGCCATTTCTTCCCTGCTCCTAGAGTTTAGATTCCCCATCCCTAATGTTAACAACTTAAGATGGGGTGTGTGAACACTTGTTTTTTTTCCAGTTTCTTGTTATTGTGTAATTCGTCTTTCAACTACCATTATATGAACAACTAAGGTTCTTTTTTGCCTAACATATTTCAGGGCAACCTTTGTTGGAGTTGTGTATGGTTATGCAACCATTGCGTCCTCAAGCCTCATTGTGCCAATGGCCGCTCATGCATTGAACAACCTGGTTGGAGGGATCTTGTGGCGTCAAAAAACATCAACTTCTACATAATGTCAGGAAAATATCCGTAAGTACTAAGTAGTCGTAATCTATCTCGTTCTCTATGTAAAACAGAGGAATATAGTTCTTTTTTTGAATAATTTGACTGAATGACAAAATGTCTTGTTCAGAGATGAAACATCATAATAATTCTTGAACAAAACTAAAGAGTCTCCCTAGGAGAAGAGATTAGGGTGGTAATACAGACTTACTCCATCTCCTGCTCTCTGAGTCGTATGTCTCCAACTTTAAACCGAAACTCAGGATTCACAATCCCTAATTTCTTCTCGCAGTAATAAGGTTCGCAGATTAGTCCAAAACTCGAGACATCACATGAGCTTTCCAGGACCGGGGAAGGAGAGGGCAGAGCAACCCATTGCCTAGTGAAAGGATTACACAAGTAGGTAAGTTTTCTTAGTGTCAGTATCTCCTACCGGCCTGGCACAATATCAAGTCATTGCAAGGCGCGACGACTATTACAGATTCCCTCCTCGGGAGATAATCTAGAGTGAATCCAGGAAAGTTGAACACAAGATTTTGATCGGAAACCGCTGCACCACTGGCAAGGATACCAAAGACTGATTCTTTGTAATACTGACATGTACCACCACAATCATGTTTATTAACAGTATGGTCAGCTATAAATCTGCTAACAAACTAGGGATGGGAGATGAGAGAATACCGACGTTTCGTAATCGATTTGTGGCGGTAGATAAATTTTGGTGTTGGAATTCGACTCATGATTTCAATTAATAAATCGTCTTCGAGTTCATTCAGAGACTTGTTGCGATTGGATTCGGATTCAGATTCAAGTTTGGGTTCGAGTTTGGGTTCGGATGATATGTTGTCTTCGGGTTCTTGAGCTTCTCCCAGATCTGATCTCAAAAACTTTAAAATAATAATAAGTAACTAAACTTTAGGGAAGCTGAAGATCTATCATTGTTGAGAGTGACACAAACCAAACCATAAGAACGGTTTAGCCATTGGCAACAACAATCCAAAATTCCAAAGCATCTCAAATCATCAAAATGACAGAAGTCCGCCCATCAACTTTGAGCAAGCATGTAAACAGTAAAATGTCGATGCACTATTAATTCATTGTTTTTTTATATTTCTCAATAAACTAATATTATAAACATCATCCACAAAAGAAAAGTGTGCTAATCTAAAAAAATGCCTTAATCAATGTAAATTTTACGAAACTCGAAATGAACTTCACGCTTATAAAACCAACCTTATATTTATTTTTATTTTAAAATTGATTAATACATATGAACATGATTAATCGTGACATAAGGAGGTAATGATATGAAATGAATTATACATAAAGCACGAACCTAGAATTATTATTTTTATTAGTATTGACGTATGAAATAAAACCCAAATTAATTAATTAATTTAATTTAAGTCTTTTGCTTGTTAAATGCACGAAAAGAAAAAAAAAAGGAGAAAAACGTATTCCCCACTTGTTTCTTGTTTGTTTGTTTAAAATTCTTTGTAAAAAAACATGCGTGGAAATGTGTACTTTCGTCTTCCTCGTAAAAGGGACACGAACACCAGTATCCTTCCTTACTCATCACAACAAGTACACCTCAATTCCCACCCATAAGTACGGCCAAGTCAATCATCTGCTCTGTAATAATTCATCCCAAAAAAAGAGAAAAAATTAACCAAGAGAAGAGAAACACACTCCAATGCAAAAACATGGCAGGCTGTGCCATGAACGGAGGCTGCCCCACCGATTACATAGCCATTGCCATTGCCATTCTGTCCTTCATTCTGTACGTTTATGCAAATCCTACTTTTTCATTCATTTTTGTTTTTGAAATCATGTTCATTTCTGTTGTTGGTTTGTTTGGAATTGAATGATTTCCATTGATTTGGACACCATGTATGATATATCACATTTGTTGAGCTATTTTTGTTCTTTGCTCAGATAAATCATTTGCATGAGGCTTTGGCTTTGGCTTTGGCTTTGGCTTTGGCTTGTTGGTTGAGCTAAATTTGTTGTTCGCCTGCTACATATTTTATGAAATGCTTCACTGAAGTCCAGTTTTGATTGTTGGGCAACTGGGTTCAAGGGATTTAGTGATTTATGTTAATGGGAGAAGGTTGTTTTGAGGGAAATGTATTGTATGCCTTGCTGTTGAATGACTTTTCCATTTTGTCATTTTCCTTTTCTTCCAGGCTTCTGTATCGATTCATCCTTTCATTCTGGGGTCATGACATTCCACGAACAAATGGGAGTGCCTTCTGGATTCCCCTGATTCAAGTTATTGGAAGTTTCAACCTTTTGATAGCAATTATGGTAGAGTACATTTTTTTTCGTTTTCATATTATTCAGTTGGTTTATCACTGTTCTTAGTATCTTCTGTTTGTTTTGTTTCATCTTTTCCTACTCTTTTAACAGATGTCCGTCAATTTGGTGAAACATGAAAAGAAGTTTTGGTGGCAATCTTGCTATGTTTGGGCAGGTTGGCTGTCAGTTCTGATATCATTGGTAACTTCCTACATACTTGTTCACTTTGGCGTGAGCACCCAGTGACATCTTTCTTTTGCTTTTCAGTCTGGATTGAGGGTCCTCTTGGATTTGGTCTACTGCTGAGCTGCCGAATAACACAGGTGTCTCAATTATATTACATATTTGTGAGGTGAGTAGAATGTGTTCATGTTCTATAGTTGTATTTGGATTGTAAGCATTGCCGAAACTAGCTGTTGGGTGGTGGCTTAGCTGTGATTCATTGATCTAAACTCGTGCCAGCTAGGTCACCATCCTGATGTGTAATGTGCTTGGTTCTTTTCAGTGGCACAACTGTTTTTGTTCCTCACTTACTCTCCATATATACTTCTCAACACTTGATTCCTTATGCAATTCAACTATTTCTAATTACTTGGTATTGATATTGCAGGAGGCAATTACCACTGATGAGGACTTACATTTTTCTTCCACTAATTCTTTTGCCATGGGTTGCTGGGGCTGCATGTAACAATCTTTTAGACAAATCATTTCACTCATTTTGTCAATAGAAACTGAATGCAATGGATTAAGCTTTATTCTCTCCTTCAGCAGCAATTTCCAAATGAATTCATTTCCCTTCCCTCTTTCACTGCAACTTATATGGCACTAATGAGAAAAAATATCTCTTGCTTTGTAGTTTTGCATGTAAAGAAGCCACTAAATAGTCGGTGCCACATGGGTGGACATTGGATCGTGCCAGTCATTTGCCTTCATACGACCTATGTTGCAGCTTTGGTTGGATTCACTGGTGCAATTCGGCATATAGAGTTCAGGTTTAATGAGCTCAAAGATCTATGGCAGGGGATTTTTGTTTCAACATCAACTATCGGTAGACTTTTGTCTTCTTTTGATATAGAACAATGCAGCTGGTTTTTGTTTTAGTTCTGTGAACTTGTTTTACATATGGATGTATCAGCATTATGATCCACTTTGACTCAGACAACTGAATCTTGTTGAATGAAACCCCGGGTAAATGATACTGTGGATCATTTGTGCTTAATTACAACCTTCGAGGAGGTGGTAGATCTCCAAGTGACCAAATGCATTTCCTATGGCATGTTGGTTAACGTTTGACAGTGCTCAAATAGTTATATTACATGTGCAGGATATTCTCCATTTTTCCTCCTCTTTTAAACTATTGTGTCCATCCCATATTAGGTTCATGGGCATTACTGCCATTTCTCTTAACACCCTAGGCTATCTGGAGCAACTGATATCTGATTTTTTGTCCAAAAGCTCCCATGTCTGAATTCCATGGGTCCCATGTGCTTGGTGCTGCTCACATAGAATCTAAATGGTGGCTCCATAAAATCTCGTAATTCTTCTTTTTACTCCACAGAGATAGTCTGCATATGACCCAGAGGCATGGATGCAGTGGCTACAGTCACCACCTTCCTTCATCTCATTCGCCTGCGAAACTAAATGTTCCATTATGGGTTGCATCTCATCCATATTAGTCTATAATTAGCTGTGCTGATATTTCAGTAGGTATTAGACGGATATAATATGTTGATTGACTAGTTAAGGTGTATTTTTCAAGCCAGATATTTAGGTTCTACTTTTACAACTAAGCAAGAAGTAAGAAATGTATTACAAAGTAGGTCAGGGTCTGTACTTTTAAGTCAGTAATAATAATGCAGAATATGAATGATGAAACTTGATCTTCCCCAGTTGGCTTCACTTTCTTAACTCGTTCTCTTGTTGATTTTCAGGAGTATGGATTGCTGCCTATATTTTGAATGAAATTCATGATAATATATCGGGGCTTCAAGTTGCTTCAAGATTTTTTCTTTTGGTCACGGTATATAGTTATGGTTTTCTTCTTTGATCTTCACACAAATAAGGCATGATTAGTTAATTTGTTATAAGTAATATAGCTAATTTATTTCGAGTAATATAGCCTTTGGCTTATATATATTTCTAACATCTCTCAGGTATACTCCACAGGCAAGTATTCTTGTGGTGGCATTCTTCTCTATATCAAGCTCACAGCCGTTACTTTCACAAATCAGCTTGAGAAAAAGGGAACCCTTACAATTTGAAACAATGGGCCAAGCCCTGGGCATACCTGACAGTGGACTACTATTACAAAGAGAGCCAGCTGCCATCATAGATCCTAATGACCCACTGGACAAGCTTCTTTTGAACAAAAGATTCCGTCAGTCTTTTATGGCATTTGCAGACAGGTCAATTTTCTATCCTCCAGTTAGCAATTTGTAAACTGAAGAAGGATTAGCCATTTGAAGACAAATGTGAAATATTTTAGTTTTTGATCTTTCCTGCAGTTGTTTTGCTGGAGAGAGTGTGCATTTCTACAGTGAAGTACATGAGCTTGGTAAAATTCCTGTTGATGATTCCATAAGAAGGATCTACATGGCAAGGCATATTATAGAGAAATATATAACTGAAGGTTGGTAGTGAGTTTTATGTCAAAATATGTTACCTACCATGACCACTTGCATACTTTTAGATTAATGGAATACAATTGAAGAAAAAAAGTTCAGGATTTTATGTGTATGAGGAAATTTTGATGAGTTCGATCTTTTATGTTTACTGGCATGCATTAGTCATAACTCATAGGTCTCTTCCGGTTGTGAGCTTACATCAGGGCTTTGCTTTTCAACTGGTGATGTTGTTGGTCATTCCTAATAAACTATGTCATTTTTTTCCTTCTCTCAAGCCATGACTAAAATTATGTAGGATTTATTTTTGCACTAAAAGCAGAGAAAAACAGGTGTAGAATATCAAATTTTAAGAAAAGTAGAGTAGAAAACCAAACCTTAAGTGATCATTCTCATACTTGAAACTCTTGGCAAAATGTATATATTTTTTTTAATTCAAGTCTTACCTCTTCATAAAATTGCATCAAGAGGCAGTTTTTCAGTAGAAGTTTCCCTTTCCCTCTGTTATTTTCTTTCCCCTCACATACTGCTTAACATAGCTGGACCCTTTAAACTTTAAAATTAGTTATATTGTTTAAGTTGTTGAGTAGTCCAAATATCTTTTAACTTCCAAGTTGGGGATTTGATACTGTTTCTGTTTTATGGGGGGCTGCAGGTGCAGCAATGGAGGTGAACATATCTCACCGAACCCGGCAAGAAATACTGACCACTACCAATCTGGCACATCCTCAACTCTTTAATAATGCAATGAATGAGTTGATGCAGCTGATGAAAACGGTGGGTTTCCTTATTTCGTTTGTTGGTTTCTTGCATTGTCTGGGTGCCTTTTTATCAAATCTTTATTGTTTTACATGTCAAAAAGAAACAGTAATAAAGGGAAGGAAACAGCTGATTGTTTGCACCCGCTGTAGCATTCTTTCTGTATTCTGTTTTGGATTGGTGTAGAGGTCCGATTATTTATCTAAAGCATGCTGATTTTTTTTCTTCTTTTTTATCCCTGAAGAGTTTGGCCAAAGATTATTGGTCATCCATGTTTTTCGTCAAGTTCAAAGAAGAAGCCAGTATGAGATCCAATGGCCATGAGCTGGAATCAATCACAAATTGGAACTTCTCTCCTAGACTGAGTTCTGTTCATGGTGCTGATGATCCATTCCACCAAGAACACTTTTTAAAGGACTCCAGCTGCCATAATCATGATTAGACACAGTGACCCTGTTATAGTGAATAGTCATCATCCATGCTTCTTACAATCATTTCTGGATGTGAGTAGGATATGTGATATAGTATAAATGTTAGATTCAAACTCGTCCTCTCCAATGTCCAGAATATGCTAATACCTCAAAGCTAACTGATTAGAAGCAAAGATGAGCAGAGAAGGCAGGTAAACTGGCATGAATGTATTGTCTCCTTTGTACAGAAAAAACCATGTTCCACTGATCAGTTTATGTACTTCTACTCTTTAAAGCTACTCCTCCTTGCGTTTGAAGTGGCTGATTGAAGACTGACTATGACCACCTATAGATTTTTGCACACATTCCACCACTTCTTACCTTCTTTGCAGCTCTCACCCTCCACAGAGCTATATTTCCTCATCGGAAGTAAGTTTCGCCACTTGTTTGCATGTTTGTGGAATGGACGTGTATCGACTACAGCCAACCAATTGAAGCCGTGTCCGTGACTGCAAGTAAGAGCCAACTGTCCACTTTTTGCATCCATAACCCTGCAGGTACTCCAACTTTTCCCTGAGGTGCTCATTAATTTCATAGTTCGATGGATTTTCTAATTTCATCATAGATCAAGGAGTCACTGCCATTGTAGGAGTGCCCTTAATGGTTATGAAAGTGAAACTTGAGAATATTCTTCCTCTTGATGGAATGGGAAGATCCTTAGCTACCCTACACATTTAGACATCTCCATGGCCAGTAACCCTTAAGAGCCATGCATTGCTACGGCTCTGGTGGTTTCTTGTAGTTGTGTTGTCATAATTGTCGTAGTAGTTAATGTTGGATCCCTAACCATCCCCATCTTCCAAGACCACCATTATTATGTCTTGTGACTTGCTATTAACTTTTTACGTGATAAATGTAGTGACCTATGGCTTTAGGAAGCCTAAGGGGTAGTGTGGTCTGGGTACGTAATTTCCGTGTAGACAAAGATGGAACTAGCGACATTTTACTTAGAGACTCGTCGCCTTGTTAGGTTTATAACTACTTTTGTGCTGCAACTATTATTCATTATTGGACATCGAGAACAGATGGCTCTTTGAAGTGGTTTTTTTTATTCTCCAAACATACTCGAAATCAATGGCGGCACAAATTCTTTAGTATACAAGTACAACTAACGTTGGTCCTGCACTGTCTATAAAATCTCTGCGTCATATTAAAAATTTAAAACACTATAGAAAATGTTATCATCAACATGCATCAACCTCTTGGCAACCCAACCCCCATACTTCCTCATCTCATCTCTTGGTTTGCTCACCCTCCTCCATTCCTCCCTCTCCTTCCTCCGCTGGCTCTACACGTCATTCCTCCGACCACCCAAAAACCTCGCAGCCTACGGCTCATGGGCTGTCATCACCGCACCGACAGACGGCATAGGCAGAGGCTTCGCCCACCACCTAGCTCAAAACGGCCTAAACCTGGTTCTAGTAGGCAGAAACCTCACCAAACTTGACAATGTCTCGCTCGAAATCCGAGCCGAGTTTCCAAACACCAAGACCAAGATCTTCGTGGTCGATTTCGCGAGCGATGATAGCGTAAAAACTGGTGTTGAGCTAATAGAGGAGGCGATAAGAGGGTTAGATGTTGGTTTGCTGATAAACAATGTAGGAACGACTTACGGCGGAGCTCGGTTTTTTCACGAGGTGGAGGAGAAGATGTGGATGGAGATCGTTAGGGTGAATGTGGAAGGGACGACTCGGGTTACGAGAGCGGTTTTACGAAGAATGGTAGAGAGGAAAAGAGGCGCCATTGTTAATATCGGATCTGGTTCAGCCATTGTTGTGCCTTCTCATCCTCTCTTTGCAATCTACGCTGCCACAAAAGCGTAAGCACTTGCTATAATCATTTCTTCTTCTTTCTATTTAACTCTTTATTTAAATCCTAGTTTGCATTTGCTGGCACATCATGAAGTAGGAAAATTTTCTGCAAAAATTAATTAGAGAAAAAAGGAAAAAAATAATGAAAATATATTGATTAGGTGAAAAAGGATGAAATTAAAGAGTGATAACATTAAAAAAATAAAGAGAAGTTTGGGTAAAGCATTTTCAGCGATGTTCGTTAAAATAAAAGAGAGTGATATTTTTTAGATAGGGAACTTTTACTTAGAAGTTAGTAAGTGAGAGTCGTCGAATAAGATCTTGGTTTCAAGTTCCATTTCCGGAAAAAAAATAAAGTTGAGAATCGCAAAGTACTTATGTCAACTATCCATGGGGCCTAAAAATTAGAGATGAATGGTCTTGTCATGCATACAATTTGACAAAAAAGATCATCTGTCAATTAGGAAAAAGCAAGTTAAACTCAGTTCGCTTCGGTCGATTCAACTAGAAAAATTGATAAATCGGGTTTGAAATCCTTCTTTTATGGGTTTTCAAATAATTTAGCCAAGTTAATCGGTTTATCCGGTGACCCAGTAGTTGATGCAATTTTTTTTATAAAAAAAAAAAATCATTCAATCTCATTAAATCGTACTCAACTCAAACGGTTTAGTTAAAAATTAATAAAAATTATTTCATTTTCTTCATTTATTAATTCTGCTTCACCATATAAAGTACTACATGGTATAGTACAATATAGGTGGTAAACATTAATGCTATTATAAATTTTTATTTTTTTTAAATCTTTGATGGTTGCCGAAACCGTAAAAAATAAATGAATGCAATTCGCCAAAGCTCATGTAAATAAAAACAGTAGCTAGTGGTAAAAGGTTCGTCCTCAGGGATTCGGTGGCAATTAATATTCTTTATAAATGACAAAACGAGTAACAGGTGGTAAATACCAATATTGATTGTTGTGTTGTAATTGTTTAAGAAACAGAAATAGCATGAAACAGTAAAGAAAATGTGATATGTGTGTGTGTTCAAATGTGGTAAAATTCCCAGTAAGGATTCGACGAAGCACATGAATTAAATTGATTGATCATTGATTCAAGTGTTTTCAAGAACTAACTTATAGGTGGCTATAGAGACCAGGTGTTCACCTAAATCTCCTGCTCTCCTCCTAAACAAGACTAATAAAGAGATACTCTATTAGAAGTCCCTAACCAGTTTGACAATCCTAAGAGACTCTATAGGATTTAATCAAACGATTGATAATTCACAGGGAGAGACCGATCCCAAGTCTGGGATAAAAATCCTATAAACCTGACTCTATTTGTTTTCTATTCCGATCCGTCAATCAGATAGTTGCCTTCGCATCTCTCTTTACAATGTAGACTCCAAAGTATCAAGAAAAGACTGTATTTAACCAAATCCTATTTGTAGATGATCAGACTTCAAAAGGAATAAGATTAACCTGACATTTAATCAAAACAAACAGAGATATAAGTTGTAATTTAATGGGCGCAATTAGATCTCACAATCAATTATTCATGGCAATGAATCCTTACAAGGAAAATAGAGTTTAGCCAAGCATCATCATAATAAATACATAAAAGAGATTATAAGCATAAAAGGAATTTAATTAATTAAAACAAAGAAACCAAACAGTGGTTCCTAAGGCAATGTTGCTGCTGCCAAAATCCAAAAAGAAAAGCCAATATTCTGGGGAAAGAGATGATCCTTTTCCTAGTGTAAGTTGGTTGCTATATATTAGCAATCAACCCAATAATTCAAATTTCAAAAAGAAATAAAATCTAACTAGATAAATTGTTTTAATCTCCTCCTAACAAAATAGGAGATTCTCTGACAATGAGACTTTTAGCTGACTGGACATAATTCTTCTAAAAAGAGAAGACAGCTGGCTCATTCTAACAACTTCAGCTTCTGATTCAAAACAGCTCTCAACTTGGCGATTTCAGCTCCTAAAGAATGTTTCGCTTCTCGGCAACATAATCTGTAAAAAGGAGCGGAAAACCCAATAATCAGCAGTATCATCATCATAAAATAGGCGTAAAACGATGATGATAACAAGACATTTGGCATTCAAACAATCTTCTATCATTATTTTTTAGGGAAAACGACGGGTAGGCCATTAGGTTTCAAACTTTAGATAAACCGACACCCAATTTTGATTAATCCCAAAAAAAAGCTCAACGTTTACTCCGTTACCCATAAAAACCTCCAAAATTTTCGTTACCTACAAAAGGCCTGAGGCCACCCACTTTCCAACTTTACCGCCCTAACGCCGTTCCAATTTTTATTTTGATTAGGAGTATTTATTAAATTACTTTTACATATTTTTAAATTATGTTAAAAAATATCAAATTTTAAATTATTTTTACATATTTTAATTGTTTTATGTATTGTTTCTATATTATTTTTATACATTTATAATTATTTTTCTTTATTTTATTTATTATAAAATAATTTTTTAATGCAACTAAAGAAAAAAGTTAACAATTAAATAATGTTAGTTGTAAAGTTGGGTGCTTGAGTGTCAAATTGTCTAACGACGCAAATGTTGGGTGCTAAAATGTCTAACGATACAAATATTGGCTACTTAATCAACCAGGGGTAAAAACTAGGTGCCAAAGTGTCCTAACTCTCAAATATTGGGTGCCAAAACATCTTCTGCCTTAAATGATACTCCCTCTGGTTTTTAATAAATGTCTTCCTCGCATCCCAATATTCAGTAGGGAACGCATATCGAGGAGGCCGGATGAGGCACTATTTGACCCCAAAAAAATCCGAATTTATTTTTAACGTACGTTAATCCTTAACGTACTTCCCAGAAAAAATTAGGGAGTCTGCCGGCCGTTTTAAGATACGTGCCGAAACAGTAAAAGTAATAGCTAAAACGACCATTGTAACGAACCGGAGGGAGTATATAATAATTGTCAACCGCTGCAGAATTTAATTTCCAACCCCAAAGCTTGTAATTGTGGGAAATGGTTTTGTTCTTTTACCTTCTCTCTCTCCTATTTTCTTATTCTTTTTCTTATAATATAATTAACTAATGAAAAGAAATATAAATAAATTTTGACTGAAAAGTTGAAATTAAATATAACAATCTCGTGTTAGGCACGTGATGCGAGTTAATGGGATATTTTGGACCCAAACCAAATTTTGGACGGTGTTTGTGGGTATCAATTGAAAGGTGAGTGGTGTGGGGGCTTTTATGGGTAACGGAGGTAACGTTGGAGGATTTAATAGGTAACAGAACAAATATTTGAGTTTTTTTTGGGATTAATCAAACTTGGGGGTTGATTTGTCCAAAGTTTGAAATCTTGAGGGTCTGTCTGTCATTTTTTCTAATTTTTAATTACAATTGGTGGTGTATATATATATATATATATATACTTTTATTTTATTTTATATATTTCTCTCAATACAAATGCCAGTTACGTGGATCAACTATCAAGAAGCCTGTACGTGGAATACAAGCATTGCGGAATTGATGTTCAATGTCAGGTAATACCGTTGTTATAGTAATTTAAAAATTCTGCTAATTGCAAAATGATCATGATTAAGGAAATGGGCTTGGAGAAATGAACAAAATAAAGGCCCACAACCACTATTGGGCCCTATGGGCTTGACAAAACGAGTGATATGCTAACATTAGTTGTGAACCTGTGCTCGTCCACCTTAATTTAGGTTGATCCGACAGAGGAGTTGCTCTCGTTCGCAACTCTGAAGTTCAATTTTTTGCTTGAAAAGAACAAATTAAAGATGCCTGAAATAATAAAAAGAAAAGTCATTATGAATGTGTTATTGCTCCAGTTGTATTATAATTCATTAATCGATCAGGTGCCGCTATACGTTGCGACGAAAATGTCGTCAAGAGTAGCCTCAATTAAGGGGTCGTCCATGTTCGTTCCGTCGCCGGAAGAATATGCCAACGCAGCGATTCGCCAAATAGGGTTAGAGCCACGTTGCACTCCTTATTGGGCCCACTCGGTGCAATGGTGTTTCGCCCGCTTCGTCCCTGACTCATTGCTTGATGCTTGGCGCCTCTCCATCGGCATCAAACGCAGAGGATGCTCCTCCTCTTTTCACTAATTACTACTACTAATTAAGTAACTAATACTCATATTTTATTGTATTAATTATTCTTTATTAAGTAAGAATTGTTTATTTGTGTGGATAGCCTCTGCCCTCACTTGTAGTTCAAATTTTTTCCCCGAAAAATAATGTAATAAATCTGTCATTACATAATTTTACGAACGAACATTAATTTCTACGAATATTTTTACTATTAGCAAGATAATTAATAAATTACGATCATTCGCTTTAATTTTTTTCCGGAATGTTAAAATTGTGATTTATAGAAATAAAATTAATAGCCATGCAACTTACCTTAATAATATTTAATTATTCTCAATTTTATATTAGAGTCAGATTTGTAAATTTCAAAATCCGCTAAATACGAGTTTCATGTACATTAAAATTTGAAAAAAATTAGTTCGGTTTTACCGGCGAACACTCATCCTTAGGGGTGTACAAGAACAGGGCCAGACCGGAAACCGGATCGGAACCGTCCTTTTTTTACCCGGACCGGACTGGTCCGGGGTTTTTTTTTTTTTTTTTGACTCGGACAGGAAATTTCCGGTTAGGTCCGGTGGTCTCTCCCCGTATTTAATTTATTAGGAGTACCGCCTTAAAGTTATTGAACGGTTAGGGATCCTAGTCGGAGTACCGCCTTAGGAATCTTGAGTAGGAGGAGAGCAGGAGGCTCAGAGTACCGCTGGTCTCTAACCTTTCTATAGAATTGGTTTTGAATATTATTGCATCAATGATCAACTATTTGAATCATGGTCTAGATTGAGTCTTTACCGGGAATTAGTCATCATCTGAGTTCCTCTAATCATTATTTATTTATTATTTTTATTCTCTCTGTTTATTAATTTAATTGCAACACAAAATTCCACTCATTGGTTTTTACCACTGTTACAATTTTGGTCTTTTAACAGAAATTATTATTGTCCTGAAATTCCTGTGGTTCGATCCTTTTACCACTTGCTACAGTTTTAGTTAATTGTGCATGGTGAATTGTATGATTTATTTTTGTTGGTTTCGGCACCCATCAAATTTTGGCGCCGTTGCCGGGGATTTCATCGGTTCTAATTTTAATTTCTTTATTTTATGACCAGGTCCTCTTGTTAGCAATTAAGCAACCCAGAGATCAATAAGGACAGAGGACAGAAAAAAAAACATATCTAGAGGAAAGTTCTACCCAATCAGTCACTGGACTCTTTCCCAGACCTGGGAGAGAGCGCATCTGCACTCAGATGGCTGGTGCAATTGAGGTATGGTTAAAATCCATAGACAATAAAATAAATAACCTACATATTCGTGTCTCTTCGGTTGTAGATCAGATACAACAACTCTCATATGGAGTGTCTAGCTTCCAATCACATCCTTGGGCGGATGCCCACAACTACAATCAAGGATGGGAGTATCCTCCGAATTTCAACTGGACTCCACAACAGCCACAACAGCCACCACAATCACAACAGCCCCTGCATATCACTAGTGTTCCGATGGAAGATATGCTCAAACAGTGTATGCAAGCTACTCAAGCTAGCATATCAGCCATACAGAAAGAAGTGGCGGAGCTGAAGAGCAACAAACAGGAGCAAGGAAGGCTGCCATCAACTACTGTGGAACATCCGATATATAATGTCAGTTCTATGACATTAATGAGCGGGACTGAAATTCCAGACAGAACGGTCCTTCCCCCATGTCTGGGGAAGAAGCCACTAGACCAATTCGAACCAGAGGCGGAGGTAGTTCATGAAATGCCAGCCCCGATTGACCCTATTCTAGAGCCAAAGGTACAGAAGGAACAACAGGAAATCCCTCTTCCTTTCCCAGAAAGGTCTTGGAAGACCAAGGAGGAAAGGGTGAGGAGAGCTCTTTACGATTTTTTTAAAATAACGCCGATCAATCCTATTCCAAAACCGCTGCTGCAAAAGAAGGAACATGTAATCCCTCTTCCTTTTCCTGAAAGGGCTGAAAAGTCCAAGAAGGTAAGGGAAGAAAAAGTTATTCTTGATATTTTTCGTAAAGTAGCCATTAACGTTCCTTTACTTGATATAATTGCTCAAGTTCCTAAATATGCCAAATTTTTAAAAGATTTATGTACTAACAAGAAAAAGCTTGCAGGCATAGAAAGGATCAACTTGAATGAGAATGTATCTGTGGTTTTTTAGAAGAAGTTGCCCAACAAATGCAAGGATGGAGGGACGTTTGCAATTCCTTGCAAGATTGGAGAGAAGAGCATAGAGAAAGCGCTATGTGATCTAGGCGCGGGAATAAATGTTTTATCACTAACAATTTTTAAGACTCTTAATATTGGTGAATTGAAAGAAACAGGGGTTGTAATTCAATTAGCTGATAGATCGATTATATACCCTGTTGGTGTTATTGAGGATGTGTTAGTGCAGGTTAATAACTTTATTTTTCCAGCTGACTTCTATGTTGTTGATATGGACAAGGACAATGAACACTCTACTAAGTCTACAGAGGTGCTGCTTGGAAGACCCTTCTTGAGGACAGCAAGGGCGAAGATTGATGTGGCAGGAGGGAGTTTAACATTGGAATTTTGTGATAAAATTATTAAATTCAATATGTATGTTGCCATGAAATTTCCAAACGATATGCATAGTGTGAATTGCATAGATATTATTGATTCTGATGCTGATAATGTTAAGAAATTAAATGTTACTGACCCCTTGGAGTGTGTTGTTAGCAGAAATATTGACAAGCCAAAAATGCTTGAGATGGAGAAAGGTTTGGATATGAATGAGGAGAAAAAAAAAGTTGTGACTGAGACTGAGACTGATGCTTCTAAACCTTGTACTGATACTCCTAAGATTTTAGAACCACCAGTGACTCACAATAAGCTCCTCTCTTCAGTTTTGCAGGCACCGAAGATCCAGTTGAAAACTTTGCAAGGAGAGTTGAAGGAAGAAAGGCTTGCGAGGGTACTAAATGAGTACGAAGTTGCCATTGAATGGAGGATAGCTAATACGAGTGATGCAATCCACATCATACCTAATGGAGACTGAAACAAAGCAAGAACAATGTCTAGTCCGAGACTATAAAACGGGACGCTTCATGGGAGGCTAACCCATGTGTTTTTAACATTTTCAATTTTTTTCAGTTTAATTATTTTTATTTTTATTTTATTTATTTTATTTTTATTTTTATTTTATGTGGCTTCCCTGTCAAGGAAATTTTATGGGGTTTGATGTTTTGAATTTGTTTCTATGGAGGAGAATGAAAGCATGAAAGCAGAGGGAATTAATGGAGGATATGTGCAGATTGAAGAATAAATGGCTTAAGTGAAGAAATAGCCCAAGTAGCCTTTGCGGGCTTGACCATGCCACTTAAGCCCATTTACCAATTAATTCACTCAAACACCTCATCTCTTCACTTTCCTTACCCGACCAAATCAAACACCACATCTATCATCTTCTACCTCCCTTCAAACCCTAGCCGCCCCTCACATCCAAACACCAAATTCCGACCAGCCCAGCCAAGACCGTCGGCGACTGCCCAGCCGCCACTGCCACCGCCCCCAGCCAGAGCAAGATGACAACGCCGAACAAAACCCATAATCAGGTTAGTTTTACTTGTAGATCAAATTGAGTAAAAAGTTGAGCCATGCACCAGAATTTTCTGATTCTTTGTGTTCTTATTGAACTAATTTTGATAGCTTCAGACTGATTGCTGAATTTTTCTTGGTTAGTTCCACTAGAAGAACTTTTATTTAGTACTACTTTCTGTTTGAGCAACTGGGTGTTGAAGTTTTGTGCTTTTGAACAACTGGGTAGTTGAGGTTATTCATGTAAGTGATTTGGATTTGTAAGAATTGTGATCATGAAGAGTGTATCGGTTGTTGTTGTCTTTGTTTGGATTGTGGGTGGGTTGTTTCTGTTTCAGGTTTGCAGAAGAAGAAGAGGTTGCTGCCACTGAACATGCCCAGACAGCGGACATTCCTCCAAGTCCAGCAGCGGCAGAAGCTGAAGCAGACCTACCCGGGCACGAGGGAGAGCAGATTTCTTTGTCCATTTTGATACGAAAAATGGACGAGCAGCAGAGGCTGATGGAAGAACAGTCCAGCCTCTACAAGAAGCTGTTTACGGAGCAGGACAAGAAGCGGAATAAACTTCTGGACGAGCAGAAGCACACAAACGAGCCCAACATGAAGCTGATCGGGATTCTTTACCCACCACAGCCATGATGGCCCCCGGGTTCCTTATTTCCTTTTTATCTCTTTCACTTCATTTTTCGTTGAGTCTTTCTCCTTTCTCACACTTTGAGGACAAAGTGTCGTCTAGTGTGGGGGAGGTATTTTGTGCGCTTTTGTTTGTGTATATATTCGCTAGATTGATTGTGTATATTTTCGCTGGATTGATTGGTATGTGGATTGATTGGAAAGTTTAAAACCACACTGCCCTTGTTTTTGAAAAACATCCCTCTATTTGAATGAATGGTTTAGGCACTTTAAGCAGGAAGCACTCATCTCACTTGCAAATATTCACGCGCACAATCACACTGCTTGTTAGTTCCTATATCCATGCGTAGTCTTAGTAGCTTGTAGTCATTCGTTTACCCGTGTGAGCTCTTTGAACTTTCATGCCGTGATTCTTTTCTGAGTGGATGCATGACCTTGTACTGGCTGTATTTGCATGAGACCCCTGGGTATAGGCACCATTAGACGTGGGAAAGCGACAACATGATTAAGAACTTTGCATTCTTCTTCTTATCTTTTTTCTTGCTTTTATATTGCCCCTGCCACTCATTTCACCCTTCTTTTCATCACCCTTCTAACTGTTCGAGACTTTTCTTTCTATTCTTAGCAGGCGAGAGCTCTCTGGCAGTGAGCAAGGTGGGGCAAAGAGGAGCAACATCCTTAGTGTGGGGGTATCAAGCTGCGAAACCAGTACTGAAATCCAGCGGATTCAAAAGAAGAGAAACATAGCGACAAACTACAAGATGAGATCTAGAAGCTGAGAATAGAAGCGGACGCCCAGAACAATAGTGTGGCATCAACCGCGGATCAGAAACAGAATTCCAGCTGCTCCAATACTCCAGTCAGTCAGCTGAAAATAATTGTGCACTCCTCTTTTGCTCAAAGAAAAAAGAAAAAGAAAAAAAGAAAAAAAAATGAATAAATATTCGAGCAAAAGAGGAGCAAAAACTCAGAGCGGAGCAGAGAGTGAAAAATTTCAGAAGAATGAGAGAACTACAAAGAAGAATACCCCCACTGTAAAAATTCGACGCTCTTTGCCTTGCTTTGCTGCTGCCAAACATGAGACACTCTCGCCACCTCGTTTCTTCCAGCTAAGAAGCCTTCTATCCTTCCTTCTCTCTCTTTTGAACCCTCTTCTCTTACACAATACTTTTGCTTTACCTTTGCAAAGTTTTTATGATGGTATGATTGCTTGCGCATGTGATCTCCGTACTCGGGTCGATAGTGCAAATCTGGTTTTGTGCATTGTTATTTGCATTGACTGAATGTAAACACCTTGCCATAATTCTTGCTGAGCTTGAGTGCAAATACTATTTCCTGTGTGAGGATTGCTTGCGACTATGCTAGGTTTGGGAAAGTTTCTCCCTTGGTTTCGTTATTCCTTGGGTTTGATGTGGATGCTATCTAGGTAGAAGGTTGTGTCGAAAGTTGTGCTTGTGTGCTGAGTGTGCTTCTTCCTGTTTGCCTTTTATTTGTGGGAACCATTTATTCTTATTAGAGGGGCTGTTTTTAAGTGAAATGCTCGAGGGCGAGCATAGGTTAGTTTGGGGGATTTGATTGAGTGCTTAAATGCCATATTTATCATCCTATTTTCCTACTATTTTGGGTGATGATACTGCTGATTTTGGCTATTTTCTACTCCTTATTACAGATTACTTGATACGAAGTTGAATTGGAAGAAAGGAAAGGAAAAGCCATGAAGAGAGCTTGAATTGGCAACACTTGAAGAGATGGAGTAGATTGCTGCTCAATGAGCCAAATAAACCCAGCATTGAGTTTAAAAGAAATCCTTTAGTCTCGCAAGAAATTGAAATTGAAAACAGCAGCTTCCTCTTGATTTTGTTCGTGTTGTTTAATTGTTACAAGCCAAGAATTAATTCAACAACAGCCAAAGAAATTGAAGCCATGGGCTAGGATCATGGTCTGATATGTTGTGAGATCAAACTGAGTTTTATAAATTCCGATTCCATATTTCTACCCTTTTTAATTAAGGGTCAATAGTGTTTTGACCCCCTGAACTATCGCGAAAAACAAGACACCTCCCTGAACTAAAAAAATTCAAAAGGAGGTCCCTAAACTTTTGGTCAATGAAATGCAGGCTCCTACCGTCAGTCAAACTAACTTTCCGTCCCTTTTTACCTTCTCCAGCCAGTTTCCCATTTCCTTCACAACCGGTTACCTGCAAAATTAAATTACGAAGTGATAGGCGTAAATATAAAAGGAAAAACACAATAAACAAAAGTCAATTCGGATTTGAAAAACTCTCCTTGATCAACAGTGCAGCAGCAAGGTTGGAGAAGATTAACCATTTACGTTGGAGAATTTTGTTTGGTGGAAGGAGTGCGTTTGACCCGCAGCTTTTTATCCTTTTATTTGAGAGTGGTGATTTTGCGAGGTGGAAAGTTAAAGGTCTGTCCTGTTCTTGTCGGTGGGTGGGAGGCGACGAAGGACGATAGGACCACCTTGTCGAGCTGTTCCAACTTCTCCACCAGTTCTTGTCGTTTGAAGTAGCGTGCTGTCGCTCTCAGAAACAAGGTCAGTGACTTTTCTCGTTTACTTCTCCACCAGTTATTATATTGTGGGTAATGCTTAGGGTTTGAATAAAGAAATACGGAATGTGGCAGAATGGAATAAAGAAATATGCGATTAGGGTTTGAATAATCTGTAGGATTGTCGTTTACTGTTTGTGCTGTTAATATTAATTTGGTGTTATTCCATGACAGAATGTTGTTGAATGTGAAAGTTTTCATGGGTGGAGTATGGGTATTTGGTCCAAAGTTACGTTACTTAGATGCAGTGCAAGTTTGTTTGCAAAAAGAGCATCAGAAGCTTTCAATTGTAGACGTTCATAACATAGTGGAGGAAAAAGGATATGCTCATAGTGCATTGCATTATGATGTTAAATATCCATGGGAAGAAATGGAGGAAGGTATTAGGCCATTGAGGAAGGAAAAACACATGAAGAGAATCATAAATAAGATGTTAGTAGATGGCGAAGATACAGTGGAAGTGTATGTGGAACATGGAGTCCACACCCCCATATTTGTTCATAATGTTGATAGTAGTGGTGATGAGGAAATGGAAGACGTGTCAGAATGTTATAGCACTGAGCTTACGTGTCCTCCCTTGATGCTTACCTTCGATGATATAGACCACAGTGAACCCGCAGATGAGAGTGATGAGAGGGTGGAAGCTGATGTACATGATGCAGATGAGAGGGTGGTAGCTGATGTACATGATGCAGATGAGAGGGTGGAAGGTGATGGACATGATGCAGATGAGAGGGTGGTAGCTGATGTACATGATGCAGATGAGAGGGTGGAAGGTGATGGACATCATGCAGATGAGAGGGTGGAAGCTGATGGACATCATGCAGATGAGAGGGTGGAAACTGATGTACATGATGCAAATGAGTGGGTGGAAGCTGATGGAGTTGACAGTGGTGAGAGGTTTGAAAGGATGAAAGCTGATGCAGTTGAGAGTAGTGAGAGGGGTGGAAGGATGGAATCTGATGCATTTGAGAGGGAAGAAAATGATCATCCTCAGTTTGATCATGATGCAGATGATGAAGGTGGATATGACAGCCATGGTGATTATGCATACAGTTGGGAAGCCAATAGTGAAAGCAGTGGTGATGAACTTAGTGATTTTGTAGATTCAGAAGATGGGTCTGAAGATGACCTTTTTGGTGATGGGACTGAGGATGCAGGTGTAGAGTTTGAGGATTTCAATTTAGGGGGTGAGCAATGCAGAAGTGACAGGGTGAATAGGCCACCAGCTAGAAGTTCTGGTCCCAATGTGCCTGATGTGGAGACTGACTACGAGGACAGTGACGTGTTAGACACTCCCCCATGTTTAGACAGTGAGGAAGAAAGTGCTAGGCAGAGGTATAAGTACTCAGAATTCAACGAGAGTACAGATTTGAATGGGGAAATTAAGTTGGAGGTTGGGATGAGGTTTGCTACTCATGTTGTTTTCAGAAAGGCTTTGATGGCTTACTCTCTGCAAGAGGGACATGATTTTAGGTATGTGAGGAATGAAACAAGAAGGATCACTGCCCATTGCAAGAATGAATGTGGATGGAGAATACATGCATCTCCATCCGCAGATAGGTCTTGCTTTCAGATTAAAACATTCAAAAGGATTCATTACTGTGGCAGGGATGTTGAACACCGCCGAGCGAGTAGCACATGGGTAGCACATGCCTATTTGCCAGATTTCAGGGATAATTTGGACACTGATTTGGAGATCCTTGGGAATAGGATCAGAAGGGAGAAGTTCATATCAGTCTCATACTACAAGCTTGTTAGGGCAAAGAAAATAGCACAAGCTATTATTGAGGGAGAGCATGGGGAGCAGTATAAATTGTTGTGGAACTATGCTAAGGCAGTCAGGACGTCTAATCCTGGTAGCACAGTTAAGATTACTGCTCCAGATGGATTTTTCCAACGGTTGTACATGTGTCTAGCAGCTTGCAAGCGTGGATTTTTGAAAGGTTGTAGGCCCTTTATTGGCATTGATGGATGTCATTTAAAGGGGACATATAAGGGCCACCTACTGTCAACCATTGGAAAGGATGCAAATGGTAACATCTTTCCTATAGCTTGGGCTGTTGTGGACTCAGAAAATAAGGAGAACTGGTACTGGTTTTTGGAGAGATTACAAGAGGACATTGGGGACTTGGACGAATGGTGCTTTATGTCAGACAGGCAAAAGGTCATTTTATAGTACTTATTTTATCATTTATATTACTTTCTTTATCATGTTATCCAATAGAGTAACCTGTGGTCTCACGTGCAGGGTTTGCAAAGCTTATTTGACACTGTTTTTAAGGAAGTTGACCATAGGTATTGTGTGAGGCACATATGGGAGAATTTCAAAGGGCATTTTGGTGGGGGCAAGTTCATGAAAGACCATATATGGGATGCAGCAAGAGCATACACAGAGGGAAAGTTTAAGATTCATATGGAGCTGATCAAAGCCCAGAATCCAGCTGCACATGATTGGTTGAAGAGAATACATCCTCAAAGATGGTCACGACATGCGTTTAAGAGTTGGGTGATGTGTGATCTTCTTCTCAATAATCTCTGTGAGAGTTTCAATTCTTACATAAGGTAATCAGCCATGTTAATCACTGTATTAAAATTTTCATTTAAAACCAATGGTAACTTTACTTTTTATGTTGTAGGGTTGCAAGGAAAAAACCAATATTAACTTGTCTGGAGGTTATTCGAAGGTTACTGATGAAGAGGTTCTACATTAAGTATCAAGGGATACAGTTGTATAATGGAAAAATATGTCCCAAATGGTTCAACAGGCTGGAAAAGTGTATCCAAGACAGCCAGTCATACATAGTGTATCCTCACTCCCAGATGCAAAAGTTTGAGGTTGAGCACATTACTGGTGAAAGAGGCACGTGTGACCTGCAGCTGAAGACTTGCACTTGCAGAAAGTGGGACTTAACTGGACTGCCTTGTAGACATGCAGCTGCAACCTATTTATTCATGAGGAAAAATCCCCATGACTTTGTCCATGTTGCGTATCGCAAGAGTGTATTCCTTGATTCTTACTGTGATGGCATTCTTCCTGTCCCAGACAAAAGTGAATGGCCAGAAGTGGAAGGGCTTTATGAAATTAAACCTCCGCAAGTGATGCCACAGTGTGGGAGACCAAGGACTAAGAGAAGGAGAGAAGCAGGAGAAGCTGGTCCCCCCAACCCAAACAGACTTAGCAGGAGTGGGGTTGTAATGAATTGTAGAAATTGCAGAGGAAGAGGTCACAATACAAGGACTTGTCCACAACCTATGAGGGCTGACCTACCACCATTAAGGAAGAGAAGAAGACAAGAACCACCCCCAGGCCCCACTGATGCACCAACTCCCAATGCACATGCTAATGATGGTGACACTACACAGGCACCAACACCCAATGAACCTGATGCTGGACTGCAGGTAATTATTGTGTGAGTGATTTCCGTAACAGTGGTATATGTGTACTGTCATTAAAATTTTATTATCTTTCTTATAGGAAAATGAAGGGATTGCAAGTGCAGATGTGAGTGTGGATGTTACAAGTACTCCAATGACTACTAGGGCAAGGGCAAGGGCAAGTGGATCTGCAAGGGCAAGGTCAAGTTCAAGTGGAAGTGCAAGTGCTACTGGTGACAGTGCAAGTGCAAGTGCTCAGGCAAGTGCAAGTGCAAGTTCTCCTGCTCTCGAAAGTGCAAGTGCTACACAGGCAAGTGCTTGTGCACGTGGATCTGCACAAGGATGTGCAACTGCACAGGCATCTGCAAGTGCACAGGCATCTGCAAGTGCACAGGCATCTGCAAGTGCACAGGCATCTTCAAGTGCAACTGCAACTGCAACTGCAAGTATGCCAACCTCTACGGTTACTCCAACTATACCAAGGAGTCCATTGGTCATCTCTTCCCCATTACAAGCTGGTAGCATTGGTGGTCAGACTACCAGGAAAACGACTAAGAAGAAGATATGGAGACCACCAGGACTCACTGCCAATTTCCTCCCTCCAAGGCCAGTAACAAGATCAAGTGCAGGTGGAAGTGTTCAGCAACGGACTACATCAAATCCTTTGCCACAGAATCACATTCCTACAAGGAAGTGGGTACCTTGATGCAAATGTTGAGGAACAATTTGTGTAATCTTGTTTATTGTGTGTAATGCTACTGATTGTGGTGCTATGTGTAATGCCACTGATTTAGGTATATTTTGGGTAATGCTACTGATTGTGGTGCTATGTGTAATGCCACTGATTTAGGTATATTTTGGGTAATGCTACTGATTGTGGTAGTATGTGTATTGCTACTGATTTAGGTACTATTTTAGGCTTTTGCTGCATATTTATTTAAGGAGAAATTATGGAATTATGGTTGGAAATTATGGTGCAACTATCTGAAAATTATGCAGTTTATATTTGGTTCATTTCAATGTATTTTAGGCGTTTTGGTGTGGCTGTTGGAATTTATGGTGCAAGTATTTGGTTCATTTCAAGGTCTTTTTGCCTTTGAAGCATATCTGGGAATTATGCTGCCAATATTTTAGGCTTACCAGCCAATTTCAATTATCTGGGAATTATGCAATTGAGAAGTCCTGCAAGTGCAACAAGAATTACACTAAGAAACAACCATTGTTTAACCACAAGCAAGAAGATCAAAATGACAAACAGCAAATTGCCAATACCAAACCAAACTTCATTCAAATTAGTCAACCATTGTTTTACCACAAACACATTTAACATAAACATAATAAACACAACCATAATAAACTGAAACATAAAAAGCCATTGTTCAAGGCAATTAAAGTATTCCAGCCCATCCAGGGCAACACAAAACAAACATAAACATAAACTTAATCAAACTTGGCAGAGACCTGACCCTCCTCATCACCATCACACTTCTCCCTCTTCCTCTTCCTCTCCGGCATATCCCTCACCTCCCCATGGTACGCATCGCAAGCATCGAGCGCCTTCTGCGCCACCGATATCTCCATATCCGCTATGCTCAGCCACTGTTCCAGCAGCGTGATGGCGACCTTGATGCTCCCCAGGACTTTGCCAATGTGCTCCATATACTCCCTCACTGCCTTAGTGGAGAACCAATTCTGCAGCCTTGCCTGCTCCTGCAAGTAAAAAAGGTGATGGTTCCTCAAGCGCTTCAGGTCTTCTTCAACGTGCCGCTTCTTGAAGTGACAGATGGTCCCTGCCTCGCCGGAGTTATTGATGGCCGTAAGAGACTCCTCAACAAACTTCTCCTTCAGCGCCATGTTCATCATGTTGAAGACACGAGAGAGTTAGAAACAAACAAATGAAAGTGATAGAGAAAAGAAAACAAGTCAGGAATAGGCAAATTAAAGTGATGGAGAATGAGGAGTAATACAGGGAATTTATAGGAGGGATTGGTGTCCTTTGGCAATCAACGGACGCCTGGGGAGTTGCAGATTCCTCGTTTCCCAACCGTTGCTGTGACACCGTTTGGTTTTCCAAGCCATGCGTCTGTAGGTAATGATAACTGCTAGTCTGCTACCCAATAATAACCAAAAAATACAAACAATAAAAGAAACAATTCGCACAATTAACGAAAACTCCAAACTTTAATTAAAGTCGATTCCAATCCATTCAATGTACAAACCAAACATCAAACCCTAAACTAGATAGTCCAACTAAAAACCCTAGAAATTACGAAAAAACTAAGAACCCTAGAAGTTGCAAACCGGATTAAAATCCTACATTTTACAATAACAACCATAGGCAATGGCAAGGAGAAGCACGACGACAACAAAAAGACATAGGACATTAGATGAAAATTTATATCCTTTCGCCGGTTCTTCTGCTTTGCGACATGTGGCAGCAACAACCACCTCCTTCAATCGCGTGTAGAAAATATCGCTTTCTTCCCTCAAAGCTTCGACAATTTCTTCCTTAAGATGACCCCAATCGTTCATTTCATCCCGCGGGGCATATCCTTGCGCATTGCACCAAGCAAAGAACCCACACTCACCATACCCACACTTATAATACAACCTACCTGGGTTAGAGCTCGATTCCGAAACCCTAATCACAGCTCTAACCCCACACTTGCAATTTTGGTTCTTGTACCGTAGGTTCAATGGCTCGAATGGACCAGGGCCAGAACTCCCAGACTCCGTCAATGTCCGATAGCCGTCAGAGGACCTGGGAGACGACATGAAGATGGAGGAGGGATTTTGAGGGAGAAATTTCTAGGGTTCCACCGAAACCAACGAAAATATTAACACGTTTAAAAGGAAAAAAAATGAATTTCGCTTTTAATACTTAGGATTTTAATTTTTTTTTTTAATGCAGGTAACCGGTTGTGAAGGAAATGGGAAACTGGCTGGAGAAGGTAAAAAGGGACGGAAAGTTAGTTTGACTGACGGTAGGGGCCTGCATTTTATTGACCAAAAGTTCAGGGACCTCCTTTTGAATTTTTTTAGTTCAGGGAGGTGTCTTGTTTTTCGCGATAGTTCAGGGGGTCAAAACACTATTGACCCTTTAATTAAATATCAATTTATTCATGTTTTGATTAAGAGTAGCTAACTTGATTTTAAATATGAATGATTACAACTTTTCTTAGAAACGTTGGATTCTACATCGTTGATAGGAATCTGTAGGTAACTAATTAGTGTAAGAGCTAATTAGAAAAATGGTAGAATCCGGTTTATAGGAGTAGAAGAAATTCTCTTCTAGATCGGGAAAGGTCTCTCCCTGTGTTTAATCAACCCTTCAATTAAACTTTATTAAGAGTACCGCCTTAAAGTTATTGAACGGTTAGGGATCCTAATAGGAGTACCGCCTTAGGAATCTTGAGTAAGAGGAGAGCAGGAGGCTATAGAGACCAGCGCTCAGAGTACCGCTGGTCTCTATAGCCTTTCTATGGAATTGGTTTTGAATATTATTGCATCAATGATCAACTATTTGAATCATGGTCTAGATTGAGTCTTTACCGGGAATTAGTCATCATCTGAGTTCCTCTAATCATTATTTATTTATTATTTTTATTCTCTCTGTTTATTGCAACACAAAATTCCACTCATTGGTTTTTACCACTGTTACAATTTTGGTCTTTTAACAGAAATTATTATTGCCCTGAAATCCCTGTGGTTCGATCTTTTTACCACTTGCTACAGTTTTAGTTAATTGTGCATGGTGAATTGTATGATTTATTTTTGTTGGTTTCGGCACCCATCAGTCCGGTTCTCCTACCCTCAAAATCATGGAACCGGCCCGGAGAACCGGTAGAACCGGAAATATATATATATATATATATATATATATATATATATAAATATATTTATTTATTTATTTATTTTAAATATCATAAAATTATTTCTTACCAAAAAAGTTTATTTTCTTCATTTAATCATTTGTATGTATCTCTATTAGTGAAACTTTTAAACTGATGCTATACACAATTTTTTTATGTTATTATGTTGGTTATTGGAATTAATTTAAAAACTATGCTTCGTCTAAGTATTTATTTCACTTTACCAAGAAAAAAAGAATTTTTTTCAACAAAATTGAAGTTTTAATGTTATAATAATATGAGTATTTCAATTTATTTTATTTTTTCTAAAAAAACTTGTTTGATGTTATTATACATGACTCGAACCGGATTACCCGGTGAAATTAAAAAGAAAAAAAAGACAATAATTGCAAAATTGACTGCCATGAAACGATGCAGAGAGCCTGTTAAAGGTCAAAATAGGTTTGTTTGCAGTTAGAGTAGCAAAACCAGAAAAAGAAAAATTCCATAAACAGAAGCATTAATCAATCTTTTAAGTAAATATAAATTCGGGAATTCCTAATGTTTGATTGATTTATTACCTTTTTATAAATAAGTTGATTTTTTTCTTAAAATTACTAATTAAAATTGTGATTTGTTTAATTTATTACTCTCTTTTGAAGATTTCATCATCAAGATTAAATTGGAAAGAGTGGATGCAAAAAGGCCATGCTTAATGACCCAATACACATGGACAAGTGAGGCCCAAAAGTAAGATGAATTAATAATAAAAATTTAAAAAGCAAATGGAAGGAATACCACATCGCTCAAACACAACAACTAAATCACTTTCGAATGCTATATACATAAAAAAACTTGAACCCATTTAAACCAAAATTATTATTTCGCTTTTTACTAAAGAATACCGTACGCTTGTCTCAAATAGCGACAAACGCCTATTTTTGGGGTGCCTTAAAATTCCTATTTTTTTTTCCTTTTATATTTTAAATGATATTTTTTAAAAAAAAATTTTAAATTCCGGGTCAGAACCGGAATCGGCCCGATCCGACCCGGAAAATTTAGAACCTGTCTGGACCAGACCGAAAGTATCCAGTCTGGTCCGGTTTTATCTTGGAGGAGAACCGATATTTCCGGTCCGGTCCAATTCTAACCTAAAAATCGAACTCTTACTCAACCTCATCTTTAATATAAGAAAATCAATCTTTCACGTGAGTAGCGGAGTAACCAAATCTTTAATCCAAAAATTTAAAGACATTACTTTAATTAGGGTCTATTTGGCGTTCCGGTTATGGTTGGAAAAGTTCCGTGGGAAAAAGTTCTTGTTTGGTAAAAACTGATTTAAAACTATGGTTTAAATGTAAAATGACCATAAAGGGCACAATTCATTTTAAGTGTTATAATTAATTTTTTTAGTATCTTTATTTATGTTTTTAATCAATTTATTTATAATCTAACATCTATCACCTAATATTTATCTAAAATTATAAATAAATTAAACTTATTAATACCATAAAAATTTAAGTTATTAATACCATAAATAAATATTTATCTAATATAATAAAAAAAATTAAACTATTAGCTTCGAAAATGGAATGAATTATTCTAAAATTGGAATGAATTACTCTAAAATTGTAATAAAATTACATGAAAAACTTTTAAACTAATTAATGCATTAAAAATTAAATCCGTCATTACATATATAAAAAGTACAATTAAATGGTGGGTAAGTGTTTAAGTGTTAATTTTTTTAAAAATTGACCAAATGCATATTTAATTTCCCTATTATGTTTATAATGGAATCTGACCAAACAAGTTTCCACTGCTCTTAATTGAATCAAGTTTAACAAAACCCACTTTCTTATCGCTAAACAGAAGTGAAAAGTAGAGAAATTTCCCTGAAAGTGCAGAAGCATTTCCATAGGTAAGGTTCCAGGACATGTTGCAACCAAAAAATGTAAAATAAATGAAGAACTTGCGCAAAACACCTTCATGAGACAATCTCTAAATACAGTTCTTGTCAAAGGCTGAACAAGCAAATAATCCTCTTCAAACTTAAAAACAAAGAAAAAGCAAAACTGTGGTACAAAGATGATACAAAAAGGCCGCATCTCATCTCGTTGCAGGTGTTACCGAGCAGTACCAGCAGATGTTATCTTCCTCATTCACCTTTCCAAGTTTATTAGGCTGCAACAAGATGGCAGATTTTGCTCATGGGAACCTCATTCACCTTTCCCATTTTGCTCGGCAGCAACGTAGTTGCGAATGACTTCCATAGCTAATTGATGAGCGGTCTTGTTTTGCAGCTTTGCAAGGTCATCCATTTTATTATACGTATCCTTGTCAGAAAACAGCCTCAGGTTGTACTTGGGTGGTGTGGTCGACATTCCCTCCCACGTGTCAACCAACTGATTCATTGTACTTGAGACCAACCTGAGACCACAGATTACATGTTGTCAATACAAGTCCAGATCCTGGTTAATAATAAATGTTCATTTGCTGCATTTATCCATAAATCCCTTCATTTCATTCTTAGTAGCTTGTTTGAACAGCAATACCTTCTCAAATACAGCTCTAACACGCTTAAGGATGTCAGGTATTCCACGTTCTGCTTCAGTTATTGCCAGTGGGCAAGGTGGAAAAGCTGGGCATGCCATTGCTGTAACATTGAGTGGATCAACATATCGAGGTTGCTGTTCACAAGATTCAAGTTAAACACAGCAAATGGAGGGGGAAAATGGCATGAAAATGAATGTTAAAAATAATTGCAAAAGAAAACATAACCACCTAATAACCATTCCTTCTTTGTACTTGGTAAGAAACAACAGATTAGCTAGGTAAACTTTAGAACCATGGGACAAAAAATGGGACGCTCTTTCAAACACAAGTGTTTATACTACAAGTTAGTATGAATTTCTTCGAGAAATTTGAGAGCTCACTCAAATTAATATAAATTTTCACCAGATATCAGATCTGGCTCCTATTTGAGAAGAGCTTGGGGTAATTGTTGATAGCATTAGCAGACAACTTTCACAGGTCATGCCATACAAGAACTCCTCACATTTCTGAAACACCAGGGTTCGTACTAGCTGCTAAAGCCTTCTTTTGGCTACAAGATTCTGAATGTTAAGTTCACAATGCACTAAGAAGTTATATTTTACAGACCCTAGATCAAGTCTTGAGACAAACGATGTCCCTTTGTTCACCAACAACGAAGACTACAATTTCAAAAGCGAAGAGATGAAATATACTTCTTTTCTCACATCAGGAGACCATTATTATGCAACTAAAAACTAACACAATAAATCCGTAAAGAATAAACTTGTAAGCAAAAACCATGGAACAGACAAAGCAAACTCAAGAATGCTACCAAAAATCTCATTCGAAATCATTACCTTGATTAAGTCGAAGCCTTGTGTCTGTGATTCCATGAACAAGTCCTTTTCTTTCCTTAGCTACACAGGGCAGAGAAGCACAAAAACTTCTTAGAATACTCTGTGCGAAAAAATGAGGAGATAAGGGGGAGAAACTCTACATCTTGACAGAGAAGATGGACTGTAATAAGGACAGCAATGGACCTAGATTCAGTAATACATACATAACATATACATAGAACTGCAAACTTACTTGTATGGAAGTATCAAGTATCAACTATAAAGTGAAACCAGGTGGCGAGTTTTAAAGGTGATGCGGACTAGAACCTGGTCTGGGAATTGAGATATCCCGTCAATACGATGAATATCAGAATCCATGGAGTTGATAGCAGTTTTTAGTTAGAAGATACAAATTAAGAGCAGCAAGGACGCGTACCTGATGCGAGATTGGAGAGGCTGAGAGTGACGGAGAGAGCGAGGCAGAGAGGAGAGGAACCCTAGCTTTGCGCAGAGATGAGAGGAGATGAACCCAACGATTGCTGTTTTCTATTTTATTTATAGCTGGCAAACTTATAATTAAATTGAAATGTAGTTAATATTTTTGTCCAAATAATTTCCTGACCTCCTTCCTGTGTCCAGCTCGAAAAGGCATTCTAGCCACTGGCCCTTGGAGCTCCAACCAGAAGTCTGCAAACTGGGCTTCTTGTGATAGGTGTTACCAAACACCTGATAACAAAATTTGGGTTGGGAGAAGGTACTTTGACCACTGGACCAGAATGTCAAACGGTTACTTAGTTATAGTGGCGGGCCTGTCGGCTGCGTCTTAAATACGTTGTCCCTCCTCATTAAATAAATATAGCTATCACCGTAATGTGGTTAATTAATGAGGTCAGTTTGCAGCTCATCTACCTCTACTTAACTCTCATGACTCATGAGTTGAGAGCACGTGACACATACTTGAATGCTTCCCACATCCCACATGGAGTTCCAAAATGCCATCCTAATAGCAATAAGCGCCATAGGCTTTGCATCTCTAAGCAACCATGTCTTTTCTTTCTTGTTTTGGTTATGGACCATTTTCTTGCGACCACCAAAGAATTTGCAAGACTACGGTTCTTGGGCCATAATCACTGGTTGTACCGACGGAATCGGCAAATCCCTTGCCTTTGAGTTGGCATCCAAGGGCCTCAACCTTCTCCTTATCGGTCGAAATCCTACAAAACTCAAAGCTACAACCGAAGAAATAAAATCATCATGTGGCGACAAAATTCGGCTGAAAAGCGTCGTTATAGATTTCGGAAAGGTTAGGGGAGAGGAGGTGTCAAGAAAGATCGAGGAGAGTATTGATGGGTTAGATGTTGGTATTTTGGTAAATAATGCAGGCGTGGCGTACCCTTATGCGAGATATTTCCATGAGGTGGATTTGGAGCTAATGAGGAGCGTGATGAGGGTGAACTTGGAGGCTGCAACTTGGATGATAAGGGGAGTTTTGCCTAAAATGTTGAAGAAAAAGAAAGGTGCGATTTTGAATATGGGTTCTGCTTCTTCATTCGTCTTCCCGTCCTATCCCCTCTACGCCGTCTACGCTTCTACGAAAGCGTACGTATACATTAATCGTTCTTTTTCTCCTGATCTTTCTGAGGGTCTTCTTTGTAACTTTTTGAGATATAAATTTCATTATCATTTTCTTTCTTTTATACTATAACTTATTAAATTCTACCTTACAAATGTACAATCTTGTTACATGTAACGTATGCAGGTACCTCCAAGTGCTCTCAAAATCCATTGGATTGGAATACAAAAATCATGGAATTGATATCCAATGTCAGGTAACTAAACTGCTGCCACTACTTAAACTGTAATTGGGTTGGATCACTCATCTATCGCCAGGTTAAATGACGTTTTAAGAAGTTAATTAAAGACGTTTAAATTGTATCAGTGATTGAACTCTTGACTTACAACGACATGTACTATAATTAATTGAATTATAATTTTATATGTAGTTGAAATTAAATTATTAAATGTGTCCGTCATCTCATTGTATTTTATTTTATTTTTCTACTAAAATGAGAAGAAGTAACAGCAAAAAAAATGTTGCAATTGATCTTTCAGATTCCTCTGCTGGTGGCAACAAAGATGAGCAAGTTTCATAGTTACCCGTTCTTGGTTCCCTCACCTGAGATGTACGCAAAAGCAAGCATAAGACAGATTGGGTATGAAGGGATATGCTCTCCCTTATTGGCACACGCTATACAATGGTCTGTTTTCCACGCGCTTCCCGATTGGCTAATGAATTGGGTTTTACTCCAGTTTTTCCTTAGGGCACGCAAGAGAGGACAGTCTAGAGACTCTAAAAGAGATACTCACAAGAACGCGGGTGCTGGTGGTGGTGTGACGGAAGAAATGGTGGGAAGTGATTAGCTGTTTTTTTACAATAATGCAAATAATAGCCTTTGTATTCGATTCTTTCTTTTGATTTAATATTTTATTTCATTTTTGTATATGTTTGATCATCCTATTCGGATAATCATATTGATTTGACCCTTCGTACTAACTACTAATCCAGCAACTAAATTATGCTATTTGCAAAATGATCATGATTAAGGAAATGGGCTTGGAAAAATGAACAGAATACAGGCCCACGACCACTAATGGACCCCATGGGCTTGAAAAAACTAGTGTTGCGCTAACGTTAGTTTTGGACTTGTGTTCGTCGACCTTAATTTAGGTCGATCCGATCCGATTCTACAGGGGAGTTGTTTTCGTTTGTTCCCCTAAGTTTATTTTTTTCTTTTCTCAAAAGAGGTAAAAAGATGCCTAAAATGATAAAATGAAAAGTCACTATGAGTGTATTATTGTTCCATATATGATAATTTTTGAGGTGTGTAAATCATGTTAAAAATATAAAATAAATTAAATCTCTTATTAAAATGAGACATTTTTAGAAAAATGTGAATACTAATTATTTCATATCCCACATTCAATCACAAAAAATACAATCAATACTTGGCCCAAACAATTTCTAATGGATTGGACTCCATCGATCGAGCTTAAGTGGGCTGGGCTTCATGGATTATAGTTGTTATTATTTTGCTTCTGTTTTATCTGGGTCTGCTTCTTCATTATTAAGCGATAATAGTTTTATTCACTGGTATTTTAATTTTCTTTTCTAAAAAAAAAAAAACCATGTATTAAATGTGTCATTCATGACATTTTAATTCTCGTTTGAAATTATGCTTTTTTATAAAATGGAAATTTAGTGGTTAGGTACGTAGTTAATCATATACAGCCCATTGGTTATTTTGATGGTAATATAAGTATCAATAGGTATTCAAATTCAAATTCGAATCACACTTCCGCATATAATCAATCATAAATATAAAATCGAATATAGTAATTAGGTAATTGATCATTAATTTAACTTTTTCAGTACCAACAAATGATTAATCTACAGCACGAGAAAACACTGTAGCGACGCGCATGTGACGGTGTGCCTATTATATTCACGATTTGTGACAATACATCTTATGCGTCACTAGTGACTATTACGTGAAAGTTCGTCGTGAAACATGAAAATTGTTGTGGTAATGATGATTTAGATTTTATGGGTTTAAGTAAAATATGGCATCCACATAAAAAAAGAGAAAAACGGACAACCCATGCCGCCGCCCATTACTTTCTCCGTAACTGAAGTTGATATGAACTTGGCGAAACAAGGGTAGAGAGCTGAGGCATCCACCTCCATTTCAATTGCCCCATTTAATTTCTAACTATAGCTAGCTAGTTACTCTATTTATAGATCAATCTTTTTTTATAATTATTATGGCTTGGAGCTACGCTTTTTAGGGATTAAGAGATCATAATCTAAAAATAAATATTTGCAAATAAAAAATAATCACACGAAAAAAGTCGTGATTTCCTAAAATGACATAGGAATGCATTTTGAAAGCGAGCAATTAGTACCATCAATATTTAATTGTTGTTATAAGAGATTTATAATCTCACTATTCATGTCA
The DNA here is from genome assembly GCA_963691705.1 of Viola odorata. Lineage (NCBI taxonomy): Eukaryota > Viridiplantae > Streptophyta > Magnoliopsida > Malpighiales > Violaceae > Viola > Viola odorata. The sequence goes on along the minus strand of OY829540.1, from coordinate 8,077,516 downwards.
TTAAAGTTGAATTTATGACCTATTTTATAAAAAAGACATGCACTAAATCAATTGTGTTACAACTTCGTAAGTGGTCCAATTGTGAGCGAAAAATACACGATATGATACAAACACCTATTTATACTGAGGGTACTCAGCTGATGAGCACGTCAAGGCTTTGCATCTCGAAGCAACCATGTCTTTTCTTTCTTGCTTTGGATATGGGCCATTTTCTTGCGACCACCAAAGAATTTGCAAGATTACGGTTCGTGGGCCATAATCACAGGCTGTACCGACGGAATTGGCAAGTCCGTCGCCATTGAGTTGGCATCCAAGGACCTCAACCTTCTCCTAGTCGGTCGAAACCCTACAAAACTTAAAGCTACAACCAAAGAAACAAAATCAACATGTGGCGACCAAGTGCGGTTGAAAAGCGTCGTTATAGACTTCCAAAAGACTAGGGGAGAGGAGGTGTCAAGAAAGATCGAGGAGAGTATTGATGGGTTAGATGTTGGTATTTTGGTAAAAAATGCAGGCGTGGCGTACCCTTATGCGAGATATTTCCATGAGATGGATTTGGAACTAATGGAGAGTGTGATGAAGGTGAATGCGGAGGCTGCAACTTGGATGATAAGAGGAGTTTTGCCTGTAATGTTGAAGAAGAAGAAAGGTGCCATCTTGAATATTGGATCTGCGACTACCGTCGCCTTCCCTTCCTCTCCCCTCTACACCATCTACGGCTCTACGAAAGCGTATGTATGCATACATATTCTTCTTATTGTTTAATGAGTCTCATGGAGTATCTTTTTTTTGTTCCATTCATTTAAGAAATTAGTTTCGATCATTTAACTATGATCGAATCCAAAAATGGATCATTTCCCCAGTCGCAACACTGATTTTAAAAAAAACAAAGTTAATTTTGAGCTTGGTTTCCATAATAGTACTATGTACCTTAGTTTCTTAATTAATAATAGGTGTCACGGGTTTAGTTTCAAATAATACAGTAATACTATTGATTCGTGCGATCAATCAAAATGCACTGATATGAAAATCAAATATTGCTAACATTTTTTCTTCTACTTACAGGTACCTAGCTATGCTCTCAAAATCCATTGGAATGGAATACAAAAATCATGGAATTGATATCCAATGCCAGGTAATTAAACTTAATTAGCTTCTACTACTAGTACTAATTAATTACTAATTAGTAATTAGTAATGGTTAATCGTATAATTAAATCTGTCCCATATTGTCTGTCATTTTCAGATCCCGTTGGTGGTGGCCACAAAGATGACCAAAGTCAGGAAGGTACCTATTTTTGGTTGAGTCACCAGAGTACCTACATTATGACATAGGATGATGACACGTATTCAGAATAGTACAAAAATACTACTATTCTGGACACGTGTCACCATCTATCAGGCAAGTTTTTTCCATCACCTGAGATGTACGCAAAAGCATGCGTGAGATGGATTGGTTATGATGGCTATGCTCTCCCTTTTGGTCACACGCTATACAATGCTTTGTCACGCGCTTCCTGATTGGATAGTTAATATGGGCGTTTTCCAGTATTTCCTTGGGATGCGCAAGAGGGGACTAGAGACGGAGGAGGATCCTTCACGAATCAAGAATGCGTGTGGTGGTAGTGTTGTTGTGACGGAAACACAGACGAAGATTATTTTTTCTTCATCGTACCTTACAAAACCTTGAATCACATCCTACCAAACCTATAAATAACTTTTTCAGCCACTATATTAAATAAACTTTTTTTGTTTTTAAATAAATAATCGTTTGAGAATCGAGTACGAGATTTAAATTAAAATAATAATGGGTGAGAGTATTTTTTAATATTAGACAATCATTTTTTTTTCTATGTTAAATAAATTGAACGATAAACATCCATCTGATCTCAGGAAAGTTTTAACGTAATTTCATAGTACGAATTGTTTATTTCACGAATAGGTTGAATTGAATCATTTGCATTTTTTTTTGAATTAGTAAAGAAAAGGTGCACAATCTAGATCCTAAAAATAAAAGGGTTTTCGAATAGACATGAGTAATCAAATGAAATAAAACAACTCGATAAATAAATTGTGTTTTTTATTTGTTCAATTTATTTTAATTAATTTTCTGATTATCCTAAAAAAACAATCTATGAAGAATGCTAGCTTCGATCGATTTAATGAAGTAGAAGTACAATTTGAGATTTTATTTACTATACACGAGTATCATCTAGCCATTAATTAAGCATGTGATAAAACAATGGCGAACTATTAAGTACTGGGATATTGAATTGGTACGGCTTGGATTGGATTTAATGCAGTTGAGTTTTGTGGACACGTAATTAATGGAAATTTTGTGTCCATTGATTCAGTATTTGTCAGTAACGTGCATTTCATAAATTGTTTTATTTCTTTGATTATATTCGTTCGAGTTTTTTTTAGTTGTCGTTCAGAGAAAATAGAATGGACGAAATAGTTGTCAATTTTTAATTTTCAAGATGATTAAGAGTAATTATTAACATAATTATCCCTGAACACTCTTAATTACTCCATAAATGGCAAAGAAATGTTGCAATATAGTTGGTCAATTTTTTTGAAAATGGCAGCCATTTTTCGGAAGAAAAAACGTATAATTTAGTTGGCGAAAATTTAAAATATATTACTAGCATAATTTTGATAATCACTCTATAATTAACAATTAATGATTGACTTAATTAATAGAATGCGGGAGAAATAGCAACTAGGAGTATATTATTGCAGAGACAAGATGTGTGCTAATCAAATTAATAGAAAATTGGAATTAATAATAATTAATATTTTATATTTATTAGCTTATTTAAAATATTAATTAATAGAAAAAAATTATTGACTTAATTTTAACGATTAATGTTTTTTTTAATCTCTATAAAATACGTTAGGGAGACAATTTTTTTCGTGACGGAGGGAGTAATTTTTATTTAAGATGGGAGAGAATATATAATAATATATACTGTTTTTTTGTTAAAGAAATAAATGTAAATGTTCGATTGATGAAAAATATAAAGGTGGAGGACTTTTTCTAATTTAAAAAAAATACCAAAAACTTTGCACAACAGAAGGAAGAAAACTTAAATTGGCTAAAACTAGAAATAGAATTCCACCAGCTTCATAACTCGTTCGTTACTCAGTGCACGTTCTCCGGTTCTCGTATGGCTGTCGCCGTCATCATTAGTATTTAAATGAGGTTGGTTTTCAGCTCATCTACTCCACCGTCTAGTGCCCACTCTCCTGTCTGAACATTTCAAATCTCCTTTAATGTCACATAGCCGCTTATCTTCTTCCTAACTCCCACCCGTTCCTCTCATTTACACTCTCCCCTGTTTCTCCTCTCCGCTTTTTAATCTCGCTCACTTTCTCTTCCAATCCCCAATTTCCCAATCCAATTACCCAAAACCACATCACATATCCCTCTCGGATCCGGACCACATCACAAAAAATGGGGACCTGTTTCTTTGACCAGCTAAAGACTCAACCTCTATGGCTTCTCGTGCTCTTCTCCATCGGTTCTCTCGCGCTTTTGAAGCGCTTGTTTGCTATCCTCACCTGGGTCTATGTCAGTTTCCTCCGCCCCGCCAAGAATCTGAAGAAATACGGGTCATGGGCTATGGTGACTGGCCCTACTGATGGTATTGGTAAGGGTTTTGCATTTCAGTTAGCTAAAAAGGGGCTTAATTTGGTTCTAGTGGGTCGTAACCCGAGTAAGTTGGAAGAGGTATCGGAGTCGATTCGATCCAAGTACGGGAAGGTCGAAATCAAGACAGTTGTGGTGGATTTCAGTGGAGATATTGATGAGGGTGTTACAAAGATCAAAGAGTGTATTGAAGGGCTGGATGTTGGCGTGTTGATTAATAATGTTGGGGTTTCGTATCCCTATGCAAGGTTCTTTCATGAAGTGGACGAGCAGCTGCTGAAGAATCTGATTAAAGTCAATGTTGAAGGGACTACTAAAGTTACTCAAGCTGTGTTGCCTGGGATGTTGAAGAGGAAGAAGGGAGCTATTGTCAACATTGGCTCTGGTGCTGCTATTGTTATCCCTTCCGATCCTCTTTATGCGGTTTATGCTGCCACCAAAGCGTAAGGATCTAGCCTTTAATGTCAATTATATAGTGATTTAAACAGATCGACATTAGCGATTTAATCAATTTCCGTGTTTGTGATTGTTTCAGGTATATTGATCAGTTTTCAAGGTGCCTGTATGTGGAATACAAGAAGAGTGGTATTGATGTACAGTGTCAGGTATGTGCTTGCATTTCAGGATTTGTTTGATTGTTTTGATCCTTGAGTGATGGTAATGCCATTGTTTATCCCTGATTAAAGATTGCTTTTGTGCTTGGAGTGTAAATTGTTTTAGTTGGTGAACTACAGTAATGCCTGTACTATTGTCTACTTTCTGTGATCGGTAGAAATTTTACATTTTTCTTGCTGCTTGTTGGTGACAATACTTTCGTGTGGAATTTATCTTGCTGATTTTGCGCAAGATAATAGTTTATTTTCTTAACAACACGGTTTATAATGGTATTTTCTGATTATGTTTGTTAGGTAGAGGTTATCTATCAGTCACTCTCAAAAGAATAAATAATTTAGTTGCCAAACTAGAGAATTCCTCATGTCTGTCTACTGAGGATGCAACCGAAAAAAAATCCTTCGTGCACTTCACCATTTACTCATGTTTCGGTTTTCTTGAAATGTTAGTTTGAGTTGGCCCTACCAACTGTTTTTGGTTTTAAGTCATGCACAAGTTGTTGGTTGTGTAATTTTTTCTACTTCTTTTTGGCTTTGGTATAAGATGACATGAGTCAGTTTTGACTGGTACATTTTTAATTTGTGAATACGTTGGTATCATTAGCATCATATGTTTTATCAACTAGTCCACTTCACATGTTGTCTTGTTTTGTTTTGTTTTTGTTCTATTCAAATTGCAGCTTTGCTATTTCCTTAACCCCTTTTGCCTATCAAGAATGATTGATAAGATTAGCACTTTTAACTTTTGGAAGGGGGACATTACTAGAATTTGCGAAAAGTTGAATACAGTGTTGGTTGGAAAATGGGGAAGGATCATTAAAATGCTTGATTACTTGAACTAGAGTACAGATGGAGAATTTCTGCATTCTGCACCCTGTTGACATGTATAACTATTATCTAAAGCACTTGTTTCCTATTTTAATTTACGATCAAAGCCAAAAAGAAAATTTCCATAATAGATGTTTACCACCATCAATCTATATGGTATAATGGCCCAAGACTATGCTGCTAATGTGGATTTTATTCATTCACTTTACGCTTGGGTATGCAATATGTTTTAATCTGCCAGTGACATTCTGGATGCAGGTTCCATTGTACGTGGCAACAAAGATGGCATCGATAAGGAGATCGTCCTTTTTAGTTCCATCATCTGAAGGTTATGCACGGGCAGGTCTGCGTTCGATTGGCTATGAACCTCGCTGCACTCCTTACTGGCCCCATTCCCTTCTATGGGGTTTGATACACTTACTTCCGGAATCTGTGGTGGACAATTGGCGACTGGGATTTTGCCTCAAGATTAGAAAGAAAGGACAGCAGAAAGATGCGACGAAGAAAGAGTAGAGAATCTGTTTTTACAAGTTCGGGTTAAGGAGGCAAATGAGGATAACCAATTCCATTGTATTACTGTTTTAGGTTGAGACCAACTGTGTTGTCTTTTGGATGCTGCACTTGGCATTCCCCCCTTTCAAATTCTCATACTTTTCTTGTTAATTATATCATCTCTCTTATTTGCTTCTTTAAACAATTTCTTCATGGAAAGATTTTGTAATATTTTTTCTTTTCTTTTATTGGGGCATGTCCTTGGACTCCATTACTCATGCAAATCAACGTCCAGCCCTTCTATGGGTGGAATTATGGGCCGAGGCCTAAGAAACTATTATGAAGCCTATCTAAGGGTAGCAAGCCCAGTGAATCTCCCCATGTTGATTACAATTTTTACTAAACAACCCTCCAACAATTTGGGTGGGATTAGTAGTAGCCAAGTTAGTGAAATTTTTAAGGAGAAATAGCTTAAAACACCCCTATACTAATCGCGAAAACCAGAAACCACCCCTCACCTTCAAAACGTCCATTACACCTCCCCTGAGCTATTGTTTTCGGGCAAAAAGGCCCTTCTGTCCATAATTAATTACATTTTTTTTGTGAATTCTTGGAATTTTTTACAATGTTTCTTGATTTTTAGGTTAATTACATTTTTTTTGTGAATTTTTACATTTTTTTAGTATTTTTACAATTTTTTTAAAATTATAAAAATGTGCATTGAAGGGCCTTTTTGCTCGGAAACAATAGCTCAGGGGAGGTGTAATGGACGTTTTGAAGGTCAGGGGTGGTTTCTGGTTTTCGCGCTTAGTATAGGGGTGCTTTAAACTATTTCCCCAATTTTTAATGGTCGAAGCTCAATTTTTTGTAAACCTAATAAAATTCCACTTCATAATTTTAATTTTAAAGGTCAAATCTTTATCCCACTTTCAATGTTTTTAATTTAAACATTTCAATGTCTTGTATAAAATAAAAAGTCAAAATCCTTATAAATGAGTAAAAAGAACACATTTAATTTACGATATTTTATTTTTAATAAGCTAATTTACGGCATTTTTTACAAGAATGAAGAGGGTTAAATTTTGGGAATTATTTTCGAAATTTGTTATTTTAATTATAATTAATTTTTTATCTCAGTGATCGTTTTTGCAATGTATAAAGAGCAAAATCCCGAGTCGATAGAACATAGTAGATAGATATACTTGATCATATAATTAGGGAAAACTAAATTGAACTCCATATAAAATATGAGAAGCATAGCTATTTTTCAAAACTAGTTTTTTTCTCTCTTTTTTCCAATAAAAAAGTACGCTTAAAAAATAAAAATTGAGAAATGTACGGCGCTGTGGCTTAAAACGTAACACAACTGACAAACCTCTCCCGCGAAGAAACACAGCTAAACCCTACGCTTGTTCGTACTCCTCAATGTCAGAAGAAATGGCGGGGAAGCCGACGGCGACCCATACCGATGCTACGACGTCGTATACGGTGTTCATAAGCACCTCCCTCGGCACTAACTTCGCCACCAACGTTGCCGACTCCGACATCGTTTCCGATTTCAAAAGTAATCTTGCTTTCTCCATTTTTTTCCCTCAACACTTACTGCTATAACTTAGGGCATCATGTGTTAATTACTCATCTAAAATTTTGTTTGCAGAGAAAGTATTGGTAGAACATACGCAGTGTTTTCCTGAGTTGGGGGATGTGAGGATCAATTCTCTAAAGGTAATGTTTGTTTATTTGTTTTATGCATTCGATTGTGTGTTATGCGACCTACCATTTGTTAATTGCATGCTTTTGAATGCAACAAAACATAGGTAAAACGAGGAGGATGTTTCTATCATTTAGCAGAATCTATGATAGTGAAAAGTGCATTTCATGGGCTAAACAAAAATTGGTACATTGCTGTTGATGCATGTAGAGTGGAGCCGTGTGATGGGGTGGGTAATGGGTTAGGTAGTATGCCACCGAATGGGATAGGTAAAATGTCGCTCAATAGTCAGGCAAAGGGGTTGGTTAATGGTGTTGATTTGTCGTGGAAGGGGTCTGATTCATTGTTGTTGGAGGCGCCTAAAGTTGATCGGGGAGTGGAACAGAAAACTCCTATTTTGGATGATAATGTTGGGGGAGAAGCCAATGTGTCACGAGAAGGTGTTGCAAAGAAGAAAGGTAAAAGAAGCAAGAATGACTTGCCTTTGGAATCTAGTAAAGGGACGTCCAAGGCAGCTGCTATTGGTGAAGACGATGAGGATTACTTGTCTTCAGGCCATCTTGGAAGTGGGAAGAAAAAAAAGAAGAAAAAAACATCACACTCTCCTCCTGATCAAGAAATTGCTGCAGTTCAATCTTCTGGCGCAGATGCTAGATGTGAAAATTCTGTGGTCCCAGTGGGAACTAGCTCTAATAATTCTGGTGAAGAAACTGCTGCAGCAACAGTTCAAGATGCAAATGAAAAGCTTTTGTCTCAAGGTGCATCTTATGTTCCGTCTTTTTTTCTGTTTTTTCTAAACAAAATAAGATATATGTTGCTGATATCCACACTGGTGGTGTTTTGTAGATGTTGATATGGATGAGACAAATCCTGTCAATGTGGAAAGCCAACACGATTTATCAAAACCAGCGGCTGCACTTGATGCTACAGAAATCAAAGATTCAAGGATTACTGAAAATGAAACAGACGTGGTTGGCAGGCCTGAATTTCTTGAGGTTGGTGAAACTGCAAATCCTCAGAAATCATCTAAGAAAAGAAAAAAGTCCAAAACAACTAGAGATTCATTAAGCAGACAACCACTCATGTTGGATGCAGAACAAGTGGAAGGTCCAGTGCCAGTCATTTCTTCAACTGAGCCTCATGAAGCTGTGAGTAGGGATCAGTCTAATCAAGATAATCCGGAGAAAAAGGCCATGGAGAAAGGGGACGATGCATCTGAAACAGCTATGGCGAATGATTTTCGCTTTTCAACCTCTGAACATCTTGAGGTTGTTGGCACTGTAAGTTCTGAGAAAGTATCCAAGAAAAGAAGGAAGTCCAAAAGAAGTAGGCATTCACCACTGTTAGATGCAGAACAAGTTGAAGGTTCAAAGCCAGACATTTCTTCAAATGAGCTTGAACAACAATGGGAATGGCCCTTTTAAAGATAATAGGGAGGAAAGGACCATGAAGGAAGGGGAAGGCAATGATTTACGCGCTGTGAATTTTGAACTTCATGAGGTTGTCGAGCCTGAAAATCTTGAGAAATCATCTAAGTAAAGAAGAATATCTAAAAAAGCTAGTAGACAGACACCCACATCAGATGCAGCGCAAGTTGAAGGTTCACTGCCACTCATTTCTTTAACTGAGCCTCATCAAACTGTCAATGGGAATCACTCTGATCAAGATAAACGGGAAAAAGAGACCATGAAGGGAGGGCAAGGCGCATCTGAAACAGCTATGGTGGGTGATCTCCTCTTGGTCACAGATAAGGAGATTAATGATGTCATTGCGAATGTGGTGGACTCTGCGCAGATGAAAACAACTCATTCGGATGCCGGGATTGTAAATAATCCACCAACTAGATTGGATTCTATTACTCCAGAGTTGTCCCATGTTCCAACACATAAACTTGATGGCAGCAGTGAGGGGAGGCCCCTTGAAGCTGTTGTCAACAGTCCTTCTAAAAATGCACATGCTGATAAACCTAGGAATGATGTAGAAGTTTCTGATGAAAGCCGTGGGATTAACTTTACTCAGTATTTTGTGCCTAGCAATCAACATGAAAAAGGTACTTCTAGTGAGATTGTAGAAAAAGCTCCTAACGCAAAAGGTGCGGGCAGTGAAACAAAATCTGAAAAAAAGAAAAACATGAAGTCCCAAACTAAAGTAGTTCATGGTCATCAAGAGGACAATCGTGCGAATGGTAGAAAACCTCCCCTGACTGATACTGTTGCTGACGCACGTGGTTCAACAAATTCTAGCCGGGAAAATCCCAGAAGCACGAATTTTCAAAATAAATTAGTTCATGGACACCAGGAACATAGTCGAGTGGATGGTAGGAAACCTTCCTCCACTAATACTTGGGTGGTTGTGAGTGGCCCAGCACGTGGAAAAAGCTTGATAGGAAAATCAGGAACAATATTCGATGATGACAAGCTTGGGAACTCGTCAAATGAAGACGGACCTGATGACTCAGATGCTAGTACCAGAACTCCATCAGATTATTCCTTGTCATCTGACCTTACAGATGGAGAAAGTTCTTCAGTTTTGAACACCTTACAAAATGGTGAGTTAATGATCTGTTATTCTGTTTTATGAAGTTATTAACTTTTCTTGGTTGATTCCATCATTTTTTTGGGTAATAAATAGAAAATCTATCCAGTCTGTGTGGCTTGAAATTGTTGGCTGAGTATTCAGATGTTGCTCTTGGCTGCTCTGGGGTTTCTGGTCGATATTACAATAATTTAAACTCTTCTAGGAAAGCACTTTTTGACTTTAAATCGCTTTCGCTCTCATTCTCAGTTGAAGATATTGTGTTTGAAGTCAGGAGAAACTTATCATGTGCTTCTGTAACTGTTATAATCTATATAGTTTTTAAATGTGTTACTTGCAAGACTTTGCTCTAAAATTTGTTGCTCCCTTTGAGCTGTAATAGAGAAAATGTGCAATGCTGGTGTTTCGGTTGGGACATGTCTGACAAAGCATTGATGCATTGGATTTATAGCGTATCTGGCACTAAACTAGTTAATCTCATGCTTATTATCATGTATTGTCAGGGTAATGTCCTAAGCTTTGAGGAACTAACCGTTTTCTATTTTAATTGAAATTTATCATAGGATCTGATGGCTCGAGAAGAAAGGGTACTGACAGAAAAAGCATCCCAAATCTGCTGTAAGTGTGAGAGATTTATTTTCTGTTGCCATTTTAACTAAAATTGAATCCTTGCCACAAAAAAGTGCTAATATGTTGATGTGTATTCCATAATCTGCATCACGACCTTTGAATTCCAAATTAGGGTCTGTATTTAGCTTCTGAATTTCAGGTAGCACAAATGTATATATGGTAGTGTTTCTGAAACTTAAACAAGGTTTCTATTTTCTGTTCTACGGTCTACCTATGGTCAGCACTCTTAAGCTTTCTTCTGCTGTCATTGGAGCAGCTCATCAGGTATGTCCTTGGATAGAATCTTGAAAAGTTCGAGCAGATTCAAGAAAGCGAAGCTAGCAGCTTCTCAGTCAGGGCTTTGAGGACACTTGAAGGCCAGACAGTCAAGCACGCCCCTAATCAACCATGCCATCTGACTAGTTCATTGGCCTAGCATCTTTACCTTTCCTTGGTTGCCACCTAAAATTTTACGGCTGTCAGGCGAGTCCTTTCTTGGGATTCAGAAAGCATGGGCAAGAGTCCATGTTCTCTGATTTTTGTTTTCCCCGCAAAGGAGCTTTTGCATGGGTACCATCCCCTTGGGATGTTGGATTTTGTCTAAGAATGTGGTTGAGCATAGTGGTTTTACAACAGAAAGAAACACCGCTATCGGTTTTTGGCCTGGCTTGTTATGTAGCAAACAAAGTATCATGGTTTGCAGAAATCTTTTACTGCACGATTTCTGCATATATAATATACATTTTTTTGCATCATATGAACCCAGCTGCAAGTTTTGATTTGACCTATAATTCTCCAGGTTTTTATCTGAATCTTGTTTTGATGTTTTCTCCAGTTAATCGATTCATGGGATTATATGTAGAAATGGTTTGCTTATTACTCTTAAACAAGAAGTTGATGGTTCCAAAACTGTTTTGTACAAGTTGATTGCTTAAATTTCCAGTCCTTAATTGCTGCATTTTTTTTCTCTTTATTTTTTTATATTCCTTGGTAGCTGAGAAGGCACTATGATGGAGGTTTGCTTCTTGTCTGCTAAAGACGAAGCCAATTCATTTGACTTCTCAATTACTTTTAGGTTAATACTATCTTTATTCGATTGGCTTTACGTTAGTCACAATTCCTTTTTCTTCTATTCCCTGCTTCTTCCAGACTTCAGAGCCAAAGTCTCAAATTAAAGACATTTTTAGTCCTTATACTTTTTGATTTTTTTTACTCTAGTCCCTTCCATCCGAACTTTTCTTTTTTTAATTAATGTGGTCATAATAATTTTACCTGAAAATCTCCGTAAATTTAATAAAAATTATATACTATTATGTATGTATTAAAAAATCATAGTATAATTAAAAGTTAAGAAAAACAAAATAATAATTACTTTATTGTACTCATCACTCCCACATCACGATCTATCGTCCAGTTTCTTCTATTGATAATCTTTTTTTTCTTAAAAGAAGTACAAAATTCTAATTGTGGCGCTTTTGATGTAATCCATCTTGACCGATTCCATCGTCCACGTTTTGCACGCAATTTGACGCATGCAGTATACCCTCTACTATCTATCCTACCCAAATTTTTAAAATTCTATCAACACTCTATTTAACAGTTAAAACACTCACTTATTTTTATTCTTTACAAAAACGGACTTGTGCAAACATAATGCTGTAATCCTCACAGATGTATAACTAAGTATTCAGACTTAGAAATGGAAAATTAAGTCGATGTAATTTATTTAATTATTTCCAACTACTAATATCTTTCCAATCTTAATTTGTAAAATGAGTTTATACTGTTCATGGCATGAAGTCTGTTACCAGGCATTCATTCATCTCATTGCATGAAAATTCCCATATATATATTTTGCACCAAAAGTATCATAGAAATGTTCATTAATATTTCAATTTTCAATCAAGCAAGTAAACTCTGTTACGCTTTTTGCAGCTCTAAACCTGTTTCGGAAATTAATCATAAGAAATCATCAAAAGAAGACAAAAATTCAAATAAAAGGAAAGAAGATCACAACCGTTGGATCACCTTCTTCTCTTCTGATTTCTTCTTTTTCTTCCTAAAAACCACCTCCGTGTCCAACCCGAACCCATCAACTTTCCGTACATGAACCACCTCCGATTCTCTAAACATCTCAATCAACGGTCTCACACTGTACAAGTCATTCGCCGAATACTTATCCGCCCGTCTAGATAGCGACACGTGTAACACGCTCACCCCTCCAGGCTTCAACGTCCTCTCAATCTCCCCAACAAACTTCTCCGGATACAGCGCGTGGTCGAACACGTTGGAGAACTCGAAATCAAACTTCTCATCGCCGAACGGCTGGTGGTGGAAATCACCGTCGATCACGAGCGGCGGGTAGGAGACCAGGTCGATCCCGACGGAATCGGAGACGCCGACGCGGCGGAGGGCCTCCACCTCCTGGCCTACGCGCGCGCCGATGCATAGCGCCTTGGAGCGGTTGGAGAGGAGATTCTGATGCTTTAAGGACTCGAAGAATTGGGCGAAGACCTGGATTTTACGATCCCAGTCGCGGGTGGTCCAGATTTTTCGGAGTTTTGGGTTGAGGGTTTTGTTGAGTTGGCGTTTGATGTAGGTGTCGTAGGAGGAGTATCCGGGTCGGATCTTGAGGTCCGGTTTGGGTGGCGGATTCTGGGGAGGCGGCGGCGGGGTGGTGGTGGTGATGGGTTTGAGGGAGAAGAAGAGGAGGAGGAGAGGGAGGGAGAGGAGAAGAGAGAGGAGGAAGAATTTGATTAGAGTTGGTTTTGGCTTCATGCTTTCTGCATGTCCTTAGCTACAACAAACTAATTAATTTAATTTCCTTCCTTAATTAGAACTCTCCATTTATTTTCCTTTTTTTTTATAAAAAAATAAAAAAAATGATGTGGTTTTTTTCCGATAAAAATTGTAAATTAAGAAACTCGAAGATTTAATTATTTGGCATTTTTATCTTGCAAAAAGAATCATGATTTGTGGTTAATTTTTGTAAAATAAATAAATAAATAAAAATATTATATATCTATTTATTATTATTATTATTATTATTATTATTATTATTATTATTATTATTATTATTATTATTATTATTCCCTCTGGACGGTATTAACTGTCTTTTTAGCATAGTAACTTTCAGTAGGTTTTCACCACTTAATACCGTCCGGAGGGAGTATTATTTATGAGAAGTTGTCATCATATGATGCATTTGCAGCTGGGACGATAGTTACAAAGGATGGTTTCATTATGAACGGCGGTAGCTATACGTGTGGGTGAAGTATAGTATTAGTACTAATTTATTATCGCAGGCTACGTCGTCGTTTGTGTGAGCTAAGAACATAGGAAATTAAGTGCACCCGTTCATTAATTGTGGATTAATACAGCACCTATACATCATTTGAGGGTTGTATGTGTATATATTAAATAACAAAGTATAAGGATTAAAGTAACACTTTTTCAAAAAATTGGGATGTTACGATCCCTCGTTAATAAGGGTAGTTCCGCTTCCGCCCTAGTCCAATGCTTGATATGAGATTTCTCTCCTATTGAGAGGTTGTAAGTGAATTTATTAGCTAAATTGGATTGTACACCCAAAGCATGAGTATTTCACTCTTTCATTTTATAAAAAAAAAAAATTTTGAAATAAGAATTGTATCAAACAAAATATTCTAGTAAATTAATTAATCGACATCATTTAAGTGACTTTCTCACGAATCATAGTAAATAAGTATCTTTAGCTGGCTAACGAGGGTAAATTTAAGTAACGAGATTTAACATTGGGGTAATTTGAAATAAGGTGTTAGCGGTAAAATTAAGAGAGCGACTGAAATGAAAAATAGAAATAGAATTAGAGAAATAGAATTTTACTTTGAGTGACTGAAATGAAAAATTATTAAAATTCTTAAACACGCCGACTGTGGGGATCGAACCCACGACCACGTGGTTAAAAGCCACGCGCTCTACCACTGAGCTAAGTCGGCTACTTGTTAAAATATTCAATATATTATTAAATGGACCTTCTAAGAAATTTCGGAACCCATAACAATTGATTATCCAAAAAGTTGAAACATTGTTACTCCAAATGAAAACCGTTTTTTAGTGTAATTCAAAATGTTATCTTCTTCTTTTTCCCCCGTAGAATTAGATAGCCACCATGGTTACTATATTGGAATTAGAAAAAGGAAATCGCCAACACTTGATCGGCGGTGTACATTGGATCGGCGGTGCCAATGCCGCAAGTCAAATGAAAAAAAGCTAAAAGATAATCATAATCCATGGCAAAAACTTGGTTACATCTGATGTACCCAAGACCACTTCCTATTAAAATTTGATACTTGACATATATTTCATGTCATACTTAACGTCCATTCAAATTAACAGATTTCCTTTTTTTTTTCTTTTCTTCCTTCCTTTTAGGTGTTGTTCGACGGCGCCACCGTCGTTGCTGCTATGTAATGTTGAATAGCAACTTTTTGCCGCAGAGAATGAAGGAAGGAAGGGAAAAAAGAAAGAAAAAGAAAGAAAGAGAAAGAAAGAAGATCTATTAGTTTATGGATGTTAAGTATGATATGGAAAATATGTGAGGTGTCAAATTTTGATAAAAAATGGTACTGAGTCTTGGGTACTCAAGTTTTTGCCATAATCCATCGATCCCTCCCCCCCATACGCAAAAGGCGAAAGCAAAAGCACTATTGTTCTTCTTATTGGCGCATTTACCGCAAGTAAGATAAGATCATTATCAAATTGTGTTCATAGTTTCACACCTTGTATATTGGGGGCGAGTTGCAATCGGTTAATTCGCATTCGATTTCCCATTGTGTATCGTGAAATTAATTCACGGCGCATTTTCTTTTCCCACGGGCGTATTTCTCTTCTGTGGGGCTCAAATTCTTGAGCACATTCCATCCCAGTTGGCCTTAGTATTTTGCTCGACCATGATGCTGCCTGCGGCCTTTGCGGGTACAACATCTCGGTGCTAAACTTTTTTGTGCCTTTAATCCTTTGGCACTCTTCATGTACCAATTATAAAAACAAACTAAGTATATCTTTTAATCAAAAGGGTCTCAACCACACATCCACGATCAAGATTAATCTTATTTTGCATTTGACCCAAAAAGATTAATTTTCTTTACACCAATTGGATCCATTTATTTCATTAAAATCCATTTAAAACTAATAATGGGAAATCTCTAATCTAAATTAAGTATCACATACACTAATTTCTTTTTCATTTAAGACAAAGTGGACAACATATACTCCACTTATAAACATTTAATTAAGGACTTGCATACAAATTATAATATTGTGAAAGCAAAAATAGCTAGGATTTTCATTAACATTAGGCGCAATTACATGTAAATTAATGCCATCACACCACCAACCGAAAAAAAAACCCAGATTACATTTATTATTTACTCGGATTTCATCCGGCTCAGTTGGTTCAAAGCCGGTTGTAGAATATTGTAGGCGACCCAGAGAATTGCAGGTGCCACAACAATCAACAAAAGCTGTCCCCTGCTGTCACTTGTTGCTTCAGCAGCAATCATTCCAATCTCATTAGCAGATGCTGCTGGTGGGCTTGACATGAGCCCATGAGCGGCCCATCCTCCAAGCCCAAGCCCAACAATCACTCCTTTGGTCTCCTTCATCCTGTTGATCTGGTTCAGCGCTGGCTGGAGGATGTTGTAGAGGACCCAGAGGATGGCGGGGATGAGTGGGAGAAGGAGGGCCAGGCCGCGGCTGTCGTCGGCGGCGATGTCGGCGAGTTGTTGGGCGGCGAAGGCTGGATCGGCGGAGCTCAAGGCGGCGAAGAAAGCTCCGGCGATGGCAGAGGAGGTGATTAGGCCGGATGTGTTGATTGATGAGATGGTTAGGCCTTTTGGTAGGTTTTGGATGGAGAGAAGGGAGATGGGTTTTGTTGGTTTGGTCAGATTGTTGGTGCTTTTGTGGGGATTGATGGTGTTCAAGCACTTAGCATTGAGGATTGCCATGGTTGCCATGGTTGCTGCCATTGAAATCGATTAATGTCTGTTTTTTCCCTCTGTTTTCTGGGTTTTAATTGAATTGTGTGAGTGATTCGTTCTTGGGACGAGAATTGAAATGAGTTGAAAGAATGGGGTGTGATGGTGGAAAAATGGAATTGTAAAGCCAAGTCAGAAAATTTACGTCCAATGGAATTCTGATCTCTAGATTGTTCTCTTATCCAAAGTGTGTAATTGGGTAAGATATGGACCTTATATTTCCATACCCCACGTCAACTTCTTATCACTTCCTAATTGGTTGGTTTTTCTATTTTCTTTTTCTTTCTTATTTTGTTTTGACAGCTAACAAACACAGCTAGAAATTATTAGATATATTTAATGTAACTATTGTAACAGCGCATAACTAATCACATATAAACGTAAAACAATAAAATAAAAAATACTAAATTTTTAACTTGATTCGTCAAGTGGTGCATAGTAGAGAATGTGTACAATCAAAATGATTCACCATAACACCCCATTACTATATATATATAATAATAATAATAATAATAATAATAATAATAAGGGGCAATAGTATAAAAACCCATGAATTTAAGTTGAAAAACAGACTCCTCCCCTGGATTAGAAAAATTCAAATGGAGGTCCCTGAACTAAAGGTCAAGAAAATCCAGGCCCCTACCGTCAGTCAAACTAACTTTCCGTTAGTTTTGACTGTCTATGGCCAGTTTCTTGCAATCGGCTACGAATATTAAAAAAAAATTGAAAAATTAAGTATAAAAGGCAAAATTCATTTTACATTCATTTTACATCTTTCTCCAAAATTTCATTCCATTTTAAACGTTTGAATTTTTTATAGGGTTTTGCTAGAACCCTAGAAATTTCTCCCTCAAAATCACTCACATCTTAATTTAGTCAAAATCGCTCCTCCATCTTCATGTCTTCCATGTCTTCTTCAAGCTATCGGACATTAACGACGTTTGCGACTACTGGTACTGGTAACGTCGAGGCATTGAACCTACGATACAAGAACAGAAATTGCAAGTGTGGGGTAAGATCTGTGATTCGGGTTTCGGAATCGACGTCTAACCTAGGTAGGTTGTATTATAAGTGTGGGTATGGTGAGTGTGGGTTCTGGGCTTGGTGCAATGCGCAAGGATCTACCCCGCGGGATGAAATGAACGATTGGGGTCATCTTAAGGAAGAAATTATCGAAGCTATAAGGGTAGAAAATGATCTTATTTGCAAGCAATTGAAGGAGGTGGTTGTTGCTGCCACATCTGGCAAAGCAGAAGAACCGGCGAAAGGATATAAATTTTCATCTAATGTCCTATGTCTTTTTGTTCTTGTCGTTCTTCTCCTAGTTTTCTATGGTTGTTATTGTAATTTGTAGGATTTTAATCCGGTTTGCAACTTCTAGGGTTCTAAGTTTTTTTCGTAATTTCTAGGGTTTTTAGTTAGACCATGTAGTTTAGGGTTTGATGTTTGGTTTGTACATTGAATGGATTGGAATCGGCTTTAATTAAAGTTTAGGGTTTTCGTTAATTGTGCGAATTGTTTCTTTTATTGTTTGTATTTTTTGGTAATTATTGGGTAGCAGTTATCATTACCTACAGACACATGGATAGGTAGCAGGCTTGGAAAACCAAACGGTGTCACAACAACGGGTGGGAAACGAGCATTCTGCAACTCCCCAGGCGTCGGTTGAATGCCAAAGGATACCAGTCCCTCCTATAAATTGCCTGTATTACTCCTCATTCTCCATCACTTTAATTTGGTTATTTCTGACTTGTTTTCTCCATCACTTTCATTTGTTTTTTTCTAACTCTCTCATCTCTTCAAAATGATGAACATGGCGCTGAAGGATAAGTTTGTTGAGGAGTCTCTTACGGCCATCAATAACTCCGGCGAGGCAGGGACCATCTGTCACTTCAAGAAGCGGCACGTTGAAGAAGACCTGAAGCGCTTGAGGAACCATCACCTTTTTTACTTGCATTAGCAGACAAGGGTGCAGAATTGGTTCTCCACTAAGGCAGTTAAGGAGTATATGGAGCACATTGGCAAAGTCCTAGGGAGCATCAAGGTCGCCATCACGCTGCTGGAACAGTGGCTGAGCATAACGGATATGGAGATATCGGTGGCGCAGAAGGCGCTCGATGCTTGTGATGCCTACCATGGGGATGTGAAGGATATGCCTGAGAGGAAGAGGAAGAGGGAGAAGTCTCATGATGATGAAGAGGGTCAGGTCTCTGCCAAGTTTGATTAAGATTTATGTTTATGTTTGTTTTGTGTTGCCCAGGATAGGCTGGAATGCTGCAACTGCCTTGAACAATGGATTTTTTATGTTTGTGTTTATTATGTTTGTGCTTAAACAATGGTTGTTTGTTGTCATTTGAATGAAGGTTGGTTTGCTACTGCCAATTTGGTGTTTGTCATTTTTTCTCTTAGTTTAATTGTTGTTGCTTTAATGAACTTCACAATTGCAAGAAATGAACCATAATGCCTAAAATGGTTTTGTCTTGCCATTGTAATGAACTTCACAATAATGCCAAAAATTGAAGCAAATTCTTGCAGTATAAGTTCCAGATAAAACACCAGTAAAGCCTAAAATAGTTGGAAATAAGCCAAATAGTTGCAGCAAAATTCCCAGATATGCATAAAAGCCAATAATACGTAGAAATGAACCAAATACTTGCACCATATTTTCCAAACTCTACACCAAAAGGCCTAAAACACATTGAAATGGACAAAATATGCATCAGAAGCCTAAAATAGTACCTAAATCAGTAGCATTACACATAATATACCTAAATCAGTAGCAATACACATAGTACCACAATCAGTAGCATTACCCACAATATACCTAAATCAGTAGCATTACACATAGCACCTAAATTAGTAGCAATAAGATTACACAAATTGTTCCACAACAATTGCATCAAGGTATCCACTCCTTGTAGGAATGTGATTCTGTGGCAAAGGATTTGATGTAGTCCGTTGCTGAATTGATTCTGGTGCACTTGATCTTGTTACTAGCCTTGGAGAGAGGAAATTGCCAGTGAGTCCTGTTGGTCTCCATATTTTCTTCTTAGTCATTTTCTTAGTAGGCTGACTAGCATTGCTACCAGCTTGTAATGGGGAAGGGATGATCAATGGAGTCCTTGTTATAGTTGGAGTAATCGTAGAGGTAGGCATACTTGCAGTTGCAGTTGCAGATCCTTGTGCACATGTAGATCCTTGTGCACCAACTCTCACATAACTGTCACCATGTGCTTCCACCCTCTCACTACTCTCATGTACATCAGCTTCCACCCTCTCATCACTATCTGCTACATTTGTTTCCACCCTCTCACTACTCTCATCTACATCAGCTTCCACCTTCTCACCACTATCAGCTGCATCTGCTTCCCCCATCTCATCACTATCAGCTGCATTTGCTTCCACCCTCTCATCACTCTCATCTGCTGGTTGACTGTCGTCTACATCATCGAAGGTAAGCATCAAGGGAGGACACGTAAGCTCAGTGTTATAACATGCTGACACGTCTTCCATTTCCTCATCACTACTACTATCAACATTATGAACAAATATGGGGGTGTGGACTCCTGATTACGCAGTTGTCGAGGGCACGATCAAATAAATAATTACAACTTATCACATGCAACAAAATAGATTGAAGACAGTGGCAAGAGGATCGATCCACAGAGATTGGTGAAGACTTACACTAGACAAGGCCAGATTATAAAATAAAACAATAAAAGAAACAAAACAGAATTCAAGGGCTGGATGGAGAGAATGAATTCAAGGTCTTGAATGAAAACATAGAACAAAAACACAAAAACGTAACAAACAGGGGGGGGGGGGGGGGGGGGTTGCTTGACAAAACAAGTTAGCCAAGAGACAGTAATTCGGGATCTCGAGTCGTTAGTTGGGGGTCCCGAAGGATAAAATATGGCAAATCAGTGGGCAAAGTCAGAATGGTAAAACAGAGAGATAAACAAACACAATAAATCAGATAAAGAAGGATCTTAGCAAAAGGTATTCTTAGGTTGCATTCGGGGGCCCGATCGTCATCAGCACAAAAATATTCTACTCATGCAATCATAGAAGTGACATAGGGACCAGATTCCTCGGATATCCCCTACTTTTCTCTTAAGAGAAACTACCCCCCGTTTCCACATATGAGGTAGTCTTGACAGCCCGCCATCCCTCCAAGCACGAATTCGGGAGGGCCATATTCAGACTGCCCATGAAGATAAGAAAAGACACAACTGGAGCTAAAGATCCCTCAGTTTGTCAGGCTTGTGACCCCGCTCCAATCAATTACTCACCCTATCTAGTCGAGACCATTTCAGCACAGTTACTACTAGATAGATGTCTACTTGTTCCATGCAACTTTCCTTCCATATTTATCACATAGATGACAGCATTCACTCATAGAAATTATCAGTTGATCAAACATCTAATTACCACAAGTGAAAATGTAATTAAAATGATGAGCAATTAAATATGGCAGCAAGAATATATTAATCACGTTTAGGCCTCGAATCTGCCCTTGCAACCCTTGAATTACCTTTGCTAAGAATTAAAGATTTAGCTACTCATGATTGAAGGGAAATAAATAATAATTAAAGAGAGCATAACAAGTAAAGAAATAGATTAAGGGAAGAAGACTTGATTACTAAACGTTTGAAGCCCGGCGGCAAAGGAGAAGGATGCTAACAAGAACTAGAGAGATAAACTAGAGAGAAGTCTAAGAAAATGTAAAATTAATTCTAATCTACCAAGATTGCTTTCTATCTATCCTAGAGGTCATATTTAACCTAGAAATTACAAGCACAAAATATCTTCAGCCCTAGTTAGGGACAAAATACATTTAAAGAAAGCCTATTACAATGGATCCATGCTCCCTAAAGCATAAAGCTGAAAAGCACAAAGCTGGAGGTCAAGGTCTGATTTGCCTAGCTTTGGCAGGTCTGGATTGGGCTCAAGGTCTGAAATGGTCAGAGGGTAGGTATTTTGTGATCAGTGCAGAATTCTCAGAAAGGCATCAGAGGGATCACATAGGAGCTTTGGCAAGAGGACACGTGGAAATGCTGTTCTTCGCCCTTCGGGGCCCCGAATGGAGAATCCGATTCGGGACCTTGAACGTTGTTTTGGAGTCGGGACCTCGACTCTGGTCTTGAAGCTCGAATTCGCACAAAATGCTCCAAAAATGCATGTTTTTACATAAACTCCCTTTTTAGGCCTAGATCTGCAATAGTAATGAAAACAATGGTAAATTAGCAGAATCATGCCTTAAATTGGTGGAATATTGGAGGAAAAATCATGCATAAATACACGCTATCAACTCCATGTTCCACATACACTTCCATTGTATCCTCACCATCTAGTAACATCTTATTTATGATTCTCTTCATGTGTTTTTCCTTCCTCAATGGCTTAATACCTTCCTCCATTTCTTCCCATGGATATTTAACATCATAATGCAGTGCATTATGAGCATATCCTCTGCTCTCGACTATTTTATGAACGTCTACAATTGAAAGCTTCTGATGCTCTTTTTGAAAACAAACTTCCACTGCATCTAAGTAACGTAACTTTGGAGCAAATACCCATACTCCACCCATGAATATTTTCACATTCAACAACATTCTGTCATGGATTAGCACCAAATTAATATTAACAGCAAAAATAGTAAACCCTATTCATATTGATTATTGAAACCCTAATCGCATATTTGTTTATTCAATTCTGCCACATTCCATATTTCTTTATTCAAACCCTAACCATTACCCACAATATAATAACGCGGAAAAGTAACGAGAAAGGTCACTGACCTTGTTTCTGAGAGCGACAGCACGCTACTTCAAACGATAAGAACAACTGGACAAGTTGGAACAGCTCGACAAGGTGGTCCTATCTTCCTTCGTCGCCTCCCACACACCGACAAGAACAGCTTAGACTTTCACAGACCTTTACCTTTTCACCTCGCAAAATCACCGCTCTCAAATAAAGAGCTGCATGTCAAACGCGCTCCTTCCACCAAACAATCTTACTCAATCTTACCCAATCTTCTCCAACGCATCCACTATAAATGGTTAATCTTCTCCAACCTTACACACGCATTGTTGATCAAGGAGAGTTTTTCATTTCCGCGTTAAAAGCATTTCAATTCCGGATTGATTGTGTTTATTGTGTTTTTCCTTTTATATTTTCGTCTTTCACTTTGTAATTTAATTTTAAGAGGTATCCGGTTGTGAAGGAAATGAGATACCAGTTGATGCAGGTAAAAAGGGACGGAATGTTTGGTTGACTGACGGAATGGACCGGCAATGCGTTGACTTTAAGTCCCGGGTGATACGATCCTAGCCCCGAGACTAGCCCTAGCGCACGCACAACGCGCACACGCCTTGCGACCAAGTCCAATCAACCCAAAGCGTCGAGCCCAAGACATTCCAAAGCATCAAGGGAGGTTAAAACAACCTCTAGACATGGAAACTAGGCAAGGAACGTTGCTGGATCAAGTCCTTAGGCGAAGGATGACATGGAAGGTGGCTTGGAGGCGCATCGTGCAAGGTTGCACATCTACACGAGCCAATTCATGGAAGAAAGGTTCCAAATCGGGTTCCAAGATAAATACAAGACCGATTGGGATCTTAGGAGAGCCTCTGCCAAGTTTGAGGACATTTGGACGAGCAGCTTGCAAGATGGCCCGTTGCTACTTTTGCATGCACAAGTGTCCTAAGCGCAAACGTGACGGACAATTTCGTCGGACCATATCTCGATCATCAGAGGTCAGAATCGTGAGATCTATATCAATTCTGAAACCTCAGGATGTCTTCTTAATTGTGTACAATTTTCAGATCAAACGACCAAGCCGTTTGTTTGTTATTGATCGAGACATTTTCGCTGACAGTAATCCTACGCGGATGAGGACTTCAAACTGCGTCCGTCAATGCCAACGACCGTTCTTTGGACCAGGAAGAGGAGCACCCTCCTACTATTTTTATGTCTTAGCTATCGAATGGGACAAGTTTCAGCCCATTTGGACTAGCCGTTTGAAAGATAGACCTATGAGACATTTGACTGCGCAGTGTGAACGTGAGCAGCCCGCAACTTGGAGAAATCGGCCCAAACCTTGGCCTGATGATGCGAAGGCATTCTGGAATGATTATATTGTATTTATTAATCTATTTTAAGTTATTTGACTATTATTTATCTAGGTGGATTTTATTATTAAGTAGATAGATAATTAGAAGATCTTTCTAGGAAGTTAAACTCATGTGAACTTCTTAGATGAGGGTTGCGATTTCTTTCCATAAAAAGGGAAGCCGCCACATTGTTTTCTCTACGTTAAATTGAATTAAAAACCAGAAGAGTCTTCTTCAGTTGATCTCCAAGATCCTTGTTCTATATCCGGTTTGATAAGCCGCATCTAGCCTCAAGTAAAACACGAAGTTATCACTCCATTCATAGTTCGTCTGGGTTGTCTAGGTATTGCACCTAGGAGGTTCAGGCTTCTATTGAAGAACCTCGAACGATTTCATCCAGGTTGCCTAGGTATTGTACTTAGAAGGGTTGGAGTTTCTGACGAGTTATATTTTCCGCATCAAATCCTTGTCGCTGAGCAACGATCCATCACTTGGAAGGTTTCCGAATTAGGAACCATATCAGCTGGTAGCGGAGCAAAGGCTTCTCACCGTATAGGTATCTATCCTTTAATTAATGTTTTCGTTTGTTAAGATTGGTTTCTTTGTCTTCCTTAGCCAAATCTATACCAATCTTGTTTTGTTTCCCCGTTTGTGTTAGTGAGTCGAAACTAGTAACTAGTTGCGTCTTGTTTAGGTAACAAATCAAACCTTTTGATTTGCTATCTTCTTCGAGTCATAAAACAGAAAATAAAGATCTACAAAGTGTCAGTTTGTTTAGTTTTAAGTACTTGCAATTTATATTTCAAAAAGAAAAAAAAAACAGAACAGAAAGCGAATTCAAAATTTTCAGTGTGTTAACAAAAGAGGAACCTTGCGATCAACACAGAATCAAAATCAGCAAGAAAAGAGTGTTCCAACGCAACAAGAATCATAGAAAACGGAGTTGTAAATCAAAAGTTATCAAAGAAACAAATCGGACACTTAGTAACCTAGTTCTAAAACAAATCCGAACTAGTTCAAATATCTTGTCTTTCTTTGAGCTCTTGTGATATTTGACCTATCTACTCTGTGTTATAATTGTTTGATTAATTGTCTAAGTGATTAATCAATTATATCACATCTATTTTCTTTCAAAGCTTGAGTTTTCTTTGCAACTTATTGGAAGCGTTTTCTTGACATTCTTTGAGTCTACGGATCTTGGATTGATTGAAGAGAATTGCTAGAGTGACTTGTGAGCGCATTAGAGTGATTAAACACGTGAGGGAGTGCTTTAGATAGGACAATTTTACGCTTGTTCTTTGTTGGTTGTTTGTGATTTCAGATGTCAGACCATTCAGCCAAGAGCACAGGGACGAACGACAAAGTAATCACAATGTTGCGCAATCTCAATCAGAGGTTTGACGCAATAGAAGAATGGCGACTGGAGAGCATCAGGGAGAAGGAAGCAGCTGCCAACGCTGCAAGGCAGACCCGTACTCAGTACCACCAAGTCCTCAACCCAAAGAGTTCACCATACGCCTATGGCAAGCCACCATCCAGAGAGGGATCCGATCCTAGTGGCCGGACTGATGGAAGGGTGACTCGGACTATACCTAGACCAAGGAGGCCTCCACCAAGATAGCCTAGAGGAGAGGCTGAAAGGAGGAAAGATCCGGTTGGTTTGATAGCTAAACCCGAGACATATAGTGAGAAAGAACAAACAGAAGGGTTATTCTACACCCGTTGCCAAGTTGAAGAGAAGGTGTGCACATTGGTTATTGACACGAGGAGTTCGGCGAATTGTGCAAGCGAATTATTTGTGCACAAACTTAATCTCCCATTGATTGAAAAGCCGAAGCCATACAAACTTCAATGGATGACCAACGACGAGAAGTTAGAGGTAACACATTGTGTTTTGGTCAATTTTACCATTGGAAGATTTGAGTGTAGTATCTATTGCGACGTTGTACCCGTGACTTCAAGTCATATCCTTTTGGGAAGACCGTGGCAACATGATATGAAGGCGGTTCACAAGGGCAAGAGCAATCATTTTTCGGTTGTCAAGGATGGCCGAAAGTACATATTAGGGTCTTTGTCACCTTCGGAACTCCTTGAAGATAAACTATACCTAGAGAAGTCTCATGCCGAATGGGAAATAACCAATGATATTGAGAGAAAAAGAGGAGAGTTGAGTGAAAAGAAAGAGAGAAATAAAGAGCAAAACAGCCCCCATGAAAAGAGTGAGCATGGGAAAAGAGATGAAAAGAAAAACAACCCCCATGAAGAGAGTGAGCATAGGATAAGAGATGAGAGTCAAAACAGCCCGCATGAAAATAGAGAGCATGCGTTAGTTGGCATGAATACAAAAGGAGAGAATGAATATGCCATAGGGAGAGAAGTGAGTAAAAACTGTTTTGGCACAAGCCACCAAAAGCTGAACTTTTGGCCATTGCGCCTTGATCTTTCTAACCCTAATCCGTTTCTTTCCTTTGTTTTGGTTGTTTATTCTCATGAGCAGAACAAGAGAAGGTTGTTGGCAGAAGAGAAGTCTCATTCAAAAGGGCCAAGAGAACTTAAGGAGTGTGAATCATCCATGGTGCCTAGTTCGGCTAATCCTAGCCGCAACAGTATGGTATATCTTTCCATCCTTAAGTATGATTTGTGTGAGCATGTTAACCTCATTAATTCTTATGGTTCTGGTCTTAAAACTATTTTAATGAATTATGGCTATATGCAAGAGCCGAAGGCCAATTCATATGTATTTGAAAACTACTTGAGAAAGCACAAACGTTTTGACATTTGAACTAGGCCGAGAGATGTGCATCATGTTTTCCCTAACACCAAATTGATTGAATTTTCACATGTATTTATATTACATAATCATTCTGGCATGTGTGAATTTAATGTTAAAGTTGTGAGTAAGTCGACTGGACTTGAGGGAATTCTATTCAAGTGCAATCGCTTATTTAGGTCACATGACCTTTTGCGAAATTTTAATGATGCGTTTGATAATTGTTTGATGAGTTGCTGTTTTAGTATTAACTTAACCTTTAAGGATATTATGCTTTCACATGTTATTCCTTGGAGTGTTGTTAGTACGCAGAGGAAGGAGTCACTTAGCGACTCACGAATGGTATTATGGAGAAAACCGAACACGAAGATGGAATTACAAGGTTGGTATGGTTTGATTTGTGCTTACATTAATATTACTAACTTAAGGTATTGTGGTGCAGGTCTAAAATCAGATTCGAGGGCGAATATTTTTGAAGAGGGAGGGGATGATACGATCTTAGCCCCGAGACTAGCCCTAGCGCACGCACAACGCGCACACGCCTTGCGACCAAGGCCAATCAACCCAAAGCGTCGAGCCCAAGATGTTCCAAAGCATCAAGGGAGGTTACAACAACCTCTAGACATGGAAACTAGGCAAGGAACGTTGCTGGATCAAGTCCTTAGGCGAAGGATGACATGGAAGGTGGCTTGGAGGCGCATCGTGCAAGGTTGCACATCTACACGAGCCAATTCATGGAAGAAAGGTTCCAAATCGGGTTCCAAGATAAATACAAGACCGATTGGGATCTTAGGAGAGCCTCTGCCAAGTTTGAGGACATTTGGACGAGCAGCTTGCAAGATGGCCCGTTGCTACTTTTGCATGCACAAGTGCCCTAAGCGCAAACGTGACGGACAACTTCGTCGGACCATATCTCGATCATCAGAGGTCAGAATCGTACGATCTATATCAATTCTGAAACCTCAGTATGTCTTCTTCATTGTGTACAATGTTCAGATCAAACGACCAAGCTGTTTGTTTGTTATCGATCGAGACATTTTCGCTGACAGTAATCCTACGCGGATGAGGACTTCAAACTGCGTCCGTCAACGCCAACGACCATTCTTTGGACCAGGAAGAGGAGCACCCTCCTACTATTTTTGTGTCTTAGCTATCGAATGGGACAAGTTTTAGCCCGTTTGGACTAGCCGTATGAAAGATAGACCTATGAGACATTTGACTGCGCAGTGTGAACGCGAGCAGCCCGCAACTTGGAGAAATCGGCCCAAACCTTGGCCTGATGATGCGAAGGCATTCTGGAATGATTATATTGTATTTATTAATCTATTTTAAGTTATTTGACTATTATTTATCTAGGTGGATTTTATTATTAAGTAGATAGATAATTAGAAGATCTTTCTAGGAAGTTAAACTCATGTGAACTTCTTAGATTAGGGTTGCAGATTTCTTTCCATAAAAAGGGAAGCCGCCACATTGTTTTCTCTACGTTAAATTGAATTAAAAACCAGAAGAGTCTTCTTCAGTTGATCTCCAAGATCCTTATTCTATATCCAGTTTGATAAGCCGCATCTAGCCTCAAGTAAAACATGAAGTTATCACTCCATTCATAGTTCGTCTGGGTTGTCTAGGTATTGCACCTAGGAGGGTCAAGCTCCTATTGAAGAACCTCGAATGATTTCATATAGGTTGCCTAGGTATTGCACTTAGGAGGGTTGGAGTTTCTGACGAGTTATATTTTCCGTATCAAATCCTTGTCGCTGAGCAACGATCCATCACTTGGAAGGTTTCCGAATTAGGAACTATATCACCGGGGAGGTCGAATAAAAAGTTGATAGTCCAGGGGAGGTGTTTATTTTTCGCGTTAGTACAGGGGGTTTAAATGCTATTACCTCTAATAATAATAGGTTACTACTAAAACAGACTTTAGTAAATATCAGATGTTAGTCATACTGTGGATTTTTCGGGCTAGATTAACAGTCAAACTTATAGGAAAACTTCAAAATATATGAACAGTAACGAATAAGTATAGGGTTCATTCCTAATCTATCTTTTAAAATTAAAAGTGGGTCAACTTATGCTAATTTTCTCAGTTGAAGGACTAAGTTGTTTGATGTTAATTATTTGATTATAGTACTTATTTTCAGTCTCCTTAAGTGTTTTTATCTTTTTTGGAGATCAAATTTGTTCGAGTACTATTGGAGGTTTTAAAAGGGATAACTGACCCGGCTGTTAAATCTTTGGTTACACTCGTTTAATCCTTCACGTTTTAACACTTCATTCACACGATGTTTGTGGATTTGTTTGGGCTTCTTGTTGGATCTTTCAATTCATTCAATTGGGCCCAAATATTGGGCTATAGATCTCAAACCGAAAACTTAGGACTTCCTTCTTGAATCCGACTCGAGACGCTCTTTATTTGTAAAGCAAGTTAAAACGTTTTAACATTTGAAGTTTAGTCTACATAATTTGTTTTTTTTCTTCCAATAGAATAGAAGTGTCAAAATTAAGTTGAACACTAATTGGGAAAATGCCAAAAACGGTACCTGTACGTTGGGCTTTCGATTAATTTGGCACCTGTACCTTTTTTTGGTTTTAAAAGGTACTCGTACGCAACTAATTGATCACATTTGGTACCTGCGGCCGTTTCCGTCACCAATCTGCCGTTATCTAGTCTACGTGGCATGCCACGTCATCCACTTCAGGCTGACATCGCTGACATGACACGCCACGTAGACGAATCCCATCAAAATCTCCCTCACCTACCTGCACTGTTCATCGTCTTCCTTAGCTCGCCGGCGAGCAAGGAAGAATCCGGCCATATTAATGGCCCAAATTTTGTCAAAACAAACCCCTAGACAACATAAACTTAAAAATACAATCACAGCAAAAAAATCCAGCTTAAAACAACAGACTCAATTTAATTAAAAACGAGGATTAAGTTAAATAACGAAAAAATCAAAATTTGTTTGCGACGTCGGGTAGGATTACCTGGAAGTGAAGAACATTCCAGCACAGAAGCTGGTAAAGCAGAGCAAAAATGCCAAATTCTTAGATATAACATTCCTTGCTGCAAAATCTCCAAGTTCAACTGCTGCTCCTCTGCCAAAAATCCAAAAAACCCCTGCCAAATTAAATCCCAGCCGCTCCATCAAATCAAAACCCAAAGCCCAAAACTAGCCACACCGAACCTCCGGCCTCCAGCACCGCCGTGCCATCTCTTCCTCTGCCTCAAGCCAAAAAACTCAAAACCCAAATCCCAAAACCAACCACAGCCGAACCAATCACCCATCATCACCGCCGAATACCAATTCTCCGCCACCGCCAAATCAGCGCCTCCTCCACATCACCGCCGCCAGTCACCATCGTCTGCGTCCATCTCCACCGCTGCAGCCGACCAACGCTTTCATCCCCCTCAATCACCCCTCTGCCGGACAGAATCATCATCATCTCTCAAATCTGAACGAACAACCACCATCATCACCACCGTCGTTCGCCATCGCTGCTCCCACAACCACCCCCACTAAAATCAACCCAATCACCCTTCAATTGACCAAAAATCCAAACACCCAATCTTAGGTGAAGAAACAGAAAAGAAAAAGGAGAAAGAAAGAAAAAGGAGAAAAGGAGAGTGAGGTCGTGGTCTCCAAAGGAAAGAATAAAAGAGAAGGAGAAGGGAGAAGCCTTGTCGTTTGACGAGGAAAAGGATTCGTCTACGTGGCGTGCCATGTCAGCGATGTCAGCCTGAAGTGGATGACGTGGCATGCCACGTAGACTAGATAACGGTAGATTGGTGACGGAAACGGCCGCAGGTACCAAATGTGATCAATTAGTTGCGTACGAGTACCTTTTAAAACCAAAAAAAGGTACAGGTGCCAAATTAGTCGTAAGCCCAACGTACAGGTACCGTTTTTGGCATTTTCCCAACACTAATTTCATTTTGGGTCAATGCTTTTTCTTTCGCAAACTTTTCTATAAACCCCACAAAATTAGGCAATCTAACTTTCCAAATCTATCCCTTCGTCGCCCGCCTCTTCGTATCTCAAAAACCCCAAAACCCCTCAATTTTCACAGTACTCAGCCCAGAAACACGTCGTCGTAGACATGGCCACTTCCTTCTCTTACGCTACATCAAATCTACTCTTCTCTCCCTTTCCTGATCGGACCAGAACCCTAAACCCATTCCTCCACCGAACTCGTTTTCCCATTCAAAAACAGTTTCTTCGCGGGTCGGCGTGTGTGGCGCGCTTCGGGTTCAAGCCCGGTCTACTACCCGACTCGGATACTGCGGAGATGGTCAAAGACCTGTTTGGTAGAGCTGAAAGTCTTATTTACACAATTGCTGATGCTGCAGTCTCCAATTCGGATGCTGTTGATAACGTTACAACCAAACAAAACAGCAGTGATTGGCTTTCCGGTATTACTTATGGCATGGAGAGCGTTTTGAAGGTATTTGTTAATTTTAGCTGCACCTGATGATTGTATGCTTAATGGTTGATTATGTGTGTAATGATTGTTTATTTATGAGATTGTATCGTTTTGTTGCAGGTTTTGAAGGATGGGTTGTCTGGTTTGCATGTGCCATATACTTACGGATTTGCTATCATACTGTTGACTATTATAGTGAAGGCTGCTACATTTCCGTTGAGTAAGAAACAGGTTCGTCACTCCATTGGATGTAAACAGAAATAAAGCTTTTTAGGGATTTAATTGTAAGGATTTGCATGTGCTTATAATTCTGTGATGGGCAGGTAGAATCTGCAATGGCTATGAAGTCGCTGCAACCTCAAATCAAGGCTATTCAGGAGCGTTATGCCGGTAATAAGGTGAATATTTCTTCTTTTGTATCATGAACTGCGATGATATATGGGCTGAAATTGAAGTAAATTATGCATGGAACTTAATAATTTTGAGAAAGTGAACAGCGGCTTGTTTTCTATTTACTTGTAGGAAAAAATTCAGCTTGAGACTGCTAGATTATATAAATTAGCTGGAATAAATCCCTTGGCAGGTAATTGTTTTTCATACTTATTATAGCTTTGTTGGGGACCATGATGGATATTTTCAAAGTCTTAGATACTTCATCAATGGCTTTGCTGTTTTTAAATTTTTGTTTTTGGTTTTTCAAACATCCCCGTGAACTCACCTAAAGGTTCACATTGATTCTTTAGAAGGTCATCTTTACAGCTGTAAGGTCTGTATGGCGATTTATTTGTGACCCATGTAAAAAAAAGCAGTGGTTTATGGTGTCACTAGAGCTGAAGAGCTGTTCATAAACTATATATATTCCTTTTTTTGAATAGTTTGTGTTTCTGCATTTCCTACGAGCAAACCATTCTTTGTTCTTCTTAGCTGATGTAGACTCTAGTCCTTTTAACATATCTTTCCATTTGGTGCTAGGGTGCTTGCCTACTCTTGCTACAATACCTGTATGGATTGGGCTATACAGAGCCCTCTCAAATGTAGCTGATGAGGTAGCATAATTTTTTACTGATTTGTCAACTGTTATTTTCTTTTTTCTCTATTGGATACATGGATTTTCTATCATCTCCATTCTTGAAATGAATGCATGTGTTTGGATATCAAGGGACTTCTTACGGAAGGCTTCTTTTGGATACCCTCTCTTGCTGGTCCAACTACAATTGCTTCTCGTCAAAATGGCAGTGGCATCTCTTGGCTCTTCCCTTTTATCGTGAGTCCCCTGATTTAAATTCTTTATCATAAATGTCTGATAGAACTTCGTAGACATCATACCCAAACTAACCTTACAACACTTTCTGCTGGAACAATGCTGAACATTTCATCATGTCGATCGAGTTATCATTTATATTGTCACCTAACTGTGAATACTCGTGTTAGTTAGATAGTGAGGTTTGATCATAATGTATCCTTAGAAACTAGGATATGTTAGCATTAGTTTCATAGTTATGTTTCTCTGTTTTCCCTGTTATTGTTTGGACTTTGGAATCAGTATGAAGTTATTAGCTCCTATGTCCTAACTAGATTCACTTTGGTCATTTTCATTTTGCTGCTTCTCCATTTGGTATAATGTAGAACTGATACTTGGTTGCTTGAATCATTTTCTTAGGACGGACATCCACCATTGGGATGGCCTGACACACTGGCATATCTCGTGTTGCCTGTGATGCTGGTCGTCTTACAATACATCTCTCTCCAAATTATGCAACCCCCGCAGGTCGGTCACTTCCTAAGCAGTTTTTTTCATCTTAATTCAATTTAGCTAATTATCTTAAACTGTGGCTTGGATTCTGGAATACTTTCTTTATGCTGTGGTCAGTTTCCTGCTCTGCCTTACATTAAATGATAGATTTATCATCTGTCAATTTAGCAATTTGTTTTCGGAGGAATAACTTCTTAGCAATTTAGAACTAACTAGCACTTCAAGATTGCTAACTTCATCAGTTATGCAGACAGAATAATTTCCAGTTTATTTTTCTACAAATTAAATTATGCGAATCTTTGGGCAAACTGTGCAAAGTGCTTGCTGCTTCCAAGCTTCAAATGGTTCCTAGATTAAGTGCAAGCTTTAGACTCGTAGCAATGTGAATACTAATTTATGGAAGAATTTCTTATTCATCATTTGACACATCTTGCTTCTTCTAGAGTGATGATCCAAATGTGAAGAATTCTCAAGCAATAACAAAGTTCCTTCCTTTGATGATTGGCTATTTTTCTCTATCAGTCCCTTCTGGTCTAAGCCTCTATTGGTAAGCAAGTACAGCCACTCTGTCATATGAACATTTCATCCATCTTGTTTGCATTCTGCTTCAATAAATTCTGATAAAAGTTTGTTCTTTGTTTGTTTGTAGGCTTACAAATAATATACTCAGCACAGCACAACAGTTCTGGTTCCAAAAGTTAGGGGGTGCGAAAGTTCCAACACTAAAATTCAGTGATGACATTGTCAAAGGGGAGAAAGTCCAGACTGAGAAGCCTCTCAATAAATTAAATTCCACGAACACTAAATCTGAACAAGTAGAAACCTTGACATCAGAAGGTCCGCGTCCTGGTGAAAGGTTAATTGTTTTCTTATCAAAAAGAGATTCCTTCTATTTTAGTTTGTTTTGTTTTTTTATTCCTTTCCACCCAATCATGGATGTTTGCAGCCTTTTTTTCTTCTCTTGTGGAACCCTTGGTTATTTGCTGCTTATTCATTCAGATTTAAACAACTAAAGGAGCAAGAGGAGAGGAGAAAACAGCAAAGAGAAGAAGAGCAGAGGAAAGCCAGAGAGGCTGCTGCTGAAGGAGGTCAAACAGCAAATGATGATGTTGAGAAAGTAGACAGCTCATTTCCGGGGGGAAATGGGACAAATTCTGGTGGTGGTGATGTAGTTGAACAGACTGAAAAGAGCATTGGTGGTTCTTCCGCATTTGAGGTTATTGTAAACAGAAACTCTTCTGGTCAGGGCTCGAAGAAGGATGAGAAGACAACTTCTGTCTAGTAAAGAAAAAAGTCAAGTTTCTGTTAATCATGAGGTTTCTGGGAAGGATGAACAGCAGGTATGGTAGTTACAAGCTTTGATATATAATTGCTATTTTCTTAATCATCAGATACGCTTTAGATGAAACTTCTAGATACACTTTTCTTGTAATTCTGCATCAGAATTCTGTATCATACATGCGTATTTGAACTGTGAGATGAGATTTAACTCATAAAGTTAGGTTAGTCCATTGCTCTTGCAAGAGGGTGGGGGTGGGAAAGTAAAATATGAACTGTGTAGCGCCTATGTCTAGCTGATTTCTTTTCCATTTAGGACTTCCCCTTGT
Source organism: Viola odorata (assembly GCA_963691705.1). Classification (NCBI taxonomy): domain Eukaryota; kingdom Viridiplantae; phylum Streptophyta; class Magnoliopsida; order Malpighiales; family Violaceae; genus Viola; species Viola odorata. The sequence goes on along the minus strand of OY829540.1, from coordinate 8,043,392 downwards.
AGTTTACTGCGCATGTACTGAGGAAAAGTAGTACAAATGAAGCTGATATATGTATCCATTTTTGCGGAATTTAATTTGTTTCCTCTTTTCTGTTGTGTTTCTGTATTTACAGATATGATAAAAGTGCAATTGAGCAAAGAAACACTAATCATGGAACGCAATGGATGTTCCGAAGAAGGTGCATCCTTGGGTTAAAGACAGACTGGTGAAATGTCGTTCATGATCCCAGTATCTGAAATTCATGAACCAACATGAGGAATACCTTGTCACCTATTATGTCGGATACTTGCCCGTTAAGAAGCAGTTTCAGCATTCTCTTGAGTTTCAGAATAAGTCCTTAGGGGTGGTGGTGGTGGTGATGAGGGGCGGGTTGATACGAATATCTGGTATTAGTGTAAAATGTTGGAATCGTCAAATATCTATCCCCTGTTTCCTTTTTGCTTGTTGTTCTGAAGAAAGCTGATTCTTTGTATAAACATAAACCCTTTGTTTCTTCACCGTAATAATGATAATAAAAGAAAGTTTCAAGAAAGGTGTGACTGCATTTTTTTTTCCTGCTACTTCAGACCGATGAGTGCATAGTCCATTGGTTTTCTTATTTCTGAGCCTCATTTTTGAGTCCCATCCAGTGTTGTGAAACCCGTCCCTTTCCGGCCGGTAATGCCAAAACGTCTTGTCCCAATTCCAAAAAGGGGATGGCAAATGCTCCATTTTGTCTTGGTTCAAATCCTGGACTATCTCAGCTATACCGGACAATTCCGGCCGTATGGTCCCCTCAAATCCGTCTCCGTTTATCCCGGTAAAAAAAAAAAAGTTTGCTCGTTGCTTGCCGCATCAAAAAATTTCAATTCCTTTCTTTCCTTATCCCAAATACCATGGCCGTCCACCATGGCTTTCCTCCTAGGGTATAAATCCTTGCTAGATTTCTTGGTTGACAACCCAAAAAATCCAATCAATCCCTGCTAGTTTTGGTCACCGATTTCTTCTTTGGGTATAAAGATATTGTCTTGCTTCGTTTCTAGCCAATTCACGTCCTGGGTGTTATGAATCAGTAATAGGCTTGACCCACTAATCTCAAAATCAGAACACTGGTATAAAGTTGTGTAATGTATACAAAAAAATTAGAAAACAGAGAATTCAAGATACCAACCGAAACCGATAATTTAATCGAAACAGATAACATCTCATTCCAGTAGCAAACCCGAGATGGTCACTGGAACGAGATTCACAATCCTATCTCCGCCAATCCAAAAAAAAGCCTTATTGGGAGAAGTAGAATTCAAGCTTCTACTGTAAGTATTGATGAAGAAATTAGACATTGTTCTGTACATCAAAATGCAAGCTTGAAGAAGAGGTAAGTAAGAGTGTCAAACATTATTTTGTATATAAAAATACTGTTTATTGTTGATGCTAAATCCATTTTCCATCATCATCATTATTCTGTACATCATTTGATGCGAAATTCTTTCCTATCAGAGCTCTAATAAGTTGATGCTAAATCCATTTTCCATCATCATTTTCATATTATTATTTTAACCAAGTTTCTCAAAACAAAAACCAAAAAAACTTAATCCCATTTCTTCATGACTCCAGTCCTCACTAGAGCCAGATAAGCAATGACCCTATACAACACAAGCATAAGCCCTAAAGCCACAGCATCAATCACCTGTCCATCAAGCCCTACCTTCTTAATTCCAGGAAAATCATCCACCAGACAAACTCCACCAGCAGCATTACATGGATAGGTATCACCTTGTTTAAACTGAGAACCCAACAGCAGCTTGTAGGTATACTGACTTAAGGATATGTATTTGATCCACCCTATAAATGGAGGGACATGCTGCACATAATACCCTCCAGCTAACATAGAAGTTAGCATGATCACCGATCCCAGAGTCGTGGCCAATTTCTGGTCCATCACCAACGCGCCAATAGTGATGCGAATCCACGCATCCAACTACCGTTACCACCAGCTGGTCCAATGACTCGAGTCAGAGCTAGAAAGCTTCAAGACCGTTTGTCATCTCTCATTCACAAGGAGCTGGAATGTGAGAGGACAAGTGAGGAAGCTGCACTTAGAGAGAAGACACCAAGAGTTGTGAATCTCCTTACATTCACAATGCCCGAAGATGATTCTGCCAGAAACGGCACTTGACCGTTTGTCACCAAAACGGCTCTTGTCCGATTCGTTCAAAACGGCTCTTGTCCGTTTCGCTTAATCGGCACCTGACCGTTTCACTCAGCCATTGCCGTTTCACTCATCTGTCTCGCGTGCCGATTGCTCAAAACGGCTCCTGCCCGTTTCGCGTGTCCAGAAGCGCGCGTTGACTGAAGTTTACGTTGTTGACTTTAATTATTTTAGCTTAATTAGTTAATTAGACAGTTTTAATTAGTTAAGTTATCTTCCTATTTTAGAAGTCCTACTTCTATTCCTATTTGGTTTGCTATTAGGGTTTGTTTGTAACCTATATAAGGAACCACTTGGCCACTTTATTAAGTTGGCTGTTATTTGATAAATTGAGATATTCTCTTCAATCTCCGCCCCTTGTTCAAGTTGGTTGAACCTTGTTCTTCTTGAGTCCGCAATACTTGAGTCGTATACAAGTAAATCTTGGAATTGCATCCTACTTGTTGTTTATCTTCTTGTTCGGACTTTGGTTGGCTGTTGCTTAGCGTTCAGCAGGTCTTAGTTGTGCAAGTTTATCATTCACAAGGACCCTCTCTTGTTCGGATTTTGGTTGGCTGTTGCTTAGCGTTCAGCAGGTCTTAATTGTGCAAGTGAGTTCTATCTATTCTATCTATTCCGCAGGAAATCCATCTTTGAACAAAGATCAAAATTGGTGCTACGCATCCTAAGGAACCAGGATCGTATCAGTTGGTAGCGGAGCTTAAGGCGTTCAAAGATTGGTAAGTATCTTAATTGTTTTCAAGTTTCCATCGTTGAAATCGGTATTTCTTTCTACTCCATTCAAAACCGATTTCTTTGCTGTGCTTGGTTAGTTACTTGGATACAATTGGTTGTGTTTCGTTCCAGTTTGTTGTGTTGAAATTCGCTAAATTACTTGCGTTTTCTACCCACAGGAAGGTCACGAAATACAAGAGAAAATTCTGTTCAATATCAGTTGTCGAATTTGTATTCATATATATAGCAACTGAAGTCCGATTTTAGTAATTGTGGTTTCGTTGGAAAGCTGAATCTGTTGGGCTTCCGAATCAAAAAGAATCGGTCGATTCGGAGTTCAGAGTAAAAAGTTCTGATCAAAACACTGAATTGTGTTTTGCTGTCAAAAAAAAAAAAAAAAAAACAACAACAACAGGGAAATTTCCCAAAGAAAAGAAAGGGATTCGATCCTGCAAATACGAAAATATATAGAAGTATTTGCTCCATAAAAACCAGATTTATCAAGGAATTAAATTGCACTGCGATTGGGTATTACAATCATAACTGAAATTGAACTTGTTTGAGTCCTTTCGAGTCAATTTTGAGCTTTCTTTGATTCCTTGAAATTGCCTTCTACTCTACTTGCTATTTGTTTGATTGGTTGTTCTTACAATTACTCAAATATCAAGTGTCACCATTCTTTTCAGTGTTAGTTTTCTTTGAGAGTCTTCTTGGAAGCTTTTCTTTGGATTCTTGAGTCTCACTAACACTTGAACATTGCAGGGAATTTTGAGAGATTTTGTGAGATTATTAGAGTGATTAAACACGAGAGTAAACACGTGAGGGAGTGCTAGGTTAGTGCAATTTTACGTTTTCTTTGGTGTTGTGAATTTCAGGAAAAGTAAAAGATGTCTCAAGAGGGCGTACAACAACCCGATCTATCGGCTATACTAGCCAACATGACGGAACAGCTCCGAACATTGAATGAACGGCAATTAACCGCAAATGAGCGGCAGCTAACTGCCGATGCAAGGCTGGCTAGGGTGGAAGCATTAGGTACCATTAATCCAGTTCCTATAGCCGCGAATAACCAACGTGATGGCTGTTTGACTGATCTGTCCGAAGAAGATGACAACGCCCGTCGACCACGTGATGTGAATCGTCGGCGTAATCTTGCTTTGGTCCCTCCTAGGCGACTTGCCAGACGTGGTCCACAATTGCCACATTCTGATTTGGAAGGAGAACCTGATGGGGGAGAAGGCTGGATAAATACAAGGGATGGACAGAGGAGAGAGAGACGAGACCGTCGTGATGGTAGGAGAGAACGGGAGGATGACCGTTTGGATGCTAATCTCAGCAGCATCAAAATGAAAATACCTCCGTTTGAGGGTACTGACGACCCTGATACCTTCTTGACATGGGAACGGAAAGTAGATGCTATTTTCTTATGCCACAATTATTCAGAGGGTAAAAAGGTCCAGTTAGCAGCAGTAGAATTCAGTGGATATGCTAGTCATTGGTGGGAGCAGCTCAACCTGAAGAGAGCCGTTGTTTATGCTGATCCGATTAATGACTGGGTTGAGATGAAACAGGCGATGAGACAACGGTTTGTCCCTGCCCACTTTCACCGTGAGCTTCATCAACGGCTTCAAACCTTGAAGCAAGGCAGCAAGGGAGTTGGGGCATACTTTAATGAGATGGAAACTACTTTGGCTCAAGCAAAGATTACTGAAGCAACTGAGGTAACGATGGCTCGGTTTCTTGCTGGTTTGAATGCAGACGTTGCCGACGCCTTGGAGCTGACGCAATACAATACTCTAGAGGAGATGCTTCATATGGCTCAAAAGATTGAGAAGCATAGGAAAGCTAGGAGTTCCTATAAATCTACTGGGTCGACACCTTGGAAGAAGACGTCTTGGAATAAGGATGACAAAACGGCCCCTGCCGTTTTGAAGGGATCTGCCAGTGCTGTTATTCCTTCTAAAACGGCAACTACCAAACCTTATACTCCACCAGTGGATCGGCCAGCTACTAAGGAGATTGTTTGTTTTAAGTGTAACGGCCGAGGGCATAAGAAATCGGAATGCCCTAACAAAAGAGTCTTCATCATCAGGCCGAATGGAGAGGAGGAATCGGATGAAGAGCGGGAGGAATCGGAATCGGAAAATGCCGATGCCGATTCAGATGTTGACCGACAGGAAGGAGATCAGGTGAACTTGCTTGTTGTGCGTCGGAACCTCAACGTACAAACCACAGAAGAAGTTTGTGATGAGGAGCAACGGACCAATCTGTTTCATACCCGAGGCGTGATAGACAAGAAAGGTTGTTCCATTATCATTGATAACGGCAGTTGCACCAACTGTGCGAGTTGGTTGATGGTTGATAAACTGGGTTTACCAACGGTAAAGCATCCGAAACCATACCTTCTACATTGGATGACGGATGACAACGGTATTAAGGTAACCAAACAGGCACTTGCAAAGTTCAGAATCGGCAAGTACTATGATGAAGTTCTCTGTGATGTTGTGCCGATGCAAGCGAGCCATATCATCCTTGGGCGACCGTGGCAGTTTGACCGAGCGGCAAATCATGAGGGAAGGAGAAATCTTTACAAGATAGAAAAGGATGGTCAAAAATTCACCTTGGCACCGTTAACACAAGCTGAAGTGTTTAAGGATCAGCAATGGCTTGCTAAGTCACATGCTGAATATGAAATAGCGAAACAGCTTGAGAGAGAAAAAGAAGGTTTGAGTGTGACAAAAATTGAGAGCCAAACTGAGAGTGTGAGCTTTCAACATTCGCATGAAAAGAGTAAGCATGCAGAGGGTGAGTGTGAGCGAGAAAAACATTCGCATGAAAACAGCAAGCATGCAGAGGGAGAGAGTAAACATTCGCACGAAAAGAGTAAGCGTGCTGAGAGTGGCATTGAGAGAAAAGGAGAGGCAAATAAAACGAAATTGAGTGTATATGCCAAAGGGAGTGAAGTGAGGAAAGCACTGATTTCTTACAAACACGGTTTTTGCGAAAGCCGTCCCTTCCTTCTAATCCGTTTTCGCTCTTACTGTTTGCTATATGATGAAACGGATCGTAAACATGCCGTTCCGATTGGTATCTCTTCTCTCTTGCAGGAGTTTGGAGATGTTCTACCCGAAGAGATGCCACCTGGCTTACCTCCGATTCGAGGCATCGAACATCAGATCGACTTTGTTCCTGGATCGGCAATTCCCCATCGGCCGGCTTACCGATCCAATCCAGAGGAGACAAAGGAACTGCAACGGCAAGTGGACGATTTGCTTGCGCGTGGGTACGTTCGGGAGAGTTTGTCTCCATGTGTCGTTCCAGTCATTCTAGTCCCAAAGAAGGATGGATCTTGGCGCATGTGTGTTGATTGTCGAGCAGTCAACAAAATCACTGTAAAGTATCGCCACCCTATTCCTCGATTAGATGACATGTTAGATGAATTAAGTGGTAGTCAAATTTTTTCTAAAATTGATTTAATGAGTGGTTACCACCAAATTCGCATGAAAGAAGGGGATGAATGGAAAACTGCTTTCAAAACTAAGTATGGTTTGTATGAGTGGATGGTTATGCCGTTTGGTTTAACTAATGCCCCTAGCACCTTTATGAGGTTAATGAACCATGTACTTCGGCACTTAATTGGCAGATTTGTTGTAGTTTATTTTGATGACATTTTAGTCTATAGCAAATCTTTTGATGAGCATGTTTTACATCTTAGGGAGGTTTTTTTTAACACTTCGTGAACAGGTATTATATGCTAAACCTAGTAAGTGTTCATTCGCAATGGAACAAGTTGGTTTTCTTGGTTTTATTGTGAGTGCAGATGGCGTTAAAGTGGATGAAGAGAAAATCCGCGTGATTCAGGAGTGGCCGACGCCGAAGTCCGTTAGTGATGTGCGATCATTCCATGGCTTGGCGAGCTTCTATCGGCGATTTGTCAAAGACTTTAGCACCATTCCTGTTCCTCTGAATGAATTAACCAAGAAGAATGTTATTTTCAGGTGGGATCAGCAACAAGAAGAGGCGTTTGCTACCCTCAAGGATCGGCTCTGTGCCGCTCCCGTACTAGCACTGCCCGACTTCAGCAAGGCGTTTGAGATAGAGTGTGACGCCAGCGGGTTAGGAATCAGCGCCGTTCTGATGCAAGAGCAACGACCGATTGCCTATTTCAGTGAAAAGCTCAAGGATGCTCAACTCCGATATCCTACCTATGACAAGGAGTTCTATGCTCTTGTCAGAGCGTTGGAAACATGGCAACACTACTTGATGCCGAGAGAGTTTATCATCCACACAGACCATTTGAGCTTGAAATACCTAAAGGGTCAAGGGAAGCTGAATCGGCGACATGCCGTTTGGATGGAATTCATTGAAGCCTTCCCTTACCACATTCAGTACAAGCAAGGTAAAGAGAATGTTGTTGCCGATGCACTATCTCGAAGGTACGTGCTCATTACTTCTCTAAATGCCAAATTACTTGGATTTTCGCATATTATAGAACTCTATGCTGCCGATTCTGATTTTGGTGATATTTATATGCATGGCGTTTCTATTTCTGGTTCTAAATTCTTTAAACAAGAGGGATATTTATTTAAAGGTAAACACTTGTGTATTCCTCATTGTTCTCTTCGTGAATTACTGGTGCATGAAGCCCATAGTGGTGGTTTAATGGGTCACTTTGGCGTGACTAAAACTTTGGATGTATTGCATGATCATTTTTACTGGCCTCACATGAAGCGTGATGTTGCGCGCATTATTGCTAGTTGTTTAATATGTCGTAGAGCCAAGTCTAAATCGGCTGGTCATGGAGAATACATGCCGTTACCTGTTCCTTCTCACCCTTGGACCGATTTATCTATGGATTTTGTGGTAGGATTGCCTAGGTCTAAGAACGGAAAGGATAGCATTTTTGTTGTAGTGGACAGATTTTCGAAGATGTCCCACTTTATACCATGTTCTACTACTTATGATGCTACTCAGATTGCTGATTTATTCTTTCGTGAAGTAGTTCGTTTGCATGGTATCCCTTTGACGATTGTGAGTGATAGAGATACTAAGTTTCTTAGTCATTTTTGGCGTGTCCTATGGAAGAAGCTTGGTACTAAGTTATTGTATTCTACATCTTATCACCCACAAACGGATGGTCAAACAGAGGTGGTAAATCGGACTCTTGGCTCCCTTTTACGCACCCTAGTTCGTAAGCATGTTTCTACTTGGGTTGATCATTTACCGTTTATTGAATTTGCTTACAACCGTGCTGTTCATTCTACTACTCATTACTCGTCGTTTGAACTAGTGTATGGATTTAATCCTAGAACTGTTTTGGATTTAACTCCTTTACCTTTGAGTGATGTTGTAAGTTTAGATGGTGCCCAGAAGGCTGATTTTGTCAAGCAATTGCATGCTAAGGCAAAGCAGAACATTGAGCGCATGAATGAGAAGCTGATGCTGAAACGGAACGATGGCCGACGGCTAGTGACGTTCCAGGTTGGCGATTGGGTTTGGTTGCATATGCGCAAGGAGCGTTTTCCTGCCCAACGCCGCGGCAAGCTATCTCCTAGAGGCGATGGACCTTCCAGATTGTCGAGAAGATCAACAACAATGCCTATAAACTGGCGTTGCCGAGTGAGTATGGTGCCGTTAGCTCTACCTTTAATGTTTCTGACTTAGAATTGTTTGATGCAGATGACGAGTATGGACTTTCAGCTGATGCCGATTCGGATTCGAGGGCGAATCCTTCCGAAGGGGGAGGGAATGATGCGAATCCACGCATCCAACTACCGTTACCACCAGCTGGTCCAATGACTCGAGCCAGAGCTAGAAAGCTTCAAGACCGTTTGTCATCTCTCATTCACAAGGAGCTGGAATGTGAGAGGACAAGTGAGGAAGCTGCACTTAGAGAGAAGACACCAAGAGTTGTGAATCTCCTTACATTCACAATGCCCGAAGATGATTCTGCCAGAAACGGCACTTGACCGTTTGTCACCAAAACGGCTCTTGTCCGATTCGTTCAAAACGGCTCTTGTCCGTTTCGCTTAATCGGCACCTGACCGTTTCACTCAGCCATTGCCGTTTCACTCATCTGTCTCGCGTGCCGATTGCTCAAAACGGCTCCTGCCCGTTTCGCGTGTCCAGAAGCGCGCGTTGACTGAAGTTTACGTTGTTGACTTTAATTATTTTAGCTTAATTAGTTAATTAGACAGTTTTAATTAGTTAAGTTATCTTCCTATTTTAGAAGTCCTACTTCTATTCCTATTTGGTTTGCTATTAGGGTTTGTTTGTAACCTATATAAGGAACCACTTGGCCACTTTATTAAGTTGGCTGTTATTTGATAAATTGAGATATTCTCTTCAATCTCCGCCCCTTGTTCAAGTTGGTTGAACCTTGTTCTTCTTGAGTCCGCAATACTTGAGTCGTATACAAGTAAATCTTGGAATTGCATCCTACTTGTTGTTTATCTTCTTGTTCGGACTTTGGTTGGCTGTTGCTTAGCGTTCAGCAGGTCTTAGTTGTGCAAGTTTATCATTCACAAGGACCCTCTCTTGTTCGGATTTTGGTTGGCTGTTGCTTAGCGTTCAGCAGGTCTTAATTGTGCAAGTGAGTTCTATCTATTCTATCTATTCCGCAGGAAATCCATCTTTGAACAAAGATCAAAATTGGTGCTACGCATCCTAAGGAACCAGGATCGTATCAAATAGCTAGCCCAAGGCCTTGAGATACTAACACGCTGAACAACAGAACAAACAAAGTGTGGAAGAAATTCCCTGCACTGGGTTGTAGCCCTGCCATCCAGAAATTCAGTTTATTTATTTATTTATTGCAAGACATAACTACATTTTCATTGATGCTATAATTATAAATCTAACTTTGTGTTAGAGTGTAGAATATAAAATTATGTTATGAGAAAAAGAAAAAGAAACATAATTTTGTCTTGAACTAATTATATTCTAATCTTGTGAAATTATACAGTTTACGAACGTACAATACAAAGTTAAGCAGAAAGAAACAGCACAATCATGCTCTTGTAACATGAAAATTATCAATTCAAATTCAAGTGATGAGGAGAAGGTAATCCTGAAAGGAATTACGGGACTAGTTCTTCCGGGGGAAATGCTGGCCATGTTGGGCCCATCCGGCAGTGGCAAAACAACTCTTTTATCCGCCTTAGGCGGCAGGCTCCGCAGCGGCCACCTCTACGGCGACATAACATTCAACGACCTGCCCCGCAGCGGCCACCTCTACGGCGACATAACATTCAACGACAAAAGAGTTGTTTTGCCACTACCGAATGGACCCAAATTATAATTAATTAATTAACACTAATCGGAATTAGAAAAAAGAAAAGAGAGAGAGGACTGCCAATCAAGGAAAGAAGATGAAATAACATATCACTCGTCAAGAGAAGATGATAGAGGAGACGGGTGTAACTCTTTTAGACTTTAGTGAGAGCTGGTCCATTTGATAGAGGAGATTGTGTTGGTTAAGGCTTTGCATGTATTAAGAGAGTGTGTGATGATTTTGCTTGTTTGTTACGGTTCTTATTGTGTAGAGAGTAGATTATTTTGGGACGTTTCTAAGAATGTTTTTTTCCCTTTGTTGTTTGCTAAGGTCTCAACAATAAGCCTGTTCAATTTATTTGGACTTGGAAGGAAACTAAAATGGACCACAACTGAGACTGCTTTCTTAATTTGGGCCTCGATGGGCCCTACTTAACTAAGTTAAAAAAATCAGAAAAAAATACAAGAAAATTTCGATGTCTACAAATTAATGTTTAGTGTTCCTTCTTTTATTATCTTTTTTTCACCATATTAACTACTTTACTTTAAATGAATAATTTAAAATTAACACAACTTAAATCGATTGGATTAAACTTTATAACTTATGAGAGAAAAAAAATTCTAATTAAAAAATATCAACTAACTTCTTAGAAAATGTAAAAGAGATAACTAACTAAAAATATTTTTTTAGCAAAAAGGATCTCTTTTCGAGAATGGAGGGATTACTCCCGAGTTTTTTGTCAAAATATGACATTTAAAAAAATTTATTCTCAAAATAGGGTAGTTTTAAACTTAATTACCAAAATAAGATAGTTTGTGACATGTAGTATCCATATTACTACTCCCTCTAGTACGTTTTAAATGTCATTCTGGGAGGAAAAAGCAGGTCCGGAATAAATGTCGTTCTCGGCATCCCACGCTGAAGAAGACGATGATGCCCCTGCCTTCGCTTGGTGTCAACGACCGCGGCTTTGGCTTGGCTCAACGATCACGTCGTTGCCTGTTGGTGTCGTTTGAAAATCAAATTTGGGGGGGAATGGTAAAATTTTCCTTATTAATACCACCAGCAATTCGGTAAGCACCACTTTTAATTCGTTAATTCACTTCAAATCGGAGCAAAATTAAGGTTTTCTACTTCTATTTTTTCAAATGGAGGGCGTTGATTACTTGGATGATTCACAGAAAGACAGTTGTGTTCAATTTGATGGTTCCGGTGAAATTTTTGTACCGGATTCAATTGGAGTTTTAGGGTTTGAGGATGATGTCGATGCGGCGGCGGCGGATTCAGTATGTGACATGGATTTCATTGTGAAAGATACCTACGATAAACAAGAAGACATCGTAGCTAAAAAAATGGCCACTGCGTATGAGGAAGATGATGCACTACGCGCGACTATTTATCAAGCGGACGAAGTACTGTGCTCTCTAGCCAGAGAAGAAGATGAGATTCTAGTTTTCCATCATGGGACACAACTATCCAGCGTGCAAGGTGAATCCACTCCAAAAAAAATTCTTCTTCCTGATTTGAATCTGCCTGCTACGGGGGATGATGAGCGTGTAACAGAAGTCAATCTGGACAGAGATTTTGACCTCAATAAGTTACCCATTCGAGGTATGTTTGCCCCTAAAAACGAGCCTTTCTATGAAGAGAACTTCATTCAAATGCTACGAATACTTGTCCCTATTTTTTACTGAGAATTAGGGTGTTTGTTGTACATAGAATGCTTAGTAATTTAGGGTGGGCAGTTTTGCAACCCATTTTCCATCATCATTTTCATATTATTATTTTAACCAAGTTTCTCAAAACAAAAACCAAAAAAACTTAATCCCATTTCTTCATGACTCCAATCCTCATTAGAGCCAGATAAGCAATGACCCTATAAAACACAAGCATAAGCCCTAAAGCCACAGTATCAATCACCTGTCCATCAAGCCCTACCTTCTTAATTCCAGGAAAATCATCCACCAGACAAAATCCACCAGCAGCATTACATGGATAGGTATCACCATGTTTAAACTGAGAACCCAACATCAGTTTGTAGGTATACTGACTTAAGGATATGTATTTGATCCACCCTATAAATGGAGGGACATGCTGCACATAATACCCTCCAGCTAACAGAAAAGTTAGCATGATCACCGATCCCAGAGTCGTGGCCGATTTCTGTTCCATCACCAACGCGCCAATAGCTAGCCCAAGGCCTTCAGATACTAACACGCTGAATAACAGAACAAACAAAGTGTGGAAGAAATTCCCTGCACTGGGTTGTAGCCCTGCCATCCAGTAAGTTATGGTAACGAATATTGTCGGCAGGACAAGCTCCATCGTTAGCTCGCTCACCATTCTAGACATGAAGTACGACGAGAGCCTATATGTCCCCGCGGACCTCTCCTTCTCGAGCATCTTCCGTTCTTGAGGGAACGTGAAAATGGCTTGGAAGAGTGGGAAGAAACCCCAGAATCCTGAGCTGAAGAAAGCAACCCTGTCTGCAATATACAATTCAGAATCAGAGTATCAGTCCTGTCCTGCATTGTTCCGATTCGTTTGCGCAAAAACATCCATTCGTTTTAAAAAGAATTGTAAAACAGCGAGCAGGAACTTAATTACTTACTCTATCTTGGATATTGGCAGCCTTAGTTTGCCACCACAGGAGTCCTGCTATGAAGGCTACCACCAAAACTTGTCCGATTTTGAAATGAGAGAACGATTCGTATTTTCGTTCTTTCACTCCTCTTCTTAGCAAGACTGTAAATTGCTGCCACCAAGTTGTACTCCACCGGGGAAACTCCTTGTCGTTCGGGCCATTATGGTGTTGCTGGCCGGTCACTTCCTTAAAATCTGACTTCAATGTAGGAGCAATATTGCTCTTGTAGGCAGAAACTAGAGCCTGCTTAACCATAACCGGGTTGTAGCTTGAAATTGAGTCATCATCGTTCGGAGGCACACCTGGTACGAAAGAAAGATCAACAGAGTTATTTGATTATTCCAATCAATTAGCGTCGATTATGTCCTTGTAGGAAATCTAACTACAGGAGCTAAATTACAGCTAACGAACTAATCGAGACTGAGTGACCGATTTCAACTAAGCATATTACTAATTTGAAAATTTCTAAATATAGGGACTTAATTGGAAAAATTGAACAAATACATGACGAAAAAAAACTGGCTAGTTTTGAATTTCAACGTGAATTAAATCAGAAATTGTATAGAAACTTGAACATATTATAGGACTTAGACAAAAAGTAGAAAAGGAAATCACACTTTTCAACAATTTCTTAATTAATTAGGAAAAAAAGAAACAACATAAATGCTCTGTTTATGTTATTTCCAATAAAAATAAGTGGCAGCATCGAGCGGTGCACATAAATGCTCATGAACTTAATTTCCACCTGAAAAGTATTCTCTGAGTTCAATACTCTGCATGCTTAGAAAATCTACGTTTCTTGGTATTATCTACTTCCAAGTTACTTAATTAATTATTTTAACAATAGATTTTTTTTAAGATGGTGGGTGAGATTCGAACTTCAAATTATAAATTTTATCTTCTTTTTTGAAATGAAGCCTAAATTATAAACCTATCTTTTTTTGAAATGTGTTGGATGATAAAATTTGTGTTTAAATTTAATCATAACAATCAGCAAAAATCAAAATTAATGTTTAAAATCACAGGTTAATCAAAAGATTGGATTACTGTCACATACCGTTTGCGAGATCCAGAAGGAAATCCGCCGGGTTCATAGCAAGCGATGGAGCATATCCAACACTAGCAAAATAATCCATGGCCCGTGACCCGGCTCCGAAATACAACGAGTTCCCATCCGACAGCAACAAAACTTTATCAAACATGTAGAACAACCTACTCGACGGTTGATGGATCGTCATCACCACCGTCCTCCCTCCTTTCGCCAGGTCCGACAGGTTCCTGACGATCCTCTGCGCTGTCGTGGAATCGAGACCGGACGTGGGCTCATCCAAGAAAAGCAAGCTAGGATTTATCAACATTTCTTGACCTTTGCTGACCCGTTTCCTCTGCCCGCCCGAAACCCCTCTTAAACTAATCGCCGATTATAGAATCCTTGCACTGTTAGAACCAAAAGATATTCACTGCTGTTCTCAACCTTATGAACAACAGTGTAGGAACAAATCAATTCGATTAATACATGAATCAAATAACGGAATGCGGAAGCGTACCTGATGATGATGCCATAATCTTGAAGAAATCCGGGAACAAAAGTCTTCTGGTGGATTGTTGCCTTAGGGCTGAATGGGGAGCTTTCGTTTTCTTCTTTTCTGATAACTCTGTGTTGTTTTTCCTTTTAGAAAGAAAACCTAATTTTTTCCTTATGCGTTAAAACAGAAGAACTTTTCCTTATATATGGCAACTTCCACCAGGAACCAAATCCCAATTATATTTAACTTATGTTAATTACAAATTGACCCATCAACAATTGTAATTAACCCGAGACTCTGCACAAATACTGAATGTGCCCCCACACTGTATTAATTAGACGATTGGACCCCTCAACTTTATTAGATCATCAATTTGGTCCAATTAACTTTATGTTAACAATATATTATGTAACAGTACACACATAACATATGCGTCCATATGTTCCAGAGTGTACGAACGGTACTAACGCATTAGTCCCGTTGTCCAAATTCCAACAATCTCCCACTTGGACAACTACACAATATGCGTTCCTTATAGTACCACCTTTTGTCATACAATCATATGTTAACCCCTAAATGCTAGCATATATCCGTCTAATTCAATCCGGTCCATTAGCTTCATTAATACAAGAACCAAAAGAGCAGTCGTCGCAGTCCAAGCAACTAAACTCATAATGATTACGAGTACTAACTAACTAACGACATAGATCCAGTGTGCATGTGCAGCATGCAAATTACAAGTGATCTATACTTGTCAGATTTCCAACTGATCCTCTTTACTTTATGAGATCAAAAATCCAGAGCATATATTGAATAAAATCAATATCCATAAACTGTGAAATAACATAATACACAGTCATCGCATATATGAGTCACAAAAAATGTACAAACCAAACTCCCACTAATCTCAGGCATCTAACTTAATGACACCCATACTCGATACATGGCCATGAAATGCTACAGGTGTCAATGCCTTAGTGAGCGGATCCGCAACCATATCGTTTGTACCCAATAACTCTATGCTAACTTGATTGCTCTGAACCCTTTCTTTAACGGCAAGGAACTTTATATCAATGTGCTTTGATCTGGAAGAACTCCGATTACAGTTGGAGTACAACACAGCAGCCCGGTTGTCACAAAAGATCCTCAATGGTCTCTCAATACCAGTGACAACTCGCAGTCCCTTAACCATGTTCCGCAGCCATATAGCATGACTGGATGCCCCGTAGCAAGCTACGAATTTAGCCTCCATAGTGGAAGATGCAGCAAGTGACTGTTTCGCACTCTTCCATGAAATGGCTCCTTCAGCCAGAAGAAAGACATAACCTGAAGTCGATCTCCGGCTATCCTGGCATCCAGCGAAATCAGAATCAGTATACCCAATGATCTCAATCTGATCTGATCTCCTGTATGTGAGCATATAGTCTTTCATTTTCTACAGGTATCGAAAGACCCTTTTGGTTGCAACCCAATGATCCCTTCCGGGATTGCTCTGGTATCTGCCCAACATACCAATAATAAATGCAAGATCCGGACGGGTGCAAACCTATGCATACATGATGCTTCCCATAGCCGAAGCATATGGTACACCCTCCATGAACTTGCGGTCCAAGTCCGTCTTAGGACACTGATCAAGGCTAAACTTCTCACCTTTGGAGACAGGAGTATCATGTGGCTTACAATTTTGCATGCTAAATCTCTTTAGTACTTTATCGATATAACCCTTTTGTGATAATCCAAGGGTACTCCGTGAACGATCACGGTGTATCTGAATCCCCAACACAAAAGATGCTTCCCCAAGGTCTTTCATCTCAAAGTTATCTGAGAGGAAAACCTTAGTATCCTGAAGAAGCTTTACATCGTTAGTAGCAAGCAAAATGTCATCCACATATAATAGTAGAAATACAAATCTACTCCCATTGAACTTATGGTACAGACAGTCCTCCACAGCATTTACTTCGAAACCGTATGAAGTAATAACGCGATGGAACTTTAAGTACCATTGACGAGAAGCTTGCTTAAGCCCATAGATGGATTTCTTTAATCTACAAACTAGTTGACTATCCTCGTTAGAGGATGAACCCTCTGGTTGTTTCATGTAGATTTCTTCCTCAAGATCCCCATTGAGAAAGGCAGTCTTTACATCCATCTGATGTAGCTCAAGATCAAAATACGTCACCAAGGCCATAATAGTCCTAAAAGAGTCCTTCGATGAAACTGGAGAGAAGGTCTCTTTATAGTCTATTCCTTCCTTTTGGGTGAATCCTTTCGCAACAAGACGTGTTTTGTACCTCTCTATATTGCCCTGAGAATCCATTTTGGTTTTGAAAACCCATTTGCAACCTATCGGTTTCTTTTCCTCAGGCAATGGTACAAGTTCCCAAACGTCGTTGTCCTTCATGGATTTGAGTTCATCCCCTATGGCCCTTATCCACTCTCGAGCATCAGAACGACTATTAACCTCTTTAAAGGTGAGCGGGTCATCCTCCAAAGAGTCAATAGTATCCTCATGTTCTTGCAGAAATACGATATAATCATCCGAAATCGCATTTCTTCTCACTCTAGTGGATCTCGTTAACGACATATCTGTCTCTACTTGGTCCTCAACTATTTGAGGTTGTTGAATTTGATCCGGTTGTGGACCCTTATAGACATCCTGATGATCCTCAGGTATAACCTATGGATCTAGTCCTGGTCCTGCAGGAAGATTAATGACGTCGTTTCTTGCTCTCTGAGGGATAAGAGCAGGAATCGGAACAATAAGTTCATCCTGTCCCTTAGAAACTTTATGAGGATGAGGTATATATGAATCCTCCTCAAAAACGACATCTGACCTTCTATCTTCCCCCCCAAAGTCAACATCCTAAAAGAACCGGGCATTTCCCGTCTAAAAAATTGTTCGGGTAGTAGGGTTGTAAAAATTATACCCCCATGACCTCTCCGGATAACCAACAAAATAGCAACTAACTGTCCTTAAGTCCAGTTTTCTTTCATCAAACCTATAAGGCCTTACCTCTGCTGGACATCCTCAAACCTTTAAATGTTTTAGGATAGGCTTTCGGCCAGTCCATAACTCATATAGGGTTTTGTTAGTCGCTTTTGTTGGTATCCTATTGAGAATGTAGACTGCAGTTCTTAAGGCATCTCCCTAGAGTGATGTAGGTAAGGTGGTATTAGCAATCATACTCCTTACCATATCCTTAAGGGTACGGTTCCTCCTTTCAGATACACCATTCATGGTCGGAGACCCCGGCATGGTGTACTGTGGAACTATCCCACACTCATCGAGAAATTGGGCAAATGGCTCAGGACGCTGTTCACCTGATCTATCATATCTACCGTAGTACTCACAACCACGATCCGATCTGACAACCTTAATAGTCTTGCCGAGTTGATTCTCATCTTCGGTCTTGAAAGACTTGAAAGCATCCAATGCCTCGGACTTTTCCTTTAAGAGGTATAGATATCCGTATCGAGAGAAATCATCTATAAAACTGATAAAGTATCGTTGACCATTCCAGGATGCCGTAGGGAATAGACCACAAATATTTGTATGTACTAGTTTTAGAGTTTCCGAACTTCTCTCGGCCTCAAACCGTCTTTTGTTAGTTGTTTTGCCCTTTATGCACTTGATGCAAACCTGCTGGTCTGTACGATCGAGTTCACCAAGAATTCCTTCTGACACAAGTCGGTCTATTCTCCTTTTGGAGATATGATCTAACCGTCTGTACCATAACCTGAATGAATCCTCAGTTGGTAATTTACGCTTTATCCCACGAGAATCACTAACATAACATTCATTATTGCTATTAACTATATGCAATAAATATAAGTTATCAGAATCAATTAATGCACTAGTTCCAACCAAAGTAGAGTTAAAATAAAGTAGACTTTTATAATCCCCAAATCTGAATGAATAACATTCTTTGTCCTTGTCTCTTGTCAATACATATAAAGTCTCATTTAACTCTAATATGAAACCAGTACATAAAATTAATTCCAGCGTAGCAATGCCCTCAACTGGTATCGGGTCACCTGCATCCATATAGAGAAACCTCTCACTTTTCATGGGTTTCCGGTTCACTCTGCAACCCTGTAAAGAAACACTTATGTGTTTAGTGGTTCCTGTATCTAACCACCAAGTGTTCTTAGCCATAGAGACCAGAATGGGTTCTGTATTAACAAGAGACAAGGACATACCTTTCTTTATACGCCAAGCTTTATGCTTAGCGCAGTCCTTCTTTAAGTGGCCTGCCTTATTACAGAAAAAACATTTTATTCCCTTATGCTCAGTATTTGAGCCTTTATGTTTCTTCTGAAAATCAAGCCCTGCAGTCTCTTTGCCTTTCCTCTTCTTAAAACCAGATGAAGAGGTTGTAGCTAGATGAGCACTATCCAGTTGAGAGTGTCTCAACCTTTCCTGTTCCTGAGCCAGTTGAACAGTCAGCTGATCAATTGTCCATTTATTTTCTTGACAATTGTAACTCACCTCAAATTGATTGTACTGAGGTGGAAGTGAAGCCAGCACATGATGTACCAGATAGTCATCTGGTAACTCAACTTTAAGTGCCTTCAGCTTCTCAGCTAGGTTGATGACCCCCTGGACATACTCTAGGATCTTGCTGGCACTAGCTTCCTTTTTCCAGTGTGCTTTGCATGGACATAGGAACAACACTGAGTATGACCAAACGGTAAGCTCTATTCGAATGCTGCCAGTCCTCAAAAGCCTGGAGTTCCTTATCAGAACTTTCGAGGTCTGGTTTCTCAGGGCAATCCTTATAGAGCGCCTGATCCTTATCCATACAACACAGTGATGTCTCTACCTTTCTCTTCCATAATGTGAAGCTACTGGAAGATAACAGTGGCACACTGTTCAAATTGGCAGATACCGAGCTCGCTGAGTTCATAACTGAAAGAACACAACATTCAATTAGCTCACTTTAGCGAAAATATGAAAGTAGTGAACTTAATAAATAACACATTGACTAAATCAAAAGATTAATTATATGACAATGTTCAGTCTTTTGACCAATAGCACAACTCACAATTAATTAACCTGTCATAGTGTGAATTTTATAGCTTGATTTTGCCAATTATTTAATCTTCCTTTTGGCCGATGAAACAATCGCATAAATCTCTTAATAGCTATAAATCTTGAATTCATCATTATCGTGTTTATAATTTCTGCCAAATAGTCATCTTCCTTTTGGCCGATAACTATCCGCATGAAATTATTAACACCACACTTGAAATGTCTAATTCGGTAATATCCGCAGCAGAGGTCACTTTTATGACTTTACTACTTTTATTAATCGAGTTAGACAAAACAAGCTAAGCTTAAAAGCTTCCTTAGTGTTATTATGCTTTCCTTTATATAAATCAATTATTTGAACCCGACGAACATCTCAAACCTTATGATGTTCATGTTCAAATAATCGAAGCAACTTTAAGTCTGGCAACCCGAACCAGTACTGATAATTGCAAAAATAATTAAATATGCAATTAATTAGCAATTTAACCAAAAATTGCACCAGCAGCAACTTAAGCCATAACAGATTTAAGCAATTGGCAAATAAATACGAGCCAAGCCAATCAAGCCAAATAAGCTAAATCAATTAAATCAAATCCATCATGTATGCGGAGGGAAAAATTAAATGGGCTAAAGAATTAAATAAATGGGCTTGGGCCAAAACAAAAACTAACTCCTTCATTCCCTTTAATTTCCTGATGGGCCAGGAGTTAGAATTCAGCCCACTACTTAATTGGCCCACTACAAGACCAAGACAGAATCAACTGTCTTCAACCTCCAACGCCGATGCCACCACCGGCACGCCCAGCAGTCCGCAACCGGACACGAAACCCAAAGCCCGGAATCACTCCCGGAATTACATACAATTAATTAAATCAAGCTGCTGATTCAAGCAAATCTGGATTAATTAAATAGGCAAGTAGAAAGCCGGAATTAATTAGAGCCGGGACTAAGTGATTCCAGAATCACAAATTCCTAAAATTGCACAGTGACGGAATTCAAAAAATTGAGCAACCTCAATCAATTAATTAATTCCCATAATCAAACGGAACTCAAGCAAGCAATTCCATCAATTGCAATTTATTGTTAATAATTGGATTAACAATTAATTACAATCCCGAAAATCAATTGATCAATTAATCAATTACTAACAATCAACTCCCAATTTTGCAGAATTAGGGTTATTAAATTAAAACCCCAATTTTGCAATCAGTCAATCTAACACAAAATCATGGCTGTAATTCATGCAAAATCAAAATTGATTGGCTCCGCTACCAATTGTTAGAACCAAAAGATATTCACTACTGTTCTCAACCTTATGAACAACAGTGTAGGAACAAATCAATTTGATTAATACATGAATCAAATAACGGAATGCGGAAGCGTACCTGATGATGATGCCATGATCTTTAAGAAATCCGGAAACAAATGTCTTCTGGTGGATTGTTGCCTTAGGGCTGAATAGGGAGTCGTCATTCTCTGTCTTTTCTGATAACGCTCTGTTATTTTTCTTTTTAGAAAGAAAACCTAATTTTTTTCTTATGCATTAAAACAGAAGAACTTTTCCTTATATATGACAACTTCCACCAGGGACCAAATCCCAATTATATTTAACTTATGTTAATTACAAATTGACCCATCAACAATTGTAATTAACCCGGGACTCTGCACAAATACTGAATGTGCCCCCACACTGTATTAATTAGACGATTGGACTCCTCAACTTTATTAGATCATCAATTTGGTCCAATTAACTTTATGTTAACAATATATTATGTAACGGTACACACATAACATATGAGTCTATATGTTCCAAGCGCCCTAGATCTGTCTTAGCTCCCCTTCATGGGCGTTCTGAGTTTGGCCTCCCCGCATTCGTGCCTGGGAGGATGGTGGAACGTCAAAGTCACCTCATATGTGGAAACGGGGGGTGACTTTTATCTAAGAAGGTAAGCAGGGGATGCGGCGTGGAAACGCGGTCCCTATAGCAGGTATGTACCTGAGTTTAGAATATCTCTGTGCCAATGACTAACCAACCTAGAAAACAACCCAAAGGAACACCTTTTGCTAAGATCTCTTCCTATCTGATTAATATCTCTTTTACTACTTTTCTAGCCCTCGATCTGTTTATATTTCTTGCCCTGGATTACATTTTACTTTCATGCCCTAGATAATTACTTTACAATTCTGTTTTGTTAGCTCCCATACTCTGCATTGATTAATTCGTTAATCAACATAAACCCCCCTAGTGTTACTTTGGTTCGATCTGTTGCATATTGCCTTGTCATACATCTTCATTAGCGATTTATCCCTTCAATCTCTACGGTTCGACCCTGTCTTGCCCTGTACACATTAATTTGTGCATCTAGGCACCAGGAAAATATTAGTATATTTGAGTGACGATCAAAGAGTGTGGACTTAGCTTCCCAACTGCTAGGTTGTCCTTCCACTACTGAGCCTCCACTTTTTGTGTACTTTCTGGTTCTTATTTTTTGTACATAATGTTGAGATATGGAATCAAATAGATATTTAATTTCCATTTATGTAGTTTCTATTTACGTATATATAGGAATTAATTAGATTGATATGGAATTAATTTCAGTATCCTATTTAAGGATATACACTTTGTATATATAGATATATTCTGGTGGAATAGAAAATCAAGCCTTATCAATTTCTTACATGGTAGCGGAGCTCTAGGTTTCTTAACCTAAAAATAATTCTTTCTCCCAAACCAAAAGATAAACATGTCCAGCCTCAAAAACACCAATGACACCTCAGATTCTGGCAAGCCCAGAACTGAGGAAGAACCCAATACCCAGAAAGTAGGAGACTTTCAGAGTGTTAGGGTTTCCTATAGATTGAATGGAAAAAATTACCTCAAGTGGTCCTAAGTGATTCAGACATATCTAAAGGGCAAAGGGAGATACAACCACCTTCTCAGCAATGGACCAGCAGAGACTGATCCAAAGTTTGCAACATGGGAGGAGGACGACTCCATGATCATGTCCTGGCTTTGGGAGTCCATGGAACCAACAATCAGCGACACTTGCATGTTCTTTAAGAACTCGAAGGAGGTTTGGGACTTTATTAAAGCGACTTATTCCAAGGCTCGTGACACTGCACAAGTGTACGAAATAAAGACCAAGACTGCGGGAACCAAGTAAGGTGATAGATCGGTCACAGAATATGCAAATCAGCTCCAAAGTCTATGGCAGGAGCTAGATCATTACAGGGCCTTTAAAATGAAATGCCTGGCAGATGCAGAAACCCTAAAGAAGTTCATAGAGAAGGATAGAACCTATGACTTTTTGGCTGGATTGAATCCAGAATTTGATCAGGCTAGAATTCAGGTGCTAGCTAAGGAGGAGACTCCATCTCTAGAAGAAACAATCTCCCTAATCAGATCTGAAGAAAGTAGGAGGGTTGTGATGCTAGACTCTCAGACTAAATATGAGTCTGCCTTGGTAACAAGACCACAGACTAAGTTACCGACGAGTAGCAGACAGGGGTACCAGGATAAGGTGAAGGAACAAGGGAATCAGTTTAGGACACTTGGCAAAGAAGGCCAGTGGAAGAAGGACAGGGACAACCGTTGGTGTACTTATTGTAAGAAAACTAGGCACACTAAAGAAGAATGTTGGAAACTGCAGAATAAGACAAATGACAGGGAGGCTGGAAACAGAGGGGGATGGCAAAGACCCCAAGCTAAGATGGAAAAAAGAACTACCACAAGTCTTGATGAAGAAGAAGTGGAAAAGTTGAGACAATTGCTGGGATCACTAGATACAAAGCAGTCTCCAGGAATGACAGCAACCTTCTCCCCAGACCTAGCAGATATAACTTCATTCTCCACCTATTTAAATGTTCAATCACTTTGTTATGAGAATACGTGGTTGTTAGATTCAGGTGCCTCACACCACATGACCTACACATCTAAACATTTTTCCACCTACACACCATGTTCAAGTAACAAGAAAGTCATGGTTGCAGATGACTCTCTAGTAACTATAGCAGGCACTGGTAACATTCAAATTACACCTGATATCACTCTAAAGAATGTTCTTCATGTACCCAAACTCTCAGCCAACCTCATATCTGTTCACAGATTTACCAAAGATACTAATTACCTTGCTACCTTTTTCCCAACTCACTGTATTTTTTAGGACAAAGATGAGGAGGAGGATTGGACAAGCTGAGGAGAAGAATGGCCTGTATCAACTCTCAATCACTCAGGACCTTACGAATAAAACTTCTGTAGCTTTAGTGAGTCTCTCGAATAAGGAAACCATTTGGTTACACCATCTACGCCTAGGTCATCCTTCTTTTAAAGTCTTGAGAATTATGTTTCCTCATTTATTCCTAGGAATTGATACTGAGTTATTCCATTGTGATGTATGTGAACTTGCAAAACACACTCGTGTCTCTTCTCCTATTAGCAATAAAAGATATTCTCAACCATTTCAACTGATTCACAGTGATATATGGGGTCCCTCTACAATTCCAAACCTATTTGGTTCCCGTTGGTTTGTAACTCTCATTGATGATTGTACTAAAGTCACATGGGTTTTCCTACTTAAACAAAAATCTGAAGTTAGTGTCATTATACCCAATTTCCATTCTATGATTCAAAACCAATTCGGAGTAAGAATAAAAAGCTTTAGAACAGACAATGCTAAAGACTACTTTAACAACACCCTATCTTCATTTTTTCAATCACAAGGGATTATTCATGAATCATCTTGTGTGTATACCCCTCAACAGAATGGGATTGCTGAACGGAAGAATAGACATATATCCTTAATTCAGCTAGAGCTTTATTGTTTCAAGGCAATGTTCCAAAGTCTTATTGGGGAGAAGCAGTACTTACTGCTACACACTTGATTAACAGGTTACCAACTCTTGTTCCAGAAAACAAAAGCCCTATGTCTGTCATAAACACTTTCTATCCTAATTTTAGAACTGAGAATGGTCTCACTCCTAGGGTGTTTGGGTGCACTGCTTATGTACATGTCCATCAACCTCTTAGAAGCAAGCTAGAACCCAGAGCAGTCAGATGTGTGTTTCTAGGATATTCCTCCACTCAAAAGGGGTATAAGTGTTATGATCCAACCACTAGGAAAGTAATCATTTCTATGGATGTCACCTTCTCAGAAAGTACCCCTTTCTTTAAAAAACCTTCATCCCACGAGGAACAACTTTCCTTTGAACCGACGCAGACTTTCCTCCAGCCACTTGAACTACCTCAAATTCCTAAAATCACATCTAATATTCCATGTCTAGAAACTCCTAAGAGTACAGATACACCCAGATTCTCACAGGTTTACTGAAGGAGAAAACCTATCCCGGAGTTGATGCAAGGCCAAGAGTCCAATCCCCCTCCTCAAGCAGAAACCACTGTAAGTCCACCAAACTCACCAGTCAATCTAAACACAGATCCAACAGATGATCCTATTGATGTTAATGATCTCCCCATTGCGGTCAGAAAAGGAACCCAACAATGCACAAAGAAACCCTTATACCCTCTATCCAACTATATTTCTCTCTAGCACCTTTCAAACCCACATAAGAGGTTCATTTTGAGTCTAAATACTATTAGTATTCCTAACAATATTTTTGAAGCATTAAGACAGGAGGAATGGAGAAATGCAATGAAGGAAGAGATGAATGCATTGGAGAAGAACAACACTTGAGAGATTGTGAAGAAACCTACTGGACTAAACATCGTAGGATGTAAGTGGGTGATTACTATCAAATACAGGCCAGACTAGTAGCCAAGGGGTACACTCAGTCATATGGAGTAGACTATCAGGAGACCTTTGCCCCAGTCGCAAAGATGAATACAGTAAGAATTCTTCTAGCACTTGCAGCCCAGTTTGGTTGGAACCTTCACCAATTTGATGTGAAAAATGTTTTCCTTCATGGAGACTTGGAGGAAGAGATTTATATGACTGTCCCATCAGGTTTTGATGAAGAGAAAAAATACAAGGTGTGCAGGTTGAGGAAAGCATTGTACGGCCTGAAGCAATCACCAATAGCGTGGTTTGGGAGGTTTTCCAAGGCCATGAAGGGGTTTGGATACAAACAGAGTCAAGGAGACCACACCCTATTCATCAAGCACTCTTCCACTAGAAGTATCACTGCCTTACTTGTGTATGTAGATGACATAATAGTGACAGGAAATGATGAAAAAGAGAAGGAGGAATTAAAAAGGAAGCTGTTAACAGAGTTTGAGCTGAAAGAGTTAGGGAAACTCAAATACTTTCTTGGTATTGAGGTGGCTTACTCATCCCAAGGAACCTTCATTTCCCAACAGAAGTATGTCATTGACTTACTCAAGGAGACAGGGAAACTTGGGTATAAACCAGCAGCTACACCCATAGAAGTCAATCATAAACTAGGAGAAGCGAAGGAGGAACCAGCTGTTGACAAGAAGATGTATCAACAACTGGTTGGAAAATTGATCTATTTATCCCATACGAGGCCCGACATAGCTTACTCAGTAAGCGTTATCAGTCAGTTTATGCATGACCCGCGGGAACCTCACTTACAGGCAGCGTATAGGGTACTGCACTACTTGAAAGGGAGTCCAGGCAGAGGGATATTGTACAAGAAAGGCAAAGAATTCATTGTGGTAGGATACACAGATGCTGACTATGCTGGGTCTCAGATAGACAGAAGGTCTACTACAGGTTATTGCACCTTTTTAGGAGGCAATCTCATAACTTGGAGGAGTAAGAAACAAGGTGTAGTCGATAGATCATCTGCTGAATCAGAGTTTAGAGCACTTGCTCAGGGGCTGTGTGAGTTACTGTGGGTAAAGATCATCCTAGATGACTTAGGAATCAAGCTGGAGGGTCCTATGAGAATCTACTGTGACAACAAATCAGCAATAAACATCACACACAATCCGGTGCAACATGACAGGACAAAACACATAGAGGTGGATAGACACTTCATTAAAGAGAAGTTAGAAGAAGGATTAATATGCATGTCCTATGTGCCTTCTATGTCTCAACTGGCAGATGTCTTGACAAAGGGCTTATCCAATACGGTGTTCCATGGTCTGATTTCCAAGCTGGGAATGGAAAATATTTGTTCCTCAGCTTGAGAGGGGGTGTTGAGATATGGAATCAAATAGATATTTAATTTCCATTTATGTAGTTTCTATTTACATATATATAGGAATTAATTAGATTGATATGGAATTAATTTCAGTATCCTATTTAAGGATATACACTTTGTATATATAGATATATTCTGATGGAATAGAAAATCAAGCCTTATCAATTTCTTACACATAAAGGTTACAACCTGCAACGGATCACAAGTTTTGAACATCTTTTTTTGAAAAAAGGAATAATATTTTGTAGCTCTTATATACTAGTATTGTTGATTCATTAGTAACTTCTAGTCATGATGGTCCTTTTGCAGCCGTTGTTCAAGTGCTACTACATCATGACCCTAGCCTGAGCCAAACACATGGCCCATCAAATGCAACGCCTCTTGTATCTGCAGCTACTAGAGGACATACTGCAGTAGTCAATGAACTGTTGTCCAAGGATGGTATCTTGTTAGAGATTGCTAGATCTAATGGGAAAAATGCATTGCATTTAGCTGCCAGACAAGGGCATGTAGATATTGTAAAAGCATTGCTTAACAAAGATCCACAATTGGCACATAGGACTGACAAGAAATGACAGACTGCACTTCATATGGCTGTAAAAGGGCAGAGCTGTGAAGTGGTGAAATCGCTTCTTGATGCCGATGCTGCCATTGTTATGCTTCCTGACAAGTTTGGTTTTACAGCATTGCATGTGGCAACTAGAAAGAAGCGAGTCGAGGTATGCATCTTTTGTTGTCTTTATTTTAGAACTAAAAGTGTCATTCCCTTTGTGATTTTTTTTATATTTTTATTTCATTATACCACTAATGTGTTCTTCAAATGATCATTGCCCTATGCATCTTCACACTATGTACTAATTGCATGGTCCTGAAACTTCATTGAGTTGTTGAGTAAGGGTCTGTTTGGCGTTCCGGTTCTGGTCTGAAAAGTGTTGTGAGTAAAAGTGTTGTGGGAAAAACACTTTTGCGCAAAGCAGTGTGCTGTTTGGTAAACATTTTTTAAAAGTGCTGTGGGAAATGAGAAGTTGTTTTTGGTGTTTGGTAAAACTATAAAAATGAAAGAGTTTGAGTATAAAACCCATTTTTAAAAAATTAATAAAAATAGGAAAAGTGGATCTAGAATTACTTATCTCGAGATGGAGATTTTGTTGTGCTAATTTTTAATTTATTTTGTTCATTATATAAAGTAAAAAAATGAAATTAAAATAATAATAATAATAATAATAGGAGAGAGGGTGCAAACGCAGCTTTGCAGGCAGCTGCGTTTGCCACTAGAGCAATTTGCTCCAGTTGGACAAGCAAGGAAATTGTGAAGGAAATCCAATAGAGCTTTTCAAAAGCTCTATTGGGAAGGTGGTAGCCAAACACCTTCTTTGGCTTTTGGGTTCGCAAAAGCTCTATTGCCAACCCAACCTTGAATGCCAAACACTACCTAAATGGATCACTTGAGTTGTGTTGATACCCGAATTTTGACGCCATTTTTAATTAATTTTAGCATTTCTGTTATTTACTTAATTCACTGTCATTTTTAGTTAATTTACTATTGCTAGCATTTCTAAATTTTTCCAATGCATTTTAGCATCATCGTTAGCATCGTCAGCTTTCGAAATCACATTTCTAATTTTTCGTCGCGTATTTTCATCATCATTATCATTATTATTTTTAGCCTTAAAAGTCACATTTTTTATTATCCGGCAGTCGTTTGCTAGTTTTTTTTCGTTTTAGGTTGTCTCATGAATTTTAGGATTTTTAATATTTTAGCACATTTTTTTAGTATTTTTATTTTTTTTATTATTTTTATTCGAGCTTTTATTGGACCCGAGTAAGTCCGCTTGGACAATAGCTTGACTTTAAAATGTTTTCCATCAACTAGTTGCTAGATTTTTTTTCTGGTCGCAACGGTCTACAGCGTTTCGTGTAATTTTCGGCGTAACGTTATTATTTTTCCGTTCAAACGTTTCACGTTTTTTAATGAGAAAATAAATGCGTTAAACGAAAAATTCTTGTCATTCGCTGTAGACAGTTAAACCCGTCATATTTTTCTCTACGCGCTGGTACCTTCGGCTCGAAAAGTCGGAACGTTTGTTGGCAGGAACCGGCTCGAGGCCATTTAAAGCACAGAAAAATGTCATTTAATCATGGCCATTGATCTGGTCAACCAAGGAAAGTCAACCAGATCAATGGCCCTTGAATTAATATGCATGATGCACGTGAACAGTGCCAAGGGAGTGCAGCGAAGCAGTCCTCGCCCGAGCCACCTGCTCCCATCGCGTCCGTAGCTTCCTGTCCCTCCGCCATCATCACGGCTAGCACCCTAGCCTTGCCACCGCGACCAGCCGGCCACCACACGCAGCTCCCCCGTCCTCCAACCCATGTGACTTCGGCCTATAAATACAAGCCATCCTTCAACGAAAAATGGGTACCAAAATTGCAAGAAGAACCTGCTCCTCCTCCCTCTCTTGATTGATAGCTCATTTAGAGCATCGATTGTCCAGTTCAAGCTTTGCCGGTGAGCTTTTTCTCTCTAGCTCACTTTCGGTTTTTTGTGCAAGTTTTTCTTTAAATTCGTTTGGCTCGATCTTGAGCAAATAAATTTTCTTTCATGCCATTAATTCACATACATGACGTAGATTAAATACACACTTTAAATTTTAAAAATCGTTAGCTAGACTATGCGAATTAACTAGTTTTCGATAATTAATGGTTTTGTCATTTTTTCGAAATTAAATTTTGTACGAGTCAAACTAAAAATCGGGGTTTGTACGGTTAGGAAGTCGTCGAAGAGACGAACATTTCGGTACGAACAATTTTCAAATTGGCCGCCTGTGGCCGGAGCTTGGCCGCCGGCAGTACGCCGGCGACCAAAGGAGGACGATGAACAGTGCCAGGCCAAACAACACTGTTCACGCGGGAATGGGCTAAGCCCATTCCCATTTAAATTTTTATGGGCCAGGCACTATTCCTGGCCCATTTTCATTTCTTTTCATTCTTCAATTGGGCCCAGCCCATTTTCAATTGTTTTCAAAACTTCGGATCACGTTTTTCCGTAAAATAAATCGTATGCTTCGTATGATTATTTTTCGCACTATCAACTGTTTAATTTTCTGCACTTATCAACTGCTTTATTCTTCCGCACTTTAATTGTTCGCAATTTACTTTCGGCAATTTAAATTCAATATACCACCTATATGGTCGGTCGCATTTTAATTCTCGTAAATATTCAACTGCTTTAATTTTTCGCAAACTGCTAGAAATCCTTCCGCAAATTATCAACTGTTTAATTTTCCGCACTTTAAAATTCTGCAATTTACTTTCGGCAATTTAAATTCAATACCGCCTACATGGTCGGTCGCAATATCAATTGTTTATTTTCTGCAATATCAACTGCTTTAATTTTTCGCAAACTGCTGGAAATTCTTCCGCAAATTATCAACTGTTTAATTTTCCGCACTTTAAAATTCTGTAATTTACTTTCGGCAATTTAAATTCAATACTGCCTACATGGTCGGTCGCAATATCAATTGTTTATTTTCTGCAATATCAACTGCTTTAATTTTCTGCAATATCAATTGCTTTAATGTTCTGCAGTATCAATCATTAAAATTTCTGCAAATCATCAACTGTTTTAAATTTTTTTATCATCAACTCTTTTAATTTCCTGCACTTATCAACTCAGCATTTAATTCTCGTGTGCGTAAAATCAATCCTTTTTCACATGCAATCAGCGTAGCATTTAAATTCTCGTATGCTTAAAATCAATCATTTTTTGCATGCAATCGACCCAGCATTTAAATTCTCGTATGCTTAAAATCAATCATTTTTTTGCATGCAATCGACCCAGCATCTAAATTCTCGTATGCGTAAAATCAATCATTTTTCGCATGCAATCAACTCATCATTTAATTTTCATATGCGTGAAATCCATCATTTCTCGCCTGCAATCAACTGTCATTTAAATTTTTGCACTCATAAAATGGTCTATTTATTTCTCGAGCTATCACTAACACTCTCATTTTGTAGGTTTTGATTTCAAGCTTCGCTCGAAAGTACGCCTTTCGATTCCTTTTTATTTATTCGATGCTTTTCGCAAATATCAACTGCATGTATGATATATAGAACTGCTAGAATTAAAATCAACCCACATGAACAACGTGTTTAAGGACTTGCTTAAAATGCCATGTTCATATGATTTTAAATTCTCGTTTGTAGTGACTGCATGTACATGGGGACTTTCGATCCCACATTCGTTTTCCATTTCAAAAAAACTCTCATTTAATATGTACTCTGTTAGCAATCCATGTTAGGATCACATAGTAATTAATTTAATCATGCATGGCCCGTTGATGAAAAAAGAGGGCGCTCATTCAGTCTTACGGAAAATTCAGTCCCATCACGTTACGGTCAGGGATAATCGATCGATCTTGATAAACGGTAACCCCGTCCGAAAGATCTTTTTATTATTCTTGAACGGTCACGATCATAGAAAAGGCTAAAGTGACGATTCCTCTGAGGGCCCCTTTTTTCAAAACGCATTTTATCAAACACCTTTTTAAACACCTCTCTCATCAACCGGTAACCGTTTTCGGATGTGACTCGGGTGCCTAACACCTTCCCGAGACCATAATACGACCCCGAACCTTTGTCTGGGGTCCAGACCCTTTTTTTGTGCCTTTAGTTTTTTTACTTATTATATTTCCTATGCCATGACGATTAAGGTTCCCTAAGCCTAGCAACCAAATTAGGGTGGCGACTTCATTGCATGCTGCTAGGCGTCCTTTTACACCGAGCATCTGAAGGTCTCAAATTTTGTTGCACACTCGCGAATTTTTAATTTTCAGGGCGCGACAGTTTGGCGACTTCACTGGGGAATTTAGGGTCGGAGCCGGTTTTATATTTTCAGAGAGGTGTTTTATTTGTTTATTTATTTGCTTTGATCAATTGCTGGTCTGTTTATTTATTTGCTTTATTAATTGTCATATGCATTTCATAGCGCCCTACACCCAGGGGATAATTACCAAAATAGGAGGGTAGTAGTGACGCCCTAGGACACATGTCCTGGGTAGTGTTCACCAATCCCAACTCGGATGAACCCCTAAAGCCAGTCGAAAGGTTATACGATTTCGCAAGAAATCGGGAGACCGGACGACACTTTAGGGACCTTTTCATGGTATCATCCGGGAACCATTCAAGCCAGTTAGAGGTGTCGGAATCAGAGCCCCAGCACGTGCATCATGATTATACCTGTTTGTCGTGGCTCTATTTGTCTTGTTGGCATATTGACGTGATTTTTTCCCCCTGTTATATGAACTGCAAATTTTCTTACACGTGCAGGTTACTTTGCATTTAAAATTTTATTTTTGTCCCATAGGACCCATTTTGCTCATTCGACATGTCGGCACCTACACTACTTTCATTTGATATTTTCGGGGGATGAAGCTTCGACGATCAGGCCGCACAAGGAGATCTGTTGGAACGTGGGTACGCCCCCGACATCACCACTAAGATCAAAGTGGAAGTCGTAGACTTTGACTTAACTAGGATTCGGATGTTGAGAAATGAGTTGGCTGAAGACGAGGAGACACAGTTTGAGGGTAGTTATGACAAGCTACTAACCCTAGTTGACGTAAAGACTGATTGGGGTTGCATTCGGGCAGCCCTAAAATTCTGGGATCCCTATTATCGGTGCTTCTCTTTCGACAAAGAGGTAGACTTGACTCCTACGCTAGAGGAGTACTCGGCTCTGATGTGCTTCACCTCTCCTATATCAGCCATATACCAGAATGTTCGACTCGACTCCTCAAGTGTCAAAATAAGGCTCGATAAGTTGTTAGGAATCACTACTCGTGTCAGAGAGGGTGACTACTTCTGGTGTTGGTCAGATATTGAGGCACGCTTTCGATTGTCCAACGGGAAGAAACGCTTAAGGATTCTGGCTTTCGCCATTGTAGGATTTGTCCTCTTTCCAAAAATGAGGAATGCCATCGACTTTGCAGCAGCCAACATCTTTTACGAAATGGAAACAAATGCCATTTTGGCCGAGACATTTCGCTCCTTGGACTCTTGTCGAAGAAAAGGGAAAGGGAGACTTACCTGTTGCACCTAGTTGTTGACAGTATGGTTGGTCAGCCACTTCAAACAGATTCCTGATCAGACAATTTTCTTCGCAAGCTACATAAGGTCATGCCCTCTACTCAGGGTTATCAACGCAATGACCACGGATAGATGGGAGATGGAAAATAAGGATGTCTGGATCGACCGATTCATAAACCTCTTAGAAGAAGACTTCAGTTGGCACGCCAAATGGCTGCAGACTTCCAATCCCATCGTCTGCTGCGGACACTTGCATTGGGTTCCTTTGATCGGAGCATGGGGATGCACTCACTATTGCCCTGCCCTCGTCCTCAGACAGTTCTGCATCACACAAATAATTCATGTAACATTCGGCATGACAAGGTCAGACCTGCCACACACTGGAGAGAATCAGAACATTCAGCTATACGCCCAAGATTGGGCCCACCCTTTTTGCCTCAAAGGACATGACATCCCTGTAACCACAATACCAGAATATCCACAGTGGAGGTCGAGACGAGTTAATGGCAATGTCTTACCTCGCCCTGAAAATCAAAAACCGATGGAAGAAGAAGGGGAATCTCAAGTGAGCAAAGGAATGGATGTCATGGCTTACGCTCAAGTGGTAGAACAGATGCGAGCAACGCAAGAAGAACGAGATCTGATGATAGAGGAAAGGGATATGGCTGAAGCACGTCAATGCTACGCAAAAGTCCAGATCAATGAACTAGACAGGCAGCACAAGGATTTCATCCGCGTACAAACAGTACAAAGGAAGGTGGCCCTCAGGGCCTTTAAGGAACGCTTGAACAGTGAAACCCGCAAAAGAGAAGCATCAAGTGCCATAATCGAAGACAGGGATTCGACGATAAGGATTTTGACTGCTCGCGTAGACTTGGGAGATAGGAAAAGCCAAGCACTACAAAGCCGAATTACCGCCTTAGAGGCTGAGTTAGAGATGCAGAAAGGGGAGTTGGCTTCGATGGAGTACCTTTGGCAGAAGCAAGAAGACTCGGACGCCCAGGAATGACACCTTCAGGGAAAGGCTTGGATATCGGCAAATCTATCTTAGCCATTTTTTATGAATTTAGGAAGTTGGCAAGTTTACCATATTTTGTAAACACTTTTTAGTAAAGTCGTACTCTTTCGGATATTTATTAAATCGCCTCATCTTTTCCATGTCAACTATCCCTCCAATACAAACTCAAAAAAAAAAAAACCATCGCAAAACAAAAAGAGAAAATCCCTCCGATAAAACACAATCGTCTCACCGAAATTCTGAAAAATCAGACCAAGTATTCAAAACATCCGAGTATGGCTCACTCATGGCCATGTCTTCCTAGTTTATCACAAAAAAAAAAAAAAACTCCAAGTTCATAAAAAGATTGTTGTCTCTCCCCTCAGTTGAGTTCACCAGGCATCAGGCCTTGCATCGTCAAAAGTATAGCGTAAAAGAGGTTTTCCTAGCATGGCGGCATTGGTTGCCCCTGCTGATTTGGGTTTCGCCGTTAGCATCTCAGATTTGCTTCATATCGTTGGAATGTATAGAGGCTTCCTTCGTATCTTGTCAACCACTGGGATTCCTCACCTCTCCGACCGCCCTGAAAATATCAAGTGAAAGTGTGGCCGGAAAATGAATGAGCAACGTGGAGGCCTCGGGATTGCACATCACCTGCATATCCTCACTTGTACTTACTTTTTTCTGTATTTTTCTTTTTTTTCAGGTTCACGATAGCTCCTCGGAAGCAAGCTACTCCGCACAGGCTCCCTCTAACTAGACTTCAAAAATGAAAAATGACTGAACCGGCCTAGACCGATGAAGCACTAATGGCTAGAATCGCAGAGTTAGAGGAGCAAGTTAGGATCACTACAGAAAGCCACCAGGGCCGAAAAGGAAAGAGATGAAGCTGTCACCAAAGTGCCACCGGGTTTTGAGCTCCCTCAAACAAAAGGACCTCCCTCTTCGCTCACCGTCGCAGGACCTTCCGTACTCCCACCACTTTCTAGCCCCCCGGGCCATTGGAGATGGGATAATCCCTTCACTGTACCCACCGCTGCAAATCCACCAGTTAAGACGGGTGAAGAGATCTCCTCGTCACTTCAGCACCTTTCAACCAATCCTGCAGCTGCAGTAGGTACAACCAGACAGTGTTCCCACCCATCTTAGGTTCGTTCTACCCAAGCCGCAATTTCGGGACCATCGGAAACTAAACTTCCGGGAAGCAATCCGACACAGCTACAGTCCTCTCATGAATATTCACCGGCCATAGGTTTTGGCACCATTAGTGCAAAAGGGTCTAGTGTTGATCGATTGAGCCCACGAGAGGACAAGCTAAAGGTTATTGAAAGATATGACCCTAGGGATCCCGCTGATAAAAGCATGATGCTAGGAACTACGACGCCTCGGAAGTTCAAGATCCCACAATCCGAGAGGTACGCAGGGATTGAACTCCCCAAAACTCACCTCAAAATCCACCACAACAAAACATCTGAACAGTACAAGCTCGACGCAGAAATCACACCTAACCGTTCTGACTTGCAAAATCTAGAGAAAAGGGCCGAGGAATCAGTAAAAATGTATGCTCAGAAACGGAAAGAACTAGCCGCAAGGATTTCTTTTCCTTTGGATGACAGGCAATTCCCATCACCCCCAACACAAATATCACAACTTACACAACCTAGACCATGTAAACCACCAAATGAATCAAGAAACCAAAATAACCATTGGGATCGGGGACCATTGCCTCCACTTCCCGTTCCTTTAGGGGAGATTTACGAGCACCTTTTGGCCGCTAAACAAATTGCACCCACCCCAATCCAACCTTTACAGCCTCCTTACCCGAAGTGGTACGATCATAATGCTAGATGCGAGTACCATGCCGGAGCTCAGGATCACACAATAGAAAATTGCTCCGCCCTAAGAGGAAAGGTTCACCACTTGATCAAATGTGGATGGATCTCTTTCGAGGACTTAGCCGAAAGACCCACACAACCCATGCAACCTAAGCCATATAACCCACCAAAGGACCTAAATAACCAAAACACGTCAAAAAATCGGTGGAACCGAGAGCCTTTACCTCCTCTCCCTCTTCCTGCGGGAGAAATCTACAAACATCTCTTGGCAGCCGGACAGATTGTACCAGTTCCAGCTCAGCCTCAAATGCCTCCCTACCTGAAATGGTGTAATCTCAACGCAAGGTGCGAGTATCACGCTGGAGCCCCAGGTCACACTCTGGAAAATTGCTTCGCATTCAAAGCAAAAGTTAATCACTTGATCAAGAGTGGATGGGTCTCCTTCGAGGGCTTGGCGAAAGGACCTAACACGGCCATCGACCCTCTCCCAAACCGTGCCTCAGGTGGTGAAGGTATGAATGATATTTCGATGGAAACGGTTAAGAAGAAGACTTGTGGGTTAGAGACAGTTGACACCGTCAGTAACGGTCCTCCCACCTCTTGTTCCCACAAATATATGTCTCAAGTTGGGCCAGTAACAAGTGAATTTGCTGATATTTGGGGCATGACATGGAAGACAGAATGTATCCCCACATCGGAGCCACATTCTCCCTCACAGTCGAAATCGTCAATATGAATCACACCGGGGTCAGTATAGCTTCAGATTCCTGTATTGATGCTCCGGGAGAAGAAGAATCGTTGCCTGGTTCAGTTATTTTCGTAAAGAAGTCAGGGGAGTCTGTGTGCAGCTGGACCATCACCATGCTTCCGGATGTCTCTCCGAAATTACTCCTTTTGAAAAAATATATGTTTGCATGTTTTCTTACGAAGCCATTTTGTAGGGACTCATGTTCCCTTTTGTTAAAAATCAATATATATGCAAATTTTCATTTTCACGCATCTCTTTTTTCGCACTTTTAATTTTAGGATGAGTGTTAGTTCGGATTGTCTTGGTAAAACCTATGTCTTTACTGGCGAAGAAATGGTCGTCACCACCGAAGATAAGGTCGAAATCTCCGACGAACTAGCCCGTTTACTAGAAAGTTCAGAAAAGGAAATAACCCCTCGTGAGGAGGAATTGGACGAAGTAAACTTGGGGGCAAGCAATGAGGGTCAAAAGTTAGTCAAGATCGGAACTACCTTGGATACGACTCTGAGGGAAAGATTGATTTCCCTCCTCAAAAGACTACTCGGACACATTCGCATGGTCGTACGCCGATATGCCAGGTCTTGATCCCGGGATAGATAAGCATCGCATTCCATTGAAACCTGAGTTTAAACCAGTCAAACAAAAGTTTGAAGAAAATCATCCAAAAATGGTAGTCACTCACAAAGACTGGCATGACACGCTTCCTTTCATGCTACATGCTTACCGGATAGCAACCCGCACATCCACAGGGGGCAACTCCCCGCTCATTAGTTTACGGCATGGAAGCTATAATTCCTCTTGAGGTAGAAATCCCTTCTCTCAGAATCCTGGCAGAGTCTGAAGTGGAAGAGTCAGATTGGGCAAGGGTGAGGTACGAGCAAGCTGAACCTCCTTCCCGAAAAGCGTTTGGCCGCTATCTGCCATGTACAATTATATCAGCAAAGAATGGCCAACGCTTACAACAAGAAAGGGCAACCTCACAAGTTCGAGACTGGGGATTTAGTGCTGAAGAAGTTTCTCCCTCATCAGGAGGCTAATCAAGGAAAATGGGCCCCAAGGTACGAGGGGCCGTACCTGGTCAAAAGTGCATTCTCAGGGGGTGTCCTAATGCTAACCAACATGGATGGAGACGATCTCCTAAGACCGGTAAATGCCGATGCAGTCAAGAGATACTTCGCCTAAAGCATCGCGAACAGAGCGTCTGGTCAGACAAAGACATAGGGTTTTATCATGACAATCTAGCACAAACATTTGTCCTGAAATTAATAAAACAGGTTTTTTCAGGAGATGCTCATTATTTAAATAAAAAATTTGTCCCCTTCTTTTTCTTAAAATTTGTGAGATGACAAAAGGAGGCATGGCATGGATGGCCCCCCCAGGAGTAGCTCGGGACGTAAGACGCGGCACTTAGACTAACGCCACTAATCAATCTTCAGTTTTGCAGGGACGTAAGGTCTCACGCCTCAGCTCGTCATCACAATAGAACCAGAGGGTTCCGCTCGTAGGAGCTGTTGAATTGCCGCGGCAGGCCACCTTCAAGAGCAAATCAGGAAAGATTTTAAGACAAACCATCACCATCTAAAGCAAAATTTCTTTTCCTCGCAGTACTACCAGCACAGCCGGCATCGCAAACAACCAGTCTCAAAGGACTAAATGCTGGACCAAAGTCACAAAGCCCATCCTACGCCGGCCGAGCTGTCGGAACACTAGCAACGTCGGCTCCCATCTCCGTTCACCTATTCGGAAGAAGCCCATCACCAAAACGCCATGGTCGCCCAGCACACCCTTGCAAGCAACAACTCCTGGAAAAAGCACGACAGAAAGATGTCCCCTTGAACTACCGTCAACATACTCAATGCGGTCTTGTTCAAGCAGTTTCCCAACCTCCGCACCATGATCAACACGGTGAATATCAATCCTTTAATTGAGGGACAACCAGGCTGCGAATGTCACCCACGCCAAGGTAAGAGCTACTACAAAGCATCTAACAACAAAGCCATCATCAACCAACATCCGACACAAGTCACACTCAGTGACCCACGGATTGCCCGTCTAAAAGGGAGAGCTTAAAAACTTATCAATCACATTACTTCTGCTAAAAATCGTCTTGCATTTACCCCTCATTAGCTCTCGCCGTGTCTTTTTCAAGGACTGGATCACCCCCATCCGTTGCCTGCATAAGAACGGTAAGCATATACCCTTGCGGCCCCGCTGCACATCTCGGAGATAGGATTTCCCCTTTACCCCCGAGCAATCATGAAGCCCATCAACGAAGGTCTAGCAAGGACCGGTAAGCAAAGGGACCAAAGGCGGATCTCCTCCTCCCTTCAACCTGGATCGGCGGTTCCGTGAAGTAGCTGAAAAAGAAACCAATCAGCGCATCTAAGCAAAGGCGTTCCGGAGCTGGGACCACGTCATAGGCACCCTCGAAAAGCCGAGTTCAAAGGAAGGGAGAATCCCTGAACTTATCTCAGTTTTGTTTTCAAATTAATTTCCCTTTCCGTTTTCCCCTCTGCATCTCACAGGGACGGGAAGCATCTCGCTGTCATCCGCATGGAGCTTGTGGAAGACGCCCGCGCAGCCCCGCTGCGCAGTTCAGGGGAGTCCCTCTTTCTTTTCCCTTTATTTAAATTTGTTTTTATTCCTGCTCGCTTTGTTAGCTTTAAGTCGAGTACGGTCGTCTGGCCCACTGGGGGGGCAACCTTAGGTTCTTGTTAGAACGTTGCAAATAAGTCATCCCCCACATTCTAGCAATCAAACGTCTAGCAATCAAACCATCTAGCAATCAAACATCTAGCAATCAAATGTTTAGCAATCAAACCATCTGGCAATCAAACCATCTAGCAATCAAATGTCTAGCAATCAAACCATCTAGCAATCAAACGTCCAGCAATCAAACCATCTAGCTATCAAACCATCTAGCAATCAAACATCCAGCAATCAAACATCCAACAATCAAACGTCTAGCAATCAAACCCCCTAGCAATCAAACCACCCGTCAATCAAAAATCAAAAATCAATCAAAAATCCCTCTTTAGCCCGGCTCAAACAAAAGCATACTACTCTCATAAGCATTTTCATGCATCGCATAGGTTAGGAATATTTAATCCCTCTGTTAACTCCAGCATCTATCCAAATTACGGGCCATGCATGATATTACCTGTTTGCTCTTATATCCACGGTTAGCTCCGACGTAAGCAGTCACAAACAAATCCCGGTAAGCATTTTTGAGCCATCACGTCTTATCCTTCATGAGTGTAAGGGCCTGACTAGGTACTAGTTGAGTTCGCATAATATCCAGGGTACATGCGTCATTAGACATGGGATAGCTATAAAGTGACATGGGACTTTTACGATTTTCTCCACTTTTTTCGTTTTTTCCCTCTTTCCACCATATATGTCATCACTCCCCAAACCGTCAATATCACTCATACCCCGGGAGCCAAAGAACAGTTTCAGCTAAAATTGCCAGCCGGAAGTAAAAACACGTCGAGTCCAAGAGCACGATGAAGGAGACGGAAAAGGTCACCAGGAGATCGCTAAGGACCATCACCGAAGAAGCAGCAACGACGAAGGCCGAGGCCTCAAGAAAAAAAGGGGAAGAGATCAAGACGAAGGCTATGCTTGCTCTGCTCTGTTGCATTTTCAAATCAAATCAAAAAGGGGAGGGATAAAAAAAAAAAAAAAAAGAGGGGAAAAAGGGAAAAGAAAAGAAAAATGCTCAGAGACCTTCGCAGAATACAAACAATCGAAGAGCCAAAGCAAGCACAGCCCGGGGATAACTCAATTCGAGAAATCTCGAAGAAAACTTTCCCCAGTGAACTTGAGTAAAGAGGCCCAAGGCCAACTCGAGAAATCTCAAAGCAACCTTCCCTAGTGAAGTCAAGCAAAAAGGCCCAACTCGAGGACCCTCAAAGCAAGCATCCCTAGTGAGAACCCGAGAAGAGAAAGGGGCCCCAGGCCAACTCAAGTAGTGAGTCGCAAAAGGAACAGCGACGACGCTCCCCAATGAAGACTCAAGAAAAGGGCCTCTGGCCACACGGAAAGCACCCCCAGCAAGGATCCCAGAGCTCACGCACTCTGTCAAGCAAGCATCCCCGGTAAAAAGCGAAAGAGCTCGCACACCCCGCCCTCATCAAGGCCAATCAGCAAAACATCACTCATCAAAAGCCTTCCAACTCCAAGCAAAGCAATCTTTTCCAAAACAAACTCCTTTCCGGACATTTCACATCCTTTCATTCTTTTCCGTAAAAGTCCCATCGATTATTAGAACGCCCATGCATATGCATCTTCATTCGAAGTATATTCACTCGGATTGACATTGCGAACTGTAAATTATGTATCATGTTAGTTGCATCTTTATGAGTGTAAAATACTTAGCCTTGTTTTAGAGCGTGAGTGCAAACACTAATATCAGGTGAGGACTGCTTACGGCTGCAAATCGTGGGAAAGTCTTATCCTTGGGGTCGTTACCTCCTGAGCAGGACGCAGACGCATTCTAGGTTCGTATCAAGGGCGCTAGCATTAGCATTTCTTCCCCTTCCAGAGTGACAGCATAGTTTACCTTCCATTAGCATTTCTTCTCCCACTAGAGTGATAACACTTAGGTTTCAGCCTTAGCATCCTTCTCCTCCCAGAGTGACAGCACTTAGGTTTCAGCCTTAGCATCCTTCTCCTCCTAGAGTGACAGCACTTAGTTTTCAGCATTAGCATTCTTCTCCTCCTAGAGCGACAGCACTTAGTTTTCAGCCTTAGCACCCTTTTCCTCCCAGAGTGACAGCACTTAGTTTTCAGCATTAGCATTCTTCTCCTCCTAGAGTGACAACACTTAGTTTTCAGCCTTAGCATCCTTCTCCTCCTAGAGTGACAGCACTTAGTTTTCAGCCTTAGCATCCTTCTCCTCCTAGAGTGACAGCACTTAGTTTCAGCCTTAGCATTCTTCTCCTCCTAGAGTGACCTTAGTTTAATTTCCGCATCTCGCGCCTTTTCCTATGGGAATCGACGTTGTTTAAATTTTCAGCCCTAGCATTCACCTCCTCTTAGAGTGACAGCAGTTAGTTTTCAGCCTTAGCACTTCTCCTTCTCCCAAAGTGACATCATAGTTTAGTTTTCAGCATCAAGCATTTCTTCTCCTCCCAGAGTAATAGCATAGCGTAGTCTTACCTTTTTAGCCCTAGCATTTCTTCCCCTCCCAGAGTGACCTCCTTCACATAATTCTACATTTCTACATAATTATTTCCTCCTCTTAGAGTGACATCATTAGGACAAATCAGTCATACTTCTACGAATCGCGCGTTATCCTCCCTAAGCAACGTCTGTTGCATGTTAGACCCCCCAGTGGAGCTGTCATTTACATTCTCGTAAAATCACT
This sequence comes from Viola odorata, assembly GCA_963691705.1. Lineage (NCBI taxonomy): Eukaryota > Viridiplantae > Streptophyta > Magnoliopsida > Malpighiales > Violaceae > Viola > Viola odorata. Next base: position 8,001,852 of record OY829540.1, on the reverse strand, counting down.
TTCCGTCCCCGGTAGAGTGGTTATCATTTTCATTTTCTGCAACTTATGTTTCTCTCGATACCCGAATAGAGCTAAGCTTATATCTTTGCAGAATCAACAAACTATCTCCTCCCAAAGTGACAGCAATCTCCTTCTCCCAGAGCGACATCAAACAACCACCTTTTATCCCCAGTGACAGCATCAATCAACTACCTCCTCCCAGAGCGACATCATCACTGTAAGCTTGAGGTAAGACATGTTGTGTCGCCAAAATTCAGATATCTAGGGGCAACTGTCTTTACTGCTTATCAAATACTTCGATAAGACAGTAAAGAGGGGGCAACTATTGATACCCGAATTTTGACGCCATTTTTAATTAATTTTAGCATTTCTGTTATTTACTTAATTCACTGTCATTTTTAGTTAATTTACTATTGCTAGCATTTCTAAATTTTTCCATTGCATTTTAGCATCATCGTTAGCATCGTCAGCTTTCGAAATCACATTTCTAATTTTTCGTCGCGTATTTTCATCATCAATATCATTATTATTTTTAGCCTTAAAAGTCACATTTTTTATTATCCGGCAGTCGTTTGCTAGTTTTTTCTTCGTTTTAGGTCGTCTCATGAATTTTAGGATTTTTAATATTTTAGCACATTTTTTTAGTTTTTTTATTTTTTTTATTATTTTTATTCAAGCTTTTATTGGACCCGAGTAAGTCCGCTCGGACAATAGCTTGACTTTAAAATGTTTTCCATCAACTAGTTGCTAGATTTTTTTTTGGTCGCAACGGTCTACAGCGTTTCGTGTAATTTTCGGCGTAACGTTATTATTTTTCCGTTCAAACGTTTCACATTTTTTAATGAGAAAATAAATGCGTTAAACGAAAAATTCTTGTCATTCGCTGTAGACAGTTAAACCCGTCATATTTTTCTCTACGCGTTGGTACCTTCGGCTCGAAAAGTCAGAACGTTTGTTGGCAGGAACCGGCTCGAGGCCATTTAAAGCAGATAAAAGGCCATTTAATCATGGCCATTGATCTGGTCAACCAAGGAAAGTCAACCAGATCAATGGCCCTTGAATTAATATGCATGATGCACGTGAACAGTGCCAAGGGAGTGCAGCGAAGCAGTCCTCGCCCGAGCCACCTGCTCCCATCGCGTCCGTAGCTTCCTGTCCCTCCGCCATCATCACGGCTAGCACCCTAGCCTTGCCACCGCGACCAGCCGGCCACCACGCGCAGCTCCCCCGTCCTCCAACCCACGCGACTTCGGCCTATAAATACAAGCCATCCTTCAACGAAAAATGGGTACCAAAATTGCAAGAAGAACTTGCTCCTCCTCCCTCTCTTGATTGATAGCTCATTTAGAGCATCGATTGTCCAGTTCAAGCTTTGCCGGTGAGCTTTCTCTCTCTAGCTCACTTTCAGTTTTTTGTGCAAGTTTTTCTTTAAATTCGTTTGGCTCGATCTTGAGCAAATAAATTGTTTTCTTTCATGCCATTAATTCACATACATGACGTAGATTAAATACACACTTTCAATTTTAAAAATCGTTAGCTAGATTGTGCGAATTAACTAGTTTTCGATAATTAATGGTTTTGTCATTTTTTCGAAATTAAATTTTGTACGAGTCAAACTAAAAATCGGGGTTTGTACGGTTAGGAAGTCGTCGAAGAGACGAACATTTCGGTACGAACAGTTTTCAAATTGGCCGCCTGTGGCCGGAGCTTGGTCGCCGGTATTACGCCGGCGACCAAAGGAGGACGATGAACAGTGCCAGGCCAAACGACACTGTTCACGCGGGAATGGGCCAAGCCCATTCCCATTTAAATTTTTATGGGCCAGGCACTATTCCTGGACCATTTTCATTTCTTTTCATTCTTCAATTGGGCCCAGCCCATTTTCAATTGTTTTCAAAACTTCGGATCACGTTTTTCCGTAAAATAAATCGTATGCTTCGTATGATTATTTTTCGCACTATCAACTGTTTAATTTTCTGCACTTATCAACTGCTTTATTCTTCCGCACTTTAATTGTTCGCAATTTACTTTCGGCAATTTAAATTCAATATACCACCTATATGGTCGGTCGCATTTTAATTCTCGTAAATATTCAACTGCTTTAATTTTTCGCAAACTGCTGGAAATTCTTCCGCAAATTATCAACTGTTTAATTTTCCGCACTTTACTTTTCCGCACTTTAAAATTCTGCAATTTACTTTCGGCAATTTAAATTCAATACCGCCTACATGGTCGGTCGCAATATCAATTGTTTATTTTCTGCAATATCAACTGCTTTAATTTTTCGCAAACTGCTGGAAATTCTTCCGCAAATTATCAACTGTTTAATTTTCCGCACTTTACTTTTCCGCACTTTAAAATTCTGCAATTTACTTTCGGCAATTTAAATTCAATACCGCCTACATGGTCGGTCGCAATATCAATTGTTTATTTTCTGCAATATCAACTGCTTTAATTTTCTGCAATATCAATTGCTTTAATTTTCTGCAGTATCAATCATTAAAATTTCTGCAAATCATCAACTGTTTTAAATTTTTTTATCATCAACTCTTTTAATTTCCTGCACTTATCAACTCAGCATTTAAGTCTCGTGTGCGTAAAATCAATCCTTTTTCGCATGCAATCAACGTAGCATTTAAATTCTCGTACGCTTAAAATCAATCATTTTTTGCATGCAATCGACCCAGCATTTAAATTCTCGTATGCTTAAAATCAATCATTTTTTTGCATGCAATCGACCCAGCATCTAAATTCTCGTATGCGTAAAATCAATCATTTTTCGCATGCAATCAACTCAGCATTTAATTTTCGTATGCGTGAAATCCATCATTTCTCGCCTGCAATCAACTATCATTTAAATTTTCGCACTCATAAAATGGTCCATTTATTTCTCGAGCTATCACTAACACTCTCATTTTGTAGGTTTTAATTTCAAGCTTCGCTCGAAAGTACGCCTTTCGATTCCTTTTTATTTATTCGATGCTTTTCGCAAATATCAACTGCATGTATGATATATAGAACTGCTAGAATTAAAATCAACCCACATGAACAACGTGTTTAAAGACTTGCTTAAAATGCCATGTTCATATGATTTTAAATTCTCGTTTGTAGTGACTCCATGTACATGGGGAATTTCGATCCCACATCAGTTTTCCATTTCAAAAAAACTCTCATTTAATTTGTACTCTGTTAGCAATCCATGTTAGGATCACATCGTAATTAATTTAATCATGCATGGCCCGATGATGAAAAAAGAGGGCGCTCATTCAGTCTTACGGAAAATTCAGTCCCATCACGTTACGGTCAGGGATAATCGATCGATCTTGATAAACGGTAACCCCGTCCGAAAGATCTTTTTATTATTCTTGAACGGTCACGATCATAGAAAAGGCTAAAGTGACGATTCCTCTGAGGGCCCCCTTTTTCAAAACGCATTTTATCAAACACCTTTTTAAACACCTCTCTCATCAACCGGTAACCGTTTTCGGATGTGACTCGGGTGCCTAACACCTTCCCGAGACCATAATACGACCCCGAACCTTTGTCTGGGGTCCAGACCCCTTTTTTGTGCCTTTAGTTTTTTTACTTATTATATTTCCTATGCCATGACGATTAAGGTTCCCTAAGCCTAGCAACCAAATTAGGGTGGCGACTTCATTGCATGCTACTAGGCGTCCTTTTACGCCGAGCATCTGAAGGTCTCAAATTTCGTTACACACTCGCGAATTTTTAATTTTCGGGGCTCGACAAGTTGTGATACTCTTCTTTTTGCTGTAAAGCTGCCATATACCATGAATCCTAAAACATATTTTGGAGCTTTTTAGTTGTTTAATTAACATCTTCAGACTAAACTTTCTTCTGCAGATAGTGAGCTGCGCAGTTCTTGATCTTAGTAGAAATAAGATCTCCCTCATCCATCCATCCATCCAACCATCGACAGATTCACAACCGCATCACACCCACCGCCAACAACCCAAAACTTTTGTCCAAAATAGATTTCGTTTCCCTTTATCAATACAATTGTTTTATACACTTCCCGATTCTGCCCTCATCTAACAACCAAATTGAGATCTTAATCTTCCAATTTCCCCCATTTAATCCTAGACCATAATTCCTTGACATTAATTTTCAATTTCTTGTATCATTTAAGCATCAATAAACTAAAAAGATCAACCAAAAAATGTTATGATTATAGAGGTCGGACGATGATGCAGTGAAGAGTTGTGCTTGGCCGTAACAGCTGTTGTTTGCGGCGATGGAGTATTTGCTGGTGCAATAGGACCTAGATCCAGATCTGGAGGAGACGGTGAAGGAGACGGCGGACGATGTAGGAGATGGTGCGGATGAGACAGAAAAAGATGATGATGAATATGATAGAGGAGAAAGCGGCGGTGGTGTTAAGCGGATCTAGATCTGGAGGCGACGGATTCGATCCGACCGAACAACCGTTGGAACTCGCCCTTTGCAGGCCATGGTGGTATGTGCAGACTGCAGAGGATGATGTTTTGGGTGAGGAAAAAAAATAAATGAAATGAAAAAAAAAATAGAAAAAACAGAAAAAAGAAAAAGAAAACGAAAGAGAGAAAGAAATTAAGGTTTTCATATTTTTCTTAATTTTTAATTTTTTTTGGAAATTTTAATTTTTTTCTGATCTTTAAAATTAATTTTCTGGATTTTTAAATTAATTATATTATTTTTTGGATTTTTTTAAAAAGAGAGAAAAATCAGGAAAAAAAATAAATGAAATGAAAAAAAAAATAGAAAAAAAAGAAAAAGAAAAAGAAAACGAAAGAGAAAGAAATTAAGGCCCCGTTTACTTCGCAGAATTTTCAGTTTAAAAATTTGCTGTTTTTCTAAAATTTGCTGTTTTTCTAAAATTTGTAAATAGAATTTTCAAACTGGAAATCGCGTTTACTTCGTCACTTTTCCTGATTTGAAAAACTGGAAAACCTGTTTACTTCGTCACTTTTCCTGATCTGAAAACTGGAAAACCTGTTTACTTCGTCACTTTTCCAAATTATTGCAAAACCAAAAACAATTTTGTTCCAACAACTTGAATTTTCTCATTAAAAAAATCATGTTATTATTTCCTTCTATTTGCAAAGATTAACAAACTAATAAATATATTTGTAGGAAAAAATTGACACTTATTATAATTGAAAAATCTAAAATTGATCATTAATCTACTAATATTCCATTACATATAAATATAGTAATTCATGTTTCTACATGAAAATAAAAAACGTATAAAATAGTCTTATTGTTCAATATGTAAATATAAAAACAGATGATATTCTAATGATTATTATGATGAGCCTATAATTTATTATTATGATTATTAAGATTGGAAATATTATTGTTATTATTATTGTAATTTATTATTATGATTATTCTAATTTATTATTGTTCATTACATAATTATTATTATTATTATGTAAATATATTCTAATATATCATTATGATTAACTAGATTGGAAATCTAGCTTTAAATAAATCTTTTCCTTTTCCTTCTTTCTTTCCTCGGCCCGAAAGGCCCACCACCTTTGCTCATCCCTGCGGCGACCCAAGGTCCGGTCAATTTCGGTTTATCAAAATTCCGAGACAACCAAAATATTCGTAAAATTAATGTCGATCCACCCGTTCGAACCAAAAATCTGATTACTCAACACACAAGATTTAATTTCAAAAATACAGTAATTTGACAAATTAATTCAAAACATGAAATTGGAGCAAACCATTAATCAATTTACGAAATTGAAAGCATGTAATTAATCTAGAGATTAAAGACTAAATATTTCACAACAGATTGATCATCAATTTGTTCTAAAATGCAAGCAATTGAATTAAGTAGAAAATGGACATAAAAAATTATTTGTTCTAAATTTACCATTGTGCCATTATAATTAATTTGGTATAAGTTACTGTTCATCTTCTTCCTCCTATGCCTCCGTTCATCTTCTTCCTCCTCTTCTTCTTCCTCCTCCTCTTCCTCCTCCTCCTCCTCCTCCTCCTCCTCCTCCTCCTCCTCCTCCACTTGTTCAACTTGTTCGACTTGTTCGACTTTTGGTTGCAGAAGCTCCTATGGCTGATTTTGTTCTTCTTGCAATGGACTTGGTTCCATCAGGGTCGGAGATGAGGATGAACTCGTTGTTAGAGTTGCTGACTGTGTAAACAGCGGTGCCTACAAGCGATTTCGCCACGTCGTCGGAGCTCAGAGTTGCGGCAGAGGGGGAGGCGGGATTAGGCGGAGAGAGGGACGCGAAGGGCGGAGGACTGGGTGGAGGGTGGAGGGCGGAGGTGGCAACTGCTAGCACGAGACCGTGTTGCGATGGAGAAGAAGAAGGAACGCAGCGTGAGGGGATGAGGGCAAAATTGGGTTTTAAAAAGATTCATTAATCACTCAAACTGAAAACGCGTGTTTTCAGTTTGAGAAAGTGAAGGCAAAAAAATTTAGAAAAATAGAGAACAACTTTCAGGCGTTTTCAAAATTTGTTCCATCATTTTTCAAATAGAGTATTTTCGTTTTCGTTTTCAAACTGAAAAAACGGCCAAGTAAACACGATTTCCATTTTTCACATCAGTTTTCAGAAAAATGGAGAATTTTCGGGAGAATTCTGCGAAGTAAACGGGGCCTAAGGTTTTCATATTTTTCTTACTTTTTATTTTTTTTGGAAATTTTAATTTTTTTATGATCTTTAAAATTAATTTTCTGGATTTTTAAATTAATTATATTATTTTTTGGATTTTTTAATTAATTACATTATTTTTGTGAATTTTTTAAATTAATTATATTATTTTTCTAGATTTGTTAAATTAATTATATTAATTTTAAAAAAAATTAAATTAATTATATTATTTTTTGGATTTTTTAATTAATTACATTATTTTTTAGACTTTTTAAATTAATTATATTATTTTTCCAGATTTTTTAAATTAATTATATTAATTTTCTGGATTTTTTAAATTAAATATATTATTTTTCTAGATTTTTAAAATAATTACATTATTTTTTTAGTTTTTTTAAATTAATTATTTTATTTTTCTAGATTTTTTTAATTAATTATATTATTTTTTTGGACTTTTTAATTAATTACATTATTTTTTGTATTTTTAAATGAATTATATTATTTTTCTAGATTTTTGAAATAAATTATATTAATTTTTTGGATTTTTTAAATTAATTATATTATTTTTGGATTTTTTAATTAATTAATTTTTTTGTGGATTTTTTAAATTAATTATATTATTTTTCTAGTTTTTTTAATTAATTATATTAATTTTCTGGATTTTGTAAATTAAATATATTATTTTTCTATATTTTTAAATTAATTACATTTTTTTTTAATTTTCTAAATTAATTATATTATTTTTCTAGATCTTTTAAATTAATTATATTATTTTTTTGGAGTTTTTAATTAATTACATTATTTTTCTAGAATTTTTAAATTAATTATATTATTTTTTTGAATTTTTAAAGAAAAGAAAAGGAAAAAAAAATAATAGGTTTTTTTTTTTGGGTAATCTACTATTGAAGGTCATTTTGAACGGACGTTAGGGTTGACTAACGGAAGGGGGTGAGTTTGTAATTGACCCGTAGTTCAGAGAGCAGAATTTGAATTTTTAAAGTTGAGGGGAGGGGTCTGTTTTTTTTTTAAGTATAGGGGACCTTTCACGCAAAAAAAAAAAACCTTATTTGTAAAGCAATCCCTCACATTCCTTGCATTTTTTTTCCTTTGTTTTTGGGTGGCCTTTTGAAAGCTTCTTCATCCTAGTTTTAAGTAATAAAGAAAGAGTAACCCCAAGTTAAGGTCGCCACTCGGATTTGCTATCATACTTTTGACTATTATAGTGAAGGCTGCAACATTTCCGTTGAGTAAGAAACAGGTTCGTCACTCCATTGGATGTAAACAGAAATAAAGCTTTTTAGGGATTTAATTGTAAGGATTTGCATGTGCTTATAATTCTGTGATGGGCAGGTAGAATCTGCAATGGCTATGAAGTGGCTGCAACCTCAAATCAAGGCTATTCAGGAACGTTATGCCGGTAATAAGGTGAATATTTCTTCTTTTGTATCATGAACTGCGATGATATAAATTGAAGTAAATTTGATCAGCAATCCCGGTAATAGTTTGATCAGTTAAGCTATGGTATTGAATAGTAGGGGTTCCACTCGTTGTGGCATCCATGGGCACTGTCAAAATGACTGCAGTGCCCAAACTTGGCAGAAGGGAGGATCTAAATTGCTGCGAAAAATACACACAAAATCACCACATTAGCCTCTCCAACAATACAACATCAAACATTACAGTAAAATAAAGCATCTTCTTGACAAAAACAACTTCTGTACCATAAATTAGTATCAATCAGCAAACTTCAACTCTCAGACCTACCAAAAGAAGAAAAACAAAGATCACTAAAAAAATCCATATAAGGCATCCACTTAAAAGCAAGTGAATTTTACCAAAAACAATATCCCTCACCAACCATGTAACAACCAGCATATAAATAATGAAGGAAGAACATGAGCACACAAGCGATGATCACACCAAAAATGGTCTGACCGATCACTATTTAACGATCATCTAAGCAATTTGATCGCAAAAAGATAAATACTTTGGAGAGAAAAAGGATGAATACTTTGGGGAGAAAAATTCTAGTCTTGTGAAGGGATATTCCACACACAAAACAAACCCAGAAAGCAACGAATTCTTACATCATAAGAAACAGTTCTGTTCACGTAAACTCATAAAAAAACAACGGAAAAGAAGTAATCTTTGACTCGATAAAAAAAGAATCAAACCAAACAGAAAGGAAGAAAACATAGGCCACGATGATCAACACTTTACAAACCATACAGGAAGATACTCAGATCATCACACACGAAATTGACCTGTACACTTAAACAAGTAACCGAAACAAACCACAAGATGAGAATTCAGGAGACAAATTTACAAACTTTTTGTTGATCATTCTTAACATTATAGTTTTCCATAGATCGTGACACAGGAAATAAGAAACGAGAATTACATAGAGAAAAGACCCATGATTGCTCAAAACCCATTAGCATCTTCCAATTAATTGAACAAATGAATTGGGATCGATCCAAGTAGATCACAGTCACTCTGTTTTTGCTCTGTTTTATCTTCCTCTGTTTCAACAAAAATGGATTTTTGTGAAATGGGCTTTAATTGAGAAGAAGAGGAATATTTATTTTCTGTTGTCAAGGTTTAGATAGGTGGATGAATGGATAGAGAGAGAGAAAAGGAGGAGTCTTTCTTCTTCTTGTTCTTCGTCGCTGTCTATACGTTTTATATAAAAGCGATGAGGTGTCTCTTGGGTGGTGAATGGGAGCTGAAAATGCTACACTACTCTAACTACTGCCCGCATACAAATTAATGTTTACTGTTCCCTCTTTTATTATTATTTTTCACCGTATTAATTATTTTACTTTAAATAAATAATTTAAAATTAACGGAATTTAAATTGATTGGATTAAATTTATAACAAGGAAAAAAATTTAATTAAAAAATATCAACTAATTTTTAAAAAATATAAAAGAGGCAACTAACTAAAACTATTTTTTTAGCAAAAGGGATCTCTTTTTTAGAATGGAGGATTACTCCCTCCGTAATTTTTTAATTATCCATTTAATTAAAAGCATACGAACTAATGTAATAATTAAGAGTAGTTATAAGAGTAGTGAAAAATAAAATTATCCCCTAATTTATTTTTAAATTTTGTGCATACTAAGAATATTAGAGATAAATTTGTCAAAAATTACAACCAACATTATTAGAATTGAAAACTGAACTACTAAAAAAAAACATATATACTCTTATGTACAATTAAAAAAATTAGGAAGGATGTATTAAAATAAGTGGAAAAACACTTTGTCCACGTTGATTTAAATGCCTTGACGTGTACGCATAAATTCTTTTTTTCTATAAAAAAAATTAGTTATATTATTAATTAATAGAAAATATATTTATTGGCTTATTTTCAACCATCAATATTTTTCTTAATTTTTGGAAATATGATAGAGAGTAATTTTTTGTATAACGGAGGGAGTAATAACTTAGATCGAATTCAGAATCTAAATTATAAAAACAACTTGCACTAACCAATTGAATTACAAATTTACGCTCACAAACTCAATTAATCAATCCTTAGTTTTTTTAGCAGCATATAAATTCAACCTTGTGTGTATTTTTAATTAATTAGAATCCCGGATTAATTAGTTCAAACTTACAAGTAAATACAAGAAAACGTTAGAAATTAATTTCTTTTCCTTTCTACTCCCTTCGAATTTTAAAGATTGTCAGTTTAATTATAATTTTTAGTTACAAATACACTTTCACTAATTATCTTTTTTCCCTATATTAATTATTACACTTTAAATTGATGAATCCAAAATTAACATACTTTAAATTAATTGGGTTGAATTTTATAACTTATGAACAAAATAATAATTATAATTGAAAAATATCAACTAACCTTTTAGAAAATGTATACGAGACAACTAATTAAAAATAATTTTTTTAGGTAAAATGGACAGATTTTATAAAATGGAGGGTGTACTATTTGATATGATAATCATGATTATAATAACAATTTATATTCGCTAATGATCATTAATTAAGGCCAGCTGTCTAATTTTTTTGCCTGCACTCTGCACTAGCATACCGCAGTTCATTTGTTCATCAATTCGAAGACTAATTTAAGAAATTAAATACAATTTACTAATTCAATGTGTGTTGAGTTTCACAGAGTTTGAAAATCCCATCACTAATAAGAATGATAACTATAAAAACGTGAGTGATTTAATAATGTCACTTTTTAAACAAAATTAGCTTAGGTTATAAAAATGTTTAATGAGATAAATCTTCTTGTAATTTAATATTTTGATTACTATGTAGCATGTACAATTTGTTTGTTTAATAACCCCTTTTTATTTAATGACCTCGACGTTATACAATAATGATCTGGCACGGTTTTCATTAAAAAAAAATCGACACGCGTCAACAGAATTATATCACATCTAGGGATGGCAATTTCGCCCGCGGATATGGATATTCGCTCAATACCCATAATTATGGGTGGGTATTACTCGCACATTGTGGGTATTTTATAGGTATGGATATACCGGCACTCGCAAAATGCGGGTATGGATGTGGGTATGGATAGTACTTACCCACTCCAATACCCGCACTAAATACCCGCAAAGTGCGGGTATGGATATCCACTAAAATACCCGCACGAAATATATATACCAACCCTAAAAAACAACCCCTCTTTAGGTTTTTTTTCTCCGTATAATACCCGTATTATTATGTAGTGTTGTTACTCCCTCCGTCCCATATTAATTGTCATTTATCACTATTCCGGCCGCCTTGTAAAACGGCCGGAATAGTAACTATATGATCTCGAAAAAGTCCGAATTTTTTTTACAACGTATATTAATCCTTTACGTACGTTGAAAACAAATTTCAGAATTTTTCGATATCATATAGTTACTATTCCGGTCGCCTTGAAATGTATGCTGGAATAGTAAAATGACAGTTATTGGAGTCCAGAGGGAGTATTAAATTAGATTGATTTTTTTTATATATTAATTTGATTGAAATTTGAAATTCAACCAAATATGCGGATATCCGTGGGTTATTCGCGGGTAAATTTATCCTTCCTTTACCTGCTTCATATGGATATAGATGCGGGTATGAATTACCCGCAAATTTGCGGGTGCGGGTATGAATAGTGCTTAGCCGCTCCATACCCGCCCAATTGTCATCCCTACACATCGAGGGTCATTAAAAAAAAATTATAAGTATAGGGAGTCATTAAACAAAGAAATTGTATAAGGGGTAATTAACTCAACGAACGAAAAAATGACGTGGCATAATTTTACTGACATGTCAAATTTTTTTTAACAAAGAACGTGCCAAATCATCATTCTGTAATATCGAGGAATCATTAAATAAGATAGTATAAGTATAGGGTGATCATTAAACAAACAAATTGGATAGTTGGATAATTAATCAAAATATTAAAATACACAATAAATTTATGTTATTAAACCAATTATAAAGTAATCAAAATATTGTTGTTTTTAAGAGCTTGCAAATGTTGTTTAATTTGATGCCTACAAAGTTGGTGACAACACAAAGGATGACCTGCCCGCAATAATGGGACATTACAATTAGACTAGTACTGTAATTTTATAGTTATCTCTTTTGGTTTTAAAATGTTGTCTAGCTATATCTTTTAAGACCACTTGAAAATTTGGAATAATTACCTATTAATATATAATATAATTTTATATAATAATTAGATTTTTTTTCATTTTTCAAAACAACGTTATCTATTTAATTACAATGCTCACGTATGACTAGCTTGCTGATTAGATTTAGACTACCTAACTATAATGACATGGTTAAATGGGTAAAAGAGTTTCATTTTCACAAGGAGACGTGGCATTTTATGATATACAAAGCGTTTTGCACTAAGATATAGAACAAAAAACAAACATTTCCACAAGGAGACGTGCCACTCAATTTCAAACCTGGTTTTCTGAAAATAATAAATGGTGAAACTCACATACATTCTTAATTTTAAAATAATTTTAACAAAAAAGAGAAGGAAAGTCTTTTTGACGTTGTTGTGTCCTGCTCAGAAGTTACATAATGAAAGCATTGTTTGCTCACTTTTACCTTCAAACACGACATCTAGCTAATGAACATCTTCATGAATTTTGGAAATTTACAGTGTCAACATTTCAATGAGAGAAATACGTACATTATAATGTACTTAAATTTTTTCCGTTCTTCTACCTATGATAGGTACAAAAACAGAGAATTAACATGGATCTACGAATTATATCCTCTCGATCGCCATGGAATCAGTCTATCAGAATCGGACAACTTGATATATCAGTTCGGCGACGTTTTTGCCATCACAGTTACGTATGGCATAACTCTAGTTCTACTCCAATCTATCCGTCTTTTGTGATAACAACTTTTATTTTCAAAAATAAAAAAAGTTCGAGGAACTTATCATGTCTAATAAATTAATACATTTTCCTTGTCAATTATATAAATTATTTACCTTTTGTATCAAAGTATATATATATATATATATAAAATGTTTTTATATCTTGGTTTCTTTTCGCTCCGTCCAGTGTTTTTATTAATCTCTTAGGAGATATGGGTGTATCCCACCCGCGCATTGTTGCGCTTTAGTTTTTCTAGCTTATTGCTTTTATTCTTATATATAAAAAATTGATTTTTTTCTATAAAAAAAAGAATGTTACTATTTTATACTTATAATTTAGGACAATGACCTTTAAAAAAAAAACTTTGGAAAATATCTTTAAAAAAAATTACACATATACTAAAAAAGAGTTACTACGTATATAAATTCGTCTAACTCCTTATAAAAAAGTACTCCCTCTAGTCTCCAATAAATGTCTTCCTCGCATCTCAATATTCAGTAGGAAACGCATATCGAGGAGACCGGATGAGGCACTATTTGACCCCAAAAAATTCCGTACTTTTTTTCGAACGTACTTCCGAGAAAAAATTCGGGGCAAAATTGTCTCAAATAGTGACTGTTCCGGCCGTTTTAAGATACGTTCCGAAACAGTGAAAGTAAATGCTAAAACGATATATTTTGGAGACCGGAGGGAGTAATTAAATAGTTTGAGTGGGAAAATAAAATTACGATCAGTAACTATTAGTGAATTTTTGTAGTTAAGCTGACCTTCATCCCTCACTTTTTCATGTCAACGATCATTTGCAAAGGACTGCAATTTCACATGACATGATCAGCACATGCTACTGTGCTGGACAAACCCTTTTACTAGTTCATATCGTATTCTCAATCTATGGTCCGAATACCTTAAAGTTTTAAATCATTGCATAATCTTGAATCATTGCACAACTTAATGGACATTCTTGGGCCTTACTTTTCTCTCTTTTTATAATATTGGGTTTGTTTTTTAATGGATCTCTTACCCTTCTCCAACTAATGTTTCTCTCTAAGCATACTAGTGAAAGAGTGTAATCCCAAAAATGCCATCACTTCCAGAACGACCCAAGAGTAGTAAAAAACCTACATGTGCAAAATTGTAAACAAACTCCATTTCTACCCAACTTCATCCCTAGGAGGAGTGAAATTTGTCCCAAGTTTAGAAACATGGAAAGAAGGAGGAGGAGAAGGAAAGTAACTAAATGAGATGACCCAACTTCTTCTCTCATTTTTTTTCCTCGGTTTTTTAAGACATTTTCTTAGAGTCAAAAATTAATTTCATTCGAGTACGATTGCATCACAACTATTTTTTATAATTTTGCTTCAATTCAACCATGGGATGTGGTAATTAAGTCAGTTACCATAGTTAAGAGGAAGCTGACGTGTAAAAATGCACATGTGACAAAAAGAATTAATATGTGGGCAGTAGTAGAGTAGTGTAGCATTTTCAGCTCCCATTCACCACCCAAGAGACACCTCATCGCTTTTATATAAAACGTATAGACAGACGAAGAACAAGAAGAAGAAAGACTCCTCCTTTTCTCTCTCTCTATCCATTCATCCACCTATCTAAACCTTGACAACAGAAAATAAATATTCCTCTTCTTCTCAATTAAAGCCCATTTCACAAAAATCCATTTTTGTTGAAACAGAGGAAGATAAAACAGAGCAAAAACAGAGTGCCTGTGATCTACTTGGATCGATCCCAATTCATTTGTTCAATTAATTGGAAGATGCTAATGGGTTTTGAGCAATCATGGGTCTTTTCTCTATGTAATTCTCGTTTCTTATTTCCTGTGTCACGATCTATGGAAAACTATAATGTTAAGAATGATCAACAAAAAGTTTGTAAATTTGTCTCCTGTTTTCTCCTGAATTCTCATCTTGTGGTTTGTTTCGGTTACTTGTATAAGTGTACAGGTCAATTTCGTGTGTGATGATGTTTTGATGATCTGAGTATCTTCCTGTATGTTTGTTTTGGTTTGTAAAGTGTTGATCATCGTGGCCTGTGTTTTCTTCCTTTCTGTTTGGTTTGATTCGTTTTTTATCGGGTCAAAGATTACTTCTTTTCCGTTGTTTTTTTATGAGTTTACGTGAACAGAACTGTTTCTTATGATGTAAGAATTCGTTGCTTTCTGGGTTTGTTTTGCGTGTGGAATATCCCTTCACAAGACTAGAATTTTTCTCCCCAAAGTATTCATCCTTTTTCTCTCCAAAGTATTTATCTTTTTGCGATCAAATTGCTTAGATGATCGTTAAATAGTGATCGGTCAGACCATTTTTGGTGTGATCATCGCTTGTGTGCTCATGTTCTTCCTTCATTATTTATATGCTGGTTGTTACATGGTTGGTGAGGGATATTGTTTTTGGTAAAATTCACTTGCTTTTAAGTGGATGCCTTATATGGATTTTTTTAGTGATCTTTGTTTTTCTTCTTTTGGTAGGTCTGAGAGTTGAAGTTTGCTGATTGATACTAATTTAAGGTACAGAAGTTGTTTTTGTCAAGAAGATTTATTTTACTGTAATGTTTGATGCTGTATTGTTGGAGAGGCTAATGTGGTGATTTTGTGTGTATTTTTCGCAGCAATTTAGATCCTCCCTTCTGCCAAGTTTGGGCACTGCAGTCATTTTAACAGTGCCCATGGATGCCACAACGAGTGGAACCCCTACTATTCAATACCATAGCTTAACTGATCAAACTATTACCGGGATTGCTGCTGCTCCAGTGTCAGCATTTCCTCGCAATCAGCGACATTGTTTCGGGGACTCGACTCCGGGGGAGTTTCCCTTGGCAGCCAGTCCCTCCATTGTCCTTCATGTCCTCACTGCATGTAATTTGGATCCTCAAGATCTTGCAAAATTGGAGGCAAGTGACTTTTTGCTTTGATTTTCTATTTCGGAACTCTTTTTAACTGTTAGGATTGATAATGCCGCTGATTGATTTCCTGTGTGCATATTGCAGGCTACCTGTTCCTTCTTCAGGCAGCCTGCAAACTTTATCCCTGACTTTGAATTGTCCATTGCGGAGCTTGCTGCTCTGGACATGTGCCGAAAAAGAGCCATATTTAAGCCAATGACTCAAGAAGAGTGTCAACATTTGAAACAAAGATGCGGTGGTTCATGGAAACTGGTCCTGAGATTTTTGCTTGCTGGCGAAGCATGTTGCAGGAGGGAGAAGTCCCAAGCAATAGCAGGACCTGGCCATAGTATTGCTGTTACATCGCAAGGAGCGGTTTACTCTTTTGGCTCTAATAGCTCAGGGCAACTTGGGCATGACACTGCTGAAGAGGAATGGGAACCTCAGCTGATCAGGTTGCTAATTCTATGATTGCTTCTTAGACCGGCTATTGTAAATGCAGGAAAGTGGAAAGAAGGATAGTTATGCTAGAGAAAGTTAATGGAAAGTTCCCTGTGTTGCAGATCCATGCAAGGCATTCGAATTATCCAAGCTGCTGCTGGGCCTGGCAGGACAATGCTGATTAGTGACACTGGAAAGGTTTATGCATTTGGAAAGGACTCCTTTGGTGAAGCTGAATATGGAGTTCAAGGAACTAAAACGGTTACGACTCCACAGTTGGTCGAGTCCTTAAAAGACATCTTTGTGGTGCAAGCTGCAATTGGAAATTTCTTCACTGCTGTGTTGTCCAGAGAAGGAAGGGTTTATACATTTTCTTGGGGAAATGATGGAAAACTTGGCCACCAGACTGAGCCGAGTGATGTGGAACCTCATCCTCTGTTGGGAGCACTTGAGAACATACCTGTGGTACAGATTGCAGCTGGTTACTGCTACTTACTTGCTTTGGCTTGTCAACCAAGTGGCATGTAAGTCGTTCCACTTTTTAAATTTATGACAAAATTTATACAATGCCTCTAACTATCTTCATGACGGTTAGCACCAATTGGCTTTAGCAACTCATCATTGTTGTTTCCTTCGGGTATCAGGTCTGTATACTCTGTTGGATGTGGCTTGGGTGGGAAGCTTGGACATGGGTCAAGAACAGATGAGAAGCACCCTCGATTGATTGAACAGTTCCAAGTTTTGAACCTTCAACCAGTTGTTGTAGCTGCTGGCGCTTGGCATGCTGCTGTGGTTGGTCGGGATGGACGGGTATGCACATGGGGTTGGGGGCGTTATGGGTGCTTGGGTCATGGGAATGAGGATTGTGAATCAACTCCCAAGGTGGTTGAAGCATTGAGTAATGTCAAAGCTGTTCATGTTGCTACAGGGGATTACACCACCTTTGTCGTTTCTGATGATGGTGGTGTGTATTCATTCGGCTGTGGTGAATCTGCTAGTCTGGGACATAATGCTGCTGCTGCTGCTGAGGGACAGGTATGGTCTTTTCCTTTGCCATTTCTTTCTTTCTGTCTGGGTCGTCAGTTTGTTGCCTCATTATAAGTCGGGAAAGAGAGAACCTGGAAATAACAAAATCGTTGATTTATGCCTCCCGATTTTTGCCATCATGAATGCAATTTAAGATATGGAATTATAGATCACAGGTTTTTTTCTGCATTTCTTTAACATGAACGGTTGTCCTTTGCTTGCAACTCTTTCTTCTGTCAGCTTCACTGACATTATAATTAAAAAGTAATTTGTTTCCACATCCCACTTACTTAAGCATCTGTTGCCTTGATGGAAAAGCAACAATGAGCCTTATCTGAACTGATTAGAAGTTTAATGTTGCTCTGGTTTGAAGATAGTTAATCCTTAGATGTTTGTTTCACATCCTTCTCTCATTTGTATTTCAGACAGTAATGTTTAAAGTGTCCCATGTTCATATTTTGTACAGGGCAATAGGCATGCTAATGTATTGACCCCGGAACTGGTAACATCTCTGAAGGAGGTGAATGAGCGAGTGGTGCAGATCAGCCTCACCAATTCTATATATTGGAATGCACACACCTTTGCACTAACCGAAACAGGGAAACTCTACGCATTTGGTGCGGGTGACAAGGGGCAGCTGGGTATAGAACTTGTTAACAACCAGACTGAAAGAGGGAATCCCGAAAGGGTCGACATTGATCTAAGTTAGCCAACTCCAAATGACTTTCCTTCCCGTACATTTAAGGCATCAATGCTCATCGTAACTAGCCATCAAATGGCTTCCTCGCTCATTTCATCACACGGCTTCGTGGTTCATGTCTGCTGCACCATGCTCGGTGTGTTTATCGCCAACTCGATTTGCACTCGGTGTTTCGATTTCCATGTTAATTGTGTACATAGAAGAATTGTGAAGATTTAAGATTAGGTAGTAAGTGGCCTAAGCACATACAGCTCGAGACTGGATGTCTGGAGATAGTGAAGGCAATAGGACTTCTGTTAATAGTTGATGATACATTTGTTAAGTTCCAACATCAATAACCTATTTATGCTGATTGGATTCCTTGTTCAATTGATTCCCATCGTCTCAACCAGGCGAGAATTAAAGATTCTTTCTGTTCAAACTCAATACTGACCAAAGGCAAAACAGAAATAGTCTACAAATACAATTTTGGTTATAATATAGTATTGATGTCATAATAGCATATAAAATAAATTATATAATACAAAATATAACGCACCTGTTTCCCTTGAATTACCTTTAACTCAAATTAGGTAGGTATTAAAATATAGTACCAATTAGTAACTGTGTACTTACTTGTTTTATTCATTGCTGCTAACCTGCTACTACCATTCATCATTTATGTTGCCGGACCCATTGACACCAATCATTGCATTTGCAGGATTAGAACTTTGAATTTTAAAGACGTGCGCAAAAGATGACCACAAGCTTTAACCAACCAATATGTTTTTCTTCTCTGTGTTTTGCTATAATAAAATGGCACAACAGAACAAGCAGCCACATCCCATTTCAAAACTCTACAAACAAACTAACAAGAAGAATGATGATGAGGGGTTTCAGTTTGGGTATATTTCTGGTGTTTGGGCTGCTGCTACTGACTCTAACAGAGCAGTCATTACAACTGAGCTTGCACAAGAAAAAAAACCCCACCCATGAGGCCATCCGTCAAGTCGGTCCGAACTCAGGTCCTTACGTAGCCCTTGTCACCGAATTTGGCCTTCCGGATTCGAATTCCGACCTCTTCGAGCAAAGTTATTCCTTCTTTTTGTATGGTAACTTTCTTTTTTCTACTAGTTTGGTTTGAACACTCAGATTTCTTTTGCTTTTTTTAGAGGTTTTGATTTTTGATTATTGTTGGATTCGTTTGTTACTTTAGGACGAGAATTCAAAGTTGGGAAGATTAAGAATGCTGATGTTGTCGTTTTAAACGCCGGGGGCGACATTGTAATTATCTTTTTTATTTTCAATTTTATTTTATACTTCACCGATCCTTCTAAATTTTAATTAATATTATTTTCTTAGGCGAATGTGGTTTTATCTTTGCAATTGCTCTTTGACATCTTTACCATTCGAGGAGTTATTCAATTTGGCATTGCCGGAAGCTTCGCCGTCAATACCACTCTGTTCATCGGAGATGTTGCCGTGCCGGAGTCCTTTGCCTTCTCCGGAAACTGGGAATGGAGGGTATAAAATTAATAATTAGTCAGAAGAAAAATAAAATAAAAATATATTGTAATTTCTTAATTAACTATTTTTTCTTTAATGCAGAGATTTGAATCCAAGAAGGGGAAGCTAAAATTTGGAGACTATAATCAACCAGAGAAGGGAGATAATTTATTGGGAAGTGTAAATTTTGAGAAATCAGTGTTGTATTCTGGTGAAGGTTCGTCGCAAAAGCTTTTATGGCTTCCATCTGACCCAACTTGGCTTCAACTTGCCACTCAGCTGAAGGTATATAAATTACACAAGTCCGTAGGTCAAATGATACGTGTTTTGTTCACCCTTAATTAAGATTTTGATTTCAATTTTGAGTTTTAAAAATGAAGCAGTGCTCGAACTAGATTAGTTAAAGGAGCGCAACATTTTGATTTGGTGCGATACTAATTGCAGGATTTGAAGTTAGAGCCATGTGCTATTGTTGGGGAAGCAAAGGAAGCCACCTGCATATCTAACGAGACACCAAAACTTGTCTTCGGATTGAAGGGCTCTTCGGCTGACATTTATTACAAAAATGCCGCAATTGGTGAATTCCTAAACAAGAGATTAAACATTTCGACTGTCGACACAATAAGTGCTGCTACCACACTGGTCAGCTAAAACTCACTAATTAATTTTTTTAATTAATTATAATTTTTAGTGTTTACAATTAAATTGTTAATGCAGACATGTTTGACAAATGGGGTGCCATCTATTGTGTTCATTGCCATTTCGAATTTAGTAGTTGGGGAAGAAGCGGCGGATTCAACTTCTGAAACCGTGGCCTCGATTAATGCTCTAAGAGCAGCATCTAAATTCATTGATCTAGTCACTAGTACCTCAACTTCTGTTTATTGATGCTAGTTAATGAGAGGTGATTAATGAGCGGTTGATCGACACAAGAGGAGGGAGGGAGCCATGTTAAAAGTTTCAATTTCGTCGGTTGCTTAAACGAGATTAGTTTCAAGATATAGTGCATTATTTGTTAGAGATGTGCAAGAATTAGCAATCAATAAAAACAGTTTCCGATAACTGAAAAAAAGAGAGTTTGCAATGCTGAATGAAATACTATTGTCTCTACAGAGTAGTAATCCCATAAGTCTAAGTAGACTGGAGTCGAAATCACCATGTAAGGTTATCCCCTGATCTTGTCCAGAGAGGTTTTAACCAGATGCCATTAAGTTTAGCAGCATTGTAAAAATTCTCTTCTGAATAGCCACTATACAATGTATGGTACTTGCGAGTTTTGAGCGAGTAGAAAACCACATTCTTTGCATCATCCAATGTCGGTAGGAAAATCTTGTTTCCCATTTCTCCGCCATCATCGACACTCTCGAAGAATGATGATCGGCGGCTGAGGAACATATCTTTCTTTCCGAGATTGGGGTCCTCCATCATCTGCCAGTCCTTCTTCGAATCATCCCATTTGAAAATATGAATCCCCTCGCCATGCCTTGGAACAATTACAAGTGCAGGCACTCCATCAATGTCCACCATGCAATCCTCCTCATCATAACAGTTCAAACGATTTTCATCCTCCGGTCAAGGCTTGTTGAGTGAACGTTGGAGCTAGTTTCGCTGTCATTGAGATCAAAATCTGCCATTTGTCTGCCCTCGCACACTTAGTAGTGCAGCCCCTTGTACACAACAGGGCTACATTCCGAAGATGACATGACCTCGACTCCATCTTTAGTAATATCAATAACATTCTTCTCAAGCCATAATTCATCTCCCCGCTTCAGGGTAAAGATTTCATCATCTTGGGACATTAATCCAGCAACTAAGCAATCTGATGATGTTGGAGGAGAGGAGAAAGACTGGTTAGACATTTCTTCATGGGACGCAGGCATTGTAGGAAGTTTTACTTTTTCTTTCGTCAGAGGATTGAAGAAAATTAAAGACCTTTCTTCTTCTCTCCAAGATGCAAGAAACCATCCGTCCGTGGAATACTGAATGTCAGCTCCCCTCAGCTCTGGAATCTCCATACGGTGGTGTTTCTTGTGTATAGGATCGAACAATTTGTATATAGGAACATTGTTGCTGCTCATGTTTTCTCGAAACATGAACAAGTGTGAGGTAGCGGTCTGCTCTTGCAATATTGATGGAGAGTGGTGTAAATATTGCGTGGTGATTTGTTGCCATGATTTACATACAGCATGGAATACAGCATAGTCTCATGCAAATAAACGTGACAGTATCGAACCCAAAAACTCCCGCGGAAGCCCAGGCCATGATTTGATTTCTGGTGAGATCTCCGCTTCTTGAAATGTTTTCTCTTGCCTATCCAGCAGCCTGAACCCCTCTAATCCTTTGCTGCTCATGTGTTGCACCATATCTTCCTCTATCCGTGGCAGGCTAGTTCCATGAGGCAACATCATCCAAGTGCAAGCTGTGTCCTCCTCATCTTGCGCGCTGCCACGCGTCGTAGGGTACATTATAATGCTTCCATCTCCTAGATCGTAGGCGTAAAGATTTGTGTCGTATTTCTCAAAGAAATAGATGAAGTTTGGCTTGAATTTGGAATCAATTGTTGGGCAACACAAGTGACAGAATCCATCCTCAGTAAGGAAAATGGCAAGTGGGGCAATATTACTACTGATAACTACCCACTCCTTGTTTGATAAATCTGCCTTAAACACTTGAAGCCAGCTACATTCTTGGCAAGACACCCATAATAAAACCTAAATATGCAGAAGATATCACCCGAATATCCGATTAGGTTATTAAGAAATGCACCTAACTCAGCTGGGTAAAATCCATCGCTACTAAAATCCATCTCCACCTCCGTAAGCCGACATTCTGACTGTTCAAACTCAATACAGACTAGACACAAGAGATCCCCCAATAAATAAATCTTCCCATCAACAATGGCATATTTCTCTTTCAGAAATTCATCACGTTTCCATTCCACTCTCCGAAACTTCTCATCTTCCGGTCGGCAGAAGAAGAAAGCATCCTTATCCTCTTCAAAGAAGACGACACGACAATCAGGATCGGTTGGGGGCGATGAGAGGATACATAAATCGTAATTGAAATCAACATGTGGAAGTCGAATCACCTCCTCCGTTATAAGATTCAGGATAAAACAATCCGGTGACTTGGAATCGGTCACCACCAGCCATCCATAACAAGCGCAGCCTATCTGTTTACCAACCAATGCAGGAATGTTCTCCCCTATCTCATAACGGTGTGGGGATTTCTCGGAAAAGTTCTGGATGCGGGCATGGCTATCGTCACCTCGCAATGTCAAAACCCAAGGCTCGTAGTTAGATGTCATCAAACACAAAGATTGTTCATCGTCACCATCTTCAATTACAGCAGCAGCTGCCTCCATTCCAATTTACACTAGTCCTATAAAACAATTAGAACATCAATTAAACAAGCTACACAGTACAAAATTGGACGGCCAAAACAGAAAAGAATGCAATTGGTGGATGTAACAAACCTGTTCCCTTGAAATCCCAATTGATTATAGGAATTAAAAGAGAAGAATAGCCGAGGGAGTTGAGTTGAGTTACAGGACTTCTACGCACGGAAGCTTGTGATTTATAGGTTTATAATAAGATAATGATAAATAACCTGACTTAAAAAAGAGAGAGGAAAGTAACCTATTGAAACATTAATTTGCTGGAAAAATATTACACTAAATTGATCAAATTATGAACATAATCCAACATTATAATGGATACACGTGTATTTGTGTATTGCACATATAAAAAGAATATAAAAATTACACTAATTGATCACAATGTTCTTAATTTATTCAGAATCAACAAACTTCAACTTATCCATGTCTGGAATTTCAGTCAAAATAACATGAATTAATTTCATGGCATTGTTTGAATACCTCACGTAAAAAGAAAAAGAAAATAAAATTACATATTCTTCAATTACGTGTGTGCACGCCTGGAGTAATTAAATTTAGAAGAAATAGGCAGCAACAACCGCGACAGCTCCAACAGCGGCAGAGAATTCAAGTGCGGTGGCAGCAGCTGCTTTGGGTGCTTCGGCGGCGGGGCCACCGGCAACGGAACTGCTTCCCATTGTTCCGGCAACAACATCGGTGGGCGAAGCGGCGGCATCAGGACCGTCATCGTTACCAATGGTGTCATCAGTTATGGGTGCTTGAGCAGCGGGCATGTTGGAGGATGATGGTGCAGATGCATTAGCAGCATCAGTTGATTTTGCTGCTGCGGCCATTCCAACAATGGCAACGAGCATGAGAGCAAAAAGAATGACCTTGCTTGCCATCTTATTATTGTTACTTGTTTATTTTCTATCAAGAAAACAAAGTTGTTTTGTTTGTGTTTGTGGTAGGGAAAGAGGAATCGCAGATGTTCTCTAGAGAAAATCTACAGGGCAAAAGCAATGGTGAGGTGATAGGAAAGATTAGGAAGAGTTTATATAGATTAATGACGGATTAATTTGGTTAATTAGAAGAGAGAAAAAAAACATTACGCAAAATGTGGCAAGAGATTTCCCCAAACTAAGGAAAGCCAAAGAAGATTAAAAAAATAATTGTGGTGTTGGATTAATTTTGGCTAATTTTAGTTATATATATGTGTAACAATTTTAGTTGGAATTGTGGTGAAAGTAAAAATATTATTTTAGAATAAATAAAAAACATTATTGATTGGGCTTGATAAACTACAAAATTGTTGTAGTTGGGATTTGGAGCCCATTTATAGAAACCGTAGCCCAGGCCCAAGAAGGGACTCCCGTGAAAATGGCACCCGCGTTAGGGCTTGAAAACTGAAAACAGCAGAAAGACACTCCCTTATTATACTAGTAACCTCAGCGACCATCGTCTACACTCTTCTTTTCCATTTCAAAACAACACTGGAGCAGTAGACGTAGTAAAAGTAGAGCAACTGCAGATCGAGCGGAGAAGGTCAGGATGGCGTTAGCCTTCGACGAGTACGGAAGGCCGTTCATCATACTCAGAGAGCAAGAGCAGAAAACCCGTTTGCGCGGCCTCGAAGCTCAGAAAGCTAACATTTCCGCCGGAAAAGCTGTCGCTCGCATCCTCCGCACTTCCCTTGGTCCCAAAGGCATGGACAAGATGCTGCAAAGCCCCGACGGCGATGTCACCATCAGTAAGCCTCCGTCTTCATTTGATCTTTTTACTTTCGAGGTTACGTGGTTTACTTAGTGATATGGACGAGTCTAATGCTTTTGTGATTTGTGTAGCCAATGATGGAGCCACGATATTGGAGCAGATGGATGTGGATAACCAGATTGCGAAGCTTATGGTGGAGTTATCGAGGAGTCAGGATTATGAGATTGGGGATGGTACCACGGGTGTTGTTGTGCTAGCTGGATCACTTCTGGAGCAGGCTGAGAAGTTGTTGGAGCGCGGAATTCATCCCATTCGTATTGCTGAAGGATATGAGATGGCTTCTAGGATTTGTGTAGAGCATCTGGAGCGCGTTGCTCAAAAGTTTGAGTTTGGTCCCAATAACATCGAGCCTTTGGTTCAAACCTGTATGACCACTCTATCGTCAAAAATGTAAGTTCAAACTCAACTGCGTTTGATTAGAATCATATGTGATAACGGGCATTGTGTTAGTTATTGGTTATTGTGGCCTATTACAGGGAGATTCCATCTTATAAACTCTATAAACTTCTGTGTATCTTTATACTATAAACTTCTGTGTTTCTTTATAGAGTTTAAGAAGTAATGAAATTTCATTTTATGTTGCTATCGTGCTTGTTGAATCTCTTCATGAATCTCTTCAAGTAGAGGAGTTTAGGCATGTATAGATGGTGAGTTTGTGGTGTTTTAATAAAATGGTTTGATATAATCTAGATCTTTAGTATTGTTATTGCAGTAGGGATTATGAGATGAGAGTGAGTTTCATTAAGTTGATTAGAGCAGTTAACTGTTTTGTGGCTATCCATTAGCTGTTTTATGTTCTGGCAGCTCTTCCTTTTCAGTTAGAAGTGAACAGAGTTTGAAAATTGCTCCTGTAGGAAGATTAGTGGCAACTGAATGCCATGTATATTATTTATGTCAAACTTAATCCTATTCTTTGGCTTGCAGTGTGAACCGCTTCAAGCGTACTTTAGCTGAGATAGCTGTCAAAGCTGTCATTGCTGTTGCTGATTTAGAGAGGAAGGATGTTAATCTGGATTTGATTAAAGTTGAAGGGAAAGTTGGGGGAAAGTTAGAAGATACTGAATTGATATATGGAATAGTTGTCGACAAGGACATGAGTCACCCGCAGATGCCAAAAAAAATTGAAGATGCAAACATTGCCATCTTGACTTGCCCCTTTGAACCACCAAAGCCAAAGACCAAGCATAAGGTGGACATTGACACAGTGGAGAAGTTTCAGACTCTGCGTAAGCAAGAACAACAGTATTTTGATGACATGGTTCAAAAATGCAAGGTGAGATAGGCTTTTGCCACTGTAAACATCATGTTGACGTTTTACTATTTCCTTGATCCTTGCTTCCTGTGCTGAGCATTTTGCCGATTATTTTATTTATGGCTTTTCTTTTGTTTTAAATTGCGTTCAGGATGTTGGTGCCACGCTGGTTATCTGTCAATGGGGGTTTGATGATGAGGCAAATCATTTACTAATGCACAGGAACTTGCCTGCAGTTCGATGGGTTGGTGGTGTAGAGTTAGAGCTGATAGCAATAGCCACAGGTTTATTGAAACTTCAACTTTCTAGCACTACTTTATTTATTTGTTTCAGTACTTGGTGGTTTATTTTAGCTGCTATCATGATTAAGTTATTCTTATGGATGTGTTGATATCTTATGTTCGTAGGTGGCAGAATTGTGCCGAGGTTCCAGGAGCTGACACCAGAGAAGTTGGGGAAGGTAAATTTTGTTTGCTCTCACACATGCAATCACATAAACACTTCTGTTTTTAATTTTATTGCAGCTGCGTAGCCTGGTCCACATCATGTTGCCTTGAGTGATTGAAACACACACAAACTTTCTTTTCACCTTGTTGGAAAACAAATTGGGTTGTGTCATAGTATTCTCTGGTTTAGATCCATGTTGCTTTGACTCATTTTTCATAAAATACTTTATTAAACCAGCCTCTACACCATTTGCTCTTCAAAGTCCTTGATTGATTCATGAAAGTCCTGGTTTATTGATATATAGTACTCCTTTTATGATGCTTTTATGTGGTGCTGACTTGTTGTATTGCAGGCTGGCTTGGTGCGGGAAAAGGCTTTTGGTACAACAAAAGATCGGATGCTCTACATTGAACACTGTGCAAATTCAAGGGCTGTGACCATATTTATCCGTGGAGGTAGATCTATATCATATACCTTCGATTTTGTTTAGCTTTTTATACTATAGCACTGCTACCTCCCAATTATTCTTGTTTTCTTGTGAAATATGTTGTATTCATCACTGCTATACAAGCTTAACTAATAAGAGTATGATATGAAACATTTTTTCTCCTAATATTGACTCCTTAAACATGTTGGAAACTCCTCTGTGGATTCCTTTTACTCCTTATCCATGATAGGGGTTCTTTTTCGTGTAATTATGTTTTATGGCATCTCACAAGCATCAAATAGTTGCGTCCTAACAATTCGAAAAGGAAAAAGGGGCCAGTTGGAAGAATTTTTGGTGATGTGTTCTGTTTGCTGGTGCCCATACTTCAATGATGTTGTACAATGAAAAGAGCTGTGTTATGCTATGTGTTAGATATACATGATTCTAGGCTTAATTTCAGGGATTCTAGCAGCTGTAAATATGATCCTAATAGCTGTAAATATAGGCTTAGAATCTGGCATAAAGTTAGCTAGGTGATTTATTCGGTTCCTATTCTCATTTAGTATAAATCCCCATTTAGCTTGAGGGAATAATCAAGCTGATTAGCCTTCAGACTTCACTCTCTTATTCTCTTCTCTCAGTCTAATTCCACACAATGAAAAGACCTAGTGGAACTGTCTTGGTAATAGCTGTTTTAATGAGCACACTGATTGAGAATAACATATTTTGTTGTAGTAAAAGAAGGAAATGAGTGGAGCTGGTGCCTTGTCATGTCCTGTTTTTTAACTAGTTCATCTTATAACTATGTTATGGTGCGTTGTGGTCATTAGGTAACAAAATGATGATTGAAGAGACAAAGCGTAGCATCCATGATGCATTGTGCGTGGCCAGGAATCTCATCCGCAACAATTCTATTGTTTATGGTGGTGGGTCTGCTGAGATTTCTTGCTCAATAGCTGTGGAGGCAGCTGCTGACAAACATCCAGGAGTTGAACAGGTACTTGAGTTTTTTATGCCATCTCTTTTTCCCATGTTTTCTCCAGTCTAAGTAAGCACTAATGGCTCACTTCTTTTTACTTGTAGTATGCTATTAGGGGATTTGCTGATGCTCTGGACTCCGTCCCCATGGCACTTGCTGAAAACAGTGGCCTCCAACCCATTGAGACACTATCTGCTGTGAAAGCTCAGCAAATTAAGGTAAACAGCTAAGATGAGCCATTTCATAGTCGTCTGATTACTGCCCCCATTCTGCAAAGACATGCAAATGTTGTTTTGAATTCCACTCTTTTGATACATAGCACACACTTGTCGCACAATTTGGTCCACTGGTACATAATGATGGTCGATTTAATTTGTTTAAATTGAATATGCAGGAGAACAATCCTTATTCTGGAATCGATTGCAATGATGTTGGTACAAATGACATGCGCGAGCAAAATGTCTTCGAGACTCTGATAGGGAAGCAGCAACAGATCCTTCTCGCAACACAAGTTGTCAAGATGATTCTGAAAATTGACGATGTCATCTCCCCTTCTGATTACTGAAATGCGAGGTCTGTGAGTCAGTGATTTGTGCTGTTTAACCATCGGCTGGCTGCATCTTATTTGTGATTTTTGCTGTTTAACCATCCGCCGGCTGCATCTTATTTTTATTAACGCGATTTGGCATATTAAGAGTCCCTTAGGGACCATTCAGTTGAAAGGAATGTGCCTGCTCGCAGATTTTGGTTTGTCGTTCAAACTTGTAGTTTGGAATACTCATGATTTGAGTTAGCTGTTAAGTTTGATTGTTATAAATTTTGGCTGTTTTAATATTATTATTAACTTGTTGTGGTGCATGCTTACGTGTTAGGGAAGGATTGTAAAAATAGTGAAAAGAAGCGCACAAAATTAAAACGATTTTTTGTGGCTAGGTAGGTAATGATATCACGGTTTATTTTATTTTATTTTTAATATACATAATATTAGGGTTTCTAAAATTAAATATAATTGAGCTAAGACACAGTGGTGTATAACTATAAATTGTAAGAAGGCACGGTCTCCTCCCTAGCAATCATGGACGGCGGATTAGTCAAAAGGGCGACCTTACAAAAGTCGACAGAATCCAATCATGAATCATGGGTTAATAAAATAAATGGTAACGGCAATCGTGATTTGATCCCTTATTTTATTTTTGGTCATGATCGTTCACATTTAACCCCTCACAGTGACGTCATTCAACACATTCCGTTAATTCCGTTAAGTGTCTGATGTGGTATGATACGTCAGGTGTCATATGTAATTTTGCTAATATATCATACCACGTCACCAAAATTGAGCCGAACTTAAAAGACGGGCTTGGGTAAACAGTTCCCTGCACGTCGTCCCTTCCTTCCTCCAACAACCGCTTCATGTTCCATTATTTGTCTCAATTGATGAAATTTCCATCAAGACAAATTAGACGCACATGATTAATTAACAAAATTAGAATTTAACACGCTACTTTTTTTTTCCGGTTAAAATTGCAGGATGGATATATGGTTCCAAGAACAAAAACAGAGCCATTACCAAGAAACAAGCTACTAAGTCCAGTAATTTTTCACGAGGGCCATTTAGTCCAAAGGCCAACTCCTCTGGTTGCTCTGCTTTTCTTCTTTTGGCTACCGATCGGAATCTTCCTCTCCATCCTCTGAATACCTCAACATTCCGTTACCGGAAAGGCTCGCTTGGTACAATTACAAGTTACTAGTTATCCGCGTCATCGTCAAAGGCACCCCTCCGCCGCCGCCCAAGAACGGCAACCCCGGCGTCCTCTTCGTCTGCAACCACCGCACGGTTCTAGATCCCGTCGTCCTCGCGGTCGCGCTCGGCAGAAAAATCAGCTGCGTCACTTACAGCATCAGCAAATTCTCTGAGATCATATCGCCGATCAAAGCCGTGGCGTTGACCCGGGAGCGAGATAAGGATGCGGAGAACATGAAGCGGTTGGTGGAGGAGGGAGCTCCGGTGATTTGCCCGGAAGGGACGACGTGCAGCGAACCGTTTACCCAAGCCCGTTTTTCTAAGTTCGCGTCAATTTTGTTGACGTGTCATGCAATTTGACACGTAAAACACTTAATGGAATGTGTTGGACGACGTCACTATGAGGGACCAAATATGAACAATCATTCGTGCGAGTATCAAATGTGGCCGAAAATGAGATAAGGAACCAAATCAATACAGTTAAACGAGATGCAATTTTGCTGACGTGTTATCAGCAAAATTACACGTCAGCAAAATTACACCTGACATCTGATGTGTCGGACACTTAACGGAATGTGTTGGACGATGTCACTATGAGAGACCAAATATGAACGATCATTCGTGCGAATATCAAATGTGGCCGAAAATAAGATAAGGGACTAAATCAATACACTTAAACGATTGCATGTACATTTATTTCATTAACCCGTGAATCATCATTGCACGAGCTTGGAGATGATCTGGTAACCGAAATCTTCAGTAGAATTCCTACGCCCCAATTGATCTGTCGCTGCAAATCTGTCTCCGAGTATTGGTACTCTCTCATCTCTCGACCCTATTTCGTTAGCAGATTCGTAGCTAACAATATCAACAAGCATGATTCTGAGCATGATAATGGCATGTCAGTTCTCTTTCGTATCCTTATGAATTGTGCGCAACTGGACTCTGTTGCTTTTGAGAACCATGTATTCAACTTTGCGGGGTTGTCTCTAGATTATCTCCCTGAGAGGAGAGATTCGATTATCGCTGTCGCGACCTGGAACGATGTGCTACTATGTCAGGCAGGCAGGAAGTACAAAAGTAAGGCGTACTATGTCTGCAATCCTTCCACAAAGCAATGGATTGCTCTGCCATCCTTCCTCTGTACTACAGGGCGATTCTGATTTCTCCAAATTCGGATTAGTTTGTCAACCCTACTGTAAGAAAGGTATAGGTGGGAAACAACAGATTGTGAATCCTTGTAAGCATCGGTTTAAAGATGTGCGTTTCTATTGTCAAGTTATTGCAGGTCATTTAACTTCAGCGCATTCAGCTTCAGTGCGTCGTCGTATCAAGGTGGAAACATACGATTCTGAGACGACTGGGACTGGGAAGTGGACTAAATCGGTCTTCTTGGATGAATCATACCGTTTCGGATCAAAAGTTATTGCCTACAACGGAGAGTCGCTTTGGGTCAATTCGTCAGGTGAATACCTTGTTATCTACGACCCGTTCGATAGGGGCCACACGAGTCTGATCGAAGGCCCCAACTTTAGGAAGCTAGAGTATAAACATTCAGCTAGCTACGTGGTCGGAGAATGCAAAGGTGTTCTACAAATCTTGAGATTGGAAGTGACGCCCGTCGAACTTCCGAATCGTTTTAGCGTGTGGGAACTGAAGGATGATTGGCATGGAATTAGGCAATGGAGTTTCAAATGCACCTATGATTTTAATCCCCCTTCCTACGCTATCAATTTCTTGCAAGCATGGGAGATAGCTTTTCACCCAAGCAACCAGGATGCTGTGTATTTTCGATCCAACGGCCGTTTCGTGTCGTACGACATGGAAACCAGAGAGCTGAAAGATGAAGGCTGCTTTAAGAAGAGTACACGCTGCTTTCCGCTTCTGTTGCCTACAATTCTATCATATCCTCGCACATCTCCAACAAAATGCTGCATTGATTGTTAAATTTGTTGAGTAGTTTACTTTTAACTTGCGTTTTTCTTTTTGTTTGTGGTGCATTTTTTTTATGGAAACATGTCGCTACTAATTATCAATATTAATGTGGTTTCTAAATGGGAAGGGAATCTCATCACACGTTAGATTATGTTCACCTAACTAAATACTCGATTCATTTCAAATTCAACTGACCTTTTACGTTTTTATTAATATGATATCTTACTGCTTTTTATGTATTTTTGATTAACTTTAATGTCAAAAGACTCAAAATGATACCCCATTTTTTCATAAAATGTCATTTTAGAGTTATTCACACATAATAAGATAACGATTAATCGCGATTTTTAAAAGTATAAAATAATTATTTTAGTTGACTACACTATAAATAGGCCACGATAAGAATATTTTTATTAAAGAAATGACACAATTTTAATTTACAAACTACCTAAAAAAATTATTAATGACACTTTATGAAAGACAGAAAGAATACATGATCATTTGACAAGGAGGCACCAATCTAAATAATTTAGGCAAAAAGAATACATGATCAATAGATGAATAGAACAATGAGTACTACTAGCATTAGCATCAATATTGGTCATCTCTCTCTGCCGACCCGATAGTTTTCCATTTATGGAAAGGATGGTGGAATTGGTAGGTGTCATTTATGCCAACTGGAATTAGGGAGAGACATAAGTCTTTAATGATTCCATCTTTTGTAGTGGGTTTATTAGATGGGCGATCACTTATCCGATCCGACAAAGGATTACAACTCAAGGAACAAGATTCCAATTGCAAGCTTTGTCAAACAAACAACACATGTAATGTAGTACCAATTCAGTCCCACTAAAAAAGAAAAAAATGGCCCCATTTATTGCAATAACAAGAATTTTTTTCCTCAAAAGTTTTAAATGTTCCAATCCATAAAGTCTGTACTCTGTACTACCCATGTGAAAGAAAAGACATGATGCGTAGTAATAAAACATAAGCCCTCCTCTCCATACGTTCAATTTTTGTATTATTACTTAATATTAGCAGCTCGTACAGTTTCTTGAGTGTTTTCTCAATTACTTCTTTTAGGTAAGAGACGATTGATTAATCTTGTACGTACCGAAACAGTAGTACAATAAAAGTATAGGTATACATAAATCAAGTTTATTTTCTTAAACATGTGATTAATAATTAGGGCTTCATGCGCAAAGCCACTAGTTATAATCTAATCTCAGCAACGTGAACCCTTTTTGCAGTTAAGTGAGCCAGCTCCGGCGGTGATTGAGCCGACCACCGTCGACGGTCTTGCTCCTAAGCTGGATGCCTTGGCGTAACTAGACGAAGCACCAGCTCCTGATGGTGTGAAAAATGCACCATTTAGTAGCAAATCCCCTTCAGATCTCCAATTCCAATGCTTCCACTCACTCTCTGCCGCATCCTCATGCTTAGTCACCTGACAACATTGTAAGACGTCAGAACAAATTCATTTCTTATTACCGCAATTCTTGATCAATGCCCTAATTAATAAGAACCAAGATGTCCGACGGCCGTCATTCACATGTACACTTATACTAACGATATAATTTTTTTAGTTTTATTTCAGCATTACGAATGATCAAGATTCACTTAACTTGAGTGGCCAAAACTATTATCGCAATTTTGAACCACGATATTCGACAAATAGATCAGTCGTACTAACAAATTTGTTCGATTTGATCATAATTTAATATTATAAACGGTCGGGATTAAACGACACGACACATCACTTTAAGTTGCCAAATAGTAATACTTTCTAATGAATAATAAAAAGATAAAAATGTTCTCACCTCTTTGTTGAATATGTCATTGGGAGCAAGAAACCTGTTTCCTTGGCTATTAATTGTGGGATCAGCACTGCCACCAATTGCATACATTTCCCAATGAGTGTAGTCATTATTCACCACGTGAAAATACCCATGTCTACATCTGCAAAAAATGTTTTAATTATTAAAAAACAGAACAAATTCCAAAATGATTAGAATAACCAAGATCCATTTTAATTATTAAAAAAACCCAACTAATTAACTAAAAAATATGGGTTAATTAGTTTAATTAATCTTCTAATTTCTTATTGTTTTTTACCTCGGCATTCTTTGCACAAGTCCCTCTCCAAAATGGTTGAAAGCAATGGTGACTTGCATATTCTTGTCTTGTTTATAGCTATCACTATGGCCCAAAAGCATAACCTTGTTATGATGAGTCAAGTAATTGTTAGAAATGGTAATAGCCGTTGATCCATGGATTGCATCAATCAACCCATCATTGCAATTTGACAAGGAGCAATGATCAACCCACACGTGGCTCCCTCCGAATATCGACACACCATCACCGTCCGATATAGTCCTCCACCCATAATGCCCCGGTGAGTCCCGCACATAAGCATTCCCTCCTCTCTTACAATCATGAATGTTAATCCCATGGATTATAATGTTTGTCACATATTGAATTGTAAGACACGGGCCGCCGGATATGTGCACGTCAGCTCCTCTTCCATCAATAGTCTTGAAAGAATTCATCAATAGCTCTTCTTTTAGCCTAATCGTCATATCACGAGCGAAAATGATCCATAACGGTTCATCTTGAATAACAGCGTACCGAAGGGTTCCTAGTTTAGGGTTGACAGGGTCATCATTCCCGGACTCTGTTACAACATAAATCTTGCCATCTCTACCACCAATGGCGTGCTTCCCGAACCCAATCGCACAATCGGCAAGGCGTTGCCGGTTCTTCTCCCAATTTTTGTCGCATCGCCAACAATCGTCGATCGGATTACCGGTTCCACACGAGAAAAATCCCAATTTCCTCCTAGATGCATTGATGCTCCTGAGATAAGAAAAAAAGAAGTTATGTCACATTCCTTGATTTTAGTTAAAAATGTAGCATATAGTATATACTATATAGCACTGAAAATTGAAAGAGGTAATAATGTAAAATTGTACTTGTGTACTTCTTCTACTACAAGATCAGGATCCTGAACAGGTGATGAGGAAATGAAGTTAGGAGCGAGAAGAAACAAGAATATTAAAAGAGAGTGAGAGATTGCCATTGCAAGAAAGAGCTTTTCCTTTTCTTGAGAGTGTAAAGATGAGAGGGATTTATAAAGGGCATAAATAGTTTTTTTATATAAAAAAAATACTAAAATGAAAAACAAAAGGCTAATTAATTAATTGCTGCATATTAAATATGGGCCCACCATTTCATGACTTTTTGTTTAAAATCAGTTTGGGCCGTTGGGCTCAGCAGAGGAACAGTCACGTAATTTTGCTTTCACCATACCAGCATATAATTGGAATTGATGTGATGTGTTTGGATAAAAGTTTTGATTTTGTTATGTCATTTTGAGATTATTAAGGGCGTTCTTATTCGCGTTAGATAATTATAAATTACTCCGTCTATAATATTTTATGTAAATGTTAATCGGTGGTTTTGTTTTTCGTAACATTTTTATTCAGGTCTTTCAGATTTTAACATAATATAAAGGAAAATAATAACATTCAATTCATTTTCTAAGATGTGAATTGAGCGTATAAAAATAGAAGGCTAGGTTGCAAAAATGATTTGAAATGCGGCCAAGTTGTACGTATATTACGGGAAAAATCACGTGATTGACGTAATATCTCTGGACATTCAGGTGGCTAGCCACGTGTTTTTGCAATTTTTTCAACAATGTAATATTTATTTTTATTAAAAAAAATGAAGTATTTATTTATGAATTAAAAAAGTAACGACGAATGCTAACCCTGTCGGTGTTCCATTTTCCTTCATCATGTTATGCATATACACTTTTGGTCAAAATGTCAGTGTAGCAAATTCTTTACTTCTTTCATGAAAATAAATGTATATACACTTGCAGAGCACTGTGACGTATGAGTGCGGTTTATGGACGACAACAGCTGCTAAGGTAGTGGCCTGCGCAGAAGCTATAACTCATCTCTTTTTTATGAGATAGGTCAATAAATGCTCCAAGAATTAGCCCTCGAACTGCCAACTCATACAAGTACCGATCTACACAAATCAGCAACAAAATCCCCAGGATACTTCTTCATCCATACAGATTAAAGCATACGTAAGTTGATTCAAACGTAGAAGCAAGACTAAGCGACAAGAGCTGCCAATAATGCAAAAAAAATGGAAAACATCAACCTACACTTTGAGCTACAAACAGCACAAAGTTGAAACACATGATACAAGGGATTGTAACTGATCAATTGTCACAGAAAATATCAGACCTGCAATTCCACTGTCAAAACGCAAAACCAGTTTCAGTGCTCAAACCAAAGTACAACAAATCTGCTACAGCCTCACACCAAAATGTTGCGAATGAATACGTACACGGAGCAAAGAATAAAGAAGATGAAACTAACAAATCTGCAGTTGTTATTCCAGTCTTCTCATCACGCTAGTTATGTGCAACAGAAAACTGAGAGCAGTTAGCTCTAACAAGGTTGCTCTCTCTCCTTGTATACATATACAGGACAAACCGAACCTTTAATATACATACATTGTGAAAGAAACTCCATATCCTACTAAACAAGGAAACACTACAATCTACACAACAATAACCCCAAGGAACAAAGGTACACAAGGAAGTGATTTCCAAAGTTTAGTTTCTAACAGGAGCAAGAAATCAAAATTGAATGAATAACTAAAACAAAGATCAAGAAGCAACATACGCTCTAGGTGTCGAGGAGATAAGGATAGCAGCTCAATTTATTCAGGCTCATCTGCAACAATGAAGCAAATCCACAACTTTGAAGTCCCCGAACTGCTTACCCATCATAAATTACATAACAAAGATGTAAAAGACTTTATAAAAAAGTAGGCCCCTCATAAGAAACTGCAGTTTACAATGTTACAGTGACTTGATGGCCAAATACAAAAGGAATAGCTACCTATCAGTACAAGCAAAGATGGAGGTCATCTCTCACCCCTCTAACAAACAAAGACAAACAAGAAAACCGGAGTGAAATACACAATGAGGAGGCCATTACATGAGGTGGACCAAGTACATGTATACATTTACAGAATAAATCTAGTGCTTTACAAAGGGGGAGGAAAAAATGATGATTGTTGTATCCTAATATTAATCACTATATCCCCTTCTCCATGAGGGAGCATTAATTACAGATTCTTTAGTGGTGCTTGAGGAAAAAACATATGGAAGCCAAAATAGTAATTGGCAAACACGGCAGATCAAAATCATTACAAGAGAAATCCAAAGAAGGCAGCCCGAGTAAACATCTTCCTCCAGGCAACCAACACATACTGATTCAATCATGAAAACAAAGTTGCCCACTCCACTCCCTGGATTGATGATAAAAACAAAACTCTCACGTCAATAGGAATTTAGGGATAAATTTACCAAAAACAATACCCTACAATAGTAAGAAAGAGCATTACGTGGACTCAGGTAGCAGATCACATAATGAACCCCAACTCCATTTTCATCCGTCCTATGTTCTATGAGACCCAAGGAAATACAATTCTGGGTATTCCTATAGTGAAGCATACAAGCATAGTTTCTCTCAAAACAACCACATAACCACTGTAGTTAACAGGACATGCAATGCATTTTGAGTAAGGCTTAGAGTTTCTGTATTGATGGATATCTTTGCATATCACTAGAATCCTATGAAGCACTATGAATGTTTCAAAGTACAAATACAGTTAAAACAGGGAATAAGCACAAGGAAACATTTAGGAAGGCCTGAGTCAAAATTGAGAAGGATGAAAAGGAGAAGTAAAGAAGTTGTGAAGACAGAAATCTTGTCTCGCCAAAAAGTTTATCAAATAAATCAGAATTGAAATCTCCAACAATGCTCCATGGACCTCACTGTATACCAAAAACTATAAAATATAACACAAAAAGAAGAACATTAATAGTAATAATACTAATATTCCACACTACAAGTATGAAACAGTGAGGGTAGTCCATAGTAGCAGTAAGAGAATTATCCCAACCCTAGTGCACACACACTACTCTATAATGACATCTAGTTGCCGACTAAAATTGGATTCTTCTTCTTTTCGAAGAGCTAGGTTGAACTTAATATAAAGAAATAGATAAAGGCTGTTGCACTCATAAGCAATAATGTGCAAGTTCAACGCATATAATAAACATACATCACACGACAAGTAAGCTTATTTAATAAAGAGATGGATAAAAATCAGTTATCACACATTCTGATTCAGTATCAATGGACAAAAAATATAACAGTGCTATGGGCATCTAAAACATATAGAATTTCCACTTCAAGAGGAAACAACAGAACTAGTAGAAAAGATAATAGCAGTTACCCTACACAGTCATATAAAAAAATAAGATTTGGGCCCCTTGTTCTAGATCTTGCATGCAATCAAACATGTATTGGTATCAAGGGGACAAGCACATATTTTATTAAGTATATGCCACCAGTTTATCTAAGACAATCACATAAAAGAAGGTTTCATGCATATCAAGACTACAAGCCAGGGTCCAGGATAAATATAAATCCAACAAGATTCCCAGATGTGGGATACTTAGTCCAACCCCACAAAGGAAATCCACATTCGTAGACTAAGAGTTACTTTTGTTTTAAGCACACATATTAAGATTCATTTAAAGTTGTTCCTTAGAAATCCTCCAATGAAATCCAGACAAGTAGAACTTACTTCTTCACTCAAGGAATCACCCTCTGAATTTTAGGTCAATGCCAACGCTGTGAAGGATGGCAAATGCCTTGTAGCAATCCGAAAGGGACAAACACGAGAGTAGAATAAATAGTGCAGCCTGCAAACAGATCCAAGACAGATTAATATCATGGTTGTGTCACTCTGAAGGCAAGTG
This sequence comes from Viola odorata, assembly GCA_963691705.1. Lineage (NCBI taxonomy): Eukaryota > Viridiplantae > Streptophyta > Magnoliopsida > Malpighiales > Violaceae > Viola > Viola odorata. The sequence continues at coordinate 7,963,531 of OY829540.1, read as the reverse complement.
CCTCCTCTTTCCATAATCTGCATCCCTTGATCGGGGCTTATGATCTTCTTCTGGCACTGCACGGGACCTGCTCCGAGGTCTTGAAGAAGATTGCCCTCTATCCCAGTCATCCTCATAACCTGCGTCACGCTCTCTACGCCTGTGGTCTCGATGACTATCTTTTTCTTCCCTATATCGGTGTTCCCTGTGCTCTTTTTCAGGCCTGTCCCAGTCTGGTTCTCTCTCATCACGATGCCTCCTTTCAGAGTTCCCTGACCAATCACGCTCAGATACCTTTTCCTTTTCCCGAGAACCACCACTTGACCGACCCCCCTTTTCAAGAGTACCTTCTCCATAGCCATATTCAGAGGCACCATCATCACCACCATAACTTGACTCCCTTGTCCTTCGGCCATGCTCCTCTCCCCATCCAACCATGCTTGTGTCAGACCACATTCCTGCATTAGGATCCATTCCAGACGAAGCCATCATCCCCATCCCCATCCCATTAGGCGCCATTCCCCTGGCAAAGAAGGCTGGATTGACATGAGGAGCTACCCCAGCAAGTCCCATTGCATTAACACCTGGGAAAGCAGGAAGCATGCCAGGATAACCAGGACCTACAAATCCCCCATAACCACCCCCTCGGCCCATATATGTTGGATCAAATCCAGCCCCCATCATACCTTGTGGATGCATCATACCACCAGCAGGTCCACCGAAAGCAGGACCTGAAAGGCCTTGTCCATAGCCTCCACCATTGGCACCATTTCCAACTCCACCAGCATTCCCCATCAGGTTCTTGGCACCCATTTGACCTCTACCTCTGGGTCCTCCAACCCCAGGACCCCTGTTAAGAACTCCTGGCCCACCCCGTCCCCACCCTCCTCCTCTTCCATAGTTTCTTCCTGCTTCTCCACTCTGATAATTTACATTAGCACCCCTACCCATACCCTCATTCATAGGTTTCCTTCCCTGAGTCTGAGCTTGGGGCTGAGCTTGGTTTTTGTTCACATATGAAGCCCCCATCTGCTTTAAAGTTTGTGGAGAAGCAAATGCCACAACACAAGCTCGACCATTGAAAGCATATCCATTCATTCCCTCTTTGCATGCAGATGCAGCACCCGCATCATAAAACTCAACTTGGCAATATCCTTTAGATTTGCCACTAGCTCTCTCATCGAAGAACTTGATTTCCTTAACCCTCCCATATTGAGATAAAACACTCTCAAGCTCTGCATCAGTAGTCCACCAATGTAATTCTCCAACAAACAGCATAGCAGAGCCATTCTCTATAGCTGGGCGGGTCGGGTTTTCATTCATTAATGGACGGTTGGCATCCACACCCATACTCATTTGATTAGCTGGAACCTGCGGAAGACTTCTAGGACCAGTGGGCACAGTATTCAGCAAAACTGCAGGTTCGTTGGCAATTTTTCGACTCATATCAGTTGGATCAACTCCAATGTTGGGGGGAGCTGATGCCTGTCTTTGAGAACCTATATTTCGGGTTTGAGCATCATGAGTCATCTCGATAACCCTCCCTTTTGGGGGAACAGAAGACCCATCTGAGTAGCCAACAGACCCTGTTTCTGGTCCCTTAGCACCAACATTTTTCTGTGGAAAATGTGCTCCAGAATTAGCATACTTACCTTCAACATTATCCACAGGGATGTTATGGACTTGTGGACCCCCAGCTTCAACTCTCAATTCATGAGTTGTGGGGGCTTGGAGTCCTCCATTGCCTGTGCTAGCAGGTGGTGCCGGCATCTCAGATCTGTGCATCTGCAAGAAGTTCTCTCCGACATTAACATCGTTGTAAAGATCATCATACTCATCATCTTCCCCCACCTCTTCCTCTGCAAGTGCCGGTATAGCACCACCTCCCTGGTATTGCATCTTCTGAACCCCTCCATACTCATCCTCTTCATAGTCTATTTGCTCGTCCCCCATTGAATCTAATGAAGCTCACAAATACATAAAATTCCCGCAATAAACTCTTCTCGATAAGCACCTATACAAGAACGTGAAAACACTTCCTATCAGATATGTCCATAACCAGGATATACCATGATCTGCACCCACGACACAATCTTTGAAACCCACCATCATACATACAACGTATGCAAGCAATCAAAACCAGAACAGGAAAGAAGAGCAGATGCCAACATAAAATGCGAGTTTACATCTGGTGCAGTCATGAGAAATATGACAAGCACTGCTTAGTAAAACAGATGAATTCAATCCAGAACACGATTAAGTTCAAACGTAAGCTAAAAATCACCCAAGGCACATATATCATAGAATCCCAAAAAAGCAATAAATCCAACTACCTAGTTCTACGAACCAAACAAATACACCATGACTGTAACAGTAAGATCATAGTAAAGCTCGTAAATTTTTTACAAATCTAATTTGCAGAAAGCATAGCTTAGAAGATACAATAGACAATAAAGAATAATCCATGGAAATAAAGAGAATCGAAGGTTAGATTAAATAGATGGTACGGACTTACTACTTAACAAGTTCTTCTGGCTTCTTCGTGTTAGCTATCCAAGAGAGCAGAAACAAAACACGCACGCCTATCCCCTTTCCCCTTTTTGCTCTCTCTGTGCAAACTAAGCTCCTCTTTCGTCTTATTAAATTAATAATTGTCTAATTAGATTTTCTAATCTGAGATTTAAAAAATATATATTTTTCAGATCAGATGAACAGACAGAGTTGTTTGATGAAATAACCACAACCAAGGTTGTTGACCCAGTTCTGAGTTCTCCCTCTTGTGGTCAAAATCAAAATTTACAATTTTCTTCAACTCTTTTTTTTTTTTTTAAATAATAATAATCAGACGGGATTAGCTCCTACCGTTACAGTTACAGTTACTGTTGAGCTCGTTGTTTCTATACAGGATTAGTCGTGTAGTTTACTGGTATGGTCCAGTTTCATAACTTAACAGAAATTTATCCACTTTTTCTGTTTCTTTTTCAAGGCTATTGTATTCAATCACCAGGTGGCAGGTGCTGATTATTATAACAATTCTTTCCTTTTTCAAGACTTATCTGAAAAAAAATTCACTCAAACTGCAAGTCCTTTCTGGTTACGCCAGAACTCCCTGTCAGCTTACGGTTATTGATTAATTGGGGGAAAATTGGGGTAGAGATTAGGGATTCCTTAAACTAAAGTCCCGCATTTCAGCATAAGCAAACTAGAGAAAACCCAATTGTTTTAGATACATACTGAAAAATAAAAGGAAGGATAACTTTAAATTGAAAGCCAATAAATCCAGCGGGTCATTTAGTTGAAAATTATTTAATAAAAAAAAAACAAATACCACAAAAAAAAATTAATTATAACATTAAGTTAAAAGTTATTTGAAATTTTCTAAACAAACCCATATAAAAATTGCATCCATTTATAAGTTCAATTCTTAATGATAATAGAACAAACTTATAATTATCCAAAAAAAGGATTGCATTGATTCCAACAAACAAATGCCTAATTCCAATTACCATTTGCATTTATCCAACTGATGCAAACAAATGAATATATTTAGTGTTACATGCACCAGCAACCAATAGATAAAAAAACAAAAACAAAAACAAAACTCTTTAATCATATCCTAACCGAGCTGAAGACTAAAAATCCAGCTCAACTAATGTTTTTCCCTACGACAATTCCTACCTGGTTCTGAAAAGGATCAATTGCATCCTATCGACATCCGAGAAGACGGCAGCTAAACCAATAAAAGAATAATACAAGGACCCATGTTCTACTCTTACATTTTTAGACCGGGCATCCATATTTTACACCACCTCTCACGGTCCGCGAGTGTACATGAACACCGAGAACAGTGCGTCTCTAAAGTGCTTGCTACTTCATCTGCCTAAATGGAATGTTGTATCAGTACATGCCTTTGAAAACAGGATTCGTGCGGCATATGCTCGCTCCATACTCCTCATACTCTGCTTTTGTATGGCAAGCCTGTGCAAAGAGGAGGCTTTTTGTCAGTCCAAAATCCAAACTTCAGTCCAAACAAATAATAAACTGAGGCAGTAACAATACAATAATCAAATACGCCCTTCCGCATGTAAGGCAAGAATTGTGTGCAGATTAAATGAATTCCATAATACAGGATGTGCATGTCATCAAATTCAAAACTATTATGTGTATAGCAGAAAATAAGTTTCAACTAACTTGCAAGCCATTAGCAGTCAGTAACACTCTACGGCCTCCAGTTTCAAGAGGAACCATTAACCGCAGTCACAAATGAAAAACTAAGAAGCACAATATTACAACCACTAATAATCACAAAACACACTCCATAGACAATCTATAGCAGCGCACTGTTAGGTGTGACTCGTGAGGCAAACCCTGAACAGCATATATCTAGTGAGAATTCAAAAATATCGTTAACGGTTCACTGTGGTTTCTTTCACACCACTTGACCATAATTCCAGTATCTATAAATAAGACAAATAGTTCAGTAATTTTTCGCCTACAGAATGCATCCCAAAACAGTTTCTGGAAATAATATAGTTGGCATCAGTGCAAAAAAACAACTTAAATTTGAAAAGAATTCTCATCAGCCATCTAAGAGTTTCAGATTTAAAAAAAAGTCACGCGTGAAATATTCAAAGAAAGTAAAACGACAAAGGTTCTAGAATTTTCAGCACTAAGGTAGTGGAAACTTGTTTGAATAAAACAGTAGTTCAGACAGCATCCACGTCATAGAAAAGATCTGGCAATATGGACAGGCAATTATTCTATGCTTGCAGAGTTATTTGAAATGGAAATTTGTGCAGCAGTCCTTAAAAACCAGATAGAAGGGATAAATTTATACCGCAAAAAATTCAGGCGTTGATGCAAGTACTGAGCCACCAAACCAAACCGCGAATCTTTGGATAGGATGGCTGACTACATTTACCTCCACTGGGTGTGCCTGCGGACCCAGGAAAATTAAATGCTTAAACTTTTGAACTTGTTAATAGCATTATGAAACAAAAAATAGTCAAAAGTCCAAGATCCTTACTTTTATCTCCCCACCAAGTCTAGCTTCAGAATTGAGAACCCGTGCATCAACAATCTTCTTCAGATCCCGTTGCAACCGTCTGCCAAAATCTTTGAACATGGTTGATCCTCCAGACAATACTATATTCTGAGATGAAAGTAGAATCCAATGTGAGGTAGTAAGTCAAACATTGGATATTTAATAATGAATAAAGTTGAGTGTGTAAGTACTCATAACATTAATGGATGCATGACAAGGCATGGCTCATGCCAAATTTTAACAATTAAGCCTCTTAACTTTGATATCATACTTTAATGCACGGTGGTTTTATATGACAAAACAGAAAATATCCAAAGCATAGGTGGAGTGAAAGTCCAAAATGCTCCAAGGGTCTAAAATTGAATTCTCACTAAACTTTTCATGCTATTAATTAGAGTGGTGCTCGAATAAGGCCATTGTTTTCTATATCTTTGTTTTTTAGCCTTTGTGTACCTCACCTTATACAAAGCTCTCCTCGTGTCAATGGGTGCAGACTGAATACACTTGTCTATGACCACCGGCAAAGGAGTGGTAAAGTCACTGCTATAAATTTCAGGATTAAAGAAAACCTGTAGAACAAGGTAACAGACAGATCATTAGAACAAAAATGTAGCAGTTGTCTATATGAGGGAGTACACAAGAACCATTCACTGGGAGTCCTAAATAATCAGCCCACATGAAACCACTATTTCTACGTAAAATTGATGTTGCAAACCAGACCAAAAATTAATCGATCATTACAAGACACTAGAAGAAAACATCAAGTTTCTATGGTTACAAGCATTCAACATAGAACCCCAATGAAAAATGATCCAGGAAAAAACATCATATTTGCTCTTTCACTTGTCAAAAAAACAACAAACAAAATTAAAACCATTAGAGAAAATGAAAAACAAACCTCAGGGGCAAGAAATCGTTCATAGCCAATATCACAGGAATATGGTGCTCCTGTTTTTGGTTTAATACCTCTCCAATGCTTAATGTACTTGGATGGTTCTTTGTCATGCTTGTTGTACTCCTGTATCAAATGGAGCATTCAGAGTTTTATCATCACGCTGTCTCCACAATGAAACATACCATAGGGCAGAGGTGTGAAATTTTGACGAAATTTGTTGCCTTTGATAAGAAATTATGGAGATGCTGACGCCAATATTTACAATACCATCTTTTAAGAAAATTTAAGATGGAAGCAAAAGATAACCTTGACAATGTCAGAACAAGTGTAGCAATGCATTTCCTTCACTTTACGAGCTACTTCAAACGAATCTTCTGGCGGCACATTCTCTCCTCTTTCCTACATAAAGCAATGTTAAAAGCAATATCATCAATCCTAGTTATTTACTACCTAATCCAAGAATCCATAATACTGTAATAAATAACAACTAGAAACATATGGCAATTATTCCTGCAGTCAATTCATAACTCTGATAGGAGAGGCGATTTCAGGCATTTTGATAAAAGAGTCAATATCATACAACAATCTGACTCTATCACCAACTCAAAAATTTCAGGATAATGCCAACAAACTACAACAAAATCCATAAGTAATTGGGCCAAAGAATAGGAATGGAAGTCAAACAAAATCCTCAAAAGCACAACATATAAGAACGTAAGTTTGTAACTAGTTGAAAGCAGAGGAATAAGAACTGTGTATATTCCCTTCACATTTTTCTCTTACTTTTTCATGCTTATAGAGAGAACCAACATAAAACACAAATCTATCTCCTTCCTATTCTCCCTTCCCTTCCATCAAGGTCTACTTAATTTCCTTTCTATCCACATCCTAACATTAAAGCATACAAAATCCGGAAGATGCTACTCAAAAAGTACAATCCTCAAAGTGGCACTACAGTGAGAACTGAGAACCATTCTGTTTAGGAGTCGTAAAAGTGCATACCCGCATAAGCTGCTGGATAAAATGAGTGATATCTTTCCCAGCAATAGGAACTGATTTAATGCTGCTCCCAATAACATATCCCTCTGCAACAGGGACAACATGAGTAGCACCATCGCCAACATCCACCACAACCCCTGTCATCTCACACTGTGGAGAAATGTAGGAAACTATCATTATTTTGCAAGCTAAAAAACAGATGAAAATTAGACGTTTCAGCTAAACTTGAAAAAGGGAAAAGAATCAGCTGGTTCATATGATGTTAAAGTTGGCAGGGGTGAGAGAACACACAAAAGGGTGTCAATTTGAATGGTTCTGTGGAGATATTAAGCCTACATTAACTTTCCCAAAATCACATGGATAGGGCAGAGAAATAATTGAGTAAAATAAATTTGCTTAGCATCTATCTGCTCAACTAAGAATTTAAGCATGATTCTGTTTTCAGAGACTGCAAACAACGCTACAAGGGAAAACATACTCTGATTCAACAAGGGCTGGCTTCTTGAAATTCCAATTTTGCAGGCAGGTACCATTCAAAGTAAAAGATATAGCTCTCCATTGGAGAGCTGAAAAAAATATGAGCCACTGTTTCATTGAATCCTTAAATCATGAGTTCCAAAGGATCCATAGGTATAGTATAAAAGGAGAGATCTGCCTATCACATCAAAAGCTCATGTCTATATTAGTTAATTACATGGGACTGGCAGAGTCATGGTTTATCTACTGACTACTAAGTATAAAGCATCCACACAATTTAGTTTTTTGAGAGTTTTGCTCAATCATAACAGAACAAAACAGTAACTCAAAACAAATGAACCATAATTTCATACAACAGACCAACCTTAGATGCGGTGTAACCGGCAGCAAGAGCAAGCACAGAATTAACAGCAATGTAAAGCCCAGGAACGTTAAACGTCTCGAACATTATCTCACCGGTATACTCTCGATTCTCCGGTGCAGTCAATGGACTCTCAGTCAACAGAAAATAGTGATCCTCCGGATCACATCGTAGATAGTTAAAAATACACTGCTGCCAATACCTTTCCATAGCATCCCAATTATCTACTTGGCCATGCTTGATTGGATAGCTAAGATTATACAAATTACTAGATCTCGATTTGGCAAGTGCCTCATCCCCGATGAAAAAATCGAGATCGGCCATAACCCCTGCGCTATGCTGCGCAAGCCAATTGGCCTTGGAAGATGCCCTCGATTGATTCAAAAACGATTCATTTAGTGCCACCACCGTTGGTGAAATAAAACACGGCTCTACATTCCCAGCAAAACCCATCTTAGTATACCTGGAAAAATAAAACAACAAGAACAGAATCAGTGGAAAGAAACTCATTGAAGCGTTTCATCGAACAGGTTTCGCCAATTCATAAGTAAGCCTACCCGGTGCCATTATCAATGACGACGGCAGGTCGAGTGGTGGGGTCCATTTGGGAGAGACTAGAGAGAGTGAATTGTTGTTGTTGTATCGAATGAGAAGGATCTGAATTAAGGGTTTAAAGGAGAAGGTCATGTTGAAGTGGTAGGCGTGGATCGCAAGTGAAAGCAGCGGCTCAGCTTCAATGAACGAGCCAAGTTGGTGAGTGATGATAACGACTGCACGAACAACGAGAGTAATGCATCCATTATCAGCAAAGACAAGCAAATGATGATGAAGAAGAAGATGATGACTTTAATGAAGAAAGCCGCATCAGCTTCTTCATTCTCCTTGATCAGATTTGTCGGTCAGTGAAGAATGAATTACGTGACAACTCGCCGTCGTCGCCGTCGTAGCTGTGTCTTATGTGCTTGATGCTTTACTTGACAATCGATGTCTAACAAAACAAGAAAAACGACTCTAATTCCTTTTTCCGTAGGTTATGTTTATGGAGTTGGTTTCTTTCATTTTTTGAGGGATGCAGATTGACTGTACTGCGCGACGATGGGAGTTTTTGCACCGTTTGATTTAATAAAGGAGATGATCAGGAAGCGTTGAGCTAATTTTGTGGGACCAGCAACGTGATATGACGTTTGCGGTGGAAACTTTCTACGGTTATGGTAAAGGGCTCAAGTTTGGTTAAATGTAACTGAAGTATTTGCTACTGCTAGCTAGTTACCCTCCAACAGTACAATTTCGGTCATCTCTTGTTCCGTGTTGGTTTCTTAATTTTCTTGGTTATTACTGTCGGCTGGCAAGGGTGTTATTATACGGTAATCGAAAATCGAATAATTTTAATATAAAAAAAAGTAAATTTTATAAAAAATTTATACTAACCGATTGTTATATACTTAATTAATATGAAAATTTTATAAGTGAAGTATATAACAATCACTTAATATATGGAGTCTATAATAACTTCACTTAAAAAATAACTTTACTTATACAAATACTATATATGATAACTTTACCTATACAAATACGATAACTTTACTTATATTTTTTTCTAGCATTTTTTTGTACTTTAAACAAGTGAAAATGTAAATTAATGAATCCAAACTCTTCAGGTAAGGTATATAAATAATCAAAAGTATTTGTCCTAGCTCAACCTAGATCAAATGCTCTAAATGACATTTAATTCGATGTGTTCTTTAAAACGGTGACATTTTTTACCGTAAAGTTGTCAAAATTGAGAGTTTAAGTAAATTCGAAATGGGGAGGTGAAATCGAAAATGTAAAATTATAGAATTCGACGTGTTCTTTCAAACGTGACATTCCTTACTGTCAAGGTTATCCAAATCGAGAGTTTAAATAAAGTAAAAATGGAGATGAAATCGGAAACATAAAATCGTAGATTTTATAATAATAATAATATATGTATATAGTCATTTTCTCAATAATTTATTTATTAATTGATTGCCTGTCGGAGCATCAATTATAATTGTAAAATATATATGAATATAGATAGAAAGGGTTACAACTTATCATTGTCCACAAAGACTTGTAGATCGCGGTAAAAGGATCGCCTTCGGAGGTCTGGATGGGAGTTGTAGTTTTGGTTGACTTCCCCGTCACTGAAGTTGATTGGGCTCACTTGTCCTGTCACGGCCTAACCATTCTGAGGCCCGTGCGACGCCTAGGTCCAGCACCTAGGTCAGCCTTCTCCCGATACTTAACAGTAATCTCCAACACCCAATCCAGCCTCTACCCTATCTTGCCAGCGCACTACTAGCACTCAGCTCGGACCCAGCTAGAAGTGGCCATCCTGGCAAAGCCACCATGACAACGCCCATTCCTTAACACGGAAGGCTCGCTCACACACCTATGCCGGACCCGCATAGAAGAAGCTCACTTAGACAAGCATACTCTCATATCTTATCCAGGGGTTGGTGGAGAGTTATCACACCCAATCGGGCTTTCCCTTCACATACCCTGTAAAGGGGTTATCCGTCAAATCCATGCGCCTTCGACGCGTCTCAGGTTCCATGTTAAGGCTAAGCTTGAATTCCAAGGCTTAGACCTTAACACTCTCCCCCACTTGATAATGTCGATGCTCTCATCGACTAGATCTTTAATCTCTAGCCAAAAGGGGGTTAAGATCGTGTTGCGTTCGCGCACTCTCTCTATGGAATCAACCTTTCCCCCATACCTTAGACCTGCATTGCCAAGGAACATAAGGTTAGGTACACGTTAGGGCCATTATAGTTTATCATAGGCACTCCCACACTTCAATACTCGTTATTCTTTTCACTCATTTCTTTTTCTCTCCTTTATCCTTCTTTTCACTCTTCCCAACTCCTCCGATTGTGGTCTCATCTCTCATTTTCTTTTTATCTCTCCCACGCATGCTCACTCTTTTCACGCGGGTTGTTTCCTCTTTACTCATATCTTTATCACTCTTTCTTTTCTCCAAACTCACTACGCTCATCAAAGCCTACTTCATAGGGTCAGGCGCCTCTGCGCGTTATATCGTATCCATCTGGGTCAAGCGCCTCTGCGCGTTATATCGTATTCCTCTAAGTCAAGCGCCTCTGCGCATTCTCACCCTCTCACCTGGCTCAGTTCGTCTGAGTTAGTGAGTCTGCCCCAACGGGCCAAGCACCTTTGCGCCCCATAATTTCTCTTCCTTATTCAAGTCTGTCTGAGCTGGAGAGTTTCATAATGCTTCATGCGTATTATGATCCTGCCCCACCAAGCCATGCGCCTCTGCGCATTATAGTTCTGCCTCATCGGGCCATGTGTCACTGCACATTACAACTTCTCTTACTGGCTCAAGTTTGTCTGAGTCAGCTGTTCTCAAGCAACTAATCAAATTTTTATTATTTTCATTTATTGTTTTGTATAGATGGTTTATGGCTTGTGCATTTCCTCCCCCACTTCAATCATCGATGTCCTCATCGATTCATCTTCACCGGTTGGCTCGCACATCCTTACATTCGTCAAGCACACAATGTAAGGCTCAAAACAATCTCTAAAGGAACACTTCCCTTTTGACTTCTTATCCATTATTACTCGCTCAATTTCCACTGCCTGAATAAACCTTCCATATCATATGGTTGTTATATTCAAACTCATACCCACATTATGTCCGACTTGATTCGTGCATTCTATTACCCATTCCAAGGACTAGAAACACTGGCTATCCGGCCCTAAAGACGTTAGCTACCCAATGTACGGACTAGGGACTTTAGCTACCCAGAGTACGGATTGGGAACTCTAGCTACCCATCATATGCATTAATAGTCTCACTCCACAATCTACACAATTGCTGGTACTTTCGTATTCCCGACTCACCTCATGGTTCTCATTGTAGGATCCCACATGTTCTTCGAGATTTTTAGGATGGCATACCGACACATTACCACATCTGTTGTCTCACGCTTTCCCCTCCTCGACATTCTAGCACTATACGTATGATTTCTCCTCAAAAGGTTCCTCATGCTTAAAACGTAGAATTCGTTTGTAGTTGTCACGACGAACATAGATCATTCTCCTCTCTATCTCGAAAGAACTCGTGTTGGGTCTCCTTGCCTGATCCCTATGTTATGTGTGAATACAAAAGCCAACAACTGCTTTTCTCCTTATTACTCATCCTCATGCATGTTTCCTCCGAAACCCAGCCACCGCATTCTCATCTAGAGTACTTGGCCTCTAGGTTCTCACTCGTCTCTGTCATATCCACGCCTCACCCCTATTGTTGGGCTAACATTTTACTAGCATCCCTACTTTCATAATTCCCGTCAACTCACAATCTCACGTCTCAACATCACAAAATGTTATCAACTTAGGCTCTTTGAACTCTAGCTCCTCGAGCTTTAGTTTCACAAACCTTTTACTTCTCAAATCTCCGCTCCCAGTTTCCTTGTAAAGGAGTCCGAAATAAAGCTACCGGTGGCACCTGTGTCAATGAGGGCCTCTATGGAATAACATTCCACTTACACCGTCCCATACGCTTCTCTTTGCCATCTCCTATCTGGCCAACTGATTCCTCTAGGTCAATGAAACTCTCTCCGAAAGGGTTTCGCCCTCGATGGTCTCTTGGTTCTGACTTTATAGATCCTTGAGCAGCCTGCAGTGCACTCAAGGCCACTTTTGTAGAGCACTCAGCAACTTGTGGGAAATTTCATAGATAAAGCACGTAGTAAGTCCCTGAATAAAACAATCTGTCGGCCTTCGACATCTCCTTAATATTGAACACAAATTCTCGCACGGACACCATTTGCACAAGTTCACGCAAGCCCACCCGGCCAGCATATTCCACATCCTCTAGGAAAATATGCTTTCCTTGGCTCCTCCCACATGGCAATACCATTGGTGCCTATACCAGATATTTTCGGCGCGAGTCCTCTACCATACTTTAGCATTCCTCCAATTGTCAATCTTGACTCGTCTGACATAACCTGGCACCCCTTGAAGCAACTTTCTACAACCCACATGAAAATATCTATCTCTTCTGCGCTCCTCACTCCCTTATAAGGTTTTGATTGAAAACCTTTCCATTTATTTAGTTCGGTCGTCCCCATACCCGGAGGGCCATGAAAATCCCTTTGCACAATTTCGGTAAGTTTGCCCTGTATCACAATCAGAGAGGCATTCAACAGTCCCACCTTCACGATGGTCTCGCGGAACGTGTTCCATACTTCCTTATGATTATCTTGCAAATCATCCACCCTAATTCCAGTGGTGGTAAGTGCCTCAGTCACTTCTCTAGTGTCTGCCCTCTCTAGTAGTTCGTCGAGGTTTCCCTGGAAGACACCCTCTTTCTCTAGGATTCGACCTTTGAACGGTTCATCGTATTGGGTCCGACAGGATTTTAGCATCTCAATGCGTCTATCCTTTTCGAGTATTTGTTCCAATGTTACTCCTGTATGTCTTGTATTAAGGTTTCTCTTGTCTTTAGCTAGCACTCTCCCGCACATACTCTGTTCGATACTTACGGCTATCATCAAAGTCGATTATGCACGACTCGTAGTGAGGTTACTCCTGCCCTCGGTCAACACTCACACGTAGGACCGACTTGAATCCAAGCTCTTGAGGCTTAGTTGAACCCAATACTAACGCCCAAATCATTCTCTACTTCTTGCGCATACGCCCGACTAAGGCGAGTCCTTGATACTCAGGGTCATCGTCTAAGTCGATCGTATGCATCTCATAGTAAGGCTTCTCTTGTCCTCGACCATCACTTGCACGCAGGACAAGTACGACCTCTGCAATTCTCCGAGGCACGCTCACTCGGCCTCTCGCCCAAGCTGAGATTGGATGAATATTGTGAAAGAGGTAATATTGGTCAAGATTCAAGTGTTGCAAATAAAGAGGTGTAAATGATAAGAAAGAATTCCTGGTAAGGGCGACTCTGGAGCACTTATTCTTACGCTTCGATCACTGATTCATAGATTTTCACATTCCACATTCATAACATTGCTATCGATTGGGAGGAACTCCTTTCCAATCCTACTTCCCTCCTCAAATAACCACCTGGCGGGTACTCCCTCTCCTGATGATTCTAATCAGTGGACACCTTGCTGGTTAAAGGGTTTATCCAATTGATTGCTGGCTTAAGTCGCATACATTTTCTCAATGGAATAGGGGAAGACAATGTCTAGGCTAAGTTACTCCCCAGTCGGAGCCCTAGATTGTCAGTCTGATCAGGCCTATATCTCTCAATACTCACTAACCTGCACGAGATTAGTTGTCTACTTGACCAATTTGGTTTCAACTCGTCCCCTCCTTGGCTAACTGCAAATCTCTCACTAAAGACTAAGGGTGATCAAACCTTGGTTTTAATGGAGACCGGTTTGTTAAAATAGAGTTTGAGACGATTACGAATGAGAAGGTTATGAGGTTCGTTTTTTATCTCACAAAGTAAAGAATAGCTCAACATCCCTTACCAGAAATGAGAGTTTAGCTACTGAACGTCATAATGGAAAAGACAATGAATAAAGGTTGGAAAATGGAAGGTGGAATTAAATATGTATTTTTCCTAATGAAAATTACAGAGCGAAATTGTTTGCAATCCAGAAACAGGAGATGGAAGATGCCCGTGATCGGTAGCCTTTCCTAGCTTTTAAACAAGACTAGGATCCCCACCTTTCACGGCTTCTTTCCAAATCCAAATTTCAAAACTAAGAAATATTACAAATTAATTATTCAAATCCAAAAACTAAGATAAAGATAATAAAAAAGATTGTTTGTTCAAAGCAGGATCGGATCAGGATCCACAAGTCCTCTCGCCAGCCGACTCTGCCTTCCAGCTCGTATCCAGCTGTTGCTCCAATCCACACGGTCCGTGACTCTTCAATCAGCACACCTCTAGCTAATCAATCTTGGCCAAGCCTGTGGCCAAGATTGATTATTTGTCTGGGATAAAGATAATAAAAAAGATTGTTTGTTCAAAGCAGGATCGGATCAGGATCCACAAGTCCTCTCGCCAACCGACTCTGCCTTCCAGCTCGTATCCAGTTGTTGCTCCAATCCACACACGCTCCATGACTCTTCAATCAGCACACCTCTAGCTAATCAATCTTGGCCAAGCCTGCGGCCAAGATTGATTATTTGTCTGGTACAAGCTCGAAGCTGATATATTCTCCATTCTCGCTGCCTCCTTGAATATCTGCATAAGTAGGGAGATTCTAGGTAGTTTTATCATTCAATTTGCCAGAATTAAATGACAAAAACATATGAATTAAACCATCAATTATTAATCATAATTTTTTTACTAAAATAAATATTTTTTAACCTAAATGACACTGTTTTAACCAAAACAACGACGTTTTAGGTTTGAACTAAAACGTTGTTTTTGTTTTTTTTTTTAAATATGCATATTTTTTGAACTCGGTAGAATCGGTAAATTTGGACGATTTTATCAATTTTACTGAATTAATGTGAGATTTTACCTCGTTTTCATCTGATTTCGAGTTTGTATACGAGTTGACTCGTTTTGAAGAGGTAGGAACATAAAATCACATGATTCTAGGAGCTAAAATCACAATTTTGACAACAGAGCTTACTACAATACATGATAGCATTATGTGGAATTTTTTTTTTCTCCGATTTTTTCACTATTATTTTAGTCTCGTTGGAGCATGGTTGCGCGGTAAATTAAGTGATACAACCCAACGACAGCCCGTTGCATTGTCAGGTCAATTTTCATTTTGAAGAATTACAGATCCATTAGTCAAGCCTCGGTAAGCATTGCAACCTAATTGATCAAACTATCTCATTCAGGCCCAATATCCAAAGCCCAAATTAGCCAAGCTGTAACAAAAGTTGAAAATTCCCAGCTTCCATTTGGGAGAAGTTTTTTTTATATTTCAAGAAAGACTTGGGATTAAGAGGAGTTCATTATATCATTCAATCATGATCGAGTTTAAAAAAATAATTTTTCTGATATATATTGAGTTTTAAAAAAAAAAAAATCTTTTAATATATTTCTCATTCATTATTTTAACCTGAACTTGAGACGTGAAATGAATTCATTCTCAATTCAATAGATAATCCGATTTGCTGACCCGACTCATGTGAGGCCTGGTTTTTTTTTGTCAGAAGTAAGTAACATTTTATTTTTATTTTTTGAGAAAAAGTAAATAAATGTAACAACTATGCCAGTCTACGCAGCTCTCTGGTTATTGGAGTATCAAGTTACTGTGACTCGGACCAAAACAAAGTCAACATTTTACTGTTTGTTTTTACTGTGACGAAGTATTTATTTATTTCACCCCGTCCTCTGTACCAAAAACATTTACCACTCTGTGCTGTCAATAATACATTAACTTCTCTTAAATAAATAAATATATATAAAAAAGGACAAGTTTCCGCATTCTCACCGGACAACAAGCCTTCTCTTCAATTCTCTTCAATTGTCCATGTCATAAATTAACAGATCGTAGAGGAGTAGCACTGTAGTAGTACGGTAGCAGCAGAGCAGCAGCCCTATCCATCGATTGGGATTTGTTTTTGTTTTTTTTTTAACATGATTATCGGATTTTGGTTTGGGATTTTGATAGCCTACAACTCTAACCATCTTTAATTAATGTCTATTGCTACTCAGTCAACCTTATCCACCTGACCCATATCCCACACCAACTTTCCCTCCCTAAACATGTACTCCCTCTGTCTGACGTTTTTTTACGTTTTTCTACTATTTGGAGTATTTGTCATTTTATCTTTTCCGAAACATATATTTTGTGCAAATGATAATTTTTTTTTGTTGAATCAACCCAATTTGATGATGGTGTGGTAATTTGAGTGAAAATTAGAAAAAAAATGAAACAATGAGGGATAAAATAAGTCCATAAATCAACGGTTTACGTTTTTTTACTATCCTAAAACGTCTGTTATTAAAGGACGGAGAGAGTATCAATTTTGTTTTCGTATCTAAGCATTAAGAAACGAAACTCAAAGAACTAGCCCTTCGACAAAACAACACATAAATCAAATTACCTGCTACCAGCAAATGAGAAGGAATGTATAGATTTTTTAGCGTACAGTCGTGACTATTTGAGCTCATCATAACTGGAAAATCACCAAAGCAATTCCCGCTAAAAAATATGACCATTACGAACATCTCATTTTTTTTTACGAAGATCCTAAATATTAAAAATAACATTTGGGTGCCGATGATTATCCATGCGACTATTAAACAAAGTTTTGAAACTCGATCTGGCCGGGTCAATACTATTGAGCTCATAACATTTTTTCAATATGAAATATTTTTTTTATAAATTAAATAAAATTTATTGATTTTAAATCTTGTTTAAGTCATATTTAAATATAATATTCTATTTAGATAGATCATGGTTCACCTTCAGTTTGTCCCGACTAATCTCTACCTACCGACCCTTATCCTATTTTGGTCAATATCGCGAACAAAACCTTTTATTAAAAAAATGTAAGTCTACCGTACTCTCTAATTCCAAATTCAACCCGACCAAGCTCTATCCCAGACAAGACAAAGACCATTCCTAGTAGTTCACTCAGTTTTGTGTTTTGGTCAGAGTAGAGCACTTAGCTAAAAATGTTAGACGCTAGATATCTATTAATTGAAAACACACAGAGACGTAGAATCCAAAAAATGTTGTGATTTAAGTTGGGCCTAGGCTTTAAGGAGAAATTCATAAATGGGCCACGAGAGCCCATGATTGGAAAAAAAGAGTCCCTCGTCCTTCCTCACACCCAACGCACAAACAACACTTCCCTACCTCCTCCAATCAATCACACTACCAGTGCACAAAAATGCGCACGTTAGCTGTCTCCACAATCATGATCTATGCCCCCCATCCTATCTCCACTCTCTCTCCTCTATAAAAACAAAAAAAAAACAAAACGCCATGCAATTAATACACCTTTCCTTTTCTTTTCTTTTTCTTTTTCTTTTTCTTTTCCTTTTTTCCATTTCATTTCCGCGCAATTTAGCTTAACCTACGCTTCCAGGCCACACTGGGCTATTCTGCTGCATTACTGACCACTGCCTTAATTGGATCCCTGTGCGCACTGCACCTCTCTCTCTCCCTCCTCATTACACCTCAATTTCAAGCTCAAAAGATCTCTCTCCTCTGATCTTACTTATGTCATTTCCGTTACGTTTCCTTCTCCTCCTACTAATATCTCCTCCGACCTCTGATCGGGTGTCGCATTTCGGATCCGAATCGGAGCTCCGATCCTTCGGTCCGTTGTTTGGATGATCCGTTTGATGAAATGAATCCTCTCTGCTGCATTGCTCCGGTTTCCGTCGATCGGGATCGGACGAACCCGGCGGTGACGAGATCACTGAGCCAGAACCAATCATCACTCGACACGTCATTC
This sequence comes from Viola odorata, assembly GCA_963691705.1. Lineage (NCBI taxonomy): Eukaryota > Viridiplantae > Streptophyta > Magnoliopsida > Malpighiales > Violaceae > Viola > Viola odorata. The sequence goes on along the minus strand of OY829540.1, from coordinate 7,945,384 downwards.
AAAACCATTGCTCACGGTTCAAAACCCAGCTTCTCTGCCCAGGTATCCTCCGTCGGCACTGATTTCGACAAATTCTCTCTCGTCACTTGCCAAGACGCCGATGAATCGTCCCTCGCCGAGGCCAGAGATTCCAAGGTGTTCTCTCTGAATGGAGGGACTCTGGAAGGAATCCTCTACAAATGGGTGAACTACGGCAAAGGGTGGAGATCTCGCTGGTTCGTGCTGGAAGACGGAGTGGTGTCGTACTACAAAATCCACGGACCTGACAAAATTCTCACGAGCTCCGGCAGAGACAAAAACGGCGTTAAGGTTATCGGCGAAGATTCCGTTAGATACATGAGAAAGGTCAGTTGGAACGCCAATCGGGTAGCCGGCACGCCGCCGAGACCATTTGGTGAGATTCATTTGAAAGTGGCATCCGTGCGCGCCAGTAAATCGGATGATAAGCGGCTCACAATATTCACGGGAACCAAAACGCTGCACCTTCGTGCCGTATCAAAGGAAGACAGAGCTGCATGGCTGGAAGCTTTGCAATCAGCAAAAGATCTTTTCCCTAAATCGTTGAATAGCAGCGATTTCTCACCGTCGGAAGATGTCGTCCTCTCTACGGAGAAGCTACGGTCACTGTTATTGCAGGAAGGGATGGGTGAGCCAGCTATTAAAGAGTGTGAGAATATTGTGCTTGTAGAATTTTCTGAGCTTCAAAATAAGTTTAATGCTCTTCAACGCAAGCATATTGTGTTGTTAGACACTTTGAGGCAGTTAGAGGTATAGTGTGAAGTTCATTTCGTTGTCATTACCTAATCTCATAGGCTCATACTTCATGAATACTTTTTTCCACTAAAAAATTGAGTGTGAAATTGGTTTTGTAGACAGAGAAAATAGAGCTGGAGGCAACTGTAGTAGACGAAACTAAGGAACGTGAATCGTATTGTGGACAAGCAAGAAGATTCAGTGGTTAGTCATCTTTTTATGTAAAACTAGATTACTGAAAGCTTTGTGTTGTCAAATGTATCTGTGGAAGCTGTACTGATATTGTTGTGTATTTTATCACGGCAGATTTCTATTCTGTGATGTCTGAGGGCAGTGCCAGTGATTCTGAAGTTGATAACGAGAGTCAAGATGGAGGGGACGTTGAGACTGATGATGATGAAAATGGAACATTTTTTGACACCAATGATTTCTTGTTGTCTGCGGAGGTCTTAAGAAGTGCATCATACCGAAGCAGGGAAGCTATGGGGAATGGTAGTATATATGAAAAAGATCAGTTTTTTTCTGATCGCTTGGGCGGGATTGGTAAAGAGATTAAGACAATTGAGTATCCCCATGTTAAGAGAAGGGATAATTTGCCAGAACCAAAGGAGAAAGAGAAACCTGTTGGCTTGTGGTCAGTTATCAAGGACAACATTGGGAAGGACTTGTCTGGAGTTTGTCTTCCAGTTTATTTTAATGAGCCTTTGTCATCCCTGCAGAAGTGCTTTGAGGATTTGGAATATTCTTATTTGGTTGATCGGGCATTGGAATGGGGAAATCAGGTCAGTTTTCCAACTGCGCTTCCTTCATTTGTGATGAGAGTATTAAAGCATGATCTGTTTCTTATATTTTAGACTGAAGAGTTGTTATGCTAGCTTGGTATTAAGAAAGTAGCTTACTGTTTGTATTTACAGATTATATTCCTTCCCTAATCTATTAACCATTAACTAGTATATCCTGTTTCGGGAACTATGTTCATTCCGTGCCCATCTATTGGGCTGAGTTGTTGCGGGGCTTTCCAATAAATGGAAGTCTAGTTTCTGGTTCAGCTGAGGTTTATTATTTTTCTTTTTCCCTTCACTGTATTCAACAAATTTTATTTTTTGTTAAATTTTAAAACTTTAATTTGGCCATTTGATATGATGCAGGGCAATGACTTGATGAGAATTCTAAATGTTGCAGCTTTTGCTGTATCTGGCTATGCCTCCACTGAAGGTCGACAATGCAAGCCCTTCAATCCTCTCCTTGGGGAAACCTATGAGGCTGACTATCCAGACAAAGGACTTCGTTTTTTCTCTGAAAAAGTAATACTCTTTCTTTCACCTTCAATATTCGTGACTAACAATTGAACCACATCCGCAACCATCACTGTGTTGAACATTACTAAATGGAATTGAGTCCAAAATTATGGCCTTCGTGATGATCATGACATTCCACATATCATGTTGATGTTCTCTGACAAGCCATATTTGTTCAGGTAAGTCATCACCCAATGGTAGTTGCTTGTCACTGTGAAGGCAGAGGGTGGAAATTCTGGGCAGACTCCAATCTCAAAGGTAAATTTTGGGGGCGCTCTATTCAGCTTGATCCTGTTGGTATCCTTATGCTGCAATTTGAGGACGGTGAGACGTTTCAGTGGAGCAAGGTCACCACCTCTATATATAACATTATACTTGGTAAAATCTATTGTGATCACTATGGCACCATGCGTATCAAGGGTAGTGGCAACTATTCCTGCAAGCTCAAGTTCAAGGAGCAGTCCATCATAGACCAAAATCCACATCAGGTATTTTTTGAACATGCTAGATGATAGAGGTTACCAGTTTTCTTCTGAGTCATTGTTAATACTTTCTAGTATTTTTTATTTTTACTTTAGGTTCATGGATTTGTGCAAGACAATAGGACTGGAGAGAAGGTGGCAATGTTGGTTGGGAAGTGGGATGAAGCAATGTATTATGTACTAGGAGATCCAACTACAAAACCAAAAGGGTATGACCCAATGACAGAAGCGGTCTTGCTTTGGGAAAGAGGCAGATCGGTTACCAAGACAAGATACAATCTGACTCCTTTTGCGATATCACTGAATGAACTGACTCCTGGGTTGTTGGAGAAACTGCCTCCCACCGACTCAAGATTAAGGCCTGATCAGAGACACCTAGAGAACGGGGAGTATGAGTTGGCAAATTCAGAGAAATTGCGACTGGAACAGTTACAAAGACAGGTATTCTCCTTATCCTGCTCTGATTTTGTCACTGAAATGGAACTACAAGAGATTGAGCCTGCCTTTGACTCTGATGTTTGCTTTAGAACAATATTCTGTAGCTTCAGCAACATCACACTCACACTCACACTCGCACTCACACATCACCTCGTGTTGCATTGCATCGCCTCAGTTGATTTGGTTCTGGTTTGTTACACAGGCAAGGAAGTTGCAAGAAAGGGGATGGCAGCCGCGATGGTTTTCCAAGGATGAGGATGGCTGTTATCGTTACATGGGTGGCTATTGGGAAGCTAGAGAGAGGAGAGACTGGGATGGAATTGCCGATGTATTTGGACAGACAGGTGATTCAGCTTCATCTTCAGTAGAAGAGAACGGTGTCGTACCCTCTCATGTCTAGTTTGTTATGGTTTGGTCCCAGTCCTTAATTTTTTTAACTTAATTTTTTTGCTTTTGGCTTTCTATCAGTTCTCTTATCTATCGGTTGGGACTTGGGTAACACAAAAGAGGAGTTAGTTAGTATGAACGAAGTTTATCCTATCTTTGTAAACAAAAATTTCAACTAGCAATCCTGTGTAGTTATTCCAGTTCAGTTGAAGAAAGAAAAAAAGTGTACGTCAGTTTCATCTTTGGACTTTGCTGTCCTGTAATTGTTAGTAGGGGTGCTCATCAGTATTACCGAACTACTGAATTATCAAACTTCCAAAGTTCGGTAATACCGAACTTTTCAAAAGCCATACTGAACAGAATTCCAAATAATCCATACCGAATTTTCGAATTGAAATTTTGGTAAAGTTCGGATTAAATTTCCAAAACTATTTTCAAGTTAGAACCAAAATTCATAAATTCGTTCGTAAATGCATAAATTCATTCGTAAATACATAAATTCAATACAATCTGATGAAATACATAAAAGTGACAAATTCAATCCAAGTCAATTGTTTCTTCAACAATTGTTTTGGCAAAAAGAGGCGGCACATAAAAGTAACAACTGTTTCATTTTATACTCATTAGTTTTGGCAAAAGGAGGCGGCGAGCTTGAGAAACGAACTGCACCACCTGCAACTGCAAGAATGGCATAGGTAAAGTTAGAAGTTAGTTGGAGCATATTCAAACAGTGCATATGTTTGTCATTGTTTTGATGAACTTCCTGAACTTGGTGTTTCTTCAACAATTGTACAACCTTCATAAATAAATAAATAAAAGTCTATTCATTACTTGTATTTTTCTCTGCCTAAATTGTCCAATCATAAATGTATACTGCAAAAAATCATTTTTGACAAATCTAAGACCAATCATGAATGTATTAGGGGCATGCCAATCAGTAGCAAACTGGCAGAATATTAATTTCAATTTCACTTTGCATGCTCCTTTCAATTGTACAGTGGACTCTTATTGTAAAAGCAAAGCAAGCTTTGCAGATTTATATGCAAATCACTCCAATACCATCCAGGTATCCACATCTATATGGACCGAACTTGAAAGTGATGACCCCAAAATAACCAATCCAGATCCGGTGCACACAAGGCAAACAACAATGCTTAAAAGCAACATAACAGTGCAAAAACAATCCATGAGTAGATCTACTATATCGCATTCATCATACAGTTAGCCATGTTTCAAGTTCTGCATTAAACCTAATCCATGAGTTCAGATGAAGCCATTTCAGATTAAACCCAGTACAAGCAAAACCCTAGAAAGAAGAAATCGTGAAAAAAATAACAGGACCCAACTAAAAGAGAAGCTAAATTACTCACTTGGCAGCCGCAGAGGATTGGTTGAGGCGAGTGGAGTTGGCGGTGGCGGTCGGACTGGCGAGTGGAGGTGGCGATCGGGATTTGAGAGGAGAGTCGATGTAGATGCGATTTGAGAGAGAGAAAGGTGAGTCGTCGACGGAGGCGAGTGGCGTTGGCAGTGATTGTCGGACTGGCGAGTGGAGGACCGGAGGTGGCGATCGGGATTTGAGTGAGGCGAGAGAGAGCGAGAGAGGAGAGTGTTGGTGTGGAGGTGAGGCGATCGGGATTTTGGTATGCAGAATTGGGCATGGGCCAAGACTTGGTGAGACAGATATGGGCCAAGACATGGCCTAATGGCCCTAATCCCTAGGGTCAAAATTTCGGTAAGTTCGGGTAACCGAACTTTCCAATTTTGATCCCGTACCGAACCGAACTTATAGTTCGATAATTGTCTACCGATACTGAAATTACCGATACTGAAATTACCGAACCGAAATTGCAAAAATTTCGGGTCAGAAAATTGAAAATTCGGTAATTTTGCACACCCCTAATTGTTAGTACTTATTTTTCACATGATTGCCGAAGAGATGGGAGTTCGTATTATAACAGACACAACTCGTGACATTTCTGAAATGGAATTTGCCTTTTTGGACCAAAGTTTCCAAAAAATAACATAAAAAGTATAACAGTTCCTTTTGCATCTTATATTTATTTATCAAAAAAATAATAACATTATAACTTATCCAAGAATTCTGATTGAAATATAGGTGATAGATACAAAACTGCTAATTAAGTAAATCTAATATTTCGTTGCGAAAAATCTTCAAGATTAAAAAAATAACGAACAAAATTATGATTGATGGTGTGAATCGTGCCACCCTATTGTTTCCATGCTTTCTTCCCTCGAAATTGTTTGCCATTGCGGTCCTTCTTTTTGTTTTTCAGTTGTCGATTCTTTGCTACCTTGGCTCTCTTTGCTGCAATAGGCATTGGTTTTTTGTGTTCCTTCTGTCTGTTGGTCAAACCCCCGGTCTGCCACAACCCATTACAAGAAAAAAGTGGTCAGAATACAAATGGAAGACGACATTATCGGTATCGGTAGCCTAATGCTAATGACCTATAAAACGCAAGTCCCAAAAGATAAAAAGCAGCATCTTCAGAGCAAAAGCCAAACACATGATCAGCATTTACTAAGGCCCTATTACACGTCCACGTCTAGACAGAACTCAACCATCCATCACCGAAGTAAATGCCAAAGGCATGGCATGATGATGGGTTGCATTTCCAGACTAGGACCAGATATCCAATGGCCAATAACACTTGTGTTGTTGTAGTTATGGACGAGCAAGCAATGCAGAGAAGTAAATGAGCAATTCTTAAATCATCGCTTAAATTTGGATGAAGATCAATTCCATGCGCAGCCAGAACCTAGACTCAGGAAAGCAGGCATAAAAAACAAAAACATACCTTATTCTGTTTCATAGCGGTCCGAGATTGATACTTCCCTCTGTCCTCCCTTCCTGCTTTTACTAATGCCAGTCTTTCATCTTTGCTCATCTTCTTCCGGACGTGAGCCTGTTGAGTGCAAGTACAAGTGGGTCAAACAAATGTGTAGCGTAGTTACCATAAAATTATATCTGAAAACCAAATTACAGGTCAGTGGTGAAAAATAGAAAACTTACTTCAAGCATAGCAGGATCCACCCGCTTAGACCTCAGCTGATCAGAACTTGGAACCTTAATTCCATGTCGACTCAAAGCAATTTTTGCCTCATTCTTAGCCTGATAATATACAAAACAAAAGAAACATGAACAAATGCACTTTAGTTTGGATCAGTACAGAAAGTGAACAAACTAGTATACCTTCAGTTCCTTGATCCTTTGGAAGTCCTCATTAGATAGAATACCATCTACTGACTCTAATGATGTATGCATCATCTTTTCTTCTGCCAACTTCTTTAGAGCCCGAAGGCTTGTATCAGCAGCAATGAGTTGTCCATCAAAGTCAGACAACTTCCTTTTATTTGATTTGGACTTGCTAACCTCCTGCTCTTCCTCCTCCTCACCATCCCCCTCCTCTTCCTCCTCATTCACGTCCACATCATCTTCCTCTTCCTCATCATCACCATCACCATCACTGATACTACTGTCGCTGTCATCAACAGTAATATTATCACCATCATCACCCGAGTCATCCCGTGAATCACTGTACATCTCATCCTCACTTCCAGAAAGCATTTCATCACTATCTTGGTCACCATCAAAGCCATTGGATGCCAAATCATCAATATCTTCCTCATTGTCATCATCATCCTGCTGTAATAACTCAAAACCAGGGACATCGCTTGCAACATCAACTTCTCCATATGCTTTCGGTCTTGCATTTGGGTCAACAGGGCGACCCCTATCCTTCTTGATCAACAGTGAAGGACAAACCTACAAGTAAAGAAGTAGTTTAGTCTTCCGAAGTTAATCAAGCTTATGTATGTGCTTGTGGAAACACAAAACACACATACAAACATATGGATAAAGGAGCATACAAAGCCAAAAAATAACTACCTCTCTAAATAAAGTCATGAGTGAACGAGCAGCGACTGAAACAGCCTTTTCATGTGATTTTTTATACAGCACAAGATCTTGTAACAAATCTTCTGTCATTAACTAAAAAAAGAAACAAATTATTAAATTGACATTTTGAGTAAACGTAATGCAAGCAGAATATGTCCACATGAGATTATCCAAAATTTCAGAGTTGAAAATAGGAGGGATGAAAAGTAAAAGATGCAAAATAAAGTTACCAGAGGTATGCGAACACATATTTCCCTTATAACATTCAGTCCAACAGCAATGACCTGGAAAAAGATTGTTCAGTAAGCTCAAAACATCACCAATAATATCAGAAAGGCAAATAGCAACAGCCTGATACCTCTGGACGGGAACGATCATGTACAAATTGATTCACTATTTGTCGAAATAATGGTTCAACTGCATCAGGAGGAACCTATTCCAATCAAAGAAACTTGATTAAGCTAGAAGAGAACTACAGAAAGCTAACAGAGCTGACCATCAGAAAGTCTAAATTGACACATAAGGGCTTCAAATACATAATAAAAACACAACTAAATCAGAGACTAAATTCTACCATATCGTGGCAGGCCTGAACAGCAGCTGCAAGCAGATTTGTGATATCACGTTGATGTGGCTGAAAAAGAGGAAGAATACATGCTCAAGAGATAAGTGGGTAGTAAAAAAGAGGGCAAATAGTATTCCATTAACCAAAAGTACAACACCTCCTAAAACAGTCAATAAACGTACCTGAATATATTTCTGAAGGAATGGATAAAAATTAAGTAACATTAACCGGTGAAGCCCCACAACTCGAGCTATAAGTTTCAGCATCATCATCTTGATCTGATGTTGGAGCACAAAATCAATAAAAGTTCGCTGTTTACTTGAAAATGTAAAGGATGATAAATCATTTCTAAAAGGAAATTTCATTAAACGCTATCTTTCCCATCTCACTTGGCCATTGGATAAATTTCATACATGAAACCTCGCGTCCAGATAATTTTGAAGGGCCAAACTAACAGAAACAAGTAAAGGTGTATGCCAAGGGAGCACCACCAAAGGAATCATTACCTCAAAGCGTTCATTGCAGGTCTGAAGGCGAGAAAAAAGCTTCTCAACAAAACCCTGAAAGTAAATGAAATTGCAAATCTCTCTATCACAAACATTTAGAATTCCATAAACAACTATAAAAAAGAAGACACAAACAGCGGAAACCTGTGCGTCTTTAAGATGGTTGAGTGGTGAATAATTATTTGAACTCTGTTCTGATGACAACCGCTGCTGCTTTTTCATGCTACGCATGGCACGTTCTAGTTTTGCTTTCTTTTTCTTCTTACTAGATACTGTGCCTGTATGGTTTGCCTGAAAGTAAGAGAAAGTAACAACTTAGTAAAATCATTACAATTTTTCACAACTGAAGCAAACCTCCAACACGATCTATAAGAAGAGTGAAGAGAGGTAATATCCTTAATTCCACCAGCAGTAGAAACGTAAGATCGACATTTTGTATATCAAACATCATACAGAAATTGCACGCTAATTGAAATGAATAGGTAATCTATAGGACAAACTGACCTTATAAATAGCTGCTTTGTTTAGGGTAACTTGAGGGATTTTTTTATTTGTTTCATCTTCACTGCTTGATGCATCACTATCATCCTCATCTTCAATCTTCTCAAAATCCAGAAGAAATGACATTGCAGCAATCATGATCCTAACAAATTCAAACACCACAAAGCATTTTTTCATAAACCTTGTAAATTTTTTTTAATAAAAACACGGACACACAAAAAACCAACTATATACCTTGATGATGAATGAAAGCATGCCGTACATATAGCATTGGCTGTTCTATCATCGAACCACACCTTCCTCCTATGAAGCTCACATAAGGTGATGAGTGCTCTCTTCGCTGTTGTTTCATCCTCTTGCTTTCATATCCAAAAGATAAAGCCAAACTTGAGTAAAAACAACAGGAAAGCAAAAACAAAACAAAATCTGCACACGTTAAAAGCAAAAGGGCAAACCTGTAGCAGCGAAAACAATACATTCTGCAGTGCACGATTCTTAACCTCATTCTTATGCTTCTTATTCATTCTCCTGATGCTATGCACCACATGATTAAATACTAACTTCCTCAAATTCCTATCCCCTAAACTTTGCAGCTCCATAAACAATGCAAGAGTTTTGCTTAACTCAACCGCCTGCCACACATCAAAGTAAACAACATCCAATTCACTTTAGACCAAAGGAAGTCCAAAAATAAAATTCACAAACTATCAATTCATAGCAATCACAGCAGAAACAATACCTTTCTATTAACTAACAGAATTAGCGCTTGAGTGATGTTGCACCTTAGCCCTGAGGGCAAAGATTTAGCGGCGGATTTAAGGAACTCAGCGAGTTGAATCGGGAAGTTAGCGAGTTGCTTTGGATAAAAAGGCGTCACATGAGCTAAGAACATGGCTCGATCTCCGAGGTCCTTGGCGATGGTGTGGTCTGTTGAGACGGAACTGAAGTTGAGAGCTGCCTGTTGCTGGAACAGATCGATAGCCGAGTTGAATTGGCTATAAAGCAGACCGAGCTCCGTTTCATAACCTTCTGGATCGATTTTCATCTTTGACTGAAGAGAGGGAAGACTCAGCTTCTCGGACGCACGGCCGGAAGCCGATAGCGGCTCCGGCGAAATGCCGGTGGTGATGTGGTTCACGGTGGCCATTGGAGTAGTAGCTGGTGTATGAGGAGGCAGCACTACTAAACCCTAAATGAGAAAAGGCGGTTTTGATGGTTTAAAGCGGTTGAGCCAGGTGCATACGTACGCATTTCCCGCTCTACCCCCTCACCGCCGCACCGCATCATTCCTCTTTTTTGCTCTTATTTAAAAAATAAATAAATAAAACCCTAAAGTTACTAAATTTCATTTCAGTCCTTATAATTTTAAAAATTAGAATATAAATTATATAGTTTTATACAAGATAGAATTTGAACTTTTAAAGTGGTTAAAAAAATTAATAAAATAGTAAAAATTTGTAAAAATTAGAAAAATTTGGATAAGATAAATATGATAGGATAAGACCATGATAATAAAAAAATAGTTTTAATTTTTATGTAACTATTTTTCGAAATTTTCCTTTTAAACATTTTTTATAGCTTATTAAAACAACAACTGTTTTATATTTTTCTCAATAATGTCTTCAACTTTTTCACTGAATATTTTTTTCTCTATTTTTCATAAAATTTTGAAATCATTTACTTTTTTTATTCAATAATTTTGTAGAAAACTATAAAATTTATTTACAAATTTTAAGTGCATTGGAGTAGAATTCATTTACAAAGGTTTTTTTGAGTTTGTATTTTAAAAATGTTTTGGGAAAAAAGTTATGTCATACCTGATTTTTTTCCTCACTTTTAAATCCAACCCTAATAAAACTCTTTTTTCCAAATAGGCCCCCAATTTTATCTTCGTTACTCACGTTTACCCCTAACTTAATTATCGTTAGTCAAACACACTTTCGTACTCCCAATTTTGCACTAACATCGTTAAAAAGTTAACATTAGTCACATTTTCCCACCAAAACAACATCGTTTAAATATATATATTAAAATATAATGGGAAAGTTAATCGAATATGTATTTAACTACATGATAACTAATTAAATATTAAAAAAAGAAAACTAACTCTATATATATTAATTAAAAGTAAATTAATCGAATCTCAGTCCACACATATTTTTCCCTCTCATTACTCTAATTATTTAATTGTACAAATAATATTTTCCCTAAACCCTAAAGCCTAATACTAACATAATTTTTTAAATTAAAGTAACAAAAATTTCCATAAGTAAGGGTGCGTTCAGTATCGTTTGTTGTTTGTCAAAAATTAAAAACTGTTTTTGGTTTTTATCTTTTTGTGTTTTTAAAAATAATTTTTCGAGAAATGAAGTCGTAGTTCAACAGATAAAAAAAAATATAAAGTATAAACTTGCATAGGATTTATAATGAAAATATTGTATAATTCATTAATCCATATAACTTTAAAGGAAAAATTAATTTTTTTTCCATACATAGAAAATTACATATAATATCGACGTTGGTTATCATTTTGAAGCATAATATTATCATTTCTAAATTCTTCAAATCCATGAAAGGTCACTACAGATTCAATGGGGCCATAATTTGACTAGACTGGCTAGTTTTCAACCTGTAACGCGTGAAAAAACATGCTTATAAAAAATCAATAAGAGAAAAAATAGAAAATGAAATCAAATTAAGGATTAATTTGCGGAGAAAGTAATAAGAATTACCTATTCGTTTCAACTCAACTCCTGCAACTGAAAGAAAACCCAAGTACTAGCAATTGTTGGGATTTATTCCAATCGACAATTAATTTTGCGTAGCAAACAATCTTATCCCAAGAATCAATAACTCCTAACTATCAAACCAATCAAAAGCAATCAAAAATAACATAGAGATTTTTAACGTGGAAAACCTCAATAGGTAAAAAACCACGGGACCAAGCCAGTCAATCCACTATATGATGATCAATGTGTACAACCAAGTAAAATCCCTATCTCAACTATAGGAATAATCTGGCATACACCACTATCACCAATAGTACCAATCAAACAATCTAATCAATCAATCCGAGAAAAACAAGAGATATGAGAATAGAGAACCAAAACCAGATTGTCACTGCTTCAATCGGGACAGGATTTCTACTACCTCGAATAACTTCTCACCAATCCAACCGTTCAGATTGAAGAACCAGAAATCGTGCACCTGCTGTCCAAATTTCACCCCGATCCAACGGTGAACGAATATTTTCTCTCCTCTCTCACAGGATACTCAACAACAACCCTCTCACAATCTCTCAAGATGCTCAACAGCAACCCTAATTAATTCTCTTGTTTCTCTTTTTTCTCTCTTGTTCCACAACCTAAGCCACCACTCACCTTTTATAATGGTTTGCAATTTGCAAACATAATTGCACTAGGTGTAGGAAACCTAAACGGGATAAAGCAAAAAATGGTACCTGTACATGTATTAAATGAAAGATTTCATACCTCATGTGTAAGTTGTTTTTAAAAGATACTTGTATAATAACAAAACGTCACATTTGGTACCTCCGACTCACGCCGTCCAACAATCACCGTTAACTATCCTACGTGGCACGCCACGTCGGATGCCACATGGCACGCTGCTGACGTGGCCTGCCACGTCATCGCGTTTGAGTGGGTCTTCCCCCACGTGTGAAACGACGTCGTTTTGGCCAGGCATGAACGACTCATCGTTCATGAGTAAAATGAAAGACAAGTGGAAATCCAAGACTCGAACCCAAGACCTCTCGCGACACAAGCGAGAATCATACCACTAGACCAAATGCTCATCATGTGTTAGAATTGATTACTACAAATATTTATTGTGTGATTTCGATATTTGCTGGTTATAATATTGTGTTACAGTATTACTCCAAAATAATATAACTAAATTAAAAAATAAAAAAAATTAAAGATTCTAAAAAATTCCAAAGAAAATGTAAAAATTCACAAAAATAATTTAATTAATTAATCTAAAAATTCAGAAACAATTGTAAAATTCCACAAAAAAATGTACAAATTCCACAAAAAATGTACAAATTCCAAAAAAAATGTAAAAATTCCCACAAAAATGTAAAAATTCATAAAAAGATTAATTAATCTAAAAAATTTTAAAAATTAAAATTTCCAAAAAATGTTAAAATTTCAAAAAAAATGTAAAAAATTATAAAATACTGAAATTAATCTAAATTTTTACAATTATTTTTTGGAATTTTTAAATTTTCTGGATTTTTAGATTAATTAAATTATTTTTGTGAATTTTTATTATTATTTTTTTGAATTTTTAGAATAATTAAATTATTTTTTGAATTTTAACATTTTGTTTAGAATCTGTATATTTTTTTTGGAATTTGTACATTTTTTTGGATTTTTAGATTAATTAAATTATTTTGGAATTTTTTAGAATTTTTAAATTTTTCTGGATTTTTAGATTAATTAAATTATTTTTGAAATTTTTTCATTTTTTTGGAATTATTACATTTTTTGGAATTTTTAAAAGATGAACATGGAAAGCTACTCAACAAATTGAAGAGAAGTGAGAGAGGCAGAGAAAGGTGGTGCGGTAATGGGAAGGGTTTTGGAGTAATAACCAGCAAATATCGGAATCACACAATAAATATTTGTAGTAATCAATTGTAACATATGAAGAGCATTTGGTCTAGTGGTATGATTCTCACTTGTGTCGCGAGAGGTCCTGGGTTCGAGTCTTGGATTTCCACTTGTCTTTCATTTTACTCATGAACGACGAGCCTGGCCAAAACGACGTCGTTTCACACGTAGGGAAAGACCCACTCAAACGCGATGGCGTGGCAGGTCACGTCAGCCGTGTGCCACGTGGCGTGCCACGTAGGATAGTTAACGGTGATTGTTGGACGGTGTGAGTCGGAGGTACCAAATGTGACGTTTTGTTATTGTACAAGTATCTTTTAAAAACAACTTACACATGAGGTATAAAATCTTTCATTTAATACATGTACAGGTACCATTTTTTGCTTTATCCCAAACCTAAACCACCTCTAACTCTCTTTTTCTTTCTTGACCTAAATCAAACAATTACATATGACATCAATTGGTCTAGGCCCACAACAAATCTCTCCTTCAGCCAATATGAGCTGGACTCCAACAGCAACTACAACAACAAAATTACTGCTCAAAAGACCAGTAATTATAACATCAAAGATCAACAAGTATAGTACCAAAAGACCAACAATTATAACTCAAAAAATCAGCAATAATAATTGTCAAAAACCATCGATTGCAACACCAAAAAACAAACCATTACAGCCTAAAATACCAACAAATACCCTTATGTTGTAGAAGAAGAATATATCACAATTCAAGCTTCTTTTACGGTCAAGGAACAAGTCTGATTGGAGCGTTAAATGTCTTATTTTCATCATCCTTTTCTATGCTTTTTAGGATGATACTGCTAATCCTTATCTTTTGTACTCCTTTATGCATATATGGGTGCTGAGAAGCAGATCATTTGATTAGGAGCTGAAATCGCCAAGTTTAGAGTTGTTTTGCACCAGAAGCTTCCTTGCCCTAGACTTGGGACAAGGAGATCCGAATTTGTCAAGCGTGAGCCAGTTGTCTTTTCCTTCTAGAAGAATACTGAAGCCTGGTTCCAGCTGGAAGTACCATGACAGAACAGACTCCTATTGTTTAGGAGATTTAAAATAATTTCTTTTATTGTAGATATTATCTTTTCTAGGTCTTTTAAATTAAACAAAACACTTAGGCTACTTAAAACTCTAGAGAATAGAAGCTGAGGTCTCTCTCCCTCTTCTTCTTCTTCCCGAATATTTCTTTTTCTTCTCTGGAACAGCAGCCATAAAACGGAGCTTTAAACTCTGTTTGCTTTTCTTCCCTTTTAATTAATTAAATCGTTTATGCTTTCAATCTTCTTTATTTATTTATTATGATGATACTAGGCTAAATTCCGATTTTCTTGTAAGGATTCATTGCTATGATTATCTGATTGTGAGGTCTAATTGTTCTTATTAAATTCCAGCTTATATCTCTATTTGTTTTGATTGAATGTCAAGTTAATCTTATTTCTATTGAAGTCTGATCAACTACAAATAGGATTTGATTAATTACAGTCTTTTCTTAATACTTTGGAGTTTACATTGTAGAGAGGGATACGAAGGCAACTACCTGATCGACGGATCAGAATAGAAAACGAATAGAGTCTAGTTTACAGGAGTAGACACTTTTCTCTCCTGGACCTGTGAGGGTCTTTCACAGCGTATTTATCAACCCACTTTCTTAGACTTGATAGAATAACTTCTTCAAGCCAGTAAGTAGGTTAGGGAATTTTAATAGGTGAAAACCTTTATTAATCTTGTATAGGTAGAGAGTAGGAGATCTAGGTGAAAACCTGGTCTCTATAGCCGCCTATAAGCTAGGTCTTAAAAATACTTGAATCTATGATCAATCAGTATAATGCATGAGCACAGTCGAATTCTTACTGGGAATTTTACCACATCTGAACACACACACAACTCATTCTGTTTACTGTTTTATGTTATTTATACTTCTTAATCCATTGCAATACAACAACTCAACATTGGTATTTACCACCTGTTACTTTTCTAGTCGTTTACAAAGAATATTTAATTGTCCACCGAATCCCTGAGGAACGATCCTTTTACCACTTGCTACTGTTTTATCTACATGCGCATAGGTGAATTGTATTTATTTAAAATTTGACGGTTTCGGGAACCATGAAAGTCAACAACATATCATCATACATGTTTCACCTTTATCATTGCGGAGTAATACTGATAGAATATTGAAGCCAGATGCACTAATATGCGAGAGATCCAAATCAAGAAAATGCAGCAATAACCCAGACACTTCAAAAACAACCATGAACCTAAAATAAACTTTTCTAATCCATTAGCGAAGGTTCAGTAAATTAACCATAACTTTCTGTACATACCTCAGAATCCTAATCCGTTTGATTCTAAAGAAACTAAACTCTTATACCTTTATAATCGTATATTACACGTCTTTTAATTTCATATGTCCAATCCCTTATGAATTTGCTCAGTGTTAGCAACTGTATAATCCGGGCAGCTTGCACATTGTGCATTGTGATCAACATAATAAATTCTTCAGAACTTAAAAAATCATGTGGTTTGTTGCATTAAAAACTAAATTCATAGGGGTTTCCATTAATATATCATATGCCCATATATGCCTTCTAAATTAATTACTATTCAATCTCAAAGTCAGACCAGATTATGATGCTAATAAGTAATAACCCAAAACTCATTCTAAACCTTTATTTGCATAAACCCAATACTACCAGTACCAGGGGCTTGATCATAGCTTACGGTTTGGGTACTGAAATGACATGATGAAGTTCTTCTTCTTCTTCTTTTAATAATGAAGATATTTAAAAACACGTGAGGGAATTAACAAATGCTGGATGTTGGTGACAAGCATAGCAGCAATTAGGAGTGACGTCGCAAGGTGATATTGCTACTCGCTAGTATTTCTTCTTTTCTTTTTTGAATTAATTAAATTGCTATGTTACCATGAATCATAAATATTTTTAATCTCATTGGTAATCTCTAAAGAGTATTATCAGATTCTCAAAATGAGTATTTATAAATATTTTTAAAATCTTTCAAATTACTAAATGATAAAATTTGATACGCAAAAATCATAATTAATTCAGTTTTATAAGTGCTAAAACTATTGAATAAAATACCAAATTAGAAATTATATATTTAAAAGAAATATCAAATTAACTAAACCATTTTTTTCACAAAAAAATCAAAACAGTCTCTAATAAGTTAATTCTAAAAATATGATCCGACATTTTCAAAAAAAAAAAAAATGATCTGACTTTAAAAATAAAGTAATTACTATTATAATAAAAATAACAATTAACCCTATTTTTCTAAGAAGCAAACAGATAAATAATGTTAAATTTTACATAATTTTATTTTAGTATAATAATGTACATATACTTTTATTTGGTAGATTATATAGTTAGTTCTCAACCGTCGATTAATCTATTTTCATTTAATATGTATAGAATTAGTTTTTTTTTAAAAATATTTAATTAGTTATCACGTAGTTAAATACATATTCGATTAAATTTCTATTATATTCCAATATTAATTTTTTAATTATTATTTATTTTTATTTTTAAAAAAACAATGTCATTTTGGAGAAGAAATTTTTGAGTAGACTCAGTCAATTGTATCTTTGACACCCAGTTAAAATATGAAAACTCATTAAAAATACGACAATTCATTAAAATATTTAATTCTTTTTACTCCAATATTAATTACGTTAAAAAATCAAGCCCTAGTTTCTTTCTAACTCCATCGCTCCCAAGCCCCTCACCGCGTAGCGCTGCAGCCTCTTTCCTGTTTCATCCACCTATTACGCCATCACAACCCTCTCCCTTGTTTTCCACAACAGTCACCACCTTCTCATCCACCAATACCTTCATCTAATTTCTTCCCATCAATGACTTTATTTTCATCTTCAGTTTAAAGACTTAATTACTTGAATCAATTTTTCTAAACCTCAAAGAAAGATCCATCGTCAATTTAATAAACATAGACTTATAATGAATAATTAGCTATTAAATTTTTAAAGAGAGTGAGGAAATTAAGAAAAAAACAATATACAATATCTTGTTATTTTTCTTGTGTGTAATCGAAACAGTTCACAAAAGAAAATGAAAAATCAAGGCTGAAATGTGGTGGTTGAGTGGGAGACAAAGGCAATGGTGGTTTTGATTTGGAGGAGATGACGGTGGTGGTGGAGATTTGGGAAGATGGAGTTAGAAAGAAATCAGGTAATTAATATTGGAGGAAAAAGAATTAAATATTTTTAATGAGTTGTTGAGTTGACATTTTAAATAGAGGTCAAGTTACTTTTGGCTTAATTCATCATCTTACGTGGTGAATCGAGTCTACCTAAGAATTTCTTATTTTGGAGAAGAAAATGCAACTGGTGCAAAGTTGGGGGTGATACGATCCTAATTGCCTAAGTCGGATTTAACCTCGTTTTGATCTAATTCAAGGGTTTGGATTTCGTGCGGAAAATAGATGCTCACAAGTACAAACCTAGACCTCAACTCACACCTCGGAGAAGTAACCTAGTCGATTTCAAGTGAGGTTCTTGATTCAAATATTAGATCTGAACTCACACCTGGGAGAACCAACCTAAGGGAAACAATCAATGTGTTCGAAATTTCTTGTTTTACTTGCAATCACTTCGAGCTTTCGGGACTCAAGATTGGAACAAGGTTCACGCATGAACAATAGAGATACTCTCTTTAAAAGACAACGTCTTAATTTAATAATCAACAAAAAAACTTATTTATAATGAGCCAAAGCGGCTCCTTAAATATGAAAACTTAAACCCATTCGAAATAGAACTAACAAGAATCCTAATCATGCAATTACTCTAATGACTTAAACAAACTAAATATAAATAATAATGTTTTAATTAATTAAATCGGTCTTCGCACGGTTGGGCTAAAGAATGGGTCGACTCCTGAAGTCGTATGGCGCGTGGCGCACACCCTGCATGTGACAATGTCGCCCTTGACCATCTCGTAAATGGCTCGTGCGAACGGACCCAAACTTGGTCACAATTGCATTAACATCCTGAAGTTTAGGAAATAAGGTCACACGCAATCGTCTGATCCTCACTGGCCTGAAATGGTTCGGACCGTGTCGTCTGATGCGTTCGAGAGTCCTTGTTCGAGTAGAACTCTTGCACATGATAATGTCGACTTGGGTTTTCCGTCGATCCACCCGTGTAAATGTCTTTAAACTCGGTTCAAAACTAAATAACACATCAAACGGTCTAGGAAGACTCTGAGCTCTCTTGTCTGAACCTCCCTGCTTCGACATGGTTGAGACACAGTCGCCTAGTGCGGCTGGTGGGGCCTGTAGTGCGAGCCCAAGCCTCGGGCTCAACTTGCGATGGACGGCCTTCCCGAGCAGTGTTTCTTGTTCCAGCTCGTTGTATAGTAGTCGTGATAACCTCTCTTGATGATCCACGCCCTGGGCTCGACACATTGGTCTAGTTGGTGCTAACGGTGTGGTGCGTGTGTGCGATGGGATCAAGATCACATCAAGGCGTACATGAGTGTGTTTGACTAACGCCATATAAGTTAGGAATAAACGTGAGTAACGGAGATAAAATTGAGGGTCTATTTGAAGAGATAGTTTTGTTATATTTGGATTTACGAATGAAGAAAAAAATCAACATCTAATATAATTTTTTTTTGTAAAAATTAAATAGACCACCCCCGTAACACTTTATTTATGTTTCTTCTCATCACCCGCACACCACCTTTTTTTTATTTGGGTTATATGGTCAAACACTCAAAAGCTTCCAATCTTCCAACCCTCTCCCCTCAAAAGCTTCCTATAAAGAAACAGGTTATACATAAACAAATAACAATAGTCTCCAAATTAAAATAGAAATTAAAATAGAATGAAGCTGGATGTTAGATTTTTGCTCCCACCACTAATTAATCTCATTGCCATACACCAAGCTCAAAGTAGTACTACTACTTCTACTGCAACCCTTGGGTTTTTCCAGAATTTCCAGTACCCAATTCTCACCTCTGTTTTCTTGTTCATTGCCATCTCCATCTCTTTTATCCTTTTTATCCTTTTCCTCTGCACTCCGATCGAAATCCACCTGCCTTCCGGCAGCCCACTTCACTTCCGATTCGGTTACTTTTCTTGTTCCCTGGCCATCGCGATGATTGCCTCCCTCATCTTCCCCACCCAAATCTTTTGCCTTCTTTTTCTCCTCATCATCCTCACCCTCCCATTCCACGAAACGTTTCAATTCATTTCCAACACTCTCCTTCAACGCCTTCAATCCCTTCCATGATACGATCCAACCTCCTTTGTAAGGGAGTTTGAATCTATGTTTGAAGGAGGATCTAGCTTGGAGTTGTGACACAAGACAGATTGGGAGATGGAAGGAAATAGGATGGAAGATGGAGTATAAGTGCAGCGGAAATGGATGATAAGGAAAGGGATGAATGGAAAGGGTTGAGTTTTGATTGGAGTTGGATGGATTGATGATGGTACACTTGATTGAACACAGATTGAAAGCACAAAGGAACACTTGATTAATGCTTGAGAACACACTTGAATTACAGAAAAGAAAACAACAACAAATCACTCAATAACACTCTTGGATCAAGCCTTGGTGATAGGCTAGAGGAGGAACTCTCTCTAGCTTTTCACTTGGCAATAATCTGCCCAATAAGACTAGCTTGATGTTCTACTTATAGAAAAGAAATACAATAAAATATCATAAGTGGGGAGCATTACAGCTCACTGGACTCACGTTAATCCTAGCTCGTTCAAACTGCGCGCTAAAATGTCGACGACCATAACTTTTGATCCACCCGTCCGATTGGCCTGAAACTTGTCCCAAATGAAAACTAACATCTTGAAGTTTCCATCAAGACTTTGTTCGCTCCAATCCGACACCATTTGCTTGTCCATCTGATCATGAAGATATAGCGTTTTGCCACTGAAAAGTTGGGCGTCAAAGCTGAGGCAAAACGCTATGGCGTTTTGGGAAAAACGCTATAGCGTTTTGCTACTGGAATGTTTGCTTCAGCTCACTTTTGGAACAATGCACGAGTAGTATCAAGGCTCGATCTTCATGCTTAGGTATTGTCTTGAAGCCATCTGAATCTACTTTCCTTGATTAAATAAGCTAAAGGTGTTTCCCTTCAACATAGTGTGTTTTCCTTTCTCTTTTCTTGTCCCCCACCCAATTATTTTATTCTTCAAATTCAGCCTTGTCATAGACAACCTTTATAAAAGACTAAAGGATGGCAGCCCACATGTGAGAATATTTATTCTAACATAAACCACCCTTCCATCCGTGCCCAACCCATAAAAACAAACAGAAAAGAAAGAAATCAAAAAAAAAAAAAGAAAAAAAAAAGAAAAAAGAAAAAGAAAAACGAGGACTCTATGAAAATTCCAAGTGTAGTTTCAATTGTGCTATTTCAATTCAATACCACCTATATGGGCGGTTGTTTCTTTAATTTCAGCACTTCAATTCAGCTATTTCAATTCGATACCACCTATATGGTCGGTTGCACTCTTTAAATTCAAGTCATTTCCTTTCAGCCATTTTAATTCAAGTCATTTCAATTCTGTTATTTCAATTCAGCTATTTCAATTCGATACCCCCTATATGGGCGGTTGCACTCTTTAAATTCAAGTCATTTCCTTTCAGCCATTTTAATTCAAGTCATTTCCTTTCAGCTATTTCAATTCAAGTTATTCCTTTCAGCTATTTCAATTAAAGTCATTTCCTTTCAACTATGTCAAATCTTAATTGAACAAAAGAAGCAAAAAGGACATTGCTTGAGGACATTATTTGGACAAAAGGGAAACGGAACAACCTTGTGAGGCTTGAGTGAAAAGTGAGGACAATTTTTACGAGAGATTCAAACACGAGAGCAAACACGTGAGGGAGTGTTTATTCACTAACGTGTGTTACTTGTGTAGGTAAACTTTCATCATGTCTAGCTCAAGCACGTGCGGAAGTGAAGGGAGTAAATCACCTAGCTTCCAAAGTAAAAACATGATGGCTATGATGGAAACAATGAGAATTGCAATAGAAGAATTGCAACTTGAAAAGGAGGATCTCAAGAAACAAGTTTCCTTACTTTCGAAAGGAATTTCAGCTGACTCTCCTAGTTCCATTCACCACCCTATTCCACCATCCAAAACTACAGGGAAAATCGTAAAGGATGGAGCTTGTGAGACTGAATCCGACGGCCATGATAGTAGTGGCGCCAATGAGAAGTCTAAGAGGGTGGCCGGCGGAGGCTCACCCAAGGACACTAGCACCAACAAGCAAGGGATGGGCACATCCGCAAGCAAACCCATCGTCACAAACCAACAAGCCCAAGCCATAAGAATACTCCAATCCGAGGGAAATGTGGGTCAATACCATCTACTTAAGGGTAGCATAAACCCTACATTATCCAAGGGTATTGGCAGCCACCAGGCCGAAGAAGACACACCATTAGGCCGCCACAGGGCCGTGGTGACTTATAAAGAATCAACGAGAACTCCTCACTACCATGCCTATACCAATCCACTCCATGATCATGAATACTATGGAGACCAACATGAGGAAAATGCCACTTATGACCGAGAAGAGTTTCATGGCCGCGGAGAAGAAAGACCACGAGGGCCAACTAGATATGAAAGGCTAGATGACAACATTAGTGGTATTAAAGTTAAAATACCGTCCTCTTGGTAGAATATCCTTGTCTTCAAGCTTTAAGGGTAGTGTGATCGTATCATCTCCTCCTTCTTTGAAAGGATTCGTCCTCGAATCCAATTCTTGAAGCCCTTCATTTTCTGCATGATAGAGAGATAGATCATTAATATGAAATGTGTTGCTTATTGAACCATACTCACTTGGGAGATCAAGAACATAGGCATTGTCATTTATTCGATGGAGTATTTCAAAAGGACCATCGCCTCTTGGGCTTAATTTTCCTTGTCGGTGGCTAGGAAAGCGATCTTTCCGCCAATGCAGCCACACCAATTGTCCCGGTTCCCATGATGTAGGGGTCTTTCCTTTGTTGTGCTTACGAGTCACTCTTTCATTCATATCTTCGATGTTGCGTTTCACCTTGTCATGAATGCTTTTTACTGTGGCTGCCTTAGTTTCACCATCTACACATGTCATCACACTTAAGGGTAGTGGTATGAGATCAAGAGGAGTTAGTCGTTGAAATCCATATACCACTTCAAAAGGGGAGAATCCACTAGTAGAATGATTAGCATGATTATAAGCAAATTCAATGAAAGGTATACTTTCTTCCCATTTTGTTCCATGTTTATCAACCATGACTCGCAAGAGAGAACCTAGAGTTCGATTGACCACTTCTGTTTGTCCATCGGTTTGAGGATGGCAAGTAGTTGAGAAGAGAAGTTTTGTACCCAGTTTTGCCCAAAGGGTGCGCCAAAAGTGACTTAAAAACCTTGTATCTCGATCACTTACAATGCTTCTAGGAATTCCATGTAAACGCACTACATGTAAGAAAAACAAATTAGCAATATGAGTAGCATCATGCGTTTTCGAACAAGGAATGAAATGGGCCATTTTTGAAAAACGGTCAACAACCACAAAGATGGAATCATGCCCGGTCCTAGAGCTTGGCAACCCTAAAATAAAATCCATGGAAAGGTCTACCCAAGGATGGGTAGCTACGGGTAGAGGCATATATGAAGCATGAGTCATTGATTTAGATTTCGCTCTTTTACAAACGATACAACGAGTAATTACCTTGGTGACATCATGTTTCATTTTTGGCCAGAAGAAATGTACCTTTAACATGTGAAGAGTTTTTGTGATGCCAAAGTGTCCTTGTAGTCCTCCACTATGTGCTTCTAACACAAGCAATTCTCGAATATTAGATTTTGGGATGCAAAGCCGATTATATTTAAACAAGAAATTGTCATGCTTCACATAATGCAAATAAGGTCCCTTAGAGCATGCTATGTAGATATCATGGAAGTCGTCATCATGCTCATACAAGGTGACTAAATGCGAAAAACCAAAGATCTTAGCATCAAGAGTGGTCAAGAGTACATACCTTCTAGAAAGTGCATCGGCTACCACATTTTCCTTACCTTGTTTGTATTTGATGGTGTATGGAAAGGCTTCGATGAACTCCATCCACTTGGCATGTCTTTTGTTGAGCTTGGCTTGTCCTTGTAGAAATTTGAGACTAAGATGGTCGGTGTGGATAACAAACTGATTTGGAAGAAGATAGTGTTCCCATACCATCAATGCTCTTACAAGTGCGTACAACTCACGATCATAAGTGGAGTAGTTCAGTTGGGCACCATTAAGTTTTTCACTAAAGTAAGCGATAGGACGACCTTCTTGAGTCAATACAGCTCCTAGGCCAATTCCACTAGCATCACACTCAAGTTCAAATGCTTTGTTGAAATCAGGAAGGGCTAGTATAGGTGTGTGAGAAAGGTGTCCTTTAAGCTCTTGGAAAGCTTTTTCTTGTCTTTCTTTCCACTCAAACGTTACGTTCTTCTTGGTTAATTCATTAAGTGGGGCAGCAAGTGTTGAAAAATTTGGAACAAAGCGTCGGTAGAAGCTTGCTAGGCCATGGAAAGATCTCACATCACTTGCGTTCTTAGGTGTTGGCCACTCTTGAATGGCTTTCACCTTGTCGTCATCAACTTGGACGCCATCTACACTTACAACAAAACCAAGAAAATGCACACTATCTAAACAAAATTCACATTTAGACATCTTGGCATATAACTTGTTAGTTCGAAGTGTAAAAAGTATGGTGCGAAGATGTGTAATGTGATCACTCATTGATCGACTATAAACAAGTATGTCATCAAAATAAACGACCACATATTTCCCAATAAATTCACGCAAAACGTGGTTCATCAAACGCATGAAAGTACTAGGGGCATTAGAAAGTCCAAAAGGCATTACCATCAATTCGTATAGGCCATATTTGGTTTTGAATGCAGTCTTCCACTCATCTCCCTCTTGCATGCGGATTTGGTGGTATCCACTCATCAAGTCTATTTTGGAATAGACTTTGCTTCCACTTAACTCATCTAACATGTCATCAAGGCGGGGAATAGGATGCCTATATCTTACGGTGATTTTGTTTATTGCTCGGCAATCCACACACATTCGCCAAGTCCCATCCTTCTTTGGTACAAGTAACACGGGGACAGCACAGGGTGACATACTCTCACGGATAAACCCTTTTTTCAATAGTTCATCCACTTGTTTTTCTAGTTCCTTAGTCTCCTCCGGATTGCATCTATATGCTGGTCGGTTTGGTAGTGTAGAACCCGGAATTAAGTCAATTCTATGCTCAATGCCTCGGATAGGAGGAAGGCCATCCGGCATATCCTTAGGAAACACGTCTTCAAATTCCTGTAAAAGTGAAATTAGAGGAGGTGGTAGGGAAGAAGGGATAGTATCAACATGTAAACAATATTCCTTAAACCGAAGTATAAGGCAAATTTTGCTGGTTTCGTAGGCATGTTTTATCACTCTCCCTTTTGTAAATACACTCAAAGGTTTTACCTCACTCTCATTTTTCTCTAACTCACTTTTGCTGCCATGCTTACTTTTTTCATGGCGTGTATTGTTCCCTCCACTCACTTTCTTCTCTCCACTCTTTCTCTCTTTTATTTTTCTCACCAAATGAAACTCAGCACTTGCTTTCTCCATTTGTCTTTGATCTTCACGAACTTGAGAGGGTGAAAGAGGAAGAATATTGAATTTTCTCCCTTGGTGAGTGAGATGGATTTGGTTGGTGTATCCATCATGAACTACTCTTCGATCAAATTGCCATGGACGTCCTAGTAGTAAGTAACTAGCGTCCATGGGAACTATATCAAAAAGTCTTTCATCTTCGTATCCTCCCCACTTGAAAGCAACAAGAACTTGCTCTTTCACCTTGACTTCTCCATCATCATTGAACCAATGGAGTGAGTAGGGCTTAGGATGTCTGGTTGTTGGCAAGCTCAATTTGTGCACTAGTAGATGGCTTGCGGCATCCACCACACTTCCATTATCAACGATCAAAGAGGCAACATTGCCTTGTATCTCCACACGAGAATGGAAGAGATTCTCCCTTTGTTCCTTACATGCAACCTCATTTTTCACTTGAGTAGTCAAACTCCTTCTTAGGATCATTGTTTTGGCTGAAGTAGGAACTATCTCTTCTTCTTCACAACTTTCTTGTTCCTAGCCAATGCAGCGGAAATGGATGATAAGGAAAGGGATGAATGGAAAGGGTTGAGTTTTGATTGGAGTTGGATGGATTGATGATGGTACACTTGATTGAACACAGATTGAAAGCACAAAGGAACACTTGATTAATGCTTGAGAACACACTTGAATTACAGAAAAGAAAACAATTGGATTCCAGATTGGGAGATGGAAGGAAATAGGATGGAAGATGGAGTATAAGTGCAGCGGAAATGGATGATAAGGAAAGGGATGAATGGAAAGGGTTGAGTTTTGATTGGAGTTGGATGGATTGATGATGGTACACTTGATTGAACACAGATTGAAAGCACAAAGGAACACTTGATTAATGCTTGAGAACACACTTGAATTACAGAAAAGAAAACAACAACAAATCACTCAATAACACTCTTGGATCAAGCCTTGGTGATAGGCTAGAGGAGGAACTCTCTCTAGCTTTTCACTTGGCAATAATCTGCCCAATAAGACTAGCTTGATGTTCTACTTATAGAAAAGAAATACAATAAAATATCATAAGTGGGGAGCATTACAGCTCACTGGACTCACGTTAATCCTAGCTCGTTCAAACTGCGCGCTAAAATGTCGACGACCATAACTTTTGATCCACCCGTATGATTGGCCTGAAACTTGTCCCAAATGAAAACTAACATCTTGAAGTTTCCATCAAGACTTTGTTCGCTCCAATCCGACACCATTTGCTTGTCCATCTGATCATGAAGATATAGCGTTTTGCCACTGAAAAGTTGGGCGTCAAAGCTGAGGCAAAACGCTATGGCGTTTTGCTACTGGAATGTTTGCTTCAGCTCACTTTTGGAACAATGCACGAGTAGTATCAAGGCTCGATCTTCATGCTTAGGTATTGTCTTGTTCAATTCTCTTTCGATCCACATGGTAAGCTTCTTGGCCATGCTCCTTGTGATTGGTCCTCTTGGTAGAATATCCTTGTCTTCAAGCTTTAAGGGTAGTGTGATCGTATCATTCCAGCTCTAATTGTCAGCTTCATCGCCCATCCCCAACCACCACCTCCGGCTCCACCTTCCGATCATCAGCTTGCAATTCAATTAATCACCGTCGCCGATAACCAACCCATTCCACCAGCAGAAGAAGCAGTTTGAAACTGGGATTTATTTTTAACGATTGTTAATTGAATGTTGTAGCATTTGTGTCATACAATTCACCTTTTTTCTTTCTTTTGTTTTGGTTTTTTTGTGTTAATTTTTAATTACATATACGTAATATTTGTGATGAATTCCTTGTTTCTATTTCTGCTTGTTTCTTTTTGGTTGTGCTGAATTTATAATTGAATCCTAACGTTTATTTAAATGGACTAAGTAAGTCATTGACTATAGTACCCACTCTCATTTTTTTTAGTTATATTTGGAAAAATTATATCATAATCCTAACTATTTCCTTTAATCTGAAGTCCAACCCTACCAAAACTCTTTCTCTAAATAAAATTTTAATTTTATCTCCATAATTCAAGTTTATCCATAATTTAATTGTCATTAGTCAAACACACCATGTACCTTCAACTTTGTACTAATACCGTTAAAAAATTACCGTTAGTTATATTTTCCTTCCCAAAATGATATCGTTTTTTTATAAAAAAAACTATTTTTTTTAAAAAAAAAGAAAAAATATTGAATAGAATGGAAAGTTAATCGAATATGTATTTAACTATAAAATAACTAATTAAATATGAAAAAAAATTAACTTTATAATCTAACAAATAAAAGTATATGTACATTATTATACTAAATTAGAATTATGTAAAATTTAAAATTATATATTTGTTTGTAACTAACGGTAACGGAGATAAACTTAAGGGCTAGAGAGAGAGTTTTGTTAGGGTTGGATTTAAGAGAAAAAAAATGGAGGTTATCGCCTCTTGTGTTGGGCCTACAGCCCAAAATGTTGCGAGGAAATAAGCCCACCAAAATACAGAAAGATTTCCCTTATTACGCCAAAAAACGATTTCTGATCCTGAACTGCAGATTACGGATGAGATGAAGCTGCAACGGTTAAGCAATAAAATGGCAGTGACAGCCATGAAAAGCGAGCTGAGTTCTTCCCATCATCCAAGCAGTTTGCAGGTAAGAGGTTGCTTTCGTTTTCCTCGTACTTGGTAGTATTAAAGTACAGTTTTTTTACGATTAGCACTGAGTGATTTCTATTTTTTTCTGTTCTTTTTGGTAATTTCAAGGATATTACGTATTCTTTCTAGTGTTTTGATGTTGGGTCGCATTATTTGTTTGCTAAGTTTTCAGTATGAGTGCGTCTTTCTCATTTGGGAAGAATTTGTTTTTTAAGGATTAAAGACTTGCAGCCAAAGCTGATGCTTTTCCCCTCTTTTGGCAGAGAGGCTCTCAAGTCAAACTAAATGTTAAAGATTTAATGTCAAAAATGCTGAATAGAAGGTGGATGTTGCACACCCCTGATACTAAGATTCACCAAATAAGGCTTTCACCATTGCGGGGGGATCGAAGAGATGGGCCGTTTGGTGACATTTTTATGTTGAACAATGTGAATCCATCTTTTGGTGGTGGCGCTATGGGGATAGACTGTAAAGATCAGTTCTTCTACATTGTGAGGGATGACCTCTTACATCCCTTAGTCAATGGTAATAAAGCAAGAAAGCTAGATGCATTGCTTCCACTCCTCATGGATCATGCAGTAACTGATGTGGTGAGATATGCCAATATTTCATTGTAGACTTTATTAGAAAAATTACTTGTTATGTCAGCCTTATTGCTAATGCTGTAAACAAAACTCTGTATAGATCTGTACGAGGGGTCTGAGCTCATGTTGTTATTAATAATTGGTGTAGTTTACCTTGGCAATCAATTGTAGCATGTAACAACTGTCACCAAGTAATTCTCTTCTTAATTTTAGGGCTACTGAAGACCAAATAATATTCAACTGGAACATTTTCTAGGTTACCTGTGGTGGCTGTCAAAGTGCACATGCAGCAGCTGTCGGTAGGTAACTTTTTCCTTTTCTTTTCCTTCAGTGCAGGAAAATGTCTGAGTTTTTTGTGGCAAAATATCCACTTTTGATTTTTTACCTGGCTGCAAACTTGCTTACATTTGTGAAATGTTTTGCCTGCAGCTGTTTCATGTGCAGAGAGAGGGCTGAAGCCACATTTGCTTCTGAGAGGGGAGCAGCCTGAAGTCTTAACTGGATATAACCTGGTTTCAACATTATATGGAGATGTCACTTATGTTCCGAGACCTGTTTATGCCCATAGGGAAAATATGTTGAAGAGTCATGCTAATTTGGTGGCGGGAGATGCTGGTCATGTTGTGCAGTGTAATGATATCCTTGAGGGTTCTTTCACAAATCAATTTGGTGCTTCAAACTATGGGCAAACAGACGCTCAAGAAAATTCTAGGAACCATCCAAGGAAGGTTGCAATTGTAAATGAAGGAGCAGGGGATACTGTAGCTTTACTTGGTAAGTTGAAATTGGTTGTGTTGGGTATAAAAATGTTTCTCTGTATGCATGTATGGGCTTAGGACTGTTTTTTGTTGTATGTAGCTATGTTTGAGAGACTAAGTGAAGGCAGATTCTGTATCTAGAGTCCTTGTAAGGCTTTACGGCCTAGGTTAGAGGATCTATACATTTGCATTTTCTAGAGTATGTCTGCATTATTCTCTTACTCCAAATTTGATCCTAGATGTGGCATGGAAAGTTGACTGGTGTTTATTGTTGGGCATGTGTTCTGATAAAAATATTACGGTAGTGAATGTTTGACAAAGCTCCCACCTTTTGTGAATAATGTTGTCAGTGCTGTCTTTTGTCAAGGATTAGCATTGCAACTTATGTTTATTGTGGATTTATTAGCAGGGCATGGGTACATGCCGGGTGTTTTATTGATTTTGCAGCACTTACAAGTTTTATATGCTCATTGTTAAGTTTGATATTGGCCTTCCCAACAGTACCTTCCCATCTATTTCTTACAAAATTCCTCAAATATGGCTTCTTTTGCATAGGTGTCATTCGCCTAGTGGAGTACTTATCCCAGGATCATTTACTTGGAAAAGAAACACCTATAAAGTTGGTTATAGATGCCGGAACTGGTACAACAGCCATTGGTTTCGGAATTGGAGCCCTTTGTCTGGGGTATGTTAGAGTTTCTATTACATCTTTTAGTTGAGAAACTTTTTGAATGACCAAGTTGATTAGTTATTACATTTTTCTTGAAGCATGCTTTGACATCACCGTTAATTGTGCTGTTGCTCTCAGGCTCCCTTGGGAAGTGGTTGCGGTGATGCTGGCTGATACAATCGATGCCTACAGACAGAAAGAGAAATTATTAATTTCTGATTTCAGGACACAGTTTGGTTTTCATCTTGTTGACCACAACTTCAATGAAGTAGATGGAGTTGTGTCTTGGGTTAACCGTCAACATCCGAGAAAGTGAGTAATTCACTCTTTCTTACCATATATGTGGTTGTTACAAAGCAGCTGTTTTGCTACTCACTGTTACCAATTTCAAACAGCAAGATTTTTCTGTCATTTGGTAGATTGATTTTCATTTTGTGATGGATGACACCAAGCATATATCTTGTACATGCTGAAGATATATCCACCGTGCATTTTGATAAGATTGTCTTTGGTTTCGTTCCTTACAGTTAGCAAATTAACATACCCGTGCCTCTATTTGTAGGTTTGGCAATGTTTTGGGAGGAGAAATGGAGACATGCCAACAAATTGCTCGAGAAACCGGGATTCTGGTGGATCCTGTGTATACATTGGCTGCTTGGGAAACCGCCATGCATCTTAGTAAGGAAGAAATGAAAGGGGGTAAACGAGTGGTTATGCTTCACACCGGCGGTACACTTGGCATGTTTGGTTTAGCGCAGCGGTACAAATCTCACTTCCGTAAGCTCAAAGATGGATTACCTTAAGTGAAATTTGTAGCTGACTGATGCCGTACAGGCTGCGATACAACTTTCAGACACTGATTTGTTCTCTAAAATTATTTTCTTGTAGTATCGACAGTACATTTTGTTGATAAAATTGTGTAGAAAATTTCATTTTCTTCTGGCTAAACCAGAATTCTCTCCTTTTCTTTTTCCGCAGCAATATCTGAGTATGGAGTTTGATCAGTTGCTTTATGGGCCCAGAGAAGGAAAAATATGAGGGTTGAGGCCCAAAGATGCTCACTAATTCAGTAAAATCACTACATTTAATGGGCCAAACATTTAGCATAGGAAGTAAAAAGAAATAATGTTTTATCTATAATTTGGCTGTGATCCTAGGAAGTAAACTTTTATTATTATCATTACAGCATAAACTTAAAACTTATACAAGCTTAGAAATTTATTCCTTATCACATCATAAATAGAATGCATAATCTATCTCATAAATGAAACATAAATAGTAATTCGAATGCATAATCTATCTCATAAATAGAATATAAATAGTAGTTCCTTTCCATTGATGTTTTGTTGAAAATAGTTGAAGACATTCTTGATGGGAGTGATAGTGTCAATTTAAGAAGTGATTAATTTAGTAGGGACAAGAGTATTATTAATTTAATTAAGAGAAAATGAGCATGTGAGCCATTGTCCTAAGATATCCTTTTCTCACAACACAAGCACGATTCGCCACAGTGACGAGGCACGACATGATTCGCATTGTGCACGCACGTCCCAAGATTCAGTTTCACACCTTTCTTTCTTTCTTTTTATCTAGTATTTAACTCTCCCAATATGATTCTCGATACCTTAATTAAAAATGGACAAATTCTTTATCACTTGACTATAACTTTAATTTCATCTTTCTTAATATACTAAATTACTACTTATATATATTCTTGTTAAAATGGTATTTAATTTATTGGTATTTTTTCTTCGGTCCTTTTAAGAATTCTCTCAGTTTCGTATAGATAGAAGAGTAATCTTATTTAAGCATTATCTAATTCTCCCAATCAATTCTCAAAATTATATAACTCGATATCTCAATGAAGTATGTTTTACTTTTAATACTTGTTCATGAGTTTATAAAATGATTAAGAGCACTAGAACATTTGCAAAACCGAAAGTGTGGGGGAATTGAAATATCTTTTTGGGGTTAAAAGAAATAAGAAAACAGAAATCCTGGTAACAGGGGGAGCAAATGAGGGTGGTCCCATGGTAATGGCATGCATCCTTTTTGTCCATGTCTTTTTTGGCATATGGTTTGTGTTTGTGCAATTCCAATCAAATCCTATGTATACTCAAATACTTCCCCAATCATTTCTGGATTATGCTGTTGCTTTCAGCTAGAATATATATATAATATATATGCATGGATGCTTATATACTTGTTAATTATTGTGATCTCTATTCTTTTTCGTAGAAAAAATTATTATTTAAAGACTGTTAATTTTAGACTCGATATGTTTATGATTTGTTCAATTTTTTATAGATTCGAATTTTTCTACCAACTGTGAATTTTGAACAATTTCACTTATCAATTATAAATTAATATAAACTTTGCATGGCTCCTGCTTAATGCGTCTAAAATGTGACAAAAACTTTATAATAAAATTATTTTGAAATTTTGAAATTGAAAAGCTGATATTGAACTAAAGCATTATTTTTCTTTTTGCTAGTTTTGACACAAAGTTCTTCTTCATATTCTTCTACCTCTAGTTTAAAAGTGGTGGGAGAAAGGGTGGTGTGGGCCTAATAGGCACAACATATGGAATGTCTCGTAAGTATATTATAGTTGTAGACTTATAAGTAGTGGGGTGAGCAGTGAAGCCCCTTAAAGAGGGCAAGTGCCCTGCCCTTGCAAAGGGCAGGAGCCAGGAAGAGAAGAAAACATCCCTTTCAGTCGCTTTTTGTGTTCTGAAAAAGGCGGTCCGGTTGCACTGAGCAACCGGGTAGTGGCCCATCAATTCTTGTGGTCAAGGTGGGGAGCATAACAACACTACCTAGTAAGCTAGAATTTGTAAATTATTAAAACTGTCAAAGTGGGGAGTTAAGTTTGGTTAATTCCGGTTAAGTTTATTTCGATTGGTTAATTCACACCTTATTTTATACGTATATTTCAGATAAATGGTGTCATAAATTAGGGTTCTATCTTATATAGATCATATTCGTAGATTCTTATTATTTATATAAGTAGAGTGTTAAATTTGAGTTGACATTCTGCAAGTACGTTAGAGATTCTGTAATGCCATTTGTATAAAATTTGAAATTATTGTGCGCTCCCATTGCCGCAACTAACACTTGCAACGTATTCGTATAAGTGGTAGGTTCATTACTAAGGATGGTGAATAAGGTACTTGACACGAAGGCTAATAGAAAGCGGATTTAGTGTTCATGATGTAAGAAGTTGTCACGGGAAACCATTTGAATGAGCTTTTTCAATTCCAGCATTAATTACCTTTTTGCAATTTCTCCAATTTGTAGAAAAATTACATAATAAATTCGGTATTTCATATTTCAACTAGACGTACACTAAAATTAATATTTATCGGATCCCGAACATGGACCAAATTAGAATGTCACACAGCATGAAAACAGTAAACTCTCTTCTTCTCACTTTTTTACCCTCGTTTTGAATGGAAAGAAAAGGAAATGCTGCTCATTGCTCAGCAGTGCTCTCTCTATAATTTTTCTGGCGCAGGTGCTAAGACTTGCGACTCAACGTCAGCTTTCCCTTTTTGTTGATAAAAAAAAGAGCGTCAGCTTTCACTTCCATTATTGTTTTTGATAATTACCAATAAACATGTACTATTAGCTCATTTTCCGGTACCGGTACCACAACAAAATTAAGCCAGAGTACCGGTACCACAACAAATGATCACAAACTAAAGAATTTTGTACAATCAGAAATAGAATTGTAAAAACAGTGAGATATTATAATGTTAATTGGACAAGAAAGAAAGGACGTGAAATTAAAGAGGGTCATAGTAATTATTACTAAGTTTTACTTATACCAAGGTAGTGGATGATGGATGGGTGGGGCATTGGAAATCTCATGCTGGACCCCTTGATTAGACATTAATTACTAGTAACTCATTTGGTAATTACTGGAGTAAATTAAAATTAAAACTAAACTTGTTACTACTCATGGCATGCACAGCACACCACCTAGGCTTACGTGTTGCGAAAATTATTTCACGAACTTCATGTTCATGTCGCCAACTCAATCAATCAATCAATAATCCTCTCACACTTAACCACATCTATTTACTATTGTTGGATATTCAATTTAGTTACATCGAAACAATTGTGCTGCTAAATTTTTTTTGAAATAAATAATTTGATTATTATGTAGTGAAACCGCAACGGGACATATTATCTCTCGATCGAAAAAAAAAACCGTTTTGTGAACTTTTCAGGTTCATTATAGTTGGCGTTCCGGTCTCAAAATTTACTTCTTGATACCTCATGATAATCCAAAACTATCCCCCTCTGGATATTTTAGTCTTTACACGGGGATAACGGAACTCAAGATACTGTAGCACCTACCCGGTATCCTACTTGTTCTACTTTCGGTGTGGTCGACATCAGCGAGGGGCCCCCTACCCGGAGCCTAGTCTGGAATGACGCTTATC
The DNA here is from genome assembly GCA_963691705.1 of Viola odorata. Taxonomy (NCBI): domain Eukaryota; kingdom Viridiplantae; phylum Streptophyta; class Magnoliopsida; order Malpighiales; family Violaceae; genus Viola; species Viola odorata. Next base: position 7,911,137 of record OY829540.1, on the reverse strand, counting down.
CCACACCCGAAACATCCTACCGTCCAGTATGTCCAAGCACCCACCTCACGCACCTATAAATACCCCCTAAAGCAAGTGAAGAAGACAGACCCACATAATCAGGCACACATAGGCTAAAACAAGCTTAGATAAGCTCATACACACCCTCTCCTCACTCCATACTCGTTCTCTCTACTCCCTTTACTCCCTTAACTCCTACCTACCTCCTATTTATCACCATACTGACTTAGGTATCGGAGTTCTTGCGTCGGGACCCCCTCCAGCGTTGTGCAGGTACAACATCAACTATATTGGTGGTGAAGACCTCTTATTCACACAATTATCCTCACTCCCGAGTCACCTCATATAGATTTCGTGGTTTAAAATTTAAAATTGTAACCTAGTATTTGTTGCTGGTTGGTGAACAAATACTGATACCACCGGTTACTCCAGTTACCATTCCTAATTACTCCCTATTTTTAGCCGCATCAAGAGAAGGAAAAATAAATAAATCATTACCACCAACACCCCTCTTGATGTATCATTATTTGGTAGTTTAGGAGCGGTGATATTAATAAAAAAAATGTAATAATGAATTTAAGTACACGATACAAAATTAACGGTGCACAGTTTCGCCAATACCCAGCTAGCTACTGTTAGAATTTACCCAAGAGATTTGAGCCAATATATTATCTTGAGTCTCCCGAATACGATAGAATTCGAACATAATTAATTTTAGTCGAGAGAATACTCGTTAGATTTTTAAAAAATATACGGAGTACTGTATAATTTCCCAGAAGAATGAAAGAAAATAAAGGAAAAGCAGGTAAGCAGGTAAGCAGGAAGAGGGAGAGTCGGACAAAAGAATTAATAAGGGTACTCAAATAAAGCACAAGGAGTAGTCAAAATAGCAACATGAATTACCACAAGCAGCACCAGTCCATTATTATCCAGTTTTTGGCTATCCTTTTGGCGTTTCCCCTCCTGCTCCTGGTACCTCCTCCTTCATCATCTCATCAATCGTCCCCTCTACCGCCACGTGTACGGCCCACACCCTCCCCTCCTCCAAATCTCTAAACCTAACCCCACCCCCACCCTCACACAACTTTAATAAATGAATACCCAAAATCAAAAACCAAATCCCCTCTTGCTTTTCTCCAAGTTTTCAAGACCTCAAGGTCATTTATGTCTTTCCATCCAACACTGGTAAAAATTACATTCTTAGCAACTTTTGCCTTGATAAGAAAGTTGAGAGGGAGGACAATTATGAACGAAAAACAATATAAAGACAAACAAAAAAAAAACAACCATTCATTGTCTTTGTATTACTCTCCTTGACTCCTCAGTCCTCACACACACCCTTTCATTCCTTCCCTTTCCCTCGCCGGAAAGAAAACAAACCCTCTCTCTCTCCCCGTTCTAGAAACATCATGGACGATACCGGTATTGTCCGGTTTCCGGGCAACCTCGACCCCAGAGCTCAAGAATTCCGACCAAGAATTTACCACCCCATCTACAACAACTACCCTCCCCCAATCACTCTTCTCCCACCACCACCGCCTGTTCCTCTCCCTCCTCCGCTATACTTCCCTTTCCCCCCTCCTCATGCGCTGCCGTTCACAGATTCCGCCGCCGCCGTCATCTCATACCCTCACCCACACCCTCCGCAGCCTCAACCACAACCCCAGCTGTTCCATACGCCTACTCCCGCGTACGTTAGCGAGGTTCCCGCTCCTGTCCTACCACCCCCCTCCACCAACCCCACGCGGACGCTAGTCCTGACATCGGTCCCCGGTGACATCAGCGAGGCGTTGGTGAGGATGGAATTGGAGGTGTTTGGTGACGTCAGAGGGGTCCAGATGGATAGGCTGGAGGACGGGATCGTGACCGTCCATTTCTACGACTTGAGAGACGCGGAGCAGGCGTTGAGGGAAATTAGAGAGCAGCACATGCAGCACCAAGCCAGGCTGCAACACCTCTTCTCCTCTTTAGCGCACAACAACAACAATAACACTTACAACAACAATTCGGCTTGTTTTGAGGAGAGCTATAAGTTTGTTGTTGCACCCCAACCGGCGCGTGGGATTATAGGTGGTTGCGCTGTGTGGGCCCAGTTCGCGATGCCGTCTTTTAACGCCGTTCCTGACGGGCATAACCAAGGGACTGTGGTGGTGTTCAATTTAGACCCGAATGTGACTACCAGTAGTCTGATACAGATTTTCCAAGATTATGGTAAGAGAAAAGGAAAAGAGGGAAAATATTTCACATGATTGACATTTGTTTTTTTGAAATTTTTGGCTTCTTTTGTCGTCCTTACAATGTTGTTGTTTGGTTCGTTTTGGAGTATTACTTTTTGTTCATACTGATAAGTCCCTTTCTCCACTCTTAAATGAACAAGAACATGAAAAAGTAAATTAATCCGAGTAGTAATTTAGTAATAATAATGGTTAATTCTTGATTTTCTTTTTATTATTATTACAGGAACGGTTAAGGAAGTGAGGGAGACGCCATTTAAGAAGCAGCAGAGGTTTGTGGAGTTTTATGATGTAAGAGATGCAGCTAAGGCTTTGAATGAGTTGAACGGGAGAGAGATTTACGGTCGGCAAGTGGTGATTGAGTTCAGTCGACCAGGTGGGTATGGTAGAAAATTCTTCAGTGGAGGAATGTCCACCGTAAAAACCGCCCCACCCAACAGAATAAACGGAATAATTAGTACTAAAATCTCCAGATACTCGCCACCTCCGCCTCCTCCTCCACCTCCGCCGCCGCCCCCACAACCGCGAAAGTTTTCTTCCAACCCTAATTATGTCCCAGCACCTCGTGGGTTTTTCAAAGGAGTTAAATCTGGCAAAACTAACAGTACTAAAATTGTTGATGATGGGGTGAGGGATATTGGTGGTAAAATTGGGGATTTGGTGGGTGAAATGGAGAAAATTGGAAGTGGATGTAATAATAATGGAAAGAAAGGTCAGAACAGTCAATCTACTAGTGCTGCTGCTGGAACTACTACAAAGCAGCAGCAGAACAAGAATGGTGGTGGTAAGGGGTGGAAAGGTGGAAGAGTAGGGAAGAGGTTCGATACTCGTTTTCTGATAAATGAAGATGCGATTGTGGAATCTAATTGCAGTGACAACAGGACCACTGTCATGATCAAGAACATCCCCAATAAGTACAGGTTTGGTCTCCTCTCTTTCTTTCTTTTTCTTCAATCTTATATTTTTTATTTCTGATTTATAAATTAATTAAGGATATGGGATTTGTTTCCTGCATTAAGATGTGCTAATCAGGAGTAGTAATTTTTATTGGATCATGATGGTGTGTGTGTGCAGTCAAAAGCTACTGTTGAACATGTTGGACAATCACTGCATCCACTGCAACGAGCAGATTGGCGACGGCGGCGACGATCAGCCCTTGTCTTCCTACGATTTTCTCTATCTCCCCATTGATTTCAAGTGAGAGCTTTCTCTCTCCTTTTCCCTTTTGTTGTCTCTCAATAAAAAAACATTTCATTTTTTCGAGAAACAATATTTGGTTTTTTGTTGAAAAATTGACAGCAACAAGTGCAATGTGGGATATGGGTTCGTGAACATGACATCTCCGCAGGCGGCATGGAGATTGTACAAGGCATTTCATCATCAGCATTGGGAAGTTTTCAACTCCAGAAAGATCTGTGAAGTCACTTATGCGAGAGTTCAGGTATTTTGTTTGTTTGTTTGAATTTTACTCCACAAATTCAAATTTTTAATTTGAAAGCTTGAATTGAAATTGAGAATTTCAGGGATTGGAGGCATTGAAGGAACATTTTAAGAACTCAAAATTTCCAAGCGAGATGGACCATTATCTGCCAGTGGTTTTTAGTCCACCACGAGATGGAAGAAAACATACAGACCCTCTCCCCATTGTTTGCAACATCAAGCCACCAATATCAAATCAAGAACAAGAACAGGACCAAGAAGATCTGATGATATCCACTGTTGTTAATTCTGGTGGTCAGGATTATTATTTGTTGGGCAACAGTAGTGGAGATAGCCTCGAAGATGAAGAAGATCAAGAAAACCCACCCAGCACAAACAGTAGCAGCAGCCAAAACGGCGGCGACAGTGGTGATGATGACAGGGACAACATCAACAGTAGCAGCAGCAATTAATGGGAAAGGGTGCAAAGATATGGAGAAAGGATATGGTTTTTAGTTTTTGATTCTTGTGTCTTGGAATTGGAACTAGAAGAGGAACAGGTGTGCTATAAAGAAGGTCTATATCAAATCGTCATAACTGCAACTGTCTCTTGTTTGTGAAAAACAGGAAGAATAAATAAGAGAGGAGAAATCAGTGGCTGCAACCAATGAGCAGTGAGGGAGGTTGTTGAGCTCCGAGCCTGAGCCTGAGCCTGAGCCACGAAGCGGTGCCTCTTCCTATATGTATGTAGCCCGCACCCTAACAAGTCACCTGGTCTAAACATCTACCCCTTAGCTCAGATCATCTAGCTAGTTAGCTATGTAACTGAGTCCTGGAACTGACCACCATCACCTCCATCTCTCTCTCTCTCTTGCCTCTCTCCTTTTTATCCTCTGCTGCTGTTGTATTTTGGTATTTTAAGAGAATATATATAATAGTAGTAACTTGTAAGTTGTAATCCTTTCAAAAAAAGAGAAAAAATAAAATTTCTTCATTTAGCTTGTGGTCATTCGTTCTTTTTTTTCTTCTGTTATTGTAAATTATAATTAAACTTAGATCAAGTTAACAAGCTACTAAAATTTAACTTAATGATTTATTCATTTAAGTATTTTTCCAGCCATTCAATATCCTGTTATTATATTGACTCTTCTAAATTTAAATCAGATAAAACTTCAAATGATAATAAAGTTATTTTCTAAATTTAAAGTTATTTTCTAAATTTAAGTTGAATAAAGCTCCAAATGACAATAAAGTTCTTCGTTACAGTTTGTATATATTATTCTCTTTTGTTCTAAATAAATAATTTCCTCGCTTCTCAATATTCAGTAGGTTTAACACTAAAAATACAAGTAAAGATTACAGTAAAAGTAAAAGATAAAACGACGTTTATTTGAAACCGAAAGAAGTACAAGATTTTTCCATGAAATATTAGTGTTAAGATATTACAAGATTCTTACATGAAATATTAGTGTTAAGTTAGAAGAACGGTTTGATTTATGTACTTTTTAATTAAATGATTATAGGGGAAAAAGAAGAGAAGATTCTAACCACAATATGACTACTCATAAGAAGAGTGATAATTTTAGTACACCATTGTTTCCATGGAGTTGATTAACTTTTTTAGTAAATTTTAGTGCGATGTGTTTGTTATGGATTACGGATGGACACGTGGGCAATATTTTCTCCTTATTAGTGAGCAGTGAGCAGTGAGCACGTACTCTATATCTCATTTTATTGAAAAATTACTCCATTTTATTTGACAACGTGCTAATATTACTCCACCTTTTTAGTAAAGCACGATCATGCTTTAAAGAAACAAAGAACAAAACTTAAGCCATCTCCTAATCATTTGGGATTAGTGAAATACAAATAATTACTAATATTTGGGAGTATGTTAACTTTTTTTTTTAATAAACTGAGGTTCAACACTGGATAAACCCTTATATTTTGGTTTTGTTAGATTTAATTAATCAAACCAATTGTTGGTTTAGTGACGTGTTTAGTCTAGTGATTGTAATTTTATCCTTTGAAAGTAGCAATGTGAATTAATATCATAAGGAATGAGTAGTAATTTAAATGTTTTATTTATTATAGATAAATGGTCATTCTCTTCGATTAGGGTGGATTGTGGAAGACAGAGGATGTGGGATACTGTATTTTACGTTGAACATTCAAAGGGGAGAGAGAGAGAGAGAGAGAGAGAGAGAGAGAGAGAACCAGTGGATAAAAGGACGCCATCTTCTTCTTCTGCCGCCTTTCAAGGTGGTCAAGAAGGCGGAGCAGTGCAGTGCCCAACTGGTTTTTCTGTTACGTCACTCTTTTTTTTTTTGCTTCTACCCATATAGCTACAGGCTAGACAGCCTATGTGGATATTTTTACTACTTTCTTTGTGGTTTACAGCGCATTTTAGCGTCAACTTTCCCTTTTGCGTTAAACTGCACTGTGCTGACAATATCCTAATGTTTTTGCAGTTACCATTACCATTGATGCTTACTTTTACTTTTGCTTTTATTTTTTTATTCGGTGTCCCATTACCGTACCAGGTGTATACTACTTTAAATTCGAGTTAAGTAAAATTTCAAAAAACGATAAAATTCTACTTCATGAATTTTAAATAATACAGTTGCATAGTCAAAGTTCGTGAATTATTACATTTTTTTTACTATTAATATTGCTGTGATTTCTAATTTCAATTTATAGTAATTTTCTAACTGGCAAATTGACGAGGACTTGAAGCTTTTCGTAAATGGAAATATACCATGAAGAAAAAGATGGTCAACGCGTCCTTTATATTGTTTAAGAGGACGTCAACGTATAAAGGTTTAATTCTTTCTTTCCTTATTAGGGAAGTGTTATCATTTGTTTTCTCTAGAGACAAAAAAAATTAAAATTAAAATTACTAATATAAGCCTACGGGGAAAAATTACTAATTGACGAACCCATTGTCTGGAAGTTGGACCGGATAAATTTGGAACCAGATTCCGACTTGGGTTATTTATTACCAATTCAAATTTGTTTTTATCAAACCCAGTTAAATTTGGACAATTTCTTTTTTTTTTTAAATGGTGATGAGGGTATTGCTTAGTTCTTAGTATTTCATTTATAATTCATAACTTTATGTCTTTAACAATAAGTCTTTTATTAACTTATAGTATTAGTTTATAAAAAAAATACGGTGGTCGTGAGGTGATTTTTTTTTAATAAACGAGGTGAAACTCAAATTCAAATTCAAATTTTTATTAATATTTTTATCATAAATTAGACAATCAATGATTTCTCGCGGCTTTATTAATTTACTACGCAATAAATTGCCTACAACAATTTCTTTGGTATTTCTTTCAATCTTTTATAGTTGTCTATTTTGGCCAAAAAATATTTGTAATTAATTCTCGTATTTATATTTCGTAGGAGGTTAGTTGATGTTTTTTAATCACGTAGTTTTTATCTTTTTCATAAATTATAAATTTTAACCCATCAGTTTAAAACACGTTAATTTTAAATTGGTTAATTTAAAGTAGAGTAATTAATATGATAAAAAAATAAGTAGTAGAGTTTATTTGTAATCGAAATCAATAATTATATTTATCTATTTAGTTACAATTAAAAATAATAATTATAAAAATTCAGAGTAGTAAGTATATAAATTTACTGTGATGGTTTGATTCTTCACGTCAAGATTTCCAGCGGCTTTGTTCTACCCTTCATATCTCACTGTCCCCCCCTTCTCACCTCAATCAATTCAATTCAACCTTCAGACTACTGTCACTATTTCAAGATCCATACAACGATCACAATTTAGTAGTAGTAATTACACAACATTTTTCTTTCTTTTTTTATTTTTACTTACTCTCTTCGGACATGTTTATATCATTTTTACTTAAGCGCAAGACTTTACACTTATCAAACTAATATGCTTCGTCTTTTTTATTACAAATTTAAAAGTTTCATTATTCATCTTACCACGTATTGTACGTATGATTATCTCGTAAATAAAACGTATATACACTTACCATCTTGTTACGAGTAAAACTAACAATTATTTATTTTATAACCCAATATTAGCAAATAAATTGTTAAAAATATATTATAGTTCTTATATAGAAAAATAGTTGTATTTTAACTGACTTTTTATTTTACTTTTTGGTGTGATTTTGACTCAATTATTTGACTAATGCTGAAACTTAATTATTTTTTGACAGGTTAAAGATAAATTATGTTAGAATTAAATCCTACAACATTTTTTTTAAAGGTTTAATTTTAGCTTAATGACTCGTGAAGTTCCTACTTTTGTTATTTTGAGTCATAGAGATCTCTAGGTTATAAATTGCAGTGAAGGGAACTTACGTTTGTGTAATTGGATCCAAAAAGTCCCTGTGTTTTAAAAATCATTTTTTCTATTTTCCAAAAATTATAAAAATTATTTTATAAATTATTATCCTCGTGGCATTTACAAAAAAATATTGGAAAATAATAATCTGACCCATGTGGGCCCACTAATGACCCCTTCCCTCCTCCTCGCCCATCTGTTCAGAATCCTCGACCCAATTCCACCTGCAAACTCTAATGTCCGACCAACAGAAAAAAAAAAAATATTCAAAAAAAATATAGTAACAAAAGCCAAAAAGGTATAGCATTGTTAAAAGCTTCATTCAATGTAAATGGAAAAACTAAAACTCTACATTGCGAGGTGTAGAGGCTAAGATTCTCTAGCATGAAGTTGAGCGGGAGATGGATGATTTGGCTCCTAAGGAGCGAATGATCCATGAAACGGTGCCATTGGTGAGGCTTCTTCGAAAAGTTGAGAGATGGGTGTCCAAATCGGAGGATTGTGAGGTCAAATCGGAGAGCAGGAGTTGAGCCTTGATGAGCCGATCTTGATGGATCCCCAAATGTTGGTCCAGAAGCTGTTTGTTGTTTGAGAACAAGTCATTTTGTTTGGGCATAACGTGAGGACTGAGGAGGAAAAGTTATAGACTAGTACCGACTTTCCATGTCAACGTGTATACTCCCTCCGTCATTTGAAGGTTGACGCATCAAGGCAAAAAACCAAATTTGGAAAAGGTTGACGCCTTCGTTTGTTGTGCCGTCCTTGAGTGCGTAATGACAATTTGGCCCTCAAACGACACGTCGTTTGGCTCGGAAAGCTGCAGGTCGTCTGGGGTCGGAGGGGAGTGAAATTTAAAACCCAATCAAAGCGTGCGGCAATATTACTTTTCATCCCTGTTCTTAAACAGAGGCATCAGCCCTCTCACTCCCAATCTTCATTAATCTTTTAACTCCCTCACTTCTTATTTTAGTTCTTCTGAGATCAGATTAGGGTAAATGGAGGGGATATATTTTGATAATTCACAGTATGACAACTGTATCCAGTTTGATAATTCTAGAAATATGTTTGTGCATGATTCTGTCGTTGGCGACGATGGGGGGCCCATATCCGATGAAATTGTTGAAGATACGTATGAGAAAGAGGAGAAAGAAAGCATGATTGAGGATATGGGTGGGCAAGAAGAGAGCTCGCGGTTGAATTTGAGAGAGGAAGAGTCGATTGGTGGCGAAGCTGTGGCGGGGAATCGGCTCGTTTCTAGGGTTATTGACGTTGCAAACAACGTCAACGAGGTAAGGAACATAAAACCCCATTTTGATTTTGATTTAAATGAAATTCCCTTGCCGGTAAACACCCCCCTCTTTGCCCGGGTGATAAGGAACATCGAATTTTTGATTTGAATAAAATTCCCTCTGGTGGTGCTGATGAAGAAGATCCTGAAATGGCAAAATCACTAGTCCCTGAAGAAAGAGATTTTGACTTGAATAAACTGCCAACTGCTGGTCGATGACATTTTTCAGATGGTGTTGAAGAGAGGGCAATCATCATCATGATGCAGATCCTTCTTCCAGATTACCATTAGAGAATTAATATCCAACTATGTTGGGTGGTGAAAATCAATTTCGTAGGCAATGTTCTTATGTGGATTGTGGAAATTCTGGATTGTTGTTCCCAGAATTTGCAATATTGTGCTTTCTCTGTAAATGCGGATAATGTAAATTGTGCAATATATGAATATTAAAACGAATAATTTTTATTGAAAATCACCAAGAGTTACATATGTTTTCAATCAGACTTGGGAATTGCAGGGACCCTGTTGGCAAACTTGTTGGATGCCTTGACCGCAACATGCATTTGGTTCAGGCTCATCCTCAAACAGTCCCTTGAGGCCTCCAACCTGGAAATTGTTTTGGCCAATTGAAGGAGGGCGTCTCCCATGGTCTTGATGAACTCCTCCGCATCCATACAAGCCAAATCATATTCGTAGAGCACAGCGGTCCTGGTTTCCTTCAGCCGGTGTCGGACTTCTTTCATCTGATCAATTTCCTGCTCTGTGGAGAGCAGCATGCTCTCCATAGAAATGACATCCTTGTGGAGGGCAGTACCAGCGAGGCCTGCGATATCTTGGATGTTTTGTACAACACGTGGATCCATGGCTTCGGTTATGGTTTGAGTTGAAGATGGATGTCTCTAACAGAAGTTGTTTCTAAGTGTTTGATGGTGTGGTTGCGTAATGAATAGGACCCCTATTTATACAGGGTATATTGAAACCTGTTGATAAACATTGATAATTCAATGAAGGGTCGTGGTTGGGTGTGGATGCGGTTGTGGAATATGAATAGGTTGGAATTTGTGTTCAACTGGTATTGTGTTGGCAATCTGCCTGTGTAAAGCTGCTTCTATTCCTTCCCTATAAATCAGGCTGCTTGACAGAGCAAGGGTGGGATGATACGTTACTCCTTATTTTCAGGCTTTTTATTTAAAATTCCAAATTAAATATGGCAACTGCTATTGGTGAACGGTCTAATTGATTTTGTTTCTGTTTGCAGTGATACGCACCGCTTGGGAACCTCTGAAACCCTTACACGTTGAAACCGTGCGAAGAACTAGAATCTCCCCTGTTCTTCACCATTGCCACACTCCAAACTTTCTACAATCTCACACGTTTCCAACAGTTTCATCACATTAAAACCCTCTATTTATAACGCTATATTCATTCTCCTCTCAAAGTTTTCTTCTTCTGCACTGCATACCCCCTGTACTTGTGTGTTGTAACCCGGTGACCATCATGAACCGAGACGAGAAGAGAGAGCTGGTGGCAAAAGTTACTGCAGTCAGCCACAACCTGACCAATGACCTTGGCCTTTTCGAGCACAAGGTCATACAGACAGACCACGACATTGAGACTCTGGAGGAGGTCCTCGACGAATTGCACGTACGAAAGGACAATGTTGGTGCCGATGACTACCAGGTCTTCAATATCGTTTACTACTTCAGTGATTTGATGCTTCACCTCACTGGTGTCGTAGCCAAACTGGAGCATAAGGTGGCAGCCCTGAGGATGGCGTTGGGAGCTGTGAACGAGGCAACTGCTGAGCTTAACTTCGCTGCTAACAGGATTCCTGGGATTCCAACCAATGAGTAGAATGTTTATGTTATCTAGTGATCTGTTTGTAGTTCTACGGTTATGTTAATGTTATGTTCTATGTTCTATGCTACAATGCTACTATGGTTAATGTTGATGTTCTCCAATGTTAATTGAAAGTAGTTTGTTTAAATTATGTTGCTCTGTTTTCATCATTTGTTCTGATATAGATGTTGCTATGGTCTATGGACAAATGGTTGTTTATGCTCCTGTTTAAACCATCAATTGTTTGGTAAGTGTTAGATTGTGCTCATGAAATCCTCCTGTGTTAATGGCACATGAAATCCTCTATTTTGATACTCTATTTCAATCCTTTTTTTAAGATACAGAAGTCCTTCACATACAAGTTTGATAAACAAGCCTATTTGTTCATAAAGAGGTTGTTCAAATGTTTGGATCCTCTGTTTCCATACACCAATATTGTAAAAACAGTTTCTACATCAACACACATATTTAATGCCATCAACAAAGTTTCCAAATCTTCCATTCATTACTTCATCCAAGGTGTTACATTGCAAACACATTGGATCACAAAAGGTGTATCTATCTACACAACAAAATGTTCAATATCAACCTTAGTTTACAAAAGGTGCAACAATAACCCAAAAAATTGCAAGCTGCACTGTCAACGCATTTTACACAAGCATGTACATCATCACATTGTCCTGCTCCCATATGAAACGATTATACAATTGCAGAGGATATGCAAACATAGAGACCATAGTAAGATAAGTCACACATCAAGTAAGCGATGGAGATACAAGTGCAACTGCGTTTGTGCATACCTCTGTAGTGCACTGAATTGCAGTAGGTAAAAGGTTTAATCTCTCCAGTTTTCTCTTCTTAATGTGAGGTATCTTGTAGGTGTTTCCTCCATCACATTTCAACACTTCAATCATGCACGTCTGCAGAGTCAAAAAAATATAGTTGCTCTTCTTCACTGAGAATATCTCGTATGCATGTTGCACAGCCGCCATCAAATCAACCATGGACCTAGCACACTCTTTGCTCTGGAGTGCCTGAATTGCTCTAAAAAATCCTAAATCCAACACATTCAAATCTGGAGAATTTGGAGGTTGATTAACTATAGAGATATTTAGTCCATATCCCTCAACAACACATATAAATTCTACATCATCAGGCTGTATATGAGTCTTGGCATTGTCCTGTTGAATGACAATCCTCTCCATTATGCAATCAGTAGGCCATTTATTGGCGATGGCTGGCAGAATTTTCCCTATCATGAACTCCCTCATCACATCTCTAGTTATGTTAGTAATTGGTTTGATCTCCATGGTACCCCGCGACCTATTTTGACTAGATCTAATCGCTGCAATAGATTCAACTAATGGAAAAACACCAATTTTCCATAAAAAACACAAACGCCATCAACATCATATCTAGGTCTGGCAACTGCAGCTAAAAACATAATTTTTGGAATATAATTTGAGTTCTTAATTGATCTTACTGGTTCTTGCTCGCCGTTGAGGAGGTAATATCTCTGTGATCTCTTGCTCAAGAAGAACCATTTCTCGTCAATATGGACTGTGTTCTCCATGTTCTTGAAAGTTGGAGACGTTGATACTGTGGTTGGGTCCAGACTTTCAAGGCAATGCTTTAGTCTGCTAATCTGATTTTCGTGGGTCAGAGATGGTTTGATGGCATTAGTGTGCCGTCTGATTGCACCCTCTCTCACCTTCTGCCAAACCCAATGCCTGGACATACCTAGAGCAGACACAAGGCTTCTAATGGAGGTCCTCTGTTGAAGAGGAATGTCTCTAATCCGGACCATATCAAATTCAATTCTTTTCCTCCCACAATTTCTGACTTTCAAACCTCTGACGTTGTGGTCACCAGAATTTTTTTCACGTTTCCATAACCTCTGAATTGTTCTAATTCCAACACCATACATATCGGCCACCGCCCTGGTTGCTCCTTTCTTCAAACTACCATTTTTCATTCTTTCCAGTAGGCAATGATATGCATCCAATCGTTCAGCGCTGGTCAGTTCTTCGTGTCCAACTAATAATGCGAAAATAAACCAATGACAAGAATTAATATCAACTTGGAAATTGCAAAGTGATGAATGGAAGTGAGCTGGAATTAATTACCTCGAATTTCCAAGCTATCTGGAGGGAACTCAGTGATGCCGATTGCTTCATCAACCTCCTCTTCACCAGTCTGATGTGCGGGGCTTGTACGAAAAAAGGAAATGGCATTAGAATCCAAATCGTCAAGACCAGGCTCGTTGATCGTCGGCGATTGAGGACTGAATGACACCGAATTAAGATCAAATATTGGAAGCACCATTGCAGAGTGTCTGGTTTGGGTTAAGGGAAATCAGGGGTGATCATATTGAATTGACTATTGTACGAAGGAGACAGAAATTTGAAACCCATTTTCGAATTCAAAAAACAAATTCAGAGTTTCGGATGGCGGGATGCAAACTTCCCCCAAAATTTGGCCAAAATTTTGGGGGAAAATTGAGCGGGCTAGGGTTTGCTTCGTCTTTTAGAGAAATGGTATTGGTGATGACTGTGTTTTGGAATGCTTCTCTGATGAGTTAGCGTGGTTAGATGGGCTGGGATATGAAGGACGCGACGAAGCGTGCTGTAGAAGGTCCGGGCTGGATTTGAATTTGGGCCAGCTTGGCGAAATATAGCCGTTGGCGAGTCATGGCCCACATGCCACGTAAATCCAAAAAGCTGGGCCGCACAGTACCCCAACAAGCTTCTTAAAAAATGGGATTTGTGGGCCCGCGTCAACCTTCAAATGACGGAGGGAGTATCAACAACTTAATAATAGTAGGTGTTTATACATGATAAGATCGAGAAAATTTGAAATTTGAAAATTCTAAACACTTGAGTAATTGTGGATGAACTCTTAATGGACTCACTGATATGTAATCATCCACTAATAATATATCATGATTTTATTTATTGGGCGATTCTTGAGGAGCTGAAGGTGGTGTATGTTGAACAAAGGTGGTGAAAATTAACAAAGCTAATAATCAACCGAGTGGAGATACGAACAAAAAACTGAACTTTTAATTATGGAAGTAAGGAAACTACAAATGGGATATAATATTTATTGCCTTTGGATAGGCATACACCACTCCCTCACACTCTTATTTTTTCTCTACACTGCCTCGCTCCCTCTCTTTTATTTTCTCTCTTGTGCACTGCGTTGCACTTCGCTGCATTGCACTCACCACCTCACTACACTTCACTCCTTGCCTTACATCCTATTTATAGGATGTCCACCGACATCGTTTTCAATTTTTTATTTATTATTATTATTTATTTTCCTTCCTTCATTAATTATATTTGGAATGGTCAGCACCGACCATCCAAATTTTCTTCAGTTTTTTTCTTTTCGGTGTCGTCCATAGACTTTTGTTGCACCGTTATTTATTTATTTATTTTCTTCTTTCTTTCTTTCTATGAACCGAAAATGGTGTTGACTTTAACACTCCCCCTCAACACCAACTTTCGCTCTTTTCACCATACCGAGTTGATTACAGAATTTTTCAAACTTGTTGCCACTTAAACTTTTCGTAAACAAACCTGCAACTTGATCTTCTGTCTTAACATGCTCCAATCCAATTTCTTCTTACAAGACTTTTTCCCTGATAAAATGATAGTGTACTTCCACGTGCTTAGTTCTTGCATGAAAAACTGGATTCTCCGCTAGACGTATTGCCGATAAATTGTCACAATACAAAGGAATTGCATACTCTATTGCTTGATGCAAGTCCTCCAATAGTTGGATCAGCCAAGTACTCTCTTGAGCTGCCATTGCTGCTGCTCGGTACTCTGCTTCTGTTGTCGACAAAGACACCGTTGGTTGTCTTTTGCTACACCAAGAAACTGCTCCAGATCCAAGCATAAAAACATACCCTGTAGTTGAGCGTCGGGTATCATGATCACCTGCATAGTCAGCATCGCAGTAGCCAAATAGTTTGCCATCTCCACCTTTCTTGTACATAATACCATAGCCAAGTGTATTCTTCACATATCTCAAAATTCGTCGAACTGCTTCGAGGTGAGGCTTCTTTGGATTTTGCATGTACCGACTCATCACACCAACTGCATAAGAAATATCAGGTTTTGTTAAAGTTAAGTAGATTAAACTACCTACCAATTGTCGGTACATTGTTGCATCTTCCAAGTCTTTCCCTTCATTAGCGCACATCTTTGCGTTTGGCTCCATTGATGTCGAGACTGGCTTGCAGTTAAGCATTCCAAACTTCTTTAACAGATCGTTAGAGTACTTTTGCTGATGGAGGAATATTCCTTCAGGAGTACTATCAACCTCTAAACCAAGGAAGTGCTTGAGTTGACCGAGTTCTTTCATCTGAAAGCGAACTGATAAATTCTCCTTCGTTTGGAGAATCTCATCTTCACAATCTCCTGTAATGATCAAATCATCCACATATACTAGCACAATAGCTAGCTTTCCTCCATTAGCTTTGACAAATAGGCTGGAGTCTGCAGGTGTTACTGAATAACCAGTATGAGTAAGAAATTTAGCAATCTTCCCATACCAAGCTCTTGGTGCTTGCTTTAAGCCGTAGAGTGCCTTCCGAAGCTTACAGACAAATTCAGGATGGTCTTGACTCTGAAAACCCATTGGTTGGTTCATGTAGATCTCCCGATCCAATTCTCCATGAAGAAATGCATTCTTCACGTCCATCTGCCACAACTTCCAATCATTGCTAGCTGCGAGTGCAAGTAAAACTCGCACAGTTGTAAGCTTCGCTACTAGACTAAATGTCTCATCATAGTCCAATCCATATTGCTGAGAAAATCCATGAGCTACTAGTCGAGCCTTGTGCCTCTCAATTGATCCGTCTGGGTGACGCTTTATCTTGTAAACCCATTTGCAGGAAATAGGTTTGACATCCTTCGGTTTTGGCACAAGCTCCCAAGTCTGATTTTGCTCTAGTGCAGCAATTTCTTCTTCCATTGCTTTTGTCCATTCCAGCTTCTGGAATGCTTCCTCAAATGTCTCTGGTTCTCTTGCATCTTCTTCTACCAAGGCGGCATTGGCGTACTTGGGGTTTGGTTTTCTAACCCTGGTAGACCTCCTGAGTGAAATTGGTTCTTCAACCTCATCTTCACTTGGTCGTTGGTGTACACCAGTTTGCCAAGGGCTTTGAGTTGCCTCCTTTTCAGCATCTTCACCACTCTCTGTATCTTGACTTTCTTCTGGACTGAATTGGAGCTGAGAAGATTCCAATTTATCTTTGAAAGCATCTGAGTCTGGCAATGTCGTCTTGTTTGAGGACCACCACGAAGACGCTTCATCAAATATCACATTCCTGGACGTGTAGCACTTTCCATTTGTAGGATCACAACATCTCCATCCTTTCTTTTGACTGTCATATCCTACAAAGATACATCTAACAACTTTCTTGTCCATCTTGCTGCGTAAATGATCAGGTACAAATACGTAACATACACATCCAAAAACTCAAAAATGACCGACTGAAGGTTTCATGCTTGACCGCGCGTCGAACACGTCAAATATAAGGGTGAAATAAGTATGGAATTGGGGGTAGAAATACAACTTATCACTGTCTACAATGGTTTGTAGATGATGGTAAGAGGATCGTCCACAGAGACCTCTAGGAAACGTAGTTCTTGAGTTTGACTTCCTCGTCACTGAGTTTTGGTTGGGTGTTATCTGAAACTAAAGACAAAACAAAAAATAATGAAAACAGTTTAAAATATAAAATAGTATTGGCCGAAGTCTAGGCCAAGACTGCGGGCTAGATTGGGAAAAAGTCTTGTGATACGGAATTCCAGGTAAGGGCGATGGGTGAGCTTGCGTTCTTATGCATTGATCATAGACTGAAGTATGTTCATCTCTTCTTCATAGTACTGCTATAGAGGGGAGGAACTCCTTTTCCCTCCTATCTTCCCTCCTCTTCAAACTATCTGGCGGGTACTCCCTCTCCTGATAATCCTAGCCAAGGGACACCTTGCTGGTTAAAGGGTTTATCCGTTTGACTGCTGTCTTGAATGGTTGCTCACCTCTTCAATGGCACAGGGGAAGACAGTACCTAGGCTAAGTTCCTAGGTTGTCAATCTGGTCTCTACCTATTTTACCTATTCTTCTAGTCTGCTCGAGACTAGTCACCTACTCCGTCTAGCCGGCGGGTACTCCCTCTCCTTCTAGGCTGGTTACAACTCTTCTCTCCTAGAGAACAAGGATGATCAAACCTTGGCTCTAGTGAGTAAGCGATGGATTAAGTTCAAGAATAAATAAATACAAAGAAAGAGATTGTGAAGAACGGATTGTGTCTCACGATTGCATTAAGGACTTCAGCTCATCACCCTTACCAAGAATGGGGTTTTTAGTTACTCATACTCATGGATAAAAGATGAAGAAATTAATTTGCATAAATATCTTAAATCCGAAATAAATTCGGAGCAAGGTTTTTAACAACGGTAAACTAAGAAAGAAGGATTGCGTAGCTATTTGGTTCAGAGATTGGATCCGGACAGAGGAGAATAATGTTTAGCTAAAATAGCCATAAGAACCTCTGTCCCAATCCAACTCAAACTCCTAAAATATCCTAAAAGATAATTACAATTTAATTGTTCATAAACTAAATCGCTAAATAATAGAGAGGGAGATCCCATTCGGGATTCTACATAAGATTGTCTTCAGATCCCTCTAAAATAGCGGAACAGCTGCTACGTGCCAGCTGTGAGAGTCCATCTCCAAAAATACTTCAATCGCTCCAAGCTGCAGTCTGATCGCAAAGGAGTCTTGGCCGAAGTCTAGGCCAAGACGATTCTGGTTAGCGCACTGCGTCAGATACGATCTTGTCTAGGCCAAGATCCAGGCCTAGACTCGAATAAACAGCTTCAACTCTAAAATTCGTGAACTCTTCTCATTCAGCCTCCAAACCAGACCTGATCAAATGTGGGAAAAGAAAGGGAATATCAATAGAATTACTGTCCAAAATAACTAGAAAATGGACAATAAAACATGATGAAATGCGATGCAATCAAACTCCCCACACTTAAACAATGCTTGCCCCCAAGCATATAGACTCAAAGACTCAATAAAAATTAAAAACACTTCAAAACAAAATAGACATCATGAATCCCCCGGACTTTCTCAATTTCAGATTGCTTACCCCTCTACTGGAACTGCCAAGACACTTCACTAGAGTACCCAATGCAAGACTAACAAGGAATGATCAATACCCCGGACATACACCTTCCACATGGTATCAAGACACCCTACTAGATTAGATGATAGAGTATAGGGCAACAAGGTTCACCAAGGATTTGAGTCCCACCAAGTGTCGTCTATCAAAAAGTGCCTAAAGACTGGTGCCATTTAAATCACTTTGACAGAAATTTTTCTTCTTTTATTTTCTTTTATGTCTTTAGCAATTTTTTTCTGACAATTCAAGTGTCTTTTCTATGATAAATTTTTTTCTTTTATAGACACGGCACATAGACAGAGCTTGTCCTTTTCAGCGGGGACTTCCACCTTTGCTATGTCTGTCCTATGACATTCCAACACCTTTATTTGTCTCACACTACAATAGATAGAACGACACACTCAAATCCGGGCAGCAAACCTCATCATCCTAATAAGAATTAAGGTCCTAGCTAGGTGTCCTTACGACCATATGGATGGCTAACGTTCGGGAAACATCAGATTAAATGCCCCTTAGGCATTGATCATTTACGCTCATTCGCATCCCTGTTACTAAAGCATTGTATTCCCTAGAAAAGTGTCTACATGCAATCCCACCAAAAGACTAAACAATCTAAGCAAGAAAACAGGGATTCGGATGTTCACAACAAAACAAACTCAAAACATGCATAAAAATACCAATAAAAATCATGCAAATGACTGACTCTATACTGGACATACTGATATAAAAATAAAAAATTAAAACACACTAATTTGACTCACAAAAACAGACGCAAAACACACAATCAAACATTCAATATTCACAAAAACACAAGACATACTAACACCCTCCCCACACTTAAAAGTCACAATGTCCTCATTGTGTGGAGAGAAACAAAAGAAAAACTAAACAGAGAAGTAAAAGAAAGGAAAAGCACGACCTGGGGGCAGAAGCAACTCATGTTGCTTGGCTCTTGGGATCTTGGCCAGAGGCTTGGCCTAGATCAGAGGCAGGAGAGTCCTTCGGCTTTGGATCTCTCGGAGCTGGAGGGCGCATTGATTGGTGTGGTGACTTCGCTGGCTGTAATGATGGTTCTGGTGCTTCCTCCTCATCGGATGACTCGGAGTCTGAGCTCAGATTGTCGTGAAGGTCTTTGAGGAGTTTGAAGTGGGCCTGGAGGTGCTGGTATACGTGGAGGACGTTTGTCCTGGTGAGCTTCATCTGCTCAAGGAGGACATCCTGCCTGTCATTAAGACATTGGGCCCATTGAGGCGCCACTTCTGCACTGCTGGATGCGGGAGGCTGGTCTTGATTCTTGTCTTGGTCTAGACGCTCAAGGATTATCTTCTGCTGCTCAAGGATGAGCAGCTGTCGTGCTTGGAATTCCTTGGCCCACGCTGGAGGCTCACTGGTGCTACTGGTAGGAGGATCTTGACGGGTGTCTTGGCCTAGATCATCTGCAGCATCAGGAATGGGGGTGTCTTGGCCAGCGTCTTGGCCTAGATCCTGGGCAAGATTGCCCTCTGCTTCTTCTCCTGGAATGATAATGGGTCGTAGCTTGTACTTCCCTCCATTCTTCTTCGAGAAAATGTGCTCCGAAACCGGCGTAAATCCTGTATTACATGCAACAAACTCTCCTTCCAAATGGAAATGTCCCATTTGGTCGAAGGATCTAAAACCAAGGATTTTCGGGGAACACCATGAATGTAAATCAGAAGCAATAGGATCTAAACTAGCAGTTTGCATAGCAAGCCAAGTTATCAAAGACCCAAAGATCAGTTTTGTTTTGGACTCACGGGCATGCAACACTTCAACCAAATACAAGCCTAAGTTGACCTTTTTCTTGTGCAAAATGCACCACAACAGAAACAATTCAGACTTGGCTAAATTTCCAGAGACCTTTGTCTTCCCCGAGAGGTTGATAGACAAGACCCTATGGAGCATTCTAAGCGCAGGGTTTAGTATGGCGTGTGCCTTAGAATTCCTATCAAATTTTGCATTTTGATCACCCGTAATTTCCCTAAAAGCTACATTATTGTCCCAATCAGTGGGATAATCAAATATAGCCTCATCACCAAAGGCAAATCCAAGCAGAGAATTAAAGGCATCAATAGACAAGTGGCTCCATTTGTCACACAACCTAAAATTAACAATTTCGGGGGCTGCAAAATCAGGTTTGTCTCTACCCCTAACATACAAGGCAGGTTCATCAAACCAAAAGGTTGTGTGGAACTCAAGACACAACTCAACATAAGCATCACACTCAAGAGACATAAAAGGTACCCAACCAAGAGCATACACATATTCCCTAATTTTATTCCCTAAAGCCATCTCATTCAAGAAATCAAACTCCAAACGAGCATAAGCAGGAATATCACAGGTATGCATATCACGCAACTTAGATTTATGGTCGGGGGTATCAAATGTTAACCACCCCTTGAGTGTGTGCAGAGGAGGAAGAGATCGTACCTTTGGAGTCTTGGCCGCAGTTTTGGCCAAGACTAAATCGTCTTGGTCGCCCTCATCTGAATCCTCCACGACCGCCTTCTGTTTCCCTTTGCTCTTGGCAGTGGAAGGAGCGTTAGTGGTCTTGCCTGAATTAGGGTTCGGCGGAGGTGGGGACCGAGCTGCAATTGGGGTTTTCGCCGGCTTCTTAGTCGGTGTCTTTTTGTGAGCCACCTGCTTGACTCGCCCGGACTTCTTGGGCGGCGCAGTGGCTGATTTCTTCTTCGCCGGAGGTGGCGGTGGTGGTGTGGTAATGGTGTCGTCAACGGCAGAAGCGGGAGTGGGTTTGTTCTTTGCAGCGGTGGTCGGAGCTGGGTTAGAGGCTCCGGCAGCTGCCATCTTCTTTGCATGCCTGCTGGCTCGACGGGCTTCTCTGTCTCCAGTCGTCGGCGGGGCAGAGGTCTTCATCCTCTTCGCGAGAGGGACTTCATCGGAGTCCTCATCTGAAACGACCACCGCTCGGTCGGCTCCCTGGACACTTTCCTCTGATTCCTCAGGTAAATCGTCTTCGGAGGACATAGAATCGTCGTCTTCCAGCGCCTCCAGCAGGCGACGTGCGGCGGCGGTGGAGTTGGTCGGCATTCCAGTCGGCGCAGCTCCACGGAGGTCGTCGCTCTCCGCAGGGACGGTTGAAGGTGAAGGACGGCTGGGTGCAGTCATTGTTGGAGATGGAGAAGAAGCTGAAAGGATTTTCGGATGTTTGGGCTTTTCGTGTACTGCGCGATTTTGATTTGGGAAGAAGAAGGAGAAAGGTTTTATGCTTTTATCTCAGGTGGGAGAGGTTTGATTTGTATTGGTCGTGGGAAGATCGTGTCAGAGTGGGAGAGAATGTGCAGAGGTGGTGGTTTTAATTCCCACGCTGCCTAATTAATTCAATTTAATTGATTTTTGGAGCTGTCCGTTCCAAAAGCAATTAAATGACTTAATTAGGCTGAGCTGACACGTGTCTCACTATTTAAAAGAGGCTCTTCACACGCTAGCCAGTCTAGCTCTCAGTCTTGGCCAAGATCTTGGCCACGACTACTTCAATTTTCCCCACACTAAATTTCCTGCACAAAAACGAAAACTACCCGGAAATTAAATGTGACAAAAACAAGTATTTACATCCTAAAATTTTAAAAGACACAAGGGTTGCCTCCCTTGCAGCGCCCTTATTTTAAGTCCTAGGCTTGACTCTCAATTTTTCTTCAGTTGTTTTGAGGCGGCTCGTCCACCTTTTCTGAAACTTTATCTTCCTGAAAATTTTCAAAGAACGGCTTCACTCTCTGACCGTTCACCTTGAGCTCGGCACCTGTTTTCTCATTCCTAATATCTACTGCACCATGCGGGTAAATGTTAGTAATAACAAAAGGGCCTTCCCAACGAGTTTGTAATTTTCCAGGAAATAATTTAAAACGGGAATTATAAAGAAGAACTTTCTCCCCTGTGTGGAGAGGTTTTCCAATAATTCTCTTGTCGTGGTAAGCTTTCATTCTGACCTTGACAATCAACTGATTGTCATAGGCTAGGTCCCTCAACTCCTCTAGCTCGTGGAGTTGTAATTTTCTTTCTTGGCCAGCCTCATCATAACTTAGGTTGCATTTTCGTATTGCCCAATACGCTTTGTGTTGCAATCCTACTGGCAAGTGACATGTCTTCCCGTAGACAAGCTTGTATGGTGTCATCCCGATTGGTCCTTTGTAGGCCGTTCTACAGGCCCACAATGCGTCATCTAACCGCTGGCTCCAATCGCGTCTGTCTAGGCCTACTGTCTTGGCCAAGACTGACTTCACCTCTCTATTTGACACTTCGGCTTGGCCGTTTGTTTGAGGGTGATAGGCTGTGGATACCCTATGTGTGATGCCATATTTCCTGAAAAGAGAAGTTAAAATCTTGTTGCAGAAGTGGGTTCCTCGATCACTAATGATCCCTCGAGGAATCCCAAATCTGTTTAAGATATTAGTTTTAATAAAGGAAATAACAGTTCTAGCATCATCATTTTTAGTGGCTTTCGCCTCTATCCATTTTGATACATAATCCACAGCTAAAATAATATATTTGTTGCCAAAAGAAGTAGGAAAAGGTCCCATAAAATCTATGCCCCATATATCAAATATTTCACAAGAAAGAATAAAATTCATAGGCATTTCATTTCGAGAACTAATGTTTCCCACTTTTTGACATGCCGAACAAGTTTTACAAAATAGAGCACTATCCTGAAAAATTGTCGGCCAATAGAAACCAGCCTCTAAGATTTTTAGGGCTGTCTTTCTAGCTCCAAAATGGCCTCCGCATGCTTTGGAGTGACAGAATTCTAGTATAGACTTGGTTTCATCCTTAGGTATACATCTCCTTAGCAATTGATCGGACCCTATCTTCCATAAATATGGGTCATCCCAAACATAATACTTACTGTCATGCTTGACCTTTACCTTCTCATAGGTAGTCATGTCACCATAGTATTTACCTGTTGCTAGGTAATTTGCTATTTCAGCGTACCATGGTCGCGGGTTTGGCTGGAGTCTAGACCTAGACTCCTGGCTAGACAGTGCGACAGAAAACAGCTTCTCGTCTGGAAATTCTGCTTTGATCTCGTTTGTGTCTCCCTTTGCTAGGCAACGGCTTAGATGATCTGCTACAAGATTTTCCCTTCCACTCTTGTCCTTAATTTCCAGATTGTGCTCCTGCATAAGAAGAATCCAACGGATTAATCTTGGTTTAGCATCATGCTTAACCAAAAGATATTTCAATGCGGAATGATCTGAAAATACAATAATTTTAGTGCCCAATAAATAAGATCTAAATTTTTCCAGGGCAAAAACTATTGCAAAGAGTTCTTTTTCAGTTGTGGTATAATTCCGTTGGGCATCATCTAGCATCTTCGATGCATAGTAGACGACGTGGGGGTCTTTCCCTTTCTTTTGGCCAAGAACCGCGCCAACAGCAGCATCACTCGCATCGCACATCAGCTCGAACGGCAAGCTCCAGTCTGGTGGTTGGATGATTGGTGCTGTGGTCAGTCGTTCCTTCAGCTCTTCGAAGGACTTCTTGCACGCTTCATTGAAGTCGAACTCCACCTCTTTTTGTAGTAACTTGCACATCGGTTCAGCCACCTTTGAGAAGTCCTTAATGAACCTACGGTAGAAACCTGCATGACCAAGAAAACTACGAACCTCACGCAAGCATGAGGGGTAAGGCAAGTTCTTGATAATGTCAATTTTGGCTTGATCAACCTCAATGCCTTTCTTAGAGACTACATGTCCAAGGACAATCCCTTGATCTACCATAAAATGGCACTTTTCAAAGTTTAAAACTAAACATGTATCAACACATCTTTTTAAAATATTTTCTAAGTTATGTAAGCATTGGTCGAAGTCATTACCATACACGGTAAAGTCGTCCATAAACACTTCGATACTTCTCTCAACATACTCAGAAAATATGCTTACCATGCACCTTTGAAAGGTGGCTGGCGCATTACAAAGCCCAAACGGCATGCGCCTATAGGCAAACGTTCCAAATGGACAAGTGAACGTTGTCTTTTGTTGATCTTCGGGAGCAACGGGGATTTGGTGAAACCCCGAGTATCCATCTAGGAAACAGTAGTGAGACTTTCCAGTAAGTCTATCTACCATTTGATCGATGAAAGGCAGCGGGAAGTGGTCCTTCCGAGTGACTTGATTCAGCCTTCGGTAGTCAATACATACCCTCCATCCGTTTTGAATTCTGGCTGTTCTTTGAGCGCCATCTTCTCCTTCGATCACTGTTGTTCCAGTCTTCTTAGGGACTACCTGCACAGGAGATACCCAATTACTATCTGAGATAGGATAAATAACACCCGAATCTAACAACTTAATTATTTCTTTCTTAACAACTTCCATCATAGGAGGGTTTAATCTCCTCTGGGGTTGCCGAATGGGTTTCTTATCCTCTTCCACATGTATTTTGTGGGTACAGATGTTAGATGATATCCCCTTGATGTCTGCCATCGTCCAGCCAATCGCCTCCTTGTGTTCCTTCAAGACAGCTATCAATTTATCTTCTTCCACTCTTGATAGCTTGGCTGAAATTATGACGGGTAGTGTGTCATCTAGGCCTAGATAGACGTACTTCAAGTGACCTGGTAGGGATTTCAATTCTAACTGTGGTGCCTGCACGACAGAAGGTAAGAATTTAGGACTCGTTGATTGCACATATTGACAATTAACTACTTTTCTTCTATTGTTGGCAGTCTTGGCCGGCGTCTTGGCCAAGATCGAGGCCAAGACTAAGTCTTCTTCTTCTTGTTCGGCCAAACTGTCCACCATTTGTTGGAGTTCCTCCTGATCTCCAGTGCGGTCTTCTAGCTCTGGCAGTGTTTGAGTGGAAATTCCCCTGGTCAAAACATACTCAAGGGGATCGTTATGATAAATGTCAGCTATTTCTTCTGTAATTGGATCCAAAACATCCAAAAAACTAACACAATGCAAGTCGTTTGGGTGTTTTAAAGCATCTGAAATGCTGAACTTAATTGTCCTTCCACAAAATTCCAGAATTATGCTTCCTTCGAAGCAATCTATCTTTGCTTTTGAGGTTCTTAGGAAAGGTCTTCCTAATAAAATGTCAGTGGTACAAGATGGCAATTGAACATTCATCTCAACTATATAAAAATCAACTGGATAGATAAAATCATTTACCATTACCAGGACATCAGTCACTACTCCTTTAGGTCGGATGATTGTTCGATCAGCTAACTGTATCACCAAGTCAGTCTCCTTCATGGTTCCAATCTTCAAGGTCTCGAATTCACTTAGAGACATTACATTGATACCAGCCCCTAAATCACAGAGGGCTTTCTCAATGGTTTTGTTCCCTATTTGGCATGGAATTGTGAAGGTTCCTTGATCCTTGCACTTCTCTGGGAGTTGTTGTACTGCTGAAACGTTGTTGGATAAATTTACCCTTTCTACACCTGCAATTTTCTTTTTATTAGTGCACAATTCTTTAAGGAATTTAGCATAAGAAGGGACTTTTGCAATTAAATCCAACATTGGAATATTCACGGCTATTTTTCCAAAAACAGTCATGAAATCCCTCATTTCATCTTGTCTTTTTTCTTTCGAAGATCTCGGGGGAAATGGTGGAATGATTTCTATAACCTCCTCCTTTTGGTCGGGCTTGACCTGCGGCTTGGCCAAGACAGGCTCTTTTTTCTCTGGTTCTGCGGTAACGGTAGTCTTGGCCGGGGTCTTGGTCAAGACTACTTCTGCTTCAGCTTCTTCTTCCTCATCCTCTTCCACATCTTCTGAAACGATTTTCTTTATTTCCTCATCTGTCTTCGCTCCTTTCCTTTCTGGCAACACCGCTCCACTCCTCAAACTTATAGCACTCACATTATGGGCTGGATTATTTACCGTGGTTGGTGGTAACTTCCCTTGATTTGCTATTTGAGTGATTTGCTTTTGTAGCTCCGCCAAGCTGGTCTGTGTGGATTGCATGTGATTTTTCTGCAGCTCCATCAGTTGCTTGAGCGTGTCCTCTACTGAAGGGCCAGTAAGCTGCAAAGGCCTAGGGGCAGGTGGTAGTTGAGGTAAAGGAGGTTGGCTTGGAGCTTGGCCTAGATTCGGGCCAAGATTCTGATTTGGAGGTCGCGGCACGAAATGTTGGAAGTTGATAGGAGGTTGTTGTTGCTGCTGGGGTACACCTTGATTCTGATTCTGATTTGGAGGGACTGGGTCTTTCCATCTGAAGTTTGGGTGTGATCTCCATGCATATTGGTTGCTTCCTTGAGGATAGTTTAGCATGCTACCTTGGTTTTGTGGATATGCGGCGTTAACTTGAGTTACCTCTTCTGGATGCTGGACCATATAACAGTTGTTGGTCTGATGGTCTTGTTGCTGGCATATCCCACAAACAGAGGCTACTTGCTCTTGATTTCCTGAAGTCATTGAACCTGAAATATTAACAGAAATGGTTTTAATCATATCGGTTAAATCATCTAATTTTTGTTCAACATTAATTGAATTTAGAGAAGAAGGAGAGGCATTTCTATCCGAAATGGTATTATTTTGGCAGTTGTCTGCCAATGTCTGGAGCAACATCTTTGCTCTTGTGACGGTTAAATCTTGTAATGCCCCGCTCGCGGCGGAATCAACTTTTTCCTTGCAACTTGGGAGCATCCCATCATAGAAATATTGTATCATAGTGTTGTCTGCTACGCCATGAGTGGGGCAGACTTCTTGCAAATCTCTGAACCTTTGATGATATTCGGAGAAGCTTTCTCCGCTTCTTTGTTGTATCGCGGCCATATCTTTCCTAGCTATGCCAGCCTTCGTGGCATTCCAGTACTTGTTGAGGAACATGGTGGACATCTCCGCCCATGTGTTGATGGTATTATGAGGTAGACTGTAAAACCAGTTCTGAGCTCCCCCTTCTAGAGAGCTTGGAAAGGCCTTCAGCTTCGCCCTCTCCATGGTTACAATAGTGGGTTTCATGATGTCGCACTGAACATGTAAGTTTCTTAAGTGTTTGAACGGGTTTTCGTTGGAATGGCCGTAAAACTTGGGGAGGTTGGCCACCATGTTGGTCTTGATGGACCAATCATTAGCTACTGGAGGGAGATTGATGCAGGAAAAGGTCTCCTGCTCAGCTGTTTTATTCAGCTCCCTCATTGTCGGTTCCGGTTGCTGGTCAGCCATGTCTTGGTCTGAATCTAGGCCAAGACCGTGGTCTAGACTATATTCTGATTCGGGGTTAGAACCTTCCGATCCGCTTTCTTCTTGGGCTGCTCTTAGTCGAGCTTGCTTCCTTAGCTGTGCTTCGGTCCTAGTGAGATTGGGATTGATAGGTAGCAAATCTTGTTCTCTACTTGAGGACCTGGTCATCAACTGTCATAAAATAAAATAAAACAAAAACTACAAATACCGTTAGAGATCCCCGGCAACGGCGCCAAAATTTGACCGCGCGTCGAACACGTCAAATATAAGGGTGAAATAAGTATGGAATTGGGGGTAGAAATACAACTTATCACTGTCTACAATGGTTTGTAGATGATGGTAAGAGGATCGTCCACAGAGACCTCTAGGAAACGTAGTTCTTGAGTTTGACTTCCTCGTCACTGAGTTTTGGTTGGGTGTTATCTGAAACTAAAGACAAAACAGAAAATAATGAAAACAGTTTAAAATATAAAATAGTATTGGCCGAAGTCTAGGCCAAGACTGCGGGCTAGATTGGGAAAAAGTCTTGTGATACGGAATTCCAGGTAAGGGCGATGGGTGAGCTTGCGTTCTTATGCATTGATCATAGACTGAAGTATGTTCATCTCTTCTTCATAGTACTGCTATAGAGGGGAGGAACTCCTTTTCCCTCCTATCTTCCCTCCTCTTCAAACTATCTGGCGGGTACTCCCTCTTCTGATAATCCTAGCCAAGGGACACCTTGCTGGTTAAAGGGTTTATCCGTTTGACTGCTGTCTTGAATGGTTGCTCACCTCTTCAATGGCACAGGGGAAGACAGTACCTAGGCTAAGTTCCTAGGTTGTCAATCTGGTCTCTACCTATTTTACCTATTCTTCTAGTCTGCTCGAGACTAGTCACCTACTCCGTCTAGCCGGCGGGTACTCCCTCTCCTTCTAGGCTGGTTACAACTCTTCTCTCCTAGAGAACAAGGATGATCAAACCTTGGCTCTAGTGAGTAAGCGATGGATTAAGTTCAAGAATAAATAAATACAAAGAAAGAGATTGTGAAGAACGGATTGTGTCTCACGATTGCATTAAGGACTTCAGCTCATCACCCTTACCAAGAATGGGGTTTTTAGTTACTCATACTCATGGATAAAAGATGAAGAAATTAATTTGCATAAATATCTTAAATCCGAAATAAATTCGGAGCAAGGTTTTTAACAACGGTAAACTAAGAAAGAAGGATTGCGTAGCTATTTGGTTCAGAGATTGGATCCGGACAGAGGAGAATAATGTTTAGCTAAAATAGCCATAAGAACCTCTGTCCCAATCCAACTCAAACTCCTAAAATATCCTAAAAGATAATTACAATTTAATTGTTCATAAACTAAATCGCTAAATAATAGAGAGGGAGATCCCATTCGGGATTCTACATAAGATTGTCTTCAGATCCCTCTAAAATAGCGGAACAGCTGCTACGTGCCAGCTGTGAGAGTCCATCTCCAAAAATACTTCAATCGCTCCAAGCTGCAGTCTGATCGCAAAGGAGTCTTGGCCGAAGTCTAGGCCAAGACGATTCTGGTTAGCGCACTGCGTCAGATACGATCTTGTCTAGGCCAAGATCCAGGCCTAGACTCGAATAAACAGCTTCAACTCTAAAATTCGTGAACTCTTCTCATTCAGCCTCCAAACCAGACCTGATCAAATGTGGGAAAAGAAAGGGAATATCAATAGAATTACTGTCCAAAATAACTAGAAAATGGACAATAAAACATGATGAAATGCGATGCAATCAATGCTCCACAATTTTTCGAAGGGTGAAACAAAGCTTAGCCTTTGTTGAGGAAGCCTATTGATCACGAAGGCTGCAGTCTCCATTGCTTCTACCCAAAACCTTCCTGAAACATTCTTTGCATGGAGCATACTTTGACATATTTATGCCATGTGACTATTCTTCCTTTCTGCTACACCATTTTGCTGTGGAGTATTTGCACATGTGAACCGATGACGTATTCGACATTTTCGTAGGAAATCGGAGAACTCATGTGAAGTATATTCTCTACCATTATCTGTGCGTAGACAAATAATAGATTTGCCAACTTCAGCTTCAGCCGCATCTTTGAACTCTTTAAACTTTGAAAGAGTTTCAGATTTCCCCCTCAAAAAATAGACCCAGACATATCTGGAGAAGTATCGATGAAGGTCACCATGTACTTCATCTCACTGATAGATGCTTGTTTGACTGGTCCAAACACATCAGAGTGGATTAACTCTCATGGTTCCTTCGCCTTGAATTTGGACTCTTCATACGACAACTGATGCGCTTTTCCATACTGGCATCCTGCACATATCGTGTCAGTTCTTACTTCTAGTTGAGGAAGTCCTCTCAGCATTGACTTCTTCATCATCACAGCTAGCTTGGAATAGCTAACATGACTTAACCGCATGTGCTATAAATCTGCAGTCTCATTTTTTCTTGTCTTGTCTACATATGCGGTCTCTGTCGACATCACGTATGTTGTCGGTAATCTTCTTCCCTTCATCACTGGTTCTTCCATAATTTTGAGCTCCCGATATATCTTCACATCATATGGACGGAACAACACATAATTGCCGAAAGATGTTAATTGTGTAACAGAAAGAAGATTTTTCTTAATTCCTGGGACATGGTAGACATCTTCAAGAGGCATCGTAATAGCGTCATCTTTAGAGGAGACTTTTGTTTTACCGATGTGAGTTATCAGTAACCTCGAGTCGTTCGCTGTTACCACCACGTGATTTCCCTTGTACATTGACAGGTTTTACAGCTTCTCTTTATCACCTGTCATGTGATTTGAGCAACCCGAATCAACAATCCAATCATTCTTGTAATCAATTTGATTGGATGTTATTATTGTAGAAGCATTTTCCTCCTCTTCTGCAACAAAGTCTGCCTCAATATCCCACTCTTCTTCATATTTAGAAATAGCGGCGTTGCTCTCTATGGTCTTTTTCTTTGACCAACAAGAGCTTGAGTTATGTCCCATCTTTCCGCAATTGTAGCATTTCCCTTCGAACCTCTTACTTTTGTCATAGGCTCCCCCTGCGCGAGCGTTTCCTTCACCATGATTGCTCGTCGCCTTATCAACATTTCTTTTAGATCCACCAACTGTCCGCTGCTTGAAATTTCGCCAATTTTTGTTGGTGTAGAGTGCTTCCTCTTCACCTTTTAGCGAAACTCCACCAATCTGCTTAGCTAATGCTTCTTGACTAGCTAGCAAATTCTCGAACTCAACAAGTGATGGTTGGGTCGGCCATCCCTGTACTGCAGCGACGAACCCTCTGTACTCGGGCCTCAAACCATGGATGATTATTCTTTTCATCCTAGTTTCTCCGATTGGAGCTTCTGGATCTAACTCAGAAATTTCTCGGCATAACGACTTCACTCTATGAAAGTATTGAGCAATTGTCAAATCATGTTGCATTATTGACAATAACTCACTTTCTAAAAGTTGGAGTCTTGTGTCATTTTTCTTCGAGAATCGTTTGGCGAACGTATCCCAAGCTTCTTTGGGAGTTTTGGCATCGCGGATATACTCTAGGACCTCTTCATCTACTGTTGTCTTCAAAGCGAAC
Source organism: Viola odorata (assembly GCA_963691705.1). Taxonomy (NCBI): domain Eukaryota; kingdom Viridiplantae; phylum Streptophyta; class Magnoliopsida; order Malpighiales; family Violaceae; genus Viola; species Viola odorata. Next base: position 7,880,092 of record OY829540.1, on the reverse strand, counting down.
ATTGCTTTACCCGCTTTGATCTTCCATTTTCGAAGAGAAACGCTTGCATCCTCCGCCTCTGGTGGTGTGACTTCACTTCCATTTATTATCTCCCACAAATCTTGTCCTTGCATGTAACACATCATGCAAGTAGACCAGCAAGTGTAGTTTTGATTATTGAGCTTTTTAATTCCACCAACAACTTGAAGGTCCCTGATAGCATATTTTTATGCACGATTTTCTTCCCATTTAAGGCATGATTCTGCTAATTTACCCTTGTTTTCATTACTTTTGCAGATTTAGGCCTAAAATGGGAGTTTATGCAAAAAGAAGCATTTTTGGGGCATTTTGTGCAGTTTTGAGCTTCAAGACCCAGAGTCGAGGTCCCGAGTCCAAAGCAGCGTTCAAGGTCCCGAATCGGATTCCCCATTCGGGACCCCGAAGGGCGAAGAATGACATTTCCACGTGTCATCTCGCCAGAGCTTCCATGTGCCTCCTCTGACACTGTTCCTGCAGTCTGCACTGACCACCAAATACCTACCGCCCTGACCAAGTCAACCCTTGAGCCCAATCCAGACCTGCCCAAAGCTGGAAAAATCAGACAGCTTTATGCTTTTTCAGCTTTGTGCTTTAAGGAGCATGGATCCATTTTTATAGGCTTTCAATTAATGCATTTTGTCCCTAGTTTTAGGCTGAAGATATTTTGTGCTTAGAGCTCTACTATATAAAGGGCATCTAAGAGTAGTTTAGATCATCTTATCATTTCTTACATCTCTCATCACTTAGTATAATTTAGCTAGTTCTAGTTTTCTTAGACTTCTCTCTAGTTTCTCTCTCTAGTTCTTGTTAGCACCTTCAACCTTGCCGCCGGGCCTCAAACGGATATTTAGTATCAAAGTCTTCTTCCCTTAATCTATTTGCTTACTTGTTATGCTTCCTTTAATTATTATTTGTTTATCTTCAAGCATGAGTAGCTAAATCTTTAGTTCTTAGCAAGGGTAATTCAAGGGTTGCAAGGGCAGATTCGAGGCCTTAATGTGCTTAATATGTTCTTGATGCCATATTCAATTACTTATCGTTTTAATTACATCTTCACATGATATAATTTGAGGTCTGATCAACTGATTGTTATTTTGTGTGAATGTTGCCATCTTTGTGATGAATACGGAAGGAAAATTGCATGGAACAAGTAGGCATCTGTTTAGTCTTGACTGCGCTGAAGTGGTCTCGAATAGATAGGGTGGGTAGTTGATTAGAGCGAGGTCACGAGCCTGACAAACTGAGGGACTTTTAGCTCTAGATCTGTCTTTTCTTAGCGTCATGGGCAGTTTGAGTATGACCCTCCCGCATTCGTGCCTGGAGGGATGGCAAACTGTCAAGACTACCTCATATGTGGAAACGGGGGGTAGTTCCTCTTAAGAGAAAAGTAGGGGATATCCGAGGAATCTGGTCCCCATGTCATTTCTATGATGTCTTGAACAGAATACCCTCGAGCTGATGACGATCTGGTCCCGAACGCAACCGGAGAATACCTTTGCTGAGAATTGTTCTTTATCTGATTATTTGTGCTTGTTTCACCCCTGTTTTATTATCTCTGGATTTGTTCACTTACTTGCTTTATTTTATCATTCGGGACCCCCGAATTGACACCTCAAGGTCCCGAATACTGCTTTCTTAGGTAACAATTGTTAGCTCCCAAATCTGCCTTGGCTAACTTGTTTAGCCAAGTAAACCCCCCCCCCCCCCCCCCCCCCTGATTGTTACTTTTCGTGCTTTTCTCCCCCAAATATATTCAAGACCTTAGACCAGTCTCTCACAATCCCTGTGTTCGACCCTGACTACCACTGTACACTTTATCTCTTGTGCACACACGTTTTCAGGCACTATAAATCTTTATTTGACTGACGATCAGTCCCCCATGGTCCAATAACCAACCAAGCTCCGCTACTAGATTGTTGAACAAAGGTGGTGAAAATTAACAAAGCTAATAATCAACCGAGTGGAGATACGAACAAAAATTGAACTTTTAATTATGGAAGTAAGGAAACTACAAATGGGATATAATATTTATTGCCTTTGGATAGGCATACAACACCCCCTCACACTCTTATTTTTTCTCTACACTGCCTCGCTCCCTCTATTTTATTTTCTCTCTTATGCACTGCGTTGCACTTCACTGCATTGCACTCACCACCTCACTACACTTCACTCCTTGCCTTGCATCCTATTTATAGGATGTCCACCGACATCCTTTTCAATTTTTTATTTATTATTATTATTTATTTTCCTTCCTTCATTAATTATATTTGGAATGGTCAGCACCAACCATCCAAATTTTCTTCAGTTTTTTTCTTTTCGGTGTCATCCATAGACTTTTGTTGCACCTTTATTTACTTATTTATTTTCTTCTTTCTTTCTTTCTATGAACCAAAAATGGTGTTGACTTTAACAGTGTACACGACGATTGCGAAGAAAGAGATGGAGAGGAAAAATTATATAGTGCACCCGATATTCCAACTAGACATGCACCCTGATGGTTGTCAACTCCATCAAAAATAATTAATAAATACAACCCACTGCTAAGAAAGAGTTAAATTGTAAATAGCAAGTAAGAGGTTCTGATATACCAGAATCGGACCCGAACCACGGTTCGGTTCGATTTTTTAAAATATTTAAAAAATAATTTTTTTAAAACAATTAGGAAAACTACTATTTATTCTTGCAAAAAAAATATTTCTTTATTATCATGGATATTTTAAAACAATTAAGAAAAAAGTGGATTTTTTTAAAAAATAAATAAAGAAAGAAATGCTCTGACCCAGCCCCAGCAATGAAGGAAAAAAATAAAGAAATTTGAGCGGAAGGGGTTCCCCTTCCTTTTTGTAAGAGAGTGAAAGATTTAACCACTAAACCAAAGAACTTTTGATAATTAATGCATATATATAAAAAAATTCGGTCCAAATGGTTTTACGGTTCGATTTTACGGGTTCTATATTGGTAGACCTGGACCGAACCGGAAAATTTTCGGTTCTAGATTGGTAGAACCGGACCGAACCGGAAAGTTATGTTTCGGGTCAAAATTCTCCGGTTCCGGTTCAGTCCGGTTTCTTACACCCCTAATATAGAGTAATAGTGTAGCACGTTTCATGGTCATGATTTTACCTTCTTTTCTAGCCCTTTCGGGGGCTTGATTCCGCTATTTGACCCTTATTCTAATCTTTATTGCAGATCAGCGTTAATAGAAGGAAAAGATAAAAAATAAGCATTTTTGGAGTATTTCTGAGGATTTCAAGCTTCAAAGCCTAGAAGATCAAAATGTCGTCGAGCCCTCGAAAGCTAACCAGACCAGTGAGCAGTCTCTCGCCCGCGATATCTCTGTAAAGCCAAAGAGACGAATCTCCAAAGATTCTCATGGGATTCCTTGCATTTCTAGAAGATTCCAGAATATTCCAGCACGCTCCATGTGTTGTCACCCTCTCCCCTTAGCTAGAATTTGTCTTTTTGTAATCCCTTAGCTGGAATTTGTCTTCTTGTGGGCTAGACACTATATAAGCCTCTAGTTTTAGGGTTATAGGACATACATCACACCTTGAAAATATTTTTTCACTTTCTTCTTTTGGGAGCCACCTCCTTTTCTCTCCTCCCTCATTTGGGTGGTGGCTGAGGCATCCATTTCCAGCAGCCATTGAACTTAACCGGAGCTTTGCTCCGACCGGTAACATTTATAGTTTTATTCTTCTTGTTCTTCTTCTTTTATGCAATCTTTCTTTTCCTATTTTGTTTGTTTGTTTTGTGGTATGAGTAGCTAGATTTCCTCTTCTTAGCGGAGGTATTTTGAGGGTTGCATGGATATTTAAGAGGCCTAAATGTGTTTAATATATTCTTATTGTTGTATTCGATTGTTCATCGGTTTCTTGTTAATTCGTCTAGGGCCAGATTAGTAGTCTGGCCAACTAATATCTAGACCTAGATGATTACTGTCATTCTCTTGGTTATAACTGACGTGAAGCCTTGAGATAATAGTAGACACCTATCGGAGACAGCGCGAGAGGTCTTCATCTAGGGGTAAACAACCGATTAGGGTATGTGATACGAGTCTGACAAGCTGAGCTATCACGCCCTAGATCTGTCTTACCTCCCCTTCATGGGCGTTCTAAGTTTGGCCTCCCCGCATTCGTGCCTGGGAGGATGGTGGAACGTCAAGGTCACCTCATATGTGAAAACGGGGGGTGACTTTTATCTAAGAAGGTAAGTAGGGGATGCGGTGTGGAAACGCGGTCCCTATAGCATGTCTATGGCATAGGAATAGAATATTTCTACGCCGATGATTATCTAGCCCTCGAGGTCAAGAGATTTTCATGCCCTCGACGCAACCTGAGAATGTCCTTTGCTAAGATTTCTTCTCTTCTGATTTTATTGCTTTTAATTTCTTCTCTTCTGACTTTATTTCTTTATTTAATTTCTGTTTGCATGTCGTGCCCTTGATGTCTGTTTGCATGTCCTGCCCCTGATTGTGTTTTTCTTTCGTGCCCTTGATTTCAGTTTTTATTAATTGTCTTGTTAGGAGCCATCTCTATCTTGGTTAACTAGATTAACCAACCAAAACCCCCTCGTTGTTTCTTTTATTGTTGTACTTTATATCTGGTCTTGTCTAGTATATGTCTTCACCTTTCTCTGTGGATCGAACCTCTTGCCACTGTCTTCAATCTTTTTTGTTGCATGTGATAAGTTGTAATTATTTGATCGTGCCCTCGACAAGCACGTCATCAAATTGGCGCCGTTGTCGGGGACTGGTGTTAATTCGTGCCCTTGACAGTTCCAGATATTTTTTTTAATTAATTAATTATTTCTTTCTTTCTTCCATGTCTTATTTTGACCCTTATTCTTACTCACCCTCTTTTCCTCAGTATTTTACTCCTAACCCCCCATGGTGGGATCAAGAAAATTTCAACTATGCAGGGCAAGATGAACCTAGCTATCAATATTATCAGCCTCCACAACCTCCATAGAGCAACAACGGAAATCAGGAAACTTGGGCAGAACTAGCTACCCTGAGGAGACAACTTGAGGAGATGCAAGAGGCAATGGAGGAGCTTATAGAGCAGAGACGCCAAGAGGCTATTGAAGGAAACTTTGTATGGCTGCCTATGGATCTTGCCCTCGACGCTGGACCACCTGAACCTACCCATCTTGCCCTAGACATTGCCCCTGCACCTAGACCAAATTTTTTAGCTCCAACACTTCTGCCCATTCACACCACAAATCATTCTATCACCCTCATAGAACAACATTTGCAACACTTAGATAGTGACGACTATTTAAGTGAAGAGAATCTATCAACCGCCATTCTATGGGAGTTGCCATCTGAGCGTCATGACCAGGATGATGAGCCTTATGGGTTAGAGGACGTTTTCATGCCCACGAATGAGCTAAACTTGGAAGGCCCAGAATGTCTTCTTTCAGAGTCAGGAGCCAATATGGAGTTCAAGGCCAGTGCAGTCACAATGTTGAACGATGCAAATCTGCCAGATTTTCACGACGAGCGTCATGCCCTCGACAATCCGGAGCGTCATGCCCTCGACAAGCCGGAACGTCGTGCCCTAGACGCAAAATTAGAGGCAGAAATCGTTGTTCAACCAAATTTGCCAAGTCAACTCCAGAACTGTTCTGACACTTTGGTGGGCCAAGAGATTGAGGTTTTTGAGGATTTTCACCACATCAAACTTTGCGACAGTTTTCATGCCCTAGACATAGAATTCAAGCCAGGGGAGGTTAAGAAGGAGGATTTGAGAGAGATTGAGGAAGAGACAATCGAGGTCTTGAGCTCTAAAGCCGTTATGTGTGATAGGGAGATTTCTAAACTTTCTGATTACATTGATCCTTTTCTTTAATCACCTTTCACTCATAACAAATTTTTCCTCTTTATTTTGCGGGAACCCGAATTAACATTTGAATCATTTTATGGTTGCCTGCAGGTTGATTTGTTACCGGACCATCCACTCCATGCGATAATTCACATAAAACTAAGAGGATGGAAAGCATTTAGTAGGATTGGTTGAAGTTTGAACAGCCAATGTCGTGCCCTCGACAATAACAGAGGCGTTTCGTGGGAGGCAACCCACGTTCCTTTCCCTTTTTATTTCTGCTTCACTCTTTATTTTTCAAAACTTTCTTGTGTGTGCCCTTCTTGCATTGAGGACAATGCGCTGCCTAAGTGTGGGGAGGGCTTTATTTGTGTGTTTGTTTGCATGGTTAATTTTTCGCTTGTTGCATGATTGCATGATTTTTCGGATTTTTCAAAAAATTTCGGATTTTCATTTTTAGGGTTTTGCTAGCTATTGCAGCACTGCCCAGTTTTTAAAACCTCTATGAATGGACATACTTTTGATCATTCGTGCACAAGTATGAACCATCAGCACCTTGTCTAGACCTAGTTGTTCTCATTTTTGCCTGCTGAGCCTTATATCCATATCTAGGCCTCGACATCAGTAGTCACAAAAGCACTCTGTGAGCACTTGATCCTTCACGCCTATTTCTTTTCTTGTGTGATTAGGATGCTTTAGCTAGGCACTGGTTGTTCTTGCATGATATCCTTGGGTATAGTCACTGTTAGACATGGGAAAGCTTAAATGTGACGAAAAACTTCGCATCAATGTCTTTTTCTTTTTTTTCTCCCCCTCATTTCTCTTCCCTTTTCGTGCCCCCAACATTCCCCTTCTTTTCATATTCTTTCCTGACCATTTGTATTTTCTTGATCTTTTTCCTTGGCAGGTGAGGTAGCAATTATTAAGGGTAACGTCGAGGGCTAGACATCTAAAAAAACGCGCAGACAAGTTCAAGTGTGGGGAAGCAAACAAAAGCAAAAGACTTCATAGCAGAAAGCAGCAAGCAGAGATCTAGGGCAAGAAAAAGAAAAAGCTCGAAAGAGTTTCAAGCCCTAGATCATTCAAGTGATTCGAGCCCCCGAAACGTTCAAGTGTGGGGAAGCGAAAAAGAAGTCACCATCGATGCTGGAAGCAGATCAAAGGCAAGCGCCAAACGAAAAATCAAAAGTTTCATGCCTCAGAAGAATCAAAGATTTGGTAGCTGGTTCATGCCCCCTCTCCTATCTCTTATATACAAAAAAAGAGAAAAGAAAAAAAGAGAAAAAAAAAGAGAAAGAAAAATCAAAATAAAAGGAGGGAGGCATTAAGCGAACAAAAAAATAGTATCCGCATCCGAAGTCTCAACAAGAAGAGATTCCTGCCCTCGAAAAGAAGACCTCTGTCTAGCCCTCGAACCACTTCGTGCCCTCGATAAAAGCTGCCTTGCCACATCGCCTTTTTCCTAAGCCAAGGAATCCATCCAGGTTATATCTGGTCCTTTCTTTTCTTTCCTTCTTTTCTCCCCTCATTTCTCTCATGTTCATCTCCTGCTTCTCTCTTCCACATTTCTATCTCATTCCATCCATTTTCTTTCTTTTTGCTGATGCGTTATTTTTACGATTGTTGATTGCCCATGCATGTGTTCTATAGTACTCAGATTGATGTGCAAGTTTGACTTTGTGCTGTGCTTTGTGCATTTAGTTTTGAGTGGTAAGCACCTAGCCCTATTTGTGAGTGTGAGTGCATACACCTTGCTATTAATTTCGAGCCATTTCATCTAGGATTTATTAGGAGCCTGATCAACTACTAGTTTTCCTATTTGACTACTTAGTGAGGATTGCTGGTAGAGGGCCCTGATGTGGGAAAGTTTGATCTTTGGGTTCGTTATCCCTCTGATTTGATGCAGGTGTCTTCTAGGTGAAGATGAGTATGTGCGAAGTCTAGCTCGGTGCCGGTTTGTAATTGTGTGTCGATTAATTGTGTTTGTCTGTTTCTTGAGGTGATTTTCAGTTTTGTGAATGCTCGAGGGCGAGCATTGGGCAATGTGGGGATGTTTGATAGCACGTTTCATAGTCATGATTTTACCTTCTTTTCTAGTCCTTTCGAGGGCTTGATTCCGCTATTTGACCCTTATTCTAATCTTTATTGCAGATCAACGTCAATAGAAGGAAAAGATCGAAAAGAAGCATTTTTGGAGTATTTCTGAGGATTTCAAGCTTCAAGGCCTAAAAGATCAAAATGTCGTCGAGCCCTCGAAAGCTAACCAGACCAGTGAGCAGTCTCTCGCCCGCGATATCTCTGCAAAGCCAAAGAGACGAATCTCCAAAAATTCTCACGGTATTCCTTGCAGTTCTAGAAGATTCTAGAATATTCCAGCACGCTCCATGTGCTGTCACCCTCTCCCCTTAGCTAGAATTTGTCTTTTTGTAATCCCTTAGCTGGAATTTGTCTTCTTGTGGGCTAGACACTATATAAGCCTCTAGTTTTAGGGTTTGAGGACATACATCACACCTTGTAAATATTTTTCCACTTTCTTCTTTTGGGAACCGCCTCCTTTTCTCTCCTCCCTCTTTTGGGTGGTGGCTGAGGCATCCATTTCCAGCAGCCATTGAACTTAACCGGAGCTTTGCTCCGGCTGGTAACATTTATAGTTTTATTCTTCATGTTCTTCTTTTATGCAATCTTTCTTTTCCTATTTTGTTTGTTTGTTTTGTGGTATGAGTAACTAGATTTCCTCTTCTTAGCGGAGGTATTTTGAGAGTTGCATGGATATTTAAGAGGCCTAAATGTGTTTAATATATTCTTATTGTTGTATTCGATTGTTCATCGGTTTCTTGTTAATTCGTCTAGGGCCAGATTAGTAGTCCGGCCAACTAATATCTAGACCTAGATGATTACTGTCATTCTCTTGGTTATAACTGACGCGAAGCCTTGAGATAATCGTAGACACCTAGGGGAGACAGCGCGATAGGTCTTCATCTAGGGGTAAACAACCGATTAGGGTATGTGATACGAGTCTGACAAGCTGAGCTATCACGCCCTAGATCTGTCTTACCTCCCCTTCATGGGCGTTCTGAGTTTGGCCTCCCCGCATTCGTGCCTGGGAGGATGGTGGAACGTCAAGGTCACCTCATATGCGAAAACGGGGGGTGACTTTTATCTAAGAAGGTAAGTAGGGGATGCGGTGTGGAAACGCGGTCCCTATAGCATGTTTATGGCATAGGAATAGAATATTTCTGCGCCGATGATTATCTAGCCCTCGAGGTCAAGAGATTTTCATGCCCTCGACGCAACCCGAGAATGTCCTTCGCTAAGATTTCTTCTCTTCTGATTTTATTGCTTTTAATTTCTTCTCTTCTGACTTTATTTCTTTATTTAATTTCTGTTTGCATGTCGTGCCCTTGATGTCTGTTTGCATGTCCAGCCCCTGATTGTGATTTGCTTTCATGCCCTTGATTTCTGTTTTTATTAATTGTCTTGTTAGGAGCCATCTCTATCTTGGTTAACTAGATTAACCAACCAAAACCCCTTCATTATTTCTTTTATTGTTTTACTTTATATTTGGTCTTGTCTAGTATATGTCTTCACCTTTCTCTGTGGATCGAACCTCTTGCCACTGTCTTCAATCCTTTTTGTTGCATGTGATAAGTTGTAATTATTTGATCGTGCCCTCGGCAAGCACGTCATCAGTAGACCTGGACCGAACCGGAAAGTTACGGTTTGGGTCAAAATTCTCCGGTTCGGGTTCAGTCCGGTTTCTTACACCCCTAACAGAGAGTAATAGTGTGATTTTCGTGAATGCTTGTAAAAACTAGTGGTAACATTTAGGTGAAATAAGAGGTTTTGTTTAAAACTAATGATGAAAAGAAAATAAAGCATGGAAAAACGTCCACGTCAAGAATATAATTCTTGGCCAAGAAACAAATCAAGAACAAAACAATCAAATATAAGAAATTTCTAGTAGAAGCTAACAAACTATGGAACATGAGCAACAATCATCGATGCAAAGATATTCATCTTCAATCTACAGAGCTGCTATAGGATCAGGGTACACTTATGACCCCTACTTTCCTCATGTATCAAAACCACCTCAGGTACGCTTAGAGATGATTCTTAATCAACTAGCACCTTGTTGGTTAAAGAGTTTACTAAAATTGATTGATGATCGATTAGGGAAGACAACTCCAAACCTAGGATCCTCGGTTGTCAATCGAGACTAAATCAGATTAACCTTTCCCACTAGCTTCTTAGGGCTAGGTGTCTACTTCGATCCTCTTGGTCCATAAATAGCCCAAGAAGGGTTGTCGTAACCAAAAGGAATGACACTTGCGGGATCAAAATAACTCTAAACTAGTTAGATCTAAGGGAAAACGCAATACAATTGTTATGGAGATCAATTAAATGCAGATTTAAAGATTAATAAAGAACAATTAGATCCCATGCATACTCATGCTCATGCTTTAAACGCTTCTACTAGAAATTATGTATTTAGCTACTCATACACATGTTTAAAGAAAACAAAACAAGTAATAGATTATAAAAAATCCTCCATTTTTGTGAAGAAACGAAGGAGCCTGGTTTTAGGATACGAGAACAGTAGTAAAAATCAAGAGAATGAACGAAGACCTCTTCCTCCCTTAATAATATCTCTAAAAATAAATAAATAAATCCTAATTAAACTCTAATTGTATTTGATCACTCTTCCTTTCCGATTAGAAGTCTACAAAGTTGAAATAAGGAAGGAAAGACGCAGTTCCAACTCTTCTGTAGATAAGCCAGCAATCGCAATCGCATTAGACTTTAATCATCAAGTATCGCTCGGAAGGTAGGATTCTCTGCCAACCAAAATGGCTCCTCTTGGTTAAGAGACCAACCAAGAAATGTGTTCGCTCCATTCTGCCCAAAAAATATTTTTGGGTCAATAGTTTATAACCCCTCTGAACTTAGGCCGAAAAAACAGACTCCTCCCCTGGACTAAAAAAATTCAAATGGAGGTCCCTGAACTAAAGGTCAATGAAATCGGAGTCCAATTCTGTTAGACAAACTAACTGACAGTTAGTTTGACCTATTGTTGCCGGTTGCTGCAACCTTACAACAGGTTGTTCCTTTTCTTTTCTTTTTCTTTTCTTTAAAAATTCAAAAAAATAATATAATTAATTTAATAAATTCAAAAAAATAATATAATTAATTTTTAAAATTCAAAAAAAATACTGTAATTAATTTTATAAATTCAAAAAAATACTGTAATTAATTTTATAAATTCAAAAAAATACTGTAATTAATTTTATAAATTCAAAAAAATACTGTAATTAATTTTAAAAATCCAGAAAAATAATATAATTAATTTTAAAAAATAAAATTCAAAAATAAAAATAAAAACATCCTTAATTTTCCATTTTCATTTCTTTCTTTCTTTTTCTTTTCCATTTTCCATTTCCACCATTTTCATTTCTTATTTTCTTATTCCTTAATTTCTTTATTTCTTTCTTTCTTTTTCTTTTCCATTTTCCATTTTCCATTTTCCATTTTCCATTTTCATTTCTTATTTTCTTATTCCTTAATTTCTTTCTTTCTTTTTCTTTTCCATTTCCAGCATTTTCATTTTTGAGGCATCGGGGTTCCATTATATGTGTTCAAGACCCTCTCTGCTGCAGCACGACTTGCAAACTCAATGAAACCATAAACCTCAGGGTGACCAGTTTGCTCGTTGCGAATAACCTTTGCAGAAACAACCTGGAAAAAACCAACATTGCAATTAGTAAAACTAAGGCAGCTGTTTTTTTTATTAAAAAAATAGGCAGAAGATTTATTAATGCGTTGTCACGAAGAACATGACCCACAAACAGCAGAAGAACAAAAACTGCAGAAAATAGCAGCACAGACGAACTGCAGAAACAGCAGCACAGACAACAAGCACAAAACCAACAAAACAGAATGCAGGAAACAGAAAGCCATCAAAATATGTATCAATACTCAAAACAAATTGAGTAACTTACCAAATAAATTGGCAACTCAGCTGTAACTTCCCTAATCAACTGCATACACCCATCAAAATTTGTATCAATACTCAAAACAAAGGCCCCATTCGCTATTGGCTGAACAAGCTGCGCAAGGGAAATTTTATAGGCAGGCAAAAAGACAATGGAAGGAATACGGGCAGCAGCACAGTAAGCAGACAATGCTGCTGATGTATCACCAGTAGATGCACATCCGACACCTACCATAGGTTTGTTCATCTTCCTCAACCTATTAACTTGACTCACCAACACAGTCATACCAAGATCCTTAAAAGACACAGTATGAGAAATCCCACAGTGTTTAACCCATAACTCATTCATATCAAGAAACTCTTTCCCATACCTTTCAGCCCAAAAAAGATTAGAATTTCCTTCAAACGCACTAACAATATCATCACTAGATATTTCTGGCAAAACCCATTCTTTCTTAGACCATACACCAGATCCATAAGGCCAGGTGGTCTTACCTACACGAGAGTCGAAAAGGTCACGCCAGTAAGAGCCTGGAAAGGCTTTCAAAGCAGACATGTCATGTTGGAGAAAAATGATGTTGACTCACAGATCTGGTTGGATCTATGTCCTATGCACCGGATCTAGAGGTACATCGGAGGAGGATACGTCGTTGAGTTTGGCGACTAGATCTGTAAATGGGCCCAGATCTAGATCTTGATGGTGATGTGAGAAGAAGGAGGAACGGATCGGAGTAACCAAGGAGAGAAAGGAAAAAAGAAAAAAAAAGAAAAAACAAAGGAGAGGAGAAGTGCAGCGGTGATGGGAGAAGAAGGAGAACGAGAGGTTTCTGGTGTTGGAAAAAAAAATGAAAGAAAAAAAAGAAAAGGTAACCGGTGTCCAAAATGTAACCGGTTATAATAAGTCATTATTAACGATCCGTTAGTCAAACTAACGGAATGGACCCACGGTGCATTGACTTTAAGTCCCGGGGAGGTCGAATAAAAAGTTTATAGTCCATGGGAGGTGTTTGTTTTTTGCGATAGTACAGAGGGTCAAAATACTATTGACCCAATATTTTTTTTTGCCACTTTTTCTATCTTTGCTTTTCAGAACTGTTTTCTGCAAAAAACATGAAAATCATACTAAAATCAGTAGAATCACCATTCAAGATGCATGAAAACAGGTGGTAAAACTACCACAATTTAAGCTCAATCATACCCAAACTAATAAAGTTATTACATGTGGACGATTTTTTTTTGGAGTTTATCCCACCGCTACCTAGGTTTATAGTTATTTCAAAATTTAAAGTTTAAAACTTCCTAATCTGTAATTACGAACCCTAACGTGTAACTTTCTTATTGGTTAATGTGAGTGGGTGAACAAAATGACATGACACACTGGATGCGCTCTATAATTACTCGATAGAGGGTTACATGTGGGCTCCAAAGAGGTCAGATTTTTTTTCCAAATTTTATAATTGTCACGTACGATAATAATATACGAAATGATTTTTATAATTTTTAGAAAATAAAATTTTGATTTTTCAAAACACAAGGACTTTTAGAGTCTGATTATACAAATTTAAAGACATTTAGAGTGCAATTGAAAACCTGAAAACCTCTATGAATCCAAAATAACAAACATAAAATCTTTTAGTCATTAACCCTTAAAAGTACCTTAAACTTTTAAGTGATTCTATTTAAGATATTGTAAGAATTTGGATAATTTTGGTTTCATTGGTAAAGGCCCATCTCCATCGAGGTCTTGTTTAAGACGGGCTAGGTCGGTTATCCATTTTCCACACCCACAAAGGATTTTGATGGCCACGTGATTCTGCGGACAGGTAAGAATCCAATGCCTCGTACGTCAAGATAATGTACGTGGCATAATTTGTGGCTGAGGAGCCTTTGACCTTAGTCTGTACCGTCCTAAAACTTTGGGGTATTTAGTCTCTCTCGTCCACGTCACCGCAGGGGTCATCTTTTCATCTCTCCGCCCCGTCATTTTCTTTGTACAGTGTCTGTTTTTTTGGGCAAACGCCACTGTTCAGTGATGATATCACACCACTTGCACATCTCATTTAGGTTCGTTCTTTTGTCGCATTCTTCAACGTGTATGGTGTTTCTTGATGGTTTGGGGTTTCGACACGTGGGCTCACTTGATCGCAGCCACGTACGTGTTCTGGTGCCTCTAGGCTTCCTGTGCTGCCGGCCGTTTCATATCTCAAATTCTCGGTTACGTTTGGTCCGCTTTGGTCCTTGTGCTGATATTTACTGTTTAATGAGTGACAGTTGAAAAGAAAAAAAAGTTAATTTTCTTAGCCATTAACTTTTGTGCTTGTAATTGAGAAGGTAGAGCCCGGTTAGACCCCTAATTCTTACGTTTATAAAAGCTCATAAATTTTAAAAAAAAGTTAGTAGAGAAGGCAATGGGTACTCATATTCGTATATCCGTTCATAATCATACCCGTTTAAACAGGTAATATCCATTTTAATTGAATATGGTTTCGGTATGGGTAATACCCGCATTTATAATTGCGGGTATAATTAGGTATAGTACCCGTAAAATACCCGAACGGGTATAACCTATTTATTTTTATTTTTTTTCACTTTTACGCTTCTCCTCCCACCACCACGTCCTCCTCCACCCACAACCTCCACCTCCCCTCTCCCCCACCACCACCACCATATCAGTCACCACCATCTCTCTCTTCGTCACCGCCGGTCACATTGGCGCCGCCTGCTCTCCCTCTTGCCAGATCTGTCACTGACAACCTTTGTCATCCTCTCCACTGCCACCACAACCTCCGACTTTCCACTGCCACCACTCCATCCAGCCTTCCACCACCCACCACCGCCCTACTCACTGCCTCACAATCTCCGCCCAAGCCACCGCCACATATTGGGTAAATTATTTGGTTAATTTAAATTAATATTGATTTAATTAGTTGTTTGGATAAATTAATATTTATCTAATTGTTTGTGTAGGAATAAAGTAGTTAATTTCTATTTTTTTAATGGGTATAGAAAATTCAATTTTTTATTTTATTTGATGGAGATTGGGTGGGATTAAAATCTGCAGGTCGATGATGGTGGGATTGAGGAATGATCCATCGATCTTGAATCTTCAATTGGAAATTTGAAACTAAAAAATTGGTTGTTGATGCCAGAGGATGAAGGGAGGAAAAAACATGAATTTTGTATTAAAAATAAAATTAAAAAATAAATTGTATTTTTTCGATAGAAAATAGAAAAAAAAAGAGGAAAAAACATTCACAATAAAAAAGAACCTCAGTTTTTCATTAAAAAATAAAACTGATTTTTTTTCAGAAAATTAGAAAAACGAACATAAATGGACTACATAGTAAGAATCGGGCCAAAGCAGTAAAAAACGAACATAAATGGTAAAAAATGAACCTAACTGTTGAAAACAAACCTAAGTAGTAAATTTTCACTTAATTATAAAAAAAAAAAATAGTAAAATAATAAATAAGTAAATATAATTGGATATTCATTACATACTCAATTGGGTATTGGGCATATTGGGTATGAGTTATAATGAATATTTAATTTTAGGTATGAGTTGAATATTTACCAATACCCGCCCATACCCATTTTAACATGCTCATATCCGTCTATACCCACCCAATTATCATCCCTAATTTTTATTCCATTAATTTTTTTTAGTACCGAGTAAAAACCAATATATACTAGGCATTATACTCGGTGTCTTGAAAGTTGAAACTCCAATGGCGACAAGCATTTTCTTTGCTGTTTTGATAGCTTAGAGTACGTTTAGGAGAGCTAATTTAATAAGTATAAATTAGTAAATTCACTTGTTTTTAAACGTATAATTTGTCAGACTATCAATTCGAGTTAATTTGTTTTAGCATATTACACGTGAATATATTTGATGTTTTTTATACATAATCTAATTATTATACTCATTTATACTATTGTCCATAAAAATTAGTAAAATAAAATAAAAGATGTATATTTAAAATTTGATAAAAACATAAATAATTAGATTTAGTGAGCTAAGACTAATTATATAACTAAATTGTAGAAGGATTGAAGTGAAGTAATATTTTTTGTTATTTCTTTCTAAAATAGATACTCTAGAGAGAATTAAAAAGAAATGGAAATTGTGTATCATTGGATTCTCTAGAGATTCCGTGACATGAGAACACAATGCAGACCCAGGAAACAATGCATTCAAATGTAAGAAACGCCGACAAGCAAGTATGTGACTAATTTCACAGTGAAATTAACGCCCATTAAAAAATACTCCGTAACTACACGGAGAAGAATTAGCAGCCGCTCGTTTATTGTACGTTATTTAAATCATAATTAACGACTTCAATTATCATGAAATTGAATTTAATACTCCTCTTGTCATTAAAACGAGGAGTGTGTAGTTATGGTGTTATGGGGTTGATTGAATTGGTGGGCAGCAGAGCATGGAAACTATGGCATGCGTGCGACGGGATTTGTTTCTTTTCGTTCTATTCAAGAACACACGGTTGGCCACTTGGACCATCATGTTCTTTACTTCAAACTTGAATCCCCCCATAAAAACCAAGATTTTTATTATAAATAATTAAAGCTTTGGAATTACTACTAATACCAATAAATTTATAATTAACCCCAAGAAAAATAAAATTAAGAGGGGTGCTTTCATTAAAAACGGTTCATGGAATAGGTATTAGTGGACCGATAAATTAGTAACTCAAGAGTATTTCTTGAAAAATAAAGAGATGTTAGATTGTTTTTCGAGTTCGGAATCATTAACCCGCGATTCCTTTCTCAGTTAAATAGGAAGAAAGAAGTGGGTAGTAAGTAGTACAGGTCTGCTTCCGCAAGAGCTATTGGGCCCATTTTGTGGCCTGATAGAAACGCAGGTTGTCTTATTTTGTTCGGACCAAAAACACAACAAGCCCATTCCGGGTTTGTAACTTGGGCTTTGAAATACTGCCCGATTAATTGATGCAGGAGATCCAAATTACCAATCCATGGATTATTGAAGGAAATTTTATTATCATCCAACCGAAACCATTTAAGCAAGTATCTATATTCTATAAATGCTGATTTTAGTTTTTACGTTTGTTTAAAATTTTAAAATTAGTTCTTTCGTTTTGATTTTGGCTGAAATTGATTTCTATATTTATATAATTAGCTAAAATTTGTCCAATTAATTTAATTAATTAATTTTTCATTTTTCAAAAATTTCAAAAGACAAGTGTTATTCTTTATTTAAAATCCTACATGGAGTAATAACAAAGATACGAAAGAAAATAATTTTTTATTATTATTTTGACCATATTATCACGCCAATATTAGTAAAGAAAATGAATTAAATTAAATTAATTGGACTGATTTCACCAAATTATATAAATATGGGATCAATTTCGGAAAAAAACAAATGTGAGGACTAATTCCAGAATTTTAAATAAATGTAAACTAAAATAGACAATTAACCAAGATAGGAATTATCTTTTTCCTTTTTTTTTGTTCCCAATTATCTTGTCTTTCAAGATATAGAATCCATGGATAATATTACTTATTAAAGGAAATTTATTAGTATCACCCAACTGAAACCATATTTGTGCATAAGCATTACATGAAAAAGGGAATCTAACATCAAACCAAACATCCCAAACTAAAGTAGCAACATTACATCATGTATTCATGCCCATTTGATTATGATGATCATATGATCTAGAGTTCATCCTTATGAGATGAGGATTTCTTGTTATCTGACCTCAACTTAACAGGGTAGGATGCCTCCAATGTCACACCACACATCCCTCCTTCATCATCGATCTCTCGTTCCATCCTTATATAACCACTCTCTCCCCAGTCAGTTCCCCACGAATTCCTCACAATCCAGTACTTTGTCCCTTCCAAAGTTGTGCCATACCCTACAAGTCCTACCCCATGGTTCAACTCTGTCCCACATTTTCCATTGAACACACCCTACAAAAATGAAAAAGACCCGTTAAGTTCGTAACTCAAGTTTCGTGTTCGAGTCCCCTGAATTCTGATGAAAAGTTTACGATTGACTTAATTCGTTTACCTCTGAGTAGAATTGGAAATCCTTGCCACCAGCATCTATTGCAATCGCTACAGGTTGGTTAGCAACAGCTTTCATTAATGCATTCTCGTCGTTTTCCGGGACCATTTCATAACCATCAATGAGCACAGCAGGAGCATTCATCTGTTACAACCAAAACAAGAACCATGTTAATCACTACCAAACCTTATTAATTGTTCCTTAATTAGAAAATCACCACCATGACAATTAGAGTTGGCGATCTAACCAAGGATGAGTCACATGATTCATCTCTGGCTCTATACGGATAATTGTTCTCTGTTGTTAGTCCACCGCTTTTTTCGATGAAGTCGAATGCTTGCTCCATTAATCCTCCATCACAACCATGATTTACAGAGTTGCAATCCACCAATTCCTGCTCAGATAAGGAGACTAACTCCCCTGTTTTAATCTTGTTGATACCTTCCACAGCAGCCACACTTGAAAATGCCCAACAGCTACCTGTACAATATTACAACAACAATTTCCTAGTAAACATCTTGACTTAGGCCAAGAAAAAAGATTAAAACTTTATTAGATAGTAGATACTCACCACATTTGCCTTGGTTTTTGATGGCGGTGACCGCTCCGTTTTTCCTCCAATCAACAGATGGAGGAAGTACATCTGTCTTTTCATGCATAAACCCGGTCAGCTTCCGGGGACCATGGAGCAGCCTGTAATGACTAACCTTTGAGCCTCCATAGTGTTGCATGAACTCATGGTTGGTCATATCAGCAAACTTGTTGAGCTTCAGCTTGTAAGGCTTATCCTGCTGGTTCACCTTGTGAATATGCTTCAGATTCTGCTTGAACACATTGAATCGTTTCTGCTTCTCGGTGAGGCTTCGAGAAACCGTATGGTGGCTCCTCCATCTCTGGTACAAGTCCCATAGACTCTCCTCGGAAGATAGGTCTTCGTCACGGTAATCGAAACACTCAGCCACTCTAAAGACCAGAACCACAGCAAGTGCTATCAAGATTACCTTTCTTAAATCCATATCAGCAGCTGAAAAGGGTAATAATGTTTAGTTAACTTTGATTGCAAATATTGAGTAGGGTTTTGATTTTGTGAAGTAATCCAAGCATGCCCTTATATACTCCTAACAGGGAGATGGTCTCCTTAGCTTTATACTGCTTTAACCAAGAATTAAGGATAAAGGTTCTGCAGAAAGATGGTATATCTGAGCATCAGACATTATCATCAAGCGAAAAAAGAATTCGGAAAAGACGAGAATTAAATTGAGCACATAGATATATGATGAAACAGACTAATGATTTTGTTGCAGTAATACAAGCAACAGCTCCCGGGAAAGTGTTATGCTCATTGTCTTTTAGAGCTTTAATGAGGAATTAAGGTGGAAAGTGGTATATAATGCCCTTTTGAAGGTTGTCTATTTTTGGAGGTCAGGCTTGCTAATCTTGGGTCCCTTATCCGGCTAAACATGCCAACCACGTTTCATGTTAGCTAGATGACGATTGCTAAAGGCTGTGGAGCAGGGTTTCGTGTAGGTGTAGGAAAGGGGGCTTTCTTGCTCAAGACTTGACATATCTTATCTTCACAAGTGAATAATCTGGAATGGTTCTTTTGCTGCTTATTGATTTCTTGATAAATGAAAGAACTTCACTTAAACGTGGTAGTTTCCCTTTACAGACTTTGCTTTGGCCAGCGTGGCTAGCCACCACCCTTTTTCACTTTTGGATTAAAATCACTTAATATCGTCCATTCATACTAGATACATCCTCACTCATACTAGATAGATCATATGAATAAAATTAAATCATTCTAACCCATTGGTAAAAAAAAAATGTGGTGGCTAGGTGGCCAAAATCATTTCCCACCCGGAATTCGACGTAAAGAGGGTGGTTTCAAGGAGGAACGGGAGACCGATTTCGCAACGTACACCGTCTATATTTTTTACGTGTTCAAGAATTGTTCCATGTGTTTCTGATTATGTTGAAACTCACAACTGAGAATTTTGAAAATTGACTAGATAGGAAAACCAACGAGTTTGTAATTTGATAGTATTTCCTGTGAAATAGGGAATGCTCGGTTTCAAATTTAAGTCACCGAGTCACTTATAGAAATAAGATGAAAACAGATCAGTGAGCAGATTTCGGTATTGCATGGCAAATTGGCAATCCACACTTCCACGAGTAAATTTCCAGCGGCTGATATGAGGATCACAAATCCAACGAAAAGACAATACGCGCTAAAAATACCAAACATAATATTGCATTCCTACTGACAGAAACCTTTTTCGACCAAAGAATGGGTTAGCAAGTTAGACTCGTTATCAATAGGGTAGGACATGGAAGCCACAAGCAGCGCTATACAATCTTATGCGAACTCAGTCATCCAGACAATTGTTGACTGGATGGGGAGCTTAATGCTTCCCTACTAATATACCCATATCAATCAACTCCTCTTGCAACTTTGGTGTAAGCATCAGCTAACATACAACGTAAAAAAGATGGGTAATAGATGATACAATGTGAAACGGGATGTCAACATCAGAATAACAATACATTGTGAAAGATAGCATGGACTGATAACATTTCTGGTTCTCAACATTAGGTGGATGATTCATGTCGAATGAAGAGAACTCAGAAACAGAAATGGACTGAAACTGGTAAACTTCAACCAAACATCTAAGCCTAACATGTAACTGGGTGTTAACTTACAGAATACCTCAGCAACCAGACAACTAAAACAATTCATACCCAAAAACTGAGGATAAGCATAGGATCAATAATGAGCACACACTGTATCAACACCTAAGTGAAATGGGTAATATTCAATTAGCAGGGCAATCTGCAGATTAGCAAAACAATACTGCAACTATTTATTTGAGATTCTAAATTCATGTTGACACCAAAGAGAAGGTGCTGTACATGTTTGGCAAGATTACACAGTTTCAATAATCCATACCATATTTAACTTCTCCAATGGTAAAAGCAATAAGCGAGCTAACTATACAAACATGGTAGAAGCACACCACCAAAACGAGGCATCAAATCATTTTCTACAGCAAAAGTGCAATTAATTTCAGCATTCGAGAAAGTTAAGTTCCAAGAGTATCAGCTACCATAGGATAATTATATAACAAATAGATGAAATGCAACAACAAAAATGAAATCAAACAAAACCCATGAACTAAAATAGTGCACATATCATATAAGGAACCCAGAAATAAATAAGTCATACAACCATATCCGCATTCTCAAAATAGGTTCTCTGCATTCATCCATTCAAGAAACTACTTAAATAATAATAACCCAGGAACAAAAAGGTCTCAAGTTTTCAAAATCCATAAAAACTAACCGACTCATACTCGAATACCCAGACACGACAAGACCATTCGGAGCAATTAAAACCTTAGCTTAGTGAAGAACCACCTGTTCTTTCCGGTCTTGAACCTCTCCTCGAACCTGGCCTTCGTCGCCTTGGCCGCCTCGACCTTCTTGTCCTTGCTCTGCAAAACATCCGGAACCACCACATCCTTCAAGTCGACATCCAAGGTGTAGCGAGTTGGCATCAGGTGCTGGTAGTTCACCACCTTAACGAAGCATTTCACCCGAGATTTCTTGGCGGTCTTCTTGGCGGAGTCCTTCTTGATGACCTTGGCTGGGTATTTCTTGATTCCTGCAACCAAACAGTGCCCATAACCCCTGTCACGAGTGCCTTCGTCGAAGTTTTTCACGATCACCGCCTTGCGGCCGGCGTATCGGCCTTGCAAGAGGATCACAGCCTTGTTTGGCTTCAAGAATTTTACCATGGCTGCCGCGGCGGTACTATCTTGCTTAACCCTAATTGAAGAAGCTGAAGAGGGGTTTATATGGGAGAGATTTCTAGACAAAATCTACTTTAGATGGGCCTGTAATCTTTTCAGGCCAAAATTTCTTTTTTCTTTTTTCTTTTATTTGTGGGTTATAAATTATAAGGTTAATTCAACCCTTCAATCATTGTGGAAATGGAAAAAAGATCTCACAACTTTTAATTTTCAAGATTTCAACCCCAAGTAAAATTTTGTATATACTTTTATCTATAAAAAATTACTTGACTACTAGTATTTCTTCAATTGTATTTCATTTTAAAAGAAAAAAAAAAAAGAGAATTATAAGATTGATGTTGCAAGGTTTTAAATTATAGGGACCAAAGTTTATAAAATAAATTTCATAATATAGGCCTGATATTCCTTCTTGCCCAGTTTTTTTTTTTAAAAATAAAAAATTGCGACCACTTCTAATATAATTGCACTTCTTTCTAATCCGATGGCATAATAAAAGAGCCTTTTATTTTATTGCTTTAATACTCGAAATTGTCCACAACATAACTTCTCTGCAGAAAACATTTTGCGCTGATTATTCGACTTTTTTTCTCATTTTTAAATCAGATATTAATTTTAACTCCTTACTAAATTGACCTCTAATTTTGTAATTTTTTATTTACGTTTGACCTCATCTTTTTTTCCGTTAATCATTTAAATCTCTATATTTCTAACCTTTCAATGAGCTCCACTAACACCGTTAAAAAATTACCGTCTGTTTAGTTTGGCTCCTACATGTGAAAAACATGACATCGTTTGACTAGAAATTAAAAATAAAATAAAATATAAAAAAACAACTCCAACAGTAATAAAACAACGGTAACACCCTTATTTATATATTAAATAATTACTATTTATTAGGGTTTAAGAACTTCTGGATTTGAGATTTTTTTTCAATTAGGGATTTGGGGGTTTCAAGGGATTAGGAATTCAGATGGAAAACAAAATTGATTGTGTTGATAATATGCCTACTAGAAAAACAAATAACGGCGACAAAGAATCAAGCGGCGCTGTCGATGACGGAACCTATGATGGTCGATTCTTGAATAGGAGATGTAAATGCATAATATGTGCGATGATATTGATAATTTGAGTCGAATTCGAATAAGAATCCCATATATTATGCATGCAGTGATAGGGTTTGCGGCTCATGAATTAGATGAGACATATTTGCACATGCGATTGTGAAAAAGAAAAGAGAAAGGAAGGTAGGTATTGTTTAATACTAAACTACTTAATTATTATTTATTTATTGTAATATTATTTATTTTAATAATGTTTGTTGTTAAAAAAGGGCTTGAATGTCAATTGAAAAATTTAGGTACGAGGGTCTAAATGATAAATGAAAGAAAAGATGATGTCAAACATGAGTGATGTAACATAAAATTGAGGTCAAACGTGAGTGACAATTTCACGGCAAATTAGACCGACGATAATTTTTTGACGGTGTTAATGGAAATGGTTGGAAAATTGGGGGTACATGAGTCTAAATGACTAACGAAAGAAAAAATGAGGTCAAACGTGAGTGACGGAAGATAAAATTTGGGCCTAATTGAGCGGATATAACTTTTCCCCTTAATTATTTTGTTACAATTGCAATCACCAGCAGGTCATACTAAGTGCATTGTAATTATTTGTGTGGGCAGCTCTATACAATACAGGCCACAGGCCACGATTCGAGCAATTTCCTCCTATTCAACTCGAATTAATTAAGAGATGATGATGCACCGATCGAGTTCATCCTTGCAGATTAGAATCACAGTAATGTAGGAGATGACGATTGCTAAAGGCTTTGGAGTAGGGTTTCGTGTAGGTGTAGGAAATGTGCTTTCTTGCTCAAGACTTGGCATATCTTATCTTCAATCTTCATTAGTGAATAATCTGGAAATGGTTCTTTTACTGCTTTTGTTGATTTTTTGATAAATGAAAGAGCTAAACTTAAACGTGGTAGTTTCCCAAATTCGCCGTAAAGATAGCGGTTTCTACGAGGAACGGGAGACCGATTTCGCAACAAATACCGTCTATATTTTTTACGTGTTTAAGAATTGTTCCATGTGTTTCTGATCATGGTGAAACTGAAAACTGAGAATTTTGAAAATTGACTACATAGGAAAATCAACGTGTTTGTAATTTGATAGTATTTCTTGTGAAATAGGGAATGTTAGGTTTCAAGTCTAAGTCACCTAGTCACTTGTAGAAATAAGATGAAAACAGATACAGTAAGCAGATCTTGGTATTGCATGGCAAATTGGCAATCCACACTTCCACAAGAGTAAATTTCCGGTGGCTGATATGAGGATCACAAATCCAACGAAAATATTGCATTCCTACGGACAGAAAAATACCAAACATAAAATATTGCATTCCTACGGACAGAAAAACCTTTTTCGGCCAAAGAATGGTTAGTTAGACGCGTTATCAACAGGGTAGGACAGGGAAGCCACAACCAGCGCTATACAATCTTGTGCGAACTCAGTCATTCAGACAATTGTTGACTGGATGGGGAGCTTAATGCTTCCCTACTAATATTAATATACCAATATCAATCAACTCATCTTACAACTTTAGCGCAAATCAGCTAACATACAACGTAAAAAAGATGGGTAATAGATGATACAGTGTGAAACGGGATGTCAAGATCAGAATAACAATACATTGTGAAAGATTGAGAAGGTTTTGCTGTTCAATGTTTCATTCAGAAAAAGAAATATAGCATAGCATGATAGCATGGATAGAGAACATTTCTGGTTCACAACATAAGATGGATGATTCATGTCGAATGAAGAGAACTCAGAAACAGAAATGGACTGAAACTGGTAAACTTCAACCAAACATCTAAGCCAAGTATGTAACTGGGTGTAAACTTACAGAATACCTCACTCTCTAATCACCCCTACTTATTCAAATGCCAAAAAAATCTTGATAGACTTCAGGACGGATAGCACTAGGCTCTATGCGAAGGAGTTACGCAGCAGCCAGACAACTAAAACAATTCATACACAAAAATTGAGGATAAGCAGAGGATCAATAATGGGCATATACTGTATCAACACCTAAGGGAAATGAATAATATTCAATTATCAGGGTAATGTGCAGATTTGCAAAACCATACTGCAACTATTTATTTGAGATTCTAAATTCATGTTAACACCAAAGAGAAGGTGCTGATACATGTTTGGCAAGGAAAACAAAAATAACTATTCCCCAACACAATTCAGTTATTCTTCATCTTTCACACAGCAATAAGACACAATACCAACAGAAGCCATCAACATTGGACAAGCAGAGTTAAAGTCTGACTTTTGAGAAATGAAAAAAGTACTGAGCAAAGACGGCAACTTTGGGAAAGTTTTTATGCAACGGAATCTTTGTCTCTAGCTTGTCGAAGCAGCTCTTCTCTCACTCTCCTAATCTCCGCTTCCTTCTCCAACCTCTCTTGCTGAACAACACCAAACAGAAAGATCCCAACATTAACACAGAATATAATAATTGATGAAAAATTGAAAGGATTAGGGTTTGAGATGATGAGGACCTTTTCGTCTTGATGGAGTGCGATCCAGACATGAACCTTATCCATGGTTTGCCAGAAGAGGAAAGCTCCTATAGACATCCCGAAGAACGTTGCCATTTTCACCATCTCTCCGTCTTTCTCCTCCTTCTTCTCAGCTCAGTCCGACAAATCAGTCAATCAGATTAGGGATTGGGAAATTGGGATTGCGGGAGTTATGGAGAGAATGGAGATTGTAAGCAAGAAACTTATAGAGTGGAACTAAAACTAGTTTAAGTTGCCTGCACCCTAGTTCTCGGCCTTCCACCTGGATATTGTATCTGCCACAATTGAAAAATTGTAACCGCTAGCAGCTACGCGCTAGGCGCCGCTTGATGGATGGATTCAAATAAAACGGTGCGTTTCACCTTTCATTTTTCTATTTTTCTATTCTTTTTGGTAAATGATTGACTATGATATCTTTGATAAAAATAAAAAGGGAAAAATATTCAAGGTCCCTGAGGTTTTAGGGTCTCAAAATACTAGTTCTTAATATTTGAGACTCTAAACTTTAGTCCATGATGTTTTCACACTTTTTAGACATTAGTCTCTGCTTTTAAAATTTTCGTTAAAAACTCTAACAGAGCATTAAAAAATATTTTTTATATATTAAAATATTATAAAAAATATATAAAAATTCAAAAAATTCAAAAAACTATAAAAAAAACAGAAAATTGAGATTGATTTTCTTATGATAATATTTTTTAACAATTAACAAATAATAAAAATAAGAGAAAGTAAGAAATTATAAAAAAATATATATATAAAAAATGAGGAGAAAATAAAAAATTACATAAAAATATATAACGAAGCGGTTAGCTACTTAGCTTTATGGACTGAACGAATTAGTTTGCTACTTAGCTTTACGAGCTGAACAAATTAACTACTTAGTTTTTTTTGTAACTTTTTCAAATTCGTAATATATTTTTACTGATGTTTTTATATTTTATGTAATTTTTTATCTAATATTTTTACTTTATTTTCTTTTTATTATTTTTCTACTTGTTAAAAAATATTATCATAAGAAAATCAATCTCCATTTTTTATAATTTTTATTATATTTTTATATTTTTAAATAATATTTTAAGATAAAAAATTATTTTTTAATACTCCGCTAGAGTTTTAGACGAAAATTTTAACGGTAAGAACTAAGGTCTAAAAAGTGTGAAAACGTCAGAGATTAAAATTTGTGGTATGAAACGTCAAAGACTAATGCTTTTTTAAGGACCCTAGAATGTTTTTCCCAAATAAAAAGTGACTAAATTTAATTGCCTGAAGTCCGAATGAAAAAATTAAAATAGGTCTATTGATTCGATAATTTCAACTTTCATTTTTTATTTTCCGTTTATTCAATATTTTTCATTACTCAATTTGTAAATCCAAACAAAAAAGTGTTTCCATTTTCCATTTTTTAATTAGATTAATTGTCTGTCATCTACCAAAATTTTAGATTTTAGACCGACCTATAAATTGATCGAATTAGACCGAATATAGTATCTAAAGTTCTGTGAAAAAGACGTTGACATGAAATTAACGACTTGCATTTTGCAGCATAGTGAACGGGTTGGTCCATATTTATTAATAAAATAATTTTGTTCTACTAATCTCGAAGAATCATTTAGACTAAGGAGTCAATTTTACTTAAAAGAACAAAAGAGTTGGACATTTATATCCAAAGGAGAGTTTTGAAACCCGATCCAATCTAATCGGTTCAATCAAATTAAACCGAGATTAGATAGGTTTTTGAGTGAGTTTGGGGTAATTTGTTTTTTGAAAAATCGGTCTGAAACTCGGGGCAAAACCCGGTGACCTGTCTGACTTGGCCCGGATTTTTGGGTTGAATATCTTAGTTTCTTTTTTTATATAAAATAAAATTAAGTTGTTTGTTAACTCTTACTTCAATTTTTTTAGATTTTAAGTTTACTATTTGAGCCTACGGTCATTTTTTTCTCCAATAATTAAGTATTTTTTTAATAAATCAAATGAAATTTATTGATTAAAGATCCTATTTATATTATATTTAAGTTTGGTGTTACATTTAGATCGATTCCAATTCGTCTTTGGTTGAATTCCTAACCGTACCCTGGCTGAGTTTGAGAACCTTGATTCCAAGCATTTAACTTTCTTCGATGTTTGTAGTAAAACTACGCACATTAGAGGAATTGGAAATGACAACTTCAGTGTCACCTTAAGACGACAACGTTTTATAGTTTAGTCACTTGCTTGTGCGAAAAAAAACAAAAGCAACCACTCAAAAAATAATCAACTAGTAGTAATATGTATTTACAAATTACAACACTCCATAATCCATAATAGCCATTTGGCTGGCTCGGTAGATTTTCCTCATTCTCCATCACATAAAATTCAGTTTGTCCAATTTCTAAAATCTAAAAAGATAAAAACACACTATCGAAAAAAGCACGTGAGTGTTTTCATTCACCATACTCGAACTTAAGAACGGAGTTAACTTGTATGAATCACCATTTACTATTAGATCAGTAAAAATGAAGAATACTGTCTTTTTGTCCCTCTATCTAGTAAAAAATTGATTCTTCTATCTATGCTATACATAACATTGATAATTACTGGATGATTAAATTCCTAAGTCACCATCTAATTACGTGATTATTGAATCAGTCCCTGTAACAAATATATAGAATTTTACAAGAAGTCGCTACATAGCAGCATCCTGACAGGTCCTGGCTGTACAATCTGCCAAATGCGGGCAGATTCAAGAAGCAGGCGTTTAGTACAATAAAAGGCGGCTGTTTGGTTAATCATACATGCATCATTAGCTAAAGTCATTATTTGTTTATTTTGGTATGAAAAAAGAATGATTTGAGTTGAAACTAAGTCTTATATGCAACCATCTTTTTTCTTCTCTCTTCAGAAGTGAAAATGGGGAGGAAAAACAGTCTCTTTAGGTATGCAGATAGGGTAGACAAATTGCTGATGATATTTGGAATAATGGGCAGCATTGGTGATGGGTTGATGACACCACTTACTATGTATACTCTCAGTTTGGTGATCAATAAGTATGCAGGTTCTGATCTATCTTTAGCCATGGAAATCGTCGACAAGGTATTTACGCCTGCGATAAGAAATGTTTCAGATTCTTCAGTTCTTTTCTATATATATTAACATGGCTAATTAAAAAGCTAATGCATGAGTGTTTTCTGTAACAGTACGCGCTGATGCTGTTCTATCTTGCTGTTTTTGTTGGAATATCTGCAATCCTAGGTATGTGTATGATCTCTAAACATGGTAAATGAGAGCTCAAAGCTAGTCTGAACAATATGTGATAAAATCAGTGGCATTTGAAACTTTTTCTAAAAAATATGCTAAGGAACAAAGAAAAGCATATGATTGCTGTATACCAGCAAAACTAAGTACCTTGAGTATAGTCTTTAGCAGAGAAGCCATGAAAGTGGTGCTTGTGGCGAGAAATGTGAGCTTCGGTGTCTGCCTATTGCAACTAATCAACAACTTTGTAGTTTGTAGCCCTCCAAAAACAGAGGAGGCAGTCACGCGCACCCCTCCTTGTAGTGAGTCTGCAAAACAATCATTTGATTCATAAGGAAAAATGAAGAATCTGCATACTACTAAATGAATATTTTAAGGTGTGATGTGTAAATATTTCAAATTTTGATTTTACAGAAGGAGTTTGTTGGACAAGAACCGCAGAGAGACAGACATCACGTATGAGAATGGAGTACCTTAAATCAGTCCTAAGACAGGAAGTAGGATTCTTTGACAAGCAAGCAGCATCTAACAGTAACAGCACTTTCCAAGTCATCACCACAATCTCTTCCGATGCTCATCTAATCCAAGACACCATAGCTGATAAGGTTATTGAACTGCCCTTGCCAGTTGCCACTTTCCTTTTTGATCTCTAAACAAACATTGTTTAGTGTTCACTTTATGGATTTTATTTGCTGCAGATACCCAACTTGTTGGCTCATCTCTCTGCTTTCACCTTTAGCATTGTAGTTTCCTTCGCACTTACTTGGCAACTCGCGTTGGCAGCTCTACCATGCTCAATTATGTTCATCTTTCCGGGACTTGTAATTGGAAAGCTAATGATGCAACTTGGCGGAGAGATGAAAGAAGCCTATGGGGTAGCTGGAGGGATTGCGGAACAAGCAATCTCATCCATCCGCACCGTTTACTCATACGTAGGGGAGAATCAAACGGTAGATAGATTCAGCAGTGCACTTCAAAAAAGTATGGAACTTGGTATAAAGCAAGGCCTGGCAAAAGGATATTTGATAGGGAGTATGGGGATGATTTTTGCTGCTTGGAGTTTTCTGGGTTGGGTTGGGAGCGTGCTTGTCATAGAACAAGGAGAAAAAGGCGGTACTATTTTTGTGGCTGGAGCCTGTGTCATCTTGGGTGGAGTGTGAGTTCTTAATTCCTTCTTCTCACCATTCTCTGCTAGTAATTGACAGATTCTGCAAGTATATATTGTTAGAGATTAAAATCTGATCATCAGAAGTGAAATTATGAATTTTAAGGATTTTTGCATTATACTTGATCAAACATGTATATCACAGTTTAACAAAATTAAACGTATGCCGTACGTTTTAAAGATCAAATCTTCCTAAACAAGAAAGTAGCAGAAATATGTCAAGAATTGTTCTGACTCACAGCTAATTTCTTTCTTGCATCATCAGATCCATCTTGAGTGCACTCCCGAACCTTACTCCCATCTCCGAAGCAACAGTTGCTGCCACTAGGATTTCTGAAATGATTGACCGGACTCCAATGATTGACTCCGAAGATGAAAAGGGTAAAATCCTACCATATGTACGAGGAGAAATCGAATTCAGTGATGTCGACTTTAGTTACCCGTCGCGACCAGACACCTTAATTCTTCGAGGATTCAATCTGAAAGTTAGAGCGGGTAAATCGGTAGGGCTTGTTGGAGGCAGTGGTTCTGGAAAGTCTACAATCATTTCTTTGCTTGAAAGATTTTATGATCCAAACAATGGAAATATTTTCCTTGACGGCAAAAAAATAAAGAGACTTCAGCTCCAATGGCTAAGGTCCCAAATGGGACTTGTTAATCAAGAACCTATTCTTTTTGCAACATCCATCAAGGAGAACATTCTGTTCAGCAAGGAAGGCGCTTCGATGGAATCAGTTGTGAATGCAGCTAAGGCAGCCAATGCACACGACTTCATCCTTAAGTTACCCAATGGATATGAAACACAAGTAAGCCATATTTTTGCAACTTCCAATCTTTCAGTACAAAAAAACTGAATCTTTTTGTGACTTTAAAAAGGTTAACTTCGACAAATTCTCAGGTAGGGCAGTTTGGAGTTCAGCTGTCAGGAGGACAAAAGCAAAGGATTGCCATTGCAAGGGCTTTGCTCAGAGATCCAAGGATCCTTTTACTTGATGAAGCCACAAGTGCTCTGGATGCAGAGTCCAAAAGGCTAGTCCAGGAAGCGTTGGACCAAGCTTCACTTGGAAGGACAACAATTATCATTGCTCATCGTCTCTCCACAATCCGCAAGGCAGATATGATAGTGGTTCTTCAGCCAGGGAGAGTTATTGAATCAGGTTCTCATGAGGAACTGATACAAATGAACGATGGTGACGGGGGAGCCTACAAGGAGTTGCTGCAGTTGCAGTAATCAAACACAGAAAAGGAAGCACTTTATTCACCCCGCTACTCGACGGAGGGCACAAGTTATAGAATGAAGGGTGCCAACACTCCGCTGACACCTAACAGCATGAGATCCAGTAATCTAACCAGCCCAGTCTATCCCTTCACTCCTGTGTTTTCCATAAGTATCCCGCACTCTTTCCAGGAAGATTCCTACAGCAACCAAAATGATGAACACTTCAAAAAAAAACATCATTCTCTCCATTCTCAATGGCGAATACTAAGGATGTATGCGCCTGAGTGGAAAGAAGCATTGGTTGGGTGCATAGGTGCAGCTACTGTCGGAGCAATTCAGCCAGCTTATTCATACTGTTTAGGATCACTCGTCTTAGCTTACTTCCATAATGACAGTTCCAGCATAAAAAAAGAAACCAGAATCTATAGCTTGATCTTTTTAGGTCTAGCAGTTCTCAGTTTCATTGCTAATGTCGTTCAACATTACAATTTCGCAACCATGGGAGAACATTTAACTAAAAGGGTACGAGAACAACTGCTTCAGAAGGTGTTCAGTTTCGAGATCGGATGGTTTGATGCAGACGAGAATACAAGTGCGGCCATCTGTGCACGTCTAGAGGCTGAGGCCCAAATGGTTCGTTCCCTTATTGCAGATCGCATGTCATTACTGGTTCAGGTGTTCTTTTGTGCTTCCATTGCCTTTGTGGCTAGTCTAATTATCTCATGGAGAAACGCCATTGTTGTGATTGCTGTTCAACCATTGCTTATAGGGAGCTTTTACTGTAGGAGTGTTCTGATGAAAAGTATGTCTGGGAAGGCTCGAAAGGCGCAGAGTGAGGGTAGCCAACTAGCAGGTGAAGCCATCACAAATCACAGGACTATTACAGCATTTTCATCTCAGGAGAGGATACTAGGGCTCTTGGGAAACAATGAAAGGTCCAAGGCAACAAACCATAAAGCAGTCCTGGTTTTCAGGTTTTGGTTTGTTTAGCTCCCAATTTCTGACAACGGCCTCTATCGCTATGATTTACTGGTATGGAGGGAAGCTAGAGAGTCAAAGATTAATCAGCTCCAAGCACCTTTTTCAAGTATTCTTTCTCTTGATGAGCACTGGTAAAAGCATTGGAGATGCAGCCAGCATGAGTTCTGATTTAGCTAAAGGCAGCATTGCCCTTAGATCAATCTTTGCAATTCTAGATAGGAAAACTGAGATTGAACCAGATGACGGAAATGTAGTGAAAGTGAAAAGGCCACTTAAGGGAAGCATAGAGCTAAATGACATCTACTTCTCTTACCCAGCAAGGCCAGAGCAGATGA
The DNA here is from genome assembly GCA_963691705.1 of Viola odorata. NCBI lineage: Eukaryota > Viridiplantae > Streptophyta > Magnoliopsida > Malpighiales > Violaceae > Viola > Viola odorata. The sequence continues at coordinate 7,847,873 of OY829540.1, read as the reverse complement.
TATTTAGTGGATTAAGCCTCAAAATCAAACCAGGACAGACAATAGCACTTGTGGGACAGAGTGGTTCTGGAAAATCCACCATCATCGGACTAGTCGAAAGATTTTATGACCCGCAAAATGGATCTGTCCTGATAGATGAACTCGACATCAAGAGCTACAACCTGAGAATGTTAAGGTCACACATTGCATTAGTGAGTCAAGAACCAACACTTTTCGCAGGAACCATCCGCGAAAACATCATGTATGGGAATGAAGACGCAGCAGAATCCGAAATAAGAAACGCAGCAAAATCGGCCAATGCTCATGAATTCATAAGGTACTCCCATAAAAACCATCTCTATTATTCTACAACACTTACATAATAAAACCCATATATCTACAAACACCTAATTTTTATTTATTTATGCAGTTCTATGAAGGATGGATACGAAACTTACTGCGGAGAAAGAGGGGTGCAGCTATCAGGAGGGCAGAAGCAGAGGATTGCACTGGCTCGAGCAATACTGAAGAACCCAACGATTCTGCTCTTGGATGAAGCAACCAGCGCGCTCGATAGCATGTCGGAGAACTTGGTACAAGGAGCGCTGGAGAAGATGATGGTGGGGAAAACATGTGTGCTTGTAGCGCACAGATTGTCGACAGTACAAAAGGCGGACACGATAGCTGTGATTCAGAATGGGAAAGTCGTGGAGAAAGGATCGCATTCTGATCTACTTGGTGTTGGACGAAATGGGGGTTACTACTCTCTCATTAAGCTGCAACAAGGGGCGCATTCTTCTCAAGCATGAATCATGAAGAAATGCTAAAAGATGGTAACTTTTGTACAACAATGGAAATCAAAACATGATAAATGTAGTATCAGAACGTTTTGAGTTCACAGATTATGCAATTTCTACATAAAATTATAAATTAAAGCGAGGGTTTTCCTTTTTTCGCTTGCAATTTTACACTGAAAAGGGATTACTGTAATGAATTGAAAGTCTGGAGTTGGGTTCATCATCTTCCAATTCCATGCCAGCGAGAAGAACTACACGTTGAACCCGGGAAGACATTCATCGGTTCCAGTTTGTCATAAACTAATTGGGCCTGGCCCACGAAATTGTTGACGACAGAACAAAAATACTATTTTATTAGGCCCAACTCTTGTCAATAAGATTAGACCAGAGCCCACTATCTATGAAAGGAAAAGATTGATGGGTCCAATAAAGTAATGACTCTGGGTTGGACTTAAGTTTGGGCTCATTTGTGTGGACTTCTGGAAATCTGTTTCATGTAGCTTGGCAAGGAAATTAGATCTTAGGAGGCAATTCTAATTGGTCAATATAAATATATTTGAATGCTATTTCTTTTTTATTTTTCTTTAGTTTAACCAGAGGAAAAGAAAGCAAAAGCGATTCCCGTAGTAGCGGCGAGCGAAATGGGAGGAAGGCGCTCTGGTGGGATCCTCATGGACAGAAAAAGATTGCAGTCAGTTTGATAATGATGGAGTGACATTGCTTCTTCGGGCCGAAGCGGTTATAGATGCTATAACAAAACTTCGTAAAAAAATATCTCGAGACCGTATAAACTTCTAGTCAGGCAGTGTTTGAACTTTTGAACTTTGAACCCAGTTTTTGTAAATAAGTTTAAAAGTTTAACATTTATTTATTATTTATTATTCAACAATCAATAAAAAAAGTTAAATATGTAGTGAATATAGCAATAAAGCTCTAGGAGAATATTAAGTTTGAAGAAAAATAAGGAAATCTCCTGAAAAAAAAGAAAAGCCCTCTTATTCTTAAATAACTTCTTTTTTTCATGTGAGAATCAACCTTGAAATCTATTCAAGTCTATCAGAATCACCCATGTATCAAATGCTGGTTGTGGTTGGTTTGCAGAAGAAAATGTTGGTTGTTGTGTACTATCGTAATTAATGCTCGTTTTTTATACATAAAAGTAAATAAACAGTAAGTGAATAACTACTACACTTACCAATGATTTTATGTTTATATTAGCCTTAAAATTCGTGGACAGTTTCAAACTAGATTCCTCACATGCAATTCCTTCCGCAAGTATACGATGAAATACATGTGGTAAGTGTAACAGAAGGAATTGATATCTTATCTTCTCATAATTCTAAATCGGCTGATCAGGATCTCAAACAAAACATCTGACATTGTTCAAATCAGATGTAATTAAGAAATTAATGTTCTTTGTCAACATTCCGTTTGGTTTTTTCTTGCAGACAGGATTAGCAATCAGAACGGTTATAACTAGTTTAACAAAAGAACGTGGTGCTGATCTTTTTGTTTGCTTGAATCAGAATATAATTTTTTTTTTTTTTGACGGGAAAGATAACCATATATTAAACACCATCAGCAGAAACAAAAGGCGCGATCGCCTCGGGGCATTCCCCTAACCAAACATTTCCTAATCTGGAAATCAGAGCCAACCGACCTAACTCGTGAGCTGGGACGTTGGAGAATCTACTAGTATGCGAAAAGGAGCAGCAACGAAACGAAGAAGCAAGGCGGTGAACCTCTTCCAGCACCAAACCCGAGTAATTTAAAGGGAAATCACCACTAGACAGAGCCAAGATGTTCTGGAGGCAGTCCGACTCAATGATGATCCTCTCGCAACCCCACTGCCTGGCTTGAAACATAGCATCTCGCATCGCTAAGGCCTCGGCCGTTTGCGGGACAGACCTGTTGGGGAGGAAAATGGCCCCGGAGAAGATAATTCCACCCCTATCGTTACGAGCGATAAAGCCGAGACCTAAGCCCGTGGCTCCAACAGCAGCGTCAGTGTTGATTTTAATCACTCCAGCCGGCGGAGGCTCCCAACTAGGCAACAAGGGCTGGATCAGCTGGGGAGAGGGGGGAGGGGGACTCTGCTGCGATCCTCGGGCCTCAACAAAATCAGCTAAGAACTTACCGGCCCTAAAGAAGACCTCAGAGGCCGACTCAGCCCGCTGGCAGAAAATCCTACGATTCCGCGAAGTCCAAAGCGACCAGAGAATGGCCAGAAGCAGCTCGAGATCCGGAAGGTCAAGAGCCCCCCTAGCAGCAGAAAGCCAAACAACCCAAATCTGCCCATGCCCCGGAGGGAATCTGCTCCAGTGATCAAACCTAGCCCACACCTCGGAAGCGAAAGGGCAAGACAACAGCAAGTGCGAAGCCGACTCCGCCTCCCCATTGCAGCAAGGGCAAACCGGGTCTAAAGCAAGGCCCCTTCTACCCAGATTAACTCTGGTCGGGAGGGAGTCATTCCCCAATCTCCAAATAAAATTCTTCAACTTCGGCGGAATAGACAGGCCCCATAAAAATTTCCACCAACCTCCAGACAGGGCAGTATTCGTCTGCGTACTAGTAGTAACAAGATTGTGGTACCCACTGCGAACTGAGTACTTACCATTAGTAGTCCCCCTCCACACAAGAGTATCATTCGCCCCATTCCGAACGAGCGGCAGGCTTAGAATTTCTGATATCTCCCGCGGTAAAAAGAGTTGTTCCACAAGATCGGATTTCCAACACCGCCGATCTGAATCGATAAGCTCGGCCACAGTGGCCTCCTCCCCAAGCATCGAGACCGGGGATGAGACCATCCCATCCGAAACCGAGGGGAGCCACGGAACCTTCCAGATCCTGATATTCCTCCCATTCCCCACCCGCCATAAATAACCATTCTGGAGAACCTCACGACCAGCAAGAATGCTCCGCCAGACGACGCTAGGGTGAGAACCCACACCGGCTTCCAGGAAGTCAGAATGCGGAAAATATCGCGCTTTCAAGATCTTGGCGAGCAGAGAGTTCGGGTGCTTATGAATCCTCCAGCCCTGCTTGGCAAGAAGGGCCAGGTTAAACTCCCTCACCTTCCTAAAACCCAAACCACCCACCTCCTTAGACCGACAAAGCTTATCCCAGGAAACCCAGTGCAACTTGCGCTCATCCGAACTACCCCCCCACCAAAACCTTCTAGTAGCTTTTTCCAGATCATCGCAAATGGAGATAGGGATCTCAAAACAACTCATCAGATACGTAGGAATAGACTGGATGACCGATTTAATCAAGACTTCCCTCCCCGCCTGGGACAATCTTTTCTCATTCCAACCCCCCAACCTCTTACAGACTCTGTCTCGGATCGAAGCAAACATCCTTTTCTTGTCCCTACCAAAGGAGACAGGGAGACCGAGGTAAGAGCCAAAGGAATCTGTAACCACCATCCCAAGTCTGGCAGCCACACGCGACTTGACTCCAGAACTCACATTCTTACTGAAGAAGACCGCCGATTTATCAAGGTTGACCTTCTGACCAGACGCTTCCTCGTAATCCTTTAAAATCGAGTTAACTACTCCTACCTCTTCCACCTCAGCCCTACTAAAAATAAGACTATCGTCAGCATAGAGCAAGTGGCTAATATCTGGACTACCACGACAAACCGAGTAACCATGAATCCTGTTGGCTGAGGCAGCCGCCTGAAACATAGCCGAAAGACCCTCAGCACACAGGAGGAAAAGGTAGGGAGATAACGGGTCACCCTGACGTAGGCCTCTCTCAGGGCGGAAAGAGGGGCCAGGAGCCCCATTGAGAAGGATGGAGTAAGAGACCGAATTAACACAGCGCATGACAAGTGAGATCCAACGTTCAGAGAAACCGAGTCGGGACATGATCGCTTCGAGGTAGCTCCACTCAACTCTATCATATTAAAAGTCCAGTAGATCAGTGGGCGAAAATACTTTTTTCCGACCTCATTGAGGTAAAAAGAAAACATGAGCACAAATCGCCCGTAGCTGGATTAAAATCGACCTTGAAAAGCAAACCTTAGGGAGATATCACCTTTCTCTAAAGACAAGAACACAAAGCAACAATAAAACTAACTAAAATCTCGATACAAATCTGATTATGCTTTTTGTTAGAATTGTTCAACTTTCAGATTTATTGTAAATAATAAATAAATATGCAGCGACAAAAAGAAAAAGAAAAACACATGAAATTTATAATTTATAATTATATAACTATGTATAAAAAATCAATAAAAAAACTCGGTAGCATCTGTTCACAGCTGTTTTAATCGTCCTTCTACAAATAAATTGCCCAGCAAATTAATCTATCCATTAGACAAACTACAAGACATAGTTTTTTTTTCAAAAAAAAAGCCAACTCATTTGCAACCGCTGATAAAATCAAGAATCCCCCCCCTGTTCTCCACAAGGGATCGCTTTCATGAAGCAAAATTAATTATGCAGTTTTACTTAGTGCAATCAATTTGATTAGTCCTAACGATTTGTAAGAATAGGTCATATTTAAATTGTAGAAGTTAACTAATTAAAGTATGAACAAGTAATTAATATTTACAGTATTGTTTACACTGAATTTTAGTCATAACGATACGACTGTCTATCAAAGGCAAAGGAATTGTCATGTTAATTAATGATTAGAAGATAAATTAACGTAGTTCATCGTTTTTTAGATCTAAATTAAGCTCACTAAATAATGATTAATCTGTTTGTACAGAGACTACTACTAATACGATGGAGACGCTCATGAAATAGAAACTAGCCGCGAGCATATTCTATATGATTATGCTAGCTTTTGATCTAATTTGACTCAGCTTGATTAAGAGCTATGCTTAGTAATTAATATATGAACAAAATAAAGGCCAGCGTCCAGAAACCGCTTTCCTAACTATGATCACCACTAATGACAGAAAGATACAACAATACCGCGCTTTCATGCTTATTTAAGTATTATATAGATTCCTTACAATTCGCAAAATAAAATCAGGTACACTCTTCCGGTCCCTTTGTTTGGATTTTCGTCTAATAAATTAACGGAATCATTTGATTGATTTTTTTTCATTAGTAGCACTACCGATAAATTACCGTTGACTGATAAACAGACCCCTCAATAAAAGATAGGATAATATAATTGAGGGACCGCGATCCTAATTTTTTTGTTGAAGAGTCTGTTTGCTAGTCAGCACCGGAGGTGGTGTTGCTAATGAAAAAATCGGACAAAAAACTCCATTAGTTTATTGAATGAAAGTCCAAATGAAGGGACTGGAATACGGAGAAAAATTAGTTGAGGGACTGCGATTTTAATTTCTTTTGCTAAGGGTCTGTTTGTAGTTTAATAGTGGCGGTGCTAAAAATATATATAAAACAATTGTGCAACAAAAGTACTGATTGTGTACGTATAATATACGTTCTTTCTCATTTATTTATGGGTCCTCTTAATATATATTATCCCTTGATGGGTCATGTGGGCAGAGATTAGCATTTTAGAATACCAAATACAGTATATTATAATCATTACCCAAAGAATTATGAAAAAACTATCACAATTCAGAGTATAGTAATGATCTTTATTAGTACTGTAAAAATGAGATTTAAATACCATCAAAGTTACATACAGGACATAATGTTACGTGAGAGTGTCACGGAAAATTTACTATCAAATTTGATCAATCTAGACCTAAATTTTGAATCTTTGCTAAGTACATGAAAACGAGGAAAATTTAAGTAAACATTTAAGAGTGAGGTGGTGAACCGGCGGTCTACTCGGTTTCATGTCTTAAATTAAGCAAACTTGTAATGATAACACATCACCGGCGGGAGTACAGCTTTCTGATAAATGCAACTTGCTCCGCCACCTTCCTTCCCCAATCGTGTCTTCTTCCCCTTTCCCCATCTTTAATAAATTTCCATTTTCCATCATTATCATTTGCAAAAAAACAGCCCACAAATGACAAAAAAACCCAACCCCAATCCCATTCCCACACAATATATACGCGCATTTGGTCCAATAATCTCACTGTATCGCAATTGGCAACCAGCCCACACCCGACCCCACTCCAGCCTCCTCCTCATTTACCAAAATACCCCCAACACAACTTGTTGTGCCCTTTCCCGTCCGTCCATTACTATTACCTCGGATTGATCGTACATTCCTAATCAAGTCCACGTCTCATCATCACACACCCCCATTCCACCCTCTCACTCCTCTATTTAACTCCCTTCACCACACTTCTCTTCCCTCCGCTCCTCCTCTCTCCCTCAAAAAAAAAAAAGACCTCCGAGAAAGAAACATGAAGGCCCGTTCTTGGCTTGCCGGAACATGCTCCACCGCCACCAAGGACTCCGGTATCCCATCCCGGGATAGCCATTTCCAGTCTCCTAAACACCCAATTTCTTTCCCAAGCAACTCCTCCGATTCTTCTATTGCCACGTCATCCAGCGATACCAGCAGTGTTAGCCTTCATAGCGACCTATCCATTCAGACACTGCCATCTGTGCCTTCCTTGCAGAAAATTTCACTCGACCCTGTAACCGTCTCGTCCCATTTCGTAACTACCCTCAACCCCCAACCCAACCGTCCGATCACATGCCTGGCGGTCCACAATAACTTCCTCTACGCCGCCTCCGCTCACGAAATCAACGTCTACGATCAAACTAACTACACGCATCTCGATGCGTTCAACAGTAACGACTCCTCCACTGGCTCCGTTAAGTCCGTCACTTTATCAGACGGAAAGATCTTCACCGCTCATCAAGACTCTAAGATCCGCGTCTGGAAAATGACGCAGTCTAAACAGCACTCCATGATAACTTCCCTCCCCACTCGTAACGACAAATTACGCCGTTTCTTCCTCCCGAAGAACTACGTCACCGTCCGTCGCCACAAGCAGGTTCTCTGGATACAGCACGCTGACGCCGTCACGAGTCTCGCAGTTAGAAACGGCCTTTTATATTCCGTTTCGTGGGATAAGACGTTGAAGATATGGAGATTGTCCGATCTCCGCTGCCTGGAGTCCATCAAAGCTCATGAGGACGCGGTCAACGCTGTTGTTGTATCCGTTGACGGGACGGTCTACACCGGGTCAGCGGACCGGAAAATCCGGGTGTGGACCAAGCCGTGTAATGAGAAGCGGCATGCGCTGGTCGCGACGCTGGAGAAGCATAAGTCCGCGGTCAATGCGCTGGCGCTAAGCGACGACGGATCGGTGTTGTTTTCCGGCGCGTGCGATCGGTCGATTCTGGTGTGGGTGAGGGAGGACAGCGCGAACCACATGGCGGTGGTGGGCGCGCTGAGAGGGCATGGGAAGGCTATTCTGAGCCTGGTCAACGTTCGGGATCTGTTGTTTAGTGGGTCAGCTGATCGTACAGTGAGGATTTGGCAACGAGGGTATGATGGTAAATACTGCTGTTTGAATGTTTTGGAAGGGCATAATAAACCGGTCAAGTCGTTGACTGCCGTGGAGGATGATTCGAACGGTGTCGTTTCGGTGTTTAGTGGAAGTCTTGATGGAGAAATTAAGGTGTGGCAGGTCTCAGTATGTTCCAGATCTTCTAGTCCAGATGTTCTAAGGTTGATTCCGTGGGAGAATTATTGATTAAACTAATAATTTTAAAAAAAATTAGAAGAAGATAGGTTCACATTTGCAACAACATTTTTTTTATTTTGTATAGTTTGTGGATGTACCTAAACTTCATGGGTTTTTTTTTTTTTTTAGATGTGTTTGTCTGGTGTCAATTTTGTTTAATTAAATTGGATTGGGTGTTAACTACTGTAGGTGTTTTAATTATATTAAGTGGTATTGTTGGAAGTAATTATGTACACCTTTTATCAAGACATACAATCGATAATCACCAACCCTAACATGTAATTTTTTTATTGACTAATGTGAGTGAATGAATAAAATAATATGACATACCGACTCCATTTTCTTTTAGCAATTAGTGAGTAGATTAGCTCGTTGTGAGTATGTATGATAGATAAATTGGAGAGCTTATATGATATATGTGACTCCAACTTGAAAAAACTACCCCTTAATCTTTGCTTTTGGATGCTCTTTAATTTCTTGATATCAATTTGAAAGTTTTACAATCGAATGCGTATTATTATTATCATATTGTTAAGTCGTAATCTCTCATTTTCATTTTCTTTGGGTTTGAAAAGTGCAGTACTAATGACTCTTAATGGTATTTGATATCAATTGAAGAGAAAAAAATGGCAAATGCCAATCCATCACGAGGTGTGACTCGTGCGGAAAACGATATTTGACTTTGAATCTTATGTTGTTTGTCTACATGAACAGCCGCCCCCCTTAACTTATCCATGAAAAAGTTTAGGCTTTATTCGATGGTAACATTTGTAATTTTGGATATAGGAATGGCATTTTATAAAAAATATTACTCCTTTCGGTTTTAAAAAAAAGACAAAAATAATGTTCTATATTTATCTGTATATTTTTCTTCTTCTAAATTTCAATGTGCTTGGATAACTTTGGTCAAATTAACTCATGAAACTTAGTTGTCAAAACATCAACAACAATGAAATTGCTGGCAACTTTAATTAAAGAAATACTATAGTTGACTGTGTTTGGAGCGTAGGAAGCCGGTTAAGTCAAGACAGAGCGGTTCCTAATTTTTTTGGTACGTAAATCCGGTTTGAACGGCTGCTAAATCGTGTTTAATACTCAATTAACATCTTTTTACCAACTTGATCAAATTCTTAATTTCGTGGTGCCGTAAAGATTAATTTTCTTCTCTAACACAAGATTTCGTGGGAGCTAGAAAAGAAGAAATAGGTGGCTGTTGTTGGATCCGAAAGAAATTTTATTGGACAATTTAAAAATTACTGAAAGAAAGAGTATGCCATTAGCCATTTGAAGTTGGAAAAGAATGCCCTGAGTTTGAACTCGATCACCAACCTGATTTTAATGCAAATTGCTCCCAAGCCGTAATTGAATATTCAATGCTCTGACCTTGAAATAATAATGGAAGTGCACCTAATTAATACTAACAACTGGAATTTGACTCAAAAGTTGCAAGAAATTTTATTACTAGTAAGTGATCTGACGCATTTTTATTTTTTAATTAAGTAAATATAATAATCATTTTAGCATTTTATACTTTAATCATTTGTTGAAAGTATTTTACTTCAATGACCAACTAATTAGTAGGTATGTTTGAGGCAGTAAGGTAAGGTTTATGTATATGATTGAGGCTGAGAACTAAACTATTCATATCCTGATATCACCTGCGCATTTTTGTTTACTTGCGCAGACATCAGATACTACTAGGGTGGGTGGGTGGTACTACTACCACTAGTCTAGTACGGGTTCACGACCATTGGATTCATTCCAACAGCCTACACTCAAAATAAGAGAAACGAATAAAAGAGAGAGTGCCAAAAACAGAAGACCCGCAAGAAAGGAAAACCAAAGGAAAGGCCCCTCCATATAGACTTTAGAAGCTGCAAGAAACTTCTCGCCCACATTCCTTTTGCTTTGAAAATTAGAAAATTTTCCAAGACAGCACAAAAGCTTTTTTCCAAAATGCATGAATATTACAGGCCCGTTAGCTCTGTGTTTGTTGGTATATGTTAGTACTTCATGTATACTCATTTAGTTGACACTTGACACAGGCGGGACAGGTTTTAAAAAGGAGGAGGAAAGATAAGTCTTTAAAATTGTTCTTTTCTGCCTAGTTGGTCTCCAACAAAAAGCACATTAGGACAGGATATAATTAAATTGGAAAACTACGTATTTTTTTTAAAAGTTTATAAAATTGTTCCATTTCGATCCCTATAATTTTTAAAAGTTACAAGAAAAATCCTATAATTTTTTAGAAGTCGCAATTTTAATCTTTTTAATAGTAGAAAATAATGAAAAACTATGAAATTTGGGGGTAACAAATATGACCGGCTCTAAACAATGAAGAAAATTATTTTTAACTTCTTTTTGCAATTTTTTCTGATTTTTTCTGAATTATTTTTCATTTTTTAAATTAAAATGGACTCTATATCATAGTATTTGTCACGATGTCCCTCCCTCGAACTTCCAATTTATTTAACTATTAGAAATTTTAAAATTACAATTTTTAGAAAATTATAATGTTTATTTTGCAAATTTTAAAAACATAGAGGCCGAAGTGAATTTTGTTAATAATTTTTACAGTTTTTTTCCACAAAAGCTTACCTAATTAATTTAAATAGATAAATTACCTAAACTGTTTATTTACATTTATTTTAGTACCACCAGTCCTGTCCAGTGTCCAGGACCAGCCCATATTGAGAGATGAGAAAAATTTAAAAAGGTTGCTAATTAATTTATGAGACCACAACCCAAGTAGGCAAGTTGAGAGGGGTTGGAGATATGTAGGGAACCAGTCAAGCTAGTGGGCTAAGAAAAGGAGATGGAGTTGGTTTGTTGAGGAAGATAATGTTGCACATTTGACGCATGCAGATATTTTTTTTACTGTTGATGACCATATGACATTATCTTTTTGGATGATAACATATATAAGAATCGTGCCTTGTGGACTTGCTTTGCACCATTTATATATTTTCCAGCTTGTTGCAAAGTAAAGGACAGTGATGTAAATGTTTAACCAAAAAGAAGAAGAAGAAGATAATGATGTAAACGTAATGTTGATCATTCTATCAGCATCTTTGCTGTTGGGAGTTGGACTATCATTGGGACCATTAATCCTTTTCCAATGTTCCTCCTCAAGCTAGCTAGCTAGGAAACCGATGCCATAAATGTAATTATTATACAGTGATTAGTCGCATCGTTCATCAATAGAAAGGTTATAACTCATAACATGCATCTTGGAGCTGGTGAGTTACATAAGAGAGAGTTTTCAAAATTTAGAGTTTGAAGATACTATACAGGCATGTAATATTGGAAAAACCCTAAAAAGGTCAAGGCACGTGTAACTGTTCTCATTGATTGAACGATATAACTCAACGCGTCTAGATATAAAAAACTTAGATTATTATATATTTTTTCTTAATTACTGGAGTATATAATACTATAACTATCACCTTCCTGGATGTTAGGTCATATATATTAATTTGATTTTAATTTATATTTTAGGAATTAGATTAAATAAATTTATATTTTAAAGACCAAATTAAAAAAAAATGGCATTTGCTTAAACCGCGCAGGATTGCATGATTATTACACCGACTTCACTTAATATTCGCCCATATTTTGGAGCACTATCGTTTTACTTAGTTAATAAACAAGGGGATTAAGCTTGATCTCTAATGGAATTGCGTTTGTCGTACGTGTGTCAAAATTATTAATAGTACTACCAACCATGTATGGTCATTGTCCGACCAACCGTTAACAACGCGCGCAAAAAGTGGAAAACACACATAAAAGTTGTCGCCTAAATACAACTTATGAGCTTAATCTCCATTAATCTCCCTACACCTACACTAATGGAGTTCTTAAAAAGAGCATTAGGTCAACCCTACAAGAACGTAATGGAGTACTCCTATCCTATCTTCATAAGGTCATAGTGTCCTCTTCTTATCTTCAATTCCTGACAAACTATAGGAACAATCCAGAATCCTAATTATTTTAGTACTTAAAAAACTGTTTTCTTTATTGATTTCCAGCTTGAGTATACTCAAATTAAAACTCAATAAAAAAGCAAGGTATCCCGTTAACACTTAATGGTGCTCAAATAAGATGAAGAATTTTAAAACTTGAAATATTTGAGCTACTGATAAATGAATATTCACATTTAGCGTCGAAAAGGATGACTCTCTCAATATGGTCTCATTTTATTACGAAAATTCTAAACCTTGAAAAGATATATTGATGTGGTGGAGAAGCGCACATGTGCAGTTGAGTGATTTGGAATAATTGGAAATTAAATAAACAATTTTAGTAGTATACCAAATTAATTAATTACGGAATTCCTACTTCGTGCCAGATGTTAATTATTGAAAGTCTACGTATCAAAGAGTCATGTCCTTATAAATCAAGCTCATGATTAGTATTATTAATACTATTATATATTAACCTAATTATTTGTCAATTCATTATAAAATTTCTCTCTTTTAATCAAAACTTCGAATGCAAAACCGTGGCCATGAATCGGATTGCTACTTCTTTGCCGCGCGCGGACAACTTGCACTCACCACTAGCCAACTTGCTTTTCTTTTTACTCTCCATGATTCTATGTGCGTGGGCGTGAGGATGAACATGCTTGTATTTTAAAGGGGAATTAAATTAATTCAACATATTACAATATTGTAATATAGTAGTTGTTGTTTTTCTCTTGTGGTGGAAAAAAACTGCCAAAAAAATAAATTAAATTCAAATTGTTGCCGAAGTAAATCATCTTCTCATGATCGTGTCCATTTCCAAGCCTTGCCTTTTCTTACATCGTATCCTATTTTAATTTAAATCTTCCAAGATTTCTTGCAAAGCAAACAGTACTGGATTAGAAAGCTTGCTGCTTTTCATCAGTTCATTTCTGCATTGCCATATCATGAGCTGTAACGCATGTAGATAGCTAGCTAGTTTAAGTTCTGAGAAGTACAGTTTTGATTAAAACGGTTCAAATAAGTAATTATTCCATACGTAATTATCGATCAATACGCGCTGAAAATTAGGACCACACAAGGGCTAAAAACTTAAAAGTAGTAGTAGATAAGAGGAAATAATTAGCGATTACGTGGTTTGATTTTGGGGCTCATCTGATCACTAAAGTGTGTTAGTACATTATCTTTTTGGGATGTTTGCTACCTTTTGGTGCAAGTTACTGTTTATCATGACCTAGTCAAGACAGGACCAGCTTGTTAGTGACATACATAATTATAGTTATTAAACTTTTTAACTATTCAAATCCTACTAATTAAGATCGGCACTTGGTAATTAATTACACATTAACAATAAGTAATCTAAGCAAAACACGTCTGTCATAGCGTCAAAAAGTGATTTTTTTTCTAGATGATTTCGATATGTATATCAACCTAGAAGAGGGCTCTAGAATACATATATACTCTCAACTTTATTATTCATCACTATTTTTATTTATTTATATTAAGTAGTTTCCTTTCTTGATTCATAATCTATCCTATGAGATGATGATGCTAATGTAATTTATAATTAGGAAAAAAAATAGAATTTAATTACATGTAGAGTAATTACTTGCGTGACTATTCTATTCCTCACCTAGAGAGAGTTTTGAGTCTTGAGTCCAGATAGTTTCTCCAGTACTGGACTGTTTTTCATTCACTTAAAGCAAAATGGGCCGGATCTCTATTGGCCGGGCTCCAATTTGCGCTGCTGAGCTGAAAAATTCATTCCGCCCATATTCTTTCTTTCCCACTCAACTAAATATGCTAACCCGAAGCTGTATTGTTCTAATTATTTATACATGAAATCATGGTGCTGAAATAGTATTCCTTTAAGCAACTAAAGTATTCGAATTATTTTCACAGGAATAATACTGGAGATAAAAATCCACTGAAATTTAGTCATTATTTTATACTCCAGTAAAAGGGAAAATAGAATTAGTGTTGTGTGGAATGGTGCTAAATTGCAGCTTCAACCGGATATGGGCTTAGCTAGATATATTTTATAACTCAGATAAATGGGCCTGTAGGTGAAAAGGCCCATTGACAGTGGCAATTTAGTCATTTCCCTTGTAGAAAAATGCAGAAACCAATCGCTATAAATAAACCCTCCCCTTGCTCTGTCACTTTGAGAAAACCCTAGCGCAGAACCTCCTCTCGACGGCGGTGTTCTCTTTTCAATTTATAAAATTGCTTTTTCTTTTCAACTTTAGTTATCAAAGCCTCTTGCGTTTTCAAATCTGTGTATTTTTTTGTTGTTGTTTCGATCTTTGCCGCTTCTGATAGGCGTTGCGTTCTTCATTGGTTTTTAACATCCGGAAGAGCGTGTCAACGGAAGCGTAAATCAATGTCAATCCCGTGTCCTTTAATCTTCGGATTTAACATTTCTACGCTTCAAGCAATGTAGTTTTGTTTTCGTTTCCGGGATTGTTCCATTTATCCTGTTTTTTTTTTATAAAAAAATTATATTCGATGATGTTGCTTCATAATGGTGAACTCTCCCTTCTATAGGAGTTGTTCAAGTTTCCCGAAGCATAAATTAAAACAAACCAGTATTAAACAGCACAGTGTGTTATTTACCTTATCATTGTGTTACCTGTCTTCTGGTAAATTCCTAGCCTCTTCATTTTTTTCAATCTGTTTCTTTTTTCTTTTTTCTTTTTTCCAATTTCTGCTAATTTTATTGATGTCAAATTTGTTTAATAATGATGGAACTAGATTAGTCTTTTACCGAGGGAGATGAGGAAGATTGGAGAATTGTTGGCCTTTTGTACTAAATGGCTTTGATTTGAAGTTTCATCGATTGAAATTCCTGACAAATACAGGAAAGCATCACCAGAACAAATCTTTATTTAATCATATCGTTATAAGTATAACACATGAAGAACACATAATTGTGCAAACACAAATATTACAAATACTGATGGTAAGAAAATATAATTATGCAAACACAAACATTACAAATGGAAATTCAAACATAAGATCCAACGAAACCACTAAATAATGGTGAAATTGAGAAGGAATCTTAATCGGTGCAGCAGCGGTACATGAAGAATTTCTCCATGGGACGGCCGCATTCGGCGCAGACCACCTTATCAGGTATACTTCCGGTGGTTCCTGGAAGAATCAGGCGGGTGCAGTGAAGTGGGCTGTGTAGCTCACGTAGCTGATCAATCAGTGCAGGGACGAACCCTTTTTCCGTTGCGCTCTGCTTCCAAGAGCTGAAGTCAACAAAAGTTTTCAACAAGTTCTCTCCTTTAGATTTTGCCATTTCTGGAGCTCCTCCTGTGCAGAGCACAGCCCATCCCTGGTCACTACCATCATAACTCAGCAATGTCATAATCTCGTGCATTATTGGATCATTTTCTATGGTTCTGTTGTGCTGCACTTTAGAATGCCACATGCTTTCTAGCCTCACCCAAAAGAACCATATCCATGTCAGGTCCTGTAACACATGGCTCAGGTTCTCTGCCAGGATGATTTCGATGTTTTTCCTGACTTTCTCCCTTGGGCTGCTCTTCCCTACGTAAATCATCTCTAGTTTGATGTTAGCATCTCTTGCCGCTGTTTTCGCAGCGACAGTGAACTTTCGTATCCAGGCAATGTCCTCCCCTCCATACAAGCATATAACTTTTCGTTCCGCAACCTGATCAATGTACCCAGAAAGTAAAAAAGATCAAAATTTATGATTTTGTGTTCACGTAATAAAAAACTGTTACATTTATGATTTTTGCTTTCAGGTATTCAAGTTTGGAGAGCAGAAAACTATACCCAATTCAAGATATTTGGATGAATACTATCTGCTAACAGCTCAATCCTCCATGTTTCTTCTTTCCAAAGTGCATCCTCTCTGGTACTAGTGAAAGGAAAAGCTAAGGAGCCCCAAATCCACATCATGTGGATGGCATTGGGGTTAGCTACTTTGCCTTGAGGATCCAAAACAACAAGCAAGGGCCTCTTCTTGAAATGCCATATCTCCTTAATGTACTTGATCACTGCAGGTTCAATCATTGAAGGATGATACACAGAGTACCATGGCATCATCGATTGCAGGTTCTGGAATTGCTTCTGCTTCGTTTCGTCCCATGGTGTTGAATGGTCCAAAACTGGAAGCCAGACAACCTCGTACTGGCTTTCTGTCCTCGCTGGATGCTCCCGTGCCTCGGAGTACATTTGTTGCAGAACTGAGAGCTCCTCATGAGCCAGATCAAAGTCTGAAATTAGCAGCAGCACATTCTTCCTCCTTAGCACATCAAGGCTAACCTGTTGGGAAAAGAAAAAAGGTTAATTTGCTTTTATTTCTTTGACCATAATACTCATATCATTTAACTGTAAATGACAAGGAAAGGGAGATTACCCTTTTCTTGGTAGAACCTTCAAAAAGTGGCATTTGATCATCCCTAGCATAAATCAGTGCCTTGAGAATCTTCATGTTATCAATGTGGATTATTTCGAACAGGCGAATAAGGATTTGATATGCTTCAATGTGTCTTTTCTCATCTGCGTCAAATGAACTCGAAGATTATCAGCCATTGCTTGTCATCTCGTAACATAAATTTGTAAGTATAGAGAGATAGGATTGATGATCACCGATGTGGCGATGACAAAGATAGAGCTGCTTCTTGAGATGGCTGTAGATGTTGTTGACCTTATGTGCCAAGCTCGATAGCTCCCAGGCCTCCGTCGTTGATGATGTATACCTGGATTGGATTAAACAACGAGACTGATCAAATGCAAGCGAAGAAAACAAAGAACTCTAACACGAAAGAAAGAAAGAAAGACAGAAAGAGAAGATGTATGTACTCATTCCCCATGCCAATGAGGCCTAATATTTGTGATGTGCAAGCCACCATGCTCCTTATAGTCCAATAAACAGCAGTAGGGATATGAGCGGTGGCAATTAGAATTTCAGGTGTGTCTGCGGCAATGTACTGAGAAGGAAGCTCCTTGAACTCAACAATGCACGTGGCAACATCCATCATGGCCTTGATAAGGTTGCCAAGAGCATCAAACTTTGGTTTCAAAGCTTCAGCTCGCTCAAATATATCCGGTAACTGCTTCAGGAGCGCAACCCCTTTGGCCAGCGGGTTTGTGAGGTAAAGCTGCGCAATAAGCCAGAACTCGCCATAGGAAACTGCAAAAGCTGCTAAGGAAAGCACCACCTTCGCATCCCAGGTGTAGTTTGATACTATGTTGAATATTCCTAATGTTGTTGCATGAGCATCCCCTCCACCAGAACACTTGCATGACATCTGTATATAAACATGTATCTTTTAACTAACCAAGTAGAAATGAACTACAGATTTTACGAGACTGACCTCGCAGGAAATTTTGTTGATTGAGTAAGATAATATGTCAAGCATTTCATGGAAGCCATCTTGGAGGGTCTTTTCTTCCAATGCATCCAGTTGTGCTAGTTGAGTTTCCTACATTCAAGATGTATGCAAAGAAACGTGAGCAACCAAAACAATTCGTCCAAAAGACATTGTTAATATGTATGTATATGCATATATGTATACCTGTTGCTGTTGAACAATGCCAGTGATGGATGATGGGGAAGGGCCGGCGCGGTTGAAAATGTCCTCAACAATGAGAAGAAGGGGTTTGACAGAGAAATTGCGGCCGTCAGGAGCATGAGTGGCCACAATCTGCTTCATCATTGCATTGTCATCAGAGGATGAGAACATGCTGCGGTCACCGCGAAGCCTCGGCTGTGCAGCTCTTTGAGGTACAACTGCCATTTTTTTTGGTTAGCTGCAAAAGTTAGAAACAGAGTAAGCAGAGGAAAAGTTTGTAGCTTTGTGCCTGGTTTGGGTTTGGTTAGTTAGTTCATGTGGCCATTTATAGGCCATGAAAAATGTGAAACATGCATGACAAACAGAACTAGTACTTTGCTTGTGTTAGGGTTAAAGAAGGATTGTGGATAAGGTTGCTAGTACAAGTCATGTTCTTTGCTTCTTTAGCTTTTGGAAAAGGTAATCCTGTTTTTCCATTATAAATGCTGATTACCTTTGTTATCCTACTGTACTTCGGATAGGGTTTGCCTTGTCCCTATTTACATGGTATAATCTTATGATTATTCTATTCTCCCCGTTTATTCTTGTTAATTTTAAGTTTTAACTTAAAGAATTGAAGTTCAAAGTATCATTTGCATTTGCTATTGCAGTTCAAGGCATATAAGCTACCTTGCATTTCCACCAGATTGTTCATTCGTTGATTATTATTATTGTAAAGGAGGAGGGAATCTAAATTAGTCTTCGAATTTAGTGACATAAGCCAGATATCATCAGTTTTTTTTCTATATATATTAAGAGAAATTATTGCATGTATATCAAATATAGTATTTCGAATCTTTTTTCAAATCAAATTTATTCACACCCTATTACGTTAGAAATCGAAAATCAATCTAAATGGTACTTTACATCAAGCTTATGCTTACTCTTTCCTCACTTTTTTTCCGTGTCTTTAACTTTGGAAGAATCTCTTTTTCTTTCTTTCTTTCTAAGTTATTTTATAGGTTTGATCACTAAATTAACTACTGAAATACTAATAAAAAAATTAAAGGGGTTAACCAGTCAACCAATCAAGTACTTAAAGTCTACATTATTTCATCTTTGAATTTTAATTCAATTATTTTTTAAACTAATAAGTACAATACTTCTAAGTGACAATGAAACATAAATACAGACATGAGATACAGATACAATATGATACGAAATATCGATACAATAAATTTTAAAAATGTAAAATATAATACGCTCGAGGATACGTCATTTATATATATATATAATATAAATTTATTGTAGAACATATCTAATTATATTTTTCAAACACTTAAGATATCGTAATATAAAATAATAATAAAAATTAACATTATATTGTTAAGCTCTGCAAATAATATTATAAAATTTAAAGTACTAATATGTTTATAGTGGGGTTAAACACAAAATTGGCACCTATACTTATATTGATTGATACATTTGGTACTTGCATTTGTAAAACGATTTAAAAGTCACCTACACTTGAAACATATGACACATTTGACACCTCCCACTAACACCGTTCACCGTCAACTGTTAAATGCTGATGTAACATACCACATAACTTGACACATCATCAACACACTGACGTGGCATGCCACATCAGCATTACTTTAATATTTTTTTCCCTTTCCTTTCTCTTTTTCTTTTCTTTCGTTTTTTCTTTTCTTCTTTTCTTCTTTCTTCTTCCTCTGTTTCAAAATTCTTAGTTTCCCCGTAAATAAGGCATTACCCTATTAACGATTTCCAGTCTGTTTCAAAATAACAGTTAATGCCCGCCTTTTCCATCAAAATCTTCAAGTCCTCTGTTTCAAAAATCTCAATCAATCTTCGTTTCTATTCCGTCCATGTTCGAACCTTCAAACCCAAAACTACATCTCTTTCAACAATTCAGCCAAAATTCAATTCTGATGACGCCCAACTACTTAATTGTTTATCCTACCAGAGGCTCCAACAAGCACACAACCTGCTCGAGAAAATGCATGAAAGAAGAAGTGGGCAAAATCGTGTCGTTTATTGGACTTCATTGCTTACCAAATATACAAAACTCGGATTCAATGATGAAGCTAGAGCACTTTTTGACATCATGCCGGAGAGGAATGTTGAGTGAGGCAAGAAAATTGTTTGAAGTGATGCCAGAGAGGAATGTAGTTTCATGGACTGCCATGCTTTGTGGGTTGGCAGATGCATGTAGGATTTCTGAGGCGAGACGGTTGTTTGAAGAGATGCCGGAATGCAATGGTTGTTGGGTTGATTAGAAATAGGGAGTTGGAGGAGGCAAGATGGGTTCTCGATAGAATGCCCATGAAGAATGTGGTTTCCTGGAATGCAATGATTTCAGGGTATGTGAATAATGGAAGAATGGAAAAACGGGTCGTGATGAACGAATCCGGGTTATGTTCCGGATTTGTTCCTACATAACCCGGATTCGTTCATCACGACCCGGATTCGTTCATCAAGACCCGGATCCGTTCATCACGATAGGAATTGCTTGCCTTGATGCCGGGTCTGCCGAAAGAAGGAGAAACTTGAGAGGGAGAAGAAGGAAGAGAGGAAGAAAAAGAGAGAAAAAAGAAAAAAGAAAGAGAAAAAGAAAAAGAAAAAAAGAAAGTGCGTGGAAGAAAAAGAAAGAAAAAGAAAAAAGCTGCAGCAAGAGAGTTTAAAGTAAAAACGAAAGAAAAGAAGAAAAGAAAAAACGAAAGAAAAGAAAAAGAGAAAGGAAAGGGAAAAAATATTAAAATAATGTTGATGTGGCATGCCACGTCAGTGTGTTGATAACGGGTCAAGCCACGTAGCATGCCACATCAGCATTTAACAGTTGACGGTGAACGGTGTTAGTGGAAAGTGTCAAATGTGTCATATGTTTTAAGTACAAGTGTCTTTTAAATCGTTTTATAAATGCAGGTGCCAAATGTATCAATCAATACAAATACATGTGTCAATTTTGTGTTTAACCCTTTATATTTCATACATTGTCAAAGATAAGCACAGTTACACTACATGGATTACAAAATTAGAAAATAAAGCGATACCAAAAACTCGCCCATTACATTACTATCATTCGTTCAAAAATCAATTTTCCTCTTATTTTTTTATCTGGATTCCATTTCTATTTTTCACAATTATTCCTGTGCCAAGCTTCTCTCTCTCATCGACCTGTAGTACGAACAATTATTCTGTCTTTTCTTGATAGCAAATGGACATAAAGGAAACTGCTGGTATTCAAAAAAAGAAAAAAAATCCGAAAAGGTATTAGGGTTCAAGAGTTTGAGGCAATGTAGTTGAATTGCCTGCATAATTTGCATTACATTTCATTCAAAACCAACATATTTCTTCATGGGTCTCTTGCAATTATCACATAGTACAGTTCTCTCAATTATTCCTTCTGTATAAGGGATTCTTTTGTAGTGATTGCAAGGTCCTTGCAGGGAAGTTGGTCCAATGGCAGCCCTTAGTGCACCCACCAGTCCTAACTTTGTCACATTTTCTTCCCACTCTGAAAACTTACCCAAACATTCAAGTCCTGCTCTTCCTTGAAGCTTTGCTGCATCTCCTGCACCCCCTCTTGCTATTACTGCCCAGCCCCCTTCTTCTTCGGTGTCGAGCAACGATGAGACCTCCTCCAGTATATGATCTGAATTGTTTGCCAGACCCAATTTGAGTTTTGATCTTTTCATACTTTCCATTCTGAGCCAAAAGAGTTGTTGTTTGGTGAAAGTGAATAGGTTACTATGCATTTCCTCGTTGATGATGGTTAAAATGTGTCTGATAGCTTCACTCATGTTTCTATTGCCTACGTATACCATTTCCACCTGTACACCACTTTTTCTAATTTCCTTCAGTTTAGTATTCAATTCTCTAATCCAGTTGAGGTTGTTGCTTGCGTAAATGCAAATGTCTCTGCCTTCTTGTACCTGAGACCAACATTGCAGTGAAATGAGGATAGCAGTACTATGAATAAGATTTTTACTATGTTGTTGTTGTAAGGAAAAAAGTTGTTTCTTTATATTTGAATACGTGGAGGTGTTTAGTAGCATACCCATCTGGTTGATAGGGGGTCGATTTCGTTGAGCAGAAGTTGCAGTGTCCAGTTCTCCTGTTCCCATAGCTGTATTTCCCTTGAAGATGAGAAAGGATAAGCCTTGGCACCCCAGATCAGTACCATGTCAAGTGCATTTAAGTTTACAATCATCCCTTGTGAATCCAACACTACCATTTTAGGGCCATCCTTACAGTCCCATGCTTGTTTTATATAGTTCACCACGGCTGAGTTGAGTGACCGTGGCTTCACGAGTGAGTACCATGGCAAAGAGTTCGATAAGAAACCGAACATCTCTTCTTCAGCATTAGACCATGTATCAGTAATTGAAATGGGAACCCATACAATCTCGTAATTTTCATGTGACTTCTTGTGGTGAGGATGGTCGCATGTTTGCTGAACCAGCAGGAGTATTCCCTCCAGTGGTAGGAATTCTGGCTTCGAAATTAGAAGTATAACTACTTTGTCCTTCAGTTGATATACACCTAGCTGTAAATACAGACATAGGAAATGGTAAGAGGCATTGACATAGAATTTATAGGATATCAGTTCTTTCCTTTTCCACATTTGGGGTCAGAAACACCTATTTCTTGGTATATTTTGTTTGGACTGTATGCATTAACTGTTGCCAATTATGAGTGTGATAAAGTCATGATTTAACACAATTACCAAGTTATTGCCATTATCGCGTGCAGGCGTTTATGATTTTTAGTTTTATTTATTTTTTCTTATAAATTAAATAATTTTGTCTTGAAACTGAACACCTAGAAGTGTTTCTAAAATTTCTTGTTTGTGAAACTCTTTAGCAGTTACATGCTATCATCCAATTGTTCAAAAAAAAAAGTTATATGCCATCTTGTTAAGTATAAGACATTTTCTAGCATAATGCTTTATTTCTTGATGTAGGTTCTAGAAATCAAATACCTTTTCTTGTGTGGAGTAGTTCTTTAGGGGTAAGCAATCTTTTGATGCCAATAATATGCTAAGAACCTCTTGGTTGTCAGGATGAGGATCCTGGAAAAGGTTTACCAGCTTCTGGTGCATCTTTGTCTCTGCAAATTAATCAAATTAGAAATTGGTTGGATCTGTATTTCATTTTTTAAGGTACAGAGATAAAAACCTATTTGCTGGTGACACAGAGCCACCTGCCATCTGAGGCTACTGCTTATGCTGCTCATCCTGAATCCCAGACTTGAGAGCTCCCATACTGCAATCGCTGTTGAGGTTGAATACCTGAAGAATAAATGTAAGTTATTAGCATATAAGAAGTCTAAATTTCTGAGTGATCTCTTTCCTATCTTACCAAAACAGAACAGCCATGAATTATCATCAAAGAAAAATATAACAATCCATTTAACAACTGATGACATGATGAATAAGATGCTTAATATCCTGTAGAAAATATATGAAATGAAAAAGGTACGTATTTATTGGTTGACTGAAGGGAAGAACATGCACTTGCTCAGGCTTCATGGCTTTCAGGTCTGTGATTTGAGAAGAGCATGCCAATGCGCTTCTTGTGACCCAGTAAGTAGCTACATAGATGTATGATTTTGTTACGGACATTGTTTCACCGTCCAGTTTTACATGACTGAATGGCAGTCCTTCAAACTTGACAATGCACTTTGCCACATCCACCATGATCTTCACCAACAAATTTAAGGCTTTAAGCCGAGGCTTCATTATATTTAAGTTACTGGGTAACTGTTTTAGCGTCCTAACTGATAGTGCCAAGGGATTCTGGGGGTTTAACTGCATTAGGAGCCAAAATTTGCCATAGCTTGTTGAAAATGCTGCTAGTATTAATGCCACTTTGGCATCCCAAGTATAACTCCCAAGCAAATCGAACAAGATCATAGTCCTTGCATGTAGATTCCTCTCACCAGGGCATTTTTGGAGCATCTTCAAGAAAAAAAGGAGGTTTGTTTAAAGATGATTAATGATTATTGACTCGTGTTTTTTCAGGAGGGAGGTTACCTCGTATGAAGTTTTGCTGATGATCTGCCCCAGAGATCCCTGTGACCCAACCTCTTCTATGCTGGTTATATCCTTTTGTGCATTGGCATCAGTGTGGACCTGACAAGTGAACTGCAACCCTATTATACTTTATTTTTACGAATTAACATTACTTATGTAGGTTTTAACCAGGCAATTTTATACGACGCAGATTTTTTTTTACTTAAAATGCTTCTCATACTAAAATCCAGCATAGGGAAGTAGTACCTCTAATGTGGTGGTGTAACTCATGATGTTCTCCACTGCACAGAGCAACTGCTCAGAATCCAGGCGACGACCATCAGGATCATGTGTGAGCAGCAGTTTCTTTAACAAGATATTCTCTTCTGGAGATATTGCGAAAGGTGAAGAAAAGGGGTCATTCCTAAACAAGTTCATTGGCTACTGTGATTTGAGTCGGTTAAAGTACTACATGTGGTAAGCTATTGAATATGTACTTAACTTGGTTAAATATTATGCCCATATATTTATGGATCATATTGAGACAATGCACGCTTCTGATGCAGCTAGGTTACTCTAGAAGGAGAAGATACTATAACTTCCTTTACTTGGAGACCACTACAAGAAGCGCTTCTTAAAGATGGTGGACCTGCTAACCACAACCAAGTTCAATTCCTTCCTTTGCACTTTTGTCTGTTTTGTGGGTCTATTGATGATTTTGGCTGCAATATATTCTTCTTTCTTTTTTATGCTTTATGTTTTACACTTGAAGATGTGAAATAGGAATAAAACCTTATTGACAAAATTCT
This sequence comes from Viola odorata, assembly GCA_963691705.1. Classification (NCBI taxonomy): domain Eukaryota; kingdom Viridiplantae; phylum Streptophyta; class Magnoliopsida; order Malpighiales; family Violaceae; genus Viola; species Viola odorata. The sequence goes on along the minus strand of OY829540.1, from coordinate 7,823,170 downwards.
GATGAAAATTCTGAAGTATCAAAAAATGTTTGTGTAGGCTTTTAATGACAGAAAAAAGTTAAAGAGATGTTCTTCAGCTTCTTGACTTTTTGGTCTATGCAAAGAGAAAAAGAAATGCTTGATAGGAATCATACTCAAGAAAAAGGAAATAAAAGTAGAAATAAAAATGTTCCTTCATTGTCTTACTGTTTCTTTTTCTTGTTAACCTTACTCTTCTTTGTTAGCTTGAAGCTTAGTTGAAAGATTGTGGATTGATTGTACATAGTGTGATTTGGTCCTACAGTGTCTGGCTTCTTTCATTTTTCCCTTCATTGCTAGGAAAAGAATTCTGTCAGATTTGGAATAAAGCTTTTCGTAAAGTATTTTCCTTTCCTTTCTTTGATTAAAATTGATTATCTGGTTCGATTTTGACACATGGATCATAATCAAATACTTCAAAATTTCTGCCAAGACTAGCCTCTCTTGCTTTTTCCCTCCCTTGTTCTGAATTTCATTGTTTATTTGGTTAAACTATGATGGTTGAAACAGATAACTTTGCATAGTGTAGACCTTATAGATATAATGTATTATTATTTGTCTTAGAGACTCAAAACACAAAACCTTTGCTTTTGGCTGAAAATTAATTAGCCCAGGCTCCATTAGACATGATGCAAACGTAGTCAAGAGACAGCATGACCTAAGTGCTAGTATTACAAAATGATAGTAGAGCCTTGCCATGTGCCGACAAATTGTTGTGGACCGAACTTACAATTTTTAGTACAAGGGTTAGTAGTTAGGTTGTGGTTGAATGACATGGACTTCTTCGCTCTTAATTCTAGTTTTTTAAAATAGAGAAAAATAATGTTACGAGAGCTACCTACATAGTGATTCGACGATACTGGAACAATATTAATTTTCAACCCAAAAAGAGCACAATCGGGAAGACCAAAAATAAAAAATGTAGATTCAGGGAAATCATTCTCACGTACCCTACATTACAACTTATAAATACATTCTAAGAATCGTGAGTTATCAGGATGATGTTCTTGTTTCTATATATATTTTTTATCATAATTAAATTGCATACTATACTACTAGTAGTACAATAAACTTGTTAACTTGACAATCTAAGTAAGGAGTTAAGACTTTTGGTCTAGGAGTTGCATCTTCCTTCCTCTTCTTAATCTTGATGCTTACTCCAGATACAGCACTTCCGTAATGAGATTAACAGCAATCAGTTGCTGCTTATCTACAATAAGAAACTATGTCAAGCATTATGGTCACGGTAGTCAAAAGAAAACCATCATTTTAGCAAGTGAAGAGGTTTGTCGAATATGGTAGCTGGATAATTAATTAGCTTTGGCCCCAAATCATAAATTTGGAGTTTGGTTTTGGGTGTACAAGGAAACAAATTAGCTGGTGTTAGTACAAATAGATTAAACAAGGTTTTAAAATAGACTTCCCATCTGTAATATTTATTTGCTACAGTTTTGGCAAGAAAAATGAAATATATTTTCTCCTAACTCGCAATGAGTTTGTAGGTGAGTGCTACTTTTTGCAAAGTAAAGAGGGTTAACTCTCGAGTTCGAGTCTTGTAGCTTCATGTTCTTTAAACAAATTTACGAGAAACACTAATCAAATTACACGTGTCATAGAGCTACTTTCATCCTAATTGATGAATCCTTGACCAACACTGATATCTAAATCCATTTACTGATGGTCATTTGAATGTAATTCTTGGAACTTGTTTGCATGCACTTCTATTTTAGTAGTTGGAACTGTCACCATTTATCTCAAAAAAGACAATTTTTTTGCATGAAAATGTGATCATAACAAGACAAATTTTAATTTGCTGATTTCATCCGGGTTGTTTCCTTTCAAGTTCTTGCATTAATTCTCTAACGCAGCAAATGCATCTTCTTTTGACAACGTCAATGAAGCTGGTACCATAATTAATGTTTTTTTGGTCTGATTCCAACTATTTGTTCGGCTCTAAAGAAACAGCTGTAGCTAGTTAATTCAGGTTCCTGTTATATGAATTGTGACAGATTAGTCAGAAGCACCAAATAGGAACAACAATGGCAGGAAACATTCTGATTTATGCAACGGAATGTGTATATGTTCACTTATCATGTTGGGATCTTGTTCTTGCTTTGTTGGGTCTCTTTGTTTTCAGTTGCGTACGAGAAAGGCTCACGAACAAAGGTCCTATGTTGTGGCCTGTGCTGGGAATTCTGCCGACCCTTCTCGTCCACATCGATGATATATACAGTTTCTGCACCAAAGCTCTGATAAAATCTGGTGGGACATTCTACTACAGGGGAATTTGGATGGGAGGAGCTTATGGAGTCATGACGGCGGATCCGACCAACGTTGAGTATATGCTCAAGACGAATTTCAAGAACTTCCCGAAAGGGAAATACTACAGGGAGAGGTTTCAGGAGTTGCTTGGGGATGGAATTTTCAATGCTGATGATGAGTCATGGAAAGAACAGAGGCGAATCGCGAGTGGGGAGATGCATTCGTGCAGGTTCGTTGAGCATTCGGTTCGGGCAATGCAGGATGTTGTTCATCAGAAGCTGTTGAAGCTGACAGAAAAGATGGTGAGGTCAGGTGACAGCTTTGATCTCCAAGAAGTTCTTCTTCGGTTAACATTTGACAACATTTGCTCCACGGCTTTCGGGGTTGATCCTGGTTGTTTGGCCCTAGATTTGCCCGAAGTTTGTTTCGCAAAATCATTTGAAGAGGCAACAGAGCTCACTCTGCGCAGATTCCTAATCCCTCCTTTTCTCTGGAATCCCCTGAAGTTTCTTGGAATAGGATTCGAGAAGAGACTCAAAGAAGCAGTTCGAATTGTCCACGAATTTGCAGAAAAGACTGTGAAGGATAGAAGAAATCAAGTCCGCAAACTTGGAGGCTCACACCCTCAATCCGATCTCTTATCCAGGCTCGTGGAGATCGAATACACAGAGCAAGGCAAGAATCAGAATTTTCCTGACAAGTTTCTGAGGGATTTCTGCATAAGTTTTATCCTGGCAGGACGCGACACAACTTCAGTGGCTCTAGCATGGTTTTTCTGGTTAGTACACGACAAACCAGAAGTTGAAGCCCGAATCCTAAACGAAATCAACAACATTCTGGGTCAGCGCGAACGAAAAATCGAGAAAGAAGTTGTCTTCACAGAAGAAGAATTAACAAAAATGGTCTACCTCCAAGCAGCATTATCAGAATCCTTAAGGCTCTACCCTTCTGTCCCAACAGAAATGAAAGAAGTCATACAAGATGATGTGCTCCCTGACGGTTCGTTTCTCAAAAGCGGGGCTCGGGTTTTCTACAGCCTCTTCTCTATGGGAAGAATGGAGAGTATATGGGGGAAAGATTGCTTGGAGTTCAAGCCAGAGAGGTGGATTAAAGATGGAAGGTTTGTGAGTGAGAATCAGTACAAGTATGCGGTGTTTAATGGCGGTCCGCGACTCTGCTTAGGGAAGAAATTCGCATACTTGCAGATGAAAATGGTGGCTGCTTCGGTGTTATTGAGGTATTCAGTTGAGGTAGTTGAAGGTCATAATGTTGTCCCAAAAATGACAACTACACTTTACATGAAGAATGGTCTTATGGTCAATCTCAAGCATAGAGGTTGTTGAATTTTGGAACCTAATTAGCTAATTAGGGCATACTTAAGGGATATAATTAAGGTTTTGTTGACTTAGCTGTCCAAAATATCCTTGGTATGATCCTATGTTTTTGCATAAGTATTAGATGGAGCAGGTAATGGCACAAGGCATATGTGCATGTAAGTTCAATAGTTTAACTGTGGGAGGTGGTAAATTGGTAATGTTGTTGATCCATTGTTATCGACTTGTCTGCATAAATAAATAAATAAACAGATCTGTTTTACTTCCTTTCTTTTTTTCACAATCATCTACTAGTTTCCAATCACCACGTCTGCAGAAAATTTACTAATTATACAGTTACTCGAGTGGGCGTAATTTGAGTTTGGGCTTTTGGGCTTTGTTTTCCTAGTGGGCCACAGAACTGAATGCTATAAAAAAAATTGGTATAAAAAGATTTGTCAAGAGTGGGATTTGAACCCACGCCCTTTCGGACCAGTACCTGAAACTGGCGCCTTAGACCGCTCGGCCATCTTGACTAGTTGTAAGTAACCACATATTTATAAATTATAAGGCAAACAAGTTTCATTTCAAGTTAACCCACTAAAAGATAATTTTCGTTTTTTTTTTTCTTAATTTTTATCAGCTGAGCTAACTGATCTTGTCTCCAACTGGTCTCGCCGCCCAAGGTCTTGCCTTTCTAGTACAAGGAAACTTAAACTTATAAGCTGTTAGACGAAATTCCCAAACCAAATATCCGCATTTAGATCGTGTTCAAGCACTAGAGATGCTAAGATCAACCCATGACTTTCTTTAGCCATAACTCATGCTTTCATCTTTTTTTGAGTTCAAGCTACTCTGGTGTTTGGGTGGAGTAGCCGTCACTCGACCTCGTTTGGATATGGTATGCTGTTTGATATCTACTCCGATTTCTGATATCTAAACTGCATAATCTTTTTCTTTACTTTGAAGTGAACCCAAGTGTTCTTTTCTCCAATTTGCCACAAAAAACCTGTTTTTTGTATGTCTAGAATACATACTGTAAAAGATGAATGTAAGCTGTTGTATTGGTATAAGTTATTCTATAACAAACAATATTTTTATTGATCTGAATTTTTGCTTCTATAGTTAAAGGAAAGAATTAACAGATGTGAAGATCTTCTTTTATAGTGGAAAGATCCCATTAATTGTCTGTTTCTTTTACAGTGAACCCAAGAATTTCCAGATGTAGTCCTTTCCTGGAAAATCCAAGATTGAGCTGGCGGGAAGAGAGGGTTGTTTTGTCATGGTTGAGCTTCTTGTGCTGTTAACCAACTTGAACCATTGGCTTCCAGGATCGCACGAGCTGTCTTTGCTCAAACATTTGCAACGATTCGTGACAATAGTGTTGTTGGGGCCAACATCCAAGCAAACAGATGTGCCGTTGGTGAGTTTTGATGAGAGATGCATTTTAGAATCCGAGATCATCTCCCATTTCGAATTAGAATCCGAGCAAATTATACCGAGCTTTGCTGGTGTCCCCGATCCATCTGATTGAATGCAGAGATACGTCCCTTTCAGCGATATGATCTTCTCGGGCGTGTACTTCCATGCTTCGGATTCAGAACAGGAGCCTAACCTTAAAGGGTCAAATATTGTTTTCCTCAGGACACACAGACCTGTTGAAGGGTGGAAGATCACTTTATGTGGATTGGTTTCTGATAGGCCTGGCCCTGCATCGAAAAACACAAACCCAACCTTAGGCTTTGCTGTCAAAAGGAAAACTAAGAAATGCAGAAGAGAACCAACATTGGTCATTATCGAGTGGTAATAAAATGGTTTGTCCATCTCGAAGAGGAGAAATTGCAGCCGTATTACCTTGAAAAGGAGGTTGGATGGAAGATAGTTGCTTCAAGAAACTGGAATTCCTGATGTCACACCAATTCCAATCCAACATCCCATAATACTCGTTCATTCCAAGCACTCCTTGCCTCAAATAATAACTTCCAACTAATGTCCAGTGAGCCCAATCCAAGTCAAGTTCAGCTGCAACACTAAGGAAGCAGCTTAAATACCTATTATCATTCACGTTTGTGCCTCTTTGGTCCGCTCCGAACTCGCTCACGAACAATGGCCATCCTTGATCTAGCAAAAAACCTGAAACCCTCATCAGGTTGTCCACCACTCGTCCGCACACTTGGTTTGGATTGCCATTTACCCATGCTTGCCCTGCTGTAAATCCATACCAATGAATCTCAAACACTACTTTTTCAGTGAAGGTAAGGCTCACCGGTCGATTGCGAAGGAACATGAGTTCTGTGTCATAGTTTAGCCCTGATAGAATGACAAGAACATTCGGGTTTGCGGAATGCACAGCTTCAGCTCCCTTTTGCATGTACCTGGCGTGTTCCAACTCGTAAGAATTCGAACAATGTCACTCTCTATGGCTAAAATAGTTTTTTTTCTGGTTTTTATGTTGTTAAGGACACATTACCTGTACCAATCGTTGACATTCTGTTTCGGGCCGCGAAGCTCGTTCCTCAAGCTCATGCCAACCACATTGGTAGAATCATTGAAGATGGTAGCCATTCGGGTTAGACCCTTAATCCAAAGGTCAGGATCGAAGTACTGATCGCCAAAAAAACCATTGCCGTCGTAACTACTGCAACACCAACCTGGTTTGGTCAAGTGATTGTCCAATATCACCATCACATTATTGTCACCAAGGCTAGACACCACTGCCTGAAACAGAATAATAATCATTTTTCTTCATCAACAAATCAAATTAGTGGTAAACACATTTCGATCGAAGAAGTTACATAACCCATGTTTATGATCGGGAAGTAGGAAAAACCGCACTGCCCCATTTGAGACCAAGTAAAGATCGAGCATACTTAGTCTTCTACTCGCAAGGAATGAAAATAAAAATGAAAATGACACACGATCAAATCGAAAAGGACTAAAAGATTGTGATTATCCCATTAGGACTATCATACGAAATTCATCTATGATCGCAAACATTAGTTGCTAATTTTCGGTCAACTAAATTGCATTGTTTTTTTCCCCCAAAAAATGACTGTCATTTTTTTTTTTAAAATCGACTAACCAATTGCAATATTTGTTGCTAATCATCTTGAAAACTTATTTACTCTAAAAACGACAACTAAAAAAATTTGGAGAGAATATTAAGAAAAAAAATTAATAAGCACTAATAACAACAAAATTAAGTATTGTCATTATTATAATTTTTTTTATAAAGCACTGTCTTTATCATTAAGGCTTTTATAAAAGCTAACAATTTAATAAAGTCGCACTTCACAAGTAATGGTAAGGCGGCACGTGCACCACATAAATTACTAAATTACTAATTTAATTATCTCGTACTCCTTCCAATTCAAATTAAATAATTTCTTTGGTATTTTACACATGTCAAAAAAATCAATTTTCTTAAATTAATTTTTTTTTGGCATTTTACACATGCCGAAAATATCATTTTTTTCACATATTTTAAGTTTATATATTTAACACTAGTAACCTCCTTATTTTATTATAATGTGTCTACTTTATTGCTCTCACTAATCATCTCTCAATAAAAAAAAAATTTAATAAAATTAGATAAAAATCACAATAAAATATCATTTAATTTAAGACATGTTTAATTTGAAATAGATTAAGTAAATTAATATTCCCCACTAAAAAAGCAAGAATTAATCAAAACAAACTATTCTCAAAAAAAGAAAATCAAAAGAAACAGAATCTACGGATAAGTCCAATATCAAAATTATGCAAACAATAGTATTAAATTTATAATAATAATACTAATTAATTAAATTTATTATAATTACCTGGTAAGCCTTGATTAGGGAGAGATCAAGGATGGAAGGATTGTTAGCTTGGATGCCAGAAATGGATTCGACGAGTCCTTGGCTTTGAAAAGATTGTCGTACGGTGAGAGAAGATAGAGTGTCATTAGTGACTAAGAAAATCGGCCACGTCAACCTAACACAATTGAAACCCATGGACAGAATTTTCTTGGCGATTGTGTCCATGGGCTGCTTGCTCAGCCCCTCCGCCGTCACCACTTCAAGATGTGACACCCAATTCACGCACGCCAGCTTCACTCTCTGCCCGTTCTCGTCTACAATCCACCGCGAGTTGGTGGAAAGAGGAAGCGCCGCCACATGAGGTGGTGGCCGGAAGGCGAATGTAGCCAAAGTCAAGGCAATAAAAATGTAGAAAATGGAGAGTTTCTGTTTGTCCATTAGTGGTAGGTTGGTGTGGGTAGTCCATTTGTTTACTCTACTGAATATATATAGAAATAGATGCACATGTGTTTGCTTCTGAATAGCATTAATAATTAATCCAAGTGAGTGAGTGTAAAGATTTTGGTTCGCATTTTAGTTTTATCTAGATTTTTATTCTAATATTCTTTCAGAAACTAATTTTGTTTAAACACCGTTTAACATTAAAATTAAATTACTTTTTCCGAATAATTGTATCTAAATTACCGATTAGAAATACTCTTTTATCACTAAGTCTGCGAATTATATATGGTAATTGTGACTTACATTAATTATAGTCACTATCAATATCTATAGTTTTCATCTATAATTTTCATTTACCCAAGTAATTAGATTAGATTAGCAAAAGGCAAATTGAGACATTTACTTTAGCCTAAGGATTGTTTTCATGTCAGTTCGTGGGACGTTAGACTTGTCAAACAATGCAAGTTAAGTTATAGTTTTCTTTACGTATTCTTTTCTCTAAAAACAACTTCTCTTCTTTTCTTTTCCCCGGGAATCCATTTATTAGATCATATATTTTGAAGGGTATTGTTGTCTGGCTCGTTTATGGTGTGATATTAGTGCTAAACGTGTTTATGTCCTTTAGTTATTCTTCTTTCTACGAAAAATACAGGTTTTCTTTATGTATTTTTTCTATTATTATGAGAAGATATAGTTTTTTACCTTAAACTATTCGTAAAAATTAAAAATCAAAAATCTCCACTGACTTACGTTTTCACTATTTGACCTCCCATAATTTATTTTTTCCAAACAAGTAACATTTAAAAAAACAATAATAATTATTTCATCTCTAGAAAATAAGAGGTAAAAAACATGCAATGACATTTTGGTGTCCCATTGTCCATGATTTCACCTTTGTTGCTTTTATATATCATTTTGTCTTAAAAGTAAAAAAACTTAATAACTAGTGTATTTCATTTTTGTTGGTCATCGTCTTTATAGATTCAATTTTTTCTTGGAAACCGAACTGAATCTAAATCTAGATCTGGGCATAAAAACCCTTTACACCACATGTTCATCCCATTAATGGATTTGGTTTCAACTTAAATGGAGGGCCTAGTATCGGAAAGCGAAGGAAAAAAAATAGAACTCAAATTTCTAACCCAGCCCAGAGAAGCCCAGCCCATCTCAACATACATGAATCTCAAGACCGGCCCAAAATAGAATTTATAAAAAGGCTTAATTAGTCAGCCTATATCAAAACAGATACTCCGACAAGTAATTGGAGTGCATTGCAGGCTGCAGCTATTGCTCGTCGTGAGAATTTGAAATCCGACAAGTATTCTTCCGGTTCTCTCTAAAATACTACTCCATCGCAATGTAAGCTTCCCTTCCCTTCGCTTCAAAATTCTTGTAATCCTTTCCGTCCTCTTGTAACATCTTCGTTCTTCTGTCAGGGGAGCGCTTAAGCTAGAACTCCGTTGCCCGCAAAATGTCCATGGCGTCGCGGTTGATCCGGAGCCCAATTGGAGCTTCGAATCTTTACTGTCGGAGCTCAATTCACTCGAAGGCAAGCTCGCCTCCTCAGTCTCCGTCCCTTCCACCAAGTCTCAATCCAGGTCTTCCATCCTGTATCATACTTCTTAATTGTTAGTATTTGTTAGTTGTTGATTTTTTTATAAAAAAATTGTGTTCTAATCAGCATTTCATTTTGGTTTTTGCTGTGCTTGTTTAGGGATAGTTTGCGGAATCGGAAGGGCAATGCAGAGAGGAGTTCTACCGCTGCGTTTGTTGTGCGGGTGACTAATGATGACTTGGAGGATTCTGAGAGCGAGGGTGAGGAGAATCATGAACGGAGCCTAGTGGCTGCAAAACGATTCAGTTTTGATGATATTTTTATCAGGTTTGGAATCAATGCAACGCAATCTGTTAACTATTGTAATGCCAACATTCTTTAACCACATGGAGTTTGTTGTGTAATTTTCGTTTCCTTTTTTCTCTCCTTTCAGTGATAGTGATGATTCCGAGTACGAGATGGGTCTTGATACTCAATCCTACTCAATGGATGAAACAGGAATAGTGGAAGGTGCTCTCATTGAGATAACACGTGATTATAAGCTTCAAGTCCAGGTATGTGGATTTACTTAGTTTCTTCCTCTTTTTCTTTGTTTTTGTTTTGTAATATTTGTCTAGCTACAGAAGTTAGTTTATATACCTAAAGTTATGTTCTTTGCATAGCTACACCATTGGTGTTTGTGAGTCAATGAAATAGGGAAGCATTAGTCATTTTTTATCTGGTTTATGACTTTGGATGTTGCTTTTATTAACAGGAGGAAATTAGGGATAAGATCTCAGTTCTAGAATCAGAATTGCTGAGAGAGTCTGAAAAGTCTGCTTCTGCATTTTTTAGAATTGAGAAGTATAGGGAAGCCAGAAGGGAGTTAGACCGAAAACTCGATACTCTGTATCAGCGTAAGATGTAAGCATTTTCTCTTATGCATTTACCTGTATTTCTTCATTCTCATAACAGTGGCTTAAGTCATTTAGAAATGCTAGGTTAGATTATGACATTTTCTTATAATATTATAGTGCAGAAGCACTGGATGATCATTTAACTGCTATCCAGCGGGATCATGAACTAAAGTCACAGATAGAGGAAAGGAAAATAAGAAGTGATGCAGCTCATGAAGAGGCCAAAAGAAGGGAAAAGTCTCTTCAAGAAGAAAGGTTACGCCAAGAAAGAGCCAAAGCAGAAGCAGAGGTCTGTTGTTTTTCATTTGAGTTCATTGATATTTTGTTTGTAGATTTCCAGGTAAAATACTTGAAAAATATACTTCACGTCAGCTTTCTTTTGTACTTTGTGTATTCTCTTCTGTGTTAGTTGCTACCCAGTGCATCTGATGTTTCCTTTTGCCCATAAATGACTATAGGAATATTCCCATGTCACTTCTCCATGTTTTGAATATGGTATTTATCTGATGTTTTAGTCGAGTGAATTGATGATAGCAACACTGGTGCTGCTGCTATGTAGTTATGTCAGTAGTTTCGACTTGACATTAAGGCTATTTTATGGTTGAATAATTGCACTTTTGGTGCAGACGAAACGAAGAGCTGAGGAAGCAAAAGTAGCTGCTTTAGAAGCAGAGAGGAGAGCAGCAGAGCAAGCTGCAGAAAAGAAAGCAGCTCAAGACTCTGCTGTCGCATCCCAAACGAAGGAAGTGGGGAACCAAGCAAAAAATGGTTCTTCAAATCTGAATCTTCATTCCCGTGTGTCTACATTGAATGGAACAACAAAACTGCAAACTTCTGGTATTCTGTTTTCCTTATGCAAGTACTCATTCTTCAAATTTGTCATTATTAGTGGTTCTTCTCTCTTGGTTTTAGCGCCTAGATATGCATTTGAATGTCAAATCAGGTAACTCTTGGTCCATATCTGAGTTTATGCGGTAACTTTATTGAAAGCTATTCATCCTCCTCCCCAAGTGTCCCCCCCCTCCCCCCTCTAAATTCATTCACTAATTTTCTGGTCATGGCCAACATGTTTTCTGTTGATGAAAGGTATAATATTTCTGGTAGCCTGGAACCTTACACTTTCACTTTCATCCTTTTTGTTCAATAACTATTTAAGGATGATTACTCTACAGCATCAGCTATATTTTTCTAGTCTCTACCACATGATCCCTAATTGATTCTCTTGTTTTTATACACTATCCTGAACTTGAAATTTTTATAATTATTGAAATGTGAAGTTGCAAAATGAGTACCTGATTAGAAGAGCTGATTTTTGACAGGTGATGTTGTGAGGGCTGCAGAAAGTGCTCTTATTCTAGAGCAAAGAAGACTACATAAGCTTAAGGAGCTTGAAGATGCACATCAGACATTGAGATCGAGTTCTAACATGGTATTGCTTCTCACTTGTAATATTCCATTTCAGTTCTGTTCTTCTGTCTCACCTCAATTAAAATCTAAAAATAATGCTTTTCATTGTGAACCCCCCCCACCCCCCCCCCCCCCCCCCCCCCCCGCTTTTTTTTTTACTATAAATCCCTGGTATTATGTTAATAAATCTATAGTTTTTATATAGTTTACTGCTATCAAGGTGTTTCTTCTTTTTGATGTTTCCTCGGCACATTAGGACACATCTCTTTTAATCTTTCTTCTGTAAATATATCGGAGGAGGTGGGAGCTGATGCTTTGAAATTTTGGTCATATGGATGTTGCTAAAGTTACCTTGGAGCTTATTTTCTGTTTGAGTTGTTCCATTGGTGTCTGATTCAGCCATATTAAGAGCTCTTGTATAATTCTGAATCTCCTATTTTAGTATGCTGATTTGGTTCCTTGTATAACTTCTGTTCAGGATTTCAGCATCCTTGAGAGACCAATTGCTAGGTTGATACGACAAATAAGGGGAACAGCAGAAAATATCAGGTAAAGTAGATAGGATATCTTTATTGAGTCTATACACTGTTATGGAAAAAATATGCAGATTTCAGTGGGCAGTTGTTGTTCCTACTTTTCATTTATCCACAGGCACTTAATGTCTGTTCATTCCATATACCTATAATTTACTACACTATATGGTGCATCTTATATTCATCTTATTGCAACTTTTGCGAATGCTTTATTCTGTAAAAAGCATGCTGTTTTCACCCGTCTTTGTTACCAATTTGCCTCTGCAGAACAAAAGTGACTGAACTTGTTAAGATTTTAAAGAATTCTTCGTGCCCTCAATCTATCAGTGTTGCAACATTTGCGAAGAAGGTAAGCTTGATCATGCTCTTCCAAAACATGCTATTTTGGCTTTTTAAGCAATTCACACTGTCATTTAGGGTTTGAGAAGTTATGAAGTTTTCCTTTATGTTTCACATATTTATGTATGGCAATTGGGGTATCCTCTATCCCTTGGATTTAAACATTCTTACTGAGTGCTGACTAATCTTATGGACTATATTCCATATTTATTAACTTTAGAGTTAATCAAAGAGATGTCACATACTAAACTTTGCTGACCCTCCATTTGCTGCGAACAAGTTCCAGACTGCACCAACCTTGAAGAATTGTTTCTTCTTCCAATTATTTGTCCTATGAACTAGCCTTACATCTCTTATGCTTATTTGATGTTCTGCTGCTATTTTGGATATAAACTTGGTTTGAAAACCAAACTTGAGGATTCGCTGATCTCTTTTCATTTCGATACTCGCAGGTTGTTTCGCATTGTGAAAGTCCTGACGATACGGCTTTTGCATGTGCCCATGTCATTGTTCTTGTTGCTGCCCAGGTAACAACTTCTTTTATCATCTTCTTCTTGATTTTGTGATGAAAGTTCGACAGTTTGGGGGAATAGTTGGCATGCTTGATTTCCTTCTCTTATGTTGTGCATTCTTCTGGGGTTCAACGGAAAGGATCCTAAGCTGCAGCTGTTGCATGTAAATCTTCAGTAACATTTGTGCTTGTTAAAGTGTGGTGGAAGCCAACTCCACTGCGCAAACATCAGCTTTTCTACTAGATCTGGCTGTGTAGTCTGTAGAGGGTATTCTATTTCTGCTCAGGCTAGCAAGTTGCAGTCTGTCCTGCCAAGTGAATTAAGCAGTTTTGGTTCATCTAGATACAGAGATGTGAATCATGTAACTCTTTGGTATTTTTTTCCCTTGCAGTCTCATGTGGGTTGTTTTGTGAATCAGGTCCCAGAAACAATGGATCTTCTTCTTGCTGAGTTCCATAGAGCTTGCATCTATACAGTACCAAAGCATATAGCATACTCGAAGGTGATTGATTTGTTTAGTTTGCAGAAGCAGCCAACAAATGCTTTACTTATGAATATGTTGTATTTCAACCATGTCTAGTGATGATGTTGAGCACACCTCACAATTACATATGAAATAAATTTGAATATCATTTGGTTGGTCCATTAGTTCAATTCATTTAGAGAACTAGTGGGTCTTGAGCTGCCCACCATTCCATTACTTGAATCTAAAACCATGATAAATAATAATATCAAGCTGTTTGGACCACTATGGGTACCTACCTTTTTTGCCATTTTTCAACTTACTTACCTTTTTTCCCCTAGAAACCCAGCTTATAACGGATTAGGGCATCCTGTTGTTTGCGGCTAAAGAATAGACGACATTGGAATTTATTTGTGGTCTCTTACATCATTTTTGTGGTAGTTTTTTTTAGATTGAATGCTGAAAAGTTATCTGTTTGATTTCTACTTCAGTCAGCCTTTCAATCAAAAGAGGCTTACTACCAAGTGGTTGGTCATCGTGAAGAAGATGGGAAGATTGAGAGTAAGGAGGATTATTTGAAACGGTTAGAATCCTACATGAAATTATATGGGGCTCTGGTTCAGGTTTGTCACTACCCTCCTATGGTCATGAGGTTTTGATTGCTTTGATTTTAATGTGCTGCATTATGTATTTCATTATGTTCTGCATTAAATATTCTCAAATCTTGATTGGCTGAATAGTGGTTGATACAAGATGCATGTTTTTGCAGACAGAAATCCGTGGTGTCCAGAACAGTCATGGCCCAAAAGAAGGTTGGGCATGGCTTGCAAGGTTCCTAAATGTTCTCCCAGCCAATATGTATACTGCTGTTGCATTGAATGCTTTCCTGCAAGTAAGTTACAATTTCTTATGTAATGGATGTGATGAAATGACATTTACATGATATAAACGAGCTGAAAAAAATCAATGTTTACACAGACTGCAGGATTTGCACTCTTCAGGAATTACAAATCTCAGTTCATGAAGATGCTAAACATCATCTCAAGTGACTTTCTACATGCATTGAGAGAACGACAAGATTCAAAGCTAAATCCAATAATTACAGAGATCCAATCCTACATATCAGATGGCAAGTTCAGTCAGCAGCCAGAAGGGAGTATCGTGCAGGAGGGCAAATTGCTTTCCAGTCTTATGGTGCCAGAGTCAGGAACAAACAGAGCGTACTACTACTAATTGCTATTTGAAAACCAAAGATCTGCTGGGAATGGAAGAAATCAACCCGACTATCATCAGCCCTAATCTTAGCCGAACACAAATATCACGTGCCATACCTCTACTACAGGTATTCCAAGTTTTCACTCCACAGCTGAGATGCATGCTCGAGGCATTACTTCCTACTGCGCATGAAAAAGGAAACTGGATTCCAATGCAGTGCAGTGCGTGCATTATCATCAAAGTAGGTCATCAAATCATCGTTTCACAGACAAGTCCGAGGTTTGGTGCAGCTAGTCATGAGCAAAGCATATATACCACGATTGGGTGATTTCATTCTCGAGTAGATTTGGGCATCTTCCAGAGTGAGTACCTTGCAGCCTTGGAGGTTCAAGGTTGGTTATGGTGACCACACCAAAGTGTGCACTAGATAAACATTAGATTGTTTAACCTATTTTCGTTCGAATAATGTTAGAACCTGTTAGGGTGAGCAATCAGTGCATGATCTCATTTGTTGTTGTATCTCACTTTCTTTTCTGTTACACAGAATGCAAATACAAATTCTGATGTGTAGAGGTTTACACTATTTAAGATTTGTTTGACCCGAGTGGCTATTATTTACTGCATCTGAATTATCAAAATTTACACAAGGTTTGGTAACAAAATTCATCACCACTTTCATGGAGACTGGAGTTTCTTCCTTCCAATCGAATAAGCAGATTGTTCAACGTCAATGAGATATAAAAGTTAAAATTGTAATTTTTTAAAAACTATAAGATTTTAAATTGACGTTTTTAAACTATAAGGGGTAAATTAGAATAGTTTGTAAACTATAAAGTGTAGGGATGATATTTGGACGGATTTGGGTGGGCATTTCAAAATGGGTATGGGTAAATATCCAAATAAAACCTAAAATTATATCCATTATACTTCATACCCATTATGCTCATTACCCAATTGAGTATCTAATAAATATCCAATTACACTTAATTATATTATTTCATCAATTGTTTTTTATAATTAAGTTAAAATTTACTATGTTCATTTTCACCATTTTGGGTCATTTTTTACCATTTTAGTTCAGTTTTTACCATTTAGACTCAATTTTCATCAATTAGACTTGGTTTTCACCAATTAGGTTCGTTTTTTACCATTTTGGTTCGTTTTTTTTCATTTAGACTTGATTTTCACCAACTAAGCTCATTTTTTACCATTTTTTCTCGTTTTTTTATCGTTTTGGCTGGCTTATTATCATTTTTGTTTATTTTTTACTATTTCAGTCTCTTTTTTTTTTTCCATTTATGCATGATTTTAATAATTGATATTTTACAATATATTATTTTTCAGCTCTTAACATAGTCTAAATATTGAATATATCATAATAAATAAATAAAATACTGATTCATATCGTAATAAATTAAAGTTAGCATAGTGATAATATAAAAATGTAAAGTAAAGATCCACCGACACAAACACCAACCCAAAGAATTCCTAGAGGTGACCCATCCTCTCCCACCCCTTCCAGGCTTCCACCATCCTGCATCCACCCAACCCTCCTCCATTCCTTCGCCAACACCATCGATCAGCCTCACTTCTCCACCCCTTACCACCCTCCTTCCGCCTTCGCCTGCCCCTCCCCTTGGTCCGCCGTCGTCCTCAATTTCCACGTCACCTCCAAAGGCAAATCAATACGACCGCATCTCGGCCTTATGGCTCGGCGGCGTCGAGCTCCTCCGCACCAGCACCGCCCAGCCCACCACGGACGTTTACCATGGTCAATTCAATCTACACCGGCGTTTACCATGTTAATGTCACTCTCCTCTTTTACAGCGCAGACCCAAAACAAATCCCTCCTTCCACTCGAAATCACATTACCCAATCTATTTTTCCCGAATCCAATTCCATTAATCTGCATTATAACATCAAAATAGGTTATACCCGTTTGGGTATTTACCGGTTATCATACCCGGCCATACCCAAAATGATAATTTCGGATATTACCCATACCCGAATCATACCCGGTGAAAGCAGGTATTTCCCGGTCAAACGGGTATGGTACGGGCGGGTATCCGGGTATGGATACTCATTGGCATCCCTATATATAAGGGTCTTTATGTGGTTTCCCCTTCCTTTTTCTTTTGAAAGAATAGCTTACCATTTCCATCGGCATAAAATTCCGATTCGGTTCTGTAGTGAATTTCTGGAAAAGAAAAATGAGATAGAACGACCGCTTCTCCTGCATTGCGGTCCTCTCTATATAATAGCCGTACTCTGATGATCAGAGTCCTCTACGCTCTCTCCTTCCCTATCTCTAGAAGCTTCTCCCTCTCTCTGTTCCGCTCTCCATCGCCGTCTCTCGCTAACTCGATCATGCCTCAGGTATTCCTACGCCTTCTTTTCGGTTCGTCCAATTCGTTCATTGTCTCCTTCTTCTTGCATTGGATTTGAAAATTGGTTGTTTTTGACGGAAACGGCAGATGTGGAAAGCCAAGTCCAGTACGGAGAAGCCTTCTACGTCTACTCCTGTGGCAGCGGAAGCCGTTACTAACCGATTAGGCGGTTTGAGTATCGCTGAACCGCAACAAAAGGCCGTGTGGTTGCCCAGATCGTATGGAACAGCTACCGAAGCTCCCGCCACTACCACTTCTGCTGCTACTACTGAAGTAGCTCAGACTTTAGCTTCCACCGGATGGAAAAACACTGCTGGTTTGAATAAGCTCTTGAGCGGAAACTTGTTAGAGAATTTTACGGTGGATAATTCAACATATTCAACTGCGCAAATACGAGCTACGTTTTATCCTAAATTTGAAAATGAGAAGTCTGATCAGGAGGTAGTTTCTGTTCCATGTTATGTCTTAGTCTTGAACCATGAGATGAACGTTAGTAGTATTTCTATGCTTCTCGATGCGTATTGATTGTTTGTTTGTTTTTATTGACATGTTTTAGATTAGGACGCGGATGATAGAAATGGTATCGAAAGGTCTTGCTACCATGGAGGTAACTATTATTCCTATGCTGTTATTGAGCTTTTTTTTTCTTGCGCATATTTATGGTTCTGAAGGAAACAAGGAGATCAATCGTACAATACTACGTGCCCTTATTAGCTATGACCTTTCTTCATAGGTTACACTCAAACATTCTGGGTCTCTCTTCATGTATGCTGGTAGCGAGGGTGGAGCATATGCCAAAAATAGCTTTGGAAATGTGTATGTTCACTTACTCATTTGTGCTCTCTTGCCCCCATCTATCCATTTTGATGTGTCTTACTAATTTTATTCCTATGTTTTCTTGAACTGTAAATTAACCTTTTCCATCTGTCTCTTCGCCTGACGGGCAGGATATGTCTGATACACTAACTCTGTCAGTCTCTCCATGCATCCTTTTCAGTGTTAGATTTTGAGGATTGCATAAGATTATTAGCCTACTGAAAAGATCTTTCTATCGTAGGTATACTGCTGTTGGTGTCTTCGTTCTTGGACGGATGTTTCAGGAGGCTTGGGGAACTACAGCTGCAAAAAAGCAAGTTGAATTCAATGATTTTCTAGAGGTATTGCTGTGAATAGTTATGTAGGATGCATAGAAACAAAAATTCAGCTATCAGCATCTGCTTTTAAATTTCTTGATTTGTCTTGGTGTAAGTTAATCGCTAGTTGTTGGATAAGATACTTTCCGCAGTCTATCTCTCCCCATGCATTTAGCCTCCTTCGAAAATTTTGTTCAATTGTATATGACCAATCTTATAGCTTCATCCTGATCTGTTGACTTTGACTTATGGCTTTCTCCTTTTATCTTTTGCGTTGTAATTTATCTGGCAGATTGCAAGTCCTTATCCATTTTAAAATTTATGCATTTGCATTTGCTTACAGCTGTTTGACATAGTTATTGTTGTAGCATTCATACATCCATGATATGATCATGTTACCTATGACATGATCATATTATATTATCTATGACATGATCATATTTCCTATGATCATGCATTGATCATGTTACCAATAACAACTGCTGAAAATTGGTCTCACTACTATGTTTCCTCCAGAAAAATCGAATGTGCATATCAATGGAACTGGTAACTGCTGTTCTAGGAGACCATGGGCAACGCCCCAAAGAAGATTATGGTAGGGTACTTGTTCTCTGTTTTCATCCAATGGTTTTGTGGAATCACTATCTGCCAGGCAAAGGATATATGGAGATGGTAAATTAGTATATTTAAATACACTTTATGATTGCTGTGTTATGTTAGAACGAAGAGGGAGGAAAAACAGCTCAACTGAAATTGTTATCATTGTTAAATTTAAACTTTTATGAGAGCAATGTTTCCTAGTTTTTCTGAATTGTTCAGGATGAGAATTTGATATACTATTTAAAGGGACTGACTTTGGTATGCATGCTTTTCTTGGGTATTAATATAAGATATCGGGTCAGCCATTCTGACTGTAGATAAATACGTTTGGGGGCAATCATTGATTATTGTCATGTTTATTGTGACTTCATTGGAACTAGGTTTCTTGGTTTACCCATATATTGCTGGTAAGATTACCTAAAAATCTAATGCATACTTATTTTTTCCAGCTGTAATAACAGCAGTTACGGAATTGGGCAATGGAAAGCCAAAGTTCTATTCAACTCCGGAGTTGATTGCCTTTTGTAGGAAATGGCGTCTTCCCACAAATCATGTTTGGTTATTCTCAACAAGGTGAGATCTATAGACAGTAACAAGAATCGTAACCTTGCATTGCATTAAAATTGTCATGCATCCTCCCTGATAGTGGTCATGCTGATTGATGAAGCAAGGGTCTTAGAGATTTGTCTATTAATCAGTTTTGTGTGTGAATGTTGTTTCAGCCATCGATTATCATGTTAGTAAAGTTCTATCCGTTGTTTATTTTCTTTGTCAATGAAGGAAAGCAGTGACCAGTTTTTTTGCTGCGTATGATGCACTTTGTGAAGAAGGAACTGCAACAACTGTGTGTAGAGCTCTTGATGAAGTTGCAGATATATCTATACCAGGTGAAGATTTCAAGTGAATTCTGTGTCAATTGCTGTTGTTTGATCTCTTTATACCCTTCATTTGAGTGCTTACTGTAAAAAAACTACTTATGGTTATCATGGTGGGGTGAGGTGTAATATATCTTTGGTGTCAACTATAAAAAATCTACGATCAATTTTTAGGGATTTAGCTTTAAGTGTTCTATTATGGGCATAAAGGTGAAAATGGTTCCTTTTTAGTGAGTAGTGATGTGTATTTACTATTCTATGAACTTCTGTGGATATGCAGGTTCCAAGGACCATACAGAGGTTCAGGGTGAAATCTTAGAGGGTCTTGTGGCTCGTATTGTGAGTCGTGAGAGCTCAAAACATATGGAGGAGATCTTGAGAGAACATTCCCCCCCACCTTTTGATGGAGGTATGATGCTTGGTTTCAAGTTTTCCGCCTGCATACCTTTGGATTTTGTTTTCCTATACTGTGTGTTCTGCTATTTGAAGGGGGATTGGTTGTGCTCTTAGATGGGCATCCTTGTCCTTATCACTATTTTCTTTTTATTTTTCCACTTGGAATGCTATTTATAGTTCTAGTTGTGCTCTATTTGTGCATTGGTTAAAAAATTATATTGCCTGTTATTGACTTGAGAATTGCTAGTTTAGATTTTATGTTTCTCCTTTCGAACAACTGGAAGGGTTTTGGGTGTTGGTTGGGAAGGGTTCATTGGTTTTTGTTCTCAATTTAATGAAATTTCAGTCCTCTGGTATCCCTACCATGTAGTGTATGGCTAGTATCGATGTGCCTTTAGTTTTTATAATTCGGGACACAAATTAGTAGTATGAAATGGAAACTTGAAGCCTGGTTGTTTGGAAGTTATATTATCAGTCCAACTTTGTTTTGGACTTGGTATTCCTTTCTTGAAAAATGAAGCTCATGATGAAGGAAGAGCTTCAAGCTGCACCACTTTCCAGTTTCCATCTGGTTGAATATAGGTTTGTGTTTTCCATGTCATCATCATGAGAAAGTGTTTATATTAATGTTTTTGTTTTCCTTGATATCAAGAAAAGGATACTTGAGATGTGCTTGGTGTCATGAGAAAGTGTATACCCTTCTGCTTTTGTTTATTTCTTGATATCAAGAAAGGAAACTTGATCAAAGGTAAACTTGGAGGATAGGAGATCCTCATGAATGATTGATTCTAAAGAGAACAAGATGGGAGTTCTCTCACTCCACTGCTTATCCATTTGGACAACAAAAGTTTTCTCCTAATTAGAGCAAGTGGAAATTGCTTGTGGCTGGAAGATTGTAGTCTAAGTTTGCTTGCATCATATACCATATCACTGCAAACCGACGAACCTTATTAAAAACTTTCTGCGGCATTCTTTTCTTGCGTAAACTCTTGTTTGGCTAAATTTCCATATTTTGTCTGCAAATATAACAGTTTTAACATTGCTTAGTGTTCATGAGGGCATTAACTGATATGCAAGCATGATTATTTAGTGGGCTAATATTGATTGTGATCTTAGATGCTTTTATCTTAACTAATAGTATGCTTGTGAAAGGTTGGTGCTCTTTCCCTTATCCTTTTGTACCCTAGTGATCACCATACAGTGCTCAAGTTTACCAAACTTTGTCTTCGATATTCTGGAATTACATCTACTTTTGCTTTATATTTCAGCTGGCCTAGACTTGGGACCGAGTCTACGGGAAATTTGCTCTGCAAACAGGTCAGACGAAAAACAGGTGATCTTGAGTTCCTTTGCACCTGAAATAATTTAATTTATTTTCTTGTATAACTGTTGTTATTGAATACATCGATCTTTCCTTTTCCGCAAACTGCTGCAGCAAATTAAAGCACTTCTGCAGAGTGTTGGCACTTCCTTTTGTCCTAACTTTTCAGACTGGTTTGGTATTGAATCTGGTGATATCCATTCGAGAAATGCAGATAGATCTGTTGTTTCAAAATTTCTACAATCCCATCCTTCTGATTTTTCAACTGCCAAGCTGCAGGTTAGACTTTTTTACTTTTGCACTTACTTTATTTATCGGAAAATTTTGGTTTTAAAATAACTTTTCTGTGCTGATATATCTTGCTGCCATTGTGAGCTCCTTATCGGAAATTATGCGAGTTTTTTCTTTAAACTAATCTAATCTAGGGTCACAAAAGTGACGTTGTGAATTGTACTTTATTTTTCACCTTATAATGAGTTTACTTCTTGATTGAACCAGGAAATGATCCGTTTAATGAGAGAAAGACGCCTCCCAGCTGCTTTTAAATGCTATCATAACTTCCACAAAATCGGCTCTGTATCGAGTGACAATCTTTTCTATAAGTTAGTCGTTCATGTCCATAGTGACTCGGGTTTTCGTCGATACCAAAAAGAGAGGAGGTATTGTTTAAACACTAAATACAGCAGTATTCTCTTATCATGATTATATGTGTGAATAAGCTTTCTTTTGGTGCCTTCTGCCCATGTTATATGTGTTCTTTCAGTTCCTAACTAAAAAAATGTTGTATCACAGGCACAAGCCTGGATTGTGGCCATTATATCGAGGTAAAACACCTTGACCTTCCCCATGAGGGTGACCTAATTGTAGATTATATTTCGGACTTCTTCTAGCTAAACAAGTTTAAAAGTTACTCCCTAACCCATGATTGTTGTCTAGGTTACTACTTTGGTTTTCCCCAAGTTCTTCTACGTTTAATGTGTTCATGGAGGACAACAATTCTTCTAAGTTCAGTTTGTAAACAACAGAAGCGAATGAGGGCCGGGTCTTAGTCTATGTTTTTGTGTTCTTTTTTATTTTAGTTTGTGAAAAGGATGGGAAATTCACGTTATGATATATATTGTCTGTTTTACTTTTTTCAAGTGGTGGGAGCTGGGGTTTGGTGTTGTTTCTAACATCTTTGTGTTGCGTAGGTTTCTTTGTCGACCTAAATTTAGTCAAGGCAAACAAGGAGAAAGCTGCTGAAATTACAAAGAACAAGATATGCGTTGAAAGTGTTAATGATAATGGTGACAAATCATCAAGAGAAGGTTTAGCGGATGAAGATGCTAATTTAATGATCAAATTGAAATTCCTTACATACAAGGTATGTGCATGAGGTTAACTTTGTTTGATGTATCCTTGTGTTAGCAACCTCATGGTTGGAGGTTAGAGAACTAAACATGATTACTTCCTTTATGCTGATAAAAACACATTAGGCTAAATTTAAATAAAGATTCCAATGAACCTCATTTTACAAAGCCTTCCAACAACTGTTTTTGTTTTAAAAGAAAGGAAAAAAAAAACTAAACATCTTGAAGTTGCAATTTTAACGGGGGGAGGGTAAAACAGGACTTACTGTTCCTTTCACTGCATATATTTCAGTTTTGTATGAAGAATATGTGTAGTGTAGTCTTACTTTTTCCTTGTTGGATTTCATCAGGGAGCTAACTTTTTTGGTCTATTAATTCTTATACACAGTTGAGAACCTTTTTGATTCGTAATGGTTTGTCAGTTCTTTTCAAGGATGGGCCATCTGCTTACAAAGCTTACTACCTGAGGTTAGCATTTACGTGTTTGCATTAATAATCTTAAAATGTCCCGAAGATGATATTTGTGCTATACTTTTTCTCTATTTGGTAGCAGTATACTGATTGTGGAAGGAGTGGAGTGTGGGCTCTGTAACCGGTGATCATTTTGTTGGAGAATATCTACTTACCAAGCTTGCACTAGACTTATGTTTTAATAACTTTTACCTCTAATTTCCGTGTCAATATTTTAGCAATGTACATGGAATAGCTTTATTTATTATGAAAATCGTCTCTTTCCTGCAATTGTTGCATGCCATCATGTCGACTGTACTATACCCACTCCGAGTTATGCCTATAGTAACTGTTATGCCACCTAGTTCCTGTCCCATCATATAACTGGGTAAAGTTAGTATTTTAAAGTCCCGTGTGAGTTTGCTAAAACATCTTTTTATTTTGACACTACAGGCAAATGAAAATATGGGGGACTTCTGATGGAAAGCAGAGGGAACTCAGCAAGATGCTTGATGAATGGTACTGATAGGGTTATTCTTTTAATTTTGGTCTTTTGTAACTTATACTATTTTCCAGTCAGTGCTTTCTTTAAAAGTATCTAAGCCTGCATAAACGTTCAGGGCTGTTCGCATACGAAGAAAATATGGAAACAAGCAGCTGTCATCCTCAATATACTTGACCGAAGCTGAGCCTTTTCTTGAACAGTATGCGAGTCGAAGTCCAGAGAATCAGGCTCTTATAGGTTCTGCTGGAAGCTTGGTTAGATCTGAAGATTTCTTGGCCATTATTGAAGGAGGCAGGGATGAAGAGGGTGATCTTGAGACAGAGAGGGAAGTGGCACCTCCAACCCCTAGTTCCATGGTCAAGGAAACTGTTCAAAAGGATAGAGGTTTGATTATATTCTTTCCAGGTATTAATTCCATCCCCATTAAGATTTGCATATAGTGAGTTTCTCATGATTTGTATGAATTATCTTATTTATAATGAGGAGGTTCAGAACAAAATTTTCAATACTTCTTACCCATGTTCTCTTTCTGTTTATACATGCTTTTTTCTTACTGGTTAATGTACTTAATATAGTTTAATAATTTGTTGAATTATTAGGTACCATAACTTTAATTGACACTAATACAGAAACAAATGCAATCAGTGACTTATTGGGAATAGATAGTTTTAAGTGGCATAACTCGCAGATCATTATTATAAAAAAAGTGTTGGCAGCAGGGACTTTTGTCCAACTATGGATTGTGTATAAGCAATTTAAAATGCCAGTGCTTAGGGGTAATGAAAATGATATTTCTTGGTTTTTTGGATATGGCTTCATTTTGTGCCTGGAATTTGTTAAGCAACAGCTGTTACTTGTCTTTGTTGTGGTTTGATGCCAAAAGCTAAGCAATTGCTACAAACATCTTCATGGTTTTCTTCCATTTTGGTAATATGTCCGAAAAAGCGCACAGGCTCCCTAGGCTTTGTGTATTTTTTTCACAAGATTTTAACTTTAGAATTAGTTGCGTTGAACTTTTGTTTAGCTTCTGAAGTTAATTTTCATTTATTCATTTTTACTCCCTTTGATGTCATCAACTACCATCTTGATGTCTATATTTGAATTGCCGTTTCCAGGAATACCGGGCTGTGCCAAGTCTGCGCTATGCAAAGAATTACTAAATGCTCCAGGAGGGTTTGGAGATAATCGCCCAGTCCATTCTTTGATGGGTGATCTTGTCAAAGGTATGTGATATGTTCCTGGAATTAATTGCTTCTTATTGTGGTTAAAGGAAAACACTGGAGTCAGCATCATTGGTGGTGATGGAATGATCTTGTTAACACAAAGTTCGTGGTCAACACTGAAAGGCACTTATATCCTGTTACCGTGTGTTGTGGATTTATTTGTAACTACAATTGACTTGTTTCTTACTGGCTCTTACCTCCCTTCATCTCATTTTAAGTGTCCTCTTTAAATTTTTAACTCATATTTTGGTTTCACTTTTTCATTTATACCCTTCAATATTAAAGAAAAAATGGTTTAATAATAGGTAATGAGAAGAACTGGTAAGTTGCATTTTTTACTGGATTCAATAGGCCTGAGGGAGTACTAGTTAGTATGTACAACAACTCTCTTCATAACAGATTGAATAACTTCAAGTTGGAAATGCTTTAAAAAGCAAAGTAAAAATTCCAATGGAGAATGGCAGGCCTGCTGAGATTTGACATCACTTTCAAAAGTACTCCCTCTGTCCGGAAATAATAGACATTTTAGAATAGTAGAAAATTGAAAACAATGATCTTTGATCTTACTTTATTCCACATTGTTTCATTTTTTTCTCCTAATTTTCATTCAAATTATCACACCATCAAATTGGGTTGATGCATAAAAAAAATATTTGTCATTTGCATAAAATATATACCTCAAAATCGATAAAATAACAAGTATTATGAACAATAAGAATTCGTAGAAAAGCGACAGTTATTAAAAGACAGAGGGAGTAGATAATTGTGGCAGCGATTTATCCCCGGCTCTATCACAAAAATCAAGTTATCCCCGGCTCTATCACAAAAATCACAGTTATCCCCGGCTCTATCACAAAAATCACAGTTATCTGTAATGATTAGTATCTAAATTTCTTTTGGCATATTGATGCCTTGATTCTAACGTTTCCAACAATGTAAGCCCTTAATTTGAGTAATGTAGGGTTTTGACTGGACAAATAGGCCCGAAGGAGTACCACCAATCATCTTCATAACAGAATGAATAACTTTAAGTTGAAAAGGTTTTAAAGAGCGAAGTAAAAATTCCAATGGAAAATGGCAGGTCTGCTGAGATTTGATATTAATTTAAAAAGTAGATAATGGCAGTGATTTATCCCCGACTCTTATCATAAAAATCACAGTTATCTGTAATGATTAGTGTCTAAATTTCTTTTGGCATATTGATGCTTTGATTCTTTCGTTTCCAAGAATTGTAGGCCCCTTCCTTAATTTGAGTAATGTAGGGTTTTGTTTCACCTATAGAGCTGGGCCTGACTGAATATCCCTTTCGGACAGGGAAGTACTGGCAGAAAGTTGCTGATGAATTCAGGAAAAAGCCGCATTCTATATTGCTTGCAGACAAGAATGCACCGAACGAAGAGGTCTGGAGACAGGTAATTCTGTCAGTTTAGTGCAATGCTTTGATGGACCAGTGGAGACATGGATAAACGTTTTAGGTTTAATTTATTCTATCCGTCGTGTTTGCCAGCAAGTGCTTGCCTATAGTTGAATGGTCTCTGTAAGCAACAATGGTAGTATCTATGAGTTTTTTTTTACCCAGATTACAGAGGGGCTCTGTGTTGAACTTTTTTGCTTCTTTTAAGCACATGGTTAGGCAAAAAGAAGGTTCACTTGTTCCTTCAAATACAGTGTTAATGGTATGTTTAGGCTTCATAAAAGGTTACAGCCAATCCATCTAAGCTGTAGTAGGTTTACTCTTCACTTCCAATTTTATGTTCATCTGGTCACCAGAATACGGTTTTAGGGTGGACTTATGGTTCTCAAGAAGTAACTGGATCTTTTGTTGTTGAAGTTATTTCCTGTATGCCTCATCATTGCTTTTTTGCATTGCAGATTGAAGACATGTCCCGCAGAACTGAAGCTTCTGCTGTTCCAGTTGTTCCAGATTCTGAAGGTTACTATACTTCTCTTGGTGCTAATCAATTTTCATTTTTATTCTTTATAGACCGTCAACCATCACCAACTTCCATTATTTATGTGAAAAAATGTCTTGTTCTCAATGTGTCAGCCACCAAAAGAAAAAAACACTAGTAGTACTTTGCTTTGCTACTATATTAACACGCCTATTAGTGCTTTTGTAATCCTCGAGTTTTGCAGCTGCCAACTTAATTAAGCTTCATGCAGTAGCTTTTGTGTTTCATGTTTCATGATTATTCACCTTTTAATGTAATGGTTATTAGTTTCTAGGGTCTCTGCTAGAGCTGATTCTTAGTTATTTTCTGCCGAATGTTCAGGTACAGATTCAAATCCATTTTCCCTAGACGCATTAGCTGTTTTTGTTTTTCGTGTGCTTCAACGCGTTAATCATCCGGTACTTCTCATCTTTGTTTCCTCTTCTTGTAAATTGTTCCATTTTCACCAGTATGATTTTAAAAAAAAAAACCTTCCTAACCCATTTCTTTGACTTTATAGGGGAATCTGGATAAAGCATCTCCAAATGCTGGCTATGTACTGTTAATGTTTTATCACCTTTATGAGGGCAAGGTATTTAATCTTATTGGTGGTGTATTGTGGGTTTGTATATCTTTAGATCCTTTTTGATATGCTCCTGCTTGTATTTCAGAGTCGCACAGAGTTTGAGAGTGAATTAGTTGAACGTTTTGGTTCTCTTGTTAAGATGCCATTACTGAAATCAGATAGGTAAGGATTGATTTAATCTGAGATAGGGTGGTTTTGTTGCACGTAATTTTCTCATGCGGCAAACTTATGTTTCTTTCTTTCTCATCTATTTTCTAATATGCTTTACGATGCTTCTCTTTCTCGTATCTTCTTCTGGCATGACTTTCCGATGATTTTCTCAAAATTGTTCATCCGTAGCACTGAGTTTTTCTTTAGGGCATATTTTATTTCCCCAATAATAACTCTTATGTACCTCTGCACCAAACTAAACAGTCTTCTCCTATGTCATGAAAACCTGTCCTTGTTGTTCTTTGAGGTAAGGTGTGTACAAGGTCATGCAGGCATCTGAATTCTCCTTCCATGTGATGAAATGTGCTCTTTCCCCCCTCTAGCAGTTGTAAGCGAGGAAAACTCAATCATGATGCTGGTAAAGAAATAGTAGTTTAGACATGAGAATTAATCACACTTCCTGTTAAAGCAGAATACCAGAATGAAGTCAACAACATAGTTTGTCAAATATCATTTGCCAATATCTGACATTGAGGCTTGAGCGACTAATCTTGTTAGAAGGACAATGGCTTAGTTTCATGCTACATCTTTATCCTCTTCTCTTTTAAACATCAGACATCTATTTGACCCTACCATCTTGAATTAAGAATATAGTGCATACATTTCTTTCTTTTTACATTTCATCAATGAAGATATGATTTGGTGTTCTTTTATGTGTGTGCAGGAGGCCTCTGCCAGATCCCGTTAGGTCAATCCTAGAGGAGGGAATAAATCTGTACAACCTGCATTCTAGAAGACATGGAAGGTATTTACTCCACGCATGGTTTTCCTTACAATCCATGTGATATTTTTAAGATCAACATAAGACATTTCGCATTTTCTTTTACGTGTCATACATGATACTCCTTGTGGATTCTGGTCACTGTGCTGATATATGGTTTTATTTGAAGATCATTTCAATTGAATATTTTGTATTGCGAATAATATATATTAGAAGAATACACTTTATATGGTGATTTGTTATTGTGTGGTTTAGATTAGAGTCCACAAAGGGGTCATATGCAAAGGAGTGGGCTAACTGGGAGAAACAATTACGATCAACTTTGTTTGGCCACACTGAGTATATGAATTCCATTCAGGTTTGCACACTGTTTGATTTTTTGTGGCTTTTTTGAGGAGTTTCGTTTGCTTCCCTTTTGCTTTCAAAAAAGAAATTGCTTTTAATTTTTGTTCCCTTTTTCCATTTGCATGTGTACTAAGGTTCCTTTTGATCCTGCTGTAAACCAAGTGTTGCACCAGCTAAAGAATATTTCAAAGGGCGAATACCAAACACCAAGTTCTGAGAAAAGGAAGTTTGGGGCAATCGTTTATGCTGCGGTCAGCTTGCCTATTGGTGAAATCTCCAGTTTCCTAGATAGCGTAAGACCTTTTACCTCAATTTATTCCTATTTAAGATTGAGGGCATTGGCAAGCAATTAACATTTGCTTATCCATTCTTAAGTTATCCCCCGTGACTGATCTCTAAGAGTTTGCTTTTTATTACTTGGTCTCCTCGCAAATCCTCTCCGCCCCACCCAGGCAGGAGAAGAATGCCAGTTGAGCATTGTCGGTCTCCAAAAGATCCCAGCATGGTCAGTCTCTAAAATTGAGACTGGGTTAAGGGAGTCAGGTCCTTACCACTCTACTCCAACCAATGTTTGTTGATCTCCCAAGAGATTATTAGCATTGGCAAATATAGTATCTTGCCTGCCTGCTTGAATTTCCAATGATTAAAAATATGCAAGTCTGATTGAGTGAGTAGGTCACAAATTAAGTTAATCAATGAATGGGATTTGATTAATTCCCCAAATACTACATGGAATGGTTTCAGGTAACAACCATAAATATTTTTTAACACTGAAATAGACTCGGTTTTAACATGTTGCATGATGGCTGAAGTTGGTTGCAATGGTTACATCGCCATGCTCATTACCCATATAACTGCAACTCCAACTACTGTTTAATCTGGGTGCCTTAGTCCTTATGGACCTAACAAATATGCAGAACTAAATTTGGAAGCTGATATTATTTTGCACCTCCTTTTGTGTTTTTTTCTCTCCAATAGATCATGTAGACATAAGCTATTCCTTTTACATGTCAATTTTGTCATGTTATTGCCAGTATGGACTCAAATGCTTACTTTTTCAGCTGGCTCGGAACAAGCCAAAGGTGGAAGTTTTTCTGAAGGACAAGGACATTAGGAAACCTCATGTGACTCTTGCTCACAAGAGAAGTCATGGTGTTGCAGCAGTAGCCGCTTATGGAATCCTTCTCGATCAAAAGGTCCCCGTGAATTTGACTGCCCTTCTTTTCACCGACAAGATTGCTGCACTTGAAGTACAGCTTGGATCTGTTGAGGGCGAACAAGTTGTATCCAAAAATGAGTGGCCGCACGTCACTATATGGACAGAAGCTGGAACTGTACCCAAGGAGGCCCACACACTTCTGCAGCTTGTTTCAGAGGGAAAAGCAAGTCGTATTGAGATCAATCCACCTGTTACCTTATTCGGCACATTCGAATTTCATTGAGTGCATGTTTCAATCTTCCTTGCCAAAAATAGGCAGGAAGTGGGGCTTTTGTAGGAATTATCTTGGCATTTGAGTAATCAAATTTTGAAGGCGCTAGGTTATACAAGTTGAGGGATGATATCAAAACTTTTGTTGACATTATGTTTAGGAAAGATTTTGTATATAGGTAGAATAAATCTCAATTCGGAAAATATTTCTTTTCTCTGTTCATCTCTCATTTTGGTGCAATGGAGAAAAACCAGGATTAGATTAGAACTAATCTGAGGCTTACGTTTATGGATGATATTTAGGATTGAGTGCTTCAGAAATAGTTTTTTTTTTTTCCTATGATATATCTGTTGCTTTTCTTCTTCAGCTTATCAGGAAAAAAAACTAATCTGAGGCATTCAATCCTAACACTTTCCTGCCACATAACTATGTTTTCGGGAAAACTAAAGCTCAACTACAATGATGTAATTTTTCAAAGAATAACTCAACTAAAGGTGGGGAAAAAAAAAGGAAAACAAGAAAATCCTTCAAACATTTGTACAAATTTCATACAAACTCACAGATAACCAATATCTCTAAAATTCGTGATAACACTCAAATACCAAGAAGGATGGAAATCATGACAAACAATGAAAGAATGGATGTGAGCCTCAGTATTTTGTTCAAGCTCATGCTTAAGCAAGAAGACCTAACCTCAATCTAAACAATACTTAAATAACTAGTTCCGGCATAGTAACCGATTTATGCAACGTAACTTGATGAGCGTTCCCGGCCAAGGTTCGAATATAACTCTTGAAGAATCACATTATTGCTTCAGGTATTTACCATGATAGCAGCTATACTCTTCCGACATAGCTGTACATCTCAAAATTGTTTCCGAATTCAAGGAATAGTTTTTCGTACCAAGGTGCATGTATTGTGTGAAATGGTACCATGCAATGGTTAACATCTCTCTATTCCTCACCTCTCCGCTCCGCCCCGCCTATGAAGAATGAGCAGTTCTTTGCATTTCACTGGATCACTTACGTCAGAGGCAGAGATCAATCTGAGACGTACGAAATCTCATTAGTAAAGCTTGATTCTCGTTTGTATTTGACTTCGACAAATGGGGCATGATCGGAGGTCTTGTCCACACTCACAACACGTCTGCAAGATAAACAAGGCATCAGTTCTATAGTGTTTGCTTGGATGAGAATATAGCAGAAATAAACAAACATGGTTTACCTGATGCCCACAACCAAAGGCCATGTCTTTACGATTAGTGAGGCAGATGGGACAGAGCTACCAGAAAACATAAAAACAACAAAGGTTAGCTGTAATGAATTCAAATGATGGTGATGGTGATGGTAAGATTTTTGTTGTTGTTGTTGACTAGCACGTCCAAGGTTAAAGAGATGGTTTAAGAGTAAAATGACAGGAAAGAGAATAAAAATGAACTAATATTATTTGTCAAACAGTTTTTATACCTGATTATCATGCAATGAATTTGAGGATTGAGCTGTGCTGGCTGCATCATATCCACTGAAAGATGCATCATATGGAGAAGCTGTTCTGGGTGCTTCATATCCACTGACAGGTGGATCATATGAAGGATAAGGCCACTGCTGAAAACTGCTTGAGCGAGAAGGTTTTGAGCTGCTGCTATTGGAAGATGTACCGTTAACAGGTGTGGGCAGAGGAACTCTGTCAGATCCATCTCCTCTGCTTTGACTGCATTATTTATGGAAGCAAACAAAAGAAAAATAGATTTAAATGTCAAAGGCAGAAAGCGGTAACCAAAAAAAATTAAAACATCACTTTCTGATTATACCCCAATATCCCAAGTTCCATAGTTGCTTTGTACTGAGAAGGTATCTCCATCAGTGCTGCAAGCGCAAACTCCATCTCTCTCCTAGATTGACTTGAAGTTTTTGACATGATTTCTGTAAAATTCACAAACTGACAAAAGCAATGGCACCAATTAAGTATTCTGAAAGTACAAAATAATCAAGTATGATTACAATATCTTGATATCTACATGATAACACCACAGCTTACCTGGAAATTATCAAATGCTCGGGCAGGAATGTTATCATCAAACTCCTTCATGACATCCCAAGGGCCATCACCAACCCCGACTAAAATTATCGACAAGGGGTATTGACTGCAATTAAACAAGCATGTAAAGTTAAGAACAGAAAAATACAAGTTACTTGCTGGGACACTTTTCTTTTCATTGAGTTACCTAGCTTTTACGATTGCATCAATTGTCTTTCTCTCCTGTGGACTTAGTTGGCCATTTCCAGTATCGACACTTCTTGTCACCTATCATCAACAAAGTACTTCTGTTAGGCATGAGCAACAGGATAAAGAATATTGAGAAGACAGGCAAAGTCTAAACCGAAGCACTTTGTGCATAAATTGGACGTATGCAATTCTAATGGAACTTGTTGCTTTCAAATATCATAACATATCTAATTATATATTGTAAACCATCTGGTAAATCTAGTATATGCAAAAGCGAAACTCGATCATGAAGGTGTAGTACCTGGCCATCAGCGATTATCACCAAAACATGGTACTGCCCACCACTTTGCTCAACAATAGTAATGGCCATCTCAATGATGGGAGCGAATGATGTTGGTCCTGCCATAGAGAAAGTAAACAGCAACATTCAGAACCAGCTGGTAGAATGTTAAAAATGCAGAATCGATAGACTGAGAGGGTGTATAGAATCTGCACCAGCAAGTCGAAGGTTGGGAACAATTTCTTTGTAGCGGTATAGGACTTCCTCAAATCCATTACAGAATCTCTCATCTGGATAGAAACTGAAGACATCTTGGTCATGTGTTGATGCTGCAAATAAAAAACTGAGATGTCACTGTCTTGTCCAAAAATTTAGTTCCACATACATTACTCAAGGGGACTTTAATCAAATTACCATCTCCAAATCCAAAGCAAGGAATTAAGTTATCCTCATCGAATGCAGACAAAGTCCTTCCTATAATTGATATTGCTTGTTCATACGGATTCTGATCATTTCCAATGTGATGTAAGCTTCGACGATTGAACGATCTTGCACCTGATTTCCACATAAAGTTATGCATGTTGCTTCATAATCATAATTAGTGCTGAAAACACTAAGCGTGAGGGTAAGACCAAACCTGTCCACTCATTGCTTTTTGTGAAATCAATGCCGACGATGAGATTAGAAGACTCTAGGCCAGCTTGAGCAAGAGCAGCAGTGACCTGTAGTCAATTACTCGCATCATGTACCATCATGACAGATACACAAATTGCCAAAAGCATAGAAAATTGGCCATAAGCAAAAAATGTAGAGTCTGATATTCTTAACAATATAGGCAAGACAGCGAGTAGAGGAGATGACAGAGAAAAAATAAAGCATGCAGTATGGAGTTCCTAGTGATAATGATGGTAAACAAGTTTACTCCAGCTGTCATTCACAAGTTGGAGGTTTATAAGCGAATAATGTGTGGCTCCTAAACCTGAAGTATGAGAGTTGGAAATTTCAATGCCAGGTATCTAAAATCTGAATGCTAAATTTTGTCAAACATCAATACAGAGCCACACAAGACCCACTCTTTGGGTCACCATCAACTAAACACAACGGCTTATGACATGTTTTAGTTACAGTTTCTATATAACTTTTCACTTAAGCAGTCCATGTCAAGGTAACATCCAGTAATTTACATAAAAGTCAGTTATGTCCTTCAGAGTCATCCAGTAAAACTTGCCCAAAGACTAGCAATCCAAGACCAGTTCTTTACGGTCATACAGTAAAATATGTTTGCGAATCTAAATATAGAGGAAATTTTCATTCTTGTGGCACCAATTCATCCTAAATGCTCCCATCATATTTAAGAAATACTGTTCTGGAGAACATTCAAGGTATTTATGCTAAACAGCAAGATTATAACACACACCTCAGATATTTATACCCACCATTGAATGTTGACAGATTGATCCAAGGTAAACATATCAAGTCCTACCATTCCTTGCCACATCATCAATATCTCTTACGACATAATGAAGAAACAAAAACGCATAACAAGAAATCGCAAAATATGCAGATCATGTGGTCCAACCTGATCCAAACTCTGGTAGTTATCAGCTATCCTTGAGAACTTCCTTTCCAGCCTTCTCTGTGTCTGCTGCTGAGGCCTCTCTGGTTCATACCCATAAGATGGAGTAAGCGGCGCATTGTGATGTTGAGGGGTAGATTGGTGAGAGTATGGTGATGGCTGCGGGTATCCATAATTCCATGAAGATGATGAACTGGGAGCAGCATAAGTAGGATAAAACTTCCCACTCGACCCTTTTGAGCTTTTACCTCCCATCAATCTTCAAGACCCAAAGTTTTTTCCTTTCTTATTCCAAAAAGGAAAAAATGAAAAGAAATCTTTCTCCCTTCTCTAAACAGTAAGCACCAAACAGACCTGCAGAGGAAACAACAAATCCCCATGAATGGCTGAACGGGACATTGATATAAAACACAAACCCAGCTCATTAATGTACACCTTAAAGGCTGAAACTTTGCAATAGAAATAAGCAATTACGAGTTGGATAATGCGATAACTGAATGGATGTAAAGATTTTGAAGTTATTGAAACATGGGTGTTTTAAAGTCTTGAAATCCAAGATAAATACCTCAATTAATACGAAGTTTCTGTGTTGGTTCCAATGGAAACAAAAAGACCAAGACAAGCACAATGGCGGCTGCCTGCACGACAGACCAGTTCAAAACAAATCAGTGTCACCGACCTCAGAGAAGAACCCGGGAGTAGTAGAAGGAGAGGATTCTTGGTGGAATTTTTGATTGATTAGCAACACGCATATATATAATTATATAATTATATAATTGTGAATATTATTGAGAGAGAAGAAAATAAGATTTGTATTAATCTTGTACGTAATCATGACACGTCATTGTTGATTATGGTGATAATAATAAGAGAAACTATTTTTTTCCGGTGGAATCGCACTAAGTGACGTCAGCTACAGAGGAGAGGATGTTGTTACCTCAGACTCATGGAAATCTAAACAGCTTCTATCTTAGTAACTTTCTGGTCATCTCTGTAGCAAACTAGCAATACAAATGTACAATTCAAAGTTGTAAGAAATATTGATAAATGAAAAAAAACAGGTTGAAAAATATTAGGTAAACCAAGTAAAAAAATTTATAATTTATAAAATGTTCCATTTAACTCTTTATAATTTAAAATTTTACAATTTTAATCTTTTTATTGGTTACAAAATTTAAAAAAAATAAATTATGCAAATATGAGAGTGTTCACTGTATTAAAAAAATTGAAAAAATAATAATAAGAAATTTTTTATATTGCACGCTTTTAAACTATATAGGATAAATGAAACATTTAGTAAATTATATGATTTTTTTTACGTAGTTTACCCAAAAATATTTAATAATATTTTAATGTCTATTTTTTCCTTAAGCAATTTTCATTGACTTTTTGACATATAATAATTGCATATTGTAGAAGTTGACCATGAAGCATAATTTTCATTGACTTTGAATCATCACATAATTATGAATGTCCAAGTAGTAGAAAGAAAACGTGTGTTCCATCAAAAGAGTTTCTACGTTCTAGCTAAGAAATGCCAAAATGATTAAAGAATTTCACTCTCAATCTTTTCTAACTTTTATTTTAATAAAAATTAATTATAAGTATTATAAACTAGTTTTTTTCACCATCTTTTATCTCGTTTTTATTCGTCGATTGTTCTGAAATATTTCACCCAAAAAAATTAACTTTAGAAAGTATATATAATTAAGTGAAAATATGCACATTATGATTTTATTTCTTAAATATAAGTAACACATTTTTAAGAATTAAATATTTTTTAAATATTTTCACGTATTTTCTCTACCCATTTGCTAAAAGGAAAAATTAAAAAGGTAAATAGTCCTTTTTTTCTCCGTTGAAAATGAAGGTAAAATTGATCCTTATTAGTTATTGTTGGACATTTGAAGCACAACCACTAGTCATGTCAAAGCTATTTTAATATGATTAGTCAATCTATATAGAACAAATTATTGAGTGTAGCAATACCTTTTTCTTTAAAAAGTTGATATGGTATAAAAACAATTCATGCTTTGAATGGTTAAAGAAGAAAAAACGAAAATGATATTCTAACCTAAATTACTACTATCGGACAACCAGCAACTTAGCTGAACCATTTTGATTTGAGAGCTTGGAGAAAACTTGAGAGTTCGTAGCACATGGTCACGCCGCGCGCCTGGTGCTTTAGCCACGGCCTCATCCCGTGACAACATGCACTCGCAACTACCATGTGTGAACTTGCCGGTGAACGTGTCTTGTCACGGAATCACGGACTCGTGGGCCTCTTCTGACAGAACAAATGGGCCCAATCTACTTTTGGTATATCTAGTAGACCACATAAATTCTGCTAGTGCTGTGTCAGCTCAGCTATGAAATTATGAACAACCAAGGACAAAAATAAATTCATTTAAAAATTAGTGTTATTTTTTATAGGAAAAAAAACCATTTTTAAATTTTAAAAAAGTGTTATGCTGGCAACATTATACAATAGATATAAAAAATACTAATAAAAGTCTTGTTTCAATACAAAAATGAACAAGCTTAATTTACCTATTTTATGTATTTAGACAACTTTTACGTAGATTGTCATATAATTCAGATTAAATCAATAAAATTAGCAGATACGAATTCAAAAACCATCACCCGGTTCAAGGTTTTCATCTTATCTCATTAACATCAAAATACATTGTCTAGTCAATAGTAGGGCTGTCAAAAAGACCCGAGAGCCGAAGACCCGTCCCGAAACTGAGGTTTCGGGTCGGGACCGGGACCAAGTTTTTGGTCCCGAATTGTGTCTAGTCCCGACCCGTTTAAGGCCGGGTCTGAACGGGTCTGACCCGAGACCCGCCAAACCCCTAAAACCCATCTCCATCTCACCCTCTCCCTCTCCCTCTCCCTCCCCCTCCCCCTCTCCTGCTTTGCTCAACTTCTCCTTCAAATCCTCCTGCAAAAACAACCAAATCCCTCCACAAACAATGAATCCCAATTAACCCCCGCCGCCGATCTCCACTCCTAGCCGCCGATCTCAACCCAAACCACCAAACCAAATCCAGCCACCCATCGCCGAACTCAACCTCCGCCGCCGCAGCACTACCCTCTCCCTCTCGTACGACTGTTACGCGAGCAAGAGAAACGACCTTGCTCCGCTCTCCCCTCCTTTTAAACCTTGTTTTTGTTATTGTTGTGCTGCTGTGTTGTTTGTTATTTTGATTTGCAGGATTTGTTTGAATTGAAAGAGGGGATGAGGAGATGAGGAGGTTGGTTGGCAGTTTGATTTTTTGTGTTATTTGTTTTTGGTGGAGAGGAAGAAGAAGATAGAATTTGCGGCAGAGGAAAGAAAAGGGAAAGAAAAGAAAGAAAAAAGAAAGAGAGGAAGGTTATGGCATCGTGAGAAGGAAGGAAAAAAAGAAAAAAAAGAATAAAGAAAAAAGAAAAGAAAAGAGAAAATTCCCGGATCCGGATCTGGTCCCGGACCCGGACCCGGACCAGACCCACCGGGTCGGGACGGGGACTGAGAATTTGGACCAGTTTTTAGTCGAGTCGGGTCCCGGTTCCGATTGTCTCGGGTCTGGCTGGGTCCGGGCCCGCAGACCCAAATTGACAGCCCTAGTCAATACTCAAAGAGTTAAATTGTATGTAAAATCCAATGGTTTATCAACATTTATTGGCATTTTCAATTGACATGATCTATTAATTTTACAAATGTGATTCTATTTTCTATTTTCTATGAGGTTTGGTCAATATATATTTTTTATAGGTAAATATGAGATCTAAACTCGAATTCAAGTCCTTATTAGTAGTTTTGTCATCAACAGACAATCAATGAGCTATGATACATGCATTTTATTTTTTCTTTCCTTTTCTCCGGTGAGCCATGGTAAAATCTCAAGGCTGTGCACGTACGAATCGTTAGATTATTGTAATAGAAGAGAGATTCTTTATTTTTCTTTGGGTTTAAGGAAGCAGAAAAAAAAGACGGAATATTCTTTCTTGGAGTTTATAGTTTTGTAATTTAAGAATGTTTTGTTTTCAAGTCTTTCAAGTTTCAAGTGATGTTCATGTGAGTTTTGTCGTTCAAAATTTCAAATACATGTTTGTTACATTACATGCGATGTGGTTGGTCGTTTGGTGTTGGCTGAGAATTTGGTAATACACTACTGATAATAGATAACCATTAAATTATAATTATATATGAGAGGAGACAAAATTGTAAGTGTAAACTCGTAATATTTCTTTATAATTTTAGTCGATGAAATATTATTATTATTATTTTTTTAATCTTTTTAATGTCGTTTCCGAAAAACCATTAATTTTTAAAAACTTTCCAATTTTCAAATCTGAATTTAATGACATTCATTATTTAGAATAATCCTTCTAAATTTGTTAACGCAAGAAGAGCTTACTCTTCCTAGTTGGAGAAGGATTTGGGAGCTACCAAAACGTGGGAGTCTTATTTATGTCCCAAAAAGCATCATGTGGTGTCCAATATAAAAGTCAACACAAAGTCGTCCGTCTCCAATCATCACTTCACGACTGTGACAACACGTGGCATCTCCACACGGTCTCAAATACGTTAACACCTGCACCCTCACCGTACACAATCACCACCCTATTTAATTTTCTTTTTTTATTGAAAATAAAATTAAAAACTTGCGTCTTTCTTTTCTGAAAAAATAAAAATAGAAAATTAATTAATTTCCTCATGAACGAAACCAGCGAAAAAGACACAGACAGAGCCTAGTTTGGTAGAATTTGCTCTCTTCTTTACCTCCGTTCTACTCCGTTCTTAATTTCCCTATCGCCCCGCCTTCTCCGTCAGGTACCCTTATCACTCACCATTCTCAACTTTCCGTTTACTTCAAGTTACCGATTATCCTAATCAATTCCGATTCCTGTTCTATCCCTCACGAAACCATTAATTTACATTCCAGTACCTCTACCTACAGCTCTTAATCCGATTTCGTAATGGCGACGGGTTCCGCCGCCGACGATTCCGACGCAGTGTTGAGCGATGTGGAGGAGGGTGACGATTCGGTGCCGATCCTCGTTACCAATCCTCCGAATCAAGAGGACATCTCCGTCGAGCGATTCCGAGAGCTCCTCGCCGAGTTGGATCGCGAGCGGGCCGCGCGGGAGGCAGCAGAAGCTTCCAAATCGAACCTCCAGGTCTCGTTCAGCCGGTTAAAAGCGCTCGTTCATGAGGCGATCAAGAAGCGTGATGAGCTGGGGAGACAACGGGACGAAGCGATACGAGAGAAGGAAGAGGCATTGAAGGAAAACGAAAGGATAGCGGGTGAATTAGTTGAAGTCAACAAGTCAAAGGAGGTGGTTGTTAAGCAATTGGAGGAAACTGGTAAAGTGAAAGATGCATTGCAGTCGGAGATTGAGAATTCGCGGCATATGTTAGTCAGTGGAATTGAGAAGATATCTGGTAAAGTTAGTAATTTTAAGAATTTCTCTGGTGCGGCTGGAGGAGGAGGGTTGCCCTGGTCGCAGAAGTATACAGGATTTGCTTCTGTGGCATATGGGGTTATTAAGAGGACTAATGAAATCGTTGAAGAACTTGTTAAGCAGATTGATAGTGCGGTGAAATCTAGGAATGAGGCTAGGGAGCACGTGGATCAGAGGAATTACGAGATAGCTATTGAGGTCTCACAGCTTGAAGCCACGATTGCCGGTTTGAGAGATGAGGTGGCTAAGAAGGCTGAGATGGTTGAAGGTTTGGAGAGAAGGGTTGAGGAGGTTGAGAGAGAGTCGTCAGAGAAGGTAATTTCGGTGGAGAAGGAGGTGACGATGATGCGTCAGATGATTGGGGAGTATGATGAGACAGCGTCGAGTTTGAAGTCGAGGATGGAATTTCAAAGGCAATTGTTGGCTGATCAGTTGAATTTGGTGGCGAAGATTCATGATCGGTTATATGACATTATTAAGATTGTTGATATGAATCATTCAGATTCAGAGGTGTCAGAGTCGTTGTTTCTACCACAGCAAATGGATACTGAGGAGAACATCCGCGCTTCTTTGGCAGGTATGGAGTCAATATATGAGTTAACTAGGGTTGTAGTTGAAAAAACTAGGAATTTGGTGGAGGAGAAGAGTAGTGAAGTGAAGAAGTTGGATGAAACAGTAGATCAATTAGTTAAGGAGAAAGAACATATTGGTTCCTTGCTTAGGAGTGCTTTGTCGAAGAGGATGAAATTAGATGCATCCTCCAAAACGAGTGAGTTGTTTCAGACAGCAGAGAATGGCTTAAGAGAGGCTGGAATAGATTTTAAATTTAGTAAGGTTCTTGGAGATGGCAAGGTTTCAGCTGGCACTTTGGACAAGGAGGATGATGAAATATACACTTTAGTAAGTGCTGTTTTGATGTAATTTGGTTTGTTTTTCTATGAGTTATCATGTGTGTTTCAAATCCTAATTTATGAACTGTTACACAGGCTGGTGCTTTGGAGAACATTGTAAAGGCATCTCAGCTTGAGATCATTGAGCTCCGGCATTCTGTGGAGGAATTAAGGTACCTTGAGCATTCCTGAACTCATAAGCTTGGACAGTGATGCTTGTTTTTCATATTTGAACTGACCTGGTATTCTTCTGTTATGTTTGTGCCTTACTGTATTAAGGGCAGAGTCGAGTTTACTTAAAGATCGTCTAGAGTCTCAAGCCAAGGAACTAAGCCTTAGAATGCGTAAAATAGAAGAACTTGAGGAGAAGGAGAGAGTGGCAAATGACAGTGTAAGTGACAAATATTTCATTCAGTCAATTTAATGATTGTCTTATTTTCCACTTTCAAGTTTTTGTCTGATCGCTGCACTGTAAACTGCTCTGTTCCTGGATTAGTTCAGAAAGGTCAATAATGTTCCCCTTAATTTATTCACCAGGTTGAAGGGTTGATGATGGACATTGCTGCTGCAGAAGAAGAAATTATAAGGTGGAAAGTAGCAGCAGAGCAAGAGGCTGCTGCAGGCAGAGCCATTGAACAGGAATTTGTAGCTCAGGTACTGCCCTTTAATTGTTTTTCCATAAAAACTATGTTGACATATTCATCTGCTATTTCAGTAGCAATATGATGAACTGTTTGTCATTGAACATCTAAGCAATAACAGAAGGTGTTTGTGAGAGTATCTTTGATTACCAAAAGTTCTTTATTTGTTAGTCATTTTATTTCGCCAAAGGTCAGTGGTTGAGACCCCAACGAGTAATGTACTCTTGTCAAGCGTGGTAACCAACTTAATGACATCATAGCACCATACTATGCAAGTATTTTAAGAGTTTTGCAATAGCCCGCTAATACTATTAAAACATGTCACAAGTGCATGCATTCTTCTAATATCCGGTAAAGACTGATCTTGTTTGGAGCATGAAAACAAGAAAGTAACACAGTAAAATTGACTGCCTGATTATAGCCCAATGGCATCATTCTTTGGGAATTCACTTGATATACTATGATTTTCAACGTATTCCTTGTAATCTAAAATGCAAGTAGCTTTAATTTTTTGAAGTGTGATGATATTGACAAGAATTCTTTTTAAAAACTGTTCTTTTCTAATCAATTTCCTTTTAACCTAATCATTACATTCTTGGTTGTGGACGTCTAGTTGTCGGCACTTAAACAGGAACTTGAAGAGGCGAAGCAAGCTATGTCAGAATCAGAGAAGAAAGTGAAATTCAAAGAGGAGACTTCAGCTGCTGCTATGGCAGCAAGAGAAGCCGCTGAGACGTCATTGCGATTGGCTGACATGAGAGCTTCTAGGCTGAGGGATAGGATAGAGGAGCTCACTCGTCAGCTGGAAGAGTACGAAACCCGAGAAGATTCAAGGGGCCGAAATAGGTCCAGATATGTTTGTTGGCCCTGGCAGTGGCTTGGGCTAGATTTTGTTGGCGTTCGCCAACCTGAAACACATGAGCAAAGTTCTAATGAAATGGAACTTTCTGAACCGCTTCTATGATTACACGTTTTTGTTTTAAATTTTAATTTTAACTTTTTTTTGTGTATTATAGTGAGCTTAAAAGTTTTAAGGAAAATAGCTAGTTATACCTTCATTCTTCAAGGTCAGTTGCCTTTTGCTATCACTTTTTTGAAGTATGAAGACTCACAAACATTGGCAGAAGTGACTCTCTGTTGTACATGTTCTCTTATGATTGATTTCAAAATACTTCCCGTCCCTGGTGTCCTTTGCACTCAAGATGGTGTTTTTTTGTCAAAGTTTCATAGTTTTGAATATTTTTTCCCAGCTTTCCCCTAATTTCATTGCATCCCTATCCTAAGGCGCTAAAAAGAGACTGAAGTTGGCCATTTTTTGGTCCCGTGATTCCTGTTGTTGACAGGTATGTTTTTAGCAATGCTTTAAAGAAGTTTCAAGGTATTATTATTTACATGTGATAGTAAGTCACTAGTGAAAATGTTACTTTCGGTAAAAATCTTAACTTCTTTGTATTTATTAGGAAGCAATTACCCAATACTTCCCTTTTGAGTGTGGAATGCTTTTTTCACGCTGTTTAGGTCTCATTATTAGTAGACAATAGCTGATCGTAGGCATAAAAGCTAGCATTTGATTTGTATTCAAGACCTACCTTGATCTGAGAGCGCCTCATGATTATACCTCTGTACTCAAGTGTTTTTATTTATTCATTTATCTGACAAAGATGTGCATTGATCGATGTTTAGCCATCCATCTATAAGCACACAATATAGGCATACATACGACATACACACTTACATCCATCTTATTAGGGAATAAGAAGTGAGCACACCCACATACATGGTTTAGCTCATCCATCTAATCTTCTGGTGCCGACTGAAGGTACTTAACAGGCACAAGCATTAGGGGTATCTTCTTAGCGACAGTAAGACTAGCCCCTAGGGCCTCTTCCATATTGAGATCTTCTTCGCTCATTCCGTTGGGCAGTTTCCAGTCAAAAGAATACAAGAGATTTGATAGTGTAAGCTCCACCATGGCTGTTCCCAGATTTAATCCAGGGCAAACTCTTCGACCAGACCCAAATGGTAACAATTCAAAGTGTTGCCCTTTAAAATCAATGGAGCTATCAGCAAACCTTTCAGGATAGAACTCTTCAGGATTCTTCCAGTACTTAGGATCTCTTGCTATTGCCCAAACATTGACTTGCAATAACATCTTGGGATGAATGTGAAATCCGTTGATTTCAAAATTGGACATGGCTTCTCTTGGGATAAGTAGTGGGGCTGCTGGGTGCAGTCTTAGAGTTTCTTTTACCACCATCTTTAGGTATTGTAGCTCATCAATATCGTCCTCGGTCACCCTTCCTTTCTTTCCTACAGCTTTTCTGATTTCATCTTGCGCTTTCTTCATTATTCTTGGATTCCTAGCTAGCTCTGCCATTGCCCAGGTGATAGTAAGGGCACCAGTGTCTATTCCGCCTAAAAATATGTTCTGCAACCCAAGAATCACACAGTTAGAGCCATTTTGGAAAAAAAGTTTTTCAGTTTACAGAATTGGAAAGAAGAAAGGGAGAAAAAGTAAAAATCAATGGTTCAATGTATTTGCTCAGATGATATGTTGATGAAGCACTTTGCTTGATACAGTTAGAGCCATTTTGCAGGTATGATTACAGAATTGGGATTCTTAGTTTACCAAGAGGAGTGCCTTGATATTATTTTTGGTGAGCCATGCTGCACCTGATTTATTTTGTTCTTTCTCTATTTTCAGCAACACATCAATAATGTCTTCCTGCTCTTGTGTTCTTTCAGGTTTAAGATGGTCATTGATCAGCTGACCGAAGAAAGTATCCAGCTGAAGAAAAACTCGCTCCAACTTTGCGTGATAACCTGTAAGCCTATCGATCATCCATCCTA
This sequence comes from Viola odorata, assembly GCA_963691705.1. NCBI lineage: Eukaryota > Viridiplantae > Streptophyta > Magnoliopsida > Malpighiales > Violaceae > Viola > Viola odorata. Next base: position 7,779,040 of record OY829540.1, on the reverse strand, counting down.
CATATGATAGAAAACATTCTTCTGCAGAGAAACACCCCAAGATATCCTCAGTTTCATCAACTAATTTATGAACCTTGTTATCATCAAAATCAGTGCTTCCGAAACTCTTGCCAAAAGCCATTCTAAATATGATACTCGCAGCAAGAGCATATAGCTTTTTATCAAGATTAACAGGGATTGCAGATTTTGAAGACTGAGAGATGGAACTTATTAGCAAAGCTACCTCTTCTTCTCTTGTGCACCTAAACGACTGCACCCTCTTCGAACTAAAAAGCTCAAGAACACTCAATTTCCTCATCTCTCTCCAGTAACTCCCATATGGTGCAAAGGCTACATCCAGATGGTTGTATGTCAGTCTCGCTGGGCCAATCAGGTGAGGTCTGCTGCAGCAGTCAAGATCATGAGTTTTCAAGACTTCTCTTGCTGCTTCAGCTGAGGAAATTATTACAGTTGGTATGCGACCGTATCGGAGAAGCATTACGGGGCCATATTTCTTGGAGAGTTTCCAAAATGTCTGGTGAGGCGAAGCGCCCAGTTGATGCAAATTGCCTATGATTGGCAGCGTAGGTGGGCCTGGTGGAAGCTGCTGATTTTGTATTGCAGCCTTTTTTTTCGAGAGGAAAAATGAAGGGACAAGTAAGAGAAGGGGAATAAACAGGAGAAAAACATAAGGAGCCATTGAGCTCTATGCTGTGTATTGCCTTTCAAGGTACCTTTATATAACCAAGCTCAAGGTGTCTGCATATTGAAATCAAATGTACCCTCCCTTTGGTGTCTACTAGCCACTAGGGGTGGCAAATGGGTAAGATTGGATGGTATAGGTATGGGTATGATTAAAATGAGTATGGGTACCCATTTATTACTCATATAATTTTTTAAATGGGTATAGTACACATACTCGTTTACACTCATTTAATTTATACTCGCACATTAACTCATTCAAATATAATTTTTTATTAAATGAGATAAAAAATACCATGTTTGACAACAAAAAAATGTAGTTTTTGACTATGTTTGACCATGGGATTCGGTTTTTGACTCAGTTTTATCGTTTAAATTCGGGTTTGACTATTTAGACCCGATTTTTATCATGTAGGCTCGGTTTTTAACATTTAAGTTCGAATTTGACAATTTAGGTTCGATTTTTACTATGTAGTCTCATTTAATTTCGGGTTTTAACAATTTAGATTAGGATTTGACAATAAAATTTTAATTTTGGTCTTTTAGGCCAATTTTCACTGTTTTATATCACCATTCTAATTAATGGAAGAAAAAATTTTAAAAAAAATTCACAAAAAAATTGATAAATTAATTAATTAACCCTACAAGCAGTTGTGAGATTGAAAGGAAAGAAATCATACCAAAAAAAAAGAGCTAACACAGCTGACAAAAAATATATAACAAAAGAAAAGAACAAATGCTGCATAGCTAATCTTACTTTATTTTATTTTATTTAATCCAATCTAATCTATTCCTTCATATTGTGCAAACTATTTAGATATAATTATTTCAAAATACAAGTAAAATAAAGCTAAAACTTTATTGGACATTAATCGTGCAAACGAAGATGGCAGGAAGTGCCATAAACTTGCAAATATATATGCAGAGATTTATACAGACGTGGTCGGAGATGAATGGATACATGTCATAGTTAAAGGAAAGCAAGATGATGAATGGTAAATGGAAGTTGACAGAGGAGTCGCTAGAGAGAACGAAGAAGCTCCGGTTTGATTGGGTTAAATTGGGTACCTATATCCAAACCCAATAAAATTCATATGTTGTAAATGAAAGTTGACAAAGGAGTCGCTAGAGAGAACGAAGAAGCTTCGGTTTGATTGGGTTAAATTAGGTACATATATCCAAACCCAATAAAACTCATATGTTGTAAATAAAAGTTGACAGAAGAGTCGCTAGAGAGAACGAAAAAGCTCTGGTTTAATTGGGTTAAATTGGGTACCTATATCAAAACCCAATAAAACTTATATGTTTTATTTCATAGGAGTATTTATTCATTTTTAGCCATTTAAAAATTAAACAAAACTGATATAATATCCATAAGTGTATGGGTAGATATTTGACACGTGGGTGTCTATTGATTCTTAAATTCTGATTTGAAAATGAGCCAATCAGTTTTTATCCTTGTGATAAGATTTTTTTTTTGTTGAAAGGAGAGAAGATTTGTTGTTTAATCAGATCCTTATATTAGTTTTTTTTTGTTAATGCGGTTCCCTGGTTTATTTATGGATTAATTTGGTCCCTGCAAAATGAGTCGACGGACCTGATTGAACAACAAATTTTCCCCAGGGACCAGAAAATAATTTGAAACTTTTTCCCTTGAATTCTTGTTGGTTTGTCTGGAAGAAACAAGTAAACCTACACTGAGTGCGACATTTGTCCATGAGAAAATAAGGAATTCTTTACAAGAGAAGTATACAGCAAACCGTAATATTTGCAACTTTTGTCCATGTTGATCTTTCTTACCGGAAGAAAAGAGTAGAAGAAGTCTTTGTTATTGAATCAAAGTTTAAACTAAGATTGTCAATTTTATATCTGTGAGCGTCTCGGTCTGATTATTAGTACGGGATGTATCGGTTTTGGTCAAAATATCAGTTTCGGTTGGTATTTTGGAATCATATTTTTTATAATATATATGGATATACTTACGTACAAATTTATGATTCATTTTTTAGTATCAGGATGAAATGTATTGTCAATTTTGGTCATACCGGTAAAATACCGACTCTTATCAATGAAATGACTAGTATAAACCGAGATAGAAACTGAAATAGTATGACATTTTTTTTCTCATTTTTCGTATTGAAATGAGATGTACCAGCCACACCATACCGGTACGGTATGGGATTTGATAACATTGGTTTAAACAAAATTTAAGGTCCTTACTAATCATGCACTAAGTCATTTTATAATATGATATGAGCATGTAACTTCCATGTGAGAAATTATTATGTTGAACTACTCACATTAATCAGGTGTTGAGAAGTTTGAGTAGCGTTTACACACACGTAATGTTGTTTGGATTAACACTTCACGCAATTTCATCATCTAGAAAAAATAAAACGTGGACTAAATAGGAAAATTCTTTATTTCTATTCAGTCCTTTCACTTCTCATCTCTTGAATTTTCTCCGCCTCGAAAACCACTCTACACCTCTCTATTTCCTTTTCACCAAGAAGTCTTAATAGTGATAACTTTTATAGTTACAAGCAAGTTAGAGGTTTGGATGTATATTGCATACAAAATGTATGTACATTCAATATGATTTGGTTAAAAAGATGGAAAATATAATGATAACTTTCTTAGAACGGCTCTTGTGATTAAAAGACGGTTCTTCCTATTTTGGCATACGATCTCGGTAGGTTAAAGATTCTGGTAAAGAAAACGGTCTTAAGAGGAAACGGGTAGTTTGAATCCCGGTAAAGAGAACAGTTACGAGTATAAATTGGATGGTACAAGATTCGTCAATGACGAACGACTTATTCATTTGTTAAGGACACATCTCCGTTATTTCAAGAGACAAGACATGATAATTATACTCCTATTGATATATGATTTCTTATATTCCTATTCTAATTCTGACTATACATTATAGCAACAAACATCATTCTATAACTAAGGAACTTGATTTCTACTATAAATACAACACATGTACACATAAGGTATGCAAGCAATACTAAACTCTAGCCATCTTTATCACATATTATCTCTCAAACTAACTTGATCGTCCCTCGGCGTTTTACAAATATACCAACGGCCAAGATTAGCTCTACATTCATCTACCGTACTCAAGCTTCTAGGAACAATTTATTATACAGGAAGATTACGTATCACAAGTATCGAGATTTCTGCTTCTGGAACACGGGCGAGGACCTGTATATAACCCAAAATACGAGCGAGACTAAATTGTACTGTAGCCTGTGTTCTTAAATGGCACACGCAACTGCTATGCGACCACAAAATGATTTTAAAGTACCAGTCCCTATGCTAATGTCTTTAGCAACAAGAACAGCACACACATGTACTTTATACATGAAATGTAGAACTATATTTTGATCTTATGATAGTGAAAGTTATTGGAAGCTGCTTCAAAACTGATTAGCGATGAGAGATTAGAGGTTTAAATTAACTTTAAAACACGTTGTTAGGACCACGGTTGGGTTAGGAAAATTGATTAATTAAGTGGGCCGAAGCCCACGGTCAAATTAAAGATTTGCAATTCCTGCTGGCCTGGATTTGATAAATGGAGCGCATCACATCAACATGAACTGCAAATAATCTACTACTATTTATAATTAAGAAAACTAAATTTAACTATTTTTTAACTAAATTGTCACATTCTAAAGTATCAAAAAAATTATAATTAATTTTGAAAAATAAAATAAAAAAGATAATTTAATTACCACCTTAGCCTTTTTAATTCAAGTTTATAAATAATTTTTTAGGTATTTTTTAAATCTTTAGACTATTAAAATTTAATTTTTTTATAGTTTAATTGGAAGAATTTTACGAACGTAAAATGCTATCTGTGTAACTATTTATTGGGATTTATACGAGAATTAGTGGTAAAATAATTAGTTAGGTTTTTTGATGAAAAAAAACATGATGCAGGATTTCAACCATGATTTATATTTATTTATTTATTGGCAGAAAAAAATAAAATAAAAAAAACTAAAACATTTCCAAACAGCAAACGAAATGAATAATAAAAAATTAGAAAGCACGAAGAGATGGGGTGGCAAAATGGAGTATATTTTTATTTTATTTTTAATAATTAATAAAAACAGCCAACCTAACCGAGGTTAAATTCCAGGCGTAACCAGCTAACTAAGGTCAAACAAAATGAACGGCTAAGATCATCTCTTTATGAAAAAAGATCCAGAATCCGGAGGAACTAGGGTTAGGGAAATCATTCCCCCATCTCAAAAACCTCAATTCATCAATCAACTAACTCACCGATCTAGGGTTTTCAATCAGCAAATGGAAATGGATTTTGCGTCTGATTTCCCTCATAATCACGTGGATCGTCGTCCCAGAAAGAGGCAGAGGTTAGCTTGGGATATCCATCATCAACCACGCGCAAAGGTATAACTTTGTTGTCCTTTCGGCCCTGTTCCTCTTTTTGCAAACCCTCTGTTTGTGTGTTTCTATATTAGATTAGAATCAAAAACTTATGTTTAGTTTCTTATGGCACGCAATGACCACTGAAATTAACCGAAGCTCAAAGGAATGAGATTTATATGATTAATTTGTTTCCACGGAAAATATCTCTTGAAAGACTATTCACTAGATTTTGATTTATTTCATGCGGCATAGCAATTTAAAAAATGGAGCTTTTAATTTTTTTACCTCATTCATTTAATTAGTTGCATTATGCTATATTAATTATTAAATATGGAGTGCATATATTTTATTTTTTGTATATTGAGATTTTTTATATCCTTTTTTCACCTATGATTTTAAATTAGTGCTATAGTGTTCCATTGTTGTTTAGCACTCTTGGAGTTGTTTAGCCTGGTAGTGTATCAGGGGATGTACTGAAAGTAGATTATTGAGGAAAGGGTGATTATTTTTTTAATTGCTGTTTGTTTGGTGGAGAATGAACAAATGGATGTGTGTAGGCTCAGTCAGGATTGTATTGTGGGCAAGAGGTTGGAAATGGGACAAGCATTGGATCATCAAGGCTGCTCCCAGACCAAGCCACTCAATTTGTAAAGGGATTGACTCAAAAAGGCTCTCCCCCATGGCGGGACGATGACAAAGATGGACATTACATGTTTGCTCTTGGGGAGAATTTAACCTCTCGCTGTAATCACACTTGAACAGGCTTTTACATTCTTTTGTGACTTGTTTGTTGCATAAATTTTCATGGACCAAATCTGAATTTAGTAAAGTTCATTGCATGACATTTGAGATGATCACTTCTTTTAAAAAGAATCTATCTCAAAGTTGAGTTAAGCTGTCTTTAGTTTTGTTTTTATACGTCCTGAAGCCCACAAAAGCATACCCCCTTTTCCCCAGCAAACCAAGTATAACTGTCAAAGTGACTTGTGGGAAAAAAAATAAAGTGAACCAGTGTCCCATCTTTCCTAAATCAACGGCTATTTTAGATTCATTCTTTTTTACTCCATTTATTCTCTCATCATCTTCCTTGTGTTTGGTAAAAGAGTCTCTCTAATTGTTTTTTGTTAAGGTTTATTAGTTCTGTTTCTTGGGTCTTAATCTAGTTTACTTTTGATTTTGGAGTTTTCCTTATATTCTTTCGATTTTCTATTTGCAGATAGGATACAGAGAAAAATTGGTGAAGGTAGTTCTCTCTCATAAGAAGAGGAAAAACATAAACTAAAGTAGCTTCTTCCTTAGTGGTTCCATCCTTTTCTCATCTAGCTTCTGTCATTGTGTGTAAGGATTTATATATCATAGAAGTATTCCTCTTAAATCCTTGAATTTCTACAGGCACTTTCGGTCAGGTCCTGGAATGCTGGGACAGGGAAACAAGAGAGATTGTTGCCATAAAGGTTGTGCGAAGTACTAAGAAATACCGTGAAGCAGCAATGCTAGAGATTGATGTGCTCCAGTTGCTTGGCAAGTATGACAGAAATGGGAGTCGGTGAGTACAATTTTTCCTTATAATCATCTCCCTTCGATTCATTTTCAGCTTTGTGATACTATGCCTGATGTTATGAGGGCTTATTCTTTGCAGTTGTGTTCAAATCCGATATTGGTTTGATTATCGTAACCATGTCTGTATTGTAAGTATATAACTTCCTTTCAATAATTTTATTTCCAGTCTTCACAAAACATCTGGGAGTTTAGACTTGGTAGCGGATTTAAATTGTTTTGACAGGTATTTGAGATGCTCGGGCCAAGTATATACGATTTTCTTCGAAAAAATAACTATCGGCCATTTCCAGTTGATCTTGTCCGCGAGCTTGGCAGACAGCTCTTAGAATGTGTAGCATGTCTGTAACTGTCCTGTCTTCTATTTATCTCTGCCATTTTGCAACTGCTATACTTTTTAGATCACTTGGGTGTTCTACGGAAGTTTATCCTGTTGTTCTTTTGTTTTTCCATGGAAGCATTATTTGACAAGTTGATGTCAAGTTGAGGCCTGATAAATGAAATGCTTATATTGACTGCATTTATTATTATTTGCAGTCATGCATGATTTGCGTCTCATCCATACGGATTTGAAGCCGGAGAATGTACTTTTTGTTTCTGCAGAATATGTTAAAGTGCCAGACTACAAGGTAACCTACCTCTGCTGTGCATTTTACAGTAGTTTCTGTTCTTATCATGTAAATTTGTTGGTTTTGCAAATTGTCATGGCTTGAAAATTTATTTTATTTTGTACTCTTTCTTCTTTTTGCGTCTCATGTAAAATGCGTTGGAGTGTCCATTGAGAAAATGATCTAGGTTTTTTAGCTTATTACTTTCTGTTATTGCATGATCCACCTAGTCACCTGCTGATGGAACCTTCTACAAAAGGATGCCAAAGTCAAGTGCAATTAAGGTCATTGATTTTGGCAGCACAGCTCGCGGCCATCAACCTCACAACTACATTGTCTCTACCAGGCACTACAGAGCGCCTGAGGTTATTCTTGGTATGCAATTGATAAGTCCTTTGCAAAGATGTCCATAGCATTTTCTGCATTGAAATAAATGTATATGCTTATCTTCCAGGGCTTGGATGGAGCTATCCATGTGACATATGGAGTGTTGGCTGTATCCTGGTGGAACTTTGCTCGGTAGGTTTTCTGGTTTCAAAAGTCTAGAAAATACACATCTATAATTTCTAACAATGAGTAAAAAGTGCATATATTATCATATGCAGGGAGAAGCACTGTTTCAGACTCATGAGAACTTAGAGCACTTGGCCATGATGGAGAGGGTTTTGGGACCGTTGCCTCAGCATATGTTGAAAAGAGCTGAGTATGTATTTTTCAATAATTATTTTCTTTTCTTTTTGGAGACTATATTCTATTCTTTTATTTGTAAACCTTGATTGCATTGACTTCTACTCTTTCACCCTTTCTGACTGAGGGTATTGGTTGTTCAGTCGACACGCTGAGAAGTATGTTAGAAGGGGAAGGTTGGACTGGCCAGATGGCGCAACCTCTCGAGAGAGTATTAAAGCTGTTATGAAACTGCCTCGTCTTCAGGTGTGTATGCATTACAATTAATCTAGGAATTATAGTCGTTCAATCCTTGGTGCGTGTTTGAGAAATTTCTCACCTATGATGAAGATTCCTGCATCTTTCTCATATTTGTGTCCTGCTGCACAGAATCTTGTGATGCAACATGTTGATCACTCTGCTGGGGACATCATTGATCTCTTGCAGGGTCTCCTTCGGCATGACCCTGCTGCCAGACTAACGGCTCATCAAGCTCTCAGGCATCCATTCTTTACAAAGGATCTATACAGGAGGTTTTAGCAAAGGTTTTTTTCATTAGGAAAAGAAAGGAAAAAGGTTCGTGGCCTTTGCATTTTGAAACGGTTCATTTTTGGTCCATCAGGGAAGAAGAAAGATTCTAGCTGGGATCCCTTGAATTGCATTCTGTTAGCGTCTATTCCCGACTAATGGCTTTGTGAGTGAGAGAGCTAAGCCTTTACACCCAAGGCTTCATGTCCCTAATTGAAACATTTGTAGATAACCCTAAGTCCTACCCTTGCCTGGGTTTTGTACCGTAGAGGAGTGTTTCTTTGTAGTTTTTACGCACTTTGTAGATGAAGATTGGCTTGATAAAGTTCCTCCCTGATATGTTGTACAGGTGAGGAATATTTTCCCGGTGAAATGAGCTCTTTGACCTTTGTAGATATGTAAAATTCCATGGTCATTGTTATGAAGCAATAAAAAGATAATAATAGATATATTTAAGTCCTCCATATTTTTTTCCTTCCTTTTCAATTACGAAATACAAATTGTATATTCTTTATGAAAATTCTTGTACTAGATTGAGAGAAAAAATCATAACTGTTCCTATATCAGCGTTTTGTTGTGCAACTTTTGCGTACCAAGACTCCGTTAGGAGGTGCAGTGACCAAGATTGTGCAATGACCGTAAAGCTTGTAAGTGTAAGCTAACAATCCTCCTAGTTTAGACCGAACCCTAAACACTCCTTTTACCTCCAAAATAATGCCATTTCTTTCCATCTGCTCCTGAAGCCGCTGGCAATCCTTCAATGGAATCCGAACCTGACTAGTAGTCATGCGAGTGTTTACGAACTGAGACTCCATCTTCCCTGCTGAAAAGGGTTCGATATATTGCGTAGAAATAAGAGTTTTCCTGTAGTATAGATCAATGATCATGTAGCTGAAATCCACTCTCATCTTCTTGTTCAGATTGGTGAAGTTTGAGAGCACTTGAAGATCAGCATTGAATAAAGATCCTGAGTCGATATAGGCTGCATTCAAAGTGGCACTGGAGATATCGAATCGGGGGATACGCGGGCGATAGACAAGGTAGACTATGAGCACAATGAGACCTCCTAAGAAAACTACAATCCAAAATATTGCGCAAAAGACCCCAGCTAACCATGTTAAAGGGGTGGTTTTCCCAAGTTTTGGGGGACGAAAACCATGCCTCCGAGCACGGTTGTCGTAGGGTTGTGTTGGTGTGATCCCAGGGGTGGGTTGAGGACGATCCCAGGGCCGCCGTTCCTGATGCTCTGGTGGAGTCCCTTTGCTGATACCATGCTCAGGTTGTGTTGGTGTGATCCCAGGGACGGGATGGGGACGATCCCAAGGCCTTCGGTCGTGACGCTCCAGTGGAGTCCCTTTGCCGATCCCATGCTCTTCATCTTTGTGTCTCGGCTGGGTCACTGGTGCAAGAGGAACATGCTCATCTCTGTGTCTCGGCTTGGTCACTGGTGCAGGAGGACCATGGTCTGCAGTTTGACGTTTTGGCTGCGTCACCCTGCTTGGACCACCATCTTGATCTTGGGACTGTGGTCGTGTAGCTCGACCGGCGGAGTCACGGTCTTTATCTTTCCGCGGCGGTGGTACCCATGGGGATTGGAAGTGGAGGCCATGAAGTGGATAATGGTCTTCGGCAGGCTGGTCTTGTCGTGGTATTGGTGGCGCCCATGCACTAAAGTAGCCTTCATTAGGACGTTGCGGCCCTTGGGGAGTCTTTTGCTTTGAACTTTTGCCTCTGCTCTGAGGTTGTATCACACGTGCACCACGAGGCTGGTTTTCTTGGTCTTGACGCTGCGGCTGCCGAGTTACCGCTGGATTGGAACCCTGGCCTCTGCTCGGAAGTTGCGTCAGACGAGTACCGCTAGACGCATTTCCTTGGTCCTGACTCCGTGGCTGCGACACCCCCGGAATAGATGGTGTCGGGTAATGTTGGTCTTCTGGCTGCTGTAATGGTGTCTCAATGAAATGAGGATTTGTTTCTGGATGGCTAGGCATGGCAATAGCATGGAGTAGTTTGTTGCTAGGAAATGAAGAATCGGAGAAGGGAGAAGAATATGAAGAGACCCAAAAGAGAGAAAAAGATGGCTTCATGAGAACTTCAAGAAGGATTGGTATCAAGGTAAAGAATCAGAGGCAAACTAATTTGGGGAAGAAAGTAATCTTCTATGATTCCTTCTTTTTAAGTAATCAGTTAAGAGTCTTAAGACTGTTACAGGGTATGGAAACAAATGCTTCCAGTATACACACACATTCATAACGAATTCGCCAATGTTATTGAGCAAAATTCAAGCTCATAACCCTATTTTAACAACTGATACAACAAAAACATGCATATAAGGTTGCTTATAAGGTTGAGATAACTAAACTGTCGCTGCACAACATGCAGTCAGGTGTCTGATTCCGAACTCTGAAGCTTGGGCCCTGTAAACCATTCGATTTCTCCAGTCAAAACGCAAGACTTTATAAATACACCTTTTCCCCAACCTTGAAGAACTCTGGCGAATTATTTACACCTCAGAATAGCCAACCAAGTAGAGGGAAGGAGGCGTTCCAGGATGATAATAAGATTATTGAGTAATAACAGTCTTCTGTGCAAAATAAAATCACCAGAAGGACATCCACTTTCTTCAAATAGACGAGGAAAAATGCATCTTGTTAGCATTCTCTGTACTAATTATGACTCGTGGAAGGCCCTGGCACTTCTTTAAAGGCATGTCCTGGTTGAAAAATGACATGAGTGGAAAAAGTTAAGCTAAGTCTTGATATGCAATCAGTTCTTAAATTTCTTATGTCACTCTGAATAAGTGGATCTCATTAATTGGAGCAGCAGATTCAAGTTCTAAACTCACATTTCAATTTGGTGTTTGATTAACATGAACTTCCTCCATCAAAACTCAGCTTCTATTTGGCAAAACCTGGAGAAAATGTTTATAAACATTTTGGATCAGTCATCTAATAATTCCACATTAGAATTTGTTTCTGATTAACATAATTAAGAACAATTTAAATGGCAGCAGCACAGGAATGGAAGACTAACACTTAAAATTATGAAACCATACCTATGCACCAGGACTTCACAGCTTGAACTCAATCATTAGTGATCTTGGATACCCTGAGCACACACAAGAAACTAATGAGCCATTTGCAATGCATAGTTACAACAGAGAGAAAGAGAGCAACTCAAACCTGCCTGCCCCATCATTGCAATTAGCCAGCAAAATGGCACACTTTTACTCTGAAGCGATTTTTTCCAACCCAAGAATTTCAAAATGGGGTCTAAGTGACAGGCTGCAGAAAGAAAATACCAAATAGGTGAAGGGGCTTTCAACATCAAACCCTAAAAATAAGCATTCACCCATTATCTACGTAAAAAGTGCTGCAATTCAATTAATATGTAAGGTCTGTTTCACTAAATCCTGGATTCAAACTGGAACTTGTTCAATGATAATGACCAAATGAATGAGTTGCTTCTTTTATGAGTGAAAATGAAAATATCCAAGTGTATACATAAAATATAAAGTTATAAAATTTGATCACATAGCACATACAGTGGATGGCCTGATGATTTACGGCATACAAAAATTAGAATTTCTTGTCATATATAGAACTGTGATGGCAAGTTTCAAGGCACAAGATAAGCAATTAAGAGAATTCACTTGAACCAGTCGTGTTGCATCATTATTGAAATCACTACTAGTGTTGATGCGATTCTAATATTGTCCCTAGAGCACATGGGTTTTAGTAATGTTTTGGCTGATGCATCCATGAGCACACAAGTACAGACACACATAAACATGGATGCAAAGGGTCAAGGGGAGGTATTGATGTTACTGGAGAAAAATAAGACAAACCTTTTCTCATTTGAATGCTGCATCCCTTGACTTGTTGGCATGGATCAGTGCCTCAGAAATAGCTCTATCTAGAGTAAGGCCCTTTTCCATCATCTGATCCCACAGCCTGCGAGCAACTGAAAGCTTCTTTTGCTGCATGAGCCCTTTAATTATTAACTTGTAAGTTACTTCATCAGGATTGAATCCTCGATTCTGCATTTCCTCATGCAGATGCATAGCTTCAGCTACTCTAGAAGACTTGCAAAACCCATTTATAAGGGCATTGTATGAAACTACATCAGGGGCAATTCCCCGTCCTACCATATCAGAAAAGATGTTATGGGCCATGCCAACTTTCCCACTCTTGCATAGATGGTCAATGATCGTTGTATAAAATATACGATCGGGTAAAAGACCAATTCTTGTCATTTGGTCAGCAAGCCTCTTCGCTATATCAGAACTACCTTCTCTAAGAAAAGCTTTTATAAGTATTGTAAATGTCACCACATCTGGCATAATCCCCTTGCGTCCCATTTCCCCAAACAATTTATAGGCTCTTCTAATATCACTGTATTGGCAGAATGCTTTTATAAGGGTATTATAAGAAACAACATCTACAAGACCTTTCGGCTCCATCTTGTTCACCAAAAAAATATAAGCTCTATCCAAGTGACTACTTTTACAGAGGCCCTTAAGAACCTGATTATAGCTATACACATCTGGTTCTATCCCAGTTCTTTCCATCTTCCTCATCAACTTTTCTGCGTCCTCCAACGAAAGCTCATCACAAAAATAATTCAACAACACATTATACGTAACCAAATCTGGTTCACACCCATTTCTACTCATAAAAGCTTTAATTATGCGTGCCTTATCAATCTGCCCCAGTCTACAAAACCCACTAATCAATGCATTATACACCAAAGCGCTAAACTTAACTTGACCACCATTCATCAGACCAACTATATTCTCATAAGCCAATTCCACTTTTCCTCCAGAGCATAACCCCACAACCAGTGCAGCGCATGCCTTATTATCTGGTATAATCCCTCTATCCATCATTTTACACCAAAACTGAACTGCACAGTCAAACCTCTTGACTTTACACAGCCCATGAATAATAATAGTAAATGTTACAACATCAGGTTCTCTACCTCTTCCAACCATCCTCTCAAAAATTTCTAAAGCTACTTCTACTCTAGTTTCGCGAAACAAGAGATTCAAATACATGTTAAACGCCCAAATATCAGGCACGCAATTAAGCTTCTCCATATCAAGCAACAAGTCATCAACCAATGCCGTGTCTTTAACTTTGCATAAGCTAGAAATGAAGCGAGAGTAAGTGAAGGGAGAAAGGGAGAAACCAAGTGGACCCATTTGAGAGTAGTAATGTTGGGCTAACTCAAAGCGCCAGTGGCGAACCAACACGCCAATGAGGCGGTTATAGTCGATGCTGAAGACGCGGCAGTCTGATTGAGTCATTTCGTCGAACACCTTGATTGCTTGATCAATGAAGCCAGCCTTGACGTAGTTGGAGATGTGAGAGCGGTATATCCGGCGGTGTACGCCCAGAGATCGATACATGTCAGAGGGATATGCATAGCAATTGGTTGGACAGCGACCTCATGCGAGCTGCAGTGAAAGCTTGGTTTCGGCGAAGGAGAAAGCGAGGGATGGCGAGAGGGAGAGGGAGAGCATGGGAAAGGAAAGCAGGAATTTGGGGGCCCAAATCAAAATCCAGAAAGCAGATATTGAGCTGGATTTGCAAATAAATGCTAACAGATTTGGGCTGTCTTACTTGTCGTGTTGGTGTATTGGGCCGCTGACGAGTCCTAAGCCCAATCATGAAGATGGAGCTCATTTATTTATTTAGGGTTATACTCCCTCCGGACGGTATTAAGTGGCGAAAACCTACGGAAAGTTACTGTACACTTTACTTGACTTTTTAGTGTAAAACTTACTGAAAGTTACTGTGCTAGAAAGACAGTTAATACCGTCCAGAGGGAGTATTACTTAAACCAATTTTAGAATTATAACCTAACGAATAATAAGCAAGAACTCACAAAGCTAATTACCGATACGGAGGCTTAATAAATTAACCCTTTTGATTAGTAATTGTATTTTTATTTTTTTGTCTATAATTAATTGAGCTCTTATTTATATGATCCAATCGTGCAAGCTAAATATTGAGAGAGATTTCATTCTGATGAATACAACGAAGATATATCCAATCAAGGCAGTTCAAGATATATAGTAAAAATTGTGTCACATTTTGCTGCATATGAAAAGCTGTAGAGAGCTACCCCTCACTTGATAATCGAAGTTTGTATTTGTATATGCACGACTAATTGAGTGCTTCGCAAGTACTTTGGCTAAAAAACAAACTAATCATAGTTTGACACATCGGCAACACCACTAACTCACAATTTATCATAAATTTAGACTTGATTGATGTAATTAACCAATTATAAATATATAATGTTGGAGTTCGAATCTTGTTATCTATATTTCTACAAAATAACCATGGCTAAGGTCCTGGTTGTATAATGTACGTAATGACCCATTGATAAAGATTATTCTATATTTAGCTCTCCAACAACTTTAAATTTTGTATTGGGGGCTTTTGAATAGACGACGACTACTAGAGGGGCAGAGATTGGTTGCTATATTTGTCCTGTTCCTCCCTATCACTCGCACACCTTCCCTGGCCTTCCTCGTCTACTGTATATTATTATATTACTCATTTTCTTCTCTACCACAATACTCGTTCATGTCTTAAATGAATGTAATTTCAAATTTAAAAAAATTGATATTTTATAATTAATTTATTCAATATAGAGGAAAAAAATGAGTATTTATTAATTAGTTTATTTAATATAAAAAATTTATTTAATATTTAAAATATTCTCACCAATTATTACCTTAAATCTCATACCCAACTCTTAAACGGTATTTATAATTATTTGAGATCAAAAGGGAATCATATACAGTGTTTTTGGAACAGGACCGGGCCGGCCGGTTCGGTCCGGTTCAACCGGATTTTTTGGGTTTTCGGTTTGATTCGGCCTATTGGACCGAAATACATGTGACTCGGGTTGGACCGGCCGAACCGGTCAGCTTTTTTACAACAGGCGAACCGGCCGATTCGATAGCAACCCAGCTGGTTCAATGCAAAACAACGCCGTTTTGAACCCAAAATTCAAAACGACGTCGTTTTGATTTTTTAATATTTTTTTATTAATATTTTTTTTAGAAAAATGGAAAAATTTATGTGCCTAAAAAAACGGTACCGATTTTGATTTGGCCAAAACGACGCCGTTTTGGCTTTGGTTATTTTTTTTATTTTTTATTTTAAATTTGATGGGCCGGCCCATTACAGGCATGGGTCAGCCCATTAGAATTTAAAAACCAGCTGGTTCAATCCGGTTAAATTATTTAAAATTGAACGGTTCGATATGTGTCCGGTTCAAAACGGTCCAATGGTTCAATCCGGTTTTTTCCGGTTGAACCCAGTCGGACCATGAAATTTTCATTTCCAGTTCGCTGTCTGGTCCGGTTCCAAAAACACTGATCATATATACTATAAAATTATGAATTACCCAAATAACTATTTTTTTTTCATAAATTATATACATTTAAAAAGAAAGAAAAGAAGTTAGTTAACGCCACTAACTAGTTTATATTAATACAAATGAGTGACGAAAGATGGAACAAAAGTTGGAGTAATGATACAAATTAACAACGTGCATGATCAATATAAACTTATAATATATAAAGCGTTTAATTACGCTAAGCTATGCACTGAAAATCTATATGATCAATTATTTAGTAATTGGGACCAAATTTACTCACTAATCAAACTAATGCCATTTTGATACGGTAAAAAAATCAATAAATATTAAAAAATAATACCAAAACGAGATTAATTGCAAATGGAGAAGACTTTAAGACAAGAACTGATCATTCAAGTCTTGTGTAAACTTGTTTGTATGTTGTGTGTCTATTTCGAAGGTGGGAATTCAGGACCCTTATATCATATATTCCTTTGCCGTCGCACTCCAAGTATACGTCGTCAATGGATATGGATGGGATTAGGATTAAGAAGACGAACTATATCCCAGACGCCAACGACTTGTCTCTGAAATTATAATACAAATATATATATCTAGATTGGATATTTAAAGGTTACGTTTACATCGACTAACTAAAAAATCAAAATGCTCCAAATATGATGATATAATAATAGTAATTCACTATCAAGAAAATTAGAAGAAAAAAATTGTTTATATTATTATTAATGTTATTATCGGATATCGAACTCATGACCGACGTCGTGAAAATTTATTTACCTATAGCTATTATTAGTAGTAAATCAGTAAAAAGTTATGCACAAAAGTTATTGTTAGCTAGTAAATATAAATATTTTTTATAAATAAAATTATGGGTTTGATTTATGATATTGCGAAAAATTAAATTTTTAAAATTTAAATTTCTGGTATAACCAAACTAGTTGTAAGTTAATGATCACTAGCTATGAACATAATCAATCTCTCTTTGCTTCTTTTATTCTATAAGTTTTTTTATACTATTCTTTTATCCAAATGGCTAGTAATCATGCAACCTCATCTCCTCTCAACCTGAAACGTCAAATAACCAACATATGTGTTCATTATGTCTCCACCCCAACGTTAATTGCAAGTTTGACCTTCATTTAAAAGTTAGGGGAAATGATTACATTACATTTGCCACGCTATCGTGTCAAAGTTTGCAACAGATCATGCGAGTAATTGTGAATCGTAATTTTATTCATATTTCTTGTAAAATAAGAAAAGAAAGTAAAGTATTTAAAAAAGTTATATAGTTTTTTCCTGAAATTTATGGAATAAAGTTTTTAATATTAATTTGAAGATAAAACTGTTTGTTTTAACTAATTATCCAAAAGAATGATGAATTTGAGAAAAAAGAAAGAAAAATTGAGACAATTAAGCATACAAGTTTATGGATTTGTGCCGCCATTCCAGGCCCAAATAGCCACCGATAAGGCCTACATGGCCCATGTCAAAAAGTAGAGGGAAAGCAGGCAGTTTTTACCGGTAAGAAGTGGGTGAATGCTGTGAATCAAAATATATCACAGGCATGTAACGATAGCATCGCTCCCTGCTCTAAAACAATAAATTAGCAAATTAAATTTCTTGATACTCTCTCTCTCCCCCATCCCATGCAAGGAGGATTTAATAACATCACAAGAATTGACATGGTTGCTTAAAATAGACATCACATGATGACGTGGCACTTTGACTTTTGACTCATTCTCCATCCTTGTCTCTTCCCTCTCTCTCTTTCTTGAGAGTTCAGTCTCCAAAAGAGAAAAAAAAGGAAAAACCAGCTAATCAAATCCCATATTGCTTGCTGACTGAGTTGAATCCAAACTGCAACTCGCACGACTCGCACCCATCAAACTCAGTCACCTCTCTCTCTTTTGAATGGTAAACAAGATACTAACTTGCTCACTCCTCCTCCATTTTCTTGTACGCGTATGATTTTCCGTAATTAGTCCAACAAAGTATCTTTCAGAGCTGCTTATTCAAGTCTTCCAAAGTAAGTCTCCCTTCAACAATCTCAGCTGTATTAAATTAATCAGTTATATTTGTCAATTTCCATTTATATGATGCCAGGATGCACTTTTCTTTTGCTGTTGTTATTTTCCTTTGAATTCAGCTTTTACTGGGTCGTATTTGTATTAGTTAAAGATAAGAGACTTGAGAGGGAAACAGAGTCAGGGTTTTAGGTGTAGAAAAATGCAGAGTGAAAGGGAAAATTCTCAAAATTAGCTATTTTTTTACTGTAAAGTTGCTAACTTTCTGTTTCCGGTGTCATTTCCAGGAAGAATCCTTTAATGGGTATCGATTTATTTGTGAAATTTCCTTGAATTTCATTTGACATGTTAGGCCCGGAGGATAATGACCACCTTCCTGGTGGTAGTGCTCCCCGGAGACCTTACTTCCGATCATTTTCATGGACTGACCGGTCACCTACTAAACCTAACCCTAGGCCACATCCTAAGAATAGTAAAGCTAGGGCTTGTTTGCCACCCCTGCAGCCTCTTTCTATTGCTCGCCGCCCTGCTGAGGAGTGGCCTAAGGCAGGTTCTGATGATCTCGGTGTGTGGCCTAATCCCCAAACCCCAAGAGGGCCTGCTAAGCTAGTGGAGGACTCTAAATCAGAGTTGCCACCTGTGAGGGAATTTCAGTTTAAGAAGGATAAGCTTGCGTTTTACGATAAGGAATGCTCCAGGATTTCCGAACATATTTATTTAGGGAGTGATGCTGTGGCGAAGAACCGAGAGATCCTGCGGCAAAATGGGATTACTCATGTGCTGAATTGTGTTGGGTTCGTATGCCCTGAATATTTCAAGAATGATCTTGTTTACAAGACACTCTGGTTGCAAGATATTCCATCAGAAGATATTACTAGTATTCTGTATGATGTATTTGATTACTTTGAAGATGTTCGCGAGCAAGCTGGAAGAGTTTTTGTGCACTGTTGCCAAGGCGTTTCGAGATCGAATTCTTTGGTAATTGCCTACCTTATGTGGAGGGAGGGCCAGAGCTTTGAAGTTGCTTTTCAGTATGTGAAGGCAGCAAGAGGAGTGACAAACCCAAACATGGGTTTTGCTTGCCAACTTCTGCAGTGCCAGAAGCGGGTTCATGCTGTGCCACCAAGCCCAAATTCTGTGCTCAGGATGTTCAGAATGGCTCCTCACTCATCATATGCTCCTCTTCATCTTGTACCAAAATTGTTGAGCCAGCCAGGGGTACAAGGGCTGGATTCCCGCGGTGCGTTTATTATTCACGTTCCTACTGCTATATTTGTTTGGGTGGGGATGGGTTGCAATCCAGTGATGTCTAACCATGGAAGGACAGCTGCGAATCAGGTCATCCGGTATGAGAGGGCCCAGGGTCCAATTGTGAGCATCAAAGAAGGGGAAGAACCACAAGAGTTTTGGGATGCTCTTGGCAATGGACAAAACTTAGCAGATACTTGTGATAAAGTTGAAGTAAAAAAGGAAGAACTTTTGTCTTCATGCGATTCAGTTGTTACTGGGGTTAATCAGAAGAAGGTTGATGAATATGATTTTGATTTTGAACTTTTCCATAAGGCACTTGCAGGAGGGGTAGTTCCACCTTTTTCAGTATCAAATGCTGAATCAGAAACTTGCCTCCCTGCCAGAGAAAATGGATGGGGCCGACTAAGGCAGAAGTTTGCTAATGGAAAAATGAAAGAATTTGTCTCGTCATCCAGATTGAGCCGCGACGCATTTCCATCACCTGATGATGAATCAGATATCGTACAAGAATCTGAGCCACCTGTTTCGTCGGTCGACAATTCATTGCTTCCATCACCATCAGCCTATTCTTGTGGTTCTCCAGATTCGTCTGACTGTTCTCCAAACAGCAGATCAGATAGGACAATGGATTCTGGCAAAGAAGTGGAACAGTGCATTTCTCTTGCTGATCCTGTTTTGCCAATACCGTCTCCATCTGGTTCTTCAGATTCTTTTTCTCTTTCTGACCCTGTAATACAATCACCAAGTCCCTGTGGTTCGCCAGATTCCTTTTCTTGCTTTCTGGATAGCAAGTCAAGGTTGGGTTACAAGTCGCCCACGCTCTCACCTTCAACCTCTGACTACTCTTCTAGTTCATTCACCTTTTCCCCGTCATCTTCTAACTGGTCTGATTTGTCTTCCCGCCAGCCTTCACCTTCTGGCTTGGATCCTAGAGATCATGTTTATGTCAAGAATGTCTCCTTAGCAGATAATTTTTTGCTAGGTTACAAGGATGCTTCAACATCTCCTAAAAAGGCAGTTTGTGCCAATCATGCTTGTAGGGATGAAAATACTTGTTTGCCTTGTAATGGCATTTCTCCCTCTATTGCAGAACGTAGAGGGAGTATTCCTCCTCCAAGGATGTTATTACCCACCATTCATGAACCATCGAAAGCCCCAAGGAAGCTGGCAAGATCATGGTCTTTTTCTACACCTGACTTAGATGATGATGATGTGATTAAGGACCTTCATAGTGATATAGATGGGCATGGAAGCATTAGAGAAGAGCAAATGTTGGATATTGAATGCAACATGGACCAGCAAATGCTAGGAACTGAGATTGATGGTTCCGGAAATGATTCACAAAGTGAGATTGGAGAGAAAAAAGACTGCTTCGGATCCTTTCTTCAATCAAATTGATCTCCCTCTGGTGCCCATGTACGGATGAGTTTTCTACCTTCATGCTGAAATCAGTTTGTGTATTTTCTCTTGTGCTTTGCATCAGTTTTAGCACCTTTACGTACAGAGATACTACTAGTTGTATCCTTTGCAGTTATGATCTTTTGCATTGGATTTAATGATTGGATGTGGCTATCTTCATAAAATCTGCATCTCTGAGATCATCATCAGATTGTGCATAGCTTATAGGCAAATCATATCAGATAGGTCCCTCAAACTTGTTTACTCTTGCTTTGTGAACATCCTGCAAGGATAAGATAGTTAAAGAGTTATTGTATCTCATAGTAGAGGATGTGCATAAACAGATATATTTAAGTATTCTAAGTCTAATGGTAAAAGTTAGTGAATTTCAATGTAAATTTTAAGGACTAGAAAAGTATTCCACAAAATATAGGTTCAATTATGTGATAATAGCTGATACCAATTTCACTTAAATTGATTGCAATTCGCACTTGTGAGTGGATTGGATTAAGTTTACCAGGGTATGTGGCATGTTTGTTCGATGGAATAGATTGGTAAGGAGTTAATTAACTAGCCTCCCCTTTTTCTGCCATGCAATCGGTTCATCTTATTTCTTGGAGAGTTCAGTGCATAATTGTGAAATAGTTGGTGAGTTGTGGTTTGGTTTAGCCTGTTAACTGTTCCTTGAGACATGATCTTCTCGTGTAGAAGTTTACATAACTATCTATTGTCAAATTGGATGCCGAGTAGGAAGGTGAAGTACTCGGAATTTCTGACTGCAATAAAGAAAGATTATCGACCCTCATATCCTTTGTTGTCTTCGTTGTTGCATACCATCTTTTGTTGTTACTAATTGTTATTAGCTTCAAAACTTTTTTGTTTTTTTCGTTCTCAGAACTTTGCTATTGCCTGCCTTTACTTGAATGACTAATATCCAAACATATATGCTCACTACAGGTGGTTAGAGGAGGCGAGCGATAGCAATTTGTCGAAATTTTCTCGATGGTTTCTCACTTCCAAGTGTTCTGCTGGAAATTTGGAGAATGGGCATCCCAGGTACTACAAGAGATCCTTTTCTGCTTGTGTATGTGATGCTTAAGTTAAGAGAATTTCAAGTTTACCTGTACAGAAACAAGGTTGCTGTACAATATATAGTAATTAGTTGAAGTAAATAAAATCAGTAGGAATAAGAAGAGGGTTTACCCTTCTTTTTAAATATTTGTTTTCTTCTTCGTTATTTCTTCTTCTTTTGCTTAGTGTCGTATACAGCACCGAAGGTGTTGCTATTTGCTATTTTTTTTATATATAATATGGTGTCTCGCATCCTTTGGGTACTATTTTATTAGATACGATGAATTTGCAACATGCATCAATTATGCCATGTGTGTAAATGTGGCATCTTTTTTGGAATGTGGTATTAAAATATTTCATGTCCAATTTCAATGTCCTTATATAAATTGAGATTTATTGAACTCAAAGTGCATTTGAGAAGGTTCCAACCGCAAACAATTCTGAGAAATAGTTAGATATAGCGTGCGGCTGCGTTATGTGGTTTGCTCGCTCATATACTCGTCGTAGATTAAATTGTGTTTTATTTATAAAATTTGTATAATTATATGTTCTAAATCTGTAACTAGAAATAATCAAGAATTAGACATTTTGTTAAAAACAAGGAAAATCAAACCTACTTGAAATTGGAAGTTAAACGGATAACATTGCTTCTAATAAAAGAAACCTTTGATGAACAAAAACGAAAACAAAAAACCCAGAAACCTAAAAAGTTCTTTCAGAAACCTTATCATGACGCTTCATCTTCATCAACTCAACCTCGACATCATCCAAGAAAAGGCGACCGTAATGTTTCGGGCCATGAAGAACTTCAGTAGTTGGGTGATAGATTTCATCACCGCAAAAACCACACCCCTTCTTTGTTGCTCCGGCTGAAACCAAGTCTAGAATGCAGCATACCGGCTCGGTCAACCTGGAAAGTCCATCCGACACCTCAGCGAAGAACATACGTTCTTCTGCTTTCGAGTCGCTCGCTGCCACTGCAACGAAATTGAAGTGGTAGTATGAAGGATTCCCGCGGCAACGGCACTCACCGGAGAGTTTCCGGTACTCGTAATAACTGCCGTTGGCAGCATTGTAGCGTGCTAAAGCAGGCTTCGCAAACGTCTCCACCAATGACTGCTCTTCTTCCATCGTTTGCGATTCGTTATTGATGGGTTTCATATTCAAAAACCTATATAGATAAACGCAATATATAAACTATAAGTGTTTTTTTATGTAGATTACTCTAATTATTAATCCAAAAATTAAAAGAGTTCTTTTAGTGTAATTAATTTTTATTTATTTTCCAATTAAGGTACTTTCAATTTTATTTACAAAAATAGCGTATCTTGTAACATTAGTACATTACCAATACGTGACTGCCATCCGTTTTAACTTTTTAGTTAACTAAATTACATAAATAAAATCAGAGGCTCTTCTATTATTTATTTTTTGAAATTAACTATTCTGCTTCTCTTCTTTTTACCTACTACAGCAAAAACAGAACATATCAGACAAGAAACCAACAACAAGGGCTGGTTTCTACCTACTGCAAGATTAGGAAAACACGATCAAGATTACGCTGTCCTGCGATCGTACCGAGTAATCCCATGTTGTAGCTAGAAATGTTTGATAGTATAGTCAGTCAGACATTTACTGGACCATGGTTAAAAGGAGACCTATCAACCAAAACAAGTGCAGCTATGATCACATACCAGTACCACTACCACTCATGGGGACCGAACAAAAGGCCATCCTAACCAGACTGTACAAAAAACAGTTACAGGATGATCACCAAGAACAAAATTCAAAACCTTCTGATGAGAGGCCGATCGATTCCTAGGGGTTGATAAATAACTTAAGCATGTCGTCGGCGATTGATGATTCTGGTCACAGTCTATCTTGAGCTCTTAAGAGAGCCATTGTTGGACCCAGCGCGCTGCTTCTCATGGCCTTAAAGGACCAAGGATTCCTGCCTGAACTCTCAGCTTTGCTTCCACTATCCTCCTCGGAAAGTTTTGCCTTCTTTGCGCTTAAAGCCTGCTGAATTTCTCCCCATCCATTCACTTCTCTTTTCTCTGTAAAAAAAAGAAAAAGAACAAAGCAAGATTGTTTACTTGATTGCACTTGTCTTCACCAATGACAATGTAGTTTAGTAGGTAATCCTAGTGAAGTATGGTATTCTTTCAAATCTTTAGGGTTGTTCAGTATCGTTTCTGTTTTTTTCTTGACTTTTAAAACACAAAACAAAAAATAAGAGACCACTTTTTCTGGTTTTTAAAATTGTGTTTCTGTTTTCATAAATTGTTCACTTAAAAGAAAAAATTTTAAATAAAAAATTATTTTAACAAACACGATTTATGTTTTTCTTTTAGAAAAAAAAAACAAAAAACTAGAAACAAAAACGATAACGAACAAGCCCAAGCCTTTGCATCCGAACAAATAAAAAATGAAGTAAACATAAACATAATAAAAAGAAAAAAGAAAAGGGTTCGTTTTCATGCTCGTTGTGCTCAGTTCATAACTTGATTCCTGGCATGGAACTAGTTGGGAATAATACCTTGAACAGAAGTAGGAGCTTCCTTATTGCTGGTGGTCTTCAAACATGTTCCAGCATCTTGATCTTGGACAAGAACTTGCTTAACTTCCTTAGAAACTGATTTTCCTGACTTTAGGCAGCCGTGCTTGATGCTGCGAACTTCAAGAAGTGATGAATAATCTGCCTGAAAATGAGCAGTACTCATCAATTTTCTTAATCAAACACAATAAAAGGTTAGGTCAAGACACTATAAGCTGTCAGAAGCTCAAGTTGAACAACTGCAAACTAAGGGAACCAAGACTATGATGGAAACTAAACCACAGTGGTCTAATGAGGTGAAAATTCTGTGCATGAGAAGGCAACTACAATACCTCCAAAGAACCATCTTCCCCATAAAGGGATGTTTCTTGAACTCCAGGGCATTCATCATTATCTCTCTCTCTCACCGGATACCCTGGTACTGGCACAATTATAATCCTATTGGATTGGGGGTCATACCATGATACCCTTCCAACCTAAAGACCAAGGAGCATAGTTAGTGTTCTCTCTTTAAAGAAAAAATAATTTAAACATAATTGCATAATAAATTGTACTCGGTATGATGATGGCTCTGGGGTCCAGGATGAAGACAGCTCAATCACGCGATATGCAATCACATCGCCTTCCTGCAATTTTTTTAGAAGAAAACAGTCTATAACATCCATATGAGAGAAAATAAAAGCAAGTAGTATCTATTATGCTCTAGCACTATATCTATGAACTAATAAGATGATTGGTCTGACTTTACAAAACCCATTTGCCACCATTTCCTTTCTGTAACGGAAAACAAAAAGAACCATGCAAACAGCTAAGACGAAAATTGAGGAGAACAAACCTTAGGCAAGCTAGCATGAAGTGGAAGTTCATCATAGTTGACCTGACCATTTTCAGGGGTGTCTTCATCAGCAGCTACCATGTTTGGAGACTCTTGATTGAAGTTGTTATAGTTGTTCCTTTCATCATGTGCCTGTTTCTCAGCAGCAAGCATTTCAGGATACTCTTGACTAAATTTGTCATGTCTCTTCCTTTTATCAGGTGCACCTTTCTCTGTACCCCATTTTTGGCCCTTCCTCTTGCTTGTTACTCCACTCCACTGAAAGGGGTTCTGTAGTAGGACCCGAGAACACCAATTTAACACCAATAGAAGCTAAGCACAAACAGTAATCGTTGTAGCACTAATCTACGGTAGACAACATCTTATGATTAGATCATAGACTTTCTGGAGTAAGTTTTAATAAAAATTATCCTCTAAAACACCTACATTACAGAATAAAGTTCATGGCAATGGATCATTTCTAAGAATCATTAAGCTCTCACCAATAGCCAACCACCAATTACATGGCAACTTGTAAGAGAATAGAAAGGAAACAGAGTGCAGCAATATCCATCTCAAACACCTTTAAAAGAATAGGGGCTAAGGTTTTCAAGCAATAATATTGGACTACAAGTTTTAAGAAATCACCAATTTGATTTTTTTTTTAAATGCAATGTTTTACACTTTTACTACTTAAGAAGAACTGGGTGATCAATGAAAACATTCCAAGATTTTTCCTTGATAACAGTATAAGCAGTCAATCACCGAACAAAAGCAAGGAAATAGATAGAACAAATGATAAGAAACTAGAACAGAAAGGAGGAGGGACAAACATACCACAGGAATTTGATCTTGCTGCTTGGCCTGATCAACAGCTACTGGAAGAAGAAACGTGTGTTAGAGATCTAGCATAACAGATATGCCCCTCAAACTCCAGTTATACAACACAAAACTGTTATATCACTTGTTACCACCAAAATGCTGAGGTAACAGAACCCTTCACCCCAAACAAAAGACAGACAGAGATAGTCGGACCTTTTCTGGATGACCCAAACCGGATATGTCCTGGTTTTATTTTTATGGGAACAACAACATCCTGTGAGTTGTCTTCACTTTGCGACTGATGATCTTCCTCACATTTATTGTTTTCTTCACAATCTTTTTGCCCTCCATTTTCAGAAACTCTTTGAACATCCTTTCCAGATGATTGCAGACTAATCTTTTCAATAAGTTGTCTCTGATGCTGCTGCAACATTGAACCATGAAAAAGAATCAGCAAAAAAGAAGGAAGAATATTCCCTTTTCCCAGTGAAAGGCATCATAAGCAAGAGACGCTTGAGTTAGATACTGACTTCCACCTCCATCCAACCTTTTCAACCATTTATGCCAAAGTATTCAAACTATGCACATGCATGTTCACGTGAGCAGCATATTCGAATTTACCAGTCATACTGTTTCCTCTTTCTTAGCATTCAGCTAAAGCCCATGCGAGACTCCAGTAATAAAATGCAAATACAAAAGGGATATTTTAGCTGGAAACTTATCAAACACTGATATACCTCTTTCTGTTCAGCTTTGCGTTGTTCCTTCAACCATTGCCTCTTCAGCTTCTTGCGTCTAGCACTTCTGCTGGGCTGATACATACACAAGAGGGAAAAAAAATTAGTTTCATTCTTTGGCTAGATGAAAGTTTTAACACATGATCAATAGGAAACCAATCTAGTTCCAAATTCATAATTAGGTAAAAGGTCTTTTGGGACTTTAGGATACTTCTTAATCACTTGAGTAGCATCGATTAACTTGTATCAACATGCTAAGTTCAGCCAAGTTTTCTGAACACGAAAACAGAAAAGTCTAATAATGGAAATGGAGCACAAGTTATGCATCTTCGGCTTATATATACCTTTCAGTCGATGTGGATGCGAAAAATCAAGAGGTTCCAGAATACATCAACACATTATATAATGAAAGCATGGTACAACCCACCAAAAATGATGTGCACCCTAGACCTAAAGACTGACAACCACTATAGCAGATTTTAAGCCAAAATAACAATGGACGGAAACCTTTTTACTTCCACCGGGAGAGTGGGATGCATCTGCATTACCATTACCATTTTCTTGAGGCTGGCTAGACCTGAGCCAAAAAAAAGAGGGAAAAGAGAGACCTGGTAAGCTAAAGAGAAGCAAAGAGAAGAACTGAATACATTACAAAATCCTAAGATAACCCCAAAATGAAGATGCAATGTAACATAGATGGCTCAATTAAAGTTGGCAGGGGTATAAATTAGGAAAAATTAATTACAAAATCTCTCTGGTGCAGGTTGTGTTAGCAGTTTTTTCCTGATAGCTACAGCTTCAAAGTCCTTACAGTTCTCTGTTAACTGTTCTGAAGTATATCATACTCACCATTTAAAGTCTCTAACATTAAACCTGTGTACCCAAGAGTATCATAAATATCGTGTAACAAATTTCTCAATTACTATGGTGAAGTTGCATCAAGATTACTGGTAAACATAAGTCAATTATATTGTAAATACTATTAGTGCCATTTTTGGGCACATTTCATAAATGTTTTCACTTCAGAATGCCATGTTATCTTTGATTTTCTAGTTAAGCAATCCTTATACCTTGTAAATAAGCCTCTACTTAATAACGTCCGGTAGTAAGTGGAATATAAGAGTCCCATTCTTCTTACAAGTAGTGCAAAAACTGCATTTTAAATAACTTAGACATGCTTAAACACATAGCTTAGTCATTAGTTAGTCATACTATAAGACGAGAAGGCAGAACTAACACACAGGATGAATGAAACAGAGCTGACCAATATATGTATATAGTACATTATCAACCTCTTTGCTTGGGGCATAGCTTTACCACCCTTCTTTTTCCTTTCAACAACTTTAGGAGCGGTCAAGGTTTCATTCTTCCCAGTGTGAATATCATTTCCAACACGCTCTGGAACAATAGCACATTTTTCAGCAGTAGCAGATTTGTTTTTCTTCTTCCTGCATATAGAAATAGAGTGGACTGATGAACCCAAAAGTACTAGCAAGAATTCTAATAATTAAATTACAAGAGCAGAAACATTTACAAATTGTGCATAATTGCTAGAAGTGTGTTTGGAAGAATCTAAGGAATATTATGCCGTGATAATGACACATTTGATGTGAAAAAAAACAGAAGAGCAAAAATTATAGTTGTAGGAACTTGTCAGTGTGAGACTGAGTAGCTGTATCGGAAGCATAAATAAGTATCTTCTCCTTTAGTGCATGGAAATGCTGTTAACATCCACCCAACTTATAGGAGAAAAAGGTCCCATCAACTTCAAACAACGTATATGCACCAAAGGTGCTTGACTGAAAGGGAAAATACAAGATGAACAGGTATGGCTGACTAACAAGCAGTCAACATTAAGGTAAATGCATGAAGAAGAGAATGCCTCAAGCTTTACATGTACATATTTTGCTGATTTCAAGTGCTGAATTTCAGTGACCACCTTTTTACTAGTATACACCACATATTATCAGACGTTATCATTTCATATCAATGGACACTTCACTGGAAAATCTAACACCAAGAAAAGCTTAAGGCAGGCCCATTAAACTGCTCAGTTACTATCAGAAGCAACATTTATTAGATATTTACCATTGTGAATAACTAAAAACTCAAGGGAAAAGACCACACAGCAAGTTCACAACACAGGTCCTTTATTTAGCAAAATAACATACTTTGAGCTGTGAAGTTCCCCAGATGCCTTTCTCTTCTTAGAAACCCTTTCTGTTTCAGGACTACTTTCCACATTCTCCTCCTCCTTCTCAGGTACAGAGTCATCATCCTGTGACTCACTCTTGTACCCTCCAGATTCCTTATCAAACTCCTCATTCGCTAGAAGATTCATCGCTGTAGCAGGCACAGGTTGCGTATTCACAAGTTCCACCACCTCCAACGATTTCACCCCATCGTCTACTAGGATCATATCAGTAGAACCACCGCCCATTCTTTTGACTCTATTATAAAATACACACACAACAAACATAACATCAGCTCACTGCAATGTACTAAACAGCAACCCAGGTGATCCAGAGAACTCACCGGATGATATCTTTGTCCTTGAAAATCGACGTTGATTCAAAAGGCGGTAAAACAAATCCTTCCATCTGTAAAAGGAAAACAACAAGGGATTGAACCGCGACCATGCAAAGAGAGAGAAATAGGGATAGGCGTGGGAAGCAAAGAGAGATAGGCTTACTGAGAGGAGGATGCCATTAGGACATGCTTTGTGAAGGTCGAAGATGGAGAGGATGTAGGATGAGATATCGGAGATGGTCTGGTGTTCGGGTTTTAGGAGGATCCAGCACCGTTTAAGTCCTTCGATTTTCTGGCATTCGGTCAGGGAGCTGTCAAACACTAAACGTAGCCTCACCGTCTCCATCGTCGCCGACGAGGAGTGCCGGAGGGAGAGGAATTTTTTTGCAGGCAGGTGTCAAAGGTTCTGTAGGTGCTAAAAGCCTAAAACCCTCGCCAGTCTTTGAGAAGTTGAGAATTAGCGCTGGACTAAAAGGGACGGACAAGGCCAAAATTGCCTTGCTCAGTAAAGCGCGCCGCGCGTGTACCTTTTGCTCAGTAGACACCGCAAGACATCTTATAATTTCCTTATTTCTTTGGTTTCTCCTTTTCTTTTTCAACATTTCCTTACCATTTTGTTTTGTTTTATGCGGATATTGGACTCCATATTTTCGGTTTTTAATAACTGACGTTTTAAAATAATATCAAAATTTAAAATAATAATGTTTGATCTGTTTTATTTTTTTTCTAATTTTTACTCAAATTATCATATCATCATCAAATTAAATTAATACAGAAAAGTTAATTTGTCATTTCCATAAAATATATACTCCGAAAAAGATAAAATGACAAGAGAAAATGGATCAGAAAATTCATAAGAAAGTGTCGAAAACGGAGGAAGTATTAAACTATGCTTTGCATAGATAATTTAAAATATTATTCGTTATTTTTCTCAAATCCACATTTACTTAACATAGCACCTTTTTTCTCAATTAACCCCCAAATTTTCTACTTATTTTCAAATTTTCAACTCAATTAACCCAACTGCTACCTTCAACTTGGTGCAAAATGCAGCAGAAACAAGTCCCTCAAATTCTTTTAGATGCATCAATTTTTTGTTCTACACACTAGAAAATAACGCTCTCTAACGATTCAGCCAAGAAACCATTCATGGCAATTTTGCAAAGTCTTTTATTTTTCTAGATTGGTTCCAAACCAATTTAAGTAATAATAAAACTTTGCCTAGTTACTTTTTTTTTGGTACAGGAGAAAAGAAAACGAAGCTAACTCCTTAAGAAACCTACAGCAGCCTAATCCGCTTCAATGAATGCTCACAATATCGCGCAGCTCGATCCGCTGTCACAGGCCCCTGAAACATTAAATCAGCTCGTAAGTACAAACTTTCAGATTTATGGAGGATAGAGGCAAAAAGGAAACGCAAATGGAGGGTTATTTTCTTAGGTTAATTTCATACACACTTCAAAGGAAAACTGCAAAACATCAGCTCTGTAAAGACCAATGGCAATCACTCAGGGACCAGCTCTGTAAAGCATGATAATCAATCATAATAACCACCTGTCAATAGTTGAGATCCGAATAGTATAAGCGTAATTGTACTGAAGAATGTTTTATTGCCTAGTAAAGTAAATCATGACTTTCTCATTGCCGTTTATAAAAACCAAAACCTAAGAATACAATAGGACCATCCACAAACAGCCTGAACACAAACTCTGTGCCCCGGAGGTAGCTAACAATGCAGTATCATTTTCAACACAATTGCGTATTCTTAACGTTCCAGAACCTCCACTGAATTACAATTTAACAATAAATGAGAAGTTGGAACTTGATGAAGCTCCTTAATTCTAAAATACTTTCACCAGGTAACAAAGTATACTAAAACAACATACAGAAGACCGGTTCTGCAACATAGCATTCAGACAATATAACATGTAGTGCTGCCTTTCAATCACAGTGAAGATAACTACATAGCACAAGACAGTAATATGCTCGAAAGCAATTCTATTTGCATAGGAATTCGATACCAGCATACATTTTGATAGAACCATTGATGGAAATAAGTACATTCTTGAAGTTTATCTAGGAGACACTAATTCATGCTGATCATTTCAGTTTATCGTTCTCCTAGTGTTATACTGTGTTCCATTAATTGCTACCACACACATCCCCATCGTGATACTGTCTTGATATCGAAAACGGTAACATAAAATTTTCAAATAGAAATGCCCATGAATGAACTAACAATCACAACCAAAATAACATTGACAAAGGCTCTGTTTGGCGTTCCAGTTCAACCTGAAAATGATAGGTGGGAAAAAATTCAGTGGGAAAATGACTTTTGGGAAAAAAAATTAAAAGTGTTGTAAGATACTTGAGGTGTTTGGTAAACAGTTTTTCAAAACTATGGTTTGGATGTAAAATGACCATAAAGGGTATAAAACCCATTTTTAAAAAATTAATAAAAATAGGAAAAATGGATCTAGAATTAATTATCTTGAGGTAGAGATTTTATTGTGATAATTTTTAATTTATTTTGTTGAATATATAATGTAAAAAAATCAAAACAAAATTAAAAGAAGGAAAAAAAGGAGAGAGAGAGAGGCAAATGGAGGTTCAACCTCCTGCTGGAGCAATTTGCTCCAGCCCCAAATCCTTGCATTTCCTTGCTTTTCCTGCGGTGGGATGCGAGCCCATTTGGGCATTGATAAATTGGAGTGGTGTTACCAAACACCAAACAACCATTTTGGGTGGGGAAAAGGTTGGATTGGTGGCCAACCTTGAACCCCAAACACAGCCAAAATAAGATTTACAAATCAGAGGTGAGTATGAAGAAGCTACCTGATTTTCTTGGTGAGGATGGACTGGAGTTTACGAGCGAGATCCTGCGATTGCACTCTACGCTCCAGACTCTTGCGTGCCAGGACTCGCTTCTCCGAGTTCTTGAGGTGAAACCTCTGCTTCGCCTTGATTAGCCGCTCCATCCCACTCGAAGTCATCTGCCTCTGCATAATAGCCAACGCCCGCTCTAAGTTCCCATCCCTCACTTTCACTCGAATCCCCCTCATCTGCTGCAACTGGTAATCTCCGCCGAGCAAGCTAATCCCCTGAATCGGCAGCTTGAACAGACTCCACACGTTCCTTCCCATTACATTCATTTCCGAATCACTGCAGATTACAGTCCTTATCAAATCAGGAAATCGAAACTTTCATCAATCAAGTAATACAAAATATACTCACCCAAATTAATTTGCTGTTTCTTCGAAGACCTGTATGATTATTCCCCTTCGCCGTCGCCGTTGCCGTCGCCGTCGCCGCTTCGTCCCTCTGGTTTGGTTTGGATGCTTCACAAAACGATGACGCGATAGCGCGACGATTGACTACTTGCTAAAATGATTAAAACGGTATCGTTTGGTAAGAGTATGAGAATTACCATAATACCCTTACATGTCTGAACAAGCAAATCCATATTAGAAAACTCGATCTCCACATTTGCTTATTTGAAAGCTACTTAACTAATCATCACCACCGTCAGTTCTGAAAACTGAGCTCAAATTAATAATCATCTTCTTCTTCGTCAATGTCTTTCAGTCCAAAGCGAGTCACGGCGGAGCTCCGTCATTCGAGCTCGCTTGGCGGCAGAGCCACTCCTTCGCCAATGAAGCGCGATGAAGATACTTCCCCTCTCGTTCACGCTGACCTTCCTGGTGACGAGGACGACGATGACAACCATCGCGCGCGCAATCATTTCTCTAGAGATCGTGACCG
This sequence comes from Viola odorata, assembly GCA_963691705.1. Taxonomy (NCBI): domain Eukaryota; kingdom Viridiplantae; phylum Streptophyta; class Magnoliopsida; order Malpighiales; family Violaceae; genus Viola; species Viola odorata. Next base: position 7,746,239 of record OY829540.1, on the reverse strand, counting down.
TCCGTTCTTCTGGTTCAATCTTCCTTTCTTTGGTGAAGATCCTAGGGTTTCCCCTCACACTTCCAGGATCTCGCTTATCTTCCTCATCATCATCGCATTTGCCGCATTGATCTCCGTCGTCTCAGTGCTAAAACATTTCGTAAGCCTTTCAATATGAGTGGATTGATAATTTGTTTTGAACTGATGTGTGTTTTCTACTGTTCTAATTAACTGTTTTCTGTCTCTTTTTTTCAATTCTTGATTGGTTTGTGTAGAATGGACCATACTTATGTAAAAAGGATGGGATTGTTCTTCATTGTCCTCGTGTAAGTATTTGAATTCTCCTTTCCTTGAAATGAAGAAGGAAGAAGAGCAGATTATCTTATTGACTTGGTTTACTGTTGTTGTTTCAGGTGAAGGAATCTCCTTCTTTGTGGGAGAATCCAATTTCTGCTACTACATCATGGAAGCCTTGTGCTGAGCGTCGAATCGGTGGAATATCAGGTGCCTCATCATTTATGCATTTACCAAACGGGATTGGATAGCCTAATTTATCTGCCGTCATACTTGGCTCATGAATGAAAAAAAAAAAAAAAACTTTCGTCATGCTATTACTTGTAATACTAGAATGACAATCTCTTCGTTTTTTTTCCTTTTTCCTGATGGGGGAATGTGATATTCTCAACCTACTTTCAAGTTCTAGTTCTGTCCTGTTCTACTCATTTCTTCAACGTCAGTGTAGTTATCATTTCCTTGAACTTTTGCAGATCTTCCACCTGAGAATGAGACAAATGGTTACATATTCATACATGCAGAGGGTGGACTGAATCAACAAAGAATCGCTGTATGTATTCTCCCTGTCAAATAGTTTGTAGAGAAAGCTCTCCTTTGTTGTTACTAGTTATGATTTGCAAACTCATTCTCTTGTCCTCGCTATCCATTTTCTCATAAAAAGAAAGGAACACCTGTTATGTATTAAAATTGTCATCTTAATGTTTTCTGGAAAGTAAGATTTTGCTTGATGGTAATTAGTTTATGTTTTCTCCTTTTGCTTTGAGCTTTAGAGCCTTAGGGCTTCTTTCATACTGAAGATATACCCTTGAACTGTTTGGTCAGAGAATGCTTTCTAGAATCCAATTGTGATAATCTTCTTAATAAACTCATCTGCAGAGATACAGATGATGGATTTTTTTTTCTTCCTTTTAATGTTTCTGCGGTAAGAATAGAATTTCCATTGACTAGGGCAAGAGGGGTTACTGGGCTAGTACCAGGGTCAATCGTTAGAGATCTTTTATGGATATCGTCAGGATACCTGCTTTTCTGGGAAAATGATATAGGTTCAACTTATTGACTGAGGTTTTGAGCATACAGATGTTAAGTTGAGCAAGTTGCAAAATAAAATACCCAGAGAAGGTGGATTTCTATTTTTCTATTTCTATGATTTAGTTATTTTGTTTTTTTTACGTATTCTCACTTTTGTGTTGGAAGTTTGATTGTGTTTCTTTTTACTGGTGCTCATATACCTTATCCTAATGAACTTGTCTGATGAATTTGAGAATTTTGTGAATTATTTTTATTCGTCTACCTGCTAAATTTAGATGATTTAATTGTGGTGAACTATGTGCATGCAGATCTGCAATGCAGTGGCTGTAGCCAAAATACTGAATGCAACCCTTATTTTACCTGTGTTGAAGCAAGATCAGATTTGGAAGGACAAAACGTAAGATGCCATGCCCAATATTCTTATGCATATCATAGCATCAATGGTATTAAGAGCTTTTATCTCACAAGATCATTGATAACGTAAATTTTCCAGTCTATTGCGTACCATGAAAACTAGGGAAGTTTGAATTGATAAGCCACTCTTATATTTTGTTATTTTAAAGACTCTTTTTTCTCTTTTTTCTTGATAACAATTAGTTGTTGAAAATCTTGCAGGAAGTTTGAAGATATTTTTGATGTTGATCATTTCATTGATTACTTGAAGGATGATGTCCGGATAGTTCGTGATATACCTGAGTGGTTTACAGACCCATCAGAGTTGTTCAAAAATATAAGGTTTGATTTTTGCCCTTACCTTTTCTTTTGTGAAGTGTTCTGGTGGGACTGAGGGGTTGCATTTTCTATACTTTACCAAATGGAGATGATGGATACGATATGCATATGAATTCCAATTCGTGCTTCTGGCATTGATTTCATTAAAAACTTATGCTTGCTTTTCAGGCGGACAGTGAAAAATATTCCAAAGTATGCACCAGCGCAATTCTACATTGACAACGTGCTGCCACGAGTCAAGGAGAAGAAGATTATGGCCCTGAAGCCTTTTGTTGACCGGCTTGGGTAAGTGATGGACTTTGTAGATTTTACTTGCACTATCCTCAACTTTTTGATATGTTGAAGAAGAGCGATTCTTGGTGTTTGCTTTCTTTTGAATAACTTTATTTTTCATATATGTGCTTGGTTCAGGTACGATAATGTTCCTCAGGAAATCAACAGGCTGAGGTGTAGGGTGAATTATCATGCACTGAAATTTCTCCCTGCGATAGAGAATATGGCTGATATGTTGGTATCAAGGATGCGAAATCGTACAGGAAGTTCTAATCCATACATGTACGTGACAGTGGTATATATCACTGAAGTGTATTGTTAGTTTTGTGTACTACAGCTGCAGTGTTACTGAAACCTCATGTCATTTATCATGCAGGGCACTCCATCTTAGATTTGAGAAAGGGATGGTTGGTCTATCGTTTTGCGATTTTGTGGGTACAAGGAAAGAGAAAGGGGAGATGGCCAGATACAGAGAGAAAGAATGGCCTCGTCGATATAAGGTGAATGATATGCAAGATTTCTGCCTTTTGTTTAACCTACCGAAAACATTAATGCGTGAAACCTTTAACGGTGATTGCATCTGCAGAATGGTTCCCATTTGTGGCAACTGGCCCTTCAAAAGCGGAAGGAAGGGCGGTGCCCACTTGAACCTGGAGAAGTTGCAGTGATTCTCCGAGCAATGGGTTATCCTAAGGAAACTCAAATTTACGTTGCTTCTGGCCAGGTTTATGGTGGTCAAAACCGGATGGCCCCTCTGAGGAACATGTTTCCAAATCTGGTAAGGTTCATTGGTTCACCTTTTGGCTTCTGTTGTCTTTTCTGGCCTTCTACATTTATGCAGTGCTCCCTGAATTACTAAAATGTTTAAGGGATCATTTGCACGTATTTTGTAGCATCCATTACATAAACCTAAAGTGAGGTTTCATTATGGGTTGGAGATGGATAGGAAATCATTCCATCTGTAAATTTTCACATTTTTAGTCCTTGGTATGTGGCGGTCCATGCGTAACTTTATGACAGCCCCTTGTTTCTAGCATCGTCCAAAACAAATTAAGCCAAAAACAGAGTGTTTCCCATCTTCAGTAACTTGTCTGCATGCATCATAACTATTTTTCGCCAATGGTATGGTTTCATGCAAAGTGGCACATTTATGTTGGTCACTGGTTGACTTGCATCTAGCATGCAAAGATTCAGATTCTGTGGAAGGAAGCTTACTTCTTTCTTCATCATATATTTTCAATTTGAGATATTCATTATGAGGATTTATAACAGGTAACAAAGGAGGAGTTGGCAAGCATGGAGGAGTTGGATGGCTTCAAGAAGCATGTAACAAGTTTGGCAGCCCTAGACTTCTTGGTTTGCTTGAAGTCTGATGTGTTCGTGATGACCCATGGAGGCAACTTTGCCAAATTGATTATCGGGGCGCGCAGGTACATGGGTCATCGTTATAAATCCATAAAGCCAGACAAGGGTTTAATGTCTAAATCTTTTGGAGATCCCTACATGGGATGGGCCAATTTTGTAGAGGATGTTGTTGTCACTCACCAGACTCGAACAGGGTTGCCCGAGGAAACCTTCCCTAACTATGACCTGTGGGAAAACCCGTTAACACCTTGCATGTGTAGAGCTTGACCGCATGGATTCACATTGTTAGAAGTTCAACCACTAATTCAATTTGAGGAACATTTCCTTAATCCTTGGCAACGTCCTTCAAGAAACTAAATTCCTTTACCCAGAACAATGAAGAAGCTGAACAAAGTAGTAGCTTGTGGACTTTTGGGACGAACTGGAGATTCGTGCAACGAATAGTTATTTGCACGCTGAAGGGGAGATTAGGAGGGTGATGGAATGCATTAACAGGTACTGACTTGCCTCGGAGGATTCATCAATCCTATGAGTATGGATCCGCAATCATCTGTTGTATATGCTTCTTGTTTTTTCCTGAACGAATATATATGCTTAATGGTTAAACCAGCAGTTTTGTATCGAAAATACACACGAGAATTGGCAATTGTCTTTGAACAGTCAATTCAAAAGTTCTTGTATTGATCAATATTAGAAATTACATGGTTAAGTATGTACTGTGTTTATTGTCTTATAGATATTACCAAAAAAAACTACTTTAGAATTCCACTCTTTGGAGAAAAAGTCAGAGTGTACTTGTTCAATCCGCGTAAAACGGAATTCTAATCTTCATCATCATTCAATTTCAGATGATACCACTTTTAATTTATTTCTTTGCCTTTTTGTTTTTTGTTTTCATCTTTATAATTCACGAAAATGATGCCATCCTTCTTTAATCCGGCGTGCAAGTTTTGGCTAGGTACAGATGAAATTCGATTAAACAGCATTTCAACACGTCATCACCATACAAATTCAACAACTTTTTGATAAGAACATTAATTACTCCCAACCTCTCTGGATAAATGTCGTTTTAGCTTTTGCTTTTACTTATCTTAAAACAGCCGGTAGATTCACCGTTTGAGATAATTTTGCCCTTAATTTTTTCTGAGAACTACGTTTAAAGTACGTTCAAAAAAAAATCGGATTTTTTTGGAGTCAAATAGTGCTTCATCCGGCCTGCTCGATATGCGTTTCTTACTGAATATTTGGATGTGAAGAAGATATGTAATTGAATCCAGAGGGAGCAGTTTAGTACTCATCGAAAAACAAGCGTCTGTTTTCTTTGCAACTACTAAACACATAAAACCGCGGATCATTGTCTTAACAGCATTGTCATCCTCAGTTGGAGGTCAGAACGGAACCGGTCGGTTTTGCCCATGTCAAGTGACCAGAAGAGGTGAAACCATGAAGATTCATCTGTTGATCCCTTTGTTCCTCTTCCTCGCTTCATATCTCTACAGGTACTCCTCCTCCTCCTCCTCCTCTCTCTGTTTCTTCTCTGTAGTAGTGTTAGTGATCGCTTCTCATAAAAAAATTATGTTTCTTATGTAACTAGTTTTCATGTTGTTCGTTTTCATCAGTTGTTGTGTTCAAACTGATAAGGAAATGCAGAAACTACTACAGTTCAGGATTTTTGTGAATTTATTTTGGTTTACTGACCCTAGAAAACTGAGAATGATCAATGTCTCATACTTTGTTTCAATCTGAATGCATTTTGCATCGAATTAGAAGGTTATTTGAGAACAATTATGAGTTATATGATGAGATTGTCTTATTTGTATGAAACCCATTTCAGGGTGTCCTGTCAAGAGGAGCGTGCTACCTCTCCACCTCGAGGCTGGAACTCTTATGATTCATTTTGCTGGACCGTTTCCGAAGAGGCATTCTTGAACAATTCTGAAATAGTTTCGAAGCAGCTGCGTCCTCATGGATATGAGGTACCACGAAGATTGTTAGATGTATATTTTCATTGCTATGACAGTGGGAACTTATCAGAATGAAGTTTTGATTTTTGTTTTCTCTGTGTTGTGTCCAGTATGTTGTGGTGGATTACCTCTGGTATAGGAAAAAGGTACCAGGTGCTTACGTCGATTCACTGGGGTTTGATGTGATTGATAAATGGGGGAGAGTGATCCCTGATCCAGATCGATGGCCATCATCCAGAGACGGGAAAGGTTTCACTGAAGTAGCCAAGAGAGTGCATGACATGGGTTTGAAGTTTGGGATTCATGTCATGAGAGGAATAAGTAGACAAGCATATGATGCGAACACCCAAATCTTAGATACCACCAAGGTAGTTAACCGTAAAAACTTACTGTTTCCTTTCTCTTTCTTCATTTACTTTTCCAATTTCTTTCCTTACATGGTGGGTTTGAACAATCCTTGTGATTTTATTTTTTTAATCCTTACGTAATAGGATGCGTCTTTCTTTTTCTTCAGGGAGGTGCTTATTCTGAATCTGGCAGATACTGGCACGCAAAAGATATAGGGATGATAGAGAGGTCTTGTGCATGGATGAAGAACGGTTTCATGAGTGTAAACACTAAGTCGGGAGCTGGAAGAGCCTTCTTGAAGTCGCTTTATCTACAATATGCTGATTGGGGTGTTGATTTTGGTAAGTGTTAACTAATTGAAGTCTAGAATTTCTGCCAACTATTTATGTTCACTTACATAAGCATTCCAGATTTATTAATGCCATCTATTATTGTGTTTTCATCACCTATTTGTGTATTTGGTGACGACTTGGATTTAGATGGGATTACTTATGTATCCGAGGTACACAGCATTTGCTGAGAACATCAACTATCTTCCATGTTAAAATTCTTTTGCTAAGATATGATATACAAGGCACTGCTTTTTAGGTTCTGAAAATGCTTGATCACCCCATTGTTTACTCGCTCTCTCCTGGAACTAGTGTGACGCCAGCTATGGCAAAAAGTGTTAGTGGATTAGTCAACATGTACAGGATAACTGGGATGATTGGGATACATGGGGAGATGTAGCAGGTCATTTTGATGTTTCAAGGTATGTTGAGGTTCTCTGCAGGCTACGAGCTTAGGTTTCTGATCGCATTCAATGTTTCTTTCTTATCTGTCTAATGTTTTTCTTCTTCACTCTCTTCTAATGTCACATTATTCTGCTACCCAGGAACTTTGCTAGCGCCAGTATGATTGGTACCACGGGCTTGCTGGGAAAATCATGGCCTGATTTGGATATGCTACCCCTTGGATGGCTTACTGATCCAGGTGTGGGAAAATAGCAGATCTTCACTCCCCTTCATTTTGGTTATTCTTGAGTGATTTTATTCCAGACAGGCCACAGTACACTGAGCTAACGAAAGATTTTTCAATAATTACCGTATAATTTACGCGAGGAATTCAGAGTTAGCGAGTTTTCCTTGAAGATATAAATACTAAGATAATTTCAATAATTTTGATGTGCTTTAGGTTCCAATGAAGGTGCACACAGAACATGCAAACTTAGTCTTGACGAGCAGAGAGCACAGGTCATTGGGTTGACCTATTTCTTCAGTGGTTCGTTATCACTTAGTAACTAAGACTCTTTTATTGATGAATTGGTTTTTATTCATATTTTCCATGCAGATGACTTTGTGGGCAATGGCCAAGTCTCCTCTTATGTTTGGAGGAGATGTTAGAAACATCGATGAGACCACTTACAAATTGATTACTCATCCTACTGTTCTGGAAATAAATTCTTTTAGCTCGAACAACAAGGAGGCATGATAACTTAAACTTTTCATAGCTATTTGCTTTTGAAATCAACAAGATGTTTTTGTGATGTATTGTTCCTGGTGTATTTCCAGTTTCCTTATGTTACTGGCAGTAAGTATACTGTAAGTACAACTGTGCCCACCTTGCAAGAACTAAGAAGGTATTCGAAAGAAGAGGATACAGCAGAATCTCTTGTCCTTGGTCTCACTAGTTGCCCTTCTCCCATTGCAAATGCTTGGTCAGTTGAAGCTTATAACCTAGATACTAAACAGATCTGCTGGAAAGAGAATTTGGAAGGTCATAAGCCTATATGCCTCTATCAACGGAAACCTTCTTTCGCCATGTAAGACCACTATAACCTTATTATTTTTTTGCAAGTAGATAAATATTATATGCTAATTCGGTTTTTCACGGTGCCATGAATGCCAATGTAGTGATGATGAGATGATTTTTGGTCAAGAAAAGCTCCATCGGTTTGCAAGTAATGCAATGGATTTATGTTTGGATGGTTCTCCGAGAACGAAGCTCACTGCCAAAGAATTCAAGAGGCTATCGTTCTCACCATGCAGATGGCATGCCAACCAGGTACCTTTTAAGCCATACTTTTCTACAATGAAGAAGAGACTCTTGTTACTCTCCTCTCGTGTGATCCATTTGTTTACGCCATCCTGATTACTTCAGTTCATCTTGAATGCTTTGCATTTATACCTTACATCTTGAATTATTCATGAAGTAGCCATATTTCTATCCGGCAAACCTTCTATGAGTGACGTATTAAATCAATCCTTTAAATTCAAACAGGTGTGGAAATTGAACAGTAATGGAACCATTATCAACACTTATTCAGGTCTCTGTGCCACGGTGAACTCAGTTAAAGGTGATATATTTGAATTTCACTGCTGATTTTCTACGCATACATTGGAGCCCACATGGTCATATTCTTAGTCAATACATTCTCTTGAATGCAGCTAATGCTGCTCCCACCGGAGTTCGAGCTTGGGTTGCAACTGGACCGCAAGGTATGTTGCTTGCAAAACTCTGATTTATTTGTCCATTCGCTGGCAGTATCCGAAACTATGTAAAGATTGGATGTTAGTGAGAACTGTGGCACCTTGATGACTAGTTCCAGTTTGGGTGAAATATTGTTTGTTCACTGTTTGTGTTGGCATTCATTCATTTCCTCCTTGAGCATACGCCGTTATCACGTGGAGTTTCTCGCTAACTAGTTCAAAGAGATCGAATTGGCATTCCTCCATGTCTGCTGCAAACTTACACATTGCACTTGATTTGTTATTTGTTCAAGAATCTCGAAAACCTTGTCGCTCGTTCCTCTTGTTCTGAAATTCACCTTCTTTTGGTTTCGCAGGCCAGATATATGTTGCCTTTTTCAATCTGAACCCTGAAAAGGCAGTAGTATCTGCAAACATAGCAGACATAGCGAAGGCACTTCCAGGGAGAAACTTGGATAATGCTTTATGTAGCAGCACAGAAGTTTGGAGTTGGAAATCTTTCGAAAGTACAACGAGTTCGATATCGATGGCAGTAGAGATCCACGGTTCTGCACTCTTTGTCCTGAACTGCCATTAGTGTATGTAGTCTTAAAACTTAAAAGAGAGCTCATATTTACCAGTAGATTTCCTCTCTTTATCATTAGCAGTAGTGTAACTTCTTTTTGTGTGAGAGATGGCAGCAAAGGTTGTAAGTTGTCACGTGCCTGGAAGGATTCCAAGCCGTGGCACCCACACAAACAGAAGAACAGAGGTAAATCAAGAGAAAACCAGCAGAGAAGGCTATTCCAAGGTCTTGAGATGGAGCTGAACAGAGGAAGCTACTGGTTAACCATGGAAGCTATTGGTTAACAATGGAGGAAAGGAGCATGGAGGAAAGGAGCATGGAGGAAAGGAGGAGAGAAGAAGATGAAGAAGAGAGCGCAGCGGAAATGATGGAATGGAAGGTAGTTAGGGCTGGTGTGTGGCTGCATTGCAGCTGTGATTGTAATCCAGGTTCATTGAACCTATGAGTGTATTGCATTTCATTGAAATGAACAAATACAATTGATTGATTACAAATGACCTAAAGGTGCCTTTTACTCTAGCTATCATTACCCTTTTATACTATTGCTATGGAATTGAAATACTAATTAACTACTAACAATTAACTAAACTGTGACAGCTAATTGACAGCTAACTCTTGACAACTAAGCAAGTTGGTTATGCCTCTTCCTCTCTTCTCCTTCTGCTATGGCCGTGACAATGCCCTCTCGTTGAAATTCCTTGCCCACAAGGAATAGTGTGGAAGGGTTGTTTGAAGATGATCAGCCCACTCCCACGCGGGAGTAAGGTGTGTTTCTCTCAGCTTCAATTGTGTTGCAACCACACCTTGCCTTCTTGATGTCATGGATTGCATACAAGGAAACCATGGGATCAATTGTCGCAGGCCAGTCCAAGTCAAGGTCTTGATAAGGATCCTCAATCACATGTGCCTCTTTTTCCTTCTGTTTTTCCTCCTCAAACCCATACTCCTCCGCGTCTTGCTCCTCATCTCCATTCACAACCAAGAAAAAATGTTTTGACTGACATATGTGGACTCTAAAAAACTTCTCACCACAGTACTTACACAGTTCAAATGCTGGACTTGCTGTCGAATCAAATGCTGTGCTCGTGCTGCCCAAGGATGGGTTGGTTGTGGCACCAAAGGCTAAAGTGTTTGTAGTGACTGGATTTGAAATATTGGAGCTACAAGCAAGGCTAAAAGCAGGAGTGGATGGTGAATCCAAGGTACTAGTGGTAGTTGGGATGCCGAATGCAGGAGCACTTGTAGCTGATATGTTCCTGCCATTTAGGCCAAGATCCCCATCTAGGCCAATCCTGTTGTCTGATTTCAAACCACCCCTAGTTTGCTTCAAATTGGATAATTCAACCATGGGATCATCATTTCTTTCAGGCAAAAACCTTGTTACCACACACTTCACAGCCACTTCAGTAGATAAGGCTCTAAAGGTGGATACAACAATGTTTGTTGAAGGAGCTAACTCCACAGAACCTTCAAGGGATTGTGGTTTGGACATGTTGACCAAAGGTGCCAATTCTGGGTTCAATCCAGTCAAGAACAAGTTTCTACCATAGGAATCAACCCTGTCATATGTGGTAGAAAACTGATTCCTATAACTAGCAACATTCTTAACTTGCTTCATGTTAGGCAAGTCTTTCATACGATCATCAATTTCCTTAGGAGGAAATCTTGCTACCACACATTTAACAAAATCAGGCCAATACCACTCATCAATTATAAGCGACTCCCTAATCCTCTGTTTACATTCATACCATTTCAAAGCATCGCCAAGAAAATATTGAGAGGTAATTTGTACCTTACGGTAGGTAGGGGTTTCCATGACTTGGAAGTACTTGCTGGCTAGGAGGATCCAATTGCGTACTTCGTTTCCTTGGAACCATGGCAGCGCAGAAGTACAAGGTTTGGAAAGTGCTTGGAGTGTTGTAGCAGAAATACCCAATCTGTCCACCAAGGTAGGATGAACATCTATCCTTCTTGCGTCCGTTGGAGGAATAAAATTTCTCTCAACATTTCTACAACCAGCATCAACATTAACACCACTAGTATTAGAAAGTTGGCCCCTTGCCCTTTCTTGTTTAGGAAATACCCGATCTAAGAAACGAAAGTAATCCTCATGAGGATTGTCACGATAGGCACTTCTCATTCTTGAGGGCAGGAGTTTACCAGAATAGAGGAAGAGAATAGTTTCTTGCACAGGAACATGGAAGATGATGCTTGGGCCTAGTTGATCATAGAGAGCAGGAAGGATGCTCCGCTACCAAATGTCACCTGCTAAGTCTCAGCTTGTGACGTGACAGTGAAGAGTTCGCAGGATCAAGGGAGACAATGTGTACTGGGAGTGATGATAAGCGCAAGAATGGTTGTTTTTGTGTATTATAATAGAATGACTATATTTGTGTAAGATAAAGGTAGGAACTTTAAGATGTTTTAGGCTATTTGGTAGACAGAAGAATAAATATTAGGAATTCATTGAATTCCATGTACTGAAATCATTGAAATGCAGTAATACATATGTATTCTTCTCCAAAAAGCTCATTGTATTCATTCATTCATTCCCCTTTTAATACCAAATGCTTTTGGTGTTTTGCGGAGTTGAAATACATCTATTGCAACGGAATTAAAATCATGCTACCATGCTAATTAACCAACGGACAAACGACAGCTGGAATTCTAGTTACAGAAGAGACAAATGGAACTTCCTTCCTTTCTTACTGGCGCCTTCTCCTCCTTTCATTCTACCTTACTGCTTACTCCGCTTGAGCACGTGACAATGCCCCCCCCCCCCCACCCCCATGAAATCCCTTGCCCACAAGGGAGAATTAGGATATGTAGCTTGAAGGTGATCTGCCTATTCCCAAGTAGGAGAAACTTGAGCTGTTGGAGACCAAGTAACTTCCAACTGAGTAGCTGCTACCCCTTGCCTTTTCTGAATTCTAGACCCAAGAATAGCCACAGGTTCAATGAGACTTGGTGATGCGTCCTTCAAGGCAGAAGGGTGAAAAGGTTTAAGTTGGCTTACATGTACCACATTGTGAATCAGGCTTATGGCGGGAAGGTCCAACTTATAAGCAACCTGGCCAATCTTGTCAAGGATCTTAAAAGGCCCAAAGTACTTAGGAGAGAGCTTGTTGTTAGTACGTTTGGCCACAGATAGCTGTCTATAAGGTTGTAACTTAAGGAGAACTAAATCCCCAATGCCAAATTGTCTCTCAGACCTATGCTTGTCAGCAAACTGTTTCATTCTTATCCTTGTAGTTTGCAAGTTGTGCTTCAGTTGCTGAATGGCCTGTTCTCTATCCATGAGCTCTCTGTTAACTGAGGGATCATTGGAATCATGGGGGACATATGGGATATTAAGAGTTGGATCTATACCAAAGAGAGCCTTGAATGGAGTAGTCTTCAAGGATTCATGGTATGATGTATTATACCAGAATTGAGCTAGTGGAAGAAAGTTATACCAAGTCAAGGGTCTGTCAGAACAGAACACCTTAAATATTGCTCTAAACATTGGTTTACCCTTTCTGTTTGACCATCAGTCTGTGGATGGTAAGAACTACTATGCTTCAGCTCAACTCCCTGCAATTTAAACAGATCACTCCAGAATTTGCTAAGAAAAATAGGATCCCTGTCAGAGACTAAGGAGTGTGGTATACTATGAGTACTCACAACTCTATCTAGGAATAATTTGGCAACCGAATGAGCTGTGTAGGGATGCTTCAATCCTAGGAAGTAGCTGAACTTGAAAAATCTGTCCACCACCACTAAGATCACAGAAAACCCTTGGGACTTAGGCAGTCCTTCAATAAAATCCAAGGTGAGGTTAGTGAAGATGCCATCAGGTATATGAAGAGGTTGTAACAAACCAGGGCTGCTGATGTGTTCTGGTTTGTGCTTCTGGCATACTTCACAAGTTCTTACATGGTTTCTGACCATCCTTCTCAACCCGGGCCAATAAAAAACAGAAGAAATCCTTTTGATGGTGGCGTGCATTCCTGAATGTCCTCCTGCCAGTGAATCATGGAATGAATGAAGGATCTTCTGTTGTAACTCTAGGTTCCTGCCAACCACTACTCTCCCTTTCCTTCTTAAAATTCCACCTCTGAAGGTGTAATGTGGATGTGTTGCCTCTAGGCTGCTCAGAGTATGCAGCAGTGATTGGAGGTGTGAATCTTGCTGCCAGGACTGCTTGATATCATCCATCATTATAGGATCAATGGAAGAATGTAGTAAAGCAAGAACTTGACCTTCATGTGATCTAGAAAGAGCATCTGCCACTTCATTGTTCTTTCCTGGCTTATACTGTACCTCATAGTCGTATTGTTGTAATTTCACCAGCCATGAGAATTGTGCCTCCTTGGACAAGGTTTGGCTCAATAAAAACTTTAGGCTATGATGATCTGTGTAGATTATAAAATGTCTATCTTCCAAATAGTAGCGCCAATGTTTAACAGCAAAGAGCACAACAAATAACTCTCTTTCGTACACAGATTTTACTTGGTGTCTTAAGGCCAAAGACTTACTTATGTAAGCTATAGGATGCCTTTCTTGCATTAAGACAACACCAATTCCACTTCCAGATGCATCTGTCTCCACCACAAAGGTTTTGGAAAAATCTGGTAATGCTAGCACCGGTGAAGTTGTGAGTGCTTGCTTAAGCTGCTGAAAAGCCAATTCTGCCAAATCATTCCAAATAAAATTGTCTTTTTTCAACAATTCAGTTAGAGGTTTTGACATTATAGCATACCCCTTTATAAATCTCTTGTAGTAACCTGTTAAACCCAAAAATCCCCTAACATGCTTAATAGTTTTGAGAGGAGGCCAGTTTTGTACTGCATGGATTTTCTCTGGGTCTGTACTAACTCCTTCAGCAGATATAATATGCCCCAGATAAGCAATGCTAGAAGCAGCAATTGAACATTTGGATTGCTTGAGGTATAACTCATTCTGCCTTAGGAGTTCAAAGGTGGTTCTCAAATGTGATTTGTGCTCTTCCAAGGACCTACTGTAGACTAAAATATCATCAAAGAAAACCAAAATGAATTTCCTCAAGCTCCCTTGAAAAATGTGGTTCATTAAGGCCTGAAATGTAGATGGAGCATTGCAGAGGCCAAATGGCATGACCCTAAATTGGTAATGTCCATGGTGAGTTTTAAATGCTGTTTTGTAAGCATCTTCAGGTCTGAGCAATACTTGATGGTATCCAGCTCTCAAATCTAACTTTGAAAACACCACAGCTCCACACAACTCATCTAGTAGCTCTTCAATAACAGGAATAGGAAACCTGTTCTTAATGGTTTGGTGGTTAAGGGCTCTGAAATCTACACATAACCTCCAACCCCCATCTTTCTTTTTCACCAATAAAACTGGTGCTGCATAAGGGCTCTGACTTTCCTCTATGAATCCAAATTGTAGCAACTCAGAAACTTGCCTCTCAACCTCATCTTTTTGCTGTTTTGACATTTTGTAGGGCCTCAAGGTTACCGGTTGTGCACCAGCCTGTGTTGGAATAGAGTGGTCATGCAACACACAAACAAAAAGGAAAATAGAAAACAGGACAGAGAAGGAAGAAGAACAGAGGCTTACAGAGTAAGCAGGCTTCAACAACAGCGGATGATTGATGAAGAAGAGAGCGCAGCGGAAAGGATGGAATGGAAGGTAGTTAGGGCTGGTGTGTGGCTGCATTGCAGCTGTGATTGTAATCCAGGTTCATTGAACCTATGAGTGTATTGCATTTCATTGAAATGAACAAATACAATTGATTGATTACAAATGACCTAAATGTGCCTTTTACTCTAGCTATCATTACCCTTTTATACTATTGCTACGGAATTGAAATACTAATTAACTACTAACAATTAACTAACTGTGACAGCTAATTGACAGCTAACTCTTGACAGCTAAGCAAGTTGGTTATTCCTCTCTCTCTTCTCCTTCTGCTATGGCCGTGACATAAGTTACAACTTAATTGCGGCTTCATGATAATAACAACAGTTTTTAGCTGACACCCTCGGTACGGTAAGAAGGTGATTAGTTCTAGCCTAGCGAGCTTAGATACCATAGTTAAAACCTTTAAAAAACTACAAATGCTTGTAAACCAAAAGTGTAAAGGATTGGGGAGATCTAATGGACTGAAATTCAACGTTTACAGTTGACTAATTATAGACTACAAATTCAATTGAGTTTTTGGTTCCAGGAGAAGGATTGTTTTTTTATTAAAGAATCATAAGCAGCCTAATTCTCTGCTTAATGCGATGAATATTGGTCAACAAGAAATTATTCAAATTTATTATAATTTTGCAAATCAGAGTAAAGATGGAGCAAAATCATTACAACTTCCAACACAATAGGTATTGTGGTGACAAGAAGTTAAACGTCATGCGTGATGCCACCAATTGCAACTTCTAATTATTTATTGGAATATTGTCTTGGTAGTTACTTTTATACGCTATTGTCTTGGATCCCATTATTGTTTCTTTGTGTTCTCTTCCATTTTCTTTTGTACTCCCTCCTTCCCCAATTAAACGTCGTTTTATCTTTTACTTTTACTGTTTCGGAACGTACTTTAAGACTGCCGGAACAGTCAGTATTTGAGACAATTTTGCTCCGAATTTTTTCTCGGAAATACGTTAAGGATTAACGTACATTCGAAAAAAAGTACGAAATTTTTTGGGGTCAAATAGTGCCTCATCCGGCCTCCTCGATATGCGTCATGTGAGAAAGACATTTAATTAGAGAAGGAGGGAGTACTTGGGTTTGTGGTGGGGGAGACGGCGGGGATATTCTGGTTTCTTTTTCTTTGGAGTTAAATACTACCGACAAAAGTATCATTACATATCCCACCGGAGTTAAATTAAACTAATTGGGGGAAACCAATGACCTAATGTTTTTAATTATAAGTAAAATTAGGTGGTGCGTGCTTTACGAGAAAAAGAAATGAAGTAAAAACCTTACTATTTTTTGACGGTGGGTGTAGTGCTTCTTGCCTGGAGAAACAGTTCAAATACATTTTCGTGTTGAAATGGAAAAAGGATAGCTCAACAAGCAAACCAATGCAGACTCGCTCCAGAATAAGACAAATTCATGACTTTTGTATCCAACATAGAAAAATGATTAAATCATTAAATTGCAGTCTATTCAATTGTTTTTCTTAAAAGAATTAAAAAACTTAGTAAAAGAAATGACAACAATTTTAATTCCAGAATCCAGATCGCTTGGCGCCTCTCTCTCTCGTGTCAACAGTACGTATCTTCCGTCCGTCTCCTTCCTTTCCCCTCCTATATAAACAAACACGCATTGACTCTTCTTTCTTACCCACAAAACGGCGCACACTTCGAGAATCCCTTCCTCCCTCTTCCCTCTATGGTCTAATACCAACCGTTTGTTTTCCTTCATTTTCCCTCTCTTTTTCTCTCCTCCCAAACATGACACATTCTCCTCCTTCCCTCACCTTTCCCTCTTCGCTAATTTCCTCCTTACCCTTCCCATTTCAACAGACTCGATTAAATCCGAGCCAGAATCTGTCAAGTGTTAGTACTAATTTAATAAATTTCCGTTCCACTTCGTCATCGCATAAAAACAAAAAGTCGACCGCCGCGTGTTTCACGGCGACCGAGGCCAATCCGGTGGGGTCCACCAGGCTGGAGGTGCTCGTGACCGAGTTCGAGGCGCTAACGGAGCCGATTGAGAGGGTGAGGCGGCTGCTGGACTACGCGGCGCGGTTGCCTCCGTTTGACGAGTCGGCTCGGACGCCGGAGAACAGAGTCACCGGGTGCGCGACTCAGGTGTGGATGGAGGCGAGGGTGGATGAAGCGGGGAGGATGAGGTTTAGAGGGGATAGTGATTCCGAGATCACCAAGGGATTCATTTCTTGCTTGATTTGGCTGCTGGACGGCGCAGAGCCGGAGGCGGTTGTGGCGGTGAAGGCGGAGGAACTGGCGGTGGTGAATGTCGGTATCTATGGGAAGGAACAATCGAGAGTGAACACGTGGCACAATGTGCTGATCAGCATGCAGAGCAGGACTCAAGCTTTGGTAATCTTTACTAATCAGTTGAGATTAATTTTTCAACAATTTTTTTTCTTCCTTTTAATTTGTTTAAAACCTGTTCTGTTCGTTTGGTTATTATGGCAGCTTCGGGCGAGATGGGAGAAGTTGAATGCCAGTTTTTTGCGATCTTAGATATGGAGCTGTAAAGAAGAAAGAGTATATGTGAAATTCTTGATGGAAACTTACTTTGAGAAGGTAATTTGTTTCTTCTTGCTTATTCACACTTCCATTCATAGTAGTTTGCTAAGTTGTTGTGCTATTCAGAGGGTTAGTAGCAACTCTTACCCCTTTACCTACCGTTTCTAGTTAGCTTGTCACCATCTTTGATCAAAGCTTGTGGTGAAATTTACTAAACATGTTGGATAATGGTGATTTGTGTGAAATTGCAGGCCCCTAAGCCCGGGACCTGCTCTGTGTTCTTGCTAAGAAGCAAAAAGGAAAGCGAAAGGAATTTGAGATCATATGATTCCTCTAATTTGAGCTTGTTATTTGTTGTTATAAGTTGTTTGGTTTGAATCGGAGATTCGAACAGAATGCTGAATATGTAGGTAGGAAATAGAACACTGTAAGAATGTGGAAGCGTGTGTAGGACGTAGCTCGCCTCCCGACTGGGGGTTTTGTACTTACCAATGTTGGAATGCTGAATTAAATGGATCCTTCTTGAATCTCTTCCTGTTCTGTTTTTGTTGAGGTTGCAAAAGTTACATCAGTTTCTGCCGTAATGCTTTGACACATGCTGCTGTTGATGCATGTTGAGTTATGAGAGAATATTTTGGTTACCTCATGATATGTGTCTCATGGCACTTTTGGCTGAATTTGAAACTTATGATGCAATTAGGACAGCACTCAATATTTGCTAGGAGTCAGGACATAGGTTGTGATGTCAACCTTCCAGCTTCATGTTGAAGTTCTGGGCAAGGTTTCTCTCAAAGAAATGAAACATGTGTTATATGCTCAAGGAGAAGGTTCAAGAAGCTACAGACAAAAATCTTGAAGATCACCGTTAAGTTGTGTTGAGAGCTTATTTAAGAATGCTGATCATCGTGCTGCTGGGTTAAGGACAGTGATGTCTCCACACACCTGGTAGGAACAGTGTGACTGTTGTCTTGGGTGGAAATCATTGTTATGGGTGAGAATTCGAGCTCCCATTGCGTAAGTTGTTATGAGGTTTTCAGTCCCGTCAATTGTCAAGGTAGTGGAAATGTCAATTCCTTTCTGTCTTTGGCGTTTTTTAATACATTCATTTCATTGCATCATAAATTCAAGATTACTTCTAAACTCTGTCATCTCCTACCTGTTGAAAAGGGTCTTTTAGCCCTTGCGAGTGAATGCACTTTCACGTTAGTTCCCTCAAGCATAACAACATCTGGTGTCTAATGTAGGGTTTTCAACCTTCTGGCTCTCAAGTTTTTGAGGATCGCTATCGCGGATAACCGGAGGATCGCCAGACAATTTTACCATCAGATTCATCCATCAGTAGCTTGTCAATGGTGAAAAAAGTTTGGCAAGGTTAGTCAGATCATTAGGAAAACGCTCACTGTTTGCACACGTTTTCGCGGCTGTTTCTTGAAAGAGGGGTTTAAAAGAGCACTTGCATTCTAAAATTTTCAGGTTCTGACTTTGGGGGAGTAATTGGACTGATTTCTCCGAGCTGTCAAGATGCATCTAGGCATTTTTGACCATTGTGATCAATACGATGTGAAAATGTATTACGAGCAGCTTTCCACTAGATAGATAAGCATTTTTGTTGTTTGTTGATTGTCTCCTCTTTAGTAAATTCAATAATTATGAGCATTTTTTAAATAAAAAAAATATTTGATTACATACTCATTGTAATAATTAGTTTTTATTTGATATCCATTTATGATCATGATTAT